>CP054671.1:5124574-7524574 GCA_013348765.1 Carpinus viminea
CAAAAAGCTGTTACACACATACTTTAGTGACGTATCAGTTGCACCTAATCCATGATTTTACTTGGGCCCTGCTCTTTCCAGCCCAGATGTTTTGTCTTTTCTTAATTGTAATTTACCAATTTTGGTCTCTATACAGAAAACAAGCTCTTGTTGCGCAGAAGAAAAATTGTAAATAAGATTCGAAAAGGGCACTATAATTTAATGAAGTGATTCAAGTGCATGCGTTGTTTCTTGTTTGTGCAAGTCCCACCATCAATTTGGATGAAGTCCAAAAGGGAGGAAGGAATAATTAGGACGGAACCAATTTTAAATTTGAGGGAGATCTAGGATAAAAAAAAAATATGAGAAGGAACCTGATGCAGCCTGACGAAGCGGAAGCCAATAAAACAGTCCAAAAAGAAAGATAAATAATTCCTAGGAGTTAAAACTCTCAAAACCTAAGAATTCTTCTTCAAAATATAGAGTCTATAGTCCCAAGCATTGTGGTCTACATCAGAACCAATTAGCAAAAAATACTTTAAATAAATTTTTTTTTTCTTGTCATTTGGGAGGGATCATGGCCTCTACCAGTACCCCCAGTTCCATCATTGGGAAGGATGGCTACTCTTTTCTTTATTTTTGTTTTAAATTTTGTTTAGACTCAAGACATAGTGCCCAGCCTCCTCCATCGCTTTGGTTGTTTACTCCACCACGCTGTTCGTTTTCCTCCCCAATTTTTTGTCTTTGTCAGTTTTCTCCAAGGGTTCTTAAATTAATTTTTTTCGAAGCAGATCTATGTTTTTGCCGCCAGTCCAAGTCCTATACATGTCATTACACCTTCTTCCTCAGCCCCAACAAGTCTCGTAGACAGCAAACGTTTCCCTCTGGTTGGCACTCGACGGTTGTGGTTTGAACGCGCCACAATGTGGATTGCGTGAATTTCATGCACTATTGTGTGAGCCTGCTGCTGTTGTTTGTAGTTTTTTGTTTTTGTTTGTTTACATTGTTTTGGCTTTCAAGTTGAGGACAGATCATTTTTGGTATGAAGGCTTATCTCTCACGCCCGATTAAATAAAAACTTTTGTTGTAAGAATATGATCTACTCATGTTTTAGATCTATGCCATAAAATGAATTTATTCATAGGTGAGGTTAGAGATCATGGATACGATTTGATTGTTAGAGTTTTCTATGTATCTACAACTTTGTAACAACATAGCTTTTGTTTGTTTTTAAGAGCTTTATACTCTATAATGGAAGAGCTTTATGCTCTGAATCTTTATGGAATGAGAATAAATTTGCTTATTAAAAAAAAAAGGGGATGAAAAATTGTTTGGAATCCTACCGTTTTTATTATAATGTTCTTACAAATTGATTTGATTGTTTATAATTGATAAAACAATTAAGAATATATAGTTAACAAATTATTTAATAGTTACTAAATAATTAAATTATTTAGTCAACATTTTTTAACTTAATCACTTTATTAATTATAAACACCTGTAATTGTATTTGATTTCTACCAAATCACCCTATGATGTGCATATAATTTGATATTAAAATACTTGATCTGGTCACAAGAGGGGGCAGAAGACAGGATCAGCAGGCTATTTTTGTTTTGTTCTTATAAATATATTGGGGACTATAAGATAATAGGCAATGGCATTTTTATAATTAGTAAACATGCACATGATATGCCTCGAAATACTAAGTGGTCAGCTTGAATGGGATTCCTTTTTTTTTTGAATGGGATTCTATTATCTATATCTTCTCAGTAAGTATATAGATTTGATATTGGGTTAAGGGTATAATGATAATTTCATTCAACCTAAAGCTCAATAAATGTTGTGTGGTTTAGCAGGACCTTTCAATGATGGATCACGGACCGATCTAAATCATGAAGCCGATTGGTTTTTTTGACAAGAAGGATGTGGTCAGTGTCGATGTGTCATTATCAAATATCGAAGTTATTATTCTATGGAGATTTTTTTTTTAAAAAAATTCATTTTATTAAATTAATTGGTTTAATAGTTAACATCTTATCATTCAGTTGGAACTTTATTTTTCTTCTCAGTGTTGAAATGACAAATTTCATGTTTGAAAAAGTTAATTATCTGTCAGTTGGTCGACTGTTATGAATTAATGTATCATTTTTTTTGAAAAAATTAAAAATATATATATTTTTTCAAAAAAATAAAAAAAGAAAAAAATATATAATTAAAATATATATAATAGATTTTCTTTCTTTTTTTTCTTTTTTTTTTTGAAAAAGATATTTTTTTAAAAAATAATAATAATAGTTAATTGGCCACATGTCAACTTCTAATTGGTTCACATGTCAATCCGCTAAGTCAACTAATTCAATACGATTAATTAACTTTGGTCACTTTTTAAAACCATAAGGACCAATTTAGTCACTTCCCAAACCCTAGGGAGGAAAAAATAAAGTTTCCAAACCCTAAGGACTAATTAAGTATTTAACCCTTAAAATAAATATAATTCTTATATGCATTTATAAAAAATGCATGTGTCATTTTATTTCTCATTCTATTGGGATCCGCCTCGTGGCTTGATAATTAATTCCAGTCTAAAGCAGGAGCGTTAAGTTTAGTTGAGATTTTTTATATCTTTCTTCTCGTTCTTTATTTTATTGTTCTAAGTTATTGCTGCTGGTCCTACCGGATCAATCAGTCTCACATCAAAGTCATCATCTCTTCTTCTTTTCTTTTCTTTATTTTTTTTTTTTATATATCATCTCTCACAAATCTTGAAACTAAATATCGACTTTAATAATCCTTTTTAAACCTCCCTTCATGGGCAGCTCAAGAGATGAAATAATGGGAATCATTTGGACCCAAAAGATAGACAAAACTAGTCTGTAAGAATCCAGAATTAAAAGGTTTAGGGATAATAAACTGCCTTTTTAAATCTGACTAATTATATAAAGGTAGTTATTTCCCCCCCCCCCCCAAAAAAAAAAAAACCTAAAATTTTACAGCTGCAAATAAAACTTAGGGTGAAATATACCAAAAAATGATACTACAGGAAAAAAAGAAAGAAAAGTTTATAGTAAAGACCATATCACATTGTTGATATCTCATGAGATCTCTAGACAAAAAAATAAATAGATAAATAAAATTGGTGAAATCTCATTTACTCAAATTTGCTTCTCACCATTTTTTGGCCACCTTTGTCTAATGATACCAATGTATTACTCTTAAAAAATTTTAGTAAGGTATTAGTAAAGAGGCATGTTACACATCATTTTTTCAACCATCTCTCATTGCAAATATAATAGATCAACCATTGAATTTGTAGACTTACGTGAGTCCCACACAAATTCAATGATGGATTCATCCATTTACCATAATAAAGATGGTTGAAAGAATGATTTTCTCTTTAGCAAAATATACCTTTTTCTAATAAATACATATCTATCAGTTATATGTATCAGTTACATCCAAGTTTCTCTCGCTCTAATTATCAATAAAGAAGAACACTAGTTGAAGAAATAAGTCAGCCAATCCCCACCCAACCAAATCAATTTAGTTCCTTAGTAGTCAGCAGTTTCCAATCAGCCACAGATGCAAGAAAACACAACCTCAGATCGAAGCGTAAAGACTAATAATCTATGCAAAACCTGAATCCATGCTTGATGCTTTAGTAGGGCTCTTGACTTCTTTGTAAAAGCATAACTTACACTTCAACCGTTAGCAAAATTGCCAAGCACAACTCCATGGTTGAAATACGTACCTGCTACATGAGAGCCTGAGACAATTAGCATCATGGATTATGATTCATATTCAAATAAAGAAGTTGCTCCTAAATCTTCAATCTTGAGCTCCAGCAACAATGAAACTGACCTAAACAAGATTCCACCCCAAAGTTGCATACTAATTAAAAGGAGAAAGAAAACAAAACAAAACCCAAATATTTAAAAGATCAAGAAAACAAGACAAAACCCAAATATTTAAAAGATCATATGACCTAGAACAAGAAATGCCGAATGGCAATTCAATTGAGCTTAGCTGTGAAATGAAATAGTCATCAGAACCAACTTAAAGAGCTCAAAGAAGGAAAAGAGAAGAAAAAAGAAGACCTGTATTGGTCAGTATGGGATCATACTCTTAATGATACAATGGAGAGCTTGGAAAATGCCCTTCAAAACATCATCTGAGAATCATGTCTGGAGGTGAGGACTGTGAATGCAGTAGCCCATTCTCGTGTGATAGATTCAGACACCTTTTTGTCGCCAATAAAAGGAGCCCAGGACCCCTGGGAGGAATTTGTGAAAACCCAGTTGACTTTCTCAGGCACATTAAGAAAATCAAATTTCAAAACAGAACTCTTTGCCTTTGCTGGAGACTTCTTTTGTTTCTGGCCCCCAGAGCCCTTCATACATGGCAAAAAAAAAATTGAGTACATGTTAATGAGAAGGGGATATTAGAAGAGTGAAAGAAAATAATTTCCAACACCTTCAGAAAAACAACCTTTTGCTTTTGACTCTCCATTGTATCAGCATCAGAGTTCTCCATTAGTTTCTTCTTTTTACGTTTAGTTCCTGTTTCTAAAAAGTAAAGAACCTCCGTCTTTGACCGGAATCGACTGCCTGAAACTGGATCAAAATAATACTGCACAATACAGAGACGATTTAAGCCTTGTCTGAAAAGGGACGTTTTTGTCATCTTCTATAGCATTTGATAGCCATTTTATAAGATGGAACCATTGCAGAATTTGGAGTTGTTGTGACAATTGAAACTTGAAACAGAAATGTTAATTTATCAAAACTAGGAGTAGAGCCTAAACTTTGCAGCAAATGATTCATTCCAGTTGAAATGCAAAACACAAGATTCAGCTGCCTTGAAGAACAATCCCAAAAACATAACTGAAAGCATTTAAAATGGATAACAGAATCTAGACTTTACTTATGAAAAAGAAATGGATATCAGAATCTTTTCTCTCACCAATCTAACTACCAGTTATTATCAGTGACCACATGAATGCCCTTTGAAGTAAGCTCAAAGGACAGATGTATCTATATTTGATCCAATAACTGACGCTTCCAAAATCCTGAAAATTTGTAAGAAAGTGGCTGTGCCAAGCAAAACAGGATAAACTTACCAAGTTCCAAGCACACACAACAACAGATTCATTACCTCTGAGAGATTACTAAATTATGCCCTTCAATGGAGTGATATTGAAGCAAGGTCTGATCATGAACTGATACCTAGAGTTTCTGCTTTTTCCTAGTATATTCCTGAGGAACCCCGCTACCCTCACCAAAAAGAAGAAGAAGAGAGATTTTAAAGATAAATAAATAAAAGCAGGTAAACATATCAAGAACATGGACTCTTTCCATAATAGTAAATCTGAAATCACAAAAGTTATCTTTTAACTTGCTTATTTGTCATTATCCAAACATCATGATGATTTTTTTGGGCAAAAAGAGTCTACATTCATAACAGCTACTTAGTCCATGGTACCTCCACTGTACCATACCCTTTAAGTGGTGTACCAAATTCCTGCTTCATATCCCATGTCACAGATAAGAGTATTCAGAACAATTTATCTAGTTTCTTCAACTCCATTCCTTTTATCCGCAGTGCAGGCGATACCAAATTAACATGACTCGTCCTTAGGATATAAGATTGTCCATCTACAAGCTTCATTATATTGCACTAAAGCGTCTGTAACTTACCAATTTAAAAAATAAAATAAAAATCCAATCTCAAGTCCCACTTAAATATTGAGGAAATCTTCTCAAAAGTTGTTTTAATGTCTCGTGTCTTATCTTTAGCAGATCCAAACCTCATGCTAAGTGGTTTAACAGAGGATAATATATGCAATAAAAGAGGTGGAATTTGAAGCTTTGACACTTGAGCTGAGTTGAGAAATACAGATAATAATTAATTCGTGAAACATTTCCGGTTCAAGAAAAACTTCCATATATCGGATATCAACATTTCTTTCAATATTTCCTTTTGTTGTTCAGTTTTCTCAGCAACCAAACAAGCATTAGCAGACACTGCACATTAATGTGATAAGCATTTAAGTCTACGGTTGTAGAATATCAATGATAATTTGAGAAAATGAAATTTAATTTACCCTGTCTACCAGTCCAGCTGTGGCACCGGAGCTCCGAACTCTGTCTTCGGTATACCAACCGGGCGGCAACCAATCCGGCACCGCCGGCGGCGCCCGACGTGGCTGAGCTCCGGCAGTAGACGCCGCGTTCTGCTCCGCGCCGTTCGATTTCTCCGAGGCTAAGGAAGCCGACGTGCCGTTGGAAGATCGGCGCCTGCGCAGCGGCTCAGGCGTCCTGTGACCTCCGGTGGCGGTGGCGTCGATGAAGGAATCGAATTCGAGAAGCGGATCTGATGGTAGGTCGGCGGCTAGGGTTTCGTCGGGTCTGTTAGGGCCTCGTTTGGGCGTGTTGGGGTTCGGTTTTAGATCCCGACCCGACGTCTCGGCAGTCGACATGAGAGTGTGAAGCGTGTAGTGTAGTTTGTTTGGGCGGAAAGTGGAATTAGGAGAGACGTTTGAAACTTGACTTTCTATTGATTGATGCTGGCTTTGTACAAAAGTAAGTTAAACGAACTGAAATTTCCTGCTGATTTGGGAAGATCTTGGCGGTTGGATTTGGGCCATTTTGCTATCGCCTATTAGTCTTCACCGAACTTAAAATTAAAAGTCAATCGCCTACGACTATGATAACGATACCATAATAATCTCTCTTATTAAATTGCTGTCGTCCGACAATTACCAATTTACCTAGTACGTTAAAAAACCCATCATAAACGACTTCTACCGACCATCACTGTCTTTTTGTTCTTTAGTTTTTTGTAACAGACCATGACAGTCATATATTAACCAATTGTAAGAATATTGAATATCCGTGACACGAACGA
The DNA here is from genome assembly GCA_013348765.1 of Carpinus viminea. NCBI lineage: Eukaryota > Viridiplantae > Streptophyta > Magnoliopsida > Fagales > Betulaceae > Carpinus > Carpinus viminea. The sequence goes on from CP054671.1 coordinate 5,131,460, forward strand.
TTATCCACTCCACTTTTTTTTTTTTTTTTTTTATTTTTAAATTCAAAAAAAACTTTGTTGAGAGAAGTCAATTATAACTATCTTACTAGGATATGATCATAATAACATCACTTGCAAGTCGCCGCTTATAAGGAACATAAATCGTGAAAATCGCAGGTTCTTCCTCAAAACCGATTGAGTCATAATTTAATACCCGTTCTATCTAAACATCAATAAAACTCAAGATAACAAATGTTAATAAGCAAATGAATTTTCATTGTGAGAGTCGAATCAAGATTATAGTACGTGCCCAACTTCCTAGAGATTCCCATGAAACCATTGAACTACCACCCTTTATAGTAATTATCCACTCCACTTAAAAGATTACAAATTGCATAACATACATTAGAAATCATTGAGATCAATTATCTTTATTTCTTTTCCACTTACAAATTTCTTAATTTTTTGTTTTTGTTTTATTTTTTTATTTTTTTATTTCTTATATATATAACGTAGTATATATATATATATATATATATATATATATATATTATTTTACATGAGTTTTTGCTGTTGTAACGTTTCCCCCTTGTTGACTGGGGTAGGATTATATATCAGTAGGTGTCACAAGCCATCTTGCATGTCCCATGTTTTAATGTTTATGCTCAAAACTAAGGCATGTGTTGCTGGGATTGAGATATCTTGCAATTGAGAATGCTATGGGTTTATATGTTAGTGGATAAGGGGTATGAGGGAGGCCATTTGGCTTTTTTCTATTCGGGTAAAGACTTATTATTTGAACAGGGACCTATTGCCTGGTCAAATTGCTTGAACATAGAGAAATGATCATTTTCATTTCATTTATGAAATGAGAGTATTTATTTAGTATACTTATGAAGGTAATATTATCGTTATATTGTTAGGTGCAAATTTTTTGGATAAATTTATCATATTAAATGCACTAAATAGGTATTCTCAATTTCAAATGAAATGGAAATGATCTATTTTCCTCTCTCACGGGCTCTATAACTTTCTCAGCCCTCTACATTTTGGGTCACAAATAGCTCATGTCAGTCTTAAAGTCACACGAAGCTCAAAGAAAACCAAAAGAAATTTGATAAGGTGCTTTATTATATTTGGGTGAGCACTGTAGATGAAATACAAAATGAGAACTAAATGAACATATTTTTAAGAGTCTTAATTAACCATTTTATATTTTAAAAAAATCAAAATGAATAATTCATTGTGGATTTTATTACAATGGATTTATAATCCAAGCCTAAATTCAACTCTTTAATCCTATGCATAGAGCCTGATGAACCAAATCAAGAATGATAAATATAATTTTTAAGGACATATCAACCTATTTTGATAAGTGACAAATGTCATTTAATATCTTCAGGTTTTTAAAAAATTAATATTTAGATTCCTAAGTTAGTAAAATAACAATAAATAATTATTAAAAATATTCGATAAAATATATGAGAAATAACACTGCACTTATTTAAGTAGATCTGAGAAAAGTTATGTTATTTTTAAGTAAGTAAAAAAAGTTAATTACTGTGGAGGCGGGCCTGGCCGGCAATGCCAATTCTAAGGGCTGGCCAGGCCCCGTTTGGCCCATTGAAAGCATTTGTCATTCCCATCACTTCAGTCCGGAAAACATTTGCTATCCACCGTTCGATTTCCTAAAAATAAAGAGAGACAACAAATGGATATATGCAAGCCGTACGATCTTCCAGTCACAGGCTATAAAACGTATAGCGGTTAATATCGTGCGTGCGTTTCGTAGATAGAGAGAGAGAGGGGAAAGCAAACTGGGAAAGAGAGGGAAGCGAAGAGAAAGAAAAGCGCGGTAACCGGTAAGTATTCCTTTGTCTTTGAAGTTTTCGTGGTTATTAATCAAATTTCAAATTTGGATTTGTATATAGTTAGGGTTTTCATACTTCTTGAGTTTCAAGGTTTGAAAGTTAGCCTCCTGAGGTTCCGTCTATTTCAGAAAGAATTTCAAGGTATATTTCATTGTCCCACTTCCTTATCTGTTCGAAATTTTTGAAAGTTTTGATTTGGGCTGGCTTGTAAGGCTAAGAGGATGAGTTTTTCTATGTTATTCATGGGGTTAATGGGTTTATGAGGTCTGATTGGCATGATCTGCACTTGTTTGTGGTGATTGATTTTTTTTTTCTTATTCCCTACTGATTGTTGCTACTCTACTGCTTGGATTTTAATTCAAGGTATATTTCAATGTCCCACTTCCTTATGTGTTCGAAATTTTTGAAACATTTGATTTGGGTTTGTTTGTAAGGCTAAGAGCCTAAGAGGGTGAGTTTTTTATGTTGTTCGTGGGGTTTATGAGAGATGATCGGCCATATCTGCCTATAGGTGTGGTGATTAAAATTGTTTTCTGTGAACTATGTGTTGCCTAACTTTAGCATATTTAGTTGAGGGATAAAGGTTTAGGGTTTTAGATATCAGTTTTCATGATTCTAAAGCCCTAAGCCTTCGTGTTATGGTAAATAGGAATCTTTATTTTGATTTGTTTCAGGAGTTCATTTTTTTCTACTTATATAAAAAAAAAAAAACAGGAGCTAATTGTTTTCTGTGAACTCCGTGTTGCCTAACTTTAGCATATTTAGTTGAGGGTTAAATGTTATTAACGTGGATGCTATCATGCACATGTTTTGATGTTATTGCAATATATACGTTTTTGTTTGGAATGGGTATGTATTCTTTTCCTTCATCATAAAGATTTTGGTAATTTTATTGGATTGGGATGTTCTGTTTTCAATTAATTTGCTGTTAAGCTCGTCTGATGAGCTCCATATTACTGAGCTGTATTGTTTTGTGTATTTAGCTGATAATTTCAAAGCCTGCTAGTGCACAAACTAAGCTGTTTTTATTTTTTTTTATTTTATTTATTTTATTTATTTTTATAATTCATTTCTGTTTTACTTTGTGGCTATAAACAAAAAATATGTCTGAAAGACCATATGCAATTGGTTTCTAGAAATTTCCTTTGCTAATGGTTGCTGCAAAATGAATAGGCATCTATTAGTATTTAATGAATTTCAGGTTTTCCTTTTGTCTAAAATCACTAAGTATTTTTTTTGCATAGTATGAATAACATATTTGGAGAAGTGCAATGCTGTGATGGAGGTGAACAGATGACATAGATACTAGTTTGCTATAATTTTGCTTTCAGTAAACTGTATTTTTTTTTAAATGCAAAAAATGTTGAAGGCCAGTGATGATTGCGATGGACAAAATGAGATTATGCATTGTAGAGTTTGGTTAGCACGGCATGCTGAATGTTTGATAAAGTTCCTTGAGTAGATAGATGTGCCTGCTTTTATTTGTTTTCAACTGTTTGTAAGTGCATTTACATCATGTGACTGCTTGTAGAATGAATATGTTTTTCTCACTGATACCATCATATCGGTATTATTTTAGGGTATCTAGCATGAAGAGAAAGTGAAGGAATATCTAGTCTGAATTCAAGGCATTTTATGAATATATTGCTCTCCTTTTGTTTCTTTGTAGTTTTGGCCGAAAATTGTGATAATTTTTGGGATAAAAAACAGATTTGAATTTTACTCAATTTTGGGGGTTTAAAGAGTTAGAAATGATGTTAATTTTGGTGTAGTTTGAATTGCACACATAGAACCCTGGGCTTTCTTCAAGTGAAATTTCTATGTGAATGTTATAGTTGCAGCTCTGAAAAGCGCTAATATGAGTTCCTTTCTTGCAGAGTTTGATATCTGAACTTCAAGATGCCGGCTACAGCAGGTAGGGTTCGCATGCCTGCAAACAATCGGGTGCATAGTAGTGCAGCCCTCCAAACCCACGGTATATGGCAGAGTGCAATTGGGTATGACCCCTATGCGCCCAATAAGGATGATGCCAAGAACTCTTAAATGCCCAATACATCTAACGCTGAACCAGATGCTGAGAATGCCTACGCAAGCTTCCAAGGCCTCCTTGCACTTGCCCGTATAACTGGGTCAAATGCCAGTGAGGTTCGCGGGGCATGCAAGAAGTGTGGCCGTGTTGGACACCTCACGTTTCAGTGCAGGAACTTTTTGAGTGTTAAGGATGAGAGTAAGGATAAAGACCCAGAAGTGATTGAGGCTGCTGCAATGGCTGAGTTGGAGAAGTTGTGAAGGGGAATGTGGGTAAGGGGAAAGGAAAAGGCGCGATTGAGAGTTCAGATGAGAGTGATGAAGAAGATGAGAGTGAGGGTTCGGAGTCCGAAGTCGATTCGGAGATTGAGAGGAATAGAGGATTATTGCAGAGAGAAATGGGAAAAAGCTCAGTAGTAAGGAAAGGTCAATGAAAAAGGGGTTAGATGAAGATGAGTCGAATGGGGCTTCTAGGGAGAGGAAGAGGAGAGGGAGATCTAAGAAGAGGAGTGGGAAGAGAGGAATCAGTGATTCAGATGATTCGGATAGTGGTAGGAAGAGGAGAAAGAAGGATAGGCGGAGGGATAGGGATGAGTCCTCTGATGAGGATTATGAGCGTTGTCGATGGGACAGGAAAAGTAGAAAGGAGAAGAGGAGGGAGGAGGAGAAGCCACCAAGATTTGGATTCTGATTCAGATGAATCTGAGGGTTCTGCTGGAGAGCGTAAGCGCAAGAGCAGGAGGGCAGCTTCACCATCTGATTCTGATGCCTCAGATGATTCAAGGGTCAGAAGGAGCAAGAAGAGATGTGAGAAGAAGAACAGGAAACACAGGCATTATGAGGATGTTTAGAATTCATTTAGTGGAAGGTATTAACTTACCAAAAGTTTATGTTTAAATTCATTCATTTGCATTACAAATTGAAGAAATTATTACTTGTTCTCTAATTGAGAGCTTTAGTCAGTGACTCGGTGTTACCAAAAGTTTATGTTTAAATTCATTCATTTGCATTACAAATTGAAGAAATTATTACTTGTTCTCTAATTGAGAGCTTTAGTCAGTGACTCGGTGTTACTAGTTTCTTCTTTCTTTCTTCCTTTCTTTTGTTTGTTGTGAGTTTTAAATTACTCGCAAGTGTACGAGTCGTTTGCAATATAGTGTATGCAAGTGCGAGATCGAATCCACAGGGAATTGCGTTGTGAAAATAAATTTCTATCTAAACTAATCCTATTTTAACCTAGTTCCGAAATTTGTGTGGTTTTGAACTTGAAAACATAAACTGAAACAAAATGAAATAATTAAAAGATAAAATACTAAGGTTTTTGGAATCAGCCATCACAACTCATAGTAACAATCTTCATGTTCATCGACATTTTCCAAAGTATCAAACGACACATTTTATATATGTTCTATTTTTTTGTACGACAAATGTATCAAAACATCCAAAGTATCCGTTCTTTGTTCAAATCACAAAGGATACCCGATTTAATTTAAATCATCCAATGTATCTGTGCTTTGCACAAATCAAAAGGGATATCCAACTTAAATCAAATAATCCAATGTATCTGTTAAACAAATGACAATGGATATCTAATATTTAAACAAATAAACCAAGCAATCAATTAAGAGTGATCAACAATTAATTGAATATAAATAGAACAATGAGAATTAAACTTCATATCATTGGAAAATGTCAATTTACATGAAAATTATCAGTTGCTAATCATTTATGGGGCTTCATCTTCAATCTTAGTTGGAAATTTAACCTCTCATAAAATCGAAAGAAAATACAATAAAGTGGGAATCCATAGAAGTGCAGAAACTTACAAGAGAAAATTCAACTTGAAAGCCACCACAAAACTAAAAAAATACCCTAGCCTTTTTGCTTCACTCCCGAAGAAAATCCCTAGCCGCCTTTTGTTTTTCTTCTTTTTTTTCTCTTTCTTCTTTTCTGCTCTCTGCGGCGCTGCTGTGCTGCTTTGTGCCCCTCCTTATATGAATATATCAAGGTAATAAAAATGCCCTAGCATCAGGTTACTTGCCAAAGGAAAAAGCCCTTTTCTTTTTATGCGGGCCCGCGTAGGTAAATGGTCTTGTTTTAATGCTTTGTCTCTTTTTTTTCTTTCTTCTTTCTTATTTCAAAGTCCAACGTGAAGCCTTTGATTTTCTTTCTTTTCTTTGGCTTAGCTTGCTCCAATTTGGCTTGGCTCATTTAAAGGCTTGTTTTGTCTTTTTGTGTTATTCCAATTCATGCACAAGCCTTTCTTTGTTTGTTTTGCTAGCCACCAACGCATGATTCTTCTTTCTTTTCTTTTATTTCCTTCCTTCTTTTGATGGGCCCCACGCATGGCACTTTGACTTGCTCTTCTTTTCTCTTTTTATCTCTTTTCATTTCTCAAGCTTTTTGCATTTTTTTTTACATTAAATCCCCAATTTCCTTAGCAACCTGTAAAAAAAACTAAAATCACAGAACTAACACAAAATATTAGATTATAATAAAACTAAAAGATTAACAGATATAAATTAAGGGGCCCAACTATGTAATATTTGACATTTATTGTTGTTCTTCTGTTTTCTACCAAAATTTATTGTTGTAGTCACTGTCTTTGTAAGTCATATTAGTCATGACTTATATACTTCTCATGTACTGACTGCCTAATGTATTAATTTATACATGAAAATTATGCCAAGATTTATGTGATTTAAGGTTTTGTATCTAGAAATGTAGAGCTTGGTTAGGAATTGAGCTTTCACTATATTTTGAAAATAAAACAAAAGAAGTAATTGATAAATTATGTCAGGATTTATGTGATTCAAGGTTTTGTATCTAGAAATGTAGAGCTTGGTTAGGAATCAAGCTTTCACTATATTTTGAAAATAAAACAAAAGAAGTAATTGTACTTATAAAACAAAAACAAAAACAAAAGAAGTAATTGATAAAGGAAGGAATGAAATAAAACCATTTCCACCCACATTCAGGGAAAAGAAAAGGAAAATTGGTGAAATGCAGATATAGGTCTGATAGTTTAGGTGTGTTTCTTGGACTTTTGAATTGAAGCTTGTGAATCTAAGTTGCGGCCAACATTTTTATCCTGCAATGACCTCCAGTGTCTGTCCTGACATCACTACGCCACGGCTTCACCGCTCTGTTCACATCAAAGGGGCACACCCTTAGTGGCAAAATTATTGTATTTGTTTTGCTTCTTCATCAGTTAATGGAAACTATTGTTCCCCATTTCCATTTAATGCTTTATGTACTGCCATCATTTAAAAGGAAATGGATACATGCTTGCCTAGCTGATTTGTTGAAAGAATACCTTTCCGCTTCGTTATAAATTATTTTGGTCCCGTGGACCCCGAGGTTAAGTGTGCTTCTTTTGAATTTACAGTTGTCAGTAGTGAGCAATCAACACTAAGGAAGCAAATAATTTTTGATAGTGGGAATCTAGAAGCATTTTCACAGCCTGCTGCTTGTTTAATATTCTTGTGAAGTTTTCTCGTGTGGTTTACCATGCATCATGCTGACTGTTGGCTGGTAGCTTTATTGTTTTTTATTTGGTGTTTTGAGAGCAAATTTTTCTTATGTTCTAGTTGATGCTGTCAGATATGATCATATAATGCCATAGGTGGTTTTCTGTTTGAATTTTTTTGTATAATGATATGGATGAATCGCTTATAATAGAATTTATTGAATTTTGCTGAAATGCAGGATAATGGATATGGTGATCTCTCATAAGGTTTCCAAATCAGTGATGGAACCCAAATGGCGGACAAACCAAATTCGTACCTGCTTATGTACGTGGATTATTTGGAGGTTCCGCGTGTTTAATTTGTGTGATTTTTTTCCTGTGCGTTTAGTTTTTATACTGCATTATGTCTTGAGGTGCCTCAACATGTTCAGCGACTGTTTTTGGAGTGCCTATTCCATTTGTATACTCTACCTTATAAAGCCAATCGGTAGTTGTTTGACTGTATTGTAATTGTGATTGGATCCGATTATTTATATAAAAATTGAGTTGCAAGTATTTTAGGGTGAAATAGCATTTTATGTTGCAGAGAGGGAATTAAGAGCAGCAGGTCAGCTTAAAAGTACAAATTAGTATAAATTTTAGACTCTTGTGTCACACTTTTCCCCTGCTTTTAGTGTTTACTGTTGATAGTTTAACAGGAATGCATAACATACATGGTGCAGGGTAAAAGGCCCCAGCAAAAAAGACAAGGAAAAGAGAATACTGCAAGGTAGGAGGTGGTTATTTCGCATGGACATACAGGTAAAAAGTAGATTTTGGTGAGCAGCAGCAGCAGCACAGAATAATATGGGATCTCTAAAAGGAAGAGGGTTGAGCAGGGTTGGATCTCTAAAAGGAAGGAGCTGACCACTAGCTGGGATCTTGATGGTTACCTAGGATTGCATTTGTAACATGTGGGATGTATAATTTTTCGGGGAAAAAAAAAAAAATTCATTATGTCTGACTCGACTGAGAACTAGTCATCATTGATAGGTTTCCAACGAATGATGAACCAGTGTCGATGATGGATTAAATATTGGACTACATATCATTAGCCATCAGACTATAAGACCATTACTATTAAAGCTATAGAATGGGATACAAAATATAAGAGGTTTTCTAACGACAATCCATCCATTCAGATTTATTATACTCTCCACCTCTATCATCCTCTCGCCATCCCTCTATCGCTGCTAGTAGTGCATGTGAGCTACACACGTTGACGCTCTTTTTGGTCTCCTAGAATCTGCCCTTGCTCCTCTGGCTTTTCTTTGTGCATATAGAAAATTATAAGACCCAAATTCGGGCCACAAACGATACTGTCCTCAATGTTATTTACCTTTCAGCTCTTGAAGGAGGCTTCGTTGCTGTTTGTTTTGTTTTCTTTGCCGGTTGTAGTTCAAGATACACGTGGGTGCTTTTAACTGTGCTCACGACTTCTCATCGTAAGTTGTTACAACCAGAACCAGTCATCCTAGCAATTTTCTCACTCACTCGATGCATTACGGGGATTTTTCTTGGACCTGTGGAAATGAGAAGTTGATGGATGTGGATAATAGGCATGACACGATCGAGTGAGACTCCAATTCATGACCTCCAACCCACTAAACTACATAAGAAATAAAAAGTTTTTATCATTAGGCAAACAGGTTGGGCGAATTTGTTTAAAGATTCTTCCCGTCAAGGAGACCCATGGATAGAGATCACATGGACCTGGCGCAAAATGGTTAGAAATTGGGACCTGTACCTTGGTGACCGTTTTGACCAAAAACACTGAAGATTGTGAACTGGACCGATCAAATTTAGCATCCAAAGTCCTTTTTTCAGTAAATCCAACAGGAAGAAGGCCCAAACATAGCTAGAGCACGAAATTTAATGTTTGTCACACTTGCACTTCACCCAGGCCGCATGAAAAGATCTTCCCCAACTTTTCTACACCTTCAATCATTAATTTCACTGCCAAAGCAAAAGCAATCAGACAAAAATAAATACTATTTTAAAAGGGAAAAATAAATCAGATATTAGCCAGCACAAGAATCAATAATCTCAAGATCAACGATAGGACCCAGAGTGAGAGATAGATAGAGCTCCAGCCTCCAGTGACACAGAGACTCACAGAGTCACAGTGTTGTGTGTAAGTGAAGAAAATATGCCTCGGAGCAGGTTTTCGGGTTCTGTGACCACTCCAAAGGTCGACGTGGCGATCGACATGGGCAACCCCTTCCTCAACCTCACCGTTGATGGCTTCTTGAAGATCGGCACTGTATGTAACATTCTTCATTCCCTCTTTATCTCTTTTATCTTGCTCTCTTTGTCTTCTTCTCTTTCTGGGTAATGTTTTTGAGACCACATCATCAAGAATTAGATGGCTTTGTTCTTGATTTTTGGCTCAGGTCGCAGCTACCAGAGTAGTTGCAGAGGATGCATATCACGCCGTGAAGAAAGGTGTGTCCCCCATGTAATAATAAAATCTGAGATTCAGTTCGTTTCGTTTTTGTTCGTATAGAATCTTTACTCTGCTACAGTTTCTCAGCCCGAAAATGAGATGAAATCGTCAAGTTCTTTTCTAATGTAACATGCTGTTTGCAGGGAGTATTTCAACTCACAATTTTGAGCACACGGTGAGTATCTATGAAACTATTATCAGATTTTGCAACCATGATGTAAATTGTCGTGGTTGTTTCCTTCAGTAGCTACATTTTTACTTTAGACATTGACAAGAACATACAGATTGGTACAATGTTACTTGTTAGATAAATAGGTTCTGTGTCGCCTGAGCATGTTGGTTTTTGAGGCTCTTTGGAAGTAGACTCCTAGCAATTGTGTTGCTAATACTGTCAAAGTTGTTAAGCAACATATGAATGTGCCCTGCTAATGAAAAGTTATGTTATTGCAGCTGAAGAAGATGTGTAAAGAAGGCGCATATTGGGGTAAGTACGAGTCGTATATTTAATGTTTGTTATCAATGAGATAATGCCATTTTTTGTTTGGTAGATGCTTTAGTTGACTTTATTTTGCAAAATGAGGAGCCATGCTAAGAAATCCCTCTATTTACAGGAACTGTTGCTGGAGTTTATGTGGGAATGGAGTATGGAGTAGAGAGGATTCGTGGCACCAGAGACTGGGTATGTTTTCTGACATTGCTGTAAAGTGCTAATTGAATTTCCACTTGTCCACACATGAGCAATTTTTCTTTCTTCTCTGGATTTAGAACATGGCCACTGATTCTGATAAATTTGGCTTCCACTCTGTTTATTAGTTTCCTAATGTTTTTGCCGTATATTTAACCTGTTTATGAAGCCTTTTGAAATTAGATCAGGGAAATAAAACCAGATAACCCCACTAAGAATGTGTTGGCTGCACAATAAGTTGATACGTTTTTACTAACAAGATGTGTTTCTTGCGAGAGCAACCCTGATTGAATCAATTTAGTTCCTTTTTTTCGTGTCTTACATATTCTTTTACTTAGTCATGGCCTAATTAGTAATCATTGAGATTTGATGTTAGAACCTGTAAAAGAGAGGAGTTCCTTTTCCTTTTCTTTTTTTGATTGTTTGAAACTGTCAAGCATGAAACATTTTGCTATTTCCCTACTCAATCAAGAGATCCACTTTGCAGTTTTGATTTTCAACTGAGAATTTTTCCTTTAACATATTTTCTTTTCTTTGGATGTATTGCAGAAGAATGCCATGATTGGCGGCACGGTGACAGGTGCGCTGGTATCTGCAGCCAGCAAGAATAACAAAGACAAAGTTGTGATGGATGCCATTACGAGCGGTGCAATTGCAACTGCTGTGGAGTTCCTCAACTATCTCACCTGAATGGATGTTTCTAAAATTCTCCTTATCTCTCTGCTCATTCCGAGGAGGAATAATCGTCTGGTCTGTTTCTTTTGTTATTTTTCTTGTGAATTTGTAAGTTTGTAATTCAAACAACTGAATGCCAGTAGTCAATCGATTCTAACTAATTGGTGTTTTTTGCATTCCTTTCCTAGCCAAATAAATGAAAAGGTGTTCTTTTTTCCCTAATATAATCAGTCTTTTCTACTATACATCTCTATGTGTTTTTAGGGCCATCAGGCTATCTTCAGGAAACAATATACCACCCTGTTGAGGAAAGAATATGTCATGAGAATGAAAGAAAAGAAAATATGGAACAGACTTCCCTGCCAAGGGTTGCAAAAGTAACGTAAATTGACTTCCCTCCCAAGGGTTGTAGCTCACTTGGTGTAAATGTGTTACTGGTGAGAAAAGAAAGTGAAACGTGGGAACTTTATTCTTTAGTAATGAAACGTCATAGTCTGCGAATTCTAGTTCAGACAAAGAATCTTGTTTTGGGCTTCGAGGGTTCAAGAGGACCTTCTCAAAAGAAAAGTAAAAGAAATCATCGATTCTGTGCCTTCCCATGTTTTGCAAACAATTTCAGACAGTTTCCACAAAAAAGGTGCTGGAAAAAGTAAAAGAAACCATCGATTTTGTGCCTTTCCATGTTTTGCAAACAGATTCGGACACGGTTTGCACAAAAGGTGCTGGAACTGGAACAGAAGCATTGCTAGAAAAGTCACAAGCTTCAACCAGAGGGTAGCAAAAGTGAAGACAAAAAACAGAGTGAAGCCTGAAAATGAAGCTAATGCAAACGCAACGATCTTCCCTTTCTCTGTCTCTCTATGCAATTAGGTGTCGTGTCTGAAGAAAACCTTAGTAGTTAAAAGAGTTTTATTTCCAACTGTATTCAAAGGACAAGTAGTGGAGGGCAAATCATGTGCTGCTAAAAATAGTTACAGTTAACCCAAAAGCAAATGGACAATAAAAGAACAGAAAACAGAGAAAGATGTGCTCGTTCCCTCTCATAATTCGCTCAATTCAACCAAGTCATGGAGCAAAAACAAAGTAAAGCTGCATATTATTCTTTAAGCATCTACACTATAATCCCAGATGTAATCCAGAATAACTGCATGATCCTCCTAAATCTCATACCTCTCTTCTTACTAAATTTTACTCACAAATTTGATGAGCTAAATCTTTGCACAAAGAATCAAGAAAAATGAGTATTATAGCAGATTACATTCAACTCCGAAACTGCTCAGCAAGTTTCATCAGGCTATAGGTCTCAGTGTCTGGCCTAGACCCTCCAAGAATCATCCTTCTCAAAAAATTTGGATCATATTTCTTGGCCTTCACATATGCCTTGAGCAAAGTATTGTATACAAATGTATACCTTGTGTACCTAGCTTTTGTAAGTTCTTCAAAAAACTTCTCAACATTCAAGACATCACCCTTCTCTGCAAAAATCTCAACTATTGAAAGAGTGGTCTCCAGCCATGGGGTTGAATTCCTGACCCTCTTGGTCGTTATTAGATCCATCCCCAAATCTAGAGTCTTCAAGGCTTCCCCTACCAATTCTGCTTTCAAGCAACCCAAAGCAAGATGTCGGTAAGTTATGGCATTTGGTTCGCACCCATTCATCTCCATTTCCATGAAAAGCTCAGATGCTTTATCAATCAATCCATGTTTGCAGTATACAGATATTATACAGTTGAACTGCTCACTTGATTTTAACACTTTTAACGACTTCATTTCTAACCAAATCTCTTCAGCTTGACTCAGCAGTCCAATTCTACCAAATGCTTCAATTGCCAGTATGTAACTTTTAGACCTAACATGGGGGAGTTCTTGCACAATGCCCCAAATTCTCTCTAGCTCCTTTCTTTTCCCTAAATACCCATACAATATAAGTAGTACATCTAGTGTTGACCAGTTATTCCCTGTAACAGACTTCTCCACAGCTTCAATGTAAACTTCGGCCACTGTGTACAACCTTGCCACTGCATGTGCAGTAGCTATTATGCAGTAAGATATTTCATTTGGCTCAACGTTTGCTCGATTCATGTCACCGTATATCTTCATCAGCCCTTCAATATTGTGTTCGTTGGCTTCCATTTTCATAAGAATGTTGTAGGTTGAGACATGTGGAGCCACCTTATCAGCCTTCATCTGAGAGAGAATTTTGGGGATCATTTTCTTACGGCTCGGGGAGGAATGGAGGATTATGAGGCGGTTGAAGACCAAGTGTGAGATGGGATGACCCAATTCCCTCATTTTCTTCATGTACGCAAGTGAAAGCCTTATTGAACCTTTATCCAAGCAAGATATCACAAGGTTGTTATAGAGCAGATCATTCTGGAACTCGGAAGGGACGCAACAAAAGAGTCTTTCACCCTGTGATATCCCATGAATTTTAGTGGTAAATTCCAATAGATAAGAGTAGTCTAGTTCCTTAGGCCTATAAGGCTTTTCCCTGATCAGCCATTCCATTACCTGTTAAAACAAACAAATAGCTCAGTGTTAAATCTCTCAGTGGTTATGCTTTTAGGATACAGATTCTATTGAGAAGGGGAGCAAGTATGCAAGGGGAATGCAGATGATGCGTTCTATTTGAAAGAAATAGTAAGGGTGCCAGTGAAAATACGATGGTTCTTTCAGTAGATGTGATTACAAAATCTTTGGTAAAATAATTTGGAAGATGAAGGCAATAACTAACCACAACTGTCTAGTGAATTTGTTTCATATTTGCTGTCTGAACAATCCTCAATCGTAATTTGCTTTTTAAATGATTTATATTGCATTAGCATTAGAATTTCCATCTGTAATTTTACATACTTATCATTTTAGATTTATAAGGAAAATATGAGAAAACAGTAGGAATCAAAATCACTATTCCAGTAATTCACGCCATTTGAAAGATAAGAAAACAAAACCTCCTCTAACTAAACTATCTGGCAATGTTAAGGTGATCCTTTCATTTATTCAGGAAACATAAGAACATAAATCATCAAATTCACTATTTTATTTTCGCCCCTTCCCCAAAGCTTTCAGAGCTGGATGGGGATAGTGCCTCCAAATTCGCCTATATATGCAATCAGAACAAATACCTTAAACATTTAAACAAGCATATACGTCGCTTTTCAAAATTTACACATATTTAAAAAGAAAATAAATTAATCCAAAGTTCGGTTTATGACTGAAATCCATCTTTCTAACTACACACACACAACCCAGAGAGAGAGAGAGACCTCAAGCGCTCGTTTGTTCCTCTTGAGCTTCCTGAGACGGTTAATGGCGTGAAAAATCTCGCCTCTGTGAATAGGAAACCCATGACCCATCCAGCTCTGAAATGCAGACCCAACAGACTCTCCCTTTGGCAGCTTCTCAATCATATAAGATAAGCAACTGGGGTTTTCTTCTTCTTTTGACTCTAACATTTTCTTGGGAAATTTCCAGCTCTGAAAGTCAGACCCATCAGACTCACCCTTTGGAAGCTTCTCAATCATATAAGATGAGCAACTGGGATTTTCTTCTTCTTTTGAACCTAACATTTTGTCGGGAAATTTCCAGCTCTGAAAGGTAGACCCAGAAGACTCACCCTTTGGCAGCTTCTCAATCATATACGATAAGCAACTGGGGTTTTCTTCTTCTTTTGACTCTAACATTTTCTCGGGAAATTTCCAGCTCTGAAAGGCACAGCCAGCAGACTCCCCCTTTGGCGGCTTCTCAATCCTAGAAGACAAGCAACTGGGGTTTTCTTCTTTTGAGTCTAAAATCTTATCGGGAAAAATTTCGGGTGCTTGGGTGCAAAGAAAGTAGAAACCGGAAAGCATTTGATTGGCAGGTGAGGAGGGAATTGAAAGTGTTTGACGTATTGCCTGAGTGAGCCTGCGATGTGTGAGAATGGTTACCGTTAGCATGCTTCGTTTAAGAAACAGCAATGGAAGAGTGAAGGCGCCTTAGTATTCACTACTCAGCAGTCAGCCCCATGAGCCCAGCCCATGTCTTGATAAACTAATTATAAACTAATTAATCTTAATTGGGCCATTGGGTTAGAGTGACACCTGGCCCGTATGGCCCCCTTACAAGCCCATTAGGGCTTTTCAAAACTAAGGACATTTAAACATAATCCAATTAATGTGAGGAATTAATTTATTTGTTTTTTTGGGACATGTCCGTACAAGAGGATGATGGAGGGATTCGAATTAGTGACATCTACTTCATGAGACGTGGTCCTCAGTCGATAGAGCTATCCCTTGGAGACATGAGAAATTAAATTAAGTTGAATTCTCTTCTAACGGATGACCACCATTCGAATGCCATACTATATTAACTATTTTTAAGGGAATTTTTTTAAAGGTTTTTTCCAATGTTATTTTGTATATAATAACATGTAAAGTTTAGGCAAAGTCAGTTCATCAATTATTAAAATAAAATATTAGAAAGAATTATCTGCATATATCCTTCCCAATTCTTAGCATTCTTAATAAACAAATATGATATTCTGATTGATTGAATCAACAAATTCGAAGTTTTTTTTTTTTTTTTCCTGAAACTTATTTTGAGGATAAATTGCTGCCGTAATTTTATTTGAAGTAGGTCCATGCATATATCTCAACACGTCATGAAATGTTATTTGTTGACATTGAGGATGAGTACTCTTATCTAATACAGAAGGCATAGAGTGAAGTTCCGGGAGTCCAGGTAGGGTGGAATAACTTTGCGAGGCCGACTGTATATCCATTCCCTATGTAAATGCATCCATAACTCACTGATGCACCGCCGTACACAGTAGCACCGGTATTATATGACCAGAGGATATTCCCAGTTCTGGCATCAATGGCATATATTGGACCATTGGAAGCTACAGACCCAGCAAAAACCACACCATTGGCTACCGTGACAGGTCCATTGGAAGTTTCATTACTGGGGTTCGCCGTGGACCACGCAATTTCCCCTGAATTAGCATCAAGAGCCACCCATGCGCCGGCGGTCGTATTCAGGCTAGATGGTTTGAGTGTGAAGCTCTCTCGGTTGCTGTTGGCAATGTTTGTGTACACCCTTCTTCCATCTGAGGCTGCACCCCATGTCCCTCCTCCCTCTGCTCCACCCGGTCCTGCCAACTACACAATTCTTCAATTTTAGTAATATGTACCATACATAATTTATTTTGTAAAAACACTTGACTACATGACTATCGATAAAACCGTGACAGTAAAAATCAGCTCTTAATTATTTAATTTTTATTTAATAATATTAGTTAGTAGATTGTTATATATATAATTATCGTGCAACTTGATGATGTCATAAGTTAAATTCAGCCCTTAAATCAATACTCTTAAAAAAACATTATGCTAGATTTTCACTTTTATGTCAACCTAGTAATATGCCAATCATATAACTGTCTAGTAAATAGTATTGTTCATTTTTTTACATGTATTGATTTTGAGGGTTAATTTTCATTACCACATCATTCAGTTGAATGGCGATTGTATAATTAATAGTCTAATAAATAGTATTAATTCAACTTCAATGAGACCCTTACTTTAGACCAAACTATGCTGCCATTATCGCGGTCTAAAGCCCAAGCAAACCCACTTTTTTGCACGGCCACCACGACATCACGTTTGGTTCCATTGGCAAATGTGGTAACCAGCAGGGGAGCCTCGCCAAAGTCTGCATCCAAGTTAGGCCCTGTCGGACAATCAGGGTTATTAGGTATTAAACATGCAAAATAGAATACGTCATAGCCTCCCAGTTGCCTTGACCAAATGATCCTCCCAGAATCCATATCCAAGGCCAAAATGGAATTGAAATTGATATCTGGGCCCAATGCACTGGTCGGGATGAGTAGGTTTTGTTGTCTCATTGTTCTG
Organism: Carpinus viminea; assembly: GCA_013348765.1. Classification (NCBI taxonomy): domain Eukaryota; kingdom Viridiplantae; phylum Streptophyta; class Magnoliopsida; order Fagales; family Betulaceae; genus Carpinus; species Carpinus viminea. The sequence goes on from CP054671.1 coordinate 5,148,546, forward strand.
CTTTTCTTGACACTTTTGCACCTCAGACGGAGCTGTGTAGAGGTTCCCTGTTGCAACATAAACATGTCTCCTGTTCATGTCAATGGAAGGGCTGCTTCCCCATATAGCAGCACCCGAGTAGCCTCCTAATTTTCCACCATTATCAGGAAGCATATAGGTCCGCCAAAGGATTCTACCCGTTTGAACATCAAGCTTGGCCAAGCTGCCTCGGAATGTGCAACATTGGCCGGCCGGTAATGCTTCTTCTAGTGATGACACCCCAACATATAATGCCCTATATATAAAATTGAATTAATGGGGGTATAAATTACGTTATAGCTTCTAGCTCCCTTTTAATTGAAGAAGAATCAAATCAGGAATACACTTGTAAACTATTCGATCAGTTCAGTCCACAGGACCAAAAAAATGAAATCTTCCAAAATATTTATGTCCAAGACTAGCTTGCTATTAAAGCGTATAAATATAAAGGTAGATATTGGAATATTGCTTGACTAACCCCATGTATGCCGTTCCAGACATGGTGATCAATGCTCGAGGACGTGGGTCAAGTTGAGTTAACCAAACGAGCCTGCCATGAGATCGATCCACAGCAATCACAACAGCAGGCCCATAAATTCCAACAAGCAAGAGGTTTCCGTACACTGTTGGGGTGGATCTGGAGACGGTGACGTTCACAACGATCCCAGTGCCATTTAGTCCCGTTAAGTCACCAAGATTCTGCCTCCATATTAATGCACCATTGAAAGCATTCACAGCATACAAATATCCATTCCATGATGGGAAATACACCACTCCGTCGGCTACTGCCGGCGTCGCAGTTATATCTTTGCCAGCAAAGAATTTCCATCTCAGCCGCATTTTTGACACCGTCGTTGGGCTGATTACCACTTCGTCAGGCTCGTACCTTCGGTTACTGATATCTCTCCCGTGATTGAGCCACTGAAATCACACGTGCATATATATATAAATGATCAAAATAGGAAGCTTCAATTCATTAGCTAGTGTTCATGAGAAAATGTGAAAGAAAGAAAAGACTCTAAACAATTTTTTTTTTTTTTTTTTTTCTCTTTTTGGTATCAAAAAGAATACAGATCAATCGGATTGCTTACAATTGCAGCCGTGTTATTCACTAGTGTAAACAAACAAAGTGTCATGACAAGAGTGCTGATGGTACCATGAGAATTATGTGCCATGACAAGTGAAATGGTGTTAATCAAGGATGACAAGTAATGTGACTTGCTCGCTATCCTTGTTTATATATAATATATAGTTCAGCAAACTCTTTGAGATGTATATGCATGCTGATCAGATTTTCTGCGGCAAAAGCCACAGCCGCGTAGCCTTCTACATGTTAGAACCACACTAAATGCGCCAGCTATTTTTGCACCACTTCTTAAAAGCGCTTGTAGCCAACTCTCACTGGCACATTTGTTTGTAGGCTTTCGTATCAAGCACCATTAAACGCGCTGACCCCGGACTTTTCTTGTGGGGGGGGAAGCGTGCACCTTGCGGTACGTTACGCTTCTTCGAGGACCAAGTCATTTTTTTTGCCCTTCTCTGGGTTGGGAGAAGCCAACAGTAATTATTGCGAGCTATTTTATTAAGATTTTGGAATAATTACATTTATTCTCTTCTAATTACTATTTTTTTTTTCAATGTCCTGATCTCTTTAATGTTTCAATTTTTATGTCCTAATTTATTACAATTTTCTTCACGAAATTCAAGCCAAATTGGGGATTTATTGAGATATGACTTTGATTTTTGTGTGGTACATGCCACAGCCATGCATGTATATATATATATAGTCCATTATTATTTGTGAACGTTACTTCCTTGCGCACCTTCCACCTTTCTTAACCTAGTGCAGCCTTTTAAATGTTATATGTTAGTGTATATGTGGGGCCTGTCCCACATTGGTAAGATTCCACTCTTACCAATGTGGGACAGGCCCCACATATACACTAACATTATATATGGTAGTGCATTGAGTGTACTAGTTATTTCGGCACCCATTTTTCTCATCTTTTTCCCTATTTTAGCTTGCTATATTTGGAAATTTGGGTTGTTAATTACTACAAATATAGCATGTGATGTTTGCAAAGTGAATTATTGAACAAAAAGTAACTGAGAGCTTTCCACTCTGCTTGTAATTATCAATAAGAGCAGTTACATATAATTGAGAAATTTACTCAAAAGTCTTCCAGAAGGATTGTCATTCGATCAATGGTTGTCTGCTCTGCTCTACACTATCCCTTGAAGTGCATATGGTTTAGAGGTCTCCAGTTCATGCATATTAGGTTCATCGTTTCTATTTGCTTTCCTAAAACCCGCTGAAGATGGGCTGAACCGACACATATATAAATACAGGGAAAAAGAACTAAAACATTAGGGTTTTTTCTTCCTCTTCAGCTTTAAGAATTGATATTTGTTTTGAAGTTCAATTTTAAGCAAAATATTTATATATGTTTATCTATGGGGAATAGAGTTTAGAGTTATGGTTTCAAGACTAGTATAGGACTTTTTTTATCTCTAATATACTCCCATGTCTCAAAATTAACATGGTCTAGCTTTGAATTATAACTATAGAATATGAATCGTACCTGTTTTTAGAGATACTTCAAGTGGGTTGATAATGGCCTCCAATATGAACCAAAGGTAGCTGACTTTGAATCATAAACAAGAGAATCTGACCTAGCAAGGTGCCAGTACTCCAGTTTTGATGACAAGTGACACTAGAAAGTTTTGCATTAATCCAACTTCCAGCATCATATATAGCTCTAGGCCCATATATATATTTGTCAACAAGGATTCCATCGGGTGCCAATTAAAGATCAAACCACATTAAAATGTGTTCCCCATTTCCAACCTGGAACTGAATAAATGTCCTGGCTATATCCCTTAATTTCAACAATTTCCTCAAGCTCGATCCATGAGCAAGCTTGAGGAATTTTCACATGCCAAAAACTCCTCCCTTTTAGAACATATTCATTTATCCAAGCTACCCATAATGACAACTAAGATTAATTTTATGCTCATAGGCATACAGGAACTAGAAAAAAGCAGAATATAAATTTTTAATGCAGGGTTTATATTGATTTGTTAGCTTCTCTCTCTCTCTCTTTTTAAGCTATAGGATTTTGGGACCTTTTTGGTTTAGCACTCCTTTAAATCTTTAATTTACACGCCTTTATTTTAGGTGAACTGATAGCATTTAATTAGGATCAACTTTGTACTCAGCCATATCAATTAGACTTAATTATAAAGGACAAACGAACACCTAAAAATCTTTAAAATAACTATTTTTCTAATTAAACATGCACTTAATCAGTTCCCAAATAACAAAAAAAGGATAGTCACCTGTAGGCTTTTCAACATTTTAACGAGTTTCAATGCATGCAATATAACTTCTAAGGCTAAGGAATTAAAGGAATATTTGTGAGACATGAAATGCAGAGAAAGATCGAAGCTTACATACCTTAAGGGTTCAAAGATTCATTTCTGTGTATATATAACAGCTACCCTCATAATAGCCAATTAATCAACGTCAGATGACAACCAGAGTTCCCCCAAACACTTCAGTGGGTAAAATTGCTCTCACTTAATTGAGGATTATTTACAATTTCATAGAAGTGATCGGGGGAACTCTAGGGGACAGCTGACCAATTCTGTTTCTGTTGTTTTGGTTTCTTGCCTTCTTCGCAAGCCAATGTACAGAAAACCTGCTATTTATAGAAAAAGGTTCCATAGGCGCTGTTTTTCATTCACATGTTCAGTAATGGATCACTAGATGAGATGACAAAAATCTACGCATATGAAGCTGATAAATAAATCTGAACCTGGTCAGAATAATGGGTTAGATGCAGTGGGGGAGCCAAGAACATTGACCTAAGGGGGCAATTTTTTTAATAAAAAATAAAAAAATAATTAAATATTAAAATATTAAATATTAAAATATTTACTTTTTGTTCACGTTAGAAACTGAGTTTTTCATAAGCCTTTCGTTTTTTTTTTTTTTAATTCTTTCTACCCCACTTTTTTTTTTTGGCATATTGTCATGCAGCTGCCTATAGCTGTCTAGTGCTGTACCCCTCTATGTTTATTTATTTATTTATTATTATTTATTAATTATTTTTTGGTATGCTGCCATGCGGCTGTTCCCTCTTATTATTATTATTTTTATTTTTATTTTTGTCTTGCTTCTTTTCTTAATGAAATGAAACGGTGCGTACCAATGTTCATCTTCAACCTCCGAAATTTTTCTGTAACTTTTTTATGAATCTGTTAAATTCATGGTCAAGGGGTCAAGCTGAGGCATGAGGGGCATGCATGCATGGGGCATCATTCATGGTTGATTGGGGGCATAAATATTTTTTTAACAAAGATAAATAGAATTTTTAGGGGTTGAAAAGAGGCATACGCCTTCTTAAAACCCTCTGGGATCCACCACTGGTTAGACGAAGGGTAGAGAATAACATTGTGGTGAGTGGCCGAAAGCTTATTACGGCTTACCCAAACTTGTGCTTCTCTATGGTCTGTACGTCGTTTTTCAACATTTGGGTACAAAAGCATGTACGTGCAGGAAGCACGTACGTATTAATACCGTATTACATTAGCATTACACATGCATATTCAACCGCGCAATAGGGCATGATACGGATACTGTCAGAAAATATGTATGGGCCTGCACCATATCGATCGTTAATTTTAGTGCTCAACTTGGAAAACCCTTTTCTAGGAGCACTGATTCACAGATGTGGAGCCTTTTCCGGTCACAGTTGAGTGAATATTATACCGGAATCCAATTAGCAGTCGCTTTGAATCAATGAAAAAGGCAGGAAAGGAATGGCTCTAGCTAGAGAAGATAGAGAGTAAAAACGTAGAATGAGATAGGGCCACACACCTTTGATATTATTCTCTACCTTCAATAATGTAGCTAGCTAGCCCACTATGTCGTCTAGGTTCACTATTACTGGACAGCTTCATCTTTTTAGATTTCTGTACTTTCTAGCTCTAGCATAGATCTGTGATAGACGACCAAGATAGGCCTTGATGTAAATAGTAGTTAGTAATAATTACCCCTATTTAAACCGTTAAAATATGAAGTGCCATTACATCTCCCATACTATTCATCTAATCTTTTTTTCTTAAAAAAAAATTAACATTAAAATATTCTTACTTTTTATATCATATTAATTATATTTTACATTACATCATTTATTTTTTATTATTATTTAAATAAAAAAATTATTATAATTTTTTTAAAAATTTTTAATACTACTTTTTAACTTTTATAGACCAGTCATTATTTTTTTTTAATATCAACAGTACCGTGAAAAAGGTCTTGTTATTTAACAAAAAGAAGGCCCACTTAAGTTCCCTAGAGAGCTCCCTACCGGTTCCCCCAAGTAAACTGAAGTCCCTTAAAGAGCTCCCTACCAGTTCCCGCAAGTAAATTGGGCTGTGATTGTGAATGGAATGAGATTTAGAAGTGAAATGGTGGTGTAACAGATTTGATTAATATATGTATGAGGAAAAAAAAGTAAGAATGTTATATATATAAAAGTGAAAATTTTATTTTATAATGATTTTTTTATTTGAAAAGTGATTGATTTGATGGAAAAAGTCAGAATGCTTGAATTAATTTTAAGAATAATTTTTTGAGAATGAAGTGGGTCTCATGAACAGTACTGTTCCATTCCATTCACAAACACAGCCTTGAAGTCCCCTAGAGAGCTCCCTACCAGTCCCCGAAGTCCCCTAGAGAGCTCCCTACCAGTTCCCCCAAGTAAACGGCTATCTCATTTTTATTTTATTTCATTTTAATATTTTTTTAAAAAATAAACTTAGTCCCTATGCTACCATAGACCATTAAATTAATTTTAATGCCATTCCTCAAAGATGGCTGCCATCTTCTCTATGAGCCTCCCCTCATCAAGGGCTGCCAATCCATTTATGTGAAAGGCAATCTTTCTTTTGGAACATGAACCTCTTCAATTTATTTTAATTAAAAAGCATTCAATTAGTTATAGTGGAAGAGTTTGTTGTCTTTTTATTTTTTAAGAGGATAAAAATGCACGTCCATTACAATTAACTGAATATTCTCTCATTCAAATAAGCTGGAGATGATTCAAATTAATTCATTATGTGAGGGGCCGGTAACATCCATCCCCTCAAAGGGTGTGGTTGCATGTGTCTCTCAATTAGGGGTTATCGCCCCTCTTTTGACGGCAATTAATTTCTTTCCTTGAAGAGGCAACTTTTGCTCACAATTCCTATGAGAGAAGGAGTTACTCACAAAGTGGGTTGCTGCCCCTTTTTGTGAGGGGTGGCCACAACCCTCTTTGAGGGTTTACCGCCCATTGTAGACATGATTCCAATTAATTAACTACTGTATTTTAAAGTAGTAGGGTCGATCTAGTTGATGTTACAATTCTCTTAATTGATTAATTGATTCTATGAAGGTTATAATCTATGTTAATTTGTTATTTGCATCTTGATGTAATAATCACCGTTGTAGTTTTTTTTTGGAAAATATTTAATGTAGAATCTTATTGTACTTTTTCGAATTTGGCCATTTAGAATTAAGTTTTCAATTTGTATAATTTAATATATGGGTTTATAAAGATTTTAAAACAAAGATCATTGGATTTTTTTCTCAAATAAATAACAAATATGACATGAAAAGATTATTATACCCTTTTTAATTAAAAAATAAAAAATCTAGGCAGCCACGAGCCACGAGTCACCGCCTCAGTTGTGGGTGTAGCTCACGACCAACCACCCCTTTGGTTCATGATCTTTTGTTTTATAGAAAAAATAAAGGGAAAAATATATGGCCCCTCAAACTACTAGCTATTTACAATATAACCCCATAATGTTCAAAAAGTAATAAAGTAGCCCCAAAACTATCAAAATTTAACAAAAATGCCACTTATTTTTTTTATATTCCTATAATACCCCTATTCTTTTAACTAATAAAATAATTGTAAAAAAAACAATTTTAAGAAATAATAATATAAAAAAAAAAAAAAAAGCTTTTTGGAATAAATAAATATTCGCCCATTGATTTTTTTTTTGTTGGGTTTTTTTTTCAATTATTTTATTAGTTAAAAGAATAAGGGTATTATAGGAATATAAAAAGTAAGTGGCCTTTTTGTTACAATTTGGTAGTTTGGGAGGCTACCTTTATTACGTTTTGAATATTGAAGGTGCTATATTGTAAATGGCTAATAGTTTGGAGGGGTTTTTTTTATATTTTTCCCAAAAATAAATGTAAAGTTTTTAATAAGAAGGATTTAATAGCGTTTTAACATTATTTTTATTGTTTATGTAAGAAAAAAATGTCTAGAAATTTTAGATTCAAAATCTTTGTAAACTCTGGTATCAAATTGACTAAATTGAAATATCCTCTCTACCACCTAGCTGCCTAAGGAAAAACACAAGAAAAAACTCAGAGGAGGGTCCCTTCCCTCTCCTTCTTCTTCCCCATGATAGAAGTGTTCGGTGTCTTTTTATAGTCTCTTTCAGTCTTTGTTTGGTAGTTTGGAGTCTTGCGTACGTACGTGCTGGAATATGTTTTTCACTCGCCGATACATGAATCTCATGGGCCAAGTCGTGTCTTCCCGGGATGTCTACAATGTCGTGCTCCTCTGATACTACTTATGGTGAGATTTTGTTGTTTTTAGCTTTTTGCTTTGATTTATTTTCTGTTTTGGCTTTTGGGTTGACGACGTGAGTTGAATCTTGGCCTTGGGCTAAGGAGGATTAGATTGGCGTGGGGATTCTCTTACAGTCGGAAAATAAGTTTTGGGAATTTGGGCTACCCATATCTTAGGTTTATTTTGTTTGGAGCTAGCAGATTTGTTTCATAATTGAAGTTGTACATATGTTAGCATAATATGATGTTATAGATATGATTTGATTGTAAGAATTTTCTTGTTGTATTTATGACTTTGTAAGTTCATAGCATTTGACTATGTTTAATCAAAGATTTATGCTCTATGATGTAAGAGTTTCATGCTAGCTCTTGATCTTTTATCAATGAATTCTAAAAGATTTCCGTTAAAAAATAAAAAATTACGAAATTGAAAACGCATATCTAAAAAGCAAAATTTGAAACAACTAAAAGATTCTGAAATCATTCTTTCTTCTACCATTTCAATTCCGGTGGTAACAACAAATGCGGGGATTACAATTCCCAGCGTTTTTTTTGGGGGGTCTTTCCCAGCACATTTTGGGCTCGGTGAATTAAAATGCCAATTTTTTGTAGTGATATACAGTTAGAAATTTCAGATTCAAAATTCATTTATGCTTTATGAATCAATGCCTTGTTGTTTGCCTTTTTCTTCTTTCACTTTGCTATTATGTCTCTTCTTCTGTTTAATATATTCACATTAATTTCTCAGTCTCTTTATATATAATTCATATAGGGATTTGGATCCAATGAAATAGCTTTAATTTAATCTGACCCAAATCGTGATAGTAGCAATTGAAGGTGTAGCCGATGATCCCACCCTAATGAGTTGCATGCCACGGGACAAGTCCTATATATATTGTCGTGATTTAGAATGTTCATATAAATCTACTCTCCAGATCAATATGAATTATACATACGGATGCGGTGGATCTTAATTGGGTTTAATACCATTAATTAAATCAATCTTTATTCCAAAAGATTAAGTTAATTGATAAAAATAATTAATCTGATCATTTAATTATTTAATATTTTAACATAGTACATCTGATCCTTCCAACTTTTTTGGACCCACTAAAATGAAAATTTACATTCGTCATTAAGAATATGCCATAATTCGTAAAAGAAAGGATAAGATCATAAGAGAAAAATAGATGATAAAGGTTGTCGACCTCCTCTGCACTGCAAAGATCACATCTAACTTCATATATGGGTAATATCATCATGAGCCATAGATTTCTCTTGGGTACTCAGCCTTCCTTGGAACTGTATATGGTTTAAACCAACACTAGGGATAGTTAAACACCACAAATATTGCCTGCACGCACAAAAAAAAAAAAAACCCTAATCTTTATAGAGTAAAACTTAAGATAGATTTCTTAAGATAAGTTGGTCAAGTTCTACTTTTAGATCGAAGGCCATATAGTAATGGCAAAAAAAAAACGACGGATATATACTTCCGCGGGTCTCATAAATTAACTCATTTTTTGATGAGTTGTAGCTTACCCAATATAGATTGTGTGTGGTGGGCTGAAGCAGCGCTTGTGTTTGTGCGTGAAAGCAAGTATACTGAAAGTTTGGTATGGGGAACCCCGGAACCAAAAAGAGAAGCAGCTAGAATATGTGACAAAAGAATCACAAGTACCAAAAAGTTCTTACTTCATCCAAAAACACAAGTACCAATAAGATAACACACCCAACTTTGTTTTAATGCTAATATTTAGTCTGATTGGCACCCAGAGTTCCCCCAAACACTTCAGTAGGATAGCACTAGCCATTTGGCCTCTTTTATAACGGCTCCAACAGGAGCCCTAGTGAAGTGTTCAAGGGAACTCTAGGAGACAGCTGACGCTAGCTCTTCCTTCTTTGTGTTTGGTTTCTATAGCTAGCTTGTACCAAGGGAATGCACCGCAACTTTCCAATTTATAGTGGGTTTTTTATTTTTTATTTTATTTTATTTTATTTTTTTTGCGGAAGATATTTGAAGGTACCTATAATTGGTCGGAGAATTGTTAGAGATGAGAAATATCCAACGAAACTGAACCTGGTAGGAATTTTGAGTAAGATGAATGGCAGAGAATAATGATCATGAGGTGAGTAGACATCTAGCTAGGGCTTCGCCAAACTTCTGTTCTCCACTTGACCAAACTTTCTAGTAGTATCTTTGTCGCAAAAGAACACGTTTTAGCGATTTTTTGAGTGGGTGCTAAGCTAGATTCCAAAAAGGACTTGCCTTTGTGTGTACTAGAAAAGCTGAAAGGGATTGGCTGGACAGAGGATGCTGTAAAACACAGAATTGCATGTGGCCTCTCGAAGTCCACAGTCTAGGGTAATATTCTCTACCATGTCCATCTAGACAATAGTTGCGTCTAGGTTCACTGGCTACAGCTCTCAGGCTTCGTCTCTTTTTGAACTGAAACAATATATGTGATATATATGCAGCTCAATGCGAAGAAAGGAACTTACTATAAATATAAGGGTTTAGTAGCCACTTTAATTGTCTCAAGCATGCAACTGAAGCAAGGTTCGTAGATTAATTAAAGTGCTCATCGGGTGCCCCCTGGTGTTCCCCTAAACACTTCACTGGGGAATGATCTGTTTAAACAAAAAGATCTTCCGCCCTACTGAAGCGTTTGGGGGAACCCCGGGTGTCACTTGATATTGTGAATGATTTTAGGCTGATGAAAATCTTATCGGTGATGACATCTTTCCAGATCTAATCGTATTGGTAGCCTTAATTAGTTGCGGTTTTACATTCATTTTACAAATGCAATGCTCTTAATTAAATAATGAAGCTATGACTTTCTCTTATCTTTTTCATTTTTCTTTTGTTAATAATGATTAATGGGAAGTGATATTTCACTTTCTCCCTCGATCTCCTTTTTTTTTTTTTTCAGATCAGCAGCATATATATTCAGCAAATAATGGACAAATGGCGTAAGAATTATCATGCAGACATGTGAAAGGATTTCTCATTGATAGTAGAGGAAGTGAAAGGGATTACGATAATGAATGCGCTTTCTAGCAGTGATGAAAAAGAGAGGAAAATCATTGTCTAGTTGAAAAAAAGTTCTAATGAATTAGACAGTAAACATGGACATGATTTGCTGGAATATGGCTGCTGATCTGGAAAATAATTGGGACAGTGACATTCAAAGTTAGAGTTGGAGATAAACTTGTTCCTTAAGATGTACTTAATTAGATATGATTGAGTCTAATTCTATCATCTTCCTTTGGCTTGTATGATCCGTGATGTGGGATCTAGCAAAAAAGACTGATAAACAAAGCATAGATCAGGTTTGGATGAAAGAAATTTCTCGTTATATTGATGATATTGTTTTGTTAGAGCAACATGCTTATCTTTTTTTTTATGAAATGAATGAAAAGAAGAAATTTTATAAAAAATAATTAATAAATAAATAAATATTGATGATATTGTTTTGTTAGAACAACATGCTTATTTTTTTTTATGAAATGAACGAAAAGAAGAAATTTTATAAAAAATAAATAATAAATAATCAAGTGTTAATATGTGATTGGAGATACATTAATTCGTAAAAATAAATAAAAAAAATTATGAAGGGAAATAAGAAATATGAATTAGTCAATTTTCATTTCACCTAAAACCGAAATCAAATTGGGCTGCGGCAAGAGATTTTTCGGACTGCATTCCCTTTTTTTTTCCACTTATCCCCCTCCCCCCTCTTCTATCCCCATTTGTAGTGGGAAGGATCCTCCTTCCCCTCTTGTTCTATCTTGTAATACTTTTGGTTCCTCGGTTTGTTAATGCAATATTTGTTACAAAAGAAAAAATAAAATAAAATAAAACCGAAATCAAATTGGAATATTAATTAGGGCTTTGGAATGCCGGAAATTTGTAACTCCGCTGAACACAAATTCAAGTCCCAGATAGCGGAGGACAACTTATTGATCATCAAGACAATATTGCAGCTAGCGTACTGATCAAAGATTTCAGACATGTTACCTCCATTACAAATCAAATCGATCCTCGTCTTCGGGAAAAGATTATTAAGGAGATAATCTTTAAGGCTGTTGACGATAATATTGTTTCGAGCATGGACTTTCCAAAGTTTAACAACTTAATTAATTGTCGGGTTTTTGTTGCAAGTAGTATTTCTGAAAGATTCTTCTGCATTTGCGTGAATCAAAGTAAATACAATAAACTTAAACGTAAGTGTTAGCTTATGATGCTTTCTTCTAATTCAATAAACTCTACTTGCAATTTCAACTGCACACGCACGGTTTTTTTATTTTCTTTCTTGGTGGCATTTAATTTATTTTTTTTCTTCTCAAAAAGTTCTATGCACGTACGTGTATGTTAAATTTAGGAAATAGAACGTAGATTTACTTATTTAAATTATATTCTAACACTACTCTAAAATGAGGGTGAATTACAGAGTCATGGTTTGAATTTATGACATTTATCTCTAGTATTATATTAAATCACTATTAACTGTCATAAATATTTAAGGTTATAAAAAATAATATACTTAATCATTTAAATTATATTCTAGCATTAATTTATAATACCTTATTACATGTGATCTATGATAAGTAAGAAGGGGGGGAAGCCTTATTAAATCATCTACAAAAAGAAGGACAACCCTAAAGAAAATTAGAAATATCCGATCCCAAGACCTTAGTGATTAGCTATTCCCTAGCAAAATCCTTGAAGCGGCATGAAGTACGTAGTGAGATTGCAAAGACAAATAACAATAGAGTCCAAGTACTCTAGATCTTCTCAAAACCAAGATTCTATATATCAAGGTAATTAGATAGAAAGAAAACCACTCCTAAATTGTTCGCCATTGATAATCAATCAAAATAACATCAAAATTATGTTCTTAGGCAAGTACCCATAATATGTATTTATAGTAAACAAAACCCTAAACCTAGTATAGAATATTGAAATAAGTTGTTACAAAAATTTGTTTGCATTGCAAACTGAGCCCATTTCCAACTCGAACCGGTAAAAATTGCCTTCGTCCTAAGTGCGGTTCAAATTGCAACTCGGGATGCCCCATACTGTGCATCCTGTCTTCCCTGGCATTCCAAGTGCAATTCGAACCGCAACTTAGGATGCCATCTTTTTTTCTGGCGTTTCAAGTGAAGTTTGAACGGCAACTTAGGACATTAATTGGCTTCTGTCCAGTTTTTTAGTCTCATCTTTACAACCCGTTTTGACCTAGAAATGTTGAAATTAGCAAAGCTTCATGAAACATGATTTTGTAAACGTTTGAATTAGCTTTCCAAAGCCACCAAGCATGCCTACATCCGATGTTAGAAACTCCATATATGACTTTCTTTTATTAAAACATGTCTAGCTACTTGAAAACGCCCTGCGTCAACCCGCCAACCCTCCATCTGATGTTAGAAACTCCAATTGCCTTCACTAGTTATTGTTAGCTAGCCAGACAAATCTTTACCGATTGAGGGTTGCTGGCGAACACTTTTTTTTTTTTTTAATTAGTATATTTGAGGATACTTGTAGTTTAAAGTAATCACTATATATATAGACGACATACTATAGTGGGCTAGGTAGCTAGATGAAAGGTAGAGAATAATATAAAAGGTGTGTGGCCATATGTCATCCTACCTTTTTACTCTCTATCCTCTCCAGAGCCATTCCTTTCCTGCTTTTTTTTATTGATACAAAGCAATGACCACTAACGATAAGGTACGTACAGCCCCATACATATTTACTGACCATATCCCCATATCATGCCTAATTGCCGCTTGTAAAGATTTTGTCCCCAAATGTTGCAAGACCATAGAGAATAATTAGCCGTAACAAGCTTTCGGTCACTCATCACCACAATGTTATTCTCTACCCTTCATCTAACCCATTATTCTGACCAGGTTCAGATTTATTTATCAGTTCATGCATGTGCGTAGATTTTTCTCATCTCATCTAGTGGTCCATCACTGAACATGCATATGTGAATGAAGATGGACAACGCCCAGGGAACCTTTTCTATAAATAGTAGGTTTGCGATTTGCGAAGAAGGCAAGAAACCAAAACAATAGAAACGGAATTGGTCAGCTGTCCCCTAGAGTTCCCTCGACCACTTCTATGAAATTGTAAATAACCCTCAATTAAGTGAGGGCAATTTTACCCCCACTGAAGTGTTTGGGGGAACTCTGGTTGTCATCTGACGTTGATAATTGGCTATTATGAAGAGGGTTGCTGTATACATGTATATATTATATAGTTAGTAATGAATATCTTTGAATCTCTGAGATACGTATATATGTAAGCTTCGATCTTTCTCTGCGTTAATTTCATGTCTAACAATTCCTTCCTTTCGGTTAGGCTTGGATGTTATATTGCAAAAGCGGTGAAACATGGGAAGGTAAGTGAAGTTTTACCTCTTTTTTTTATGCCTACTATACAAACAAAGTGTCTTAACTCTTTAAACCCTAACTCTAAACCCCATTCCCCATACTAGATAAATATAAATGTAAATGTTTTGCTTAAAATTTAGCTTCACAACAAATACCAATTCTTGAAGGTGAAAAAAAGAAACCCGTATGTTTTTCATTCTAAAAGTTTCTTGCCCATCTTCAACAGTTATTAGGAAAGCAAATAGAGACGATGAACCCGGCCGCATGAACTAGAGAACTCCAGATCACATGTACTTCAATGGATAGTGTGGAGCAGACCAGTGAAATACGAATGACGACATCCTTATGGAAGACTTCTGAGCAAATTTCTCAAATTATATGTAATTGCTCTTACTGATAATTACAAGCAGAATGAGAAGCTCAGTTACTTAATTAATTTCAGTTCAATAATTCCCGCTCTAATTAAAGTTCACTTTGCAAACATGATCACATGCTTTATTAATTATAGTAACAACCCAAAATTCCAAATTTTAATTAGTCCTAATTAATAGAACAATCATTAGAAGATGATCAATAAGAAAATGAATTACTCACACAGAAAACACAATATTTAGAGGGTTCACCATAAAGGCCTACGTACGCCCTTAGGAAAAAGACAATCACTGAAAAATTCTTGTAACTAACAAAAAATATAGTATAAATATGAGGTAATAGATGGTTTAGTTCAGTCGCTTGATGTTCACATACAGCTGCATGCAGTGTATGCGGTTTGGCTAATTAAAAAGGAGTCGTAGGCTTTTCGGGAAAATTTGCTCAATATTTTGTTTTTGGTCAGATTAACTTAAAATTAATCCTTTGTTGGGCTTTCAACCTTCGACGTTTAATGGGTGGTTAGTGGGGTCATGGCCCTTGGGGCTTTCAGAGAGGATGTAAATATGGTGAGAAATTCGCAAACCCTGGGCTCCAAATATACCCAAATTCACTCTCTTATTTATTAATTAAGAAGGCCTGACAGTTGATATGATGCCTCAAACCATCCAATAGGGGGCGCTTCAACCCCATTCATTGGGAGGATCAACCCCTGAGCATTACTCAATGAAAAATTGCTAAAGGTCTAATTTTTTTTTAAAAAAAATTTGCCTAATTTTTGTCTTATTTTTTATAAGAAAAAAAAAGTAAAAAAGTAAAAAAAGTGTTTGAAGTAATAATATTTTTTTTGGTCATTCTTTTAGTTGGTATATATATATTATTATTATTTAAAAAAAAAGCATTTTTCTTCATAAAAATGGTCAATTTTTATGAAAAATGACCATTTTTATGAAGAAAATTGTAATTTTTATTTTTTAAAAAACATCAATTAAAAGAAGGACAAAAAAAAAAAAACATTGTTGGTTCAGACACTTTTTTTTTTACTTTATTTTTTTATAAAAAAAAGACAAAAATTAGATAGAAATTGAGTCTTTATCATCCCTCTTACTCAATATATTTACTGTCAAGCATAACACCTCCTGTTAGTTGCCACATCAACAACTTTCGTCATTCGAATGCCACGTCACACATCAGTAACATAACAACTGCCACATAAACAACTTTCGTCCATGTTTGGACATAAAAAGAGACATACGTACGGCCGAGGAATCACATTTCAAAAAGTATAAAGACTGAGGTACGTACTATGTACATTGGCCAAACTAAAAACTGGAGTCTCAAACACAAAAATTGCAAAAGCACAAGGGGTTTCTGAATAATTTCCCTAGTTAAAATAAGAAAAATGTTAGGGGTTCTTCTCATAGTGTTTTCCTTGCGTTCTCCCAGACTTACGCAAAACATGATTTAAGAAAAAATAAAATTATAGTGGCCTCCACCACCGGTTTTTTTAGGCATTAGCATCAAATTGGAGGTATTAGCATCAAATTTGAGGCATTAGTAACAAATTTAGGATAATCAAATTCATTTTGGGTGATACCATCCCTAAAGGGTTAACCTTCCACCCTTAGGTTTTAGTTTTGAATAAAAAACAAGTTTTAAAGCATTAAAACATAAATATTAACTCATAAAAATTAATCTGTTGACAAAAAAATCATACTACAATTTTATTTTTTCTTAAATCATGTTCTACGTAAAACTGAGAGAACGCCAGGAGAACACTATGGAGAGAACTCCTAGCAAACCCCTTAAAATAACTAGGTTGAGAAGTTCTTAAAAGCATGTAAATTTGTAAGGAGTGCATAAAACATATATATTGAAACTCAACGCTAATTTATAAGGAGATAAGGTTCAATTTTCTGCTCCTTTCTTCTTAGTGGTCACAGGTTCGAACCTGTTTGCGGTAATAGTTTGTGAACCAGATGCTATTAAGAAGGGACTTTACCAACTTGTACTTTGGTGGGGGCTAGCTGTGGTGACGGACTCGTCTTCCCATGTAATAGTTATAGCTTAAACTGAACATTCCACAGCGGGTGGAAACCTTGATGGTCACGCCCAATAAGGAGAAATTACATTGGTTACCTCTTCCTGCCCTTTTGATTCGGAAAAAAAAAACGCTACTTTTGTAAACAATAAAAAAATGAAGTGATAAAAATAGAAGAAATTTAATTTAGATTGGGGGATCGGACCATTGATAAAATAATAGAAGCCCAATGCTAGTTTGTTCATAAAGGTTTTGAATATTGACAGCTTTTAAGGGGCACAAAATCGGTTTTGAAGACTTGAGACGGTGGCCATGGGATCTAGTCTCAAGTTTGAACCTGGCTCTGCACTATTGTTCTAACTAATAAGTGTTGGGAGGTAAAACCAATGAGAGGTAAAAAGACAAAGTACTTATTCAACAAGTGATGCAGGAGAAGATACTAAATCAATACATGGATTGTCCGATAGTGAATTAATTGTATTGAAACATCTTGACAGAAACGATCGGGACAGAAGTGGCAAGAATCTGACATAATATTTAAAAAAATATTGTAGGAGTAAAGATCTTAACAAGAATGTAAAGAATCAAGCGTAATAGTTGAAGAATATTAATCTTAATATGCCCATGCAATGTTGGTTGGTATAAGAGCTTAGTATTTTCTTGGGGTATTTTCTTCATCAATTTTCATGACTGGTGGTCGTGGTTGACGTTGACAAGTTCTGAGGAAGTAACCATTAATAGGGAGCTTATCGGTTCCAATTGATGCTAGACAGAACTTATATCCATCATATTCAAGAAGAGAAAAAATAACTAACAGGAAAGAGAAAGACCATAATTACCTCAAATAAGCAAACAAATAATTTTAAAAGAATAAAATTTAATTGATACTTCAAAACTCAAGTTAAAAATAACATATACTAGATGATTTTTATAGGCTAGGGTTCAAGTATTCTCCAAACAAAATACTTGAAGAAAAAGGAAATACAAAAATATCCCCAAATTTGGAGACACTACAATACTTGTAGACAAAATAAATAATCTTCTACTATTATGCTTGATTATTTCCATTCTTGCGAAGATTTGTATTCACACAATATTCTTCAAATATTATGGCTGATTCTTGCCATTTTTGTTCTGATCTTTTCTGTCAAGATATTCCAATGCAATTAGTTTAGTCTGACAACTCATCGATTGATTCAGCATCTTCTCTTGCATCAATGAGATAAACTATAACATGAATATATATACAAGGGGAAGAAAATGGGGAAAAAAAATTCAAACTAGTAACCTCAACTTCATAAAGCGTACATTACTACTTCATTATAAGATTAATCTATACTACGTAATTGATTCCTTGTCATGACGATTGCGCTTCATATTCTCTCGGTTGATATCTTGCTACAAATAATGCATTATATCATGGTAGCAATATTTTTGTAATCATTTTGGTTTTTCCTATACCAGTATGTGATGTGGGGGGCCTCATGATCATATATATATATATATATATATGAGATATGGCGGTGTAGAAAAAAGAAAAATAGATCATTATAATGAACATATATATAAATTACAACTCAATTAATTGAATGATATTTCTATATCCATCGCTGCATATAGATATATATATATCTGATCTTTTCGGGGCAGATATATATAGATATATCACTTCCCATTATATAACAAAAGCTAAGGAAAAATAAAAAAGAAAGTCATAGCGGCCTCATTAAGAGCTTGCATTTGTAAAACGAATGTAAAAGCCCTACTAATTAAGGAAATATTTCATCAACCTAAAATCATTCATAGCAATATCAAGTGACACTCGGGGTTCCCCCAAACACTTCAGTAGGGAGCTAGAGGGGGAAGCTTTTTTTTTGTTTAAACAGATTCCCCAATGAAGTGTTTGGGGAAACACCAGGGGGCACCCGATGAGCACTTAATCTACGAACTTTGCTTCAGTTGCATGCTTAAGACAATTAAAGTGGCTACTAAACCCTTCTATTTATAGTGACTTCCTTTCTTCGCATTGAGCTGCATATATATCACATATACTGTTTCTATTCAAAAAGAGACGAAGCCTGAGAGCTGTAGCCAGTGAATCTAGACGCAACTATTGACTAGATGGACATGGTAGAGAATATTTGCTAGACTGTGGTCTTCGAGAGCTAGGCCACATGCAATTCTGTGCTTTTCAGTATCCTCCGTCCAGCCAATCCCTTTCAGCTTTTCTAGTACACGCAAAAACAAGTCCCTTTGGGAATCCATATAACGTGTTCGTTTGTGAGATATTAGGGCCGGCTATTTTTGACATGTATCACTCACATTTGATGCAAACTCAATATGAAATTAATTGGTTGAGATTGAAGGGTTTGATTTATTTAATTGAATAGATCGGGTTAAGGTTGGCCTATATATATATTGTCTTATATCCATGCATCGATGGCTTGACACGACCCAAATCCAATACCAGACATTAAGGCTAACAATTTTTTACACGACCTACGAACCCAATACAAAATCAGTGGGTTAGGTTTAAGAGGTCTAACCTGTTTAATTGAATGAATTGGTGTTGGGAGATAAAACGGTTATGGAGTTTTTATTAACTCTAGTCTAAAAGGCTAAACTAATGGGCTAAAGTCCACTTTAGTTATATTAAGCACTATTTTATTTTATATTTTCTCAATGTGGGATACAACACTTACAAGTGCATTAATAACAATTGGATTAAAGTTGACTTCTTATATAGTTTTATTATGCCTCAATAGGAAAACACAAATTACTAACCCTAACAGGTACTACTAGCTAGAAAGTTTGTTGAAGTTGAGAACAATTAATTAAAGCATGGATTAAATAATTGAATCTACTCATTTATATTAGGTTAAGTTTTTTGGATAAGTGGTGATTTAATATGGTTTCAGAACCAAAGGTCATGAGTTCAAAGCCTAACATGTGAGAGAGAGTACTGTTAAAGTATTGATTGAATAAATCAATTTTAAATCTCCCTATCAACATAATTATATATCATTGAGGTCTACTTACTTGGTGGTGCACGATATTCTTTCTTATGGACTTGGACATGGACACGTCCTCGAGGATTATTATTCTCTGCCCTCACATTTTAAGCTTTTGTAAAGTGGAGAAGAGAAGATTGGCAGTTAACTCACCTCAACATTATTCTCTGCCGTTAATTAATCTTACTCAAAATTCCTACCAGGTTCAGTTTCGTTGGATATTTCTCATCTCTAACAAGTCTCCAACCAATAGCTAGCAACCTTCAACTTCAAGTATCTTCCGCCAAAAAAAAAAAAAAACCCCTCTATAAATTGGAAAGTTGCGGTGCATTCCCTTACCAAGCTAGAAACCAAACACAAAGAAGGAAGAGCGTCAGCTGTCTCCTAGAGTTCCCTCGAACACTTCACCAGGGCTCTTGTTAATTGGAGCCGTTATAAAAGAAGCCAAATTGCCAGTGCTATCCTACTGAAGTGTTTGGGGGAACTCTGGGTGCCATCTGACAAAATATTAATTAGCATTAAAACAAAGTTCGATTGGTGTACGTGTTATCTTATTGGTACTTGTGTTTTTGGATGAAGTAAGAACTTTTTGGTACTTGTTTTAACAGGGTTCTAATTTTTTCACATATTCTTCTGCTTCTCCTTTTGGTTCCCCATATATACCACACTTTAAGTACTTGCTTTCACGCACAAATTAATACAAGTGCTGTTTTCTTGTCTTTTTTCTTTTATTTATTTATATTTTTTAATCTTGCCATTAATGATCACTATGTTGGCCTTTCAAAAAGAGGACTTGACAAACTTATCTTAAGAAACCTATCTTATGTTTTACTCTATAAATATTTGGGGTGTTTAATCATCCTGGGTGTTAATTGCTTTAAACCATATGTACGTGCGCATGCAGTTCAAATCTAATATATATATACATACACACACATATATATATATATAATATTTCTTTATTTTCCTACAATTTCTCAATAAACAAATGAAGAATCAACGATTTTTTCGGTATCAAAAGAGTGACTTCCTAGTTTTTCAGTATTTTAATTTAGTTGAGATTATTTTCTTTATTTTGTCCGCCTTTTTTTTTTTACATGCATGTTCACATAAGGGGAGTGAAAGGGAAATGATGATTCGAATTTGTGACATCTATTTCATGAGGCGTAATCTTCAACCAATTGAGATATCCCTTAGGGAATTATTTTGTTAGCTTTGTAGCCTAGACATGCTATCTAATTTGTTTATGTTTTTATTTTTGGTTTATCAAAATTTTCTCTTTCATCCCAAAGGGAAAAAAAGAGGTGGAAAACCCTAGCTGCATAGCTAGGGAAGGGTAGAACAAAGTTCTTCCTAGAATCTTCCCCTTTTCCTTTTTGCTTACTCTTCTTTTGTTATAGGCTCAAGCACCACCGCTCTAGGTGTGCCATCCACCATTTATGCCGTGTCTTTTTTTGGGGTTAATGGGGCTCTTGGATAGACTGTTCAAAGCTTGATCTACATCCCTCCATCAAACACACCTCGACATGGCCCCTCCACCACGCACACCGGCCCCACCCACTTCCAATGGCACCTGTCGCTTTTGATTCCGGCAACCCAACGATGGATTGTGACTCGCACGCGCCTTCATGTGGTTTTTTTCATGCTCTAGCTAGAATCATCCGGCAGTCTTCCTTCGGTGGTGTTTTGTGGGCTTTTGTATATTTTCTTTATTTTTCTTGTATTTTCGTTTTCCCTTATTTTGTGGTCTTGGCCTGTTGGGTTGAGGATGTGAATAATTTCCTAACTTTGTGTCGAGGAGGATGGGTTTCAGTAGGAGAATATTGCTACCTATGTATCAGATTTAATGGAGCAGACCTATTGTTACAACTGAAAATTAGTCATGGGTTAGTGGATTTTGATGTCATAAATAGGTCTTAAATGTCAGATTGTTATGTATGTATGATTTGTAACCTTGTAGCTTCGGCTATGATTTTCTCAGAACTTTTGATTTATGATATAAGAGTTTTATCCTTGGGATTCTTCATCAATTAATGAAATTAGGATTATTTACCCTTCAAAAAAAAAAAAAAAATTCAACAACGAATAAAAAAAGAGTGGTCGTCCCTCTCATAGAGGGGCGGCTACTGTGAAAGTTGTCTTTTTCAAAAATGGGGTCACATATATCATAAAGACGAGGTAACCCAAGTTGAGGAGGGAGAAATAACATTTTGGTTGCTAGCTTCTTCATAAAATTCAAATCCAACAACAAATAAAAAAAGAGTGGTCATCCCTCACAAAGAGGGGCGGCTACTGTGAAATTTGTCTTTTTCAAAAAAGGGGTCACCTATGTCATAAAGACGAGTTAACCTCAAGTTGAGGGGGACCCTCACAGAGAGAGACGACTATGGTAGAAACATCCCCTTGCATGATATGAATCACCTCTTACAAAGAGGGATTGGCACCCATCACTTAGGAGAGGATTCCACATAGAGAGGGATGACAATCCTCTATGAGTGGAGGCCGCCTCTCATGAAGAGGCGATCTCCCCCTATGGGGGATGTTGCCCCTCACAAGAGAGGGACTACCACCCCTTATCCGGTGAGAGAGAATTTCCTCACTAGTTAGTGGTGGTGACCGGCCAGCTTATTATTATTTTTAACATGAAAATTGTTTTATATTTAGGATATATTTGTAATTTAAAATAGTTGTGCCACATAGCAGGTACAATTGGTATATCGTGTCAAACGAAAGTTATGTGATATTAATTTATTTGTCTGATATGGGATACCATTAATTAATTAAATGATAAGTTGACGATTGGACTTATTTGAAATCAGAAGAAAATCAAAGGACTTAATTATTGAAATTAAAAACCTAAATGTTAAATTGAAATGGCATGAACACTTAGGACAAAATTTCATTTATTCCAAAACAAAACAGAAAAAAATTTAAAAAAAATATCACAAATACTATTCATTTTCAATCCTCACTCTTGTTTTCAATGACTACACTATAATTTAATTTAAAAAATCTGTTTGCGAAAATGTCTTAGAAAGGAATAGCAAAAATTATAAATAATAATAATAATGAAAAATAAAAAATAAAAAGAAAAGAAAGGTTATAAAGGAATTCATTAAGTTCAAACAACTATTGATTTCTGCCTTATAGTGATGGATGCCGATTGGGCAGGTCAAATTAAACCCGCATTAAACCTTGACGCATGTGAATGAGAGTGTTAAAATATTGATTAGGTAATTAAATTTACTTTTTTCTATTAGCTTAAGGGTATGTTTGAGATTGCGATTTTACAAGAATAATCTGCGATTATAAAAGATATAGTAAAACGTAAGGCATTTGACATTGCAATTTATAAATAACTTAATCTAAAATAAGAAAAAAAAATCTGCAATTTTAATAAGGGCCCGTTAGGAGTGAGATTTTAGTAAGTGTGATTTTAAAAATTGCATTTTTAAAATCGCACATGCGTTTGGCAAAATATGTTAAGAAGTATTTTTTATTAATTGAGTGTTTGGATAACATTAGCATATAATAGCGGTTTCATGGCCAAATAGGTAAATACTGCCCCAAATATTTTTTTTAAGCGAAATCGTGATTTTGGTTTAAATTCACACTTTTTCAAATAAGCACCATCTAGTCAACTTATAGAAATTGTGAATTTTTCCACGATTTTAAAAGTTGCGTTTTTAAAATTGCAATCTCAAACTCTCTAAAATTGTGATTTGGTTTAAAATCGCAAATTATTTCTTTGAAAACGCACTCCACCCAAATGCACCCTAAGCAGACTCGGGGGTACTTATTTGAAAATGCACGAATTTAAACCAAAATCATCATTTTGCATAACAAATTTTTTATAAAAAAAGAAGGTATTTTTAATATGCATGTTTTACCAAACACCTTTACGATTTTAAAAAGTAGCATTTTCAAAAACACAATTTTCAAAATCGCAATCCCAAACGGACCCTAAGCTTTTAAGAAAAGTGATTATTTAACATTTTCCGTGCCTTAGAAAGTCTAAACGCCATTCTCATGTTCTTTCTCTCATCCAACTTATTTAAAAACCAACTATTGAATTTGAATTTGTAAGACCCCCACATCATGAATAAATGTGTAAGATGACCATACATCCTACAAATCTAATAATTAATTTTTAAAAAGGTAATTCGATGGGAAAACGACGGTGGAACTTGACTTTTAATTTTCGGATACTAAATAGATTTTATTTGATTTACGCTTATATATTATATTATATAAGATTCTAAGGATTTATATATATATATATATACATGACTACTATTTATAGTAAGGCATATCTTGGTCTTCTACGTACGTACCACAGTTGTATATATACTTGAGCTAGATCAGAAAGTAGAGAAATCGAAAAAGATGAACCTGTCCGTAATTGTGAACCTAGACGACATAGTGGGCTAGTAATTGGCTAGATTTTTGAAAGGTAGAGATCGAATAATATCGAAGGCGTGTGGCCAGTGGCGGATCCAGACAATTCATTTTGGGGGTGCCGATAAAAATTTTTTTGGCGTCTTAAAATTTTCTCCACCCTAAAAATTTGGTAATTCACACAATATATGTATCACCAAAAAAAAAAAATCTATAAAAATTCATAAACATGTGCTCAAATTGATATATTAGAAATGTAACATGTTGACACTATATCAAAAATACAAAAATACAAAAAAAAAAAAAAAGTGTCTAGAACTACACTTTACGGTCTCTTAAAAATACAAAATATCAAGTATTGAATTTAAATCGACGCTCTTAGAAAGTTAAAGCAAGTAATTCATAAACTTAAAGTTTATTCATAAACCTAAAATTTTTAAGTTAAATCATGACCCCATAAGAAATAATCAAAGTTTATAAACATTAAACAAGAAAATAAATAATCATACGAATATTAAAGTTTACTATACATATGTATTAAATAATTTTTTTTTTTTTTGTTACCATACATATGTATTAAATTTCAGCATTATTAAAGTTTAACATACACAGCATCCTTGGAATTTATTTATTATTTTTTTTTTTCAGTTTTTGGGGAAAAAAAAAAAAAAAATCTTTGGCCTTTGGGGGTGCCATGGCACCCCCAAAGGTCTATGTGGCTCCGCCACTGCGTGTGGCCCTATCTCATTCTATCCTCTCCATAGAGCCATTCATTTCCTGCCTTTTTCATTGTTTCAAAGCGACTGCTAACTGGATTCCGGTATATTCACTCAACTGTGATCGGAAAAAGGCGCCATATCTGTACATGTATAATGACTACTAACGATAAGGTACGTACAAGCTCCATACATATTTACTGACCATATCCGCATATCATGCCTAATTGCCTATTGCTCGGTTGAAGATATGTTTTCATAAGTGCGAATTCCCGCTTGTAAAGTTTTTGTCCCCAAATGTTGAAAGACCATAGAGAGTAATTAGCCGTAACAAGCTTTCGGCCACTCATCACCACAATGTTATTCTCCACCCTTCATCTAACCCATTATTCTGACCAGGTTCAGATTTATTTATCAGCTTCATGCATGTGCGTAGATTTTTCTCATCTCATCTAGTGGTCCATCACTGAACATGCATGTGAATGAAGATGGACAACGCCTAGGGAACCTTTTCTATAAATAGTAGGATTGCAAGCGAAGAAGGCAAGAAACCAAAACAACAGAAACGGAATTGGTCAGCTGTCTCCTAGAGTTCCCTTGACCACTTCTATGAAATTGTAAATAACCCTCAATTAAGTGAGGGCAATTTTACCCCACTGAAGTGTTTGGGGGAACTCTGGTTGTCATCTGGCGTTGATAATTGGCTATTATGAAGAGGGTTGCTGTTCACGTGTATATATTATATAGTTAGTAATGAATCTATGAATCTCTGAGGTATGTAAGCTTCAATCTTTCTTTGCACTAATTTCATGTCTAACAATTACTTCCTTTTGCTTAGGCTTGGATGTTATATTGCAAAAGCGATGAAACATGGGAAGGTAAGTGAAGTTTTCCTTCTTTTTTTTATGCCTACCATACAAACAAATTAAAGTGTCTTAACTCTTGAAACCCTAATTCTAAACCCCATTCCCCATACTTAGATAAATATAAATGTAAATATTTTGCTTAAAATTTAACTTCACAACAAATACCAATTCTTGAAGGTGGAAAAAAAAAAACCTTATGTTTTTCATTCTAAAAATTTATTGCCCATCTTCAAAGGTTATTAAGAAAGCAAATAGAGACGATGAACTCGGCCGCATGAACTGGAGAACTCCAGACCATATGTACTTCAACAAATAGTGTGGAGCAGCCAAGTGAAATACAAAGATATCATTCTGGAAGACTTTCGAGCAAATTTCTCAAATTATATGTAACTGCACTTACTGATAATTACAAGTAGAATAGAAAGCTCAGTTACTTAATTTCAGTTCAATAATTCCCGCTCTAATTAAAGTTCACTTTGCAAACATCACATGCTTTATTTATAGTAACATAACAGTTGCCACATAAACAACTTTCATCCATGTTTGGACGGAAAAAAGAGACATATGTACGGCTGAGGAATCACATTTCAAAAAGTATAAAAACTGAGGTACGTACTACGATATTAGCCAAACTAAAAACTGGAGTCTCAAACACAAAAACTGCAAAAGCACAAGGCGTTTTTGAATAATTTTCCTAGTTAAAATAACTAGGTTGAGAAGTTCTTCTTAAAGGCATGTAAATTTATAAGGAGTGCATAAAACATATATATTGAAACTCATGTATCAATGCTAATTTATAATTAAGGAGATAAAGTTCAATTCTCTTCTCCTTTCTTCTTAGTGGTCACGGGTTTGAACCAATTTGTGATAATAGTTTGTGAACCAGATGCTATTAATTAAGAAGCGACTTTACCAACTTGCACTTTGGTGGGGTTAGTTGTGGTGATAGACTCGCCTTTCCAAGCAGTAACTATAACTCAAATTGAATATTCCACAGTGGACGGAAACCCCGATGGTCACGCCAAATAGGGAGAAATTACATTAGTTGCCCCTTCCCACCCTTTTGATTAGAAAAAAAAAATGCTAATTTTGTAAACAATAAAAAAATGAAGTGATAAAAATAGAAGAAATTTAATTTAGATTGGGGGATCGGACCATTGATAAAATAATAGAAGCCCAATGCTAGTTTGTTCATAAAGGTTTTGAATATTGACAGCTTTTTAAGGGGCACAAAATCGGTTTTGAAGACTTGAGACGGTGGCCATGGGATCTAGTCTCAAGTTTGAACCTGGCTATGCAATATTGTTCTAACTAGTAAGTGTTGGGAGGTAAAACCAATGAGAGGTAAAAAGACAAAGTACTTACTCAACAGGTGATGCAGGAGAAGATATATACTAAATCAATACATGGATTGTCCGATAGTGAATTAATTGTATTGAAACATCTTGACAGAAACGATCGGGACAAAAGTGGCAAGAATCTGACATAATATTTAAAAAATATTGTAGGAGTAAAGATCTCCACAAGAATGGAAAGAATCAAGCGTAATAGTTGAAGAACATTAATCTTAATATGCCCATGCAATGTTAGTTGGTATAAGAGCTTAGTATTTTCTTAGGGTAATTTCTTCATCAATTTTCATGACCAGTGGTCGTGGTCGACGTTGACAAGTTCTTTTTTTGAAGGAATATTGTGAATATTCATTATCTCAGAAAAATCCAAAAGGATCACACAAGAAGGAGAGATTGCTCTCTTCTTACAATATCACCAACACTAGGTGGGGCATACCCCATCCAAGTGGACAAAGTGACATGGGTGGTAGCCAACTGTGCTAGCAAATGAGCTGCACTATTGGCTTCCCTACGAACATGAATAAAGCTGGCTCACTCCAGTTTTCGTAACTCAATATGAATACATTTAATCAGATGACCAAGTGGACGTTGAGAAGTTTTGAGGAAGTAACCAATAGGGAACTTGTTGGTTCCAATTGATGCTAGACATAACTTATATCCATCGTATTTAAGAAGAGAAAAAATAACCAATAGGAAAGAGAAAGACCATAATTACCCCAAATAAGCAAACATAGAATAATTTTGAAAGAATAAAATTTAATTGATACTTCAAAACTCAAGTTAAAAATAACATATACTAGATGCTTTTTATAGGCTAGGGTTCGAGTATTCTCCAAACAAAATACTTGAAGAAAATGGAAATACAAAAATATCCCCAAATTTGGAGACAATAAAGTTCTTGTAGACTTGCAAAATAAATAATCTTCTACTATTATGCTTGATTATTTCTATTCTTGCAAAGATTTGTATTCACACAATATTCTTCAAATGCTATGGCTGATTCTTGCCACTTTTGTTCTGATCTTTTCTATTAAGATATTTCAATGCAATTAGTTTAGTCGGCAACTCATCAATTGATTCAGCATCTTCTCCTGCATCAATGAGATAAACTAAAACATGAATATACAATGAAAAGAAAATAGGGGAGAGAAATTCAAACTAGTAACCTTAACTTCATAAAGCATACATTGCTACTTTCTTTCTTTTTTTTTTTTTTTTTGAGGAAAAATCAATCTAATTTCATTAATCATGGTTAAGAGCATAAAAACTCTTACAATCTATATAGGAAGATTATAGTCAAGCTAAAAATTACACTTCATAAAAATTGAAAACATACAGATCTTATAATGAAAATCAATCTATGACGTCAAACATCCGTTATCCCAGCCTGATCTTCAGTTTATAGAACAGATCTACTAACGCAGACTCCTTTCGGTGGCATAGGAAGCCATTTTCCAGGTATGAGCAAAAAACGCATACCCAAAACATTCCTCTCTCGACTCGAAAGCCAGAAGCATTATTCACGTCACCCAATGACCAGGACCATAAAATAAACACCAAAAACAAAAACAAAAACCTACAAGCAGCAGCAGAGGAGCACGATATCGTAGGCATCCCTTCGGAAGACACGTTTTGGCTGAAGAAAACGATCAGATCTAAAGTTGAAGAGAGTAGATTTGGATCTAAATCTAGATCTACAAACTATATCTAAAACAATCCGCCAGAAACGAAGACCGGTGGAACCTACAGAAAAGACACCGCACTGCTATCATGAAAGGGGAGGAGGGAAGATCTAGATATAGATCTAGATCTTCCCTCCTCTTGAAGTTCTTCTTGATGGGGACTAGGGTTTTTTGGGAGAGAAAAGAATAGATTGCCGTACATTGCTACTTCATTATGAGATTAATCTATACTACGTAATTGATTCCTTGTCATGAAGATTGCACTTCATATTCTCTCGGTTGATATCTTGCTACAAATAATGCATTATATCACGGTAGCAATATTTTTTAATCATTTTGGTTTTTCCCATATCAGTATGTGATGTGGGGGGCCTCATGATCATATATATATGAGATAGATATGATGTAGAAAAAAGAAAAATGGATAATTATAATGAACATATATATAAATTACAACTCAACTAATTAAATGATATTTCTATATCTATCGCTATATATGGATATATATCTGATCTTTTCGGGGCAGATATATATAGATATATCACTTCCCATTATAACAAAAGCTAAAGAAAAATAAAAAAGAAAGTCATAGCGGCCTCATTAAGAGCATTGCATTTGTAAAATGAATGTAAAAGCCCTACTAATTAAGGAAATATTCATCAACCTAAAATCATTCACAGCAATATCAAGTGACACCCGGGGTTCCCCCAAACACTTCAGTAGGGAGCTAGAGGTAGATTTTTTTTGTTTAAACAGATTCCCCAATGAAGTGTTTGGGGAAACACCAGGGGGCACCCGATGAGCACTTAATCTACGAACTTTGCTTCAGTTGCATGCTTGAGACAATTAAAGCGGCTACTAAACCCTTCTATTTATAGTGACTTCCTTTCTTCGCATTGAGCTGCATATATATCACATATACTGTTTCTGTTCAAAAAGAGACGAAGCCTGAGAGTTGTAGCCAGTGAACCTAGACGCAACTATTGACTAGATGGACATGGTAGAGAATATTTGCTAGACTGTGGCCTTCAGAGCCAGGCTACATGCAATTCTGTGCTTTTCAGTATCCTCCGTCCAGCCAATCCCTTTCAGCTTTTCTAGTACACACAAAAACAAGTCCCTTTTGGAATCCATAATGTGTTCTTTTAAGATTAAGATTATTTGAATAAGTTGGTGTTGGGAGATAAAACGATTATGGAGTTTTTATCAACTCTAGTCCAAAAGATCCACTTTAGTTATATATATATATTTTTGTAATTTAGCTCCACAAAGTTTTAATTACTATAAAGCAGCCCTTAAATTATCAACTGGAATGCAAAGTTACTAAAATGCCCTTTGTTAAAATTTTTTAAATAAAATAAAAAACCCAAACCATACATCTTCTCCATCATCAAACCAGGCTATAGCTTGTCAGAGTCCAACTCTCCTTTCTCTCGGTAGAGAACCAAAGCCGGAGAAGATGCCGGAACCCAAAAGACGCCGAGATTTCGCAGAGAACCAGCCAAGAAGACACAGAGAACTAGCCCGAGAATTACTGGAGAAAATACCGAGCTCAGATATCTCTCTTCTCTCACGGCGGCAAGAATCAAAGAAGATGCGGTGCCCTCTCTTTCCCTTTCTCTCTCAGACTAGCAAAGAAAAAAATTCTAATCGACTCACCGAAAAGTCGATCAAATAATTGAAATCTATTGAAATCTAGTGTCAAAAAATTGCTGCAATCTCTAGTTGTAAAACCCAAATCAAGTAAGAAAAAGACAGAGATTGAAACTTGATCTGGGTTTTACAACCGAGATTGCAGGTGACCAAGAATTTTTCTCTTTCTCTCAATGAGAGAAAGGAGAGAGAGACACCACCATCTTGGCTTTGGTTCTCTGCCACCTGAGAGAGAGAGAGAGAGGAGCACCAGAGAGGTCTGGCTAGGCTCGATTTAATCTCGGGCTGGTTCTTTTTAAATCTCAGCGCCTCTTCTGGCCGGTCTTCTCGCCTTCTCTGGCTTTGGTTCTTTGTCACGGAGAGAGAAAGGGGAGCACGAGACGCAGTGGGCTAGACTCGCATTGTCTTCGGCTAGTGGGCTCTGGATTTCGGCCGACGATGGGAGAAGACGCTAATGGTTTTTTTTTTTAACAAGGGTATTTTAGTAACTAGATTCCAAAACGACGTGCTTTTGGAATCCATCCATTTTCTAACTAACGGAGGGGGCTATTTTATAAGGGGTTGGTAGTTTTTGGGACTATTTTATACCAATTGAAACTTTGGGGGGCTAAATTACAAAAAGCTGATAGTTTGGGGAGCCATTTTATACTTTTCCCATATATATATATATATATTTTTTTTTTTTTTTCCTAATGTGAGACACAACACTTACACGTACATTTACAACAATTGAATTAAAGTTGACTTCTTATATAGTTTTACTATGCCTCAATAGGAAAACACAAATTACTAACCCTAGCAAGTACTACTAGCTAGGAAGTTTGTTGAAGTTGAGAACAATTAATTAAAGTATGGATCAAATAATTAAATTTACTCATTTATATTAGGTTAAGTTTTTTGGATAAGTGGTGATTTAATATGGTTTCAGAACTAGAGATCGTGAGTTCGAAACCTAACACATGAGAGAGAGTACTCTTAAAGTATTGATTGAATAAATCAAATTTACATCTCCCTATCAACATAATTATATATCATTAATGAGGTCTACTTACTTGGTGGTGCACGATATTCTTATGGACTTGGACATGGACACGTCCTCGAGGATTATTCTCTGCCCTCACATTTTAAGCTTTTGTAGAGTGGAGAAGAGAAGATTGGCAGTTAACTCACCTCAACATTATTCTCTGCCCTTAATTAATCTTACTCAAAATTCCTACCAGGTTCAGTTTCGTTGGATATTTCTCATCTCTAACGAGTCTCCAGCCAATAGCTAGCAACCTTCAACTTCAAGTATCTTCCGCCAAAAAAACCCTCTATAAATTGGAAAGTTGCGGTGCATTCCCTTACCAAGCTAGAAACCAAACACAAAGAAGGAAGAGCGTCAGCTGTCTTCTAGAGTTCCCTTGAACACTTCACTAGGGCTCTTGTTAATTGGAGCCGTTATAAAAGAGGCCAAATTGCTAGTGCTATCCTACTGAAGTGTTTGGGGGAACTCTGGGTGCCATCTGACAAAATATTAGCATTAAAACAAAGTTCGATCAGTGTACGTGTTATCTTATTGGTACTTGTGTAAACAGGGGGTTCTAATTTTGTCACATATTCTTCTGCTTTTCCTTTTGGTTCCCCATATACACCAAACTTTCAGTACTTGCTTTCACGCACAAACACAAGTGCTGTTTTCTTGCTTTTATGCGCTTGCTTTTTTTCTTTTATTTATTTATATTTTTTAATCTTGCCATTAATTACTATGTTGGCCTTTCAAAAAGAGGACTGGACAAACTTTTCTTAAGAAACCTATCAACAAATGGAGAATCAGCGATTTTTTCACTATCAAAAGAGTGACTTCCTAGTTTTTCAGTGTTTTAATTTAGTTATTATTCTCTTCTTTCACTACAAAAAAAATCAAGTTTAATGACATTTGATTGTGACATTTTTTAGAAAATGTCACTAGACCTCCATCCTACAATATGTTGATTTCTAGCTAACAACCAAGTAATTGATCAAATGCCATTAAAAAGTGTCACTATTTCAATGCCATTAAACTTGATTTTTCTTTATTTTGTCCATCTTTTCTTTTACAAGTTCGCGTAAGGGGAGTAAAATGAAAATGATGATTCAAACTAGTGACATCTATTTCATGAGGTGTAATCTTCAACCGATTGAGCTACCCTCCTACGATTTATTTTGTTAACTTTGGGGCCTAGACATGCTATCTAATTTGTTTCTGTTTTAATTTTTGGTTTATCACAATTTTCTCTTTCATCCCAAAGGGAAAAAAAAGTGGTGGAAAGCCCTAGCCACACAGCTGGGCTTTCTCCCCCTCCCCCTCCCCACCTTTTTTTTTTGGCTTACTTTTCTTGTGTTATAGGCTCAAGCGCCACCACTTCAAGTGTACCATCCATCATTTATGCCGTGTATTTTTCCGGGTTGATGGGTCTCTTGGATGGACTGTTCAAAGCTTGATCTACATCCCTCTATGAGATCCACCTTGACATGCGCCCCTCCACCGCAAGCATCGGTCTCCCCTGCTTCCAAATGGCATTGCTACTTTTGATTCCAGCAACCCTGCAACGGATCCTGACTCGCATGTGCCAGTGCGTGGTTTTTTTGCGCTCTAGCCAAAATCATCCGATAGCCTTCATTTGGTGGTTTTTGTGGACTTTTGTGTCTTTTCTTTATTTTTCCTGTATTTTTCGTTTTCCCTTATTTTGTGGTCCTAGCCTATTGGGTTGATGATGTGAACAATTTCCTGGCTTCAAGTAGAGGAGGGTAAGTTTCGATAAGAGAATATTGCTACCTATGTATCGGATTGAGTCTGTTTGGAGCAGACTTGTTGTTACAACTGAAAATTAGTCATAGGTTAATGGATTTTGATGTCATAGATAGGTCTTGAATGTCAGATTGTTATGTATGTATCTATGACATGTAACCTTGTACCTTCGACTATGATTTTCTCGGAACTTTTGCTCTATGATGTAAGAGCTTTATCCTCGTGATCCTTCATTAATTAATGAGATTGGAATGATTTACTCTTCAAAAAAAAAAAAAATCAACAACAAATAAAAAAAGAGTGGTTGTCCCTCACATAGAGGCGGCTACTATGAAAGTTGTCTTTTTCAAAAAAGGGTTATATATAACATAAAGACGAGTTAACCCAAGTTAAGGGGGGAGAAATAACATTTTGGCTGCTAGCTTCTTTATAAAATTCAAATCCAACAACAAATAAAAAAAAAAAAAAGAGTGGTTATCCCTCACAAAGAGGGGCGGCTATTGTGAAATTTGTCTTTTCAAAAAGGGGTCACCTATATCATAAAGACGAGTTAACCTCAAGTTGAGGGGGACCCTTACAGAGACTACTATGGTAGAAACATTCCCTCACAAGATATAAATCACCTCTTACAAAGAGGGATTGACACCCCTCACTTAGGAGAGGATTCCACACAGACAGGGATGACAATCCTCTTTGAGCGGAGGTGCCTCTCATAAAGAAGAGCGATCACCCCCTCTCCCTCACAAGAGAGGGACTACCACCCCTTATCCGATGAGAGACAATTTCCTCACTAGTTAGTGGTGGTGGCCGGCCAATCCTCACTAGTGTGGCTCCCAGCTTATTATTATTTTTAACATAAAAATTGTTTTATATTTAGGATATATTTGTAATTTAAAATAGTTGTGCCACATAGCAGGTACAATTGGTATATCATGTCAAACGAAAGTTATGTGACATTAATTTATTTATTAGATGTGAGATACTATTTATTAATTAATTAAACGATAAGTTGACAATTGGACTTATTTGAAATCAAAAGAAAATCAAAGGACTTAATTATCGAAATTAAAAACCTAAATGTTAAATTGAAATGGCATGAACACTTAGGACAATTTCATTTATTCCAAAACAAAACAGAAGAAAAAAAAATCACAAATACTACTCATTTTCAATCCTCACTCTTGTTTTCAATGACTACACTCTAATTTAATTTAAAAAATCTGTTTGCGAAAATGTCTTAGAAAGGAATAGCAAAAATTATAAATAATGATAATGAAAAATAAAAAATAAAAAGAAAAGAAAAGAAAGGTTATAAAGGAATTCATTAAGTTCAAACAACTATAGACTTCTGCCTTATAGTGATGGTTGCCGGTTGGGTAGGTCAAATTAAACCTTGACACACATGAATGAGAGTATTAAAATATTGATTAAATAATTAAATTTAGGGGTTTGTTAGGAGTTCTCCCCGTAGTGTTCTCATAACATTCTCCCAGTCTTACGTAGAACATGATTTAAGAAAAAATAAAATTGTAGTACCATTTTTTTGCTAACAGATTAATTTTTATGAGTTAATAGTTAAGTTCTAATGCTGTAAAACTTGTTTTTTGATTCAAAACTAAAACCTAAGGGTGGAAGGTTAACCATTTAGGGATGATATCACCAAAAATGGATTTAATCATCCTAAATTTGATGCTAATATCTCAATTTTTGTGCTAATGCCTCACAAATTTGGTGCTAATGCCTAAAAAAACCGGTGGTAAAGGCTATTACAATTTTATTTTTTCTTAAATCATGTTTTACGTAAGACTGGGAGAACGCCAGGAGAACCTACGGGAAGAACCCCTAGCATTTTCCTTAAATTTACCTTTTTTTTATCAGTTTAAGGGTGTGTTTGGGATTGCGATTTTACAAGAATAATATGTGGTTTTGAAAGATATAGCAAAATGTAAGGCGTTTGACATTGCGATTTAAAAATAACTTAATCTAAAATAAGAAGAAAAAAAATCTGCAATTTTAATAAGCAGATTTTAAGCAGGCTCGGGGATGCTTATTTGAAAATGGACGAATTTAAACCAAAATCATCATTTTGCATAACAAATTTTTTATTAAAAAAAACAAGTACTTTTAACATGTTTTACCAAACACCTTTACGATTTTAAAAAGTAGCATTTTCAAAAAACACAATTTTTAAATCGCAAACTGCAATCCCAAACGGACCCTAAGCTTTTAAGAAAAGTGATTATTTAGCATTTTCCGTGTGTAGAAAGTTTAAATGCCATTATATATCCTGTTCTTCTCCCATCCAACTTTAAAAGAGAAATGCTAGGTGTTCTCTCAACTATGATGTGGCTTTTAAAATCATCGTTGAATTTGAAATTATTATTATTGACTTTTAATCTATTAATGATTTTAAAAGGCACATCACAATTGAGAGAAAACTAAAAGAACAACTAGCATTTTCCTATTAAATTTGAATGTATACGAACCACATCATGAATAAATGTGTAAGACGACCATAAATCCTATAAATCTAATAATTAATTTTTAAAAAGGTAATTCGATGGAAAAACAGTGGAACTTGACCTTTAATATTCAGATACTAAATAGATTTTATTTGATTTACGCTTATATATTATATTATATAAGATTCTAAGGACATATATATACACACGTGACTACTATTTATAGTAAGGCATATCTTGGTCTTCTACGTACCACAGTTGTATATATACTTGAGCTAGAAAGTAGAGAAATCTAAAAAGATGAAGCTGTCCGTAATTTTTGTAAAATTTGAGGTTCATTGTCATTATTTTGGTAGTTTGATAAATTATCAAAATTGATAGTTTAGAAATGATTATCATTGTGTAGTTTGAGGTTAAAATGACTTCTAATTTTGAAAAGGTAATTGATGGAAAACAGTGGAACTTGACCTTTAATATTCAGATACTAAATAGATTTTATTTGATTTACGCTTATATATTATATTATATAAGATTCTAAGGACATATATATAAACACGTGACTACTATTTATAGTAAGGCGTATCTTGGTCTTCTACGTACCACAGTTGTATATATACTTGAGCTAGAAAGTAGAGAAATCTAAAAAGATGAAGCTGTCCGTAATTGTGAACCTAGATCGACGACATAGTGGGCTAGTAATTGGCTAGATTTTTGAAAGGTAGAGATCGAATAATATCGAAGGCGTGTGGCCCTATCTCATTCTATCCTCTCCATATATAGAGCCATTCCTTTCCTGCCTTTTTCATTGATTCAAAGCGACTGCTAACTGGATTCCGGTATATTCACTCAACTGTGATCGATCGGAAAAAGGCTCCATATCAGTAAACCAGTGCTACTAGAAAAGGGTTTTCCAAGTTGAGCACTAAAACGATCGATATACATATTTTCTGACCATATCCGTATATATATATATATATCATGCCTATTTCGAGGTTGAATATGAGTAATGCTAATGTACGTATTACCATATTTATACATGCTAATTCCTGCATGTGCGTATTACCGTATTTATACGTGCGAATTCCTGCATGTACGCCTTTGTACCCAAATGTCAAAAAATGACAGACCATATATATATAGTCCATCGAGAAGCACAAGTATGCATGGGTAAACCGTAAGTTTTTGGCTACTCACCACAATGTTATTCTCTACCCCCTTCATCTAACCCATTTTATATTCTTACTTATCAGCTTCATGCGTGGGGTTTTTTGATATATCTTTAGTTTTGTGTAGGCATCTTCTAACTTTTAGGTGGTCTTGTTTTTTATGGGTGTTCATGTTGAATTTATTCAATAAATTCTTATATAAAGGGGCGGGGATCAAGAGGGGATAAATTCTTGTTCTTTAATGTGCCTTAGCACCCATCAGTGTAAGACTTGTCACTTACAATAAAAAATCAAGCTTGATATGAACCAAATCTAATTTATATTTCTAACTTTCTAAAGATGAAGATCCAAACATAAGTTTTTTTTTTCCTCTGATTGGGAGGCCATATTTTCTCTTACTGGAGGATAGTTTTTTTTTTGTGGGGGTGGGGGCGACCCCGCCACTGAGTCGGTGTACCATATGCTCGACTGTGCATGTGACGACAATGGGGATTAAATGGGAAGTGGAAGCCGAACAGCGAATATGTGGACTGTATTTTATTTTATTTAAGTACATTCCAAGAAAGCAAAACGAAAACAACAAAACTAAAGGAAAGCATTACAAGCAAAGAGCGTGAATCTTTTTCACTATAAATGAGAAAAGATGGGAAAAAGAAAAGTAAGTAAGAATGCAGATTAGAGTGAGATTTAACCGCAGCCCAATAAGTCATATGATGAGCGTATAAGTTGACACTTTTGTGAATATTTTTAGCCTCCCAATACGAAGAGGCTAGAATGAAAGAGATAGAGTCAGAGATAGAATCAACAATTTTCTAATCTTGCACGAGGAAACAATGTTGAAGAGCCATAACCACCACTTGTGAATCGCCTTCCAAAGTGAAATTATTGAGATATTGAGAGATAGCAAGAGAGACTATCAGACGAGCAGCTAGCTAGATAGGGCCTCACCAAAGTTGGAGTCACTGTATTAGCATATATTGAATCAGGGAATTAGTTTGTACTTCGCACAATGCCGAAATGCTCAGAAAACATACAAAAATTACTTTAGAATTGAATTTTCATTTCAACTATATATTCTTGTAACTAAGCCCATATAATATATATATATATATATATATATATATATTTTTAAAGCCCGTATAACTAAGGCACCTTAGGTTCTTTCATTAATTTTTTTTTTTTTTTTTTTTGAAAAAAAAGGGTAAAGTCCACATTTTCCCCTTAAACTACTACCTAATTGACAATGTCCTTTTCAAACTTTCAATTGCGACAATGTCTCCCCCAAACTATCAAAACATTGTCAATGTCCCCCCTAAGGCTAGCAAAAAGATAAAAATGCCCCTATATATTTCTCAATAAGACAAAAATATCCTTATAAAATTTTTAAAAAAATAATAAATAATAATTTTTTGTAAAAAAAAATGAAAAAATTATAATTTAAAAAGAACGATTTTTAAAAAAATATATATTTTTAAACGATTTTAAAAAAATGATTTTTTTTAAAACGGAAATTTTTATTTAATTTTTTTTTTAGAAAACAAACATTTTTATTCTCTTACACGAAAATTGTTAATTTTTTTAAAACATAAATTTTTATTTAAAAAATTTATAAACAAAAAAATATATATCAATTTTTATAAATTAAAAAAAATTGAAAATTGAAAAAATCTTTTCTTATACAAATGATTTTTATTATTATTATTTTCCACCCTTTGGATTTTTTTATTTTAGTTTTATGTTTTTTTCTATAAGTTTTAGTGTGTGTGTATATATATATATATATATATAATTTTACAAAGGTAGTTTTGTCATTGGGGAACATTGACAATTTTTGATAGTTTGGGGAGAACATTGTCATAATTGAAAGTTTGGAGGGGACATTGTCAATTTGATGATAGTTTGAGAAGGGTATGTGGACTTTTCCCAAAAAAAAATATAGTCATATTTTAATGTTATAAGGAGGCTTCAGATTTCTTAAAATATCCTACGGAGGCTGGTTTCTCGAATTATCCTATTAACAAAAAAAATCCCACATAACAAAATTTCACCCAAAAAAAAGAAGAAAAAGTGAATTAGTAAATTAACAAAGGATTTTGTTGAAATTTGACGGGTGCATGTTTCTTAAACTCGAGCAAACAGCAGGATATATTGGAGAGGCTAGCTAGCTAGCAGCCTAGCATATATATACCGATCAGTTCATTATAATTAAGATACCAAAAAAAAAAACCCAGGATGCTCGATGCAAGGAAGTGGAAGGACATTAAAATAGGAGTAGGAAATGAAGCATAATAATACCAATATTTAAAAGTAGTACGTAGTAGCTAGACTGGCTTAATTGCACAAAAATGTCAGTTGCCACCCAAAGTTCCCCCAAACACTTCAGTAGAGCTAGACCCGAATTTCTTTTCATTATTTAAGGGTCTCAGAAGAAGAGCTCTAGTGAAGTGGTCAAGGGAACTCAAGGGGACAGATGACGTTCACTCCAATATTTCTCTTGGTGGTCATCAAGTTTCCTGGTAAGAAAATGCACAGCAAAACCTACTATTTATACTACTACTACTGGGGGGGTTCTCTGTGATCATTCATATACACAAAAAAATATGCCACTTGCGGAGGAAAACAAACACTACTACTTGAAGATGATGATGAGATAATATCCCAATCTGAACCTGGTCAGAATTGTGGGTAAGATGGAGGCTAGGGAAGAATATCGAGGTGAGTGGTCTTCATGCTCTCCCAAGCCTTTTCTGCTCTAGCTAGCTCTCTCGTTTCTAGCTAAGGCCTCTTCAATCTTTTTCATACAGACGAATTAAGCTTAATCAACTCTTATACTATAATTAGAATGAAATCTTGAAGTAGCTAGTACTCGATCTCTCATGAGTGCATTAGGTTAATGGCATGCAATAGATAAATAATTAGCTGTAGCTAGGGCATAGCTAATTTGGAAGATTGAGTCCGAGATTCGATAGATGGTCCAAAAAGCAGTGGTCCAGATACTTGGAGCATTGATGCCGACTTAGCGAAACTGTCCAGTTTCTAATATGGCCTTAATAGGCTGACATAAAAGTCCCAAATTTTGTGACCACAATTGGGTGTACGTACGTCATGGAACCTATAAAGATCTGGGGCTTGATTCGTATCAATTGATATTGAGAAAAGAGGTGAAAAGGAAAGGCTGGGATACAATTAAGATTCTTAGGATCAACCTAGTCCACAGTTGTGTCCAGGTTCACGAATCACGGCCACGCCTTTATCTTCTCTCCGCGATCTACGGAGAACCAAGCACCAACATATACAACTAATTAACATGCGAAACACTCTATAAATATTAGGTTGTTATAGCCATTGCCTTACCAAGCAACCATAAAGGAGTTACAGCACATCAGATGTCCCCTAGAGTTCTCCTGAACGCTTCATTGGGGACTCATCTCTTCAGACAAGAGGGATGTCAGATTTCCCTACTGAAGTGTTTGGGGGAACTCCTGGTGTCATTTGATATTATATAAACTTATTCTTCAGAATTCGTAGTGCATGAAAAGGTTGGTCACAATATATTTATATAAAAAGAAAAAACCATAGCTTGTTATTAGGCAATGTGCATATATGATATTTTTATATTCACCAACTGGCCGGTAGTTTTACGTTAGTACAGGTTTGAGTTTACGTTGCAGTAGTACTGTTCTTGCACCAGGCAATAAGCTTCTGCTTTTCTGTCTTTAGGTTGCTCATAATATCATAATTACTAGTCTTTTCTACTTCTTGTTTGATTAGAACCTTGTTAATTAGTCTTGCTACAATTGTAGGTACAAGAATTCTTAGTATTCTATATAAAAATTCGGGAGTTTAATCTATTATATACATGAAATCATTACTACCTAAGTAGATCCTCTTTGCTGAAGAAGTTAATTAATTAACGTGCCTCATTATGTAACAGCCGATGTACAGGATCGCGCGATCAGTTGGATTGTGATGCCTTCTTGGTTCATAGGATATATAGTCGTTGAAGTCGTTGAGTCTAGGAGTTTAGTTACTTAGTGGTCCATGTTATTCTAATATAGTGGTTAATTAAGTGGGTCCTTGTTTTTAGGAGTAAGTGGTTTAATTGTATGTAGTTCTTTTAAATGTTTTACTTAATAAATTATAATATCAGTTTTATTCAAAATATATCCGATTTCA
Organism: Carpinus viminea; assembly: GCA_013348765.1. Classification (NCBI taxonomy): domain Eukaryota; kingdom Viridiplantae; phylum Streptophyta; class Magnoliopsida; order Fagales; family Betulaceae; genus Carpinus; species Carpinus viminea. The sequence goes on from CP054671.1 coordinate 5,189,267, forward strand.
CTTTACTTTACCTCTATAATCCTATTAGTTGTAGATAGAAGACTATTGCTTGTACATCTATTTTTCTAATTTTTCACATCCGATATTAAAGCAAGATTCATGGCAAGCAACTGTGTTAACTCTTCACAGCCATCACTCCCACTCCTTCAAGGAGCTGGGTATGACATTTAGAGTAAAATTGAAGACTCTCTTTATCTCCCAATTAAGACTTATGGAATTTAGTTGAAAAAGGTTATTTAGAAACTAGTGTTTCTGCAGGTACACTTAAAAGAGCTTCAGAAGAAAGATGTCAAGGTGTTGTTTTTCATTTAACAAGCTATGGATGAATTCATCTTTCTCCAAATTGTTGCTGCAACAAAGTCGAAAGATGCTTGAGATGCATTACAGAATGAGTATCAAGGTAATACCAAGGTATTGACCATCAAACTTCAAATTCTTCGCAGAAATTTTGAAAGTTTGATGATGAACGAAGGTGAGTCTATGCATGATTATTTCTAACTCCTCCATCCCTGAGTCAGGCTTGTTTTTAGAATATAATGCCTGATTAATTGGTAGGGCTTTAATTTGTTGCTTCTGCGAGCTCACTCTTTCTTCTTACTTTGCTTCATTGTATCCCTTAATATTTTTGTTCCTCCTCCAGTTGAATACAAGTTGCACCATGCATGATTTTGAAACAGAAGAGAGATTTCAAGAAGTGGCAGCAAATTAATTAGCAATTAGCAAACTATATATATATATATATATATATATATACTAGCTTCGTGTAAATATTTTAATTATATATCTGATCATTTACGTACGTATCTCATTTTGTCTACATTTTTCATTTTTTGGTTATGCCGTTTATTTTCCAACACCGCTGGAGTTGATGTTGTGACAAGGCACCATCGTTAACTCCTTGATCATCATAGTTGTGCAGCGAAAAGGTGTGTCGTTTTTTTTTCAACAACGACTCGACTCAACTCAAATTTAAACCAAAGTAGCAACTAAACTTCCACTACAAAAAAACACATAATTTTTGACACAACTTTTTTGACGTTTTGGGCATATTGGAACGTCAAAAACGTTTCCGACGTGTCGTTTTTTACGTTTCTAAAACCTTAAAAAACAGCATGTCAGAAAAGTTAAGTTTTTGACGTTTGAAATTTTGAAACGTCAATATTTTTTTACGTTTGAAATTTTGAAACGTCAAAAGCTTGACGTGGTGAACTGACGCCGTCGAAATGTTTTTTAATTTTATTTTTGAGAATTTTTTTTACGTTTGAAATTTTGAAACGTCAAAAACGTTTTTGACGTGGTGAACAATGCCACGTCAGAAATGTTATTTTTTTGAGAATTTTTTTGACGTTTGAAATTTTGAAATATCAAAAATGTTTCTGACATGGTGAACAGTGCCACATTAGAAACATTTTTTAATTTTTTATTTTTTGGGAAATTTTTTTGACGTTTCAAAATTTCAAACGTCAAAAAAATTTCTAGCGTTTGAAAAATTAAAACATCAAAAACGTTTCTAACATGGCAAACAATACCACGTCAAAAAGTTTTTTTTTTTTTTTTTGGTTGTTTTTTTTTTTCCTAAATGTTCTTTTTTTCCTGGATGTTCTTTTTTCTTTTTTTCTTTTTTTGTTCTAGCAGGTTTTCTTCTTTAATTTCCTGGATAAAGAAGAAATAAAAGAATAAGAGGGGAGAGAGGGGATCAGAGAGGGGGAGGGAGAGAAGATAGAAGAAAGAGGAAAAGAAAAAAGAAGAGGGAGCTGGCCTGGGCGTGCAGATAGGAGAGGGAGAGAGAATAAGAGAAGAAGCTAGAAGAAAAGGAGGAAGGAAAGAAAAAATAAATAAATAAATAAGGAGCTGGGCGTGCAGATAGGAGGGAGAGAGAAGGAGAAGAAAAGGAGGAAAAAAGAAAGGAGCTATATGGCTGGGCGTGCAGATTGGAGGGAGAGAGAGAAGAAAAAGGAGGAAAAAAAAAAAAAAGGGAGCTATATGGCTGGGCGTGCAGATAGGAGGCCAGGGGAGAGAGAGAAGAAGAAGAAAAAGGAGGAAAAAAAAAAAAAAAAAAGGGAGCTATATGGCTGGGCGTGCAGGTAGGAGGCCGGGGGAGAGAGCGAAGAAGAAGAAAAAGGAGGGAAAAAAAAAAAGGAAAAAAAGAGGGAGCTGGATGAAGAAGAAATCATTGGAATCACCTTCTCTTTTCTCTTCTGCTTTTCTGCTTCTCTTCTTCGATCTTCTCTTCTCATTTTCTTTTTCTTCTTCCCATCTGAGAGAATATGGAGCTGGATGAAGAAGAAATAAAAGAAGAGGAAACTTCTGAGCTGGGCGTGCAGTTCTGAAGAGAGGGGAGAAGGAGAGAGATTGGGAGAGGGAGCTGAGTGTGTGGGCGGATGAAATACAAGAAGAGGGAAAGATTAATAAATAATAAAGAAGAGGAGGAAACAAGAGGCTAGGGGAAAATTTAACTTTCAAAATTTAACTTCTTAAGAAGGAGGCTGCAGGCGCGCGCGGGGGCATGGAGGGAGAGGGAGAGAATCGCGCGGGAGGGAGAAAATGAGAGAAGGAAACAAAAAAAAAAGAAATGGGGACCAGTTGGCCGGAAGAGGGATTGGGAGAGGGAGTGTGTGGGGCCACTTTTTTCACGTTCAAAATTTTGGAACGTCAAAATTTTTGAAAAAGTTTTTTATTTTTTAGGATAAATCATAACTCCTTAAACTAATTTGATTAATCTTCCATTTTTATCGATTCATGATTTATCTAAACTATCAAAATAATAACGATGTACAATTTTTAAAATGACGAAATTACCTTATCAAAATAAAAACAAAATACTAAAATTTAATTTCTTTTCAAATTTTTAAGGATATTTTTGTTTTATTGAAAATTTTATAGGGTAATTTCATCATTTTACTAACGATTATAAATTACTTGTCATTATTTTGTAGTTTAAAAAGTAAATCGTAATTGATAGTTTAATAGATTGTCATTAATAATAGTTTGAGTTGGACTTTATCCTTTTTTTATTTTTTGTGCATATTTTCTTCCATTTTTCTTTTTTTTAAATGCTTATGATTTTTTTTGACATGTCACAAGGATAAGGATTGAACTTGTGACTTATGCTTCATAAGCGTATTCACTGATTAATTAATACTGAGAAATGCTTATGATTTTAGGTCATTATTAATGGTAACTTATTCTTAATTTCTCTGAAAATAAATTTATATGAAAAGAAATTGTTGAAAAAAAATGGTTTTATAGGATATTTGCAAGTAATTGTCAAAGAAAAAATAATTGTCAAAAATAACTTTTGACGTTCAAAATGTTTCAAACGTCAAAATTTAGGTCAACTATTTGAACGTCAAAAAAGTTATTTTTTTTCTTCTTTTTTTTTAGTGCTTATGATTTTAGGTCAACTATTAATATATAGTAATTTACTCTAAATTTCTCTGAAAATAAATTTATATGAAAAGAAGGAATCAAATTTATAGGATATTTTTGAAATTAAAAAGAAATAAAATTAGAAATGATAGTACAAATATACTAATCAAATTTATAGGATATTGATAGGATATCAAATTTATAGGATATTCATAATATAATAAAATTAGATAAACTATTAATATATAGTAACTTACTCTAAATTTCTCTTAAATTATTTTATATGAAAAGAATGAATTAAATTTATAAGATATTTTTAAATTAAAGAAATAAAATTAGAAATAATAGTACAAATATACTAACTAAATTAAAGAGCTAGAATGTTAACTTTTTTGAATGGCGCTAAAGAAAGTTAAAAAGATAATATAATAAAATTAGATAAACTAAAATAAGATAAAACAATTGGTAAAACAAAAGCAATTAAAGTATAATCAAATTTGCAAGAAATTGTCAAAGAAAAAATAATTGTCAATAACTTTTGAAAAATGTTTCAAGCGTCAAAATTTTTGAGAAAGTTATTTTTCTTTTTTTTCTTATGATTTGAGGTCCTATTAATATATAGTAACTTAATCTAAATTTCACTGAAAATAAATTTATATGAAAAGAATGAATCAAATTTATAGGATATTTTTAAAATTAAAAGAAATAAAATTAGAAATGATAGTACAAATATACTAATCAAATTTATAAGAAAGTTAGATAAACTAAAATTTATGGATATCAAATTTATAGGATATTGATAATATAATAAAATTAGATAAACTAAAATCTGATAAGATAAAAACAATTGGTAAAACAAAAAGCAATTAAAGTAGACTCAAATTTGCAAGAAATTGTCAAAGAAAAAAATAATTGTCAAAAAATAACTTGTTTGACGTTCAAAATGTTTCAAACGTCAAAAATTTTTGACGTTTGACAAATTTGAACGTCAAAAAAGTTATTTTTCTTTTTTTTTTTTTGTAATGCTTATGATTTGAGGTCAGCTATTAATATATAGTAACTTAATCTAAATTTCTCTGAAAATAAATTTATATGAAAAGAATGAATCAAATTTATAGGATATTTTTGAAATTAAAAAGAAATAAAATTAGAAATGATAGTACAAATATACTAATCAAATTTATAAGACAGTTAGATAAACTAAAATTTATAAGATATTGATAGGATATCAAATTTATAGGATATTCATAATATAATAAAATTAGATAAACTAAAATCTGATAAGATAAAAACAATTGGTAAAACAAAAGCAATTAAAGTAGAATAAATTTGCAAGAAATTGTTAAAGAAAAAAAAATTATTTTTGACAATTATTTTTGTATTTAAAAAATTCTTAACTTTTGAATAAAATTATATATTTTTAAAATAAAAAAAGTTTTTTTTAATTTATTTTTTCCTTTTGTGTTAAGGGTTTAGGGCTTATAATAAGTTTTTTTTTTTTCTTTTTTACTATAAATTTCTCCTGAATCATGTAATTTCTTTAACAAAGCAAATTAATAATTTATATACAAGAAAAAAAAAAAAAAACTTATTTATAGGATAAGGAAAAAAAAAAAAAGGATCAAATTTGTAGGATATTGATAATATAATAAATTTTGACGTTTCAAATATGATAAGATAAAAATTTGTAGAACAAAAAGCAATTAAAATAGAATAAACTTTTAAGAAAAAAAATAAACATTTCCTTGTTTGGTAGTTTTTTGGGTTTTTAGTTGCCAAAGGCTAAAATATTGAGTTCAAAATAGGTCTATATACGTTTAAAAATAATTAAATTTATTTATTTTTATCCTTATTAATTTTATGATTTGAGGTCAGCATTAATATATGGTAAATTTACTATAAATTTTTGAAAATAAATTTATATGAAAGAATGAATCAAAATAAAAAAAAATTAACTCTTTAATTAATATATATATATATATATATATATATATATATATAAACCAACCATATATATATGCATGCATGTACATATATATAAATAGGAAGAAACTTTAAAGAATAAATTTGAATTTTTTATTTTTTTTATTTTTTTAGAAGAAAGAAAAATACTTTTGACGTACACTTTTATTGCAAAAAAATTTTGACGTTAAATGAAACGTCAAAAATTCTCGTTATTCACAAAAAAAGTAGTTTTTTTTTTTTTTTCTTGTGGATATTTAGTTAAAAATTATGTTTAATTTTTTGGTCAAGTGCTTTACAATTTAATTAGGTGCATATATACATGTTTTAAAAATTTTATTAATCAATAATTTTAAAATTATATATTTTTTTTAAATAAAAAATATAATTAATTAATATATATATAATATAAACCCAACCTTATATATATGCATGCATGTACATATATATAAATAACAAGACAACATTAAAGAATTAATTTGGATTTTTTTTTTAATTTTTTGCTAAGAAGTGAAAGAAAAAAAACTTTTTGTGCTTATTTTCTTCCTATTTTATTCTTTTTTTTTTTTTCCTTTTTCTTAAATGCTTATGATTTTAGGTGAGCTATTAATATATAGTAACTTACTCTAAATTTATTTGAAAATAAATTTATAAGAAAAGAAGGAATGGTTTTATAGGATATTTTTGAAATTAAAAAGAAATAAAATTAGAAATTATAGTACACATATACTAATCAAATTAAAGAGCTAGAATGTTAACTTTTTTGAATAAAATTATATATTTTTTTAAAATAAAAAAAGTTTTTATTTTTCTTTCCTTTTTCCTTTTTGGTGTGTTAAGGGTTTTAGGGCTTATAATAAGTTTTTTTTCTTCTCTTCTCTTGCAGTTCTCTCTTGTAGATAGTTAAAGTTTAATTTTTGGTCAAGTTTTACAATTAATAATTGTATATATACATGTTTAAAATTATTAATGTGTTTTAAATTATTATATATTTTTTAAAATAATAAATTTTTAATATATATATATATATATATATATATATATATATCAACCATATATATGCATGCATTGTACATATATATAGGAAAAAACTTTAAAATAAATTTGAATTTTTTTTTATTTTTGCTTAGAAAGGAAAGAAATATAGGTCTATATACATTTATAGAAAATAATTAACGTTATAAACAATGAACGTTGTATTTTTTATACTTATTATTTTTTTTTAATCAAAAAAAGTAGGAATTTTATAGGATATTTTTTGAAATTAAAAAGAAATAAAATTAGAAATGATAGTAAATATACTAATCAAATTAAAGAGCTAGAATGTTAACTTTTTTCAATAAAATTTTATTAAGAATACAATATTTTAAAATTAAGAAGAGAAAGAAAATATTTTTATTTAAAGTAAATCTAAAAATTTTTGAGGTTTAAAACTTCCAAACCTTATATATATGTTTTTTATATAAAATAATTAGACAACATTTTATCAATAAATTTGGATTTTTTAAATTTTTAGATTTCAATGGTAGAATAAAACAAAACTTTTTGTGTATTTTTGTCCATTTTATTCTTATTTTCCTTTAAATGCTTATATTCAAATTAGGTGATACAAGAATATATAGTAACTTACTCAAATTTCAGTCAACAAATGACAAGAAAAGAGAATGGTTTTATGAGAAATTTTGAAATTAAAAGAACAAAATTAGAAATTATAGTCCAAATATACTAATCAAATTAAAAAAAGAACTTTTTAACTTTTTGAATAAAATTATATATTTTTAATAAAAAAGTTTTAAATTTTTTTTTTCCTTTTGGTGTGTTAAGGGTTTTAGGCTTATAATAAGTTTTTTTTTTTCTCTTCTCTTCTTTTTTTTCTCTTGTAGATATTTAGTTAAAAATTATGTTTAATTTTTTGGTCAAGTGCTTTACAATTTAATTAGGTGTATATATACATGTTTAAAAATTTTATTAATCAATAATTTTAAAATTATATATATTTTTAAAATAAAAATATAATTAATTATATATATATATATATAAACCCAACCATATATATATGCATGCATGTACATATATATAAATAACAAGACAACATTAAAGAATAAATTTGGATTTTTTTTTTTAATTTCTTGCTAAGAAGAGAAAAATAAATAAAAAAACTTTTGACGTTTTGAAATGCCACGTCAGAATTTTCTGAACTGTTCAAAATCAAAAAGTTTTTTAATTAATTATTATTATTATTTTGAGAAAACAGAAAAAAAATAAAATAAAATAAAATAAAATTTTGACGTTTTAAACAGTGCCACGTCAAAATTTTCTAACGTGGCACTGTTCAAAATGTCAAAAAAGTTAATTATCAACTTTTTTGACATTTTAATTTTTGTCACGTCAAAAAATTTTGACGTGGCTTTTTTGACCAAGGATTTAAAACGTCAAAAAGTGGCCATTTTTTTGTAGTGTTCTTAAACCATCAATATATAACTTCCAACATCATGAACATAAACTAAAATGTATCACCACAAATCCCATTTCAGTACGATCATATATACACCGAAACTTGATTAAGTCATCAAATTAAAAGAGATACAAATATAATCTCTAAGTCATCATGGAGCTACATATATTTATATATATATTGATCACCATTAAAAACAAACAAAAAAACTGTTAGGACATTTTTTTTGTCTAACAGTCTCCAACTACTGAGATTGGCGTGTTTCTTTTTTTCTTTTTCTTTTTTTGAGGGGGATGAGATCTGCGTGTTCTTTATATTCTTCGGGATTCCTTTGATCTTCAATCTTCGACTCCTGCAATACAACATGACCAATTAATTAAGGGAATTCGCAGGTGCCAACGGGTCTCAATCCCATGCCTAAGTTTAGTTCATTTGAGAAAAGTTGGTCCAATATACAATAATTGAATCGTCTAATTTATACTAGGGATAATGGCTTGGTTATTGAGCTAAATACGGTATTTTAGCCAAAAATTCGAGATTTGATGAGGGGGGAGTGATCTGCACCTTTAATACAATCTTTGTGACGGAGATCTCCTTCAGTTATATAACTTTGAGATTATTCTCGACAAAAATTATCTTAGAAGCATATATATGTAGCACATGCAGCACGAGAAATCGTAGGACACGACAGGTACTCCCATAAATGCTTGTCCAAAAACGCCAACTCAGGCGTAGCTCCTCAAACCTCAATAAGGTCCCTGAGCGTCAATCTCAGATGTGGCCCCCATATCACCATCTTTTAGGTAAAAACACACACAAGAGTAAGCCCAAGGTTTAGCAGTAAGTATAAATCCTCGTTGATAGTTGAACAAAATTTCGTTGGCAAACCCTCTGTTAACACAACTAAAAAGAAAACATCACATGCATCAATTCATAATCTTTATATATATTAAGACAGAAAATCATGGCCATGCGTTACCCAATTTGACATACACACATATAAAGTCATAACTATGTTCAATATGGCCTATATGTACGTGCCCTTAATTAACCCCTTCACTATAGGGCTTGTGTGTCCCATGGGATCTCGATCTTCTACATTCAAGGTGTCCTGACAATGCACATAGCAAGACATCCACTAATTTCTCAATCGGGTCCTATCCAAGGACCAAGGTGATCCACCCAACTAGATAATGCGACCAAGGATGACCACACCCATTGGTGGTTGTGCTGGTCACACAATAACCAACAGATCCAAGGTAGAAACTCACATGCATCGATCTATGGGCCATAAGGTCAAGTATGTGTACGTAAATGGCATGGCATGGCATGCCAAAAATTTATTTCACAAAAGTTTCTCAATATGTTACAATGGTGGGCCATGACAAGCAATTAGATATTTATTTTCATTTTATGCATGTAAATTAAATCACGGTTATTAACTATATATGACTTCGTATGTCATCGACATGTTGTTGATAATGAGTTATCAACTATGACTTCGTATGTCATCACTAATAACTTTGTTTTATTTTTATTTTTTGAAAGAAAAAAATAATTTTATTTATATAATTACCAATTGCAATTAACTTTGGCATGGGTAGTCACCTAATAGAGAACAACATTATACAAGTATTCAATCGACAAATACCTTTTAACACAACACTCGTTCACATGCATTAATTACCAAGGTTCCGAAACTACATTAAAAAAAAATGGCAAAAACAATCATCAACATTTGTCTACACAGCGTCCACTTTTAGACTTTTAGCGTTTAAATAAAGTCACCCCGGCCTAAAGACTAAATTTCTTGTAGTGTCTCTCCTTACTCAAAATGATCAAAATCATTCTTCCAAATAAGACATCTAAAAATCATTCAATGATTACATGTCTTATGCCATTTAAATTTTTTTTTTACATGTTTGCACAAGAGGAGGGAATAAGACTCGAACTAATGGTTTCCGCTTCATTAAATGTAGTTTTAACCGATTGAGTTATCTCTTGGGGACCATTTGAAATTCTAAAACCATTAATGAGCAACTACCAATTTTGAGTACTTGTCAAAGCAGCTTTATACTCCTCTGATCCACCAAGAACAGGGCGTACATATATATTGTGGCATGCACTTTGTCCCACTGCTTAAGAGCTTCCTGATCCAACTTAGGATAGAAAAAGAAACAAAAGGTGAATCTGCACAAGAGAAAACTAACCAATTCACAGCTTTAACATATATAAAAGATTCCATTTAGAATACTGGGCCACATCATTGCCTCAAACATCAGATCTCAAGTTAGTTAATGAGCCTCACAACGTGACGAAAATTTATTATATAGCATAACAATGTCACTTGGGCTTGGGCCACATCTTTGAATTCCTGCAGGTATTTTACCAATAACCTAAAACTTATCATCAATAACCCAATTGTTTCAAAAGATCAAATACCGTGCATTTGGATCTCACGTTTCACAAAATTAGTCCAGAACTCCCATGTAAAGCAATGAATTTAATTACAGACTTCACTGTGGCCAAAGACTATATATATACCATAAATTTCTACTAGCTAATTGATCACCCGATAGCTTGTGGATATACTTTAGTATGCAAGCAAATTTTTGATATAGAAAACTAAGCAATCTTTTTCCCACTTTAATTGTAGCAAGACTAACAAGTTCTTAGTTAGCAAACAGGAAGTAGAAAAGACTAGTAATTATTATTTTATGAGCAACCTAAAAACAGCAATACAGAAACCTGCTATTGCCTGGTGCAAGAACAGTACTGCAACGTAAACTCAAACCTGTACTACGTAAAACTACCAATCGGTGAATGGAAAAATGTCAGATATATATATACACAGTGCCTAATAACAAGCTAGGTTTTTTTTTGTGTTATTAATAATATAGTGACCCACCTTTTCATGGAGTACTCTAAACTCTGAAGAATAAGTATAATATCAAATGACACCAGGAGTTCCCCCAAACACTTCAGTAGGGAAATCTGACATCCCTCTTGTCTGAAGAAATGAGTCCCCAATGAAGCGTTCAGGAGAACTCTAGGGGACATCCGATGTGCTGCAACTCCTTTATGGGTTGTTTGGTGAGGCAATGGCTATAACAACCTAGTATTTATAGTCTTATAGAGTGTTTCGTATGTTAATTAGTTGCATATGTTGGTGCTTGGTTCTCCGTAGATCGCAGAGAGAAGATAAAAGCGTGGCCGTGATTCGTGAACCTGGACACAACTGTAGACTAGGTTGATCCTAAGAATCTTAATTGTATCCCAGCCTTTCCTTTTCACCTCTTTTTTTTTTTTTTTTTCTCAATATCAATTGATTCGAATCAAGCTCAGATCTTTATAGGTTCCATTAAGTACACCCAATTGTGGTCACAAAATTTGGGACTTTTATGTCTGCCTTTTAAGGCCATATGAGAAACTGGAAGGTTTCGCTAAGTCGGCATCAATGCTCCAAGTATCTTGACCACTGCTTTTTTGACCATCTATCGAATCTCGGACTCAATCTTCTTAATTAGCTATGCCCTAGCTACAGCTTATTTATCTATTGCATGCCATTAACCTAATGCACTCATGAGAGATCGACTACTAGCTACTTCAAGATTTCATTCTAATTATAGTATAAGAGTTGATTAAGCTTAATTCGTTTATATGAAAAAGATTGAAGAGGCCTTAGCTAGAAACGAGAGAGAGAGGAGAAAAGGCTTGGGAGAGCATGAAGACCACTCACCTCAATATTCTTCCCTAGCCTCCATCTTACCCACAATTCTGACCAGGTTCGTGTAAGTGCGTGGATATTATCTCATCATCATCATCCTCCCCAAGTGGCATTGTTCTTTTTTTTTTGTGTGTATATGAATGCATGAATGAATAAACACAGAGAACCCTCCAGTAGTAGTAGTAGTAGTAGTATAAAAAGAAGGTTTTGCTGTGCATTTTCTTACCAGAAAACCTGATGACCACCAAGAGAAAGGGAGCGTACGTCATCTGTCCCCTTGAGTTCCCTTGACCACTTCACTGGGACTCTTAATTCTAAGACCCTCTAGGCTCTAGCTCTACTGAAGTGTTTGGGGGAACTCTGGGAGGCAACTGACATTTTTGTGCAAGCCTATAAATATATTGGTGCTCAATCTATCGATCTTCTCAGTCGTAATTATTATGGTTAATTTCCTATTCCCATAAGGTGCCTGGCTTACAAGAATAGTTGAAATGAAAATACAATTCTAAAGGATAAGATGTCTATCCCTGGAACTCTTAATTAATAATAAGTAATTTTATGTTTTGTGAGCATTTCGGCGTTGTGTATGTGAAGTACGAACAAAGGATTTAGCTTAGTGTCAAAAAAAAAAAAACTACGACATTTATGTTATAGTTTTTTTTAAGTGTTTAATTTAATTTTTAAGTGCTCCATAAAAGAGAAGGAGAAAGTGATGTAGATCAATAAGCCTCCTCTGCAAGCTCGTCAGCAGCCCATCCTAATGGTCCTCAACCCGAGAGCGTCTTCTGAAGTCCTCGTTTGGAGATTGTCCGAATACCTATGTTATTTTCGTGTTTTACTAAAATTCACTCTTGACGAATTATACTAAAAACGTCATATTTAGAGTTTCAAACCTTTGATAGGAACAAGCTTTGCGGGATTGGAAAGCTAACGCAAAGATTTACAAAGTCCTGTCGTACGAAGTTTGGCTAATTTAGATGTTTACTAGGTTAAAACAGGTTGTAGAGAGAAGACTAGAAAATTGGGTAGAAATGTTCGTGTGCAATCTTGCCAGACGAGAATGCAACTGAGGAGCAACCAGAGAGGCTCATTCGAAACCTTGTCCAAATGAGATTGCAGATGAGCCCCTCCATAGAAGTTTGTTTTTGTCCATGGCCGTCCGGACGAGCTCTATTAGAAGTCCAATTTCGAGTTTATTTCGTATTTTAATTAGGTTTAGGGTTTGGGGGCCTCTAAATATATACTTATAGCCTCCAAAAATGCAATTATTGTTTATTATTGAGTTTGTTTAATGAGAACTATTCAGAGTTGAGATTCTTCATGATATTCAAGCTTTTAAAGAAGATTTCCTTAGATCATTGATAGAATTTAGATTTAAAAATACATATCCATTGTTTAATGTTGTTATTCGTTGCAGCCCACTAAGTCACACTATATCATAAAGTTAAATTAAATGTGGACTCTAATTTTTACTGGCACTTACACTAAATCCACAAAGTAATCCCCTGCATCATGTTTTCTCTGGTTTTTTGTTTTTGGTGTTTTTCTGTTTGGGCATTTGTCTCCTTGTATTTTTGTTGATTTACTTCTTGGTGGAGACCTTGGCTTATGGTGTTTTTATGCCGGTTTTGTTCGTTATAGATTGGTTGCTCGTCGGCTTCTCTGTTTCAACCTTCTCAGTAGTGCTGGTGTACTGGTGGTTCTACCTACAAGGGTTTCAGTAGTCCTTCTTCCGGAGTTTCTTGTGATCTGGTTTCATGATTTGAACATGACCTAACAGGGCAGCACCTTAAAGACATCTAATTAATGATGTCCAAAAAAAAAAATCATGACATGTGAGAATCGGTTTTTATTTTATTGACATGTCCGCACAAAAGGGAGGATGAAAATTCAAACTAGTGACCTCTACATCATGAGACGTAATTCCCAGTCGATTGGGCTACCCCTTGAGAACATGTAGGAATCCGTTAGATTATTTATAATGTTAAATGAATTTTACGAAAATCAGATTTCATTTTCCATATGTTTGAAGATACTTTTAATATTGTAAATGCTGTTTAGTAAGTTTCTAACGACGAAGATAAATTAAGTGGCTAATAATGCCTAAATATTAATATATATAAAATCGTTGCCATTTAATCACTCTGCTCCTGATCTACGGTTTGTTATGAACATCTTGATGTGTCCCACAATGTTGTCATGAACATCACAATGACATGCCCAAGGGCCAGGAAACATTGGAATCGCCAAGGGTCGAATATGCGCCCCTTTTTCTTCATAGCAACGGTCGAATATGTTGTATATATGATTTATGAAAAGGAGCAGACGTTTATCTTCCAACTTCAAACATTGATTTCTTTCAAAAAAAAACTTCAAACATTGATATCATCGAAATAGATATCGCATAGATTTCACCAAAACATCTTTCACAAGGCCTATGGTAATTAATTAATTTGAAGTTTATCTTCCACCTGTCCACTGTCCACGTACGCTTACTCAGTTTCCATCCATATATGATTTATAATTTCATTGTCCTCGACTAAGGCTTGTGGATTCTCTCTCTCGCGAGTTTTATCGACTGGGTTTATGGGAAATTGCTTGACGAAAGAAGTTATGGATCCCAACCAACCAGTTGGGATCGAACAATCTTCAACTGGTTTGCCATTAATTACAACACATGATGTCCTTTATTGATACAAGTACAACTTAGTTTATTTCACAACTCAAGTGCTTTTTATGGTATTTCTGATACTAAAATTTGTTTGCATGATTTGCCCCGATGTTCAAGGCGTCCATGGGTTACAGATATTTGGTCCCGAGAAAAAATCTAAATCATTTCAAGAAAGGACTTGGACTCTATCTTCAACTATTCTGAAAGGTATTTGTATTTCCCCTATTGTTGGTCTTGGATGCTGCCTTCTTCGTGGATGCAATCAAATTATGTAATATTCTTTATGTTTCTTGATTCAGAAAAGCATGGAAGAAGTGAAAGACATGGTTTACCAGTACTTCGAGAGAGGAATTCTTTCATTTCTTCAAACACAAAGAGAGGTAAATCATAAATGTGTGCATGAATGGAGTTTTTTCTTCCGATTATAGTCATTGATGATTTCATTGGCGTATCTTGGTGCAGAAAAGCGTGGTAAAGATGAAAGCCATGGTTACCCAATAGCTCCAAGATGGCCTCTAATGGGAGCGAGCAGGAAGGATGAATTGCTTCATGCTTACAAGCTCAATTGCTTTTGCTACAGGGACCTAAAAGCTGCCACCCGAAAATTCAGTCGGAAGAATTTTATCGGCCAGGGTGGTTTTGGTGATGTTTATAAGGGTATATCAATTGCTGCACCATGAGTGCCGCAAAACCAGGTGGTCCTTTTGCCATCGCGGTCAAGAGGCTAAGAGAAAGAGGAGCACAAGGCCACGATGAATGGCTGGTCTCTCTCTCTCTCTCTCTCTCTGTGTAGATCTCTGAGATTTATGTGTTGTGGCTGCAGAACGAATTAAAATTCTTGGGCAGATTAAATCATCCAAATATAGTGAAGCTCATAGGGTATTGCTCGGAGGGTGAGCATAGAATTTTGGTTTATGAGTACGTGACTCTAGGAAGCTTGGAGGCTCATCTTTTGAAGGGTAAGCATTGACATTGAGCATGAAAGTTTAAACAGCTTAGATTTAGGCATGATAATGCAGTACCAACAGAACTAAGCTTGAGCTGATCGGTTTAAACAGAAGATGATACAGAGCTTAACTGGAGCAGAAGAATCAAAATTGCGGTTGGGGTGGCCAGAGGTTTAGATTATCTTCACCGGCACGGGAGGCCGATCATTCATCGTGATGTCAAAGCCTCAAATGTCCTCCTGGATGTCGTGAGTTTCTGTGATTGTCGTTTTTTCAATGCTTATGATTATAGTTATAATGTACTCGAATCTTCACTGCAATCATCAACCGTACAAGATTAATATTGCAGGACTTCAAGGCCAAGCTTTCGGACTTTGGATTGGCTAAATATGGACCCGAAGGTGACCAGTCCCACGTTTCCTCCACGAAGACACTTGGCACGAGAGGTTACTTTGCTCCCGAATACATTTGGACAGTTATTGCCCATTCATGAACCACACAATGGTACGTGTGAGAGAAATCTATGGATTGATGTTTCTTTTATCTTCCAGGGCATTTGACGCTAAAAACTGATATATACAGCTTTGGAGTGCTGCTCCTAGAGATCTTTTCTGGATATGGTGCAATCAGGAAACATTCAGATGAGGCGGAGGGGAATCTTGTGCAGTGGGCTGAACCCAATCTTAGCAACAAGCTGGATATGCAGTGTAATCGACAAGAGACTTGAAAAGAATTTCCCCAGGGAAGGAGTTCAAGAATTTGCTGAGATCATCCTCAGATGCCTTAGTTCAGATCCTAAAGAACGACCAACAATGAGTGAAGTTGTAGCCGACTTACAGCGACTACAGCAGCACTACGTGGAAATGGGCAATCAGAAGAAACCCAGATCTTCTATATGTACCCCATGTCCTCCCTCTAGTGAAAACTTCCATAGAAGAAAGGGACGCCGCATCTTGTAAGATCATATATACCCCATGATACCAAAGTTGTAGCTTAGGGTAGATTTAATCTTGTCTGACCACCAAAAGGAAAAACTGCAAATGACATTGTATCTAGTCCATGATTAAATAATTGAAGTGGGAAATAGGCTCCGCATGCACTGGTGCCTTCAGAGAGCAATAAACAAGTTGCCCCTGTTGGTATATAAGAACATAATAAACCTCATTCTAAAGAAGTTGTGAACACGTGGACATTCTTAAAAAATTTGATTAAACAAGCAGATCAATTTAACAAAAAAGCTACATACCTTCAGGATATACAAATGGTAACTACCAATTTAGAATAGTGCAAAATTGTGTCAATATATGTCCATACTACATTCTATATAAACAACATAGAAACAAAACAAGAAATTTACAAATAAAATGTTGTCTAACGTACTCGAGGAGATTGCCGGTGGGATGGCAATGGAGATGCACCAGGTGTTAAAGTTCGAGGAGAATGGTGTTGACGCATTGGGGATCTCCGGACGGGCGTAACTGTATGCGGCTCTGATTGGGAGGGCCTGCCGGTGTTTTTAGGGGCTTCAAGCTGTTCCAGTGTGTCTAATACCTCTGCCATTCGAGGCCTGACTTTAGCTTCAGTGCATAGGCACTGTAAAGCAAGGGTGGCAGCCGTATAGGCTCCCTTCTGGGGGTACTGGCCTTCCAACTTGGTGTCCATAATCCGGAACAGTTTCCGTTTGTCACCTAAATATGGTT
Source organism: Carpinus viminea (assembly GCA_013348765.1). NCBI lineage: Eukaryota > Viridiplantae > Streptophyta > Magnoliopsida > Fagales > Betulaceae > Carpinus > Carpinus viminea. Next base: position 5,206,098 of record CP054671.1, read on the forward strand.
TTGCCCAGTCTACCAGATTCTGCTCAATACCAACTTTTGTCTTATCAACTGCACGTCGTCCCGACAATAGCTCAAGCAACACAACCCCAAAGCTGTATACATCACTTTTCGCAGTCAGTCGACCTGTTCAGTGAAAAACCTTTCAGCAAAATTTACCATAATATTTGTCATCTGGAATAAGTTCCATCCAATAAAGCATTGTGCATTAGCAATATTCCAATACAGTGAACACTTCAACTTGACAAATCAGACACTATTATTCTTTCTTTTATCCACAGAGACTATTCTCCTACTTAAACAAAGGGTGTGCAAAAATAAAAATATTGACACAAACCTAATGGTTTCCACCTTAAATTTATTTGTTTCAACTAATCAGGATAATTAGATTTGGACATTCTGTTTCCAGAATGCAACTTCAGGAACAGGGGATTTCGTTTTTCTTTTCCTTTTGGAATAAAATTTGAAACAGAAAACATTAGATAACATATAAATTTTCTCCTACAACAATATATATGATCGAGTGATCATAATTAAATAGTACTGATAATACATAATATGGGTGTTTGACGGACCTGTAGCAACATATTCAGGTGCAGCATAGCCATGAGTACCCATGACTTGAGTAGAGACATGAGTCCTATCACCAGTAGGACCCGCCTTAGCCAAACCAAAATCAGAAAGCTTAGCATTGAACTCCTGCATCCACAATGAACAATTAATCTAAATAAATAATGAAACAATGTTGCATAAACAACTTCTAAAGAAATAAAACATTGCCCTCCTCTTTGTTTAGCATACCGCATCTAATAGGATATTAGAAGCCTTGAAATCGCGATATATGACTTGTGATTTGGCCTCATGAAGAAAAGAGAGCCCTCTAGCAGCACCTATTGCCACTTTGATCCTTATTGCCCAAGAAAGTGGTTGTGGCCCTCCTGTTAAATAACACATAGCATCAAAGATCACAAATTATTCTCACAGCCACATTAAGAGCTTCCAAAGCATCCAAACATTACATTTAAGAACCAAACTGAGAGTTATATTAGACACGTAGGCTAAAATAAACATATTAAAAGAGCCAAAAAAAAATTGAATTTATAAATACTGAACCGATTGAAATAACAATTTTTGCTCCTGAAATTGTGCCAGGTATTCTCCAAGAATATTGAGCATAGCAATTAATGATTGTCCAGGCAGCCGTTCACCGCTAGCCCTTGTTTAAAGACTCGTAATCTATAGACTCTCATTCCTAAACCCAACTTATGAATTATGACCCAATGGTTCCTCCTAGGAACTTAAAAAGTTTGCTTCAAGCACCCACGACAATGCCTCCTCATTCATTCACATTGAGAGGAAAATAGAGGTGCTGATATTCTGGCAAATTTGGGAGCAGAACAGGATGATCTCCAAACCATTTTGAACTTTCCTTGGTTAATTTATGTTCCTGGTTTTGTCCCTTTGCTGATTTAACAGAGTAATCTATTGCAAAGTAGACGAATGCACACACCACCACCCAACAGAAACAACAAAATTTAAAATAAAAATAAAAAAGGCGTAGATAGAGCTGTGTATGTCGGTCAAGGGACATTGACAAGTGCTAACCATGGGTATGGATGACAAGAAAAAATGAGAATAAAATTGAGGCTTTGAATATCTGCCTATAGTCGATTAAGCAGAGTTTTTGTTTGTAAGGAACCAAACAGATACAAAAGAACTTACATTTTAATATCACATGACCACAAAAACTACTTAACTTACTTCTAAACATTGTACAAGCATGCTACCCTACAATTACAGGAGCGCATAACTTACTTCTAAATAGATGATTCTCTAAGCTCCCTTTAGGCATGAACTCATAGACCAAAAGCCTGTTCTCACCCTCCAGACAGTACCCAATTAGCTTAACCAGATTTGGATGATGAAGTTGTCCAAGATAATTAACTTCAGTCTGGAATTAATAGGATCAATAATTAGGCCGGCCAGGCATATTAAGGTTGCAAAGAAAAATCTAACCAAAAAAAGAAATGAGGAAGAATAAGAAAAGACCTACCAACCACTCCTTGTGGCCTTGGAAACCCTCAGGTTTAAGCTTTTTAACAGCAACAACCATTCCACTTCCAGGCTTTGCAGCTGAAAACGTGTGTTCATCAATCCATCCTTTGAAAACATAACCAAATCCTCCCTCACCAAGAAGACTGTCAGGGCGGAAATTTCTGGTGGCATTCTTTAGCTCACTGAACGAGAAGGCTTTCATATTTGGAGAGGACAAGATTTCACCTTCTGACCTTGGAGTAGGAAGACTTGAAGCATTGCTCTTTCCACTGAAAGAAGATGGAATGGTCAGGCTAGAAGGAGCCAATGAACGGCTTGTTTTGCTGGAAGCTTTCGAGACTCCTAATCCTAATTGGAGAAGAAAGAGTTTGTTAGAGAATAAACAACAAAAGGAAACCAGTGTCTACCACAATTCAAGAGATTCAATCTCCAATTCATGCCTGTTTTGGACTATTCCTTAAATAGAGAAATTCTAGTGCAAACTTTACTGTGCTAACAAATTCATAAACATAGCCCTTAATACAAGCTTATGCTCCTGTCTCATAATCCATTAATCCTCTTGTTCAATTACAGGTGCAAGTATACGTACAATAAAACTGTGACACAAGAAGTTAATTATCAATCACATTATATGAACCTTTGATCCACCGCTTCTTCTGATGCTCATGGAATTATTAAGTCTGAGTTTGTGTTTATAGACCATACATGTAGCCTAAAACACCTCCCTGATTTTTGTACATAAAATCACCTTATTTTTCCCTTAGGCCCATTTGCTACCACAGCAATCATTTTGGAGCTTAGACTTGGTAGCTATGACGTGAAGACTCAAATTCACATGCTCAATGCAACCAAGCGTGAAATAAATGTCAAGATCTTTTTACAAATGATCCTAATCACCATCTGAAATCCAAAACTTAAAATAAAAATAAAAAAATCATCGAGTATAGCAAGCTAAATTAGACTTTTCTGACAGGTCGTTTGTAAAAATTTTGCAAGGTAAACCAATAATGGCATATTATATAGATCTCCGGTAACCACTTCTCTTACTCTTCTTCCTCCCCCCACCAAAGAAAAAAAAAGAACCAAAAACTTGAATAAGCATTGAAACCCGGAAACAAAAGGTGGGATAACGGTTCAGTACATGTATCTAAACTCTAATAGTTGAACAACGGCTGAAATTCAGAAACACCCAAAAACTTCCATCGTCCCCAGTCGCCATGATGTACAAAAACATCTACCATTTTCGTAACATTTTTCACCAGAAAATAAAACCAAAACCACAAGAGAAAATATTCACATAACGCCTACCAGAGTTCGCTTTGCAACTACCAAGCAAAACGAGCTCAAATATTCAACCCCACGCACCCCAAATCCAAACCCAAAGAGAAAGGCCAAAAGCGAGCTAAAACCAGCAAACCACGCCCAACAATTCACAATTCTAAATCCGTACAGGTTCTCATAAACCCACTCACCAAAAACAAATATTTGATTATGTTAAAGGGGGGAAAAAAATTGTACGTTACCAGAAGTAGCCGTATCCACTTTAGCTGAAGAATCTAAGCAGTTTCCCATAGGATCTTCTCCAAATAAACTATTTTTACCACGCGATCTCTTCGCTGCTAACAATCAGCAAATAAACATGGATTCTGAATCCTCGCAAGGAAAAAGGAAAAGAAAAAATGAAACAGCAAGTTTGAGACTTGTGGGTGTTCAAGTGAAGATATTTGGTCTGCCACTAAACTTCACCGAAGTTACTCAAAACTCAACGGTGACTAAATTAGAAAATGGCTTTTCTTCCTGAAGAAGAATCATTATGAGGAGGAAGAGGAGGAGTAGACGGAAAGGGGAAGGGAAGGAAAGTGAGGGAGAAAACGCAGACAAAGAAAGAGTCCAATTTGCTTTCTCTATATCGCGATTCGCGAAGCGCGTGGGTGCTTGCTCAATACTCAGCGATGACGTGTGCATCACCATTGATAATTTGGTAGGTGAATTGGCTTTGATGCCCCTTTTAGACTGCTGTCTTCGTGTCAACTTGTAGCAACTTCGATTACGGAACTGAATGAGAATTGCCCTTAAAACTTAAAACCTTCAACACTTTGTCATTTAATATATTTAATTTAATTACGCTTTAACTGTATTTGTAGTAGCTACCCACGGAAAATAGGATGTTTTGACAATATACGTAAGATTGGTGAGAGATTCCTTAATTTTTATTATAATTATTATTAATATTATAACATCTGTTGAAAGACACAAAGAAAAAGAAACAAGAAAAAAGAAACCATCCATAACTACCTCTATCGATATTGATTTCTTTTTTGTTGCTCACGGTCTATGTCCACCATCGATATTGTTCCATCCCAAAATTTATTTTTATATTGTAAACGACAATACCGTTGACTAAACCGTTTAATTTAAAAGTCCTATGTTATTTAGAGGTTTAAGTAGGAAATAAACAAATAATAACAAAAACCGTATGGAGATGGGGGATATTTTGGGAAAGGAGAAATGCAACGTCATGGTGAGCTAAACAAAGAAAAGGCTAAGGAGTGAATAATCCGGATTCACACACAGCCACAGCCACAGGGCCTACCAGAAAGAAAGAAGCTAGCCTAGGTCTGAACGGGTCTTTGGAAAGGATAATAGTTTAGTGGGGATGAATGGATGGATTGTGTGGAGAAATCATTTTGGAAGATTGAGATTGATTGGACACGTGGGCGAGTGTGTTGACAACATGGGGTGCACAGACGTGCAGAACTGGGGTGGACCCTTAATGTGGATCCGTTTTTTTAACCACTTTGGGCAGTACTTCCTTTTCTTACTCTTACTCGAGAAGCTCAAGCAGCTAATAATTTGACCTTTTTTACTTTTTACAACTTCATATTCCATTTCTTTTATTGGAAACATTCTCTTTGATTCCACCTCTTGTCTTTAGATCTTCGTTCTAATTAAGTTTGGCTATTAATTACTTTATATATATATATATAAAGACTAAATGGTCAATCAAAGTGATTACTTTATCTAAACATAATCCTAATAACACTAGTTGAAAATCCATGATAGGATGGGCCTCAATGGTAAAAATCGTAAGCGTAGTTAAACTATAGTTTGATCTAACTCATCATCATAAGACACCCAAAATAATTTACGCCGTTGTCATTCTATCTAAATCCAATTGATGTTGAGGGAGGCAGACTTAAGTATTTTATAGATTTTGACATTACACGTAATGAGCGTGTTATTAGAGCAGTTGCGAAGAGTAACATTGTGTCCCAACTTTCAACAATATCTTCCTCACAATGAGACTCCCGCGACTCGATCTCATGACTGCGGTCTTGTTTGGCAACATACGTAGGCCTTTCCAATGTTCTACGATACTGTATGGGCGTCAGACTTCGATTTGGGTGTTGTCTGTAGCAGCATTGCAACCGTTGGTTTTGATGGGGTATTCGACAAGCCATAGTAGGTTAAATGACAATAAAGCCCTTAGAGCATTCACAATAAGCTATGCAAAATTTAGTTAAATTTAACTTTTAAAATTTACTTTTTTAGATATAGCTAGTCATTTTTAAAGAATATCAAATATTAAACTCTCTAAATATTTTGCTACTTTTAATAAAATATTATTTTTTTTATTGTGAAATCAAATTACTTTAACTACTTTGAAACTCACTTTTATGCTAACATACATGAAATTATTTTGTTGTGCTCAATTGCATCTTTAACTCAAGAGATTTCATTGATGAATGCATTCAATTTATTAACTGATGGACGTCAATTAATGCAGTTGTGTATTTAAGAAAATGGGAGTGACGAAAAGAAAAATGGAATGGGAGAAAAAGTAAAAAAGGAGGGAAATAAATAGAAAAAGAGAGGGAGAAAAATGAAAAGCAGTGCTAGAATGTAATAAAATAATATAAAATAATATGATAATATTTTAACATTTGCTTTTGATCCCTTTAAATTTGAAGAAAAAGTTTGACAAATGTTATATTTAACATTTGATAGAGAGTTTGATGTGAATGACTTTTTGTAGATTTTGTTAAAATTTTAAAGCAATATTAAAAATAAAAAATTTGATGCGGATGCTCTTATTTATGAAATTACCAAAACGTTAGTGCTCTGACCTGAAGGATAGAAGAAAAATTTTACACTTCGCAACTTTTCAAACGAGCACAACATTTATGCTACAACTGATTTCATTAATCACGCCGTACCTGATGCAACGGTCTACCCAAAATGTAAACAGTGCAGCGGATTGAGCACCGTCTTTTGCCCAACAACCTCTTCATGGATTTGATACTATTTATCGTATCATGAGCTGTCATTCCTTTTAAAATCAATTAGTGTTAAAAAAAAAAACAAAACAAATCAAAACCCAGGTCTTCTATAAACTTCAACGTCACACCCTTTAAGGCTTTAAGACATGTTTATAGAGTGGTCCGAAAAAGCGACATTTTTATATCCCCACGTATACTGATCTGGGACCAAAACTCTCACACGTATACCCTTTTATACTGAAAGCCTGGTCATGCTGCTCGTGACATAACAATTCGCTTGCCACTTGTACATGAGTTTCGACGGTTGTGGTTCCCACCGTTGTTTGCAAAACTCACGTGTGAAAGACACCAACACAAGCGAAGATTTCACGCAATACAGATTGCTAGAGCATAGTGCGTGGCAATGCTAGAGTGGTTCTATGGTCTGTTTTCTGGGAAGACGAGTTGACTTGACTAGGCCCATCCTTCACGGCAACCCTAGCGACTGACTTCTTCTACATGGAACAAAACAAATTATTAGACACAGAATTTAATTAATTTGTCGCGCACACAGCAAAGAAAATTAAATAATCGATTATAATCAGGTTTATTATACGTTATAACGAGCGGTAAATCGTGTTTGTTACTGTAATTTCAATTAACTATACAGACTATACAGTCTATACCCTTACTGCAGATCAAAACATTAAAGTTTAGGATTTGCTTGAAAATATATACGATAATAATAAAAAAATCTGAATTTGTTGTCTTTGTTGGTAGATGACACAAAGTGTTACATCATATTAATTATTAATGACAATTATAGTCTGACTTTTTCTCCACGACTGGAAGATTAAGAATATTTCAACCTTATCAATTACTTATTTATTTAGCAATTCAAGTAATAAAATACAAAAAATAGAAATTAGAGGTTTGTGTTAAAACAATATAAATAAATAAAATAAAGACATAGGTGCTTATCAAACGGACATTAGAATTTTAGATTTTAAGTCTTAAAATTTCAAAATTGTGCCATGTCAATCAATTAAAGATGCAGCTTGTTGAGAAAACATCTCCCTGTATAAGAAGAATTAGGGGTGGGTGTTTTCGGGCATGGGTGTAGTAAGTCCTGCTAGAACATCTTGATCAATTGAAATCAAGTCACAAAAAGCCCTAATTACACCCTCGATCGAAGTTTTTGATCAATCAAACATGCCACAAAACACCTCTTTGACTTGGACTACGGATGCTCTAGTGATCATGATTAAGAGTTAAGACATCGAATTTTCAATGGAAAAGTACCATATATTCCTTAATGATGTTGTTAGTGCTAATTGTTGTGTGATTTGAATCATTTTGAATGTAATAATGAAAGTTCACTTAAAATAGAAGAAAAACAGGTAAGAAAAGAAAAGACCTTCGTGACAAAAAGTAGATAACGGAGACAAATGAATTAAAATAATCTTCATTATAGTCATGCTTTTATTGTACAAAGACAGTGAAATTAGAAGAGGAAAAACCCAAATAATAATTAATTATTATAAAGATTTTTAAATATGTAAAGGTTTATATCATTATATGTAGTTTTATTTAGATGATATTCTTATATATATATATATATATATTCTCTAAAATAATAGAAGACTCCATGTAATCCAAATCCTTAGTCAAAATCTTTCCGAATTCTCCTTAACATGGACACCAAAATGGTCCGGGGGCCTCTCTCAACGACCTTTTCTCTGCAAAGTGAGTGATTGGTCTGTAACAATGACAGAAGAACACCACGTAGGAAATGGGATAACTGGAATTAACCAAACAGACATAGAAAGGGTTGAAAGTTCGAACATGATCAATTGCAACCATAGACGGACGGAGGGGGGACCGGCTGGGCCATGGTCCCCCCCCATTTCCTCAAAAAAAAAAATTAAGGAGTAAAAAAAATAATAATAAAAAACATACTGGTAAAATAAATTGATAGGTCCCGTTTCTCTCAAAAAAAAATTGGGGAAAAGTATATTTTAGCCCCCCAAACTACCGGCCTTTTGTAATTTAACCCTCCAAACTTTTAATTGGTATAAAATAGCCCCCAAACTACCAACTTCTTACAAAATAGCCTCCTCCATTAGTTTAAGCTGTTAAAATGGATGGAAAACACAAAACTACGTCGTTTTAGATATTAGAATTACGAAAATACTCCTAATCAATTAAAAAAATTTAAAAATTAAAGAGGGACTGAAACGGCGTCGTTCAGTCCCTTTAACTATTCCACCTTCTTCTCCTCCTCCCCGTGTTCTCTGCAAGGCATGTCGTGGACTGAGACGCCGCAACCCGCAAGATCTTCTGGCGCCGTATGTCGCGGAGGAGCCCTTTCTCGCCTCTCCGAAAGCAATCGTTCACGAATTCCCACCAATCTGGCACGACTTTCCGAAATCACTACAAATTCAACGAAAAAACCATAAGCAAAAATATACATAAAGTTTGGACTCCGAGAAAGCGTAGGAAAGTCGTTACATGAGAAAATCTCTATTAAGCTTACGTGAGTGTTGAGCTGGCGAATGAAGGTGGAGAAGCTGTTGTGCTTGAAGTACTTTGGAAGCAAATCGCGAACGAACTCAGTGGGGCTCCAGACGATGAAGGTCGATCCGTCGTCATTCCAGGAAATGACGTCGTCGACGATGGGTCATCAACGTTTCTAATCCTCGCTTCAAACTCTGCCTTGGCTTCCTCGAACTTAGCATCCAATCTAGCGCCGGTGAACTCTCTGCGAGAAACCGCCGACAAACCGACTTGATTAAGGAAAGCTCTGAACTTGGGATGCTCCAAGTTGGAAAAAGAGACCGACCCACAAGACTCAAACACCCAATCGGCTAGAAAATCGAGGCGAGAATCACTCTGCGTCTTCTTGGCGTCGGACCGGGGAGGTTTTTGGACTCTTGAGCTTCTTCACATGTCTTCCAATATAGCGAGCTCCCAAATCATCCTTCCCACAGAGAGCATCAAATGCGCTTTGGCAGAGCCCGTGCTCGATGCCAAAACCGTCATCGCAAACCGGTGTACGCCACTCGAAGCGTGACGGATCAACTATCGCGGTGGCACCTATGCGAAGAACCCGAGCCGCCACCGCCCGCCACCGATGTCGCCACCAACTAAAGCCGCGGACGGTAGCGCTTACGATAAGGAGGGCGGCGAAATAAGCAAAGGTGGGGTGAAACAAAGGAAATGGGTTTGGCGGCGGAGTTGAAGTTAGCAAGTCCCTCGCGAGGTGCTTGAGGTGGTCAGGAAGGGTTGAGGCGAGAAAAGCTGCGTCGCGGAGAACACCGAGCTTGACCGCGCAAGCTCGTCTGGTTCTACACTAGCAAAGGCTCCAAGTGAGCCCAGTTTAATTAACGAAGGTTGATCAGATCAGGTTTAATTTGCACATCTTCATCTGCAGAGAACATGAGAGGGGGAGAAGAAAGGGGAATAGTTAAAAGGTGACGCGCGTTCAATTCCTTTTTAATTTTTAAATTTTTTTAATTGATCAAGGGTATTTTTGTAATTCTAATACCTAAAACGACGTAGTTTTGTGTTTTCCATCCATTTTAACAACTTAAACTAACGGAGGAGACTATTTTAATAAGAAGATTTTATACCAATTAAAAGTTTTTTTATTGTTATTTTAATGGGTTTTTATAACTAATATCATTGAAAAATCTCTAGTTTTTCTTTGAATTTTTGTTCTACCCATTGAATTTCAAGTTTAAAATCATAATGATTTGAGTAATTTTTTATTAGGTCCAAATTTGAGAGAATTTTAGTAAAAAGTTAGATTCCTAAAATTAATTGGGGGCTTTTGTGTGTAATGAATTTTTATGCATGATTTAAGATTCGAGTTGTTAGATTAATGGGTTAAAAGTTTCAATTTCATTATTGTCAATAGTATAAATATAAACTCTAATTTGTATAAATTAAATTAGGGTTTTTGTTATACTAAGATTACTAATTGGATGTGTTAATTACATTTAAAGTGTTAATTAACTATAAACTTTCATGAGTTCAATGGAAATTGATGTCTATAGAATTTAGGTTCTAATATGTCATATTAAAATTATATTGATTATTGTACGTGAATATGACTATTATAAATTAGGGGTAAGTTGTTATATTAATGAAATAGGAAGAGAACAAAAATTATAGGGTTAAAGTGTAATGTTTAACTTAGAGTTTTTATGTGATTATTATATTATTCATGTGAGTTTGTTCATTGTTAACTTACGCATATTTTTTCTTTATTTTTTAAAGATGCAAAATGATCTTGTAAATTTATTTATAAATAACGATAAAGTTAAATACAATACTTGACTATTTCAAAAGAAAAAATGCACAAAGTTTATTAGAGTTTGATCATCGATTACGTGTCATGTATGTGAATATGATGTTAATCAACGAGGTGCAAAATAACTCAATGCTGGTCGTACTTTTTGATGTTTGTACTTTAAGCTCAATTACTAATCTAAGTGATATTGTAATTTGAATATTATGATTATTCAATATTGAGAATATTGTTTGTTAGAATTTAAACATTTAATTGGAGAATATGACATAATTTTAAGCTCAATTTCTCATTGTATTTAAGTATCAGTGATTGGAAAAAGAAGAAAAAAATAGAAAAAGTACCAATTCATTACACGTTAAAAAAAAAAAAATTATAATAACTAAACTCATGTACATCTCACATGTTATTTATAGAAACATGAGTTTTTAGTAAAATTTATTTTAATTTTATTCATACTATTAAAAATATATATACATTTCACATATTTAAATAACACATATTATTTTTATAAATGAAATCAAAGAAAATTCCTCCAATATAATTGAAAGAAAAACTATGTCCCGTGTAGTTCCATCGTGGTCAAACGTGTTAATAATGGAAATTTTGGATAACTTTTGTTTTGGGAACTTACACAAAGCCATTATAAGTTTTGAAATATCTTATTTTTAAAACTCTCAATTTGGACTTTCAATTTTCTCGATTTGGACCGTCATACAAATTAGGACACAAAATTTTCAAAAGACCAAAATACCCCTAATTTTTATTTAAAAAAAAAATTTTGGAAGATGAAATTTTATACAAAAATCGCTTAAAATTACTATTTAAAATTTTCAACTTCCAAAATGTTTTTTTAATTTTTAAAATAAAAATCATGGGTATTTTTGTCTTTTGAAAAAATTTAATATATCTGAGGTAATTCGGATAGAATCAATGAAAGATTCAAAGATAAATTGAGAGTTGTTTTTTACAAGTTTTGGAAGATTTCACTTCCAAAAAAAAAAAAAAAAAAGTTTTGGAAGATTTTTCCGTGTGCTGTATATATATATATATATATATTATGGTGGCAGTCCATTTGGCGAGCAGAGTAGAGGTCGTTGCACCACAAAGAGAGCTCCGCGTTTGTGCAGCCAATGAGAAACGCCAGCCGAAGTCACCAAACCAATCAGAAACGTCCACGTGGACATTCTACGTAGCTTCGCGCTCCCACTTCTCGTTATATCGACGTCTTCGTTCGCCTTTCTTTCCAATTTCGCATTGTTCCTTTTTCATTATCCCCGCACTTTGCTTCTGATCTCTCGCGCATTCTTCTCCTTTGTCTCTAATTGATCATTGAAAATTAATTTTTTTTTTAAAAAATTGAAAGGAAAATCCGCCAGATCTGAGTGGTCTCCGGCGACAGTAAATGGAAGCTCGCGGCGCCGGACTCCGTCGTGTACTAGTGTTGGGCTTTTGCGTCGCTGGCATTTGGTCTGCCTATATCTATCAAGGTGTTCTTCAGGAAACTCTGTAAGTCTCTTGTTTCTTTTCTTTTTTTTTTTTACGGAAATTTTGCTTTGATTATATATTGCTGAGCCGATCTCTTATAGAAAACCGGGTGAGCACAAGTGACATTGTGTTTGGAGATCGTCCAGATCACGCGGTGCTCATTGTGATTTTAGGGGTAGTAATTGTTATCGTGTTGAGATTGAATTCAAATTCGCATAGATTTAGAGCTACTAATAGAGTTTAAATTAACTGATGCGCAAAATGTGATTTTCTTTATCGAATTCTATACAATCTTTTTAATTAAGGCTAGCAATGCTAGGATTTTAGTTTCCTGCATTATCCACAGGCAATTACAGTAAAAAATTTGTGCCTTAAAATTTATGCTTGTACTCATCCATTTCAATGGCAGCAATCGCGTGATTTGAACGAAGTTTCTTCTAAGGCTTTTTGTTAATCAATGTCAAACATAAAAAGTTCCTAATTTTGGTTCTTAAAATTTTTATTTGAGATTTTTAATCTGCATTGCTCTAATAAAACGCTTATTTAGAATATGCTTCTGCTACACAGTTTACTGGAACTTTTCCATACGATTGCCAATAATGATATATACACCAAATGTATAATTTTTTTCTCACTATTATAGGTCTACCAAGCGATTTGGTCCAGATGGGAAGAGGTTCGAGCACCTTTCATTCCTTAATTTGGCACAGAATGTAGTATGTTTAATCTGGTCATATATAAGTGAGTTCCACTTTACCTTCATTTTTTGGGTTTATCGTTTGCTAAAATGTTACTTGTAGGAAGTGCATATATGGAAGATATAATTTCATTGTTATCCTGTGTTTTGAACAGTGATAAAGCTTTGGTCCAGTGGTAGTAGTGGCGGTGCTCCTTGGTGGACATACTGGAGTGCTGGCATTACCAACACAATTGGTCCAGCTATGGGAATTGAAGCATTGAGGTACATCAGCTACCCAGCTCAGGTATTTTTCTCTTTATTTGACAGTTTTCTCATGTTTGGAAGAAAGGGTTATTGGTAGTCTAACCATCCATATGTGCAGTCGGTTTCTTTTGAAACTATCAGTGTTTTGAATTTCTCAATTTTATTTGCTTTCATACTACTTAGCAGTGGCAATATTAGTTGATCATTGTATCTAGAAATGCATATTTCTTGATTATTGCTGTCAATATTGATGTTTTTGTTAATTAATTGTAGGTCCTGGCAAAATCCTCAAAAATGATTCCAGGTGAGACATTTAAAAGTTTATAGAGACTGAATTGAAACAAGCATGCAGCATGTTATGCGTGCTTTTACTGGTGAAACTGTATTATATGTGCCCTTCAATCCTTCTGTTTGTAACATGTAAAGGAAAAAGAGACTGTTATTTTTCTTTTGGTCGGAACAAAGATTACTATTAGAGGACTTAATGAAACTGTATCCTTAGATAAAAGTCTCTTGTTTTATGAGATCTCTTGGGTGAAACGATAGAGAAATTTGGAGCTCAGCTAGTATACCAAATAGAATTTGATATATTAAAAATCTCTTTGAAAAAGAATGGTTTTTATTATGTTATTGCTGTCATTGTTCCTTGGAAAATTTGGAAGATAGAGAATATTACTTATGCCATAATTTATCCTACTTAGATGAGGTTTATCGCCTAGGGATTTGTTTGGACACCTTCACCTAACACTTTTTAAGGCATTGAATTGGCAAAAGTAGTTAATCCTAACCATGCTGTATACCAAATGGTGCTCAATACTATGGATTTTCATGCCTTATTTGGAAAGAGGGGGCCCCTTTACCAAAATCTTGTGACCTTAGTTTGAGTTTTTTATTTAGTTTGCTCTTTCTTTTCCAATTCACATAAATTAGATGCATGTGCTTTTGGATAGTTTATTAAGTACTCAATGATGCTGTTCTAAAGCAAAATCCTTTCCCTTCACTCTCCTGCAACGTGGAGGTGATATCAATCACATTAGTTTAATGAAAAACTGAGTCATGATACCCATTCCTGTTACATAATTGTACACACAAGGTGGATCCTCTTATTTTGTGACATATCATAGGAATTTATTCTTGCTGTGTTTATTTGATCCAGTGAGGGTGGATTATTTGTACAAGGAGGTTAATGTTTCCATGCTACATGAATAACTAATGGTTATATCTTACTTTTATGCAGTGATGCTGATGGGTACTTTAGTTTATGGTATAAGATACACGCTTCCAGAGTATCTTTGTACTTTTCTTGTTGCTGGAGGAGTATCTACATTCGCACTCTTAAAGGTAATGATTATACCTATGCTAAAAACAACTATTTTTTTCCTTCTTAAATTTTTCATGCTTAGTTTTTAGGACATCTTTGGAAGAGTTAATGATTGTCTGATTATTATTGTTTGTCTCATCTATTATTGGCTTGATTTCAGACTAGTTCAAAGACTATTAGCAAGCTGGCACAACCGAATGCGCCTCTTGGATATGGACTATGTTCCCTAAACCTTGCATTTGATGGATTTACAAATGCTACTCAGGATTCAATAACTGCAAGGTATGTTAAGAAAAACCTTTTCTCCAATTTTGATTTGATTAATTGTTAAGGTACAACCAATTGGTTGTATATGATGTTGAAATTTTACTGTTGCAACTTTCATTTTCTTCTTCCGGTGTAAAAGTCAATAAGCAACCAAAGAAAAATGCAATAAAAAAAAAAAGTAATTTAACTGAAAAAACAATGTGTTAGTAATTTTCGAGGCCAAATCCATGTACCTACCTGTCAAGAAAGAACTTGATTAATTTGTGAAAAGGCCGTCATTTGCTATAGAAATGTTAGCAAAATGACTAGAGAGCTACTTTAAGGTGTAAGTCTACTTGCAAAATGACTAGAGAGCTACTTTAAGGTGTAAGTCTACTTGCAAAATGACTAGAGAGCTACTTTAAGGTGTAAGTCTACTTGCACCTTAAAGTAGACTTACACCTGTAATTAACAAAATGTAAGGTTTAAGTCTACTTTAACATGATAAATTGATGTTAATAAATATTTAAGCAAAATCACAATCATATAAACCAGTCTCAAAAGAAAATTACCTACATATAGTAGGTCCAGACCGCTAATTCTTCCCAGTTCACCTTTTGGCCAAGAAGTTGGCTTTCATCCCTCTTGGCTCTTCTACCTATAGTCCTGTTGACCTTAAACAGCCGCTTGTTGAACATGAGTCAATAATTTGGCATAGGAAAACAAACTAAGATGGGGTTTATTTGAGGCTTAATTAAGTAGATGATCTCATAGAACTCGCTTGTCTTTCAACTTGAAGCATTCGATATATTTTAGTTGAACGTTTGCACATCAGATCTGAAATTCCTGCAGTATGCACCTCCTTTTCACCTTTGTTCCATGGTGTGCAAATTGGCTTCGATTACTGAGGTTGTCACATTTGCTTACCAAACCAATCTGGAATGGTATAAAGATAATTCTCAATTGTATTGGTTTCTCTGACTTAGGTACCCAAAAACAAGTGCCTGGGATATTATGCTGGGAATGAACTTATGGGGCACCATTTACAACCTGATCTACATGTTTGGCTGGCCACATGGCATCGGATTCGAGGCGGTCCAGTTTTGCAAGCAGCATCCGGAGGCAGCATGGGACATTTTCCTCTATTGCCTTTGTGGGGCAGTGGGCCAGAATTTCATATTCCTCACCATAAGCCGATTTGGCTCCCTTGCTAATACCACCATCACCACCACCCGCAAGTTTGTGAGCATCGTGGTTTCTTCACTGCTGAGCGGCAATCCCCTGTCAACAAAGCAATGGGGGTGCGTTGCCATGGTGTTCTCTGGGCTGTCTTACCAGATCTACCTCAAGTGGAGGAAGTTGCAGAGATCGCAGAAGAAGAGAAAGCCCATGTGAAGAGAAAGTGTAGTAACCATTTTTGAACTTTTAACATTCTCCCTCTTTTCCTTTCTGGCCATTTTATCCGTCTTTGCTATATCATTTATAGTAAACCATAAAATTGGATGGTTTCTAATTTAGATGATCCTTGCGAAAATCAGTCAATGTAATTGTAGATTCTTTATCGAGAAGCACAATATTCTGTCATGCGCTTGTTGCCCATCAGGCCACGCTAGTTAATTAGTTAAAATTCTTCTATATATCTTGTAATAATCAACAGTGGAATAATGATAACTGAAAACAGGTTTTTGGTACGTTCTTATATATAAAGGCTGGCAGATTGATTCCATTTTAAAATGTTTTTGAGTATGCTACGATTGTATCCATTAAGACAAGACGAACACATATTATGCCACATTAATAATTAAATCACTAACTTCGTCCTTTTTTCTATTGGCTTAATATTTTAAAATAAGTGGTAATTTCTAGTAATATTTAAATCGTGTCTGGCCTCCGCACTCAATTTATGCACATAATCCATCAATTATTTGAATTGGTTTTTTGCAACGAGAGATTGGTCTTCTTGATCAAGAAAAGATAGAATCCACTATTCAATATAAAAAGAGCAAATAATGAGGATATTTTTGCCTTGTTTCTGTTTTGATGTGGGCAAAGCTGAGCATGATTGCAGTGTGGTGCAATGGTCAGTTGATGGTCTTATCAGCAAGGGTCAAAGTGTCAAACCATTTTGCATGGCAAGAACAGCGTTAAAAGAGCAATAAAGAGTAGCTTCCCTCGAGAAAGTTTAACGGCAAATGAGTGCGCTTTATTTTGTAGAGAGTTCCCTCCCACTTTTACCAATTGCTTTTGCTTTCGTCATAATTATACTTGTCCTCCACTTACCCCCCACCCACCGTGGGTTGATCTTCCCCAATAGCTACGTTTTTTAAACCACCTTCAATTGACTTTCCTCCTCGGCAGAAAACTCAAAGAGCAGAGAGAGAGAGAGAGAAGAGAAGGGAGTCTTCATTCCAATCCCACAGCCAGACCAGAATTGAAGGCACTCACTCTATACCCTCTGTAAGTAAGGCATTCCATTTCCTCCACTCTTCAGTTTCGTAGTGTCTCTAATCTCTGCTTCTTTCTTTGGTGGATTCTCTGATTTGATATTCTCTCTGGGTCTTTGGGAGAAATGAGATGAAGTGGTTGACTATGGCTTCCTATCTCAAACATCTCATGCCATTTTCGTTTCCTTTCTCTTGTTCTTTGCAAGAAACGTAAGGGAAAAGGGAGGTTATATTTGAAACTTGTATATGATGCTTCCTTGTATGCATGTGTCTGGTGCATCCTGCCGCAGAATTCTCATATTCTATTACAATTTCGTGTAGATATATACGTATATTATATATACATGGTACTGCATTGATCGAAGGAAGAAAAATAGCCAAGAAGAGGTATGTGCACACCAAAACCAGAAAACACTTGCAATCCATTCATACTAAGTTTCATTACATCAGAAATCAGGGGGAAAATAAATAAAAAATAAGGCCTTATTCTATACCTTTTGCACACCCAAAAACAACATATAGGAATCCATTTCAACTGGTTAATTCTTTTTTTTTTTTTTTTTCTCCTCTTTCCTCTGTCTTTCGTCATATATCCTAGGTGGGGATACAGGCGAGCTGCCGATATATACTTACACTCTGAATGACTAGGGATTATATAACAGGTTCTGTACAAATCATAAATAAAGACCAAAAACTTGAACACCCAAAACCACATAGCACGAGAAAAAAAAAACAAAACAAAAACAAAAAAGTGACACACCGAGCACACTGGATTTTATGTGAGTATCAAGGTAGTAACTGTGGTAGGGAAGAAAAAATGCAGAACACGTTAGATGTGTTGGAGAATGGCAAAATGCACCATAACATTCTAGATCCGGGGCTCTTGGAATGCAGATCTCAACATGCCTATGTAAAATTTCAGGCCGGAATGGCTGCAAACCTAAGAAACTGAACTCAAACAAGAAGACGGGAACTCAAGAATGGATCTGGAGCATATAAATTTTCTATTGTGAGGTAAATCAGAAAGGTTGGCTATAGACTGTGGAGAAGGGCTCTTTTGCAGGTTGGTGGTTGTGAAGGATTAGAACTTGGGTTGGGGGAAGGGGACTCCATTCCAAGTGTTTTTAGTAGGAAGCTCCTTTCCTGGAGAAAAAAAAAAGGTGCAATAAAATAAGTGGTCAGTCTTTGATCAAATTTTGAGACAGACACAAATATGTAGAAAAAAGTAAATCATAAGGGCAAGTCTAACCGATCTCCTCCTCAATTCTCCTGTTCTTCACCCCCTCATTGTGAGATCAAAGGAAATTATCAATACATCGAAGGGGCAAAGCCCACACTAATAAATTTGGGATGGACATTATGGAGTTTTGACACCTTTTCATTTATTAACACACTAATGTGCAATGAGTGTTGTCTAGGAGGAGGGACGGAATAAGCTTTAGCTAGATGTAAACAACTGATCAGCCTTTCAGTTTCCTTTGTTGTGCAGTAGATCACTAGATTGATTACTTCAAGGCAACATCTCAGACCCACTTTGCCAAACTGAGCTTCTCCGCATATGTACATGACCTAGATAGGTCATCAACACTAAGATGAATGCTACAACAGAACTGACAACTCTAAGCGCCTAGGGAATTTGGTGGTTGTTCAGATATAAGACTTAAATTTTCTGTCTTGATATTTTGCTGTTTCATTATTTTATGCTTTTATGCCGTGTAGTATTTTGCTGATTTGTGGTAGACAAAGGTACAGTTGAACATATGAAGAAAAAAATGGGGTAGAGTTATGGCCACTAGGATACAGAAATATAGAAGAGACATAAAAAGCACAGAAGCAGTGATAAGATTATCTATAAGGATTATAACAGAAGCAACAAAGTTTGCTTGATTTTTAGTGTTGGGGTAGAACTTCTTAAACCTGCTGTGCTTTATAATATTGTGCTAATTTTTTTAATTTCAAACAAAGTTTGGTGCAAATCATAATCAAAAGCATATGCTAGCACTTCAAAATCTTGGCCATAGTTAAAATTATGGAGTTTTTTTTCTTTTTTCTTTTTGACATGAAAGTATGGAGTTCTTATTTATGATTTATTTCTACTTTTTGTTGGGGTCACCTATGTATCACCTACATTTGCAGAATTTGCAGTAATCTTATTATTTATGAAAGACACCTGGTAATTAAAGAAAACCAAGCAGGCAACTATTTTAGTCGAGTTCATCCAAGTCACCAACATAATAATAAGTTACTAGTTGAGTTACTTTTTGAAAAAAATACTCCTTCCTTATTTTCAAAATCTTTTCTCTAATTTCTGTTTCTTGTCTACCCCACTTTCTGGTCCCTTTTTAACTGCAGTGAGCATTCTTAACATTAAGGTGGACAAGTAACTTGCTCACATTTTCACGGAAAAATGTCCCTCACAGTATTTGATCCATAATTCTCTCATTCTTTCTTTGAAGAATAGTAGTAGTCTCTAGAGCCTAACTTATATAAAGTTCCAAATTTTAGTCAGGTTTAACTTGGCAGCCCCAAAAGTAAGGTTTTCCATATAATGAAACAGTTACAACTGTTGCCTCTACTGTACAATTATTGGCTTCCTTATCAGTAGATTCAATTGTACGAATATGTCCATGAAGTCCTTTTTCAGCTACTGCTACTAACAGTAGTAGGTTCATTAGTTTGCATGCACAAATTCTAACCACCAACACCTTCTCTAATTCCACCAACTACCACAGCTACCATTGGCCTGACAAAAAGTACACTAAAAGTCTAACTGTTTAGATTAAACCCTTGGTGATTTTTTTATAATGGCTAAATACTGAGTCTTAGTAGATGGGATACTTCATACACTATTGCTACAAATCGGTAAGTCCCAAACTGTTACTACTACTGCTACTTTTGCTGCAGTCTGCTTGATAGTTTACAGCCTTGGAAGTCCGACTACTATTACTAATTGAATTACTGAAACTTCTTTGATGCAGCGGCTATAAAATACCATATTACTAATAGCTTTATTGGTAAAATCAAAGTTTTAGAATAACTTACACTTTCTGAAAATTTTGGGCTGGGAATTCCTGCTGCTAATGATCTGAACAATGGGGTTACTTGAAGAGGGGAACCAAACTCTGTACTTGATGAGGCAGAAACAACTCCATCATCGTTTGGTTGTTCATCACAGGACATGAATATCCCTGCAATAAGATTAGATATTTTATCGGTAATTCCAATTCAGTGGGGTATCTTAAATAATAAGAAAAGAAAGCATATACGCCCTTGTATCCCATATAAGATTTCATTACCTTGCTTTGTGGTTGCACCAAAAATAACCCCTTTCTCACATTCACCAACATCTTTTTTCTCTCCAATATGAATTGATTGTGACCCAGTTCTGATATCTTGATGCAGTGAACCTATCTCAGCTTGTGCTTGTTCCGTTTTATTACTAGCTGTATGCACCAGGAAAGTTGACTCTGTGCTGTATTCAGAGCTGCCGGGAGACTCATCATACAGATCAGGTTGCCTACAGTATAATGATAATCAATTAGATGTTCATAGTGAGTAAAATCTGCTCAAATCATTCATCCTAAAATAAATGCCTTCTTAAATTTGAATATTAGTCCACACCATATGCATTACCTCCATGATAGTTGACTTCCCTCGTCACTACTCCTCAAGTCCTCTAACAAGTCCTTGATATCTTCAAGTTGAAGATCATGAATATCAGGGACTCTATAACTGAGAATATCACTTTCTTTGCTTCGGCTCAAGAAATCTTGAAGAACCTATATCATATTTGATGAATATTAGAGAGAATATGAAAACTCTTGTGCACATCATATTTAATCTCTGCTCTAATGTGGGTTTTACGGAGTAAATCTAACATTTCTTTCATATGCATGTGCTTGCAGTTTGGCCATACCACAGATCAAGAGATTTCAACCAAAACTCGACTAATATGATGATGATGTTATTCTCATTTAGAATGATTTGGCCCATACGAATCAAAAAAAAAAATGCATTGCTTTAATCGATGTTAGGGACTGAACTAACAGTTTAATCCAATGCATGTGAACCACACGTAATTGAATATTGGCAGTTTGGCACTGTCCAACTTTGTGTACCGTTCCTAGGGAAGAACATTGGATGCTGATAGCTGAAACCAATGCAAATGCAAAATTATGCCTAACCTTCCAAGCATTTTCAAGACTCTGGTCTGTATTCTCTGTATTAACTTTTACTGCAAGTGAACTGAGCAATTCTGCTTGTTGCATCAAAGCTGTTATCTTCGGGTCATCTCTTTTGAGAAATGTTCCCTGAATCTTGTCGTTCTGAACTGCTTTTGGATAAAATGGAGAGTAATATTAAGTTCTAATAAATGCTTGATAGAGGAAAACAAATAACCAACAAAAAACAGAACTTTCAGAGTGAAAAATAGACCAACATTGTGTCAGCTAAATTGAAAAACGATGTCCTATTCTCAATCCTCTGTTCTCCTACTGTGTCTCAGGCTTCCTTAGAGCAATCTGAAGCACTAAACAAAAAATCTTTTATGTGAGGTGAATTACCATTCTTGAGGACTTCCTTGGCATTGTCGGCTTGAAGATGTGCGGGCAAGTCATTCACATTGTGGAAGTTCTGAACTAAAACAGCAAAAGGAGCCCTTAGCTGCTGATTCATCGTTCCACTTTGTTTGTGTGCTCTGTCTCTTAAGTTGTAATTTTCAGTGAGATCAGAGATGTAGGTCCTCCTGGATTGCCAAAAGAATGAGTTCTACTATGTTAGGGACAAATTGTTAATGACATTTTTATGTATATATTCAACGTCACTGTACCTCATCTTCTTTATAGGTGCTGCAGTTTCTGGAGTTCCATCTGAATTGAACCCATTTTGGGATAAAACCCTTTTGTTGTTTGGATTGATGTACGAGCTGGCATTCTCTTTTGCTAAGGCTTCATATTTTGCTCTCTTCTTGCACAGGGTGGAGAAACGGTTTTTCACAGCGTTATCCGTTCTGCATAGGCAGCATCATGATGAATAAAACTCAACTGTGCATACTCTATGGAGAATTTTTTTTTTTTTTTTTTTTATTTTTTATTATTGCACAGAGGGAGGAAGAAATCTTCATCTACCTGCCTGAAACCACTTTTGCTATTTCTGTCCATCTGTTACCAAATATCTTTTGAGCCTGCAGATCACCATGATTATTAGATTACAGCCACATCCAACAAAGGGTTAATGCTTATCTAAACTCAAAATGTAAAGGGTATTTCTCTGTTTCGCTTTTGAGAAGCAATGAAAGTCGCAAAAAGGGTTTAGCGGTACTTGGTATAGGTTTTCCTTCATTACAAACTTAATTATGTGCTGGTGAATGGTAATAGCAAAACAATGTTACAGCCAAACAAATGTGGAGTGAAAGTAACATTAGCTCTCAACATCAACATCTTCATATGCATCATTAGAGATGCATAAACAGTGACATTGTGGTACACTCAGAAGTTCACTAATCAGAGCATCAACTACCTCGCACAAGAGCATGTCTTCCTCCGGCGACCACCCCCCTTTCTTGAAATCAGAATTCAAGTATGTGTACCACCTGCAATATTAATTGTCATCCAACATTAAAGATTAAGCTCGTAATAAAATAAAAAACAAAAAAGCGATCACAGTGTTCAAAGAAACAGAGGATCATATCATAATCAATCCAACTAACTTACTAACCTTCTTCTGCACTGTCTCGTCGTCTTATCCTTGAACTTGGACGCAATAATCGCCCAGCTGCTTACACACAATACAACCACCAAATCAATATCGCCTTAGATTGAAAGAAGAAAAACAAACAGACCCAGATAAAAGAAATGAGAGGAAATCAAATCCATACTTGTCGGTTCCATGAAGACCAATTTGCTCGCGGAGTATATCATCCTCCTGCAACTCACATAACCTTATATGACATCAGCCAATGTTTGAAAACCAAGAATATTAAGAGTGAGGAGAGAAAGAGAGAAAAAAAAAATGGGACCTCTTGAGTCCACGTAACAATGTGGCGCTCCTTCTTCTTGGAATCTTCGTTGCCCACCGGCTGCTGCTTCGTCTTCTTCATGTCTTGCATTTTTTATTCGCTTACTCGGCACTCGCTCTCTTTCTTTCTTGGACGCTCTCCCTTCCTTTTTATTGATCCCCGACTCGCATGCTAAAGCCAAAGCCTTTATGGCGCAACAGTTCCCTTCCCTCTCTTTCCCTCTCCCTTTACGGACTACTGTTGTGTTCAAACGGAACCGTAAAGCCCCCTCTCAAAAGCTCCATTTATCCCCCTTCCCTATACGCTCTCAAAATTGCCTTGGATTCTACCTTTTCTTTCAGTCTACCTTTCTTCTCGCTATTCCTGGATATTGGATTCAATCAAATTCACCACCACCGAAAATCAGATAAATAAATAGAGATTGAGATAAATACTTCTCGTTTTTTTCCTTTCCTATCTTTTTTTTTTTTTTTCTTTTTTGTTTCTCGAAATCCGAGAAACCGTTTTCCGAACCTGCGCAGCGTATAATCCAAAAGAATGGATCTAATAAGAAACTCCCAACTCCTACGAGTTACGAATAGAAACTCGCTACGGTACGACTCGTCTTTGCTCTCTAAAAATCTCTGCTCCTCTGCTTTAGAGTGAGACTGTTGAGATTGTGAGTTTCGGAGATGGGGACGATTGGATTGATTACCTGTCCGATTCTTCTGTTTCTGTGTTTCCCCTCTCTCTCTCTCTCTCTCTCTCTTTCAAGCTTTTTGAATCGCACACTCGCTTGCACAGACCCGGCTTTTATTTTATTTTATTTTATTATATTATATGAGAAAAAAAAACAACAACAACAATAATAATAATAATAATAATTTAAATCAACGGCCTCTTGCTTTAGTGCGCGGGTATGAGGGGAAGTTTGAAAACAACGCTGAATTCCATGAGAGATCTCACTCTCACACATGAATGAATGGTGGAGTAGACTATGCCCACGTTGTTCAGAAAAGACGCACACTATCTCTTTTTTTTATTATATATTATATTCTTTCTTTTCTTTTTTTTTTATTTACGTCAAAAATGTTTTTGAATTTGTAGGTGTTTTTTTAAAGGAGACGTGATGGTCTTCGTGACCTAACCTTCACACCTCAATTTCTCCCTTCCAATTCAATGCCTGTTTCGGTTCCAATCAGCAAGCTCTATTGCCAGCCTCCACGCGCTGTTGTGGGCGTGCCTCCGAACGCTCTGTTGCGATTGGGGGAGATGTGTGTGGGGTCAGGTCTGGTTTTGTGCTTGGCTGGGGGGTGTGTTCCACGCGATTTGAATGGGGTTCTACAATTGTGTGAATATATATATATATATATATGTATATATACTTTGGGTTCACGCTGTAGGCGCTTCTTGCCGTCTCTCATCGTCATGTTGTGCGTGTGTGGTACGTGAATGTCAATTCGAGTTTTTGAAAGTTCAAATTTTTTTGCTATGGTGGGGAGCTATAATGTATATTTACTCCATTTTTCTTAGTTTTTTTGCTTTTTTATTTTTTTAATCTGATTATCAGAAAATAATAATTTACTTCAAAACATTATTTATTAAAGAATACCTGCAATTTTTACTACAAAAGTCATTTTACAAATTGATTTAGAGTTAGTAATTAGTGAAATAATTAAGAGTTTATAATTAATTTGAAATTCACATGAGTGTCCGAAATAGATTGAAGTGAGAGACAGGCAACAATTATTTGATGCAGAGAATTTAAGAGCATTGCTGTCATTGGTTGGGTATTAGAAATCTTGGGGAAAGGTTTTTAATTATATTTATTAACCTTCCAAAAAAAATTTTTGAAAGGCATCACCCCCTTACACTCAACATGAAATTTTTAACGTCGATTTTAGCATGAATTCAACATGAAATTAATGAATTAAAGTTTAATAAAATATAATTCAAATCATTAACCTAATTAATAAATAGTTAATTTCGGATCAATCCGCTTAACCAACGGATGACCTGCATAACCCATATAAAGTAAATTTTGTTTCTACTAGAAAATCAAAACCCTAAAGTCTTAAGACCAAATAATAAAAACCCTAAAGTCTTAAGACCAAAAAATAAATGACAGAGTTTTCCTTCAAATTGGGTTGGATGAATTTTCTCTAACCTAATTTGTAAAAATGACATATATCCTTGAACATGTGAAATGCATATATTTTTTTAATAATAGAGACAAAGTTGGAATAAATAATATTAAAAACCCATTTGCATCTTACATGTTATTAAAAAAATGGACACATATTACTTTTTTAGATTAGGTTGGAGGAGATTCCTCCAACCCAGTTTGGGGGAAAACTCTGTTCAAAAATAAAAACCCTCACTTTCAACTCACATGCCTGAATTGCTCATCTCTCTTGCTCATATCTCTTCTCTTGAAACTTTCACACTTCCCTGGTCGTGAACAATTAGCTAAAGTCCACGCCCTTACCATGCCACCTTGTAGTTGCAAGTAGCTACAGGCTACCCATGAGCTTGTCAGGGCTCAGCTCGATAAAGCTCAATTCGTGAGCAACTCGATTATTAAATGAGTTGTTTAGAAACATTAAACGATACATACCCATATAAAACTCAACTTGCTCGTTTAAAATTCATGAACATATTCGTATAAGGGCTCAACTTGTATATATTTATATATTTACATATTAATTCATAAATATATGTATATATATTGATTAATAAAAATAACTTATATAGTATATAATTTAATAATAAAAGTTAATCACATGGTCATATTTTTCTTTTTTTTTTTAAATCAAATAGAGAAAGGGGGACAAGTGATCAAAAAACCGAAAAGGGGTGAACCCCCCTACAACAAATCCATACGAAAATTAACAGTGCAAGTAAACGAAACAACGTAGGAAATTGGCCAAATTAATAGCCCAATCCTCTCAAAGGGGCCGCATAAAGCGGTTTTAAAGGCAAAATAAGTACAATAAGGATCACAAACCTCAAGAGGTTCATAAACTCTAATTACAAGTGTAAGAATCTCAAAAAGTCCAAACTCATATGGTCATATCTTAAATGATAACCATTACGTATCTAATGCTAGTTGAATCAACAATTTGAATTGCTATTAATATGATTGAATGAAAAATTATTATACTTAACCATATCATTAATAAAATTTGTTTATTTTATTTCTTTAAGTTATTATTGTTATTTTTTTTTATACTTCAATACAAAAATTTAAATAATCTGATACAAGCCGAGCTCGAGTTCAAACAGGGTGCCCACCTTGGCAAGCCAAGCTTGGACATGAAATAGGGCTCGTGTCAAGCTTGAGCTCGACAAAAAATTCAATCAGCCAAGCTTAAGCAAGTACTACCTGCTCAACCTCAACTTGTTTACACCCCTAATTACAAGTTTACACGATCCTCCTTCTCCTTTAGGCTCTTTCTCACAGATTTCTCACATCACATATGATATTTTCACTATAACTTAATATCTTAAGTTTTGTGATTGATTTGAAAGACATGAACCTCATATTTATTATTTGCTTATTTTTATTTACAGGCTTATTTCTAAACGCAACACTCATCTATTCCCAATTATAATTAATCATTTTTCAATGTACTAGACATTCTGCGAATCAAACAAAACCTTAATGATGAAGACATGAAGTACTAGTATATATAATAGAAAATGGAATAGCTCTAATTGAATTTTGCTAGTAGAAAATTTGTGTATGGCAGCGTACATAAAATCCGACATGAAAACGCTAATTGTCACTCCCACCCTTGTGCAAGTGTTAGGGAAATGATCTTTTGCGCAATTTAAACTCTCTCTTCTTCTTCTTCTTCTTTTTTAACTGCACAATTTAAACTGTAGTTGATATATTTTCTTTATATATCATAACAATCACTTCCATAATTTGAAGTATTTGCCAACCAATAAAGGTACATCACAACAACGAATATATATATATATACACATACTTACATATTGGATAATCTTAAATCTACAATTGGTTTGCAATTCTTTTATAACTTGCGTTAATAACTTATTAACATAAGTTAGTATGTGATTGGAGTCACATTAATTAATAAACAAAATAATAATAATATCAACCAATTATGTAATGACACGTGTTTGCAAGTCGTAAAAATATATATATATATATATATATATATAGTAGAGGAGGCTGACAATGACATTATTCATTTTAAATACCAAAAAGGTTAAAATTGCCGTGTCTACTGTGTAGGCTGGTAAAACTTCTAGAAATTCAGTCAATGAGTAGGATTTCAAAATCCATTTGTTGTAAAGTCAGCCTTAATGGCTAACCTAATTTGTTGGTGAATATGGCAGAGAAAATGAGGACACTTGTGTAAACGAACTGCTCAATATTTCACCGACGATCGATATATACGTCGCCTTCTCTAGAGAGTATTAGATGCCCATTGATTTGGACAAGCAATATATATTAGCGAGTAATTCAAAGTAATTATTCTACATATGTGGGAAAAATAGTGGGGGGCTAACCCCACACAACTCTCTCACTGAAGTGACTCAAACCTAACTAATATTTAAACTTCATTTTTTTAAAAAAATTAAATCTAAAACATGGCGTGGGCCTATTTCCTAAACCTAGCGGTCCCAAGATAGTATTATAATCTGAAAAATTAATTAAGGAAACTCTCCCAATTTGATATTGGTATTATATTACGGATTACTACTCCTTTTGGTCACGCCAGCAATTATATATATATATATATATATACTACTTTTCTGTCACTATTAACAATATATTATATATCTTAAGTCTAAAGTTTAAAAAAAGAAAAAAGAAAATTAAAACCCACACCGCTTCACAGTTAACCGACCATGGAGACCAACTCTCACTCACAGTTGCACACATATTAACATATATATATATATATAGATCGATCGCTTTTAATTTAACCAAACGGTTTTACGTACCAGTTTGCCATGCCACGTGGAATTAAAGAGAGAGAGAGAGAGAGCAACCGTGTGTAGCTTTTGAAATGTTGAAATGGTGGAGCCCCTGCGCGCGCCCGGCCCGACCCATTTAGTAGTGGAAATAAACTAGAAAAGGCCATTTCATTTCATTGGTCTCTTTCTCTTTCTTCGACAGCGAAATCTCCCGCCAAAAATGAGGCTTCGAGATTCATTCAAGTGGCGAATTCGTCCTATTTAGAAGTCTTGGTGTACTGTTTCAGAGAATGATACGTGGTGATCAAGAGATGATGAGAATGAGAATATATATATCTCTATGAATGACAAATTGACGTGTGCACAAAACCTACGCTTTTTCGAGAGGGAATCTAAAAAAAAAAATGTAGAATTAAAAGGGATAGTGGTGGAGAATAGCTAGGGAGAGGAGAGAGCACGAGGGACTGTGGAGGGGGGGGGTCGGTGATATTTGTCCCACAAGCAGCCATCAAAGAGCAAGACGACCCAGAAAAAGACCGACCTTGTGGAACCCTATGCGCGCAAAAGCTAATTTTGCTACACCCCCAGGCCCCGGCCCCGTCCCCGTCCCCCAACTTTTAAAAGTTCAAACCCCTTATTTTCAAAAAAGAAAATCAAAAAAAAATCCTATCCGGATCCCTCTCATTTCCCCTCCCTTTATGCCTTAATTTTGTCATTTTTCGGCTGCTGATTGAAGACGAACCCCTTAATCTTTGATGACTTCTCCCTATTAACTTGTATTTTAACGGAATTTCCTAACGCGTTTTCGTAGCCTAGCTTTGACTAATTGCACGTGGTAAATCGTCAGCTTTTTTATATTTGTCGTATCGGGTCCCATATGAGGTGTCACAAATTAATTAATGTTTGTTTCATACATTTAATCCACATTTGTCCAAACTTACATCTTGTTTTTCGTTACATATACATCATCTTATTCCTAGCTAGCCTAGCTTCATGAGAGAGAGAGAGAGAGAGGGTGTGATGATTATGGTACTTGGATATTGGATTGAAACAATCCAAACAAATTGGTGAGGATGTCGAGCCATTGGAGGATATTATGTTAGAACTGTGTTTTGATTTGAAAGTACATCACAGATTCAACAGTAAAACTTGGTGGTGCTTATTAATATTGTTCAAAGGTTCAAACCGCTGCTCATTAAAAAGCAATACTTGGGGTCCCTTGCTTGCAAAGTAGACTGATTGACAAGTCTTTCAATGCTATGGCCTGCTTGAATGGACTATGGAATTATATATTTTGAATTTGCATAAATATATGCCTCTAATGCCATTTCCAGTCCCCCACACTCCGGCCACAATCACATTGAAAACGAAGTGGCTGCCGCCGCCATCCTTAAATTCTTATGATAGATTGAAATTTCCAACAATTTCAAAAATTCTATTTGTAAAATCTATCTACCTGTCTAAATAAAATTTGGATTGTTTGGCCACATATTAATTCGGCCTTTGGGCAAGTTGGCCTCATGTGGACTCTTTCACAATATAATGCTTAAATTACTAGTAATTCAAACAACAAATTATTTGAAAACTGTGTAATTAATGCTATTTTTGGAACAACAAAAATGCAATTCAATTAGAATTAGTTAATTACGTCAGCACTATTAATGCAATATTAACGAAAACACAATTAGGTAATAATATTAGTGGAGCTTGGTGGAGAGGCCCAAGTTCCCAAAGAGATTGATATTTGATTAGAAGTGTGGGGCTTTTGCATCTTCTTTTCATAAACCCCTCATCATACCAAGCCGAGCGGCCACCTAATCAATTACGGTGCGCCAACTGTCTCCGCTCTCTCGGGCTTTCTTTAATTTCTTTTCTTTCAACAGAAGAGGAAAAAAAAAAAAAAACAACGTGGGCCTTTTAGTGAGCTCCCTTTCTAACAAAAGGGAAATTAGAATGATTAGATAACTAAATATTCAATGAGCTTATGATCATAACCTGCCTTTGATTTAGTCTAATCAGATTACTCATGAGAGGTCATTTTCTCTCTAGACTCTAGAGGCCTTTATATCCGAACAAACATAATATGTTAATTTAATATTAATTTTTTTTTTTATCATATCATATGCATAGTAATTAACTACGAGGGTCACATTCGAAAAAAAAAGAATAAAAAATTATTTAAATCTGTTTTATTAGCTCTCACAATCATAACAATAAGTAGTATACTACTTATTACTTAACCTTCATAATTTCATTGCACTAGCTAGCAAGTTTGGGTTGGATGGCCATTTTTGTCGTAGCCATGTTTAAAAATGCATCATCCCCTAATTCTTTTTTTTCCTCCCTTTATCGATGAAAAAGCTCTAGTTTATATATATAAAAAGAGTACTTTGCTGCCTTGTTCCAGCGAAAGGGTCCATCATCAAATCTTTTAGACTCCATTCTTGAAAATAAAGGGAGAAAAAAAGAGTAATGACAAGAAAGGTAAATAATAAAGTAGGTAAAAGGAAAGAAAATTGAAAATAAAGAAAAAGTTTGTCTATAAAAGATTTGAATTTAATCATCAGAAAAAATATAGTCTAAATTAATTAAGTTAATTTCTATCTAGAAGATGCAATGCAAAAAACAAATCAAGTAATTAATCATATATATTAAACAACAGATATTTGGAATGATTCAAACTATATGTGTTTCCCCTTGATGCTCTCAATCTCAATATTTTCCGGAAAGAAAAGTGTTTTGCCTGGGACAACTTTTCTGGCGAACTGCCTTTTCAATAGAATACAATGCAAATTTAAACCCCTATTCAAATTTTTTTCCTAAGTACATATTATTAATTGGTCTTGTTTTTTGTGCTCGGTCGGTCTAGCTAATTAATAATATTCCATTTGATAAGCTGATCTTCTCAAAGAGTAAATGAGTAGTAATCCTATCTTTGCTTTCTGGGAGGGCCCAATCTGGGATTTGTTTTAAATTAACGCTCCTCCTGCTAATTAATTTCTTCTTTTTTTTAATTAATCAAGTTGGACTTGTCAAAAAAGATGACAAGAAGATCAAAAAAGAAGCTGAAAAAGATAGTCTGTTTTACCCTACACATAAAGCTTTGATCGATGTAGATGTACAACAATTTACTTAACACTAGAAAACAATGAGTACAACCCACTTTCTATATATTGTTTTTTTAATAAATTTAAATTGGGAATTAATCGATTTTTAAGCGGAAAAGATATGAGTTTAATCTGGCCGGGTGGCCGGGCACTGTTTTTCTTTTCTTTTGGTACGTATTCGATCGATCCTTTTGCTTTAGTGAAATGACAAAGCTTGTTTTTATTGAAGGATATGATATATATTGTGAGTGCCGAGTAGGTGGCAATATATATATATATATATATATATATATATTCCTCGATCGACTGATCCCATGTAAAAGAGAAAGAGAGAACGTAAAGGCCCCACGTGCGGAAACAAAATTGGAGCTTATGTAATGCTATGCTTATCTATTTTTAGCTTTATCTGAGTGTTGGGGCTCTCTTGCTTGGGATTCCTACATACTTGTGGGTACCCCCCATTTTGGATATGAGAGCCATCTTTTTAAGGGGAGGGGTTGTGGATTTTTGCTTCACTCACTTTCTCTCCCTATCTTTTCTACAAAGCATGCGCTCTTGTTAAAGAAAAAGGTTTTGGGAATCCTATGCCCTCCTTCCTCCTGGCCTCCTTATATTCCCATAGTTTGGTTCTTATTGCTGTGTCCCTTTTTAGATTACAAGATTCTCTCATCTTCATCATCATCAACTCTTATTATAAAAAGTTTTATTTTTATTTTCATCACTACTCAAGCCATATATACCCTTCTTGATTTGTACCTAAACTACATAGCAAGGAATAGCTAAGAACAGTGAATCAGTGATCGATTGTGGGGTCGGTCAAAAAATTACGTTTGACTTATTATTAATTATCATCGATCAATATATATCCTTGCAGTACGTACCCAAATCAAATGTTGTTTCACCCATATATGGACTTACATATTTGACAGAAAATTCATTAAGTTCCTCGCATTTGATATGGGATTATAATAATAATATATGTAGTGTACGTACGTATTCGGCTGTGCTTTGTTTATGGGTATTTAAATGAGGGTTTCTGAACATTCTTCTTCTTAGATTACAAACATTAATGGTTTGGTGTTGATGGTGATGTGTTGGCGCGTGTGAACCACCTCTGAACATGATCGAAGGCTAGATATATATATTAGTACTAGGTAGGAGCAACATAGTTTAAATTGCAGGCCCCGTAAGACTGGAGCCCTATATATTAAGGAAGAAAGAATGTATAATGATGTGCTCAAATGGGACACGGCATGCCACTACTTGAATTTCCCGCCAATACAATGAGTTGGGTTTTCTCGACTGATCTTAAAGTATTCGAAAAAGAAAGTGCACTAATTTATTAGTAAATTATACTTGAGATCAGTAGGGTTTATGTTTTTTTTATGCTACTAGTAAAGCCAACACAAATTTGACACGAATTAGCAAGCTATAGCCAACTATTCGAACTCAATATGCGAATACAAATCATTACCTACACTTGAAGAGGTATGGCAAATTGATCGAGATAGAATTTATGCAAAGAGTTGATGTATTGAGAGCATACTGTTACATTGATATATAGAAAGTTGATATTAATATATATATATGGAATTTGGGGGGAGGGGGGCATCATAGCCCTGCAAAGTGGCAAAGAGATAGAGCTCTCTCAGCAGGTTGTATCACATTCTGTCAAATACTAAATGGGTCTATCTATCTCTTTAGCATCTTTCAATAAAGATGCGTTTACAGATCGAAGATCGGTCACCTAACCTAACCTAACTGGGCATGCAGGGCCGACTGATGACTGATCCCCTCTGCCTTGTGACTTGACACCACCTCTTTCCTCTTTGTGATATCCTTCCCCCGAAAGCCACACTTCCCTGTCATTCTGCTTTTTCTGAGGAAACCAAATAAATAAATGACAGAAAAAAAGATGGGAATTACAGCAAGATAGTCAAAAGTCTCAATGAAGCAGTGTAACCCCAGCTTAGTTCCTTTTCATGACCTGAGGGCCTGAGGCTGAGGGTTGGTCCATTTTTCTCCTTTTCTTTTTCTCTGCCCGAGTCTCTCTCAGTCTAGGAATATTGACGACTAGTACTAGTGATGAGATGAGCAAAGTATAGGAATATATTAACACCAACCAAGCATGGGATATGTCAGTCCTGCAGCTGGGCTAACATCCCAACCGTTTGATCTCCAAATATCTTTGCTTTATTCATCATTTTCTGTACTGAGATGATCAAGAGGGTTCATTGTCCAAGTTAGGTTCCTCCCACTAGGAAAGAAAATTAAAGGGGGGCAACAGTAGTTTTATTTTACTTATTTTTTTGGGGGTCACTCTTGAATTGTCACGGCATCTAAAGTGTCTTTATTTTGCTACTCATCATTCTATGTACGTGTAACATGAGGAGTGACCAAACTGGTGATTTGCTAAGCAATTAAGTATTATAATTTATGCATATATATATATATATATATGTATTCAGAAACTTCGGGGAAGGTCTCTAGCTATGAGCAGCAGGATATGCGCGCAGCACAGCTCCCTCGAGGCCCACTTGATGGTACACAAAAAATCCTGTCGAAAAGGATGGTGATCGATCAAGAGGGAGAATGAAAATACAATTTTAACATCGATGCTATATAAGAGTAGGCATAGCTAGCTCACAAGGCCGGCTGGGTGAGTGAAGATTAGCTGTAATATTGGATGATTACTTACTTTTGCAGGGAAACTTCATAATTTTTTGTCAGGTTCTATTAGAGAAAAGAGAAAATATGTGTGTATATATATATATCATTGAAATAGCAAAGATGGTTTTGATTGAGCTTTTAACTGAAGTTCATGTACTGTCCCTATAAATGATTTACTTACAAAGCTCCATGGGACCCCAACCACCACTCCATGACAGAACAAAGTTGAAAGCTCGTGTTAGTGTACTTTTTCTCCACTGCAAATCTATCTCCTTTCTTTCTTCTTTCTTTTTTTCTTTCTCATTGGCTTTGAAGCTATAACTAAAATGGAGCCAGGGCCGCAACCCCATGTGTCACATGTTATTATGGTGCCCTTAAACTTCCTTTTTTTTAAAAAAAAAACCCTTACTAGAATATTATGAGAATTATTCAAAATTGAATTGGAATTTATTATCAATTAGGACCCAATTGTATATATAGAGCGCCAAAGAAGAGTGGCAAAAACTAGAAATGAAGAGCCATATATGTATGGGGTAAATGGGCCAGAGGAGCGTCGTCACGTCTAATCTAAGCTTATCGACAATTAATTTGGACCCCATCTATTTGCTCAGGGATGGGCCAAGCCTAGCTATCCCATTTCCTTAATTGGTCTGAATTTTCTTTTTAAAATTTCTGGGAGCAAAGGCTAACTTCACAACGGAATTAACAGAAATTGGGCTGCATGGTTTCATGGTATACTGTAGGGAAATAACGATTGCTTTTTTTTTTTATCCTGAGCAAAAGGGGGTTATATGAGGGCACTATTAATTCTAATAGATGATGAGATGGGAGAGGAATTGTGAATGCTTCCAAACATATGATTGGAAGCGGTCTACTTGGTGAGGTGGTGTGCACGAAAGTTTACATCTTTAGAAACTTTTGTAGCATTCCAAACTTGAAAATGCTGTAGTTTCAACTGAATGTAGGAAATGATTGGAGCAATGGTCCATTCGGTGAAGAGATTATGATTGTTAATAGCTAAGATTAAAATCAAAGCGTCACCCTCAATTAACAAATTGGTGCAGCCTTGTAAGATAGCAAGATCTATCCCTGTAAGAGCAACCATGGATTCTTCCTTGTTCACGTCAGTGAAAAGCAGTTTTTTGGTGAATGCTGAGATGATATCACCAGATGAGTTGCTTAGGACAGCAGCATTGACTGAAAAATAAGCATTAGTAGCAACATCAAAGTTAATCTTCATAGAACCTGCAAAACCTGTAGGAGGAGAATGCCAAATAGATTGACCAAATGAAGATACATTCCGAGCTTGGAGATGTGTCCGGATGACATTAGAGATGGACTTCGAAGTGTTGTTGGAGAAACATTAATAATGTCTTTTAATGCCACAGCAACTTTTTTGCAACATCAATTTTTTTTTTTAAAAAAATTATTTTATTAAAAGTATAATCTGAAAAGAAAAGAGAAGGAATGTATGAGACACCCTGCTCCACGCAAGGGAGGGAGTGCCACCCTTATGCTTGGATTTGTTTAGCAGGCCACCCCCCTCACTAGAGGGGTGGCTGCGCTAGTTGCCTTTCCTTGTAAGGGTGGCTCAGCTAGCTCTCCTTTCTCTAGGCAAAAAAAGAAAAAAGAAAAATTAAACTGATGTGGCAAAAATGCTAATGTTGGTATTAACGAACGTTAATGCTTCATCAGCATTTTTAGGCAATTTTGAACATAATGGCTAAAATAAAAAAAAAAACTAAAGAACTTAAAATTCAAATTTAAAAATCCAAGAAGTAAGTTGAAATGGCACATTTGATAGTAGAGTAAATATATGATTAATTATACAGTATTTATACTATGTCCACTTAAACTACTACCCTATTTGCATCGTACACATTAAATTACAACTCATTGCAACTCATTCCTCCAAAATATCGCTTTATTACTAGTAGGTACCTGAGTTAGATGTGAAAATTAAATGCGGATAAAAATTCTCTCAATTTCAAATAAAATGGAGAATATCTATTTAATGCATTGAAGATGACAAATTTGTCCAAAATATTTGCCATAATAAAAAGACAATATTACCGTCTTAAAAAGGACAATATTTGAAATGGAGGAGAATCCTTATGACATGTGACAGTTGCCCATTTACTTTTTTAAAATGCCCCAATTACCTACACTTATTGGTTTAATGTAAAATAATGTTAGTTCACCAAAATACCCGATTCTAATAATAAATAAATTTTATTAAAGTATATCTCTGACACATGTCACTTTTCAGATCAGTGGAAGGAAATTTTTGGAGGAAAACTTTGTCCCAAATTTAATAAAAATAATGGACAAGTTTAAGAATTCTTCAACTAAAAAAATTTTTAATAACATGTGAGATAAATAAAATTTATTAAAACATTATTAAAAAAAACATAAATCCTTTTAAACCAGTTGAAGGAAATTCCTCCCAATTTGGAGAAAAACTTTATCCAAAAATAATTAATTAAGCACTTTATTTGGAAGACAATATTACCCATAAGAAACACATCAGTTTAAGAAATCCCGCACAACAGGGGGTGGTCGTGCCTGCATTCATGACAAGGCCGCCTCTTGCATCCATAAGTCACCCCCTTTTGTGTGACTTTACACTTATCTTGAAAGAGATGTGGGCCATGCGGTCGCCTCACGGGGGCACATATACTATCTTCTCTATGAATATAAAAAATTAGATACCAATATCTCTTAGATTTTTTTTTTTTTTTTTAATTTTTGCTCATAACAAAGTAATCATTTGGGAAAGCAAATTGCAATGAGTCATATCTTAAGAATCTCAATTAAGGTAACTTCTTCACCGATTGATTGAGTGCCCTTATCATCAAAGATTGCCATATTCAGCTCTCCTCATTTTCCTTTTTCAAATGTCTCTAGATGTACCAATTTTCAGGCACACTCAGATTGCTAAATATTCCAGACGATTCTCTTTTTATTTATTCTCTTACAAGGATTAGGTATGGCAATGGCCCTCCTTCGTAATTTTTTTTTTTTGGGGGGGGTTCCTTTGGTTACTGTTTCTTCCCCTTTCCTTTTTCAGTTTTAAAAAATGCAAATGGATTGTACTCCTTTCGCTTTTTTTATTTTATTTTTATTTTTATCATCGCAATATAAGAAAATAATTCGAATTAATAACCTTCGCTATATGAGGCATAGTTTTCAGCTAGTTGTACTACGATTTAAAGTATATTGCACTCTTAATTTAATAATATAATGTTCAACTAGTGTTCAAAATTAAGAGTTTGAGGTATAAATGTAACAAATATAATATCGAATATAAAATATAATATATTCATTTTTTTTGGTAAATAAATGATTAAAAAATAGAAGAAAAAAAAATAGTCTGGTATATGAAGAAAAAAAATCCTGGTCCAAAATATTCCAGAATATTCATGGACAAGTTTCTGTCTCTTCATCCAAAAAGATAAATGTAAGGAATAGAGGCTGAATACAAAAATTTCGTGGATAAGATATGATTATCACGCAAAAAACTGATCCACATCCGAGAGTGGGCCATTGTTAGAGCCCAAAATGTCGAGGGTTAGTCATGCACAGGAGAGTGGGGTACCTGAATAATTTCTGATAAAGATTGGGAATTGATTTGATTCGTCATTGACCATTTGACCCTACAAAATACAAAATACAAAATACATGCATGGGCACCCGCAGGCAGAAATTAAATAACTGAGAGCGACTGCCAATCACCTTTTTTTTGAATGGGGAAAAAGAAAGAAAGAAATAAAATGAATATTCATTTGGCTTAGTTGTTCGTTGTCTCGGATGTGTGTTAGGGGGTCCTGGTAACTGCATTATGGATGAATGCTTTGATTTCAAATTTAAAACACTTGGCATCCTCTGTTTCAAGTGCTAAGGTTTGGACTCTTTTGTTCCAAACTAGATGACAAAAGATAAAATGAAAATGGAACAAACAGGTCACAACGTATTCATGTATTTGACTAGATCAAAAATTGAGATCTCTCTTGAGACAAGGGAGACTTTATAAGTGATTCCTGGTTGCTAGTTCATGCTTTTAGCCAACTCTTCTAAATAAGTTTTTGCAACCGAATCATCTCCTTGCTAGCTTAAGTAATTGCAACATTTGCAGCTTCTGTAGTGAAAAGAGCTACAATCTTCTATAACTGAAGACCCAACTAATAGTTGTACCACCCACCCAAAGTATATACATATCTAGTGTTACTTATTCTACTGTCAACATCACCAGCTAGATCTAAGTCAGCATAAACCTGCAGTATCATTGAACTCATGAATGTTTCACTATGCAGTAAGCATATCATCCACATAAAAGAGTAAAATAATATAATTGTTGTCAAAGCTCTTGATATAACAACAATGATCTGTCTGGCATTTTGTGAAGCCCCTGCTACACATGAAACTATCAAACTTTTTATACCATTATATTGGGACTTGTTTCAAACCATACAAGCTCTTTTTTAGCTTGGATACACGGTTCACTCCTTACCCAATACTTCAAATCCCTGTGTGATTGCATCATGTAAATATCCTCCTCCAAATCACCATGGAGGAAAGCAGATTTTAGATCTAACTGCTCAAGATCAAGATGCAAGACCTCTGCAGCCAC
This sequence comes from Carpinus viminea, assembly GCA_013348765.1. Classification (NCBI taxonomy): domain Eukaryota; kingdom Viridiplantae; phylum Streptophyta; class Magnoliopsida; order Fagales; family Betulaceae; genus Carpinus; species Carpinus viminea. The sequence continues at coordinate 5,244,518 of CP054671.1, forward strand.
AATCCTCAGGACCAATCTGATTATAATTAGCTTCACAATTGGAGAGAAAATCTTGTGTAGTCAAAACCTTCCTTCTGTTGAAAGTCCTTCACAATCAATTTGTCTTTATAAAGCTTGCTGCAATCATGTTCTTCTTTGATCCTATAAACCCACTTGTTATGTAAAGCCTAAGGTAACAACGTCAATTCCCACGTCTAATTTAACATAATGATTTCATTTCAGCCCACATGTTTGACTCCCACTTGAACGAATTTTCAACCTACAATGCTTCATCATAACATTCTAGTTCACCACCATCAGACAACCATAGATAATACAAAGAGGGAGAATACCGTTGTATAGGTTTATGGACTCTAGAGGATCATCTAAGCTCAATCATAGGTGTGTTTAGTTCCACAGGTGGAACCACAGTTTTTGGACTACTCTGAATTTTGTTTTGCACATCAGTCCCATAAATATCGTCTAACTCAATATACTCATGCTTTTCAATATGACTACCAACATTCTCATTATATGATGTTGACCTATCCATATACAGCACTTTTTCATTGAATATAACATTTCTACTTTTAATGATTTTTCTATTTTCATCATCTTAGAATCGATAACCAAACTCATCATTGTCATACCCAATAAAAGTGCATTTGTTAAACTTCGGATCAAGTTTACTTCTAGCATCAGAAATCAATACGCAGATATGAAACTTAGCCGAAAACTTTCAAATGTGAAAGACTTACCTCCTTTCTAAGCCACCTATGATAATTGTCCATCCAAAAGAACAGATGGTCCACGGTTGATTAGATATGCAATAATTTTAACTGCATCAGCCCAAAACATCATGGGCAATCCAGCATGAATCCTCATGCTTCAGGCACGCTCATTAAGAGTTCTATTTATGCACGCTATTCTGTTGCGGTGTCCCTAGTATAGTTTTCTCCATTTTGATTTCATTAATATATCATCATACTCCCCTTCATTATTAGATCTCAAACATTTTACTTTCAAACTTGCTTCATTCTCAATCATAGCACTTCACTTCTTAAAAGTGCCAAAACAACAAATTTATTTTCAGAAAATAAATCTATACATTTCTGGTCGAATCTTAGATGCAGGTAACGTAGTATGATGAGCCTCGAAGAGATGAAACTGAAGCAAGCCCCCACCTACCTGTATGAACTAGTTCTAATTTTTCTGCCTTAGGAGTTCTGCCGGCCTCTGAAAAACTGTACCCTCTTCGTTTCTTGAAGATACAGTCGTCACATAAACCAAGATTTATTGATTTCATACATGATAATTTACCCTTCGACAAAGGTACCATCACTCCCCTTTCACCCATATGTCCAAGTTTATGGTGCCATAGATTTGAATCTATCCCTGCATCAGCAACTGCTATAACATTCATGGTGTTTGTTGTCATATAAAGAGTACCTGTCTTGTTTCCCCGAGCCACAACCATTGCCCCTTTGGTGATGTTACCCACGGAAGTCGTTGCATTCCCTTACTCATCAAGGTCAAGCTAACCCACTGAAATCAAGTTTCTTTTCAGTCCATGATTCTATAGGACTGTCAACACTTAAAATTAGAGCATCTTGAATCTCATATGTCATTGTGACATTTGCTGATTCTTTGCTCACTCTAATCGTTATTTTCCTTTGGCGCTCTATATCTTACCAAATATACTTCTTGGTTCGGTCATTCTTATTCAAAATTAGTGTTTAAGTAAATGATGCAAGAGGTAATAATTTTCATTTTCCAGAAAGAGAAGCACATGCATCAATTCAATGTATTGACTATAAACCAATAAAATTCCACTTATCCAGAAGATGATATCCACTACAAAAATAAATGGGAGAGGTCTATTATAATCACAAAAGAATTCCCATTTTATCTATTACACAAAAGGCCAAAGTAAATTAAATAAAAACAAGTCCATATAAAACGAATTCCCACCAATTATTTTCATAATAGGCAGATTGCTATGTTAGCCACAAAATTTACATACCTGAGAAGAAAAGGGGATCACTCTCGCCCCCCACTACTGAACCCTTTAGGCCTTTCTTCCTTCAAAACCACAGGCTTCTCAGCCATAGCGAGGCAGTACTTGGCAATCTCTCTGAACCTAGGCACGCTTCTAAGGTCCACCTTGGTGCCGTCCTTCAGAGTGATGATAATGTCGCCCCATTCACCGATGAAACGAGGCACTACCTGGACATCCTTGATCACATTGTACGAAAAATCACTCCTATCCTGACCCGTCAATCCCGAAATCACTGAGACTCGCAGGTTGGTGAACCTGTACCTCAAATTGAATGCCCTTGAAACCGCTGCCAAAGTCAAAGGTAGCCAAAGCAGAGTGAAACCCAGAAGAAGGTTGGCTAGAAGATCACCGTAGTGGGCTCCACCGTCGAAGAATATGGTCTCTTCGATTGGCCTTTTGGAAGTAGAGGCCGGGATGGTGGGCTTGTTGGTTGGGGAGGAGACGTGGAGCTTGGTTATTGGTCTGTGGTTTTTGGAAGCGAAGCCAGGGATGGGTAGTTTGGAGAAGAAGTGGAGGGATTGGTGCGTTAGAGAGGTGGGGGTGGTGGCGGGTGAGAGAATTGGGGTGGTGGAGGCGGCCATTGGGGTTATCCGTTGGAAGAGGAGGAGAAGGAGAGTTGGTCGGGTGGGTGGGAGTTGAAATAGTGCTTTTGAGTTTTCTGTGTTTCTATTGGCTGGAGAGGGAAGGTGGGGGCCACTAAGGAAGCTAGGCCTTTGCTGGGCAACATTTTGCCACGTGGTGAGCTCAAAGCTCACCAGAATGGTCGTCACTTAAAGCTAGGGGTGTCAATCCGGTCCGATTTCCCGGTTTTGGTCAAAACCGAGAAAACTACAGTTTTTATTTTAAACGGAACGAATGAGAAAATCAGTCGATTCGCTTGGGCCAGGTTGTCTACCAAGAATGATTTTTAAAAAATTACTTTTTGGGCTTATTTAAAATAAGCCTTTTTTTTTCCCCCATAAGTTGGCTATTTTGTTAAAAATTTGTTAGTATTTTTGTCCAAATTAAAGTGGCCTTGTTGTAATTGTTCCAAATAATTAAAAAAGACCAAAAATCCTAAAAAATTCAATGAACTAGAGAAAAAAACTTAAAAGGTGAAAATTACTTGCAAATGCAGCTAATAAAATTGGTAGCACATTATAGTAGGTAAAACCATGAGAAATAAGAGAACTCTTAAAAAACTTATATCTACACCAACTTCCAAAGAAACCAGGTAGATTAAGAAAACACACAACAACGGAATTAGGATAGCCTATTATTTCATGCAATTTTATGAAAAGTACTACAATCTACATTTTTATTTTGTTTGACTTTTAAAATTGCATTTGAATTTAAGATAAATTATTATTAAATACATTTAGCGATGATTTTAAAAATTAACTAAAAGAAAAATATATAATGTAGAATTTACCATCCAAAATCAATGTTATTATAGTTTCCTTCATTGCATAATGCATAGGACACCGCCAAGAAGTTTCTCATTTTTTTTCCTTTTCTTGAAACAACATGTTTTTAATTTTAATGATGAATGCAGCATTAAATTTTAAAATGTAAAGCCCTAACTAAAAATAATAATAATAAAATAAAAATATTTTTAGTTTTCAAGCGGAACCAAAACCAGGACCGGTTTCCAGTTAAATTTCTGGTTTTCGGTTAGGTTCGGTTTCATTTTTACACCTACTTAAAGCTCAAACCTTCTCTTGGGCTGAAAAGATCCACAGTTTTAGGCTCCAATGTTCTATTGTTAACCCAAAGCCAGCCGTTTAATTCGAAAGTTCAAAGAGCTGTCTAGCATTTTTTCTTCCGAGGTTGGCATGGTCTCAGGGGTGTTCAAACAATTATAATCATCAGCTATTGGTTATAACTGTAAACGCAATCGACTTTGACGGTTATTGATTTTTAATAACCACAACCACCTAGGTGATTATTGGTTATTTTATAACCGGCGGTTAATAGTTATTCAATCTAATAATCATGTGATTATAATCCTTTTTTTTTTTTTTTAAATGGGCTTTTAGACTTTTTTAGTGTTTTGGGCCTTTGCTATTTTTTGGTCTTATTTTAAGGGTTCAAGGCCAAAATGTTTCAAAAAAATATAAATAAATTCTAGCCTAAAAGCATGGTGAAAAAAAAATAGCCCAAATCTATTAATCCAAATTCAAATGAAAAAAATTTAAAAGGCAAATTCCAAATCTATATATTTAACACCAAAATTGCGTTGTTTATGATATTTTATTTAATAGTTTATTAATATAAATATTTAATATATATATAAAGGTGGTTATCGATTATAACCGCATTTTTCTACCCCTAAAACAGCTAACTGCAACCGCCTTAATCAATTAATGGTTTTTAATAATCAACTACCAAATTAGTTTGCGGTTATAATCGATTATTAGCTAGTAGCGGGTCGATTGTACTCGACCCACTTGAACACCCCTACATGGCCACATGATAGCAATTCACGTTCACGTATCAAGCTTTTGTTATGTTGAAGCGCATGTATAAGTTTGTGCATGTTAAGCTTAACTTCACGGATCCATTTAATTGAACCTTTCAATCATAACTCGCTAATTTTATGTGAAATTCGTGTCGAATTTATGAGTCTGGTCAAATATTGTTAGTCTTATTCATGGGGTGGGGTTCATTTGGTTTTGTGAAATTTTTTAACCTAATTCAACCTTATTGGCAAGATTAAAATATAGAGTAAAAAAATAATAATTAATTGAAAATATATAAAAAAAAATATTAATCTCCCATATTTAATGATGGATGATGAGATCATTTGCCTTGCTTATGGGTATGGAGAATTATACTAAAAAAGTTGAACCAAATCCACCCACAAGTTATCGGTTTGAATAGGGTTGGGTTGTATGTTTGGGCCTCTATCTTCAATCAAATTAACATCATTTTGAGCAATGATTTGGACCCTCATTCAATTATTTAAGCTTATTATTAACTACATGATTTGCATATCTGCACATTTAGGCCCAAACATAAGAGACCCACACACATATTTAAATCATTTTTTTCTTAAAAAAAAAAAAGAATTAACTTCATATATATGTCAAACAATTAATATAAAAAAGAAGTGTTCCATATCGGGAATACATCAAACTAATAAATAATTGGGTGTGGGGGGTGGTGGACTGGTACAAGTAGTATTAGAAAGTGTATTAAAATTGGAAAAGACACAAATTAATTACATAAAGAAAATAAAATATAAAATATGGCAAGTTGATCCAAGTTCATCGAATTCGAAATAATTCAATCAAACTAACCGGACGTTGATTGATGTTTGAAATTCTCAACCCAAACGTATCCTGCATGAACCTGGGAAAAACCATATCGCAAGTTGGTCGGGTTCGTCTGATTGTCGATCGGGTGTTTCTTAAAAACAAAATAAAAGCCATACTTTATCCAATTAATTGAAAAATTCATCCTGTTTGATGTTCCCTTCCACCAAAATGATACAAATGTCATTTTCGAAATTTTTTAACGTATACATTATATTTTTACCATTTTTGGTCGCGGAAGGTAACATTGCAATTCCGATGGTAAATTAAGGAGACACTGAAAAATTAAAATATTAGATGGACGTCTAATATTGCTCAGGAAGCCTAGTACATGTGCGTTTGAGATTGTGATTTCGTAATAATAATTTGTGTTTTTAAAAGATATTACAAAAAATGTAAGGCGCTTAACATTGTGATTTAAAAAACACTTAATTTAAAATAGGAAAAAAAAAATCTACGATTTCTATAAGCAAGTTAAATGATGCTTATTTGAAAAAGCATGAATTTAAACCAAAATCACGACATCGCATAACAAATATTTGATAAAAAAATATTTTTAATATATTTTACTAAACACTTTTACAATTTTAAAAAGTATTGATTGTAAAAATGCAATTTTTAAAATTGCATTTATTGAAACCGCAATCCCAAACAAACCCTAAGCCCAAACTTTTTTTTTTTATTGAGCATTATTATTTACAAATTCACACCCTTACTAGGCTTCCTACGTACGTCTAAACTTGTAAAACAAGAAAGGGTATCGTCTGGATAGGGAAGCACATATATATAGGTGACGCTTTCTCTTCAAGATATATAGTTCCAGCATCAGTATCGCTTGTGGATGTAGTAAATCTTGATAAGGGGTTTTCAGGAATAATTTAATTAAAATTTTTTTTTATTTAAAAAGTAGAATCTTAATAAGCTAGAGGTTGACCTTAGGGTTGAAACTGATGCCTCAACGGGCATTTTACAGCTAAGCAACTTTGGTTTCAAATGCTCAATTAAGTTAGCAGATCGTATAAGAAACCCCTGTGGCCGGAGAAAAAAACTGGTGCAATAGTTTTTCAATGAGTAGCTTAGAAATTCTTGGATCATTTGAGAGGAAAAGAAGAAACTTGAAGGAATGCTCACGCTAGCTGCCTTTCCCATTGTCCACAAAAAAAACATTGATTCGACTTAACCAATTTGATTTCTCAGAGGGAAAAACAAAAGACAGAAAACAAAAAATTTAACAAACCGAGTGTGCAGCTTTGTGGAAAACCCTAAACTTGATACAACTTAGATATCAAGAATGGTTTACGAGTCTTGCCCAGCCTCCAAGTCCAGTTATTTACGAGTCTTACTCTTATTAACTTGATTAGAATAATTCTAAAAGTCTCTCTTATGTAATTCCAAGAATGATGTGGCCCTTAAAATTAGAATTTGATCAAAATATAATAATAATCAATTACAAGTCTAAAGATGATTTTAAGAGTTACATCATTCTTGGAAGGACACAAGAGTGACACCGGAGGGACTTATAGCAACTCACTTGATTGATATTTATAATATAGATGTTTTTTTTTAAATGGTAAAGTCCATATACCCCCTCAAGCTACTACTCAATTGACAATTAATTAATGTCTCCCCCCTCCCCCAAACTATCAAAATATTGTCGATGTCCCCCCTAAGGCTAGCAAAAAGTTAATAATTATTATATAGATTTTCTCAATAAGAAAAAAAACACCCCTATAAATTCAAAAGATAAATAAAAATAATACTTTTTTTAAACGAAAGTTTTAATTTTAAAAAGATTTTTTTTAATGGAAATTTTTATTTAAAAGAACTTTTTTTGTAGAAAACTATAATTTTTACTTTCTTAAACCAAAATTGTTAATTTTTTTAAAACAGATTTTTTATTTTATTTTAAACAGTTCTAAAACAAAACAAAACAAAACAAAACAAAATCATTTTTATAAGAAAAAAAGTGAATTTTTTTATTTTTAAATTTTCCACTCTTTGGATTTTTATTTTTATTTTTATTTTATCAAGGGTAGTTTGGGGGAACATTGACAATTTTTGGAAGTTTGGGGACATTGTCACAATTGAAAGTTTGGGGAAACATTATCAATTGAATAGTAGTTTGAGGGGATATGTGGACTTTTTCAAAAAAAAAAAAACTATAGTAGGTGAGAGATCGAATACAAGCATTATAACTATAAGATTTGATTACAATAAAACCTAAATGGAGAATATTTTAATATTAACCTCATATGAAAAACATATCAACCTAATATGAAAAATATATATTATAACAATGTGAACAGAAAGACCTCACCCAATCACTTTTGAGGTACACGTATCAGAATTTTATGATAGCGGTTCACACAATTCACGCTCATGTTACAGTGCAAATTAACTTAATTGTTTACCAAGTATTATATATATATATATATATATATGAAATAATATTTATCTTATTGCCTGTCACGTGTTGTCATGGTATAATGGTGACATTAATAGATCGAAAACATGCTGGGAAATATGTTATTTGGGTAAATATATATCATAATCCAACCTAATATATCCAATAGATGTTTAACTTGAAGTAGTAATTAGAAACAATGCACGTGGCCACTTAAGCAGCTACCTGCTAGCTAATCTTCACTAAAAATAATTGATTAGGCACTACACAAATTATAAATTGAAAATATAGGTTGGCGTCCAAATGAAACTGCCATCAAAATGCCAAAGCTTCCGGTGCTGTCGCCAAATATTCTCTTATTTAAACCATCGTCACATGATCCCATAAATAATATTACAATAAAAATAATATACATATGGGCGCCGCAGTTTACATGGTTCATCTTCTTGTCATTGGCGTCAACTTTTATTTATTTATACATGTTAATTCATATATATATATATATATATATATATATATATAATTGCTATAGTCGTCTAGGTTAGGATTTCACTTCACCAAACTTTAAAAAAGTAACACTTAGTTCCTTAAAATACCCTTTCAGTACAAATTACACCATCTTTTGATATTAAAATGGATGTAAAACACGTACCAAAGGTGACATGCACTAGGAAATTATGACATAAATAGTCCAAATTAACTCCTAAAATTTATTTTTAAAAAATCAAATGAAGAAAAATAAAAGAAAGCCGAAGGAATATATATTACATAAGTTAGTAAATGTAGAACCACCATCTAACTTGAACCCTCATTTGGTTACCTTTCTTAGCATTCTTTATATATATAAAATTTTTAAGGGTAATTGAAACATTTTCATCATGTACGTGTTATTTTACCTTCATAATATCATAAGAAAACGAATGGTGTAACATGTTATAAAGTTGTAATTTGATCGAGAAGGTCGAGTGTTAGTTTTCAAAATTTAGCGGTGTTTTTGCAAATTGTGTAAGTTTAAAGGAGTTAAGTATAATTTTTCCTATTTTCTATAACACAAAGTACTCTAGAAAGAATTGTAAATAAATTAAGAAAATGATGTGTTTTTTTTTTTAATGTCAATCTCAATATTTAAAAGATAAGATATATTTGTAATTTGGGAGTACTACATGAAAAAAATAAATTAAAAAAATCTATCAGTTAGTTTATACAGAATCTACCCAGGTTGAACGAGTCACGAAGAAGCCGCCAGAAATTGACTAGATTCGATCGGCCGGGCCGGGCCAGGTTCAAAAACTGTGCATGAATACGATACTGATGGAACAGCTTTGATTACGTTTGAAATCAGGATATTTTGCTGATGAATATAACTAAAGAAAAAAAAAAGCTGTGTAAGAAGCGACATGTGTTACAGTCTTACAGAGGCTGTACAATGTGAAAGAGGCAAAGGACAGTAGCAGACTAGCAGTAGGAACAGTAACAGTGAGAGGGAAAGAGAGAGAGAGATGAAGGTGGGTGCAAGGGAGTCGGTGACAGTGGGTTCACATGCATGATCGATAATTCTTCCCATCAAAAGAAATGGGTTTTTGATAGGTTCATCCCTAGTCTATCCTTTGTCGCTACTAAGAAAACTACCCAACCCAAACGTCCCCTTCACGAGAATGGCCATTTCCCAACTCCCCCTTATTTTCTTCCACTCTTCATCTGCTTGTCTTCTTCTCCCCCTTGGAATGAGTGCTAGATTCTTTCTTTCTCTCTCTCTCTCTCTCTCTCAATTATATATATATACTTTTATTATTTAACTTCGAGTAGATTTTGTTCACCGTTGGTACTGACAATGATGAATGATGAAATCAGCAAAAGCCCCGGTACAAAGCATGATTCCAAAACAAGGAAAGAAAATATAAAGGAGGGAATCCCTCTGTATTTCATGGGCCGTGTTAGAACTACGACCAGTCACTAGCTAGCAAATAATAATTTCACTTTCGAATTTTTGGAAACATGGTGTATATATATATTACTACCCCTTTATTCCTCCTGAAAATTCAACCTGCTATATATTTTACTTTTATACAATATTCTAAGTAGCAAAACGTGGTTTAATTGAAAGCATAAATTAAGAACAAGGTAATTAATTAATATATGCCCTCTTGATTTCACTGCGAAATCAAAAAAGATTATACTCCAATAACGACAATTATCTGGGGGTTCAATTGAAATGTTGTTGCTCCAACCACGGCCAGAAGGCGGATTGATCATCCATGCCGCAGAACATGTTGCTCAAGCTTTCTTCTTTGACCATTTGATCCATCTTCTGGCATTGGAGGTGTTCGGGTCTTGATGAGTTTTGGAAGAGCTGAGCCACGCCCGGAGGCCTAACAGTAACAGAGGATGGAAAGAATGGTCTGCTGGTTGGATGAGTGGATAGAGGACTATCGATGGCTGGTGTCCTTGTGATATCCAGCTTGATCTCCGAGCTGTTCTCGCTTCTGTTGCTGCAGGAACCCTCTGTTTCTTTGTTGAGGTTGATAGATTCTGTTGGTTCTCTATTTTTTAGTGCCAATATCTGTAGCAATTTAATTGACCAGTCAAGATAAAAAAAGCATGCAAACGTATTACTTCTCGACAGATTCCATACTGTAAATTTAGGATAAATGGAAAGTAAATCAAATGTGAGCTTGCCCAGATGTGTCTGAGATCGAGGTCTCTCTTTTCAGATATACGATCGATTACCCTTTACCACCAAACTATGATCAATCTTACATCAAGTAAAGTCTCATAGGAAAAAGCAACCTTTTTTAAAAAAGCAATTATTGGTTCTAGTAGCCTAGTAGTTCTCCAGCAGAAATAAAAAGGTTCTGAAAATCATGATGCAAGAAAAAGTCAAAAAGCATAAATCCTTAAGGGGCAGGGGGGAAAAAGATCCCGATTTCCAAGTCTTTATTTCTATAAAATTAATTTCACTACATCTGCAGGCTAATTAAAGATCCCCATGAAAACTAACCTCTGCTTGAAGTTTTTGGTTCTGAGTTTGGAGCGCATCATTGTCTGCTTTGACAGCTTCAAACTGTCTCTTAAGAAGATCATAGTCTTTCTCCAACTGCTTGGTCTTCCACCTTGCCCTCCTGTTTTGGAACCATATGGCAATCTGTCTTGGTTGCAGACCTAGAGCCCTAGCCAACTGCATTTTCCTCTCTGGCTCAAGCTTGTTCCCCAACTCAAAGTTCTTCTCAAGTGTCTTCACCTGTTCCATGTTAAGCCTCCTCTTCTTCTCCCCTACCTGTGACCCATCATCAGACAAATCATCCTCCCCATTACCTTCTTCTCCCAATTCAACACCTGAAAATGATAGGGATCTCTTCCCTAGGAAGGATGCAACCCCTGCATCAACAAAACCATTTGAAGCTAGTCCATGTAATAATATTTATATTGGCGTGTGTGCGCGCGCGTGTGTGTGTGTGAAAGAGAGAGAGAGTACCATGAAAGTCCTGAGGTGTGCATGAAGGTAGGATTGGATTGAGAGAAGAGGAATGCTGATTGCCATCTTCATGAGGGGCTTGTAGCATGAAATTTGCTGAGAAGAAGGCCATCCCATTGCTAGTCATAATCTAGGCTTGTGCCACCAATTTTAGAAGCTTCTCTGATAGTCTGGCTGTCATGCTGAAAGAGAGAAAGAAGATTGAAGATGCACTAGGTGGACAAAGTTCAGTGTAGGAAAAGGAAAAGCGAGACTTAATATATCACATAAAACCCTTTGCTAGAATTAAAAGAAAAATGAATTTCTTCAACATGAAGGAGATGCAGTATGATTGGTATGATGGCTGGCTTATATACCTTATCAGCTTCTAGGAGAGTTTTTTTTATTTTTTATTCTTGTATGAATAAATGGAGAGCAGAGAGAGAGAGAGAGAGAGAGAGAGAGAAAAGGAAGTGAGGAAGAAGTAATGATTCTATAGTTCTACTTCTCACCATATGAAGAGTGATTTCACTTTTTATATGTGACTTTATTTTACAAAATTAAATAAAACTCTATTCTCTCTGTAGGACATGCATACTATTCTACAATATAATTTTTTTTTTCTTGTAAGAATTGCTGTTATTTTCATTCATAGGGGGACAAGCAGTGGTGTTATTCTTAACAAAGACAGTTGTCTATAAATATAAATTTCAAAATGGGAAGCAGACACTTTAAAAGTGGGTTTGATTCCATTGGTAAAGGAAAGAAAATGGGGTCAATATTTTATGCTTCTTTAATATTGTGAGCTGTAGACTTGAGACGAAAAAGATCATGTACACATTGCTCCTGCTGACTATTCAATTAACAAGTAAACTAGAGCTTTCAATTCAGATGGGGTGGTGATCATATATCTTCTTACGTAAAAAAAAAAACCTTGAGATTGTATGATGATGTTCTTAACTAGTTTTGTGAAGAAACAGGTAACTTAAGAAAAAAGAGAAATGAGTTGGCTGTATCTTTAGGTACAGAGAGAGAGAGAGAGAGAGAGAAGAAAAGAAGAAAGGGCAGGAATCTAGGGGATGGGTCCAATGAGGGGGGCAGGGGTTGCTACCTAACCCACCAACAGGTATCGTGCACTCGGACGAAACCCTTTCCCATCATCCATTATCCTCTCAGCCCTCAGCCCTCAGCCCTCAGCCCGCCCATGGCTTCTTCCTGTGCATGTAAGAAGAGCCCCAAGCCAAGCTAAGCTAAGCTAGGCAAGGCTGTTTTTAACCCTACCACATCCCTGCTCCTTTTCTGCCTCGTCACCCCATTTGGCCTATCCTAGCGAACTCCTCCCTCCTCCCCCTTCCCCTATCTACTTTTTCTCCTTCCCCACTTTGGTTAACTTTGTCACCATCAAACACTAATCATGTACAGATATAATTAACTAATTAATCACATATCCATCTCATTAGGCCCCCGTACGTTGCTTTCTTATCCATCATTTAACTTGAAGATTTTATTGCTGTACTGCTCTTATAGTTTTTAGGATATTCTATTCTATTATGTTATTTTATATTAAATGATTGAGATTTTATTAGATTAATTATGGGATTGGCCGGGTTTCACAATTTTGTCTATTTCGATATATATATATATATATATATATATATATATATATAAAAGAAAGAGGGTTCACATCAGGACAGTAGAAAAGTTAAAAAGTTACCATTCTAGAATATGTAATAATCAGAAAATAGTACAAGCGGGGACAAGTTTGATCGTTCATTTTTCCTTCTCCTTTCATTTTCACTCCCCTTAACCGTTTCCATCATAAATAGAAATAAAGCGGTACACAGGCTCTATGATAAGACCTCTAATTCCAACATACGGTCCCATAACTAAGCTTCTTTAATTAATTTTGCCACAAACATATTTCCCTATTTACACTAAACCAATTCTATGCCTATATTGTCTCTAATTTAGGTCGGCAAAGTCCTTAAGAGGGTGTTTGGCAAAGGAATTGGCTTATGCATTATAATTAATGGAGATTGATGTGAAAAAAAAAAATATATATTTGGTATAAAAAAATAAAAAAATTTGTTTTATAATGATTTTTTTATTTGAATAATAATAAAAAGTGAATAATATAATATAAAAAGTGAAAAAGTTAGAATGTTTTTATATTAATTTTTTTGAAAAATTGTGATGAATAGTGTCTAAGAAAACCTCACCCCTTTACCAAACAAATCCTAAGAGGATAGTCTTAAGGGGTAGTTTAATCGACTGTAATCATATTTTATAAAGCGGAGATCACTACTTCAATTTCTTCTTTTCTCTTATTTCCCTTGTGTGAACATGTTCAAAAAAGAAAAATTCTTAAGAGAATAGCTTAATCTGTAGTGGATCATGTTTCATAAAATGGATATCTTTAAATTCTTCCTCTTCTTTTTTTGTGAATTTTTTTTTTAAAAAAATTGAGTCGGTAAATCAAAGAAATCATAATAATAAAAAAAAAAAAAGAGTTTTATAATTTTTAAAATTTTGTTAAGGTAGTAGTGCATGCATGGGAAGATGGGATAGGTATAACAGGTATAGCATAGGGGGAAGATGTCCATGTCAAAGAGGGGTTGTAGATTTTGATGGAGAAATCATAAGCTGCCTTATTGTACAAACGGATGTATGAAAAAGAGAAGGGAAGGGACCCACCAATCTATAAAATTAGTGTTGATGGGACAGCGCAGGGTCCCACACACACAACACAACACACAAACAAATAAAAATAAATAAATAAATAAATGGTGCTTTAAAATTGGCCAAGGACAAGGTAGTCTCAGCAACATCACATGACTTTATTAGTTGGAAGCTGAAGGTTGCCCCAGTGGAATGGGGTGGATCCATGTTCCTTCACCCTGCTCCCCATTTTTATAATATTCTCTTCTTTCTTTTATTTTTATTTTTATTTTTTTAATTTATTATTTTTCTCAAAATATTAGATAAGACGTAGAAAAATAAATAATAATAATAATAATAATAAAAGAGATGAATCTTCTCCTCCACATGCTCTCATGCTTCTGGGGTGTTCAGCTTACTCTGAATCCATGTGCCATTCTTGGGTTGACGTCATCACATCTTTCTCCCAGGGATTGCTTCTTCTTTATTATATTTTGGATTTCCTTCCGGCCAACGAGATATGCGTTGATGGTGATTCGTCAACTACTTGTCCAGTTAACGTTACTCGCTCTTTTGTAATTAATGGAACCCTCTTTCTTTTTTTCTTTTTTTTTTTGGGAAAAGAAATTGTAACATTTTTTAGTTTAAATAATATTAAGTCGGTAAGAAAAATAATCGTATATTTCACATCTAACGCTAATAATATTAAGCCGCTAAGCGAAATAATCGTATATTTTACATCTGTATTTTTTTTTTTGTTAATTTTTTTTTTAGGTTTTTATATGATTTATAGGTAAATACAAATGGACTGAGTTTTTTCAAATTGGATTAGAGGAATCTCTTCAATCTAATCTATAAAAGTGACATGTGTCACTTTTTTTAATAACATGTGAGATGTACATGAGTTTTTAATATTATTTATTCTAACTTTGTCCTTATTATTAAAAAATATATGCATCTCACATGTTCAAGAAATACATGTTACTTTTATAAATTAGGTTGGAGGAGATTCCTTCAATCCAATTTGGAAGAAAACTCAGTCTTTTGATACTTTTATCATTATTCTGTCAACCAAAGTAACGGCTGCCATAGGGTGGTTTCGACCCCCCTTAAACGGGCTACAAGTGTGGCCAAAACCATTTTATGACGGTTCGTTAGTTTCACTGACATAATAGTGATAGAGATATTAAACTTGTATTTACTTATAAGTTGCGAATCAATTATGATACAAATTGAAACCTATGTCAAAAAAAAAAACACGACAAACTTACTTTTATAAGTCATACTAAATACCAGATATTAAAGCTGAATACATTTCATATGTCTAAGTTATAAAGTCGTTACAAATAGGGAGACAAAGTGCCTTCATACCAAACCCTAAGTCTATTATCTATAAGACTATAAGGCTACAACTAATTTCCATCAAAACTCCTCGCCCATATCAACGGTATCCGTAAAATTGCTAAAATAAGATGAAAACAGGTCAAAAATAGGGAGTCAACGACTCAACAAGTAATTGGAATATTCCATCCGGCCAAGTTTGTCAGTGACATGAGCCATTCTTGATTTTTTTTTTTTTTTTTTTCCCCTCTCTAATTGAATAAAGGGAAAAGGCATACCAGGGATAATGTTTCCAATTTTTGATCGGAATGGAAGAGAGAATAAAGGATTATATGAGAATAGTTCTAAAAACAAGATGAAATACGACTCATTTAACTAAAATATGTGCACAAAAATTAATACATTAAAACATCTTCAAAGCATTCAAATTTATAAAGACGATAAAATTAAATTAACATCAACAATACAATTAACAAAAGACCAATAGGAAAATAGACGAGGGTTGTTAATGGCCAGCACCACTAATGGCCAACACCATCAACTTTCAAATTTCTCTCTTATTATCTTTTAAGACTTGACTTAAAACGTTGAAATAACTTTCCAAAACTGATTGAGGATTTTCACAATACTTGCATGATCTCAACACGCTATATGACTTATATAAAAAGTTGGGGCAAGTTCAAATCTCCCTTTCCCTTTTTTTGTGTGGACATGTCACAAAAAAAAAAAAAAAAATTGTTGCGTTAAGCAAGGCATTACAACGCTTAATGACCCAATGTTAAGCGATGGAGCATGCTTAACATTCAATTTCAAGTGGGCCAAGGGAGTACACTTGATGACCCAATATTAATTGGGGGAATACGCTTAACAAAATTATACGATGCAAAAAAAAAGTAAAAGTAAAAGTAAGTAAATGAATTGAAATATATTTAGACAATATGCTTTGATAGGATTATATATGGAAAAGAAAATGGTAAGGATATCTATAGTTTAGAATTTATTATGAAAGAAAAGTCTCTCTCATTTTAACGCTAAAGAAAATAGCTTTTACACTGATGTCTCCACCCAGGTGCGTTGTCTAACTAGCTAGAGATAGTTTTCTAAGACTTTGTACTTGTTATGAAAGAAAAAGTTTTCCTTGATTTTGAGAATCAACTTTCATTTCAAAATGAATTTGATAAACAAAGTTTGAATAATCAGGTGTTGCATACAGAATCTTAAAAATAGACAAGAGGGCTAATAATGGGACATCCATCTGTTGAGGAGAGGTAGTTGGAGCATCACACTCCCCAAACACATGCACCATGAAAATGTCACGAGTCCACCAATAGATGTCACAGATCTGTGAGTGGGTTGTTGTTTTAGGGGTACTGTTTCTTATATTGGATTTATTCACCCTAATTTTCTCCATTTCTTTCGTCATTTTAGTCACTGTATCTTAATAGGCATCCTATCCAATTACATGTGTCACGACCAACTTTAGCTCGAATGAGACTTGGCAACGACGTACAAGTTTTGTGGACAAAGCTAGTGTGTTTATCCGTGTGCCATTTGTTCAAGGAAAATGGTTCGTTTTCCGTAGTTTCCTTCCTCTTCGTGGTAGAGAAAAAATTAAAACATATGTCTCCCTTTATAGGTGTTACCCACGTTAAGGCATTCCGTGAGATGTTTGTCCCAATTTCTATGCAAAGCTGAGAAGCACAGTTCAACTAACATCTCTTACAAATTAAACTGCAGAATTGAAACACGTACCCTTCATTGTCATTCCGTGAAAGCCAAAGATTACTTGTTCAACTCTTACGCGAAACACCCAGAAACCAGAAAACTTGTAAGACTTCTAAATTAGCAGCGACAGCACGCACCGTGAGAGCCAGAGATTGCTGGCAATGGCTGCTAGCTAGGCTGTGTTTGCCTCGGCAAATGCACAACAGTAATTAATTAACCCATTATTCAAGTTTAGCAGGAAATATATATTCCTCCATATATACATGCCGCCTTGATTTATTTCTTCCTTTTCTTGTTTTCGATCGGTTTTATTGTTTGTATAATATAGAAGATTGTGGTGCAACTTTTGAAGGCTTTTTATTTTGGCAAATGAATGCACACTTGAGATTAGATACAAACTAGCAAAAACTACAATGATCAAATTACAACCAAGACTAAATTAATATAAATCATGCATGTTAAATTACTCGTCCATACGAAAGTTCATGAGATTGGCCATGTAATTGTCATAAATGCTCGACAATGTTCGATTGGAGTTGAGAATGAGTTCCTTGAACTCTAACAAGGGCAGAATTAGCATTTGGAGTTTGGGGGAGCAAAATTAAAAATTTTAGGAATAAATGCAGTTTAGGAGGGGCAAAATTAAATCTTTTAGGGGTAAAATTCTAATTTTAAAAAAAAATTTAAAGCATTTTTAAAAAACTGCCCCCCAAGGAACCACGTAGTTCCGCCCTGATCTCTAATGTTGATGGCTATGAATTAACTCCATCAGCTTATCTGTTTCATCATCGTAACGTTGGTATATATCATCGTAATGTTGGTGTACGTAGGAGGATTTTTATTGATTTGTTCATAATCAAAGCATACCTAAGACCAAAAAAAAAAAAAAAAAAAAGCATAACTAAGACATTGGGTAGCACGATGATGAGATGACATTGATCCAGCACTAAAAATTATCCCCAACTCATCATCAAACTTACCAAAAAGCATTTTGCAAAGGACCAAAGACAAAATTTTCAAAGATATATGTCCATTTTGCTATATATATATGACCGTTGGTTAAAAAATGTTGACAAATATGACAGATAAGAAAATAACTAATTTTTAAAAAATATAATAGCTGAAAAAAGACAATTTTCAAAGATATAATTGTTGGAGAAAGAGTAAAAGAAGAATATTTAATTAGAATAGTAAAAATTAATTGCTAAAATAGAGAATGAGATATATTTACTTTAAAAATGTTAGTAGCTAAAATAAAAAATAAAAAAAGGTGATTATTTAGCTAAGTTCAATAAGCCGGATGTCATCTCGCCTAGAAATAGAAAAGGCCAATGTGGGGATAGTTTTAGGGGGTTCCATCTAAATTTTAGATGGGAATAGCAAATGCATAAGCCAATGCAAATGCAAATGCATTTACGATTATAATTATGGTTTGCAGGTTGATAAATATATATCACTAATTTTAATAAATAAATAAATAAATAATCTCTACCTACGTACTAAGAGAATCATGTAAAAGTCCTTCACCCAAAAGGTGCCAAAGGCCGTTATATATTCTTAAAACTCCAGAAAAATCCAGAGATAAGTAGAGCAATCACAAAAAACTAATGTGTGACTACCTTCGACTGAACTGAAACGCTTGCTTAGAAGTAAGAACAGCGTTTGTGCATATGGAATTCAAACGCATCACCATTTTTTTAAGGATTTGCTTATGTACCAGTGTCGTGCAACACCCACATCAACAAATTAACAAAGTACCACTACACAGGAACCACCACCCCCAGAATGGGCAAGTGTACCGTAACAACATACACATAAGCAATATTGCCGAGGAAATGACTAAGCAATTAGGGGCATGAACTCAGAATGCAGAAATAGGATAATTAGGACTCCTAGAAGAATAAATGTGTAATACAAGTGTCTCCTAGTTAGAACAAAATCAAAATTTTTCATTATATGAGTGCATATCCTTTCAGTAAATGATATATTACACTCTACATAGGGCACAGACACCCACAAGGGGGGAAAAATGAATAATGAATTTGAATACGGGGTGTGTATTTCTTCTGACAAGAAGAAGATGCGTACTAAAAATGGAAGAGCCATCCCTCTGAAAGTTGACCAATGAGCATGTTCTTGTTGCCGCTGAAACTAATATACAGTTTTGTTATCACCTTGGTGAGGCTGCTTCAGTCGTTAACCGAAATGGAAACCAGTAGACTGGTAAGAGCTACTGGAAAGATCCGGCAGCCTGCGGATTGCAATAACACCAGCTGCAAAGGCACTTATTGTAGCCAAAACAAAGGCAGGAATGTTTCCTCCACCAAATAAAGCATCCCAAGGCCCCGCACCAAGGGATACAATCATCTAAACAATAACAAGTTTGATATCAACATCGACTGAACAAAAAAAAAAAAAATGGGAATGGGAGTAAAGGTAGAAGTGTTTGTCGCAACCAAACAAGAGTAAAAAGGAAAAGTATCTATCTTTACAGCTCACCTATAGGCCAGACATTTTAGATAATATGTTACAAGCTAGATTAGCCACCACTGAACTCCATCCCCAGATAATAAACAATGAACAGGGCAAAATGAAGAGAGGTGACTAATGATTATGGTACATTGTCACTATAGATAAGTTTTTTTGATAAGTAACATTGTCACTATAAATAGGTATTGAAAGGTGCATTGGAAATGAAGGTACAAATTTCATAGGAATATTAAGTGCAATCAGAAAATATATAGCAGGTAATCACACAAGCACAAAAAAATAATTATCAACCGTAGCTAGTTAATTACAAAACACTGTTGATTTCCAAAAAATAAAAAAATAAAATTACAAAACACTGTTACGAATTTAGATTGTTGTTGTAGAAGGGATGGGCTAGGCAAAGAGTTCAAATTTCACCTAGTAAGTTGGTCTAAGATTTGTTTTCCAATCTGTGAGGGAGGGTTGGGGATCTAGAACTTGCTAATATTCAATTGTGCTCTTTTAAGAAAATGGCTATGGCACTATGTGCATAAAAGAGAAGCTTGGTGGAGAGTTGTGGTGGACTTTAAATTTTGCAATTCATGGGGTGGGTGGTGTTCTAATGAGCCTCTTCAGGTGTATGGAGTGGAGTTATGAGAGAATATTAAAAGCAGTTTGGGAAAGTTTTCAAGTCATGACAAATTTGAAGTGAGAGATGACTCCAAGGTTAGATTTTGAAAAGATCAGTGATGTGGGGATATGACTCTTAAGAAAGCCTTTCCATATTTATATTGTATTGTCTGCATGAATAATACTTCTATTGCGGCTCACTTGGAGGTTATTGCTGGCTCCAATTGATGGAATGTAAGCCTTGCTAGAACGGTTCATGATTGGGAGGTGGATGTCATTGCCTCATTTTACAGTGTCATGGTTGGCACTAACAAACTTATTTCCCTTGGAAGAGTGTTTGGCGAAAACAAGTTCCATTGTGGGCGGACCTCCTTGCTTGTTCGGCAGCCCTAAGAAAGATCTTTACCATAAACAATCTTACGAAGCAGCATGTCATTGTGGTTGATGGTGTTGTATGTGTAAAAGGAATTGAGAGCCCATGGACCATCTTCTTCTCTACTGTGAAGTTACTTGTGCCTTACAAAATGTTTTCTTCGATTTAGGCTGGCTTGGGTTATGCATAGACAAATAGTTGACTTGTATATTTGTTAGTGGATTACTGGCAACACTCTTTAAGTGTTGTGGAAAAGATGGTGCCTTCGTGCCTTTTATGGTGTCTATGTTGGGAAAGGAATGACAAAAGTTCTAACCGTGAGAGGACATATTTAGAAAACAGTTTTTGTTTCTCCTTTGGTTTATCATGATTTCCTTTTTCTTTTTTCTCCTTCTAGCTAGGTGTTTTCTTTGGTATACATTATGTGTACCTAGGAGTGTCTTATACTTTTAATGATATCTCGATTAATTATTTTTTTAAAAAAAAAATGATGTTTCCATCCCAACATAGTAAAAGAGTAACCAATGACAAATTTAGATACCGAAAAATTAAACAGAAAATTAAGAAGAATGCATGAAACTACCTGGGGAACAACAATTGCAAGATTCAGAACTCCTATAGCCAGCCCTGCATAGGCATACAAACTCTTCAGAATCACAACCAGATAAAGAAGGTAACAACTTGAAGTTATAAAGAAATTGCTACAAACCTTGGCCGCCACCTGAATCAGCAGTCAGCTCCGCTGTGACAGAAAATGGAACACTGTAGGTAATCTGCAACACAAACAATCAATGCTGGCAAAAACAAATTTCTGAGGACAAAAGTGGAAGCAAATCAAGTATCACCAAGAGGACACTGTACTTACAGCAAGAGGAAACCCAAGAAGAGCAAATACAATCAAGGCAGCTATCCGGATTGATGCACTCCCTCCAATTACATGTTGAATCCCTTCTGAATATTCTCGCACAGATACCAAACTAATGATAGCAGTGCCTCCCATGCAGGCAAACACGATAAAATTGCTCATTGCCCACACTATTCTTGCACCCATCCACTTACACATTGGTTCAATAAGGAAAGAACTAATGCCAAGAACAACCTACACCAGGAAAAAAAAAAGTTCAGCATGAAAAAAAAACTATTTACAAGATTTCTTTCCCGTCAAGTTGAGATATTCTTATTGTAATTTGAATAAAGAAATGACATATTTCAAATAAAAGTAAAACTACTGATGGACAACGCTGAGTTCTTACTGAATTCAATAGCAAACCAAATGCACCTTGTCTGACACCTTGGTCATACTTCTGTACTTCAGAAAGATCTCCTTTTGGATCTCCATGATAAACTTCCCTCCCCATCCAATCCGTATCAAAAAGAAAGAAGGGGAACCAGGACAACTGCATACAAGATTGTGATTACAGATAGCATTAGGTTAATATGGAAACTCAAACCACCAATCATCACATATAAACATTAATCTAACATCCATATACGTAATAAAGTGGTAGCTATGGCAGATGGGCTCCTAGGCCTCTACCGCTAGGCAAAGTAGAAACTTTTTGTTTTGTCTAAAAAATTTACTAAAATTCCAAGTCAGAAAATTACATTACAAAATCAACTTCTCAATAATAGCAAAGAAAAAACATTTTTTAATCTCAGCTTTTTGTTTGCCTCTAACATTAGATAACAAAGTTGTTTTTTTGTACATTAACTACTATTGTCTCATATCTCCTATTAGATCATCCAAAACCTTCGTGTTAATATTCATTTCGCTTATCCTTCTGCTGCCTACCCCCCAATCTATTGATTTAATTATACCGATCCCTCATCTTGGGCTCTTGATCCAAAGCATTTATATAGGTGTTCTTTTTTTACTTTTACTGAATGTCATACTGTTTTGTCCCGTACTATGATTTTGTAAGTAATAGTTGACATCCTTCATCTTTCATCTTTGCTATGTAGACGCTTACACATTCCTTACAACATGACATTATTGAAGGTATTCAAAATCTAGCCATCACTAAAATGTACAAAATGAATATCTTTAATTCATGGACACTTTAATTACATATATATTCTTACATCGATAATTTTGATTTGTAAATTTTCTCCATTTTTGCCATAAATTACCACAGATTATAAAACACAGTAGTTCTAACTTCTTCCTGAAGGCTTTATGTCATAATGTTGTGTTTCATGTAAACTTGTCTATTAGATTTTAGTGCTTCAAATTTTTTTAGTTTACCAAGTAAAAACAAATATTCCAATAATTACTGTCCTGCGCATTACTCAAGTTCAGATCAATGATATCCAGTTCAAGAGAACAGGAGATTGGCTAACAACTAAGTTGAAAGGAAAACACAGAAAAAGGATACATGGATACAACTACTGAAGCGCTTACCCAACTAAGAGCCATAACAATAAGCACTGAATGCATCGCAGGCTGCAGATGCCTCAAACTGGTCAACAAATTGACTAACACAGCTCCAGGACCATCACTAAATGTTTCATTTTGATGATCCTCAACTTTAGAGTTGACCTCTGTTAGGTTTACATCCCTTTCATAAACAGCTGCAGTGCTGTTGCCTTTCGCACCGTCAACAATTGGCATATCAGGCTTTGAATTTGAATGTTCAAAACCATTTTGTTGAGTATCATTCAATAAAGGTGCAGAATCTGATAGACGATGAGGCTGATTCACCGTAAGTGGGACCTCCTTTGCAAAATATAAAGTCACAAGTGTGCAAAGAGTCAGGAAAACCTGCACATATACCAAATAATTGGACTTGTAAATGGCACACTTAGATGGCAGAAAAACACATACAGCTATTAATTGCAATTTTTTTTCCTGATTTTTTTCATTAAAAAATAAATGAGTTTGTAAACTGCAAGGTAGATGTATAAAAAGAACAAAGAAATTCAGAACAAATGACTGATTATGATCAGTGATGACCGTGAAGTCTACTAAAGTTGTTTTGAGTTGTCATGGGGAACTATTCTTCCTACACCAATAATGGCTACTTCCACTTTCTCTCTTACACATGTGAGACCTATTTTGACTGAAAGGAAATATCATTTCCCCAACTTTTTTTCTTTTTTTTGGAGAAGTAATAGCATGTCCATAACTTATGATATGCATGTAATAATCAAATTTACTTGACTCAGACATGTAATGGGGACACTATAATCCAAGGTCATCTTAGGAATATAAAATCTTGCAACAGACTTTACTTGACCAAACAGATTTAACTGGACAGAAACCCTGTAAGTAGCCACTGGTCACTGGTAAAAAGGAAGCATAGGCCTTTCAAAAAAAAACAAAAAAAGGAAGCATAGGGTTTTGAGATTATATATTCCCAGTAACGTGTGGAACGTATCTGAGCTTCATTTACAAAAAAATAAATCATGAAGAAGTCACAATGATAAAACCATGATTGAAGCTATGTGATTGAAAGGAAAAACAATGTTTTCAAATAATTGACAGAGAATTAATTAATATATATGATGTACAAGATTCATGCAGGTAAACTAACTCACCACGGCAACAATAAAAGCTGCTTTGAGATTTGCACAAGCTTCACAGCAAGCACTACTCTTCAGGAATGGAAACCATCTGCTCAAAAATAAATTCCCACATAGATTAATCACCACAAATATTATGTGCTGAATTTGAACAATGAAAACATAAGATCATATAGCAACTGGAACAAAGTAGTATCTCAGCCATGCAAGATTCAAAGATTCCTTACAGTTACTTATCAAAAAAATGAAAACAAAACATGGGGATCAAGTATGATATCTAAGCAAAAATGATGGAATGCATAGAATGAATAAGCACCAACACAAACAAGCTGAATCTACAAAAGCAGTACAAGAAAACAAAACAACAGTTCAGACATATCACCTGTGCCAATTTCCACTAGCACCAGAAGAGAATCCTAAGATGTTTCCAACGGCCATCCATGAGCAAAATATAGCATTTGCTGAATTACGTTGATCAGGGCCTAAAATGAAAGTTGTAACATATCTCATTATGTTTTGCAATAATATGTATTTTGTAAGCAAAACATGTGAATAAAGCACGAGTACTCAGATCTCACTAAATATGTTAGAACCCAGATGGAAAGATATAGGTGGAAAAAAGAAGCCACCTGATAGATCAGCTAGAAGAGCACGAGCTGGTCCCTACAAACAATAAAACTTTCATTAATTGCTCTTATACATGGTGGTAAAAAGCATAGGATCAGCAGTAATGGGAAACCAGAATAAGTTGTTTCAACCAGCCTTACCTGCACTGTATTGTTGGCAAGATCCAGCATCCAGAAACCAATAACAAAGACAATAGCTGCCTTTGTTCGGGTACCTTTGTATGTGCTGCATTTGAATAAATGAGTTTTTTTTTAAGTCGAAAGTCCATGTTTATGAATTAAAAAAAGAGGATCAAAAGGAGGCAACATGAACCTGCAATGCTCCTTCGTATCACCTAATAAATATCCAATGTCTGCAGAAAATCCGATTAATATCACCTATATTGCAAGACTTAGTTCAGCTAATATAAAAAGCTGTAAACAACTTATTTAAAAGATATAGGAGTTCCTAAGACTTACTGCAGCTGAGATCATGAGAGATCCTATCAGAATAAATGGCCGTCTTCTTCCATATTTAGAAGTGCATTTATCACTCCAAATACCAACACACGGTTGAACCTGGAAAATAATAAGCAACTCAAGAAAACTACTTTTTGAATCAAACAAATGTAGTAGGTGACAAATATATGTACACTTTTCTATTCTTTGCCAGATTGGCTCCAGCTGTCTTTTACTAATTGCATTAAAACATCTATAGACAAGCAATAATTCACCACAAACAAGAATCAAAGGGCATTAAAAAGCTAGGTAAGATCAAGATCGTCATAGTGCACAGAATCTTAAGTACCAGAAAACATTGATGAAGTGTATTAAACAGTGAAGTTTTGTCATTTTCCTTAGAATAAAAAGAGAGGAAATTAAGTAATATGATCAGATACTACCCATTCCTATGGAGTCTTCTACTGCCATTATGTTTAGTGTAATTATAGCCCATTGTGGAAATGTTGTTGAATCATCTCCATTAAGCACATGTATTTTGCATTGAAGGTGCCCCTACTTGATATGCATGTTGCTAACCTACACCAACTCCTATGAAGTAAACATAAAACGTTATAATTATGGACATGGGTCGCTCGGTTGGGAAAATTTAAAAATAATAATAATACAGGAAAGGAAATAGAGTAACTGATGGCTATCACCTACCACAAGACCCGTAATCGGCCCACAGAGCCAAATAAAAGAAGAAAAGGCATGCTCTATTCCAAGTGTCTGCAACAATAAGTTAAGAGGCGCTAGTTAATCAAAATGAAGAATGAGTATAAAACTGAAAAGAACTCAATACATTAATGTAGATGATCAAGGAAAACATAGTATAAACCATCCAACCAAACATGAATAAACCATGAAAAAAGACAACTAATTCTATCAAATGTAAACCGAAAAATCAATCTCGTAAGAACACTTGCCGCTATGATATTACCTGTAAAGGTCCTTTTACAAAGAAACAGTTAAGATTGCTCTGTCTCACCCTTAACAACATTCACTAGAATCTGGTTAAAACATGTATCTGACGCATTAGGTAAACCCAAAAATGACCATCTTCGTTTATTGTTGTTATTACATAATCGTCAATTTTGAAACGAATGATGGTGGTCGCTAAAGAGAACGGATTTTTTATGTTCTCAAAACCTGTTCAACTCGCAGTGTAATTTTCATAAGATAAGAGCTTGAATTAATTATACTCCGATTCTCAATCTTAAACAATCATTTTAATTCTCAAAATCATTGCCCAAATCATATCCCTCCAGATCCGAACTGTCCATAAGCCACGCCAATTAAAAACACGCAATAAACAAACAAACAAAAAATATCACAAACATTTTGATGAAAGAGAGGAGGGTACGGACCTGAATATAAGGAGTTAAAAGCGAGAGCTGTAATGCCCAGCCGAATTGGACCCCGGCGGCCACCGTACAACTGAGAACCAGATTCATCAAGCTAATGTGTTTCACACTGGAAGGAGGAGATGAAGAAGGAGATGGAGAAGAATTGAGATCGATACGATGGTGTTGGGGCGAATGGGACTCGTCCACTCCCACCATTTCCACTTCGACCTCTCTCCTCAGGTTCTTGTACGGAACCCGGATCGACTTTGAGTCGTCCATCCCCGCCATGACTCGGAAAGATGGTGCGCTTGACTTGGGCGATGGCTACGAGCGGTCAATCGCACGCCCTAACATTAAACTCGGTTTTTGAGGATCTAGGGCTTTGCCCGAGAGATCTGATTCCAGGGTTAGGGAAGATGAGGAAGAACGAGAAAAATCAGAGTCAAATTTGGGCGGGTGTGGTGTAGTGGATGCGTCTGATGCGATGCCACCAGCCTCTCACTCGCGTATTCCGGAAAAGTTTGCTACGTTGCAGCACCGTGTAGAGTCCTGCTTCAGCGCATATGCACCGTCGATGGTGAACGATCTCTTTCTTTACTTAGTCCGTCGTGGGTCCATTACGACCCAAAAAGGCCCACTTAAGGAACGGCGATGGGGCCCAGTGGCAGCTTGTCGAAACTTGATTCATGGGATATTTCCGGTGCAAGAATACGAGTAATATCAACGTAAAGTGACCCTTGAATCTTCAATCGGGGCCGTTGATTGAAAAGAAATAAAAGTCTTACGACAGTGAGTTTACGCGAAGGGAAGTGTGAAACCGTGAAGCCACCGACAGTGGAATTTTGGAGTTAACATTACGTCGACACGCCGTAAACTTTCTAAAAATTACCGAGAGAAAGCTGAGAGCATTTGTAATAATATACTATTCACAATGGAGGAGTTAAATATTATTTTTATCTAAAATAATTTATTAAATTAATAAAATATTATTTATATTGAAGAAGTTATAAAAAATATAGAATAGATATTTTATTAAATGAGTTAAAAAAAAGTTATATGTAGCGGTACTATTTAAAGAACTATTTTCATAAATTTTCTTCCCACATCTTTTTTCTCCCACTATCTCTCCCAAAATTTTCTTCCCATGTTTTTTTTTATTGTTTCTCACTTGTTTTTTCTTTTTTTCAAAATTTTCTCCCACTAGTTCTCTTTCATATCTCATTTTTTTCATAATTTTCTCTTGTTAGAGCATTCACAATGGAAGAACTAAATGTCATTTTTATCAAAAATAGCTCTTTAAATTGATAAAATACCCTCTACATTGGATAAGCTAAAAAAAATGTAGAATAAATTTTTTGTTAAATGAGCTAAAAAAAAAGCTACATGTAGCGGCAATATTGAAAAAGCTATTTTCCTATATTTTCTCCCACGTCTATTTTTTTCTCCCACTATCTCTCACAAAATTTTATTCCCACATTTTTTTATTGTTTGTCTCACATGTTCTCTTTTTTCAAAATTTTCTTCGACTATTTCTCTTTCACATCTCATTTTTTCCTAAATTTTCTCTTATTATTTCTCTCTCCACATCACTTTTTTCTCAAAAGTTGAAAAATAAAATATTTAAGAAAAATACAATCATTATAAAAAAAAAAAAATGAAATGATATAGATAAAAATATAACTAATCGGATGTAGGTCTTTAAAAGTCATTAGCTAAACTAGATAAATTGAGTTTTGATTAGCTATTTTACATTAAAAAAAAAAATAGCTCTTCCATTATAAATGCCCTAATGGAGGAGTTAAATGTCATTTTTATCTAAAATAGCTATTTAAATTGATAAAATACTCTCTACATTGGAGAAGCTAAAAAAATGTAAAATAGATATTATTAAATGAGTTAAAAAAAAAAAAAGTTACATGTAGCAGCACTATTCAAATAGCTATTTTTCTAAATTTTATTCCCATGTCTTTTTTTCTCCCACTATCTCTCCCAAAAAAAAAATTTCTCATGTTTTTTTAATTGTTTATTTCACCTGTTTTCTTTTTTAAAAAAATTTTCTCCTACTATTTCTCTCTCACATCTCATTTTTTCCAAAATTTGCTCCTATTATTTCTCTTTCCACATCACTTTTTTTTCTCAAAAGTTGAAAAATAAGATATTTAAGAAAAATACAATCATTATAAAAAATAAAAATTAAATGATATAGATAAAATATAACTAATCAGATGTAAGAGGCCATTAAAAAGTCATTAACTAAACTAGATAAATTGAGTTTTGAGGAGCTATTTTACATTAAAAAAAAAAAATTAGCTCTTCCATTGCAAATGCTCTAAAGGATCGTATTATAAATTTCTTTAGTAATCGTACGTATTAAGTATTGCTAGGTCAATGAGTTATGTACATAGGATTGGCTTAACTACAACATATATGTTATTATAAATTAAATGGTGAGGATTTATCATAATAAATAATTGAAATGATTTATCATAATAAATACCAATAAATAGATAAAGTAATAAATAAAAAAGAAAATTAATATTTATTATAACAAATTTGAACCATTCAATTATTTTAATTAAATCTTTATCATTCAATTTTTTAACAGCATATAATTGGATATATGTAGATAAACCAATATTATATTAAAACATTTTTAAATGTGTTGACTTTGGCAGTCAGTTGTATTGCCAAAAACGACATTCCTGTGTTATCACTAAATATCGTCTGAATTAACGGTCTATAGTCATTAATTAAGATTGTTAACTCAATTCCTCGTATGTGGTTATTTTTCAGCTTTTTAAATGATTGCTTTGAGAAATTCTAGTATTGGTTGATCGACAACTGTGGGAATGACAAAAATGAGCAACGCCAGCAATAATAGTATAACTCGAGAATGATGGAAAAGGATTATGACGAGTGATTTCATACCAAAATTTTCTGCAGTCGAGCAAGCAATTGAAAGAGAGATTTTCCATAGAATTTTGTATCAAGTTGTATCAAGTTGTCATAATGCCCGCTCGAACAAGTAAGCCCAATAAAACCTCTCACAATTACAGTAAGATGAGACCGCAATCCAAGCGGGAGATTGCAGTTCACAGGATGTCTTATGTACATCAATATTATTAGTGATTACTACACTGTCCACAGTCCATACCAAGATACAAAACTATCCATATGTTTTAAGCTATTCATATACAAGAACAAAAGGCGTACTTGAGTTAATCAAAGGCCTCATTGCCTAACACTATGATCGCCCATGTCAGCTGCAACTTTTGCGGCTCGAGTTAAAGCATCTGAGACCCAAAGAGCTCCCTTCGAAAAGTAGCTACTGTTTACCACGCCGCTTGCAGCTGCTGCAGCTGTTCTTCCTGTTGCCCACGCAGCTGACTTGGTCATATCTGAGACATGATACTTTCCATCAACAGATCTAACAGCTTCAACCCCTGCACATATCTTATCAGCGAGGCCGATTCTCTCGCTGAGCTCAGCAACCTTGGCTGCTGCAGTGGCTGAAACTTGATGAGACTCGTCAAAACCTTTGGCCTTGCCTAATGCATCTTTACCTAGAACATATCCCTTGGCTAGCATGGTTTTAACCATAGTTACTGCCTCTCCAGTGCTGGGAAATTGGCTTCTTTGCATATGCTGCCAAGGTTTAAAAAAATGGCTTAGAATTTAGAAAAGCAGATCATTATGCCACAAGCTATATAATCATTAGAACTAGAACAAACAAATGACATACGATTGAACCAGTTTCCTCTTCTTGCCTATGTGAAGGCCTGTTCCAAAAATCAAATTCATCTTCATATTGCCCCCAGCGGGTTATGCATACGCGTTGATCCAAAATTGTGGCACCCTGAAAGAACAAATTTCACAGAGGTCATATAAACTATCACCGAGTATCACATAATCGTCATGCAAAAGGGCAAGAAAAACCCAATACAAGTAAAAAATTATAAATTTGATTGCAGAAAGATATTAATGGCTGGTTACAAACGAAAATTGGTGAAAAGATCCGTGCATTTAAATGAAATATTAAGTATTTGACTATGAAAAGACCTTGAATAAGTAAAACCTATTAATAAAGACAACATAGACAAAAGGAACAAATAGGATAAGAATATCATGACACGATGTCATATAAGGTGGTGGAAAAGTGAATAAATTAAGTGCCAGCTAATATCATGACACAATCTCCGACTGAATGAATATGGTTTACTTCATCGATGCCTGCCGCTTGGATCCCATGGGACGTCAGTCCAAGCAAGCGGTTCTACTTTTGAACTTGGTTTTTTGTGTAAAATTACTTCACTCGGACCTCTACCAACCAAGGTACTGACCGATCCATTTGGTTCTTCAAATCTGACCAAGATTTTGAATTCCAGAGACTTGCATCAATTTGCTTTGACACAAAATTTTGCCAACACAAAACATTGACAGTTCCTACTGGTCTACGCACAACAGCTAAGGAGCTGCAATAACTTTGGCTTTATATATATATATATATATATTTTATGACAGGGAACCTCGGCAAGACAAAGTCCTTCGAAACCACTCCTGCCGAGTAAACCTTGTACCCATGCATTGCACCCTTGGAAGTTTCCTTACACGGATTAGGGTAAATCACTGGCTTTTACACCAGGGGGTGTGGCCCCAAGGGTGAGTTTGCACCTGGCAAGTTGGGATCTATGGGATGATACTCCCTAAGACCACAAGCGTCAACCATGAGGCCAACCCCTTGGGAATATGTGGAGATATGTGGATAGAAACACAATTCCCAGTCAGTCCATTTACAAAATATGATCACCAAACATAGAGATTCATGAAATATAAGTACCTGACTACAAGTAGATCACTAAAGATTCTAACTTTATGCCTTACACATTATCAATTTTCTAGCAAAGAGTTCGATCCCTACTCACACTGAGCAAGCATGCAGTGTCTTGAGAATAAGCATCTTTGAATGTCACATAGGCGGTACAAGCAAATTCACCAAATTCACCGGATCTGCTTTGTCCAAACCAACAAAACAAAAACAAAATCCCATGTTAGCGATAAACACATACAAGTATCGCATCATATACTGAAGAACTATACAATAAATCCATAAAGTGCCAATGAAATTAGCAGAATGCTTCTATTTCCACTTAATGGTTAGTTAACAACGACCCAAAAAAGTACTGGAGAGCCCTTTAGAGCTGACTATTATTCAATTACCCAACAAGAATTAACAATCCCTCCTGTGATCAAAATTGTTTAATTTTGTGCAATAAACATGAATAGTCATTCAAGTACTGTAAACTATTATCTGTAACCCCAGCGTTCGTGTGCCCAACTTTATGCTATAATATGATTAAAACACCCTAAGCAACCAAAAAAATTACAAAGGGATTTCTTCGTTAATCTCCATAACAACCTTAATTATTCTTAAAGAAATACAACAGTTTTGCTTTCAAAACCTATCTCTGAAACAAAATGGATTCAATCAGCTCTCACTGTCTCACATATGTCAAAGTACAAGTTCGGTAAATTCCAGGTCGGAACAATGGATGCTACCTGGCGATTTCGACATGTTCGATCGCACCAGAGAAAGCGAAAAAATCATAGACGTCCTTGTCCGTAGCCTTCGGAGACAAACCCGAAACTTCTACAGTATACCCTCCAGGATTCATGCTTTCCAAAAAATCTCAGAAACCATAAAAATGGTCTAACCTGAAAATTGAGAAGTGAAACATATGATTCGAAAAAATATACATCTATTCTCACTGCAAAAACATGTACTTAAAGAAGAAATTAATACTAATTCATAACTTCATTTTAACTAACTGTTCAAAATATCTTGCTTACAGATTTTAGACGAGGAAGATCAACTCGGAGGGGAGAAGGGGAATTTCCAATTTCCAAAGCAAACGCAACCTTTAAGGGACCCCATTTTGTGAAATGGATTAGAACAAACGTCTATTCTCAACCGACGGGCCAATGTGACGGTTACATTCGGGTAATTTGGGATAGGCTTCGGGGTCCGATTTTAGGCCCAGTGGGTTCGGGTCAATGGGATTACAGGCCCGGGCTTAATTATAAATGAGCCATTCAAAACGATGCCCAGCCCACACATGCAATTATAGGTGGTTGGGCTTAGTGAGATATTGTTATAAGCGTTAATAGCGCATATAGGTCATTATTAACGGTGGAAATGATGCCGTTTGGAGAGCGAGATTATAGGCAAATAAATCAAAATTTTGATTCTCTCTAGGGGCCACCTAAACAAAGATTTCTACTCTGGAACGTGCTACGACAATCTTAGACTTTGATTTTCCTAAACATGGTTTTTTTCTAAAAAATATCTATATTTTTTAATTGTGTTTAAGAAACCACACAATAGCGGATGTCGTTAGTCAATCTCCTCTCCTCTCTATGGACATGTCAAAAAAAAAAAAAGAATAATAAACTGGCCGTTAGTTATCTTTGAGCATGCAGCTGCTGAGGATTACAACCATTTTGCTATGATCAAAATCTGAGCAAACCACGTACGTGTAGATTAAATTTTATAACTTTCTCAGAGGTTGAAGGGTTTGAAGTTGACCCATTAATTGGAAATCATTAGACGGCAATAATCAAATATTGCTGCATGCAGTTTGAGATGCCTCTAGCTCCCTCACTGCCTTAGCTATAGGAAAAATAACATGAATTAATTAGTTAATTAATCGATCATTAAACAAGTGGTTAGCTGGTTCGTACGTAGTAATTAATATTACTTAATTGCCTTGAACAACGAATTATTAAAAGGTCGGTGGCATTAAGGCAGAGATATGCAGTCAGTCTAAATATGCGTTGCAGTTCTTGTCAATGGTCTCAAATTCGACGTACTCTATAGCGACAATGGGGTCCCAATAATTAATATGAACGACCAAACAAAATATTGTGCATGAAAATCAGTTTAATTATTACTTCATTGTAACCTACTAACCATGTCGCATTGCCAAATTTTCACGAGTTTTAACGGTGGTAATTATCGCATGTTACGCACTGTCATCATCATCAAGGCTGAGCTTTTTAATTAATTAAAGGGTCTATATATATGTATATACTTGCAGGTATTTCTCACGTAAGAGCAATATAATAATTGAGTTCAAGTGTAAAAAAGTGGGAAAGAAAGAAGAGAGGATGAATTAATTTGTAGATACTAAAAAAGGAAAAAGAAAAAAGAAAGCTTGAGAGAAACTCAGGAGTAAGATACCCAGAAGAAGTCTGGTTATTATATAAAGTAATTAGTTACTACATTTTTTTTGTTCTTTTTTTTTTCTGGTGAAAATGAAGGGATATGGCATGGAGCCCATGTAAACCCTTTTGGCCTGGCCGGCCTAGTTACCAATCCTATAAGCTAGATAGTAGAAGGGGTAGTAGGAGGAGGAACAAGGAGACAAAGATAACGCTCGCTAGCCCTTTGTATTACATAAGTAAACTCCTGATTATGGCCGCTTGTGCGCTATCAGCGTCTGTTGTAGCCAAAAGGTCGGACAGGCGGTCGCTTAGGTCATCCACCTCTCTGTGTAAGTTTCTAATATAGTTGCAAGTCTCCTGCAACACCTTTGAAGCCGATACCTGCAGAGACCCAATATGATTAGCCTTTCATTAATTTTTTTTTTATGTGTAATATTACTATTATTGTTAACGGTCCACACCTCAAGTTCGATCATGTGGCCAGACAATAACTTATCTATCTACCAAACCAAATGAAGGCCACACATTACACACATATATATAAAATATATATATATGTGAGCGAGAGAGAGAGAGAGAGAGAGAGACTGTAGATACCTTGTCGGAGCGCCTATTGCGGATCTCAGGGATAAGTTGTTGTAACTTGGAAACAAGATCGGTGATCTGGTCATCAGAAATATTATTCCTGGAAGCACCTGACGACTGGCTGGAGCGGGATCTTCTGGTAGACATTGTTAGGGCGTGGGGGGGGAGTACTGTCAGATATTAATAGTTGTTGAGAACTAAAGTGATGTGAAGAAGAATGGGTATATATTGATCGAGGGGATGGAGTTATAATTAATAAGCGAGAGAGGGAGGGAGAGGGAGAGAGAGAGAGGAGGGCGTGAATGAACAAAAGCAGATCGATGGAGTAAGTGGTGTTGGGGGTGAGGAGGACAGGTGCATGGGAGAAAGAAGTGGGCTATGCTTGCTGTTAAATAGGGTTGCGCGCGCGCGGGGGCGAGAGAGATACGCCATGCTGTGGTTTCTCATTGTGTCGCCAAACCGGGGTTAGAGTTCAAGTGGGTTTAGGGAAATGCGGTCGTTTGCACCCAACGACGCGGGACCTGTGTGTGTCAGTCTCAGCACGCAAGCCCACGTTATCATACTACCTCCTGTCATTTGAATAATTTACTTTATTTTCTACATTATTGAAATACGCCAACATGTTTTTTTTTTTTTTCTGCCCTTTTGATCATGAAACAATTAAATATCTTCTAGCTCTCTCTTCGGTCTTCCCTCCTCGTCTTCTTCCTCACTCTACTAGCTAGGTAGCTGTAGTCTGGAAGTTGGAAAGGATGACATTGTTGACCAGTCAGCAATGGATCCCCTCCCTAATACTCTTCCCTCGAGGCTTCGGAAACAACATTGCATGTGTCCTCTCGTATACTCTCTGTACGTATCACCGAACCCAAGTTTGTGGCATGTCTTATTCGATTCTAACATAATACAATACAAATATATATATATATATATATGCACTACGCAATATTTGGCATAGAACCTTCCTGTGTTCAATTCCAACTTCTTTCTTCTTTGTGCTAGTCAGTCAATCAAAATCATAGCCCTAATTAACCCCACTTAATTTAGACTCATAATTAATTATAATTAATTAACTAATTAATGGGGTTTTTGATTCCCGAATCTTGTGCCACTGTAAATATTGGGTTGAAAACTCCAGATAAGCTAGCTGCAATATCGAAAATGTGGGACGTTGCAATGTCCGCACGTGACAAGGATGTATTTCAATTTTTCCCGGCGAGATTCATGGAGGTAGAACGTCATAATTACCCATGCTTCAGGTTAGACCATACTGCGTTCCGTTACCATTTCACCACAAACAGACACGCAGACGGTAGGTAAAGTATATACGAAAAATCATGTCAATAACTTCAATCAGTCTGGTGTAAATTGAGTATTGTTCATCACCCTTCAATACAGAGACGGAGGGAGGGGGGTTATTGGGGTAGGCCATGATCCCTCCTAAAATAAGGAAAAAAAAAAAGTTTTAACTTTAGTCATTTGGCTCCATCAAAAAAAAATTTTGGTCATATTTTTAGATTTTATGGTCATATCCAATAAAAACTTTTAGCCATATTCTTAATTTTTTTGAGTCATATTCATTAAATTTTTTTTTATTTTTGACCCTTACTTTCAAGTGCTCACTTTTTTTTATTCTTACGGTAGTTTTTAGTTCATATAAAAACAGCCAAAATGATTTTTTTCAATAGAAAAATTCTACTAAAGAACTGAAAAGAAATTTTGGCCGGCCCCTCCCATAAAAATGTTTGGCTCCGTCCCAGCGTCAATAGAAAGCAAATGCTTCATCTTAAAACACCAAAAAATATTTATAAAAAAAAATTTAAAAAAAAAAAATCAGTCACCTTAACTATATTCTTAGCTTCGCTCGGCCTTGCCTGATAAGGAAAGAGAAAGGCTAGAAAGACTAGAAATGAGTGACCACCGAAATTGTAAAACAAAAAAAAGGACTAAAACATGAAGTCGCAGTTAAGTAAGTGCCAAAACAAGGTCATAGCTAGGGAAAAAGACAAACAACTAGCTACAAGCCTACAAGTCTTCAAGCGGTATATATATATATATATATATGTTTATCGGTAAGAAGCTGGTAACTGATAACCTCTGCAACTATCTACATTTATCTTCTGGTTTTTTGTTTTTTTTTTTTCAATGTTTTTCTAACATTTTAATTTTTATAATATTTTCCTTTTGCGTTTTAAAATAACAAAAATATAAAATAAATATTATCTTATAAAGAATATTTTTGTTATTTTTGGATTGTAAAAGGAAGACATTGCGTCCCGAATTTCAATGGTAAATTAAGTGAAACATTGAATTAGTACGTAGGGAACTCCGATTTTTTTTTTTAAAAAAAAAAGACATACGGGTTTTAATTAATTAATCTACCTCTATATATATATATATATATATATATATATATATCATATCCTAGATTCCTCCAAACATGGGATAAATTTTTGTTTTGTTCTCTCTTTTTGTCGATATGTGCTACTCTATATATTATATATATATATATATATATATATGTTCGTGCGTCCCATTTTACCATGCACATAAAAGTTGAACGGTCATTTATGATTTATTTACCAAGCTTTGCTAAACCATGAAATGCCAACACCTAAACTATATACATTTATTGCGTTACCAATTATTTGGATTGGGTTTCACAAACATGATGTATATATCAAAATATTAATGTTGATTTACCAACTATGGGTCACATGATCGATGAGGCGAATCTACAATACATACATTAATATATATATATATATGAAATTTATATGTTTTATAAGATGGGTTTTGATAAATATTGTCATAGTCTCATAGACTAGGAGATCGATCTCCTAAACTGATACTATTAGAATATGAATTAATTAAATTACTGAAATCATCTCTCTTTTTTTTTTATAAGTTTAACATGAATAAAAATAGATATCATAACTTTGAATTGAAACTCTACAGTGATAGCTAGGCCTCACTTGTTAGGAATTTCAACCCACGTATGAGAGAGGTGTCAAATTAATAATTAAATTATTAAATTTGTTATTTCTTATTAATTTAACATACTTAACCGTTTGTCTATATCCAAATGTATTCTTAACTTCCTTAATAGATCCAAAGTCTACAATGGCTAGTCATTTTTAAGTGCTGAAAAATGTTATGCTTAAATATTAGAAGGCCTAGTTTCTACTAATCTAATAATTCCTTGATCAAATTCATTTGCCACGCACACACCTTTTTTTTTTTTCTTTTCTAAATGCAACTTAATTAAAACACAAAACACTCAAAACTGTTTTACATTTACGCTATATCAAAACATTTTTTCAAACAAAAATTTAAAAACATCATTAAAAAGCATTAACAAACACAACCCAATCCCGATCCCGATCCCGATCGATTATCATGGGAGAACTAGGTACATTATTTCTTTTCAAATTTAGAGAAGTGCCACATTTTGGGTACGTATATGATCATCATCACCCATTAATGGCAATATGGCATGCGATTAAAAAGTGGACTTTTTAACAACTCTTGCAAAATTATAGGCTGCATTATGTTTAAGGATATCTTGACTTTTAGATGCGCCCTTTAGCTGCAAGTCGTTTTCATCGTGAAACTGAGCACCCCGGCCGGGCCCGGAGGGCGCCCACGTCAAAATGATCCAAAACTGTACTGCCGACACCCAAGGTTGTTATAGAAAACGAATAAGGAAGGACGCAGGCGAACGAGACCGAATAAGTTTCAAGAGAAAAGAGAAACAAAGTAAGCATGCAGCTTTCATTAGTCCAAGGACGGTGCTAATGACATCACCGACCGTGGTGGTCCTTGAAGGAAGGAGGGGGTGAGTGATTGAGTTGAAAGATTACTTATGATAGCGATTGAATTATTTTGGACCTTAGGATTATTTTTATCCTTATGTAAACTTTAATTAAACTCGGGATGGTAAGAAAATTCATCTCTCCAAATAAATTTTAGATTGTCCGGCAACTTACTAATCAAGCAGACGGCCAGGGTCTATGTGAACTCTTTCACACATGTGGTTTAAATTAATTACTAACAATTTAGATGTTGAAAATCCTTATCCGTAAACTCAAGGTGAGCCTCGCTTGCAGTCTTGCAGATCTTTCGCATAGCAGGTCTATCTAAGAATGTCTTTGGCATTACGATTTCGCATACCACAAGTGAAATTTTAAATTAATTAATCGTGAAAAATGTGTAGTTTCAAAGCGTGTTTTAAAAAATTGCTATTTGAAAATGCATAAAATCGTAGTTAAGAGGATGAGTTTTAAAAATGCACAATTTTAAAGGTTAAATTGCAATTTTACTAAATGTTCAACTTTAATTTTAAAAGCACAAGCTTTAAAATTGTTGTTTTTCAATTGCACGTTTTAAAATTACAAACTTAAATAGACCATAATTAAAACCTTTTTTGACAGGCGTCCAATGTCTAAGATGTCGTTAAACATCCAAATTAATAGGGAGATTGAGTGTCTGGTTGTTCCCCCTTACAATGGCTTGAGTAAAAGATAAGTGACATCATATTATCATATATGTTTATAGGGAATATCTTCAATTAGGATGTGGGGGTAAAACCAATCTTTTACAGCATCCATTGAAAAAGTGACAAATAAGTTAAATACACCACAAACAATAAAAATGAATATACTGGATCTTATGATTAAAAAAACATATTTCTCTTTTCCCTTTTAAGAGAAAAAAGGAGGTGGCGGCCAGCCTCCGATGTCATCTCTGTCTCACCTTCGGCCACGTGCACTCGTTGCCTACTGCTCTAGCACCCTCCTCGAGTTAGTGATGATGGTTCATGGTTGTGGGTTGCAGTTCCCATGGGTTTCAACAACACAAGAAGCGGCCAATAAGAGGCTTGGGAGGCGGCATTTGACAGCAAAGCTTCATACCTAGCGGTACTTCCCAATGGAATGGCTAGATTTGTGCCGGTTTGGCTAAAAACAATGACTTTCTGGGCTCAGGAGGAGTTCAATGTGGTGGTTCAATATGTGGGTGGCATGTGTATTGGGTGGTGGGTTAGGCGAAATCCGGTGACGGAGTTAGGTTGAAAAGGTAGTGGACTTTTTTAGGGCCGGTGGAGTACTGTTTTTATTTATTGGTTTTATATATATATAAGATTCCGATCCCCTTATTTCATGACTATCGAATTTGGTGTTTTTAAATGATATGTCAATCTCTTATTAGAGGCTGTAAAACCTCACTTTTATATATAACACATCCTGATAGTAAAGACTCTCATGTTTATAAATATATAAAAACATAAACCGAAAAATCATGATTATATCCTTAAAAATAATTTTAAAAAAATTTAAGAAAAAGAGGTGGAGCCGTAGAGGTGGAGCCGACCCTCCACCTCCAGATAAACCATGTTATAATTCCTAGATTCGTCCACACAATTAGAAATGGTCTTTTGTTTTTATCACACATAAATAAAATAATAATGACCCAAACAGGTTACTAGATATATATATTCCCGGCCGACCACAAAAGTTTTGCTAAATCTAAGCATCGGTCATTAATTAATTAATTAGAAG
Source organism: Carpinus viminea (assembly GCA_013348765.1). NCBI lineage: Eukaryota > Viridiplantae > Streptophyta > Magnoliopsida > Fagales > Betulaceae > Carpinus > Carpinus viminea. The sequence goes on from CP054671.1 coordinate 5,284,238, forward strand.
TAATTGGGTTAATATGAACTAAATTGAGGGTTAATTTGAGATGCATGAATGATACAGTCGCACTCAAATGTCACTGCCGTTGTAGCACAGTGGTGCAGGTATATGTTACGTGACATAAAGGAGTGGGGAGGGGCAAAGCACCGACGAATCATAGATTGATTGGGTGTTTTGCAAGATTTGCGCCATATTAATAGAACAGATCATCTCAGACCAAAACCACATTTGCACTGATTTGATAGAAATCCTCAAGATGAGGCTGAATCATATCCCTTCACAAACAGTTAATCTTCTGCCGATCGAGTCTATATACATTCACATGATGTCGAAGGTCTTTTCTGTTCAACAACCTCGTATCAACATGTCTCTTAATTGACCAGGAGATTCATGATAAACCAACATTACTGTTATCAACTGTGCTTTTTATTGCCCCGTCGTGCCTGCATCTAGGGTAATGGTTTGACCCACGATGGGTTCTACTATGCTCTGACAGGGCATAGTCAGATTTTGGCTCAATTGGACTTAAAAGAAGAATATGCGGTTCTCACCGTCTAAACCATCTATTGTTATCGTGCACAACAATAATAAATAATATGGTCAAAGTTTAAGACTTGTGGAGAAAATTATATATAGGATGTATAAATTCATAGTATATGATAGAAATTGGGAGATTGATGTGGACTTGTTGATGTAATTAGATGTGATTATTCATTACAAACACTTTAAAAAGCCAAAAGAAATTCTATTATAGCTTTCAAAGGTTCAAGGTTTTGCTTGAGCCATTTGGAGAAGCCTAGTTCCAACAACTTAATGAAAAGCTCCCCACTCTAATTTGGAGGCGGTCACTAACTTAGAACCATAGGAACTAAGATTCTCTCTGGCCTATTCAAAAGAATTGGTGAAAATCTTGATCCGAACCAAAGTGCAAATCATAGTAAAGTGTGTCACAAACAATTTTACCTTTCTCCACACCAGAAACCTCTCTTGATATTTTACAATGTTTTTTTGTAAGAATGGTTTCATTTTTTTTAAGGTGCAAATTATTTCTCATCCACAATTCTCTCTTCAAACTCCTCGCCCGTTCGGTGAACATCCACACTGCACTATATTCTAAACAATAATAAATAATATGAAATCGAAAAGATAGTCGAGACATGGATTTACGTGGTTCAGTAAGGTGCTTACATCCACAGGAGAGTACGTCTATATTTCACTACTAATGTTAAGAGTTACAACATAACACACACATATATATATATAGGAAAACCATAATTGTACAGATTTATTTTCAAAAACTCATCCACTCCGTGAAAGGAGCTTTGCTCCATCTACTCGGTGAACGTTTACTAGTATTCCAATATTACTCTTTATGCCGAAGAGAATATGAGCCACTTATACAATTTTCAATATATAGGTGCTACCATGCATGAGAGGCTACAAGCAAAGACGGATTTATGGGGGGAATGGGAGGGGCCCTGGTCCTCCACTCCCCCCTAAAATTATGAGAAAAAAAAAATTGAAGGCAACAAAATAAAAAATAAAAAAATTAAGTTATTTTGTTGCCAATTGGTCCCTCCTCAAATTAAAAGCTAAATCCGTCCCTGAGCTACAAGCTTAATAACCTGAATCCATTAATTTTAGAAATATTTTACAATTCCACATCTGATATAATATTGTAGTACTTGCCACCATTTTTTTAAAGGGCACACAAGGTTTGAAATTCAAATTACAAGTCATCATCCTGCGCGCAAATTTATTTGCTGTCATTCTACATATAATATTAGTTTGATTAGTCAAATATTGGTCTTAATTTATGGCTTTATGGGTACAAATAACACGGTTTGCCAGTTAATCAAGTGCTTGGAGTTGGATCACCTTCCTAGCTAATCAAATGTCATTGTACGGAAATTAGACCAGGTTGCAATTATAATTATTAATTCCTCGATCTAAAAAGAGTTGGATTACGAGTATAACTACGTACGTACGTACATGAAAAAAAAAACATTTTAAAAGGGATAGATGCTGCAATCACAATTCCATAATTTCCATGCACATTTCTTTTGAATAAGACATTATTATTACAAGAAATATAGAATCCCCTTCACATTAAATATTTATTGTTTTGTATGACCAGTTGTTTAAGTTTGTCTTTATTATTATTATTTTCTTCTCATGACATTAGATACACAAAGTAATTAGTTGCTGCATGTTAATACAACTTAGAGAATTTTCAGCTGCATTTTCGCAATTTTAAATAAAATTGTAGAAAGAAAACGTCTTGTTTAGGAATATCTTTAAAAAACGTGAAAAATCTTAAGTTTTCTCACAACAAATGAAGAGTTTTAATATTTAACGCTCAATTAATTTTGAAGCTGTTAATCCAAACAAACCGTTAATGATTACCAAAAATTAAAAAATTAAAAAGGTGGGATTTAATTTAAGTACTTCACTAAAGCTAGGAATGAAGGTGGGCACATGAGCTTCACCCAATGGACAGCGATGCATGTACTTAAGATCCTAATGTTTTCTTGTTTTTTATTTTGTTTTTTTATTTTTTAATTGTTATATATATATATATATATTTGCCACGCTGGCAATAGCACGGGAGATTCGGGGAAGGTTGCATTTTCCCGTCATAGCTAGGCATATAGTAGGTAAAACTGTAAGACAAAGTGTTACAAAATAAATTTCAAATAAGTTGTACTGAATTCTTCTTTCGGTGATTCCGCGTGTTAATTTTTTTGACAAATCTCTCACGTGTCTCTCTTATTTAAATAATCATCTTCATTAATTTGGATCCTGCATGTGATTGTATGCATTATTATGTATACCTTTTCAGGTAGTCGGATCTTATACATAATACGTGCACAACTTTCTAATTAGGGGCAGAACTAAAATTTTAGACGGAAAAAAACATAACCTTTTAGGAAAACACATCAAAGTTTGGGGCCTTTAAGGCTTCTCGTAGTACTTAGGAGTAGTACTATGGCTTAGATCTTGTCTCTTTAATAATCTAGTTTTATATTTGAGAATCACATGCCAACTTAATAAGATTGAATCGTTAGAGAAGCATATATATGAGAAATGTTTGGTTTCATTTTTTTTATATATATACATAAATAATGTGCAAATATACCATTGAATGTAATAAACCTGTTTCCATAAATTCAATGATAAATTAAAAATAAAATGGATAAATTACATAAGCAAATGGTTGGGTTAAGGTTGCATCACCATCAAAATCCGAACCTTTAAAAATCTGAACCTTGCGCCTATCGAAAGAGAAAGAAAGAAAGAAAGAACAATCCATGCACAAGGCACATGACAGTTCGTTGATGGTAAATGTCGTCAAAGAGAAGAACAATCCACAAGATTTGCATTGGGCGCAATTGCTGACCAGTAAATTAATGTGCTTCACGCCCCCGACAAGCCGCCGCTTTTTTTGTAATATGTATATCCTTTTCCAATATCTAAAAACCCATCGCCTTTTGATTTACCATGAATTTTTGTCTCGCTGAAGAAAATGCATCTCTCATCAATAACTTAATCTAAAGAGTTTTTTTAGTGTTCTTGTCCCCCTACAACCTAAATTTCATCACAACAAGCTGAGCCCGAGCCTCCTTGGAAAAAGATTTCAAGCTAGTGCAGAGGATCGAGAAGCGCGATAATCTGAGGTTGAAGAAGAGAAACATAGGACGAATTTGGATTGGGATTTTTTATTTTTTTTATTTTTTTGTAGTTTACAGTCGATTTGTAACGAATTTGGGACCACATGTAGATGGTGTTCATGTGATTTATCAGGTTGTTGTCTGATAGCATTGGCACCCAACATCCCATGTAGGAAAAGGAACAAGAGTATGAGGTTAAAAATTGACCCATTCCCACACACTTCCGCCACTGTGTTTGCTTTTTAGTCATGTGGGTATGTTCCCTCCTTTGTTGAGGACAATTTTGAGTCTCCATAGCCTCACAAAAGTCAGCCTAATTTTTTGCATCTGATCTACTGCTGCGGCCACTGCCAAACAAAGATTGTAACAAGACGTTTTTTCTTTTTCCTCTTCTCAGGAGTTCCAGAACAAACCTTGGTTTGTCTGGCTTCATTGACGTCGCGAAGCACATGTTATGTTCTTCTGATTCGGAACTTGAAACGTGTGTGTGTGTGTGTAGATAATAGATAGCATTTAAATCGTTTGTTTTCAGACTGTAATGGATGGCACATGTTGAGGAGGTGATCACCGTATTCCTCTCAAAGTGGTCGTACATGTGCTTCATTTCCATTGTTGTACGCCATCTCACTTAAGGTTTTTCCTAATGACAGAAAAAAGAAAAGAAGATCAAAGTTAACCAGTTAGCTAACTATCAGCCGATTCAAATAATGTAGCCAGGAATTGGTAGTTTGGCCTCATTGGAGCAATGTTTTATCTATTCCACTTCTTTATACATGTTTCTCCTTATTCATAAGAATTACAGACCATAACTAATAAGAAGTCACTAGTTCAAATCACCTTCCCTCTCTTGTGCAATTGTGCCGACATCTTGTGCAGTTGTATAGACATGTAAAAAAAAACAAAAAACAAAAAAAGGTAATTTTTAAAATCACATTTTGATTAAAATCTAGCTTAAATCCAATGGGGGTATTAAGTCACCTATAGGCGTAAAAAAAAAAAATAGGTGTAAAAAAAAAAAAGGTTAAAAAAAATTACTCATTTAAAAAGCAACGTTATATAAGTTAGCTACTCTTTTCTCTACTTTCTTTGGATATTATTTTTCATTTTTTGTTATTATTATTTTCTTTCCAACCCATCAAAGTCCAGCGTTTGTCAAAGTGAGTCGAGGAAGCAATGCATACCCACTTCACAGCACCTTTCTCAACAACACACTGATAATTCGACACCCTTTTCAAATAAAAAAGTTTCCAAAACCAATTTGAGAGCTGGAGGAAATGGAATTTGGACCAGAAGGCAGGAAAACGAATACCCATTTGGGGTTTTGGTTGGATATATGAAACTGCAACGGTGTATGGGAGATCCAGACAGGTTTGAAGAGATATGAGAAGAGGATTGAGGGGAAACAGTTGCCACGAAGAGAGAGAGAGAGAGAGAGAGAAACTGTTAAAAAATGGATGAATTTTTACAGAAGTTAAGTCATTTTTATGTTGGCATTGAAGCACCCATAAACCCATCTCTTTAGGTTAAACTTTATAATAGCCTTTTTTCCTGGGTTTTAGAGAAAGGGAATCGACTCATTCAATTTAATGGGCCTCCCTGCATAGGGCTTTATCAGTAGTCTACGATGGGCTGGGCTTACTCTTTCGGCTGTCACGCAATTCAAACTATATACTGGTTCTTGTTTTTGGATAAATATCGTGGAGCTTTTTGCTGTCAGAACTGATCTTGTGAAACCTTTTCTGAAACAAATACATAAAAGCATAAAGATGTGAAAAATTTTACAGCAATCACAGCATCTCAGCGACGCTAGCAGAATCATGGGAAGCACTTCATTCTCTGAAAAAAAAAAAGACACAGAACAAGGCCAAGATTACTCAGAATAGACAACATGGCAAATAACTCCCAAAAACACTTCATATAATTATGTACTTGTAGGCACGTGGAGGCGAGTTTTTTCTATACGTGCAAAGGAACCTGGACATGAATGCACACAAATGGCATGCCTTCAAGAATCAGACACGCTAAAGTTTTAAAATGCAATTGTCCTACAACTCACGTACAACTCCAATTACCTGTCTTTCAATTTCAACGGCCGATGCAGAAAGTCTTCTTTTCAAAATTGACCTCTCCTTTTCACATCTCTCCAACTCGGTATCTAAAAAAACAAAAAAAACAAGCAAAGCAAGAATAACATCAACTAAAGTACATTTTTTCAAACACATGATTATCTGTTGGTTTACAATCTTCTTCCTACGGATCATTAATTAGCTAGAAGATGATCCAGGCAGATGTTTGTCCAACAATTTGCAGCTGAGAAGTTTGTGTCTTTGTACATAATAGACTGTATGATATATTAATGCATAGTTTAAAAAAAAATCCAAAAAGCTGTTTATAAACCCCATCAAGAAAATCTATATTGCCTAGAGCTTTTCTATTGAGCTATGATACAGCTGAAATATATTTGTTAGTTAAATGAATTAATCATCTCAGGCTACATAAAATCAATCTATGTCTTCCGCCACTGACTAGTCAAGTTCCAGGGAAAACCTCACAAATTAAGTGCATGAAATCTCTAATCAAGCTGTCTTTGGCATAAGGACTCTCCAAGGCATGGCCTCTAACTGCCCATGCGCTTATGTTGTTAACAAATGCTAAAGGAGTTGCTTTTGGATCTGAGGACTTAGATGCATCATATTTTGCTTCAAGCAATTAACACACCATAGATAAAATAAAATAAGGGAAAATGTATAATAACTCCTGAGTCAATCCTTCAAAAATAAAAACTTCCTAAATTTTTTTTTTCGAAAATTTACTCCCTGAGTTAGTGAAAATGAAAATAAAATCACACGTCATTTTTTAAAAAAATTAATTATTTTTAGATTTAAAATTTAAAAATATATATTTTAATAAAGTAAAACAATGCGTTTAACCCTAGTTAACGGCAATTATCAAAAAATTGACGGGGATTTTATTTTCATTTTCACCGACTCAAAGAGTAAATTTTCAAAAAAAAAAAAAACTTAAATAGTTTTTAATTTTGGAGGGTTAACTTAGGGAGTTATATTATTGTAAGGAAGTGAACAAAGATTTGACTGACAACTATATGCTTGGATATTTAATTGTATATAGAGTGATGACGTTAATGAAAAGGCATAGTAGGAACGCATCTGTATATTTATTCCATTTTATCATATGAATCTACAAGAGATACCACAGTTACTACATCACCGATGACCTTGGTAAGCTACAGTACCAGTTAGGCAAAAGAATCATCAAGAGTCATGACAGTTTTTGATTAGTAAATTTTAGCAAAGAGATCAACACTTGGAGCAATTGACTAGACAATGGGTTGATCCTGCATCAAGTACCATTTAGTAAACCAATCCCATGACTTGAGAAATTTTTGCCTAGATGCCATGGGTCTGTAGCTTAAATCTATATAAGGAAATTAGCATGCATTATCTCAATCTATATCACGGAAAATGAAAAATGTGAGTCACTAGAACAAAATGCACAAACAACATTAAAATAACAGACAGCTTAATTCTCACCATAATAGTACGATGACAGGATAGTGATGCGTTCAGTTGGCTGAAAGAAAGGAAAAATAAAAAAGTATAGTTAGCTCAGTGCCGAGAATGAAATTACTGCATGGATATAATGCTAAACAAGTTGCTTTAGACAATAAGATTCAGAGCACATATAAAAATAGCAACATGGTTTCAGAAGCAGACAAAAAATCTGGACAAAAGAGAAGGCCAAATTTACTAGATGTAACTAATGGGATTTACATATAGAAAAAAACTAGGGAAAAAAAAAAGGGAATCATCCCCAGCCCTGGTTCTTGCTGCACAAAAAAACCCGAATAAAAGAAATGAAACTCAAACTCATTATTTAACCAGTCTCATCAAAAAACCTGAATAAAAGATCCATACGTGAGACAGTGAAAACCACTTGATTAACTTGACAATGGTTTAAGAGTTCCCAAATCACATGTTAGGCTCTCTGAAAGAAAGCAATAAATTTGGTTCTACCTAGACCCAAAAAAAAGCTGTTTCACGTGGCACAATGAAAGGGTCATTACCACTGCAAGGACAAAGATGGATTTCTCGAATTTTACATAACATGACTATCTGTCTTCATGGTAGAACTATATTTACGTATTACAATCAACTTACAAAATCAATATCCCTGGGCATTACATGAGATGGTAAAGGGATGCAGTGGGGTTCGGGTTAGGTCTAAGGTGCAAAACTTGTGTGGCAGAAAAGATAATATATTGGAAAAAGAGAAAAATAATATTGGTTATCAGTGGAATTGAATAATCATAATGAGAATTAACTAGAAACAATCATCACATGGGAAATGTTGCAAGAGATGCATCCAAACTGAAAAATAATAATAATGAATCTCAAAGTTCACAATTACAGTATATTTTCAACGTGAAGGCATAAGATAATTGTTCCAGTTCTGGATTTCAGATCATTATAGTGATCAACTGAAAGCTTTGCTGAAGATTACCATTACAAAAATACCCTCACGGCGAGTAGGCACTTGCTCAAGCTTTTTCAATGTCTCATCACCTTTAGTAAGTCGACCAAAAATCGCATACTGAAGCGGATTCATGTCAGCCATTCCATTAGTAATCATGTCATATGAGATACTATAATAATCTTCACAACAAAGCCGGCAAGTGCAACTAACAAACCTGGCCATCAAGATGAGGGGCATCTCCAAGAAGTATTGAAAACGATGATTGTGCACTGTTGGGATCCTCAAACCTATACCAAAGAAAAAAATGAACAAGTCAGGTTTTCATACTAGCGAAGGGAACTCAACAAGATTCAAGTCCAATGCAACAATAACTCTAGATGTCTACTCATTTGTATACTGCTGAAAATCCAATTATGAAAATATAGATGAATATCCAAAATGCTCTTGAAAGTTCTATTCAGGTGGAAAACATAAAACAGGAATCCTACACAAACATAATCATCCTCATTTGTAGGCTGATCACCATGGTACACCATGGACGTATCATGACCAGATCAGCATGGAATAGTTTATTATCATAAGTAGATCAACATGAAGCATGCTACAGTCCCGTTATTACAAAGTGGTTCTTATTCTTCCTCAGACCATATCTTTTGGACATGTAACCCAAGGATATACATGGCAACTGTATCATCCAATAATAATTAGTTTTTAAAAAATGTTTGATTGTTGGTTTAAAAAGTACTAGACATTAAAGTTCTTGCATTTATGTAGTCAAACTGGCCAGAAATAAAGAGCCAGAAAATGCAGTATTTAGCACAGAATACAAAATTTCTTTCAGTACTTCCAAATGAAAGGCTTCCGGATGAACTAGAAATGTTGAAATGTTTTCATCTTCCAGACCTAAATGGCTATATCATATATAGATAGTCTCTTACCACTTCATCCAGCCAGATGGTACCCCTCCAACTTATCTAAAGGGTCATCAACTCACAATCAATCACTTACACAGTAGACTGTCTAAAAATTACAGAGGCGCTTCTAACTCATACTTGGTACAATAAAGCCAGTGCATGAGTACCAATCATATTTGGTACCCAACTGTAATGTCCCAAGTTAACTGACCCCAGTTCACCATATAACACTGCAATATAGATTATAGCTTTCCGGGTGACCTATACCCACTAAACAGTGAAATATCATAGCACGAACAATTATATAAGGATGAGCTAAATTATAACAACCATGAAAAAATCGGTAACAAAGAAGACATTACCTCCCCATGGAAAGAATACCCTTTACATGTTTGACATCACTAAATTCACCAACAACGGTCTTTTCCGCTTCTTTTCTTTGTTCTTCATTCATAGGGGCTGATCTTCCACCTACAACATCAGCCACTTGGGCAACAAAGCCCTTATCAACCTACAACAGGTTCATACTCCCATTACGCACATTGGTATAGTACAAACAATCAGCTTATCAACAATAATCAAGCTTTTCTAAGGTCCCAGCACCTACCCGAAAGAAGTGATTAGTATTAAAGCATCCCAATCGAACAAGTTTGAAAATATGGTCAACGGTTTTGGGTGCAACGGTCGGGAAGAAACCAAATTCGATGTCTCCATAGTTTGTCTGCTTGCAAAATGCTTTAGACAATTATAAATTTAACCAAAAATAATTAAATTAAACTAAAAGAAAAAAAAAAGGCAATAAATGACATAAACATCATTAAGCATGTAAGAAACACATCTAACTGATTCATTTGTTTAAGTATCACGGAATGCCCTATTTCAACTTCAATTACAGTTTTACTAAATTACTATGCACTTTATTAGCTACAGCAAACCAAAGTAATTGAAAATCTAGAGATTACGGAAAAATCGATTCAAGAACGAATGGTTGCGTTTGCGTACGATAAATTTATCGGAAGAGTAAACAACGGAGCCACAAGAAACATAAGAATTTTTAGACGGAAACAAATTCTAGTGTTCGAGAAAAAAAAACAAAACCTGGAACACGACGCGAACAGAACCGAGCTGGGGATCTTCGGCCAGCGCACCACCTGCAATGAATATCACGCAGAGGCAGCTCAGGATCCACGCGTTGCAAGCCCCCATTTTTTAGCTCAAAATTTGGCGCCTGATCTGAATTTGCCGTCAACTCCCAAAAGAAATCTATGAATTTCGCAATCCTAAAAAAGAAAAATATGAAATATGCACGTTGAGCCGGGAAACGGGTTTTTAGCGGAGACCCGGCTCACGATCAATTGGGTTTGGGCTAATCCGATATGGGATAGGTTACAAAAGATTTAATTAGTGTTGAAATTCACTAAGCTCACACTTGAGCCCAAGGTTAATCACCCGTGATTCGGATACTTTTTGGGGCTTTGAGTAAAATATGACTATACATCGATTAACATTTGGCCAATATAAAATTCCTTTTTCCTTTATTTTTTTTTTTTAATGATATTTGGTTTATTTGATTGGCCAATAGTTTAACATATGATTTACTGGTTATTCCATTTACACTTCAATAGTAATAGAGTTTAACATATGTAATGTGTTATATAAGATTATTACTAAAGTTTTGGCGAACAGATTGAAAAGAATTTTGCCACAGATTATTTTCCCCCATCAAAGTGCCTTTATACCAGGAAGATTAATCACAGTATAATGTTCTAGTGGCGATGAAGCTCTTCCACAATGGATGCCGAATGAAGGAAAGAAGGGCGATTGAAATATGAGCTTAAGCTCAATTTGAATAGTTAATAAAGGAATTCAAAGTATCTAAAATAAAATAAATTAAATTTTTTGATCCACAGCCGATTGAAGTATGAGCTTAAACTCGGTTTGTATAGTTAATAAAGGAATTCAAGCATCTAAATAAAATTAAATTTTTTGAATGGGGAAAATACACTTATCCCTAAATTGGGGGGGTAAAGTGTTAATTTAAAATGTTTAAGGGGATAAAATATACTTCATAAGGGTCAAATGTCAATGTCAAATACTTTAAGGAGTAAAATATCATTTTTTTTTAAACATTGGGGTTAAGAGTGCAAATGAGTTGACAATTCCAGGGTAAAAAATGTATTTTTCCCCATTTTGAATTGTTTACAAGTAATTTGATTCATTTTACAAGCTTATATTTAATTAATCTCTAAATTTCTGGCTTCTTTCTTTGGGGCCATGGTCCATCATAGTTTGGTGACACCAAAAATTAATAAAACGCACCTGCATGGGCTTTCCTTTCAGAAGTGGGCTCCGTTTGGCACTAAAATGAATTGAATTCGAATTTACTTCATGTGTTTGGAACTAAAAAATATATTTTATTTTATTTTATTTTATCTATTTGAATTGATTAGAAATAATTTTAATTCAATCTTATTCCATACAAATAAATTGGATTGGAAACTTAGTTTAGAATTGAATTGTGAATTAAATCTCGGATTATATTATCTTAAATTAAATTCGGACTCCAATTCATTTAAGAGAGTGTATTCCCTTAGACACAAAGGAATTATTTTCCTATTTTTGCCCGACATATAGGAGGACCACCCTAGCCAGGTCCCAGCCAGGTGTTTGTGGCACTAAAACGTGAAACGTGTTAGTCATTAGTACCTCAAAAATCAAAATGCATGCATGATTCGAGTTTAAGGAGCAATTTTTAACACCTTTTTTTTTTATAATTAAAATTGAAGGATGTGATCTTACTAATTAGCTAGGTTAAAATTATAATTGATGTATATAATTTTATATTTATCTACTTACATGACTCGAACATAATGTGTGACAATTTTTTACATGTTTTGTCCCATAAACCGACACAAATCTAAAACACTAGTGAAACATACTGTAACTTTGTTCACATCCGTAGTCTATCTAATAGAGTAGGATCCATTCAAAAGAGAGAGGGAGAAAATAAGTGTAAACAAAAAGAGAGAGAGAGAGTATGTAATATAACATAATATGGATTGCATAATATAAAAGTACTATTCATTTGATTCTCCATGGACTGCAGAACAGTGTACTTATTTCTAGTTTGGGAATTGGGATACTGTCCTAAGGTACCGACAAAAGTGATGTTGTCACTAGCTGGCCTCTGTGCCTCTACATTCATTCTCAATGGGCTATGTCAGGGCCAGTAGGAGGGTGTTCACCTGAAAATAATAATAAAAGAAGATCACAAGCGAAGGCATATCGACATGTTTATGTGAACACATTTTTGCCAGCGAAGGTACTACTTACTTTATTCTCCTGTGTGTTGGAATTCTTTTAAGCTATAATTTGGCATGGTTTGTTGTCAATCAAATCAAATCAATGTATTCCACGTAGAACGTACCTGATTCTAGTTGTGCCATTCTTTTGTTCCATCCATTGTTTTGGTCCGATTAAAATCTGGGGATCGAATTCTGTGTCTAAATCGGGGTCTCAAACATGGATTTCAAGGCACCAACTCCAGCAAAATTAAAATGGTCCAGCCTCATTAATTGCCTTTTCTTTTCTCTGTTTTCTGGGCAGACATAAATCCTAGAATCGGTCTAATCCAACCATTTGGAACTTTAATTTAAGGTTTTGATCTATCAAGTTTCATTTAAAAGATTTAAAATTTGACAAATGTAGTGTACCCATAGGTGCAAACATTAAAAAGTAAACGCTTGTTTTATTTGGCCAAAAAAAATACAATTATTGCTAATGCTAGGGTATTTATCAATTTTATTACAAGAGTCTTACAACAATTTAACAAATTATATGATTTTTTTCCTTATCTTATTTATGTTTTATTTGAAGGATAAACACCATTTCTCGCTCTTTAATCCATTATCAAAAAGTCTTTTTTTTTTTTTTTAAAGTAGGAATTGAGCGATATTATAGAAAGCAAAACATTATTAAACACAACGCTTTATAGATATAATATCCAAAATACAATGGAGAATTTTCTCAATAAGACCTTCTTATTCCAAACTAAGAGATAGAGTTTTTTTCGCAAGGTGATAGGCTGCTCCAAATTTTTTTTTTCTAATTGAATAAGGAAAAATGTTATAAGGGAGATGGGCTGCTCCATTGAGTTGTCATGTAATATGATTAACATTCTATCTTTGTAGACAATTTAGTACTCCCTCAATCTTCCTCACTAAGATGTCCATAATGACTTCAACTCCCTCCATTTTTTCTAAGTGTCTACACCACTTAGAAGAGCACCATCTTTAAGACCATCCTATAGAAGCCTAATTCATGACACACATTAAGTGCTCTCAACGCTACAATTGACTCTACAATATTTGAATCGGTAATGTGGTCTCTTGGCGCCAACAGAGTGGCCAACAGTACCTGATGAATGAACTTTTAAGTATATCTATGCTGAATTCGAGTCAATATCAAATAAATAATTTCATCCATATCTTCTTTTATTTTAATAAAAAAAAAATACTTATGAAATATTAATATATCCTACAAAACTGATGAACTATGGGGAAATAATTTGTTTGATCAGAGCTAGAAATATAAAAGATCTATTTAAAAAAATTCAAAACCAATGACATTTTTTGATAACGCAAAAAAATATATATTGGGTGAAAATAATTAGCATACTAAGGATGCGTTTGGTACATATTTTTTAAACTAATAATTAATTTAGTGAGTGTTTTGTATCAAGTTTATAAAGTGGTGTTTGTAAAATTTTAAATTAAAAAATGCTATTAGAAAGAAATAAGAAATGTGGTTTTTTGAAAAGTGATTTTCAGCCATCGTTCTCTCAAAATTATTACAAACAAGTCGAGTAAAGCATTACATCTAGGGTGGGCAGATCAGCCATTTACCGCTTATCGACCGCCACCAAACCGTCACCGACTGATAATCAACTTCCAATGGTCAGTAGGCGGTATTGTTAAGAATATTATCTATAAGGTTATTTACTCCCTTAGGTATTCTAGGTTTACTAGGTCTACTCATAGTATCTCTATAAATAAAGGCCTTTGTATTCATTATAGATTAGATTCAATACAATGTAGTCCATTATATACTTCCACGCTCTTTCTCCTTCTTCCGCTCTCTACAATATATTCAACAATATATTTAACATAATATCAAAGCCACTTTCTTGTGGTATCCAATAAACGTCTTTGACAGTTTTCGGCGCTCCCTTTGATGACCTCCTCTTTCCGGTCATCTGCGCGCCCCCAAGCGATTTTCCGCTCAAAATCTCTTCAACGCCTTCAACGCAACCTCATCTGGGAAAATTCATCCCATATTCATGCTTGCGAGGCACAGATCTATAGATCTGTAGAAGATTAGCTGCCATCGCCTCCAAAGCGCCATCATGCGCCTCCACCGTCTCTTCCCGTGCCACCACAGCTATGATAGAGTTTCACGCTCCACTCTAATCAATAGATCAGATGCCACCAACTGGGTCAATTCTGGATCCATCCAAGGCATCTCAACCCAATCCAAAACCGATTTCTAACCGGGTATTCAAGTTCTAAGGTCAAACCAGGTCAATTCTTACAACCCTATTCACTGGGTTAGACTCGGGTCATATCATTTTTGGGTCAAACCATATTCAGTGGTCCATGGGTTTTGGCATATTTTTACCCAATCTAACCCGCCAATTCAATTTAGCCTATAAAACTCTCATCCAAGTTCAAACCCAACAATTTGAGCCCAACTGCCTCCAGCTGCCGCTACCGTTGCCCTCTGTCGACCAACACTGGCCGCCCAACTCTGGCCACCTCTCCAATGGACCTTCAAAAAAAAAAAAAATCCCTTCTTTTTCCTAAACTCAAGCACCTTAAGTTTAAGTGGAGATGTTAAGAAATCACCTAGATCCATGCTTTTAAACCTGATTCAACGAGTTAGAATCGGGTACTATCGCATGTTACTTTGTCATCCACCGCCTCAAGATGCCCATCTCTGGCGACTTTTTCAACAACTTTTTACGCACAAGTAGCTTTTTCAACAAATTCAACTATTTATTTCTCTTTCTTTACCCAAACTCAAGCTCACACCTTGAGTTTAAGGGGGGATGTTAAGATTATCTATAGGGTTATTTACTCCCTTATGTATTCTAGGTCTACTTGGTTTACCTTTCTTTAGTATACTAGGTTACTTGCCTATCACTGGGGGTGGACAAAAACCCGCCCGCCCCTGAGTGGATTTTAAGTTTTTTTTTTTGTGGGTATAGGTGGATTTCGCCCAAGCCGCGCAGGGTTGGGCGGGTTGCAAGTTTTGAAAATTTTTCATTGTGGATACCGACCTAACCCGCCCAACCCACATAAGTATAAAAAAAACCCTAACCCTAAATCCCTAATCATTTTTTTCTTACGTCATTTATCCTCTCTCTAGTCTCTCTCACGCATGCTTTCTCCATCTCATGCAGTGCTCTCTATCGTCTCTCTTGCTTGTCTATTCTCTTGCTCTCTCTCCGTCTCTCGTTTGCTTCTCTCTTCGTCTACGCTGCTACTCGACATCCTCAGGCCACGAGCTGCTATGCTGCTCCCCACCTGCACCACGATCTAGTTTTTTTCTCCCTCTCAAGATATCTCAAGTTCTTGGTCCAGATTTCAAGTTTTCTTTCTCTCTCTTTCGTTCTCTCATTTGATCCAATTGGTTTGGGTTTGTGGCAGTGATTCACTGCAATTGGTTTGTGGCAATTTGTGGGTTTGCTCTCTGCCAAGGCAATGATTTTTGAGTTTGAGAGAGATGGAGGTGTGAGAGTTGGGTTCATGGGTTTGTGGGTTTGAGGGAGATGGAAGGCAGTGATTTGTGGGTTTGAAACTTTGAAGGATATGGAAGCGTCAAAAATGCAGAGAATCAGAGAAATGAAGGAGATGCGTTCAACCAGACCTGACTAACCCGACCAACCTGCCTACCCTACCAGAAACCTGGCAAATTTGGTGTTTTTAATTCGAGTAGCAGGTTGGGTTTTTTCAAACTCACTGGTCTCAAGTCAGGTGGCCAAAAAGGCCAAACCCGCCCGAACCGACCCGTGTCCACCCCTACCTATCACTCATAGTCTCTCTATAAATATAAGTTTCTATTTATTATAGATTAAACTCAATATAATGTAGTCCATTATATGCTTTATGCGCTCTCTCATTCTTCTGGTCTCTACAATATATTCAACAATATATTTAACAATACTTTTTTTATTTATTTATTGGTCAAATTTAGGAAAACTGACGTGAGCGAGTTTGTTGTGATTTTTATTTTTTATTTTGTGTTTTTAAATATAGAGAAGAGAGAGCTACAGAGTAACTGTTGCTGCTAGTGCTCTAATTACATCTATCTATAATATGATATTTTTTAAAATTATATATTAAGAAAAAAGTATCCTGCCGACCGTTACATCTAGAAGGGAGAACTTAGGAAGGCGTTCTCCAAAAGATGAAGAGGAACGCGGTTTAAAAATTGTTTAGTTTAGACATTACGGCGCCACCGCCGCAACAACTCTTCAACGCGCCCACACTCAATCAAACGTCTCCGCAGCCGAAAATGACTTCACTTATCCAATCAATAAGATTTGTAAAAGAGCTTACCGTCCACGCAAGCAAACGAGTATTTTGTTGTTAGCTTTTCCAAATTCTCTCTTTTGTCTTTCTGGTTGTTTTCATGTCCAATCATCATCTCTAATGCCAGCTCCCAGTAAAAAGTAAAAAAACGCCGTGTCTTTGAAGTCTTTCTGGCTGGTTTCACAATTACCTCGAGATCCCTTTCAATCGTGGGTTTCTCTTAATGGTAAAGAGGACCCAAAGGGTCTATTCTCGGCGAGGAAATTACAGGGAATTAAGAGCGCGTAATCGCAGTACTAGTTGGAAGCAAATTGGAGCACGGTGACAAAACGTTACAATGATTGTTCTTTTTATAAAGTCGTCAGGCGAAACTCAAGAAATCGGCTACTAAAAGCGTCGTAATGCTATCAATAATACCATGTACTTGACCAAACCCAATCATAAAAGGATGTTGAATATTAGCGGAATAATTTAGGCGGCCTGCAAAGCAAAACGAGTCATAATTTGGGAAAACGGACAAAACTCGTTTAAAAGAAGATGCAAACGTTTTTATGTGGGAAAGGAGATGGCAATTGGCATTGACAACACTTACAAACGAAGCCTTTGCTGCTTTTGATAGCTGATTAATAAAATAAACAAGTCTTAAAAGACAATTCCTTTTCTTTTTTCTTGTCGCACTAACCCACTAGCCAGCCACGTACCGTTGCTTAAACCATGAGGTTTTTGACCGTCTCGTCTTTCAGAATTCAGAGATTTCTAACTTCCTTCCTTCCCACACGGGACAAAAACTTGTACACCATGTGACCTGACAACAAAAGTGCACAAAAAAGATGCCTCACTGCTACTTGGGCAACTTGGCAACGTTTTAGAATGGATGCCATCTCACGTAAAGGTTGTTATGAATCGACAATTAAATCCACCAACAATTTGGGAAGAGGGATATGATCCCACGCATGGTGCCAATTGCCAATAGGCCCAGTACCAACCAATCGAAATTCGCACGCAACGGCGACGCACCCCATCCTCTCCGTTAGATTAGATTTTTTTTTTTTAAACAAAAAAAAATTATTATTAATCAGGTTTGATTTGAACAAGATGTTTTATTTATTGGAAGTATGACAAGGCCTCAATGGCGTGGCACGGTGTGATTGGGAATTCAATTCCCAAATTGTAATTAGGCAAACAAAAAAAAGAGAAGAAAAGGGGATTCCAACGTGGGCTGTCGAAACAGGGAATAAGTTATCCATCAAGAAAATCCTGATCTCAATTAAAAAAATAAATTAAAAAAAAGAGTTCGGTGGGGCCATCGCAGGTGATCATTGCTTCTCTGCCATCTCCTTCTATTGCAAATAGGAAATGGCCGGGCAAGGCTTGTGTGGTAAAATAAATAATCTTCCACGTGTCGACTATGTTGGAATAGGAAATAAATAGCAACGTGCAATATTCCTGGAAACGGACGAATATAAGGAGGGCATCAAAATTCAATGCGATGTGAGCGGCTACAGGGTAGAGAATCTCGGCTTATATTATATGAGGCAGACATGATTAAGAGAGGTGGTTGATTTCAGGCTCCAAGTTTGGAATCCCTCGATCTGCTTCTTTTTTCTAATTGGGTGTCGATACTGGATAGGCCAGTGTAGCATGATTGGTCTATGTTCCAAGTCATGTCATTAATAGGAAGAAGAGCATCTAATCTTTGGCTCTTTTAGGGGTGAAGGGGCAAAACAAAATAAAATTAAAGGAAAAGGTTGTGCAAATTAAAGATGCTTTTTTAATACAGCACGACAGTATATCTTTTCCCAGTGGCTGAATGGAGGGGGAAAGAGGGAAAGTCATTTTCATGAATGTGGTCGTTTAAATGACTATTTTTTGGGGGGGTATTTTCCTGATCAAAGTCGGTTGCTTTGGTTAGGCGAAATTCACGGATTTCTTGTTCCCCTCTTTATTACGTGTGAAGACGTGGAAGCTGTCATCTACTAAGCGATCGACGCTGCCTGTGTATACCATCGATGAGTTGAGTTGAGTTGAAGGTGATATTTGCCTACCATTCTCTCTCGTCGAAACTGGCAAGGAGAGCACAGAAATACGTCTACGTCTCTTCTGTTGACCTTTTCCCCTTTGGCCTTTTATACATACACGCTTCTGTTGACTTCATTGGTCTCCAATCACACGCCTCAGACCCCCCTTCCAACTTGATATCTCTCTTCAACCCCATCAACATTCAACACTTTTACCACCCAACCCTACCATATGTATCTGCATACACACCTTAATTTCTATGTATTCATGCTTAAAAATAATGTTTATACGGTAAATAAATCTTTTTTTTTTTTTGGACACATCTACATAAGAGAAGAAAGAATGGGGGATTTGAACTAGTGACATTTGCTTCATTAGACGTAGTTCACAGTTAGTTTAATTATCCCTTGGGGACATACAAGTTTTTGTTTTTTTCCTCGTATGAAATACTCTCATGATTTTGGTGTGGTCCAATTTGGGCGGCCATCCTAATATGAGATAACTACGTTTAATGGCATAACTTTTCACGTTCCATCAACTATGGAGCTTTTGGTATATTCATTGGATATGAAAAAAGCTATCCGGTGCATGATTGAATAAAAGAATTTAAGTGTAAGTTGACGCAATGCATGACTTCGAATGTTTGACAAGCGTATGTGATAGTAAGTAAGCAGTTAAATTTAAGGTGAAAGGAAATTGAGGAGAAGAGATCGTTGCCCAAAATAGGAAAAGAAAAAACCATACCTACCCTAAATAAAATCAAATATTAAAAACTTAAGATAATTATTTGAAGAAAAAAAACGATGGAGTCTCAGTCAAAGAATAGTACTCACAAATTATGATTAGCTATATGACCAAGTTGTGCAGGCCAAAAAGAGGGTTGAAACATACATTAATTTTAAAGTTGATGCACAAGCCTAGGACTAGATCAATAGAGGGGCATTGGGTTGATTGCTCGAGCTAGAATTTTGGTATTTTGTTGACAATTTATAAAGTCATGAGTTTGTGGTCTCAAAAATCAACATGACAATTTTTTTTTAAGGTAATAATAATAGCACTACATAATGAAGCGAATGTCACTAGTTCGAATCCTCCTTCTCCTTTTATGCAAACATGTCCAAAAAAAAAAAATATACAAGATACGGCATTATATTTGGTGGGGGGAAACACTTTCGAATTAATTTGGGTGCACTAGCTGGTTTTAAAACCCACTTTATGATGTTGGAACGGGCCTTGCCGGATAAAACTCAAACTAATATGCAATCTATGTCATCTTAACACCATACATGTCACATGGGTAGCCCCCCTCCCTCCCTCCCCCTCCCCATTTTCATTTCTCTTGCACTCCAAAACAAGGCACACCACCACCACTACCAAGCATTAAAAATTAACATATTAAATTTTTTTTTAAAAAAAGGAACACCTAATTACTTGTAAGAAACAGACATTGTTTAATGTTTATAGTCTCCCTCTCAATTGTTGGCTTTCTGTCAATAATTGGGTTCAAATAGTGACTTTTCGTTTCATCCTAAACCCACATTCCCAAAACGCTCAGGAAAAAAAATTGTGGGAAATTACAAACGGTTAACTGAAAAGCTTTCACCAGATTGCCTGCAGCCTACTTGCCCGTCAAATGCAACAACAATAAAAATACCCATACACGCAATATGGTGGAAAATAAAATTATTCCAAGTCAATGAAGGAAAAGGTCTTCAACGTGGACGTTTTTCTCATTACTTAAAATTAATTTAATTTTAATTTATAATAATAATAAAAATAATGGTTATTGCTTACTGTTGCGCGTCGAGTGTGTGTTTTTGTGAAAATTACAATTATTGTATTAACGCCTTTCTCACCGTCCAATAATGCTTCACATGACCACACGTCTTTACACGAGCGATTGACGCGTGTGCTGGCGGCATTGGACAAAGAGGGTGCCTCGGTTAGTGAAGAGGATTATTAAAATTGGTTAGTGCACGCCAGAATCTTTTTTTGTGCGTTGGAGATACATACTGGAATTACTTAGTTTTAAAGTTTGTTTTATCATCGTCGCTCTATGCTGCTACACATTTTATTAATTATCGTCAAACATCATGTATGCACGTGCCCTTTTGTGTTTTCCTATATGTTTATGCTTCCTTTTCAAGCAGCTGCAATATGCTAATAAGGCCAAGGGCGCCCCTTCCTCTCTCTTTCTCAATCAATAATCAATGAAAACGTGAGAATTACCCACCAATTTGGACTCAATTTTGAGATAAAACCCGCGAAACTATGCACGGCGGTGGGAATGGTGCGAGAAAAATGTTACTTTAAATAAAATATGAATAAATAAAATCGGCAGCATTATCCCTAAGAATAAATTAAGCAGGAAATGGAAGCAAAAGCCGGCATAGGCGGACATTCTCTCGTGTACTGCTCAACTTTTTTTCTGGCTTACCCGATAATATATGATTACGAAACTGTACAGGCGGCCTGATAAAAATAAAAGCGAAGTAAAGGGGCTTTTGGAGCAATATAGCGTCCAGTAAGAGGCTCCCACGTGCGCCGACACGTGGCTCGCATTCCTAGACCGATGTCTTTGCCCCTGGATGGTCTCGCGCGAGTACCCCAAAAAAAAAAATGTATCCATCGACCGTCGACACGTGTGTGTGTGTGCGTGTTTGTGATTAGATTAGATAAAGATTAGATTTAATAAAAAAACATGGAATATCTATCTATCTATCGATCACATGCGCTGCTCAAAGCGGCCTATTTTCGGTCCTCGACGACGCCGTCAAGTCGTACACGCAAAAACACAGACCAGCCTAAAAAAGGCAACTATTTAAACCAAACAGTGTTCGTCCAAGATTAAATATTAAATAAGAATGTTATATGGAACCGGAAGTATTCTGTTGGGAAATATATATATATATATATATATTTAGCCGAAAAAAAGGAAAGAATAATAGCGATTGTACTTTTTGAGGAAAGAATGTGGATGGTTGGAAAGTCCGACTTTTTTACGGTCAAAATCCAAAAATCTCGTGAAAGTAGTGGGTGGTTTTGGGCCGTGCGATTTGCACAGTTAGAGAGTCGTATGGGTTGAAAAGTCGGTGGGACCACTGACTTTTGTGTGAGCGACAGACAGCCGACTGACTTTTTAATTTTAATTACTGTTTTCCCTGGTTGGGTAATTGGTGTACAATATATGAGATTAGAAGGATTAAAGAGATGATTTTGATAATCAGATAATTGAGGCTTCCAGAATCTTAAAAGATAAGCTAAACAAATACAAATTGTGAGAGAGCCCTACGGAAAATTAGTGTTATGGGTAAATGGGGAATTTTAATACCCGGTCAGGCCATGAGAGCTGACCTAAGCTCTATGGATATGTGTTAAAGGCTTTTTAGCTAATTTTGATCGAGTGGTGTTTGGAGTTATTGAACAAAGCAGCACTTTAGGGTGATATTTGTTTTTAAAAAACAAATAAAAGAGAAGCAAGGTGGGCCGAGGTGATGATTATTTTTACCTGATGATAGCCAACAAAGTTTGCAGCCGACCCTATCTCGAGCTATATATATAAATAGCCTGAATAATTAAAAATTGCAGATTATCATTGAGAATCTTGGCACAGTGAAAGTTTTCAGGTTAATTTATTTCTCATCTTTCTCATTTAAAAGCTCTAGCGCTATAATATTTCGCTAACTTGTACTAGTAGTAATGATTGAAGTGGTTTTCAAAAAATAGTTCAATCTTATAAATTACATGTTATAACGCGAAGATCATTAATTTGAATCTCATCTTCTCTTTCCTTTATATGGATATGTAAAAAAAATGATAAACCGTTTAATGGACTAAATTGAAAATAACCCAATCCGCAACTAGTAATATCGCTCAAGTAAAGAAGTCACGTATGATCGCTCTATTTATCTTTTTTTTACAAAAATTAGACAATAAAGATAGTGAAATACACTTTAGCCTCCTAAATTATTATCCATTTTAAATTTACTCATGTCAACTCTAAAAAGTGACACTAAGGCCTCTCATATTATCATCACATGTCAAATTATAAAGTTTAGAATTTCTCCTAAAATACCATTAAATTTATTTAAAAAAATATTTTTTAAAAAAAAACTGAAAACTAAAAACCAAAAGGGGGTGTTCTTTTCATATTGGCCCTTACTATATATATATATATATATTTTAAAATTGTTATTTTTATATATTTTTATTTTTTTTAATAACTTCAATGGAATTTTAGGAAAAAATAAGTAAAAATGTATAATTTGATATGGAAGAGTAGTATGTAGAGTCTCAGTGTTATCGTTTAAAGTTTAAAGGTATAATTACAAAATAAGTGATGATTTAGAGAGTTAAGGTGTAATTAAAAAAAAAGGTTTGAGA
The DNA here is from genome assembly GCA_013348765.1 of Carpinus viminea. NCBI lineage: Eukaryota > Viridiplantae > Streptophyta > Magnoliopsida > Fagales > Betulaceae > Carpinus > Carpinus viminea. The sequence continues at coordinate 5,307,305 of CP054671.1, forward strand.
AAAATGTAGAACAAAGCAAGCATATTGACTCCAAATGGCGTTGTTACTAAACACGCAAAACTCGGGACTAAAATGGAAAAAGAATACTCCTGAAAACCTGATGAATAGTCACGCCCATCATTCTTCGAGTTGATCCAACTTACTTAACACTATCATTCGAGTGTTTTGTGGTGGACATAAATCAATGACAAGACAATTAAAACATTAAATGTGATGATTTGGTCAAAATAGTCGTTTTTTCATCCACCTTCTTTTTTGTTTTGGATTAACGCTTACGTGATTTTTTACTAATCAAATCAATTATCTTGTAAATCTCTCCAATGGGGGTTATTGATGTGATTTGATTGATATTATAACTAGTAGTACTTCCAATACCTTCCCATTGGAGGCTTGTAAAAAGTGATTGAAAAATATTAAAAAGGACAGTTTAGAAGAGAAAAACCTTTTTCTTTCTGTACTTTAATGTGCATCCAAAGGGAAAATTGATAATAGATTTTTTTTTTTTACTTATTAAGAAGATGCTTAGATTAATACTTTAATTTTTACTGACAAAATTAATTAATTAATGTTTCAGTAGATAATTAGTGAAATAATTATAATTGTGTGGTTGATAAGTAATTAACTAATTAATTAAATTAACAAGTCACATTTTTAACTTATTTATTTTATCAATTACGGCCTATCATGGAAGTCTGTAAAATACTTTATAGCACAATGCAAGGGGTACTGTATATAATTTTTTGTACAAATTGACGTGATTGTCTACGTGACACTTTTTATATAAGCTACTAAATAATTAAATTTACTTGTTAAAATTTATTATTTAATTTTGTTTACTCAAGTTGTGTTACATAACACTTGCATAAATTATTTACATGAGTTTGTAAAAGAATTGCAGTAAATTTTGTAAACAAAAAATCCTAAACATTTTTATATAATTAAAGTTGTAGTGGCCCTATGAAAACTCTTACAAATATTATAACTAGATGCTATTTGATCATCATTACCAAATATGATGACATTCATTGTGAAACCATCACAAAAATGTGAATTTGTAAGAGTTTCGAGCCTTTGATTTCATTATAAAACAAATTTTATTTGTTTCTAAAAAAAATATTTGATTTGAGAATGGGAATACTATTCAATATCTTATATATATTTAATATTCTTTTTAATTATTCTCCTTTTATGAAGAGGGAAAAATGATGACTATGTATTTTCTTTCTTTCTAAGTATGAAGGAAATTTAAAATGTTTTTGTATTAAAAATACACACATATATATATGGTTCACATATTTGTACAAGAGGAAGAAAAATGATAAGGGAATTCGAACTAGTAAATAAGGTCCGGTTCGATATATTTTGATCCCTTAGGTCAAAAGTTTAAGTGGGGCATTTTTTAAAATTTAAATTTAAATTATATTTTTATTTAAAAATCATTATTCTCGCTTTTTATGCAAAATTACTGATTCAGTTTGTATATTCAATATTATAACATCTTATTTTCAATTGATAATATAGCTAATCATTAAATCTGAAATTGATTGATTAAGTTACTGACAACTAACATTTTTTAGCGTTAATAAACTATGGAGTATGGAAGGATTTTAATAATTAAAAGACTAAGATGTTAGCAAATAAGGAAATTAGGAAGAAGAAGAGCAGAATTCAAATATGCATAAAGCTTAAATAATAAATAGGGATATAAAGAAAAAATTTGAAATTTATAAAGAGAGGAGTTTGTAATTGAATAAAATATTTTATAATCTTTCCACCTTCTACCATTTATTTATTTACTTTTCCCATTTGATTTTGGACACCATCTTCCAAATTGGATCCTCTCTATCTAGTTATATTTGAGGGTTATGTTTGTCACTTCACAATGCCAAAAAGTTAATATTTTTATTGTTATTTGATTCCTTTTTTATTGATATCAATTTTTTAAGCTTTATATATTGATGGAGATTTAAAAAAATAAAAAATAAAAAAAAATTATGGAAACACCAATTACATGTTGATTTTTTTTTAATATAGAAATTGTTTTATTATGATTCATTAATTGGAGGCACTTTTTAAATTACTTATTTATCTTGATTAGGAGAACACCCAACTCACTTAATACTTCAGCCAACTTTGAACGGGATTCTCATTTAATTGAGCTGTTTTTTAGGGTTTAAAATATATATATATATATATGAAAGAACACGGTATGGAAAGCCATTAATTACTGCTCGTCCGTTATTATATTTGTCGTTTTCATCAAAACAAAAAACAAGTGTCATTCATTCATCGGATGTTAGAAGTTATAAAAACCATTAAATGCTTAAATATCCAGGTAATATTTAGCTGAGCATGCGTTACTTTTTAAGCTTAACAGTAATAACAACAGTAATTGAATGATAATACCGGGTTGACCAGTCAATTATGGACAATCACGACGGCCTTTTATGACCCAATCCTGCACATGGCCCACCAAAAAGAGAACGGGCGTGACAAACTCCCAGTCCCCGCGTCACACCTGATCCCTCCTCTACGAGGAAGCCGAGTGGAGAGGTTGACCGGGCAAGAGATTGGAATAATCGTACAGATCAGCAAAGACGTAGCGGTAACGGAGTCATCTCCCGGTCTCTCAGGTCTCGTGCTCAGAGAGGGACAGCTCCCCTCCAATGCTTCCCCCGGTCAACACGTGTGCGTACCGGCCCTTCCCGGTAACCGGTTTAAGTAACGGCGACCTCCACGAACCTCCTCAGGCCTTTTCCAAGGCCCCACCACCCACCTCCACCTCTCCACCTCCTCTATTAAATAAGAACCGAAAAGGGAAAAAAAACACACACATGAGTGAAAAATTAAAAATCATACCTAAGAAAATTATAATAATTAGAAATTCTAAAAGAACGAGAGTTAGCGAGAAGAGAGAGAGAGATAAAGGGGACATCCTAAATAGAATTTAGCTCCGACGCCAGAAAACAAAGCTCCCATCTGATTTGCAGAGCCGCAGAGAATCCAAAGGACGACGAAATACTGAAACAGAGAGAGAGAGAGAGAGAGAGAGAATAAGAATGCGAAGAACTGAGACAGCGCAAGAAAAAGAGAGACAGTGTGTGTCTATGTCTTAAATTTCAAAATTCCTATCAAGTCCTTTCTCTTCTTATCCAATCCGTAAGTCCCTCGCATTATCATTCACTCTCTCTCTCTTTTTCTTTTCTTTTTCTTTTCTTTTTTTTTTTTCCTTTTTTTCTTTTTTTGGCTTTCTTGATTTTCTCATGCTTTTCATAGACGAGAGAATGATTTAGATGTTTGTTTTAATCATTAACACCAAACCATACACATACGGATCTAATTTTGTTTTGTTTTTTCTTTTTTCTTTTACAAATTGAGCGTCTTAATTATGCTCTCATTCTGATCATTTTTCTTCTTTTCTGTTCGTTCGAATTCAGAGATCTGATTTTCGTTCTGGAGCTCTGTTTTGTAGGCGAACGCTTATTTTCAGTTGGAACTCTCGTTTCTGTTGTTTTGACAAATATTTTGGTTCCTAAACAACGATATTGACCATTAGTTCATCGGATTCAGATCAATGAACGTTTGGGATATAACGAAAAGCTTTTTGTTTCTATTGAATTCAACTGTTTTTTTTTAACCAAAAAAAAAAAGATTTTACTTTTATTTTTGAGAAGTTAAAATGATTTTTCCTTTTTGAATAAAATTGCATTCATTCTCTCTGAATAGGTTTGGTTCTGTAATATTGGACCGAGTGTTTTTGGGGGGGACTTCGGAGCTCAGATTGTAGATAAACATTGTCCTTTTGGGCGTTGAATTTGTTTCTTATTGACGAAGGAACCACAAGGCGTGGGATCGAATTGGGGATTTTGTGAATTTGCCAGCTTTGGTTGAAGTCAGAAGAGACATGTTGGAGGGACGGTGCCTGGTCTCCAGGGCGTTTTCGAGCACAGGAGCCAAGTGGTCTTACATGTCTTACCGGCTCGCTATCACCAACGGGAAGCGCCCGTCGGAAATCGATGGTGAGGACGAACGCGAATGTCGACAGAGGAAGTTGTGTAAGACGTCGGAGTACCGCGAGAGGAGAGCCGGAACGGCTCGACCTTCGCAAGAGCAAGAGGAAGAGGAAGCCCAAGACCCAGAGCAAGAGGAAGAGGAAGAGGAAGGAAGACCAAGACCCAGAGCATGAGCAATCTGATGAGCGTGGTGGTGAAGGAGAAGGGGACTCTGCGGATTCGGATTCGGAGTCTGATTCGAATACGGATTCCCTTATCAATCCTATCGGCAGAGACAACTCCATCAGCTGCCTCCTTCGCTGCTCCAGGTCCGATTACGGTGCGATTGCCTCGTTGAACCGGAGCTTCTGGTCCTTGATTCGGACCGGCGAGCTGTACCAGCTGCGGCGGAAGAACAAAGTGATCGAGCACTGGATTTACTTTTCGTGCCACCTCCTGGAATGGGAGGCGTTCGATCCGATTCGTCACCGGTGGATGCATTTGCCGAGAATGACCTCAAACGAGTGCTTCATGTGTTCGGATAAGGAGTCCTTGGCCGTGGGCACTGAGCTTCTTGTATTTGGTAAAGAGGTGACCTCCCATGTCATCTACAGATATAGTCTTCTGACGAACTCGTGGTCCACCGGGATGAGAATGAACGCCCCTAGATGTTTGTTTGGGTCTGCCAGCCTTGGGGAGATTGCGATTCTAGCAGGTGGGTGTGATTCACAGGGGGAGATCTTGAGCTCCGCGGAACTGTATAATTCGGAGACTCAAACTTGGGAGACACTCCCGAGCATGACTAAGCCAAGGAAGATGTGCTCGGGGGTGTTCATGGACGGAAAATTTTACGTGATTGGTGGAATCGGAGGGCCCGAATCGAAGGTTCTTGCGTGCGGAGAGGAGTACAATTTGGAGACGAAGACTTGGAGAGAAATTCCTAACATGTCTCCTGGACGGAGTGCTGCGGCCAGGGAGAATGAGATGCCTGCCACTGCCGAGGCTCCGCCTCTGGTTGCAGTGGTGGCTAATGAATTGTATGCGGCGGATTATGCGGACATGGTGGTGAGGAAGTATGACAAGGAAAGGCAAGAGTGGTTTACCGTGGGGGGATTGCCTGAACGGGCGGTCTCGATGAATGGTTGGGGTCTAGCATTTAGGGCCTGTGGAGATAGGCTCATAGTGATTGGTGGACCTAGGGCTTTGGGTGAAGGTTTTATTGAGATCAACTCATGGGTTCCGAGTGAAGGCCCTCCGCAGTGGTACGTGCTTGCAAGAAAGCAATCGAGTAACTTTGTCTATAACTGTGCTGTGATGGGTTGCTGAAGGGATGGGATTTTTTTTGCGGGTGCCATGTTTACTGTGATGGTGCTTTTGCTCACAATGATATATGTACAAGATTGGTTTGTCCTTCGACACAGGAGTCCTGCTAATTGGTAATTTTCTCCCCTTCTTTATTTTTCAGATCTTTTCACTTTTTGGGTGAGGGAGGATGGGGAAGAATTTCAGATTTTACTCATGATTCAATAGAATGTTTCCTTGGATTTTTTTTTTTTTCTTTCAAACTTTTATTCCTGTTTTCTTCCATTGAATTTATTTCTTCCCCCCATTTTTAGTGACATGAGAAATCTCAAAAGGTTGGCGTCATGTAGCACAGGAATAGATTCAATAATTTGAACTTTCAAGTACCAACACATTGGTAGGTTGTCGTCAGTGTTTGCTGAAGCTGTTTAAACAACACAGAACTAGTTATATGGGTTTTCTTGATCCTTAGATTTTCTTGATCTTGTCTCCACTGGAGGAAATAAGTTCTCAAAGATTGTTATCTTGGACGTTGCATATGTACTGATCCAAATTATCGATTCAATCAATGAGCTATTTATTTCAGCTTTCTCTTTTGATTTAATGTGTATCATCATATGATTCATGAGGCCTTTGTCATTGATCATATTTTCAATTATCGTTTCTTCAGAAATAGCATGTGGTTTCTTCTTCTTCTTCTTCTTCTTCTTCTTCTTCTTCTTCTTCTTCTTATTTTTATTTTATTTCTGATTTGATCAAATAAGATGCCAATCTACAAGTAGATTTTCTTTTTCTCGTATATTAGTGTTTTTAGGAAAAAATTTAATTCAAAACATTGGGTATATGTTGAAGTTTGGATACGTCTAACCTGATTTATGTAGTAGCTTTTTTGGATACGTAAATTTCTGTATATTTTCATATTCAGCATAGTGTAGAATGTATAATGCCAATATCTCTTGGTACACTGTTAGAATTAGGAACTGCTTGACTTATATAGAAGCTTTGGTACTTGACAAGGATGGTGGACAATTAATATTATAGTATGAAATCCTAATTTATTAGCAAGTTTTCTTTTTTTAAAATAAAGAACAAAAATTCTTTCCATATCATATTCCGTGCCAAATACATGTTCTTTCCTAAATGTCATTTGTGAAGTACATACTGTAGTAATAAATGCCCTTAAACACCATAGATGGTACTCGTATTAACTCGTTTTGATGAATTCCATGTCCTTGAGAAATAAATATTGGCATGTCCTTTCGGTACCAATGCTGCTATAGTCATTAAAAACAAGAAACATGATTTTTTGGGTAATGAAAGTGGCAAACGCAAGGGCAAAACTAGGATTTTAGGTGCGAATTTTTGGGCTGGTTATAATAATAAACAAAAATTGGAAGGGTAAAAATTTGATTTTAAAAGAATTATAGGGATATTTTAAAAGAGTATTGGGTTAAATTTTGAGGCTTGGAGGGTGATACAAACTTCACGTAGAACTCATTATTGTAAACCAACTTACAAGGGGCGAGTGTCCTAAGAGCTTATATATACAAAGTTGAGATTGTACTTGAGTCATGTGGAACACTTAAGATTTTAAAATACTACCACGCTCAACGATTGACGTTTATGGCAACCTACTCTATCCCATTGGTTGCCTCTTTCATGACTTGAATTCGTTACATGGAACCTGACCTTGATACTAAATGATACAAACTTAAGGTAGAACAATAGAACTCACCCTTGAAATCAAGCTTGTGAGGGAAGAGAGTTCAAGAGCCATGGTTAAGATTGTACTTAAATCACGTGGGACACTTAGGATCATAATAGAGAGCTCTTATTAGTTATATGTCCCTGGCCTATGTGTAATATGTTATTGTACCACATAACCTCAAATTGACTGCCAATATGAAAGACAACTCTTAAATCATCAAATGTGGAATGTGAGTTTCAAATCCAATTATTGTTATACGGTGGGAAAACAAAAAAGCCACTATTACTTAATATGAGGAACCAGCAGTTCAACAGGGTACCTTTATCAATTTGTTGGTGGCTATGTAACCTTTATTGGTTGAAACCATCGGAAAAGTCTCAGCTTTGAGCTTTCTTAATGTACAAAGTATTAGCATCCATGTAGAATTAGCTTGTTTTTTTGTGTATGAGGATGATATAACATGGTTGTCGCTATATCTTATGTAATCTTGGTATAATTAAACATGTTATTTTGGTAGCTCTTCTGTCCTTCATGTTATTTTTGGTTGGCAAGCATGATTTACCATTATATAAGAGTTTGTTAAAGAAATATGTTGCTGTCCGTGCATGATAATAAAGGCATAAATAGGATGAGAATGGGAATTGGGTTCAACCGTTAACAGTTGGCAAAACACTTTCCTCATATAAAGTATAAATTTTGTATATATCTTCCTAAATTTGTGGGTTCCAGAGCAACTTGCCTGGAGAGGGGCATCTTTTAACATTAGGGTTTTTTTTTTTTTTTTTAATCGCTGTTGATTGTGTGATAAAATTTGAGATTTGTTCTTTGTTATATAGATACTTATGCTCTCCCGGTTGCTTTAGGTGGTTTGGATTAGGCAATCTGTAGCCCTTGTTCAAATAATTCCTGGCTAGAAGTTATTGTAGAAGGGGGCTATTTTCTTGATCAAGTGAGAAGTAGGGTTGTTGAGTTAGGCCGGCTGCAGCCGTTTAGTTATATGAAATTGTTGTTTTCAAAGGTGGAAAAGTTTGACCCTTAACTTTCCTCTTTTGTGTCCTTTTAAGTGGTCGATCAACCACTAGTGTACATTGAATTGCCATGCTTAGGTTCTGGTTATAGGTCAAATGGGTGTTTATGGCTGTGGACCACCTAGCATGCTTAGGCAGTTTTTGCTTGATAATGTGATCCAGTATCTATGCATATGCCATATTTATCTTTTTTGGTTCGCTAGTGTAGGGTGGTACCGTGGTGGGCAGTGAAGTAGCTCACTTTGTTGCTTCGCCTTCAGATTGCCCTGCATTTTACTACTTTTAGGTCTTGCTTCGTGGGTGGCGTGCAGGCGTGGTACCAAAGTACTTCAACAAGTACAATATCCTGATTGGTGTGGTAGGAAGGTACATTTAGTATAAGATAAAAGTAATATTGTCTTAACATTAAAGTTGTAAGACTAAATTTTTAATATTACCCATCTTTTTACATTAAATGGATATTCCATTTGATTTGGAATTGAGAGGATTCTAGTGATAATTTTTTTTTTCTTTGTCATAGAAAATGAAAAAAAGAAAAAGAAAAAGGTTTGTGTTAATAATGTAAAGAAATGAGTTTTTTTTTCAGAGAAATTAAAAAAGAGAGGGAGAGGGCTTTGCCAAACACACAGCCAAGGGTACAATATTATTAACGACTACTGATACTCTCTAGTCTTCACAGTAGTTTTTTTTATGTCAAATTAAATAAATAAAAGAAATGGGAAAGTCATGTAAGACACGTTACAACTTATAATGAAATGGTATGACAAATCGGTGTGAAGAGTAATATATATATATATATATATATATATATATATATCCAAGGGTCACTTTAAAAGTATTAAGTTTAATTAAAATGAAAGTTTTTCTTATATATATCCAAGAGTCACTGTAGCAACTTATAAGATTTTTTTTTTTTTTTTTCTCTCCCTCTCCCTCAACGAAAATAAAAACAATAAAGATAATATTTAATTAGAATATAAAATTAAAATATATATTCTGTGTAAATGAGAAACTACTTGTAGCTAAAATTATATTTTCTATAGCTAAAATAATAACCTTTGCCAGAGATGCTATGAGCTTTAATTATAGTAAGTGGCCGTGCTGGTGGCCATCTCCTCCACTAGTTAATATGGAGAGGGAGAGAGAGGGAAACATATTATTAAAAAAAGAAAAACAAAAGAAAATTTGCTGTTATAGTGCATTTGGCACTATGATTAACAGACCAAAAGTGCAGTTTTAAACTAAATCATAGTAAGTGTGTCATTTGGGAATATTTTTTTAAAAAAAATTGTAATTTAAAAACATAGTTAAATTTTTGTTTTACTGTTATTGTCTAGTTGGTGACAATGAATGCAAATTGCTTAATAGGGAGTATTAGGGGGTGTTTGGCAAACTACATGCCTTGACAAGGAATGTAGTTGGTGACAATGAATGCACTGTAGCCCATGGTACTGTAGCAGTATTGTTCACCATTTTTTTTTTCAAAAAAATAATGATTGATATGGAAAAATAAAAAAGTAGTATTGAAAAGTAAAAAATTTTGTTTTAAAGTGATTTTTTTATTTGAATACTAAATGATGTGATATAAAAAGTGAATGATTTGATATATATATATTTTTTAAATGAAGTGAATAGTGGGGTGAAATGTGGGGGAAAGTGAGGGAAAGGGAATGGGGTAGCCAAACAAGGCCTAGGTAAGAAGCCCTTGGATGAGATGGGCTTCTATTAAGTTATTGGTAAAGGGCTGGGCTTGGGCTTAGCAGTTACCTCTGTTGAAAGGGTTTTGCTGGAACCCAGCCCATTTCCGTACTTGGGGAGAACATGAAGTTTGGATCAGTTAGTGGAATATGCCTATAAGGTGGTTTATGGTCATTTACTAGAATCTCCATCCATCCAGAGAGATTGTCCTATGATTGGTGGGCTCAGATCACATGAATCAGAAAGGATGAATGATTATGTTTTGTGTGTATTGGTTTACACGCAAAATCATAATTTGGGGCCACCAAGGAAGACACAACAACTACTGTCCAATCCTCGAACATGAGATCAAACTAGGATCCATTTGCCTACGCTAGCCTAAACTAGAGACACCACGACAGCATAAGAATTGAGGGACCTCAAGACACCAACAATTGTATATCGTATAATTAAGACATTTTCACATGTTTTCTTCATAAATAATTGTTTTATGGAGCCTCTTCTTAATGGTGGATGCTTTTCCCTCAATATTTTATATTTTATCACAAATTCATGCTTTCGCCATCATATTGAGACAATAATTAAAAAATGAGGGTTTTTTTTTTTTTCAATGAGCTTAATGTAAGACGAGCGATAGAAGAAACACTCAAGTGGTTTCTGACCTAATGGGATCGTTTAACCTCCATTACACCCCCACTCGAGCAGTTGTCTACCAAGAGGAGCACAAAACTCTGCGTCTGAACGTATTTATTAGCTTAAGACCAATTTGGACAATTTTTTCAACTTAGGCAACAATTCAACCTAGGTTCAAAGTTTACAAAAGGCAAATCGAAAGAACTTTTATCCTCAAGTTAATAGTATTGGTGATACAAAATTTCACATAGTTAACTAAACAACTAATTTTAATGCAAAACGAAGGGAGAATTACTGGAGTGATTGTCTTTGGCTAATGAGAAAGCCCTTAATGATCAAGTTAATATTTTTGTTTCAATGAGTGAAAAATAAAGTAGAGATAATTTTTATCAGTGAAGAGATTATCTTAAACTTTGAGATGAAAATGTATTTTTATTTCATGCTCCCTAATTATTTTTTGTGCTTTACGAGCTCCATGGCTCATGAGAGTTGACATTTAATTTTAGTGGATCTTAGGCTCTTAGGCATTGAGCGCTAGGCTTATTTTGTAGCCACATCAATTAGCATTATTCACGTGTCTTGCTCCTGAGAAATGTCCTTGTCATATAATTCATGGCATCAAAGGAATCAAAATAAATCCATAATACATATATACAAAAAATTATGAGTGCAGCCAATGCCTATAGTACAAACTTTTTTTAATAAAAATTAATTTGTTAGTATTCGAGACATTGAATCTCTACAATAAAATCATCACATTCATTGTGGTGGACAAGCACATAAGTACGCAGCTATATATAAATTTGGTAAATAAAGTTACTCACAAAAAAAAATTTATCCCCAACATGAAAGTAACCTCTGTATTTCTTAATGTGTTGTAATGGACGTTTTTTGTTTGAAAATGTGTTCTAAGTTGACATAAAGGTAAATCCGTTTTTTATGTTTTGGATAATTTGTAAATACTCGATCTATTCTCGAGCATTATCACCTTAATTTATCTGAAAAGATGTCAGAGGAGGAGAACATAAAGCAAAAGACAGAATACAAAGTCGTTGTTAACATATATAACCAGACAGATATGTTTTGATAAAAAAAATAATGGGATGAAACTTTTTGCATACTTCGAGGAAGTTTCCTTGTTAAATTTATTTTATTTCCTTCCAATAGTATGAAAGCCATGTTCAACCCAGTTGCAGCAATGCCACTAACTATATATATTATTAAGCCTATATATCCCCACTGCCAATTTGAGACTAAATTAATTTTAAAAAGTTGTCATTAAAACACTCACATACCAACCGAAAATAGATAATGTCCTCCCTAATATTCCTTCTTCACCTTTTTCTCTTTGTCCCCTTTTTTCTCTCCTGCCAATCACACCCTTATACTTAAAAAGGAACAATACTTGATCAATTTGTTCGTATGCCGGCATAAACTGAGCCTTCACCCAAGCCCATAGCAAAGGAATGGGTTTTACACGTGGTCTCCACTATTTGTTCTTATCTCTGTCTTTGGTTTTCCTTCAATTAATTATCATGTCGAAATCGACCTTAATATGCCCACGGTTTCTAGATCTATGGGCTTTTCAGACCATTAAAGTCAATGGTGATAATTTGTGTTTGTATGTTGGATCTGGTTGTGTCTAGGTACGAGTTTAAATTCGGCTCACTTAATTAAACATGTCAAACTCTTCAATTTTAAACCCCTACAATTTTATGTTGAGTTCATATAAAAAATCATAAAACTATATATATTAATCTTAACCCAATCAACATAATTAATAAATATGTCAAACCCTTTAATTTGCTATGCTAATTTTATATTAAGTTTGTGACGTATTTGCAGGTGATATGAAGAACTAATTAAAGCATAGAGTAGGTGGCATAAAGTGCAATGCCTGACAGTCTTTAGTGGTGGATAGGATTGAAATTCCTTTAGATGCCTTGATAATGCCTATGATGGCCACTTGCACTAATTGAAACATGTTGTCAATAGTATTATTTTTAAATATATTCAGGTTTCTTTTTAATTGTCTCCCTCAAGACCATCAAAACAAAAACATTATAACACACTAAAGATTTTTTTTTTTTTTTACGTGTCACAAGAGTTAATGAGATAACAATTCAAACTATCACATCTATTTTATTAAGGCATCTAAACACAAGAAACTACATATGCCCAATTAAATCCAGACACTTTAATCAAAAAATATATATATTATATATTAATATGTGTACAATAAAGAAGATTATCCCAGATTTAGCTTTAGAGAACTTTATTTTACTTTAAATTTGAACTCTACACATTGGAAATATAATTTAGTGAGATACACAAGGAGGAGTTGATTCATCATTTCCTTCTTCGTGTATTCCATAAATAGAGTTTTGTTATGGAATAAAAGCAATGCATTTACACATAAGCAACGCCTTTTGTGCCTTTCTTTATTGGTGTGGCCTTCTAAGATCTTCAAAGATATGATTTTCTTTTTCTTTCTTTTCTTTCTTTTTTCTTTTTTCTTTTTTTTTTGTTTAATGAGATCAAAGATATGATTAGTGAGTGCTTAATACGTTTAAGCAATAATTATTAATAAAGTAACTACTATTAACCCTTTATTTGCCAAAACATTAAATAATCAAATGATAATGGAGACGGACAACTTTAAATGGGAGGGGGGAAAAAATTGTACGAAAATTGTTTAACAACTGGAGACTTTTTTTTTTTTTTTTGACGTGTCCACAAACGGGAAAGGAAAGGGGGATTCAAACTTGTGACTTCGCTTTATTAGGCGCGAACTTGAGACTTGGGTTTTTTATGTGTTTTTTGTTTTTTAACCTCATTTTTGCTACCGGATGCTTCTATCATGATTTAAAAGCATCAGAAGTTTGTGTATTTAATTGTGTACATAATTTTACATTATTTAAATTTTTGTTGAAAAATACAAAGCCAGTCGATATGGTTTACTTGACTTAAATAGGCTTTGACACTATCAAAAATTGTTAATTTAGTAAATGAGATTTGATTGTAGCCGAGTAGTTTTATTTTATTTTTGTACATACAACAAGGACTTCTAATCTAATTTTGACACCACATGAAATTATTATTTTTTTTTTCGAAATTAATTTTAAATTAGGTAAGGATTATTTTTGCATTTAAAAAAAAAAATGGTGTAAGCGACAACATTAACTTTATATACATAATTAGATACATCAATTTTAAATCGTAAACATTAATTGGATAGGATCATATTCTATGAATTTGGATCCTAAATAAAAATGTAAAAATTCTCCAAAATAAACAAAATAAAATAACAGTTTTACCCTTCTTATTAAATAGTTATTACTCTTTTCTTAAAAAAAACAAACAAAAAAGAAAATTATAGTGGTATCCATATATTAATTAGAGTCAACTATCCTCGCCAAGTATGCAGTCAACATTAATTGGATAGGATCATATTCTATGAATTTGGATCCTAAATAAAAATGTAAAAATTCTCCAAAATAAACAAAATAAAATAACAGTTTTACCCTTCTTATTAAATAGTTATTACTCTTTAGGGTCGTGGATTAAAAAAAAAAAACAAACAAAAAAGAAAATTATAGTGGTATCCATATATTAATTAGAGTCAACTATCCTCGCCAAGTATGCAGGTACGATCTTTTTTCCTTTTTTTTTTTTCTTCTTTTTAAAACAGGCCTAGGTGCAGGTACCTGCTCTTCTTCAATTCAAAATGAAATGTTTGAACTTTTTCTCTGGAGACTCAGAACTTATAAATGATAGTAATAATAGCCGTTACATCCATGACTTCTCTCACAATAAATTTGGGTAGGTTGAGGTGGGTTATACGGTTATTATTAAAGAGCTGTAAAATCCAGTGATAATCAATATTAATATTATGTTTTTAAATAAACTGCGATTCAGCTTTATGAAGCGAAGATTATTAATTTAAATATGGGAAAAATATAAAATTTCTTTACTATAATTTAGCCCCCCAAACTTTTAATTGATATAAAGTAGCCCCCTAAACTACCAACTACTTATAAAATGGCCCCTTTGTTAGATGAAACCGTGAAAATGGATGAAAACCCAAAACGACGTCGTTTTGGGTGTTAAAGTTACTAAAATGCCCATGTTATAATAAAAAATAAAATATAAAAAACCCCCAAACAACAAAACGTCGTCGTTTTGCTGCACCCTCAAAAAAAAAAACCTTCTTCCCCGTATTCTTTCAATCTTTCCCACTGCAACATTTCAAAATTATGATTTGGGCTAGTTTTTTAGGAATCCTAGTTGAAATCTCAATAGGAAACGGTTCAAGAAGGGGAGAATCAAAGTGGGTTGTATTGTTCTGTTTCTGAATTGGATTAGCTAGGTTGTTCGAGGTGTTAAGTGGCAAACTTTGATGGGTTTGGGTGAGATTAACCAGTCGAGTGTTTAGCTTCATGGTAATGTAATCTTGCCTGAGCCTCCAAGCTTCAAGAAAGCTCTTTATGGTGCACCCATCCACGCTCCAAACAACAATCATCCCAACAAAAACCAAAGCCGTCAGCACCCCAAAACGCCAATGAAGCAACGGACTCGACCTCATCATCAACGGATTCAAAGTTAGCGAATTCGCTGCCTTCTCCGGCATCTTTAACCACCACTGAGGAAGGGTTGCAATGGGAAAGATTGAAAGAACACAAGGAAGGGGAAGAAGGGGGAGTTTTTTTGTTTTTTTGACGGTGCAACAAAACGATGACGTTTTGTTTGAGGGTTTTCTATATTTTATTTTTTATTATAATATGGGCATTTTAGTAACTTTAACACCCAAAACGACGTCGTTTTGGATTTTCCATCCATTTTCACGGTTTCATCATCAACAGAGTGGCCATTTTATAAAGAATGTAATTTATATCAATTAAAAGTCCTAAATTATTTTCTTTCTCATATCGTTTTATAAAGATACAAAAATAATATAAAATTACTCATAAAAACATTAAACGTTAAGAAGCATATGATTAATAGATTGACTTGACCCGAAGACAACGTAAAGGTGATAGAAAAGAAATGTCCATCTGCCAAGTTGTTGAGGCACAGGCATTATGGAAACTTACGACTCAATTTTAATGCAATCCATGGCATGGCTTCAAAGTTCAACCTAGCCATTTATGTAAACCTAATAATAATAATAATAAAAATAATAATAATTATAACGTGGCAGCTCAAAGCACTTGAGGCACACAACCCTCCAATAGTTGCAATAGTACAAGTACTAGTTGTTGACATAACATGAGGATGAGGCCCCGATTATTAAAGCTACGAATCCCACGTTATAAGGACAAACAAAATTCAAATAGGTGGTTTTGTGCTTAAAACAACACCGCTTGGTCCACTCACCACGTGCAAGCCACTTCCGGATACCACTTCCACATGCCCATCCAACTCAATTATTATGTTTACACAGTTACCCACATTTCGTCCCATACCTTTTCTTCTTTAATGGTGGGAGCGTTACAGTTTTTATTACAACTCGTTTAGATAATTTATAATTAATGGAAAAATGATGATGTAAACTATATTTTTATCTCTTAATTATTATAAAGTATAATATGACAGTTTTATATACCAATGTTAGAAAAAAAAAAAAATCAAGGGTATGTTTGAATTGATATAAATTGTGTTACATAACGTTACTCTAGGTGAAATAATTAAGCAAAAAAAAATTGTTAATTTAATTTAATTATGCTAGAAGCCGAGAAACCACATTTTTTTAAAAAAAAAAACCCTATCTTACAATGGCGACTAGTTTGTTCCGACTAATTCTTGATTTTTTTTTTTTAAAGAAATAATGACTGATCAAATAATTATTTAGGACTATCATATTTACATTGTAGGATAAAAATGTGAGTTTTTAGCATTATTCTAATTTAAATCAAATCACGCTTAACGGATGATGATCTTAATTCGAATTTTTCCTCTCCTCTTTTATGCGGACGCATAAAAAAGAAGAAGAAAAACAAAAATTGGTGACTAAATTGTCAACCATATATTTATCGCTCAATGGACAATCATAAAAGTTTGTAAATGGTATCATATTGATATTTGACAAACAAAAAGTCCATAAAGATTTGGGTCCATATGGGTCTCATGCAAATTTGGTCCATAAGTTGGTGATTAAATTTGGGCAATGAAAAAAAAAAAAAAAAAAAGGAAGGAGAATATAATACATCAACATGATTAGTTTATAGTGGTCTAGCTACTTCCATGATGGTGATCCATGGAATCGAAAAGAATATGCCTTTTTTCATTCACTTGACTCTGATATATTTTATATATAAAGTATTCATTATATCGAAAATAATATGAAGTCTTATATGTAATATTTAACAAAAGTATAGTACGATAACATTATTAGTGCTATCATAACGTGTATGACTGGCCCGGCAGATAAGTTTTTAGAGGTTTATTTGAAGCAATTTCGACAAGAAAATGCCTTGTTTTTGCAAATATTACGACTTAAAATGACTCTTGAATGAGGTTAGGGGAGGTATGACTGTGGAGAAAGTGTTTGAAATAGTAACAAGATATAGTTTTAAGCAATATATATTAAATGTTGTGTTTTTGGTTTATGGACTATTCGTACGTGGGGTTTTAATATATGTAAACATTGGAACCCTTTAAAAAAAAAAAAATCATTGGTAGATATTATTTGAATCTAAAAATTGGGTAAGAGAAATAAGAGACCCGTGAATATGAACCATAAAATAGTTCTTCTTCATTTCACTTGAAGGAATGTGGATCCTAATCCATTATTCTAAGGGTTCATAAAATGTTTCCTCTCTTGTCACACAAGATCGATGGTAATTAATTAAAGGAAGTCTATTCATCTCACTTGCTATTCTTGTAAAGCCCATTTGTTAATTCTGTACTCCATAAAACATAAGAGTGATTAAACACGATTGGTCGACAGAGTCCAAACAAGGTAGATGGAACACTGCAATATGTTGTCATTTCTTAATTAATCTTTGATAAAATCACAGCTGATTTGTCTTTTAAAGAATCAAAATTCTCAATCCAAGACACCGTCAAAGATAAACTAACCTATTATCAAGTCTTTAATAATAAGATACACGCGATCTGTATCACAATGTAGCTTTACTTTATTTTGTCTTTTTAAATTCAGATTTGTCTCAACATTATGTGTGATCTAGATCCTAAATCCATTTTTAATATTTTCTGACTAAAACAAAGTTGTGTTTGGTTGGCACGAACATTACTCATCAGTATTATTCAAATATAATACCAAATAAAATAGGAAAAAATCCATAAATTGCGCAAATAAAATAAATAAAAACTTCTTAGGGTTCCATTGGAGTGGGTTTTTTTTTTTTTTTTGGTCTTCTCAATTGAAAGTCATGGTTACCTTGTTCAATAGGGTCAAAAAGCCCTTTCTTTAATTAAATAACAATGTGTTTAGGCTACAACCAAGTCATTCTTTTTTTGTGGACTATATTTTATAATATTTTTTTTCACTTGTTAATTTATTGGCACAATTCTCCAAGAATTTCCAGGGCTCCATTTTTTTTTTTTTTTAATATGTTGACTGGGTTTACATTTTTCTTTAATTACAATCGAATCTTTGGTTAGTCTATTTGTTCGAGTATAGTTAAAAGACTTGGAAAACTTGTCACGAAGTTTACGTTCTTATATTTAATATAAAATATAATTAATTGATCTGTTCAATGTTGCATGCGACACGAGGCAGCTTCATCCATACAATTGCACAAACATTTACTCATCAAATCCTCGTTTTGCTTTGATCATAAAGGCCCAGAAAGTCAAGTCTCCAAGGGGGATAACTTAAGGATATCCTCTTTCTATTTTATGGCAATAATTTAAATGTTGTATATTTACACTTTTTAATAAATATGTACAAATACTAACATCATATACACCATTAATGACCTGTTTAGAATTACGTTTGATAGACCTAAAAATGTTTATATTGTTCAAAAAATCAATTTGAAGAAAAAAAATACTTGTTAGATAAATAAAAAATAAAAACACTTTTAAAGGTAAAAAAAGCTTAAATGCTGTTTGAAATGCTTAAAAGTACTTTTAACACTAAAAAAGTTAATTTGAAAAAAAAAAAAGGACTCGTTTAATAAAAATATTAAAAACGCTTTTAAAGGTTAGAAAACCTAAAAATTGCTAAAAAATACTTTTGGCAAAAGCTTAAAAATAAAACTTTTACTCAAAAGCTCTTTTTAACTTAAAACGCTCTATTTCTCAAACAAACTCTAAAAATTGTTAAAACACACTTCTGACACAAGCTTAAAAATAAAGCTTTTGTCCAGAAGTTCTTTTTGACTTAAAAACTATATTTTTCAAACACAATCTCAAATCGGTTCTAGATGCACAAACTTTAAATATAATCATAAAATGAATACTATAAATTCCATTTAAAAAATATATTAAAGTTACGTTTATTAATGCATTTTTGGGGTTTTTTTTTTTAAAAAGAAGATATGTTTTATGTTGTTTATTAATATATTTATTATAATAGTAGAAACTAACCCGAATTTCACTTGGTTCTTGTTTGCAATTTTCCCATTAATTTTTGAGCATTATCCATCACTGTCTCCACCGGCGCCATCCATACTAATAAGAAATCAAATTTAATTAGTCTTTTTCTAAAGCATTAACATTATTTGACTTTCCTGCGAATAAATGAAGAGGAAAAATAAAATAAAGATAGAATTTTGTATAATTTTTAAAAAATAATATGTTGAAAAGAAAAAGAAAATTTGTAATTGACTTAGCTTTCAAAAAACGTCCTTAATTAATTTTTAATTATTTGCACATCTTCTAACCACTTTCCTTCAAAATGACTCAATTAATTAATATTAAAATTTCTCAACAACTTCTATTACAAGTTTTCCGGCCCACAGAACACAGGTGTACCTCAATTATGATTTATGAGTAGGGGGGAATCCATGTAAATTGTCCGTTCATGGGGTCACCATTCTATAACCATTTATCCCCCCCCACGACAACGACCTTAATCTCTCTCTCTATTACAACTTGGCCCCACACATTAAGTGATTTCTGACACTGTCACCTTAACATGAAGATTGAAGAGATTCACCTTACTTTTTGGTTGGTTGTAACTTCTTTTTGCAATTATTATGCGGCTTTTTTTTTTTTTTTGGCTAAATCTTTTTCAATCCTTTCTTTTGTTTTCATCTCTTAAAACAAAAATATTAACAAATAATTTAAAACACAAAACACTTATTTGTTGGTTACATTAATAAATAATTTAAAACACAAAACACTTATTTATTGGTTTGAGTTTACCATTTAAGAAGAACAATTTTAAAACATGCGATTTGAAAACATGATTTTTAAAGACATTTAAAATCTTAATTTGATATTTTGATAAAATTAAAGTTTAACCTTTAAAATTGTATGCCTTCAAAAAAGTACATCCTTATTTGTTTAGATAAAAACAAATTTTTTGCATTTTCATATCTCAAAATTTTTAAATGCAATCAACTCATTTTATGTGATTTGGTTTAAAATCGACCTTTTGTCTATGAAATCACAATCCTAAACGTATTCTTACAAACTATTAAAATTGTTTTTAAGTTTAGCTACTCACTTGTTCAAAACGCTACATCTTATTCTTTATTTTAATTATTTACTTTAACTACTTTGTTTAAACATTATTTCATTTTCAAAACATTTAAATTTCAATGTCTTGTGCATATTTTATCGGGAGTACTAAGATATTAACTCCATCAATTCACTATCATTTAAATTAAATATTCTATATGTTAGATCGCACTTACTAAAATCTAGAAAGGAGTTTGAGCTCACACGTGAGGAGAATATTAAACTAACGATTAAGTGGTTAAATTTGCCTCTTACTATCAGCTTAAACTTTTTAGATAACTAATTATTTAACTGTACTAGAGTTGTAGTTGGTAATTACAAGGATTGGGTGCCTCGATTGTGGTTGGAGGGCAACTTTTGAGTTGGTTGGTTGTCTTTTCTCCAGAACTTAGCATATGTATAACAAACTGTCCTGGTTGGTTGTGTTTTCCTTTCGCAAGAGTTGTTGTGCTTCTATGTTGGATGGGCTAGTAGGGTTTGGGGTTTTAGTAGGTGAAATGCTGGCACATTCAAATGAAGGATCTTCTCCTATGAATTGTCGTTCCAACTAATGTGATTTGTAACTTCCATCCCTTCTTCATTATCTAATCACACAACAACAAATGTGATTTATCAAATTAATTTATTCTTAAGATTTGTTTGGTTTTGTGATTTAAAATTACAGTTCTAGTCTACGAAATAGTAATGTCAAACACTCTTATTTATGAATAAATTCATAATGTATAAGAAAATAAAAAATATAAAGTCAAAATAAATAGACAAAAAATAGAGATGGTTTGGTATTAGACATCTATATCTTCTACTAAGAAAAAGCGTAAAGAGCTTAATGTTGCTCTTATTTCTTTATAACATTTTCAGTAAAAAAAAAGGTTTCTATTTAGATGACATTTGAGGTAGGTGAATATAATACAAGTATGATATCAATTTGATTACTCAAAAGGTAGTTGATGACAATTACGGTTTGATTGAGTGTGAGTTTGAATGGCTTAAAAGTGAGTTTAATCTATCATAAGTCTGTTTGAAAAAAAAACAAAAGTACCCATTTGGTTAAAAAAAAAGAAGAGCTTTTAAGGTTCAAACAAGTAAACAAAATGGGCAAAACGCATTTTTGACAAAAGTTTAAAAATAAAATTTTTGTTAAAAGGTGTTTATTGACTTAAAAACTTTGTTTTTTAAACACAATTCTAAACACGCTCTTAAATATTCAAATCAATTATTATCAAACTCTAATACAATCAAATTTGATCATATGCCATAACATATTGAGCTCCCTTTTATTAATACAAACTATTCTCATCTTATTGCATTTTCTTTTTTCTTCACAAAAATATGAATGAATTAGTTATGTTAGTTAAAAATTTTGTTTTATGCCTTTTTTGTTTGTTTGTTCTCTTCTCAAAACAATATTATTAAATTCAATAAACAAACATAATCATTTAAACAACATTTTTTGGTTGGTTTTCTTCTTTCATTTAAGTTGACTTGGTTAAAGTTTCAAGAGAGTTGGTAGATAATCACTTACCAACAATCATCATGTTTTAAAATTTATGTGCTTTTATTTTACCTCGCCCCCACCGTTCTCATTGGTTGATGGTATTGGCAGGAATAGATCCATTCTTGGGATAACAACAACCCGGTAAGAGATAAAGGAACCTCCCGCAACCATTCATCCCCCTTGTGCTTCTTTATATCTATTAATATCTCCTTCTGACATAAAAAGATATTACTCTACGTACCCTTACAGTTGCAACCTGTGCAATGTCACGACGGTCTGTACGAAATGCCCAAAACACCACTTGATTCGTCTGTTTTTTAATAAATTTATTTACCATGCTGTCACTGTAGAACCAACACCGATAGATGTTGATAGGCTACACCTACAATCCCATGCTCCCACCAAATAAAGAACACGCATCTCCCGTGCAATCAGCTTGCCTTTACCTCTGCCAAAAGTGTGAAACGCACATTTCATCACCCAAAAAAGTAAAAAAATAATTCATCTTTATTTATTTTATTTTATTTTTACTGTTTTCCACTCCCATCAACTCCTAGAGATTCTAACCCTCAAACAAACGTATCTGGACCGTTAAACTACAATCAAACCCCAGCGAGAGGAGCAAGAGCCACGTAGATTAGAATCCTAGGGAGCAGAGCAGGGGCACCGGGAACCTCAGTAGTATTAAAGTAGTACATGTCGTATCCCATGAATTTATTTTTATCTTAAGAATCCGGAGCAGTAAAGAAATAATATTTTAAGAGATCCGCCGCATGTACAACCCCCGCCTCGACCATTGGCCCCACCCCCATTGCTGTGCCTTTATTGCACACACAAACAAACAAACACCACTGCTTTTTCTTTGGCTTTGTCACTGTCTTGGAGCCTTTTTCCATCTACACTTTCGCAAAATTCCTGACCGTTGGATACGCCTACAGAATCAAAAAATCTCTTACTGGTTTTAATCTGGTGGTTCGTCACGAAGGAGGACCAACTCATCAGGCAGGTAGTAGCGTTCCAGTTATTATTTTTTTATTTCTGCTAAGCATCTTTCTCACTCTAAGACATTAAATGCATTAAATATTCTCAGCTTTCATTTCTCACTTATATTGACCGGATCCCACCTGTGCTCCTCTCTCTATATAAGCCCTCCACCACCCTTCTCTCTCTCCTCATCCTTTGCCATATATTCTCTCTCTATCACCTGCAAAATCTTCAACCTTCTTTGTGCTTCCCCTTTGTTTCTCTTTTCAGCTCTCTCTAATGGCGGAGACACCATGCAAACGCCAAAGAGAAGAAACCCAAATAGAAGATTGTGATGAGTCGAAACGCCACAAGTCGTACAGCCACATACTCTCGCTGCTGGAGGCAGAGGAAGAAGAGCCCACTCAGGACCTGTCCTCTCTCATCACAACCCTCCAGCAAGAACTCTCGTCCGACTCTATCTTCAGCCCTCTTTCATTTCCTACCGCAGAACCCGACCCGGAGAACCCCGCGTCAGCGTCCGCCCCCGTAGAAGACCAATCGTCCTCATCTTCTTCTTCGTCTTCGTCTTCGGCGGTTGTTGTGAAGGAAGACGAGGAGGATGATAAGGAGAGGGTTATTCGGCACCTTCTTGAAGCTTCTGACGATGAGCTTGGGATTCCGAACAGAGAGGTTGGTGTAGCTTACGATGGGGATGAAGGTTTTGGCGGTGTAGATGTGTTCTCATTGTGTGATGGTCTGTGGGAGTTAGAAGACGAGGCTGCCAACTACTACGCCTTGATGCAGTCAGAACTCTTCATGTAGCCGTTAGGAGATATGATGTTATAGGGGTGTAAAACAGGAGGAAAAGAAATGCTAGGGATTCAAATGAAAAAAAAAGATGGGAGGTGGGAGGTGGGGAGGGTATAGAAAATGGAGTTCTTTTTGTTAATTTTCATTTTAGTCCCCTCTCTTTTGAAAAAATGTAGTGTCGCCTATCTCTTTCTAGAAGTTCAAATTGTAGAAGGAAAAGTGAATTCATATTCGACTCGTTTTTATTTCTCGTCTGATTTTTTATTATTGTTGACGGCTCTCTTATATAATAGCCGTCGGACTAGCGCTATTTGCGACATTTTGTTTCGCAAGTATATAACGTTATATATTATATCTTTATTTCGTAATTACATGAATTATTTTTTAATTATTAGTTTTAACAGAAATTAGTTCATGGGTACTTTCCCATCGGCGCCGTGCGAGTAAGGAATAATTATAATAATAATAAATTTAAGTATTATTCAAATCGGCAGCGAAGTAATTGAAACCCAAAATCATTTAAAATTTTCGTTCACTTTATATAACAAAAGGTGATATAATTTCAGAGGCATGCGTTTATAATATATTTTTTCCCGTTCTGTCATTATTTAAAAGATAAATGTTTGGTTTCTTATTTTTTATTTTTGCGATTTTTTATTTATCTTTGTAGTAGAGATGAGCAAAATTCACGTAGATTCATAGATTTAATGGGTTTCTTCATCAGTGTTTGTATATATTTTGGAACAGAAAGAAAGCGTTAGTAATATTTTCTCCCTTCTAATTACCATTTTTCTAATTTTAAATTTTAAATGTTGTAATATCGTTTGCAGTTTGTTATTGAGATTGGGTTGTAATTTTTTGTTAACTAAAAATTACAATTTTTATTAAATAAAAAATCAATTTTGAGCTTGGGTCCATGAGACTGCAACTTCAATAATAAATTGAAATTAACATTACATAAAATTAAGACATGAAAGACGTAGCAAAAATATAAAATTATATTTGTTTTGTTTGTTTTGATAAATCAGTTGCGGTTATTTTACCTTGAGCGCAACCATATTAGTATTTATTTATTGAAAGTCACACAAAAGAACCTAAATAATGAGAATTGTATTATCACCTATCCGTTAAGAACTACACAGAAAATGCCTAAATGATAAAAACCTGTAGCCGTAGGCATTACCTGGATGTAATTAGCATTTATTCACTGGGAGGCCTAGATGATAAGAACTGAAATCATAGGCATCACCTGGACGTAATTAACATTTATTCACTGAAAGCTACACAAAAAACGCTTAAACAATAAACACCGTAGCCACAAGTATTCCCTCATGTCCGACTTAACAAACGCGGTCCCGCACTAAGGCTTACCTATTCATAGTACAGAAGAGCCATAGGCCCATAAGGATGTTCAACGATTTTTCTGTTCAAATTCTTTAGATGGAATTATTCCCAGGATTTATAGTACTTCTAGAATGAAGATTTTTTTATTTTTAAAATTTTTGTTTGTCCCTCTAAAGATGATGTTAGAAGGGGAAAAAAACATACATTTAAGTTCTCATTCTAGCATTATTTTAAGACTTATCTATTTGAGCAAGTGGTTCTCTAAAATTTATTTGGTCAGACTTCACAATTTGTTGCCCAAATATTAATAATTTCTAGAAATCCTAGTCCGAAGAATTGCTAATAATTGCCGGTGTTCCATGATTAACCGGTTTATCTCTAATAGGAAAAATTGTAGGCCCTATAATCAAAATATTCAGGTAGTTTATTCAAATTAGAGGTGACCTATAGTTCCTTAAGGTGTGGTAAATCACTCTCTTGACGTGGTTGATGGTCTCAAAAAAACTTGGGCGGTGGCACCAAATACCAACCCAACCAATAAAAAAAAAATATGTTAAGAATGTCTTAGAAACCAAATTAGCTTTCACTAATTACTCTGAATTAAAGTAGAAGAAATACTTCCCCATGGAAGTATTTCTTCCGCTTAAAAAATGGGTCAGGTCTATTTCGGCGTTCGCGTGCAGTGCACGCGGCACGGCTTTTCGGGGAAAACATAACCGTTGCCGTTGAAGAAGCTCACCGGAGTGGCGGTTAACGTCAGATTTGTCATTGCACTGTACAGTACAAACCCAAACGGGTTATCAAACAGGACCTAAATCTTTTCTGGTGAGTTTGTACTCTCGGTGGTTCAACTTAGAGCGAAGGTAAGACACGCGCTAAAAATATAATAATATGAGAATTGAGAAAGATGACCTTTGGTTTACGTGGGCCCACGTACAACTGTCACGGATCCTATATCTCTCTCCTCATTGATTGGGGCGTGGTGTCACATTCCTCTTCCTTTAGTAGTATACGAAAGATTAATAAATTTTTTTATATTTGAAGATTAACTATTAAATTTTTTTAAAAGGGTGAAAATTATCGGATTGGTGCGTGACATTGGTGAGAGACACGATGTGATGGTGCCTGATGCGTACGTACTCAAATGCTTGGCCACGCTAGGAGGCTAGGATATCTCTTTTTGCGTGTGTGGTAGATAAAAATAATCCCAGTGCGACAAGGCAATCTGGGGAACAGGTGGGACCACGTGGCAGGGACGTCGTCGAGGCGCTGTGTGGGGACAGGTGTGTGACCCACATGATAGTGAGATACTGACGAGGCAATGCGTTGTCTGCCATGTCCACATGCCCATGTGATATGCCTCCAGATCATGCATGACAGCATCATGGATTTGAATGTACGGTGATGGAGACAGGTGTGTTCTGCGATGCCACCACTTGCATGCCATGCCAATGATGCCATGTCTTGGACGTCTTTCGGCCCCACACAATATATTATATTATTGGGCAGATACGCTACTTGCTTTTCTTCTACTTGGCTCTTTCCCCTCATTTAGCAAAAACGATTTGATTTTAGAAAAGCAAAAATCTTAAGATCTTTCATCATTACAAGTTTTTTTGTGGAAAGCAATCAAAATATGAATACCAATATTTTGAAATTAAAGTTTTGATTAATATATAAAAAAGTAAAATTTACGCTTCAAAATTCATTTTATACGGTTTAGTTAATAAGTTTTAAAAGATACTTGAATTATCTATTTTTTTTATCTATATTATTTAAATTTTATGTAATTTTAATAAAAACAACATTAGATAATAAACCATTTTTCTTAAATTTTAAGAAATAAAATTATTTTTTGCTTTCCTTAAACAAATATACTCTATAACAACTTCTTTAATCTTTTTCTTATACCATTAAAATATATTTTTTTTTACTTCTTTATTTTATTTTTTCTTTTTCCTCACTCTCCCTCATTTTGTGTCGCCCTTTTGTCCTCTATAATCTTCCCAATAAGAACATAAGACTAATTAGTATATTAATTTTCCAGAATCTATTCCAACGAGGATGAGGAATTTGTCTTTTTTCTTATCCGTAAAAAGCAAAGGAAGACAAGGTCTTGATCAATGGCTTGAGTTCAGAGAGAGGAAAATGCTTCTACGAAAGAAGAAGAAACATGGGGCTGCGTTGAAAACATGTGAGAGGAGAGTGAAACTTTTTTTTTATGATTATAGTTAGGCATTCCGTAGCTACAGTATGCATTAGAAAATATGGTAGCTATCTAAAAGTGTAAGTTAAATTTAGAGATACTAATGTGAGTAATTTTTTGTGATTTTTTTGAAAT
The DNA here is from genome assembly GCA_013348765.1 of Carpinus viminea. Taxonomy (NCBI): domain Eukaryota; kingdom Viridiplantae; phylum Streptophyta; class Magnoliopsida; order Fagales; family Betulaceae; genus Carpinus; species Carpinus viminea. Next base: position 5,334,276 of record CP054671.1, read on the forward strand.
TTTTTCTAAATATAGTAAAGGGAATGAAGTATCTATGCTATGTTTGTTATTTTTTTCTCAAAATAAAAGATAAAAATACTCAATATTACTTTTATTTTTATGTCATATTAAAATTATAAAGAGTAGCTCAATTAACTATAAATTATATCTCATAAAACAAAAATCAATAATTCCAATACCTCCCCCTTTTTCGTGTGGATTTGTTAAAAAAAAAATTAAGAAATTGTTCTACAGAAAGAGAAGTGAAAGAGAAAGGTGTTAAAAGGAAGAGGTGGGAAGACAATTGTGGGGATGTGTGGATAAGCATTAAATGCTTCTAGAGAAGAAACGTGGGCGTATCTGGGGAGGATAAGTGCCCTTAGATTTCCGGATGCTTTTGCACTACCCTCACTGATTAGACAAACACAACTTTGCCGCTGATTTTAAAGGAATAAATACTAGCCACCCTTTTTGAATTTCTGTGTGTTTTTTTCTTCCCTCAACTTGCATCTACCTTTTCATTTGCTGTTTTCAGTTTTCTTATGTACAATTCATTCCATTGGTCGACAATATCTGCCGACTTATGGTTATTGGGTGTTAATTTTTTTTTTTTTTTAATAATCACGAGCATAAAGATTTTAAGAGTAGAGTAAAAACTTCTTACAACACATCATAAAGCTCCACAAAAATGAGATTATAAAGTCATAGATACAGACAAAAATTTCTTACAGTTAGATGTTATCTATGATTTCAATTTTCTACTAACTCGTTTACAAATATATTTAAATAGCATATATGCTCTAAGCAAACTAGACCTAAGACGTGTAGTCAAATTTTTTAAATTTAAACCGGCTATAAGAGATAACCTCTCACACCTAATTATCTAGGCTGTGAGAAATAACCCCCCACACTTAATTATTCATCCTCATGAGGGCAAATTTAGAGAGAAGAAAAACCTTTTATTCAAGACAAAAAACACAAACAAATAATCATCAAGCAGCAAGCAATACAACGGTTGGGAAAAAGATGAACGACACAATACAGTAGAAGATGGATGGACGCAACGGAGAGACTGAAGTTGTTGGTTTGGTTGGAGAACACTTGTTTAAATAACAAATAAAAAAATAAAAATAAAAAAGGAGGGGGAGGGTAGGAGCATAGAGTAGAAAGGGAAGGAGAGAAGAGAAGAGAGCAAATCAATTTTAATTTAATTCATTAATTTTATATTGAGTTTCAAATTTGTGAGTCGTGTAAAAAACTATCGGCACTAATTCATGTATTAATAGTATTAAAAATACAAATAAATATTATATATTTTAGAAATAAATATTAATTTAATATACTAAATTAAATTCATTTAAATTAATTTTTTGGTTAAATTGGTGAGGCAATTTAACCTAAATGGTTTAAATGGCCATTTTCAGCCTCACTAGTTTAACAAAAAAATTTGGTAATGTAAACAATACTTATCAAACTTAAAATATACTGTTCAACTCACATATTTTTTAAACAACTCATTTTTCTCTTTTCATTTAATAGTTAAAAAAAGAAAAAAAAAATCTTTGAAAATAAATATTTAAATTTAATAGTGAAAGTAAATTGTTAAAATAGAAGTATTAGGATGCTTTAAAAAAATAAGTTGTTAAAATAACTAAAAGTGTACTTATGGCTATTTTGATAAGTAAAATTTGATGAGACTGCTAGGAATGATAACAGCCTCATCAAAACCATCTTTTGATTATTTTGGTGAGATAATTTAATTAAAATGGCCTAAATGTCCATTTTTCAGCTTCATTATTTTAACAAAAAAAAAGGTAATAAGGTGAACAGTATTCACCAAAATTAAAATTTATTATTTACTCATCTATTTATTAAACAATTCATTTATCTCTCTCTTTTCCTTTTGCTTTTCATTGTTCTCTTTCTTTATTAATTAAAAAAGGAATAAATAAATTTTTTTTAAAATATTTTAATGAAATAATAAAATAATTAAAATTTGATAAAACTACTAGAAATGCTCTAATTATTTTAAGAGATTGACCGCATTGGTTGATAAGAAAAAAGTGGGTGGAGTTGAAAGCAAAAGGGCCGTGCCGTACCCGCTATGCTCCACCTATTGCTTGAGCAATGGGGCTTACTGGTTGAAAAATCTCCCAACTTGCTTTCTCAGATTTATCTGGTCATATCAACTTTCCAATCAATGATTAAAATATTCTAGAGGAATCGATGGAGCAGGTCAATTATTTAACACACCCCCATCCCCAGTCGAATAATATTCAACTTAAATTATATATCTTCATTTAATCTCAATATCTCGGTAGGTGTCTACATCAGTTAAATAATATAGCACCACATGCAGTAAATTCCTCCAATGTGTCATGCTAAACGCTCCGTGTCCATTTGACCTGGTCATTAAAATGTGCATGCATGTACAGATTAGGCAAATGTAGCTTTATATGCATGTGGTGCCCACAAACAATTAAGGGATTTTGACGTGAGAGAGAGAGAGAGAGAAAGGTTCAAGCATTTTGATTAAAGATAAGTTTGAGTTGTTATACTCCGATTAAGTTAGATTTTATTCGAGTAGATATTTTCCTTTTGTATCGAGAAAATTAACAGGATTTAATGGGGATAAGTTATATTTATTTGGGTTAAGGAATCGGGTGATTTAAGAAAGAGAGAGGATAAATCTTCCACCAATGAAATAATTGATTGTAAAGTTTTTTTGAAGATCATGGGTGTTTATCTGACAAAACAAACCGGGGACACGTAACATGTTTTGAAATGATGTTAATTTAAGACTTTATATGCTAAAACAAGCTATATTATTTCATAGATTCGGATACTTTTGCACTAATCGAAATTATTTTTCTTATCAGATGCTCCCTTGATTGGGTGCGTTGTACTTGGAATCATGCCATGCGGCTGCCAAAATAAGGCAACTTAGCATCAACCAAATATTAAAAAATAATAATAATATAATTTTTTTATTAATTAAATATTTATGAGTTAATATTTAAGTTTTAATGTCTTAAAATTTATTTATTTTTATTTAAAACTAAAATCTAAGGGAGAAAGATTAACCCTTTATGATGATATCACTCAAAATAAATTTGATCATCTTAAATTTAGTGTTAATATCTCAAATTTAATGCTAATACCTTAAATTTAGATTTCTTTTATAACATAGTTCTTCTTCAATTAAATAAAGAAAAAAAAAAGGAAAATGGCTAACGCTTGGCTTACAATCTTGGCAGCCAAAAATCTTTACTCGTTGTACTTGTCATTCGTTGTCTAAGAGAAAACATCAACTTGTTCTTCTCTCTGTGCATGTTGGATGTCTTAATCGTTTCTTTGATAGCCACAACCCAAAAAAAAAAACGAGTTTTTTTTTAATTTTTTATATTATATTTTGTTAGCCACTAAACAGAATCTAGAATCCAGCGATCTGCACCAAAAAGTGGGCATATTTGGACCTCATTGGCCGACACAAAGATGTATAATATATACACTCTTAACATAATTATTTTCTTAAAAAAAAAAATCATTTGTTTCTTTAATCAAATAATTAAATTGATTTATTTAAGGTTTTGAAATAAATTGTGATTTTATCTTAAAAGCTTAGTTTGATAGAAAGAGACAACATACCGCTTGTCCCAAAGCTAATAGAAAATGTTAAATTTATCGGAAATGATATTTAATATTCTCTAATCCTTTTTCATTCTCATCTATTGAAAATTAGCAATTGAATTCGTAAGACTCATACCTTTATTTATATGGATATTACAAATTCAATGATTGATTTTCAATAAAAAAAAAAAAAAGTATGGGAGAAGAGCGGAAAAAATAATATTTTGAGATAATCAATAATTTAATAATTTTAAATTCATAAATTAGAACAAATTTCCATTTTTTTAAATGCTGACGTTGGAAGATGTTGTTTATAATAAATTAATAATGCTAGTACTAGTACGCTTCAATTAAAAAAAGAAAAAAAGAAAAGAAAAAAGAGATGAGATGAGACGAGACCACCAAAAAAGGAGGCTAGAAAAGTCGGCAAGTTGCGCTCAGTAATAGTATTGTCGAAATGATAAGGATGGGGATGAGTGGAGCGTGACGAATGCATTGCCGTCTTCTCATTTAATCGACCGCTTCGGCTAGGCTTGGCCCAACAAATTTAGAGACACATGGAAACTTTGAAGACAGAGGGAGCTAGGGGGTCTCTTTCCATCCCACATTTACAACAAGCAAAACCCACACAAAAACCAAAGTACGTGTACGACAGCGTTACTTAGAAGAGGTTGGATCCGATGGATAATAGATATTGCTATATTAGATACAGCCTACAGCCTGGCCTGATAGTTACGTCTCCTTCCCCCACCAAAAAAAAAAAAAAATCACACGTTACTACGACATAATGAACCCACATTGTCTTTCTTCATATGCTTCTCAATCCTGTTATTTCTTATGGAAAATGATTGTCTCCGTAAGTTGATTCAATTGGAGAGGAGTCGGTCCTTCTACATGAAGGGTAAGATTGTCAAAAAAATAAAATAAAATGATAATTTAACTCTTCTAAATGAAGGGACTGATTTTTCTCTGGTTAAATTTAGTTGAAGAGAATCTCTATTATTTTAATGGTTTGTCTTGTCTCTTCTTTTTATTCTTCCTCCTGTTACTCTTATGTAAATCAAATGCTGAAGGGTGATTTTTATTTGCAAATCATATAGATTCGGCGAAAGGGTGAGTTTGAAAGCTTTTTTCAACAATTTTTAAAAGGAAAATGGACTGGCATTATTGCAAAATTCCATAGTTTTTTCCAATAGATAGGGAATAATTTTTTTAAAAGAAAATGATAAAGTTGCAACTTAAACTCAAATAAAATCAAACTTTTCTCTTTAAGTGACATTTTTTTTTTTAGTGGAGGAGAGAGACCTTAAACTAAAAATTAAGTTTAAAAGATGGATCTTAATTAGGTTTAAGTTGTGGATGTATCACACCTCATTTTTTATGTTGCAAAATCAAAATAACTTTTTCAAAAGTGACCAACAATTCCAGCCCTTCATCCAACCATCAATATCATGTAGCTAATACTAAACTTTTGTCTCTTCTTTTTTCAAAATAATGTAATTAAATTTAAGATAATTATAATTATATTTTGATACAATAATAATTTTAAAAACTAAATCACCTTTTTATCTTCTAGCATCACGCACCCCATCTCTATTGTCACATCACGACTCTGACCCAGCCAAGTTTACGTACCAAAAAATTTAGTACACTAAGGATATTAACTCTTTTACAAAAAATTTATTAAACTAATGTAACTTATTCATTGACACTTATTACATTTTTTAATTAATTATTTTATTTTTCTCCAATAAATGAAATACATATCGGTTTTGTAAGTCCATGATAAAAAAAAAAAAACAGTTAGTACCATCATACAATTTAGAATTTGCCTTCTTCTTTTTTTCGGTTGAAAAAGTGTGATAGCACAAAAATGCAAGTCTGTTAAAATTGACACGCAATTTGGCAAAATTATTCCCTTGGTGAAGGCCGGAGGAAGAAAAATATTGGTGAGCTACACAAACAAGACTTGTAGGGCCTACTACACTATCAAGAGGGTTCAAAAGCCCAAATAGCCCAAACAAAAAACGAGCTTATTCCTTAGAGTTTGTTCCATTTGAAATGGGCCAAGAATTTCCACCCATTATCCTTAAGCATCCGCAACGGTAACAATTAACATGAAGCCCATAAAGCTCACTGTTACCTAAGTTGATCACGGGCCCAATTACCACCTATATATGTTTCTCCTCTGGTTCCGCAACATTTTTCCACCGACCCAACACAACCCACATAATAAAATGAGAATTTAAGCATGAAATTTAAGATAATTCTCATGAGAGATAAGTTAACTATCCAATAATAACTAAAAACAAATAGTCAAGGAAACAAGCAAAACTTCTCTATGCAGGGCCATTCACAGAAAGCCCCAGTTACTGTTTAGAAAAACTCTATTATTACCATTACCATCTCATATTTAAAGTTTTGAGCTTACTCTTCCTCTTCTTCATCTCCATCTCCACCAGCAGTCTTCTTGGCAGCTGCCTTTTGGTTCCTGCGCTTCACTCTCCCAGGACGTCCACCACCAAATGGACTCGTGAGCGAAAAATCAATGTGCTTCTGTGAGTCTACCCTCACCATGAATGAGGCAATGTTGACTACCTGTCTGCCAACCCTGAAGCGGCCAAATAGAATTATTATTACCTTACCAATTTATAATTATCTTGGAGAACTGGACATTAAATCAAACACGGATAATGATTTCGTAGATATTCCAACTCAATAAACTGTCATTTCTTTTTTCGCCAAGTAAAAAGCATGACACAAAAACACAATAAGCTGTCATTTCATCGCAAGCATGGACAAATAGGGGCCAGACTCTAGTCAATGCAACATATTTCAAAAATGGATTTAAGATGGTTGCCTGGTTGGGGCGTCACCATGCTCCTCAGGAGTAACTACCAATAATCAAACTGACCAATTAGAAAAACCAGCCTATAAATTGAAGGCATTGGGTTGTAGTCAATTGCTGGGCAAGTGAATGTTAAAGGATACACGCACCTTACCCAAGTCCCACTAGAGAAACCAAACTGGCCAAATCATAATATCTTACTCCAAGTCAACTACCAAAACTGACCATTAGGAACAGTTTTGAGAACAAAACAAAATAATTAGAAAAGCAGGGAAAAATAAATTATGTGCGCTATCTCAAAGCTAAAAAAGCAAAACTCAGATTTGCTGTTTCTGTACGAATGAACCCAGAAACCAAAAATCTCATCTCAAAATAGTCAGACTGAGACACAAAAGAATAAGGCTTATTTAGTAGAATGCAGCAACCACCAAGCCTTTCAACCACCCAATTGACACCAGCCTGCACCATGACAGTACAATCTTCACCAGACTCAATGCTTTTATACTTGAGCTCTCAATAATTTGTCTATCCCAAGAACATAGTCAAGACTCTAGATCCTCACAACATCAAATTTGACCATGAATAATCTCAAATGTAAGATTCGCTTGGTTGTCTGAAATTCAGAAACCACATTCCACAATTTTTAGGAATAAAATAAAAAACAATACACTAATTCCTTAAACAAAATATAAGAGTTCATGTACTACCTTCTTATGTACAATTGCAACAGCCACCATCCCAAATAGTTTTTATTTGGTCACAAACTCTTAAAACTCCTAAATTACTCATGATTAGTCAAATGAAAAAATAATAATCATGTAAGAAGAAGTGCACTGTATACACGACCAATTTAATATTTCTTTTTTCATCTGATAGCTTGCAACACAGACCAAATTTTATATAATTAATCCACTTTACCAAAACCCCACTCTAGAATTGAATTAGCAGTTAGAACCATGGTCAAAATTTACCTCTCTACTCTATGCATTTTAGTTAATGAGAAACAGATACCCAATCCAAGTGCCCAACGCTTACCAATGCAATATTGAAACAAACTGCTCACAAAAGATAAAGGGCCTTTAATACTTAATGTTCCGAGAAAGCAATACATTGAAAGTAGTATTAAGATCTAACCCAAACGCACAATCACAACAACAACAACAACACACAAAAAAAAAAAATCCACCAAGGCTAATGTATCCTAACTCCACCAGGCACCAGAGCCACTTTTTAACATTTTAAAGGGGAAAAGGCCAGCGACATCACTCAAGTTCCCAAGTTTCCTACTTTTTTCATTACGCTCTGAACCCATAAGCTCAATTCACCTCTCCAATGATAAACATGCTTACAAATCAATCACTTCAATTATAGCAACTTAGTCTTTGACAATCACTATTTTTTTTTTAAAAAAAAAAATTATTTATTATTATTTTTTTACAAAAATCAGTGTTAGTTCATATTTGATTAAAACTACTTAAGATTTATAACAAAATGAGGACTCCTCAAAGGAAGATTGGTATCAATTCCAGACTAATAGCAAATCAAATCCACAAATAAGAGATAAAATGTGAAAAAAAATTGATGCATATGCAAAACACAAAAACTAGAAGAGATAATCAGAAAACATAGTGTATAAGCATATCGGGGAAGAACTCATCATTTATACATACCTAATATGCCTCTGCCTGATAAGCACTCTGGCATGGTGAATAGACTTGGCCATACCGGACTTGAACACCAGGGTTTGAAGACGGCGCTCAAGAAAGTTCTCGACAGTAAGGGCCAACACGTAATCGAGCTTGTTCTGGCTCTCGTCTAGCAACCCGTACCTGTTCATCCTCCTCAACAGGGCTTCACCCTCAAAAATCCTACGTGGGTTCTTCTCATCCAGTGTCAGAAGCATCCTCGCATTGTTACGAATGCGACTGAGTGCATACTGCACCCTCCAGAGCTCCCTCTTGCACCGCAGACCATACTCACCAACGAGCTTCAGCTCCGCGTCCAGACGCTCCTTCTCGTAGGGACGTCTGGGCTTCTTAAAGGTTTTCCCATCTGGGTTATATAACATTAATTATCAAAACCAATTTGAAGTTGGGTCGTTCATCAGAAGCTTGAATTTTCGTTTTAGACCGAAATATACTCAATCGAAGTTAGTAACAGGACAGTCTGACATCACTAACAACAACCAGGGTCTGACTTTTGTTCATATTTTAAGTAATTTTCGAGGATGCTTGTTTACTGGAAAGAATTAAGATGAAATTGATCCCACACACGATGGTAAAACATGCGTTTTTGTTATCATGAATCGAGAAAACATATCATAGAGAAATGAAAACAACAGGTCGGGACCAAGAAGACTTACAGTTTCGGTAAAAGGAGACGTGCACCATGCTGCGCAGCCGGTGCTCTTACCCTAAGTCCAAGATCTGAAGCGAGAATGACGAGGACAGACGGTGCGGGAGTTGAAGATCGAGAAAGCAGGGTGTGTTTATAAGAGGCATTATATATTTCCTTTCCAACGACTAAACCCTAACCCTACTTTGCAGCACGCACTTTTGGGCCTGGATTGTGGTTTGGGCCCAAACTGTTGTCTAACGGTACTGGAGTGAAACAAAGTCCATGATCCATTGGGAGGACCGGTTGGTTTGATTTTCCAAATTATTAAAAAAAAAAAATTCTCCATGAGATTTGATTGAGTTGCAAATAGTCTCATGGGATACAAAAAGTGATTGAAAAATTATCATAGTAAATATAATCGAAAAATATGTTCCTTTACTTAAATTATATCTAAATTTATAAGAAAAAATGTATAATAAGTCTCTGAGGTTGGTTAAACCACCCCCTTAGGAGTGGTTGGTTCACTCACCTCTTCATCAATTTGGGAGTGATCAAACCACCATTTAATTTAATTTTATTTTTGTTATAAAAAACACGTGTCATAATATTATTGTTGCTAATGTAACACTTAGACAAATTTCGTAAGAAATGAAAAAATGTATAATAAGTTCCTGAGTCAACATTCCATAATTAAAAACTCCATAAATTTTTTTTTTCCTCAAAATTTACTTCCTGAGTCAATCGAAATCACAATAAACTCTCTATCGTCCAAATTTTTTAACAGCTGTTAGTCTAGATTAAAACACACCGTTTTACCTTATTAAACCCTCATTATTATTATTATTTTAGATTTAAACCCCTCAACATTTTTTTTTGAAGGTTTGGCCCTAGGAGGTGGTTAATTTGGGGTGGCAGACCACCAAAATTTGTAGCCACCCTTTGTAATTTTTTTTAAAAAAAATTTAAAATTTAAAATTAAATTACAAAATTAATATTTTAATAAGATGAAATAATGCGTTTTGACCTAAACTAATGGTTATTAAAAAATTTTGCTAGCAAGAAGTTTATTGTGATTTCGATTAACTAGGAGTAAATTTTTGAAAAAAAAAAAACTTAGAGAGTTTTTAATTTTGAAATATTGACTCAAGGACTTATTATATATTTTTTCTTTCTTATGAAAATTTTCATAGTGTTACATTAGCAGCAATAATATTACGACACATTTTTTTTATAACAAATAATAATAATAATAATAATAAAAGATGATGGTTTGATCACTCTCAAATTGATAAGAAGGTGACCGAATCACACCCAAGCTTTTGTTGGTTATTCGGCCAAAGAGAGGGGGTTTGGCTAACCTCAGCCAAATGGGTGGTTCAAAAGTTTTATGATAGTCTACAGTTAATTTGGGAGTAACCTAACCACACCTTTAATTAATTAATTTTTTTTGTTTATTTTATCATTATTTATTAAATTAACATTAGTCTTTAGAGCATGTGGGTTTCACATACATTTTTTTTTACAATTCATGTAAAAATCACATGATTTTTAAAAAATACATGGTCTAAGAATAACTATTAATTTAATAAATTGGATTAAAATAATTTATTCCAAATTTAAAAGAAAATTTATCCAAATTTTAATTTAATTAACAGTAGACTATAACAAAATGGTGTAATGCCAAAGCCAAGCCCAACTCAGAACGTAATTGGGTTTTTAGTGAGACTAGGGTTTAAGCCCATTAGGCCACTCTGCCGCTGCTTCTTCTCAGACCAACTTCTTCGGTCAAAATTCTACAAACCAATTAACCAACCAGTGATCTCCATTTCAAGCTCAAGCTCAAGCCCTGCGAAAAAATGCATAGCCTTAAACGCATAGCAGCGTCCACCTCAATTACAAACCAATTTCAGAGATTCTCTTCCACAATCCCAAAGCCCCATTCCAGAGATTTCTCCACCAAACCGTCTTCTTCGTCGGCCGGCCGCAACTCAAAAAATTCCGACGACCAATGGAACGACTCGTGGGAGATGGCTTGGCTGCCGGAGGACCTCTCGCCGAAGCACCGGGCTCCCTGGGAGACCGACGTGAATTTCCCGTCCTCGGACTCTGGGGTCGTTCTCTCGTCCGAGGTGGACGCGGAGACCAAGGCGTTCGTGCAGGACATGAATGAGAATTGGAATCAAAGGAGAGGATCCAAGGCCAAACAGCAAGATAAGCAACAGAGTGAGAGTAAAAGTCGTAGTAGTAGCAGTAACGGTTCGCTTTATAGCTTGGAGAACATGAAGAAGGATTATAGGTTGAAGAAGCAGAGGATTCACGCCGGCTTGTGGATGAAGGAGATTGAGAAGCAGGAGGAGGCCAAGTTGGGGGATTCCATCTCCGGCGGTGGCGACGATATTGAGATGTTGCTCGATAGCTGCTCCGAGTATGTCTTCTTGCATATCTTATATATGTTGTTTATGTATTATGGATGGATTGTGATGGTAGAGGACCCGTCTGGTCCTTTTTGTGAGTTTATGTATGATTGATTAAATATTTGGATTTTTTTACTGGTTCTGTTATTTGGTATGAAAAGCTGTTTGAATTGGCGTGGTGTTTAGATATCATCGCAATTTCTCAAGCTCTCATCAAGAATTGGCTATGTTTTTCTTATGTTCAAGCCCTTTTTTTGATTCTTTTCAATGCATTAACATTAGAATAAAACATTTTGTGAAAGTTCATGGTGGGGAGTCCATATCTGTTGTGGACCGTCTAGGAAGTAATTAATTGAAAGGCAACCCTGAAAGTTCTTTGCCGCTGTTATTGCATTGACTACCTTACTAAAACATATGCATCTAAAAGTTATTGGATACAAGTTTTATACCATTACACTTCTATCGTCTTTTCGGCTTTATTGTTTGTATATAGAAGATTGTGGTGGAACTTTTGGAGGATTTTTATTAATTAAACTTGTTGGGATTAATACTTAGAATAACTGCAGAATTTTCGACACTTCCAACGAAGATTTGAACAACTCAAAGATCCCTGGCTCTTCTGAGTTCAAAAACAAGCCCGACGGTTGGGAAACAACAGCCAAGGCTCAAGATGGAAACATATGGGAGATGTCACAGAAAGAAGAAGATATTCTCCTCCAAGAATTTGATCGTCGAATTGCATACAGCAAATTTCAGGTGTGCAAATATCACCACAATTCACAGGCACATTAATTTTTATTTTTCCTTGTTCATAATTACATTATTTTTCTAGCTAGGTGTATGAATGAAACCTGAAAAAGGGAGAAAGTCCCGGATTTTTATTTTCCTTGTCAATTTGTGTTGCTCTATAGTTAATTCTAACTATAGACGTATTGATATCATACTTATCTTATTTAGCCTTGAAATTATCTCTTTCCAGATAATGTATTAACTAGGAAGAGCTATTGTAGCAGACTAGCAGTAGTTAGATCACAAATATTTGGACAAGACATTGGGGAACTAACATTGCAAACCCCAGCCGCCCCCCCCCCCCCAACACCAGTTTTGAAATTTAACCCACATCTGTGTGCAACACTGCTATTGTTTCCTGGTATACATTTCTAGGCTGAGTAGTCAGCTATGTTGCTTGTGAAGACTATTTGGTGCACTAAAGACACCACAAAGTTCTATTTGACAGTTTGCTACGTGTGAGTGCCCTGCAGTTTTTGGACTACGCATCAATATTTTAAAGTTCATATTTTTTATTAACTTCTTAACGTTTTCCTGTCCTAATGTCAATTGATATCCATAGTAGCTCAAATTTATCACCGAGTTCTTCCCCATTTTTCTTTTTTACTGGCTTCCTTATTGTTGGTGTTATGAAATTTGTATGCAGATAGCTAGTTTTATCAAGACTCACATATTTAGCCGAAGAAGACCAATTGATGGGTGGAAATACATGATAGAGGAGCTGGGACCAAATGCCAAGAAAGGAAAGGGTAGTGTTTCTAGGTTACCCACTCTATCTGATGCATCAACCCAACCCTTTAAGGAGGAGAAGACCCCACTTCACAGCAGGCTGACCCCTCTAAAGCGTAGGTAGCTTGGACCCCTTTTAATATTCTCTTTTGTGTTTTAGAGATCGTCGAGTTTGAAACTATATTTCCCTACTATATCAATTCTAGGGATTTTTTGCTCTCTCTGTGTATGATAGTATTACTATCTTGTAGAGTTGAAATTCTTAATGCTGGAAGCTAAAAGAGTGTGTACGTATTCCCTCTGAAACTGCAGTTCCTACTGTTCAATAGTTAGGGTATGTTTGAGAGACTTAAAAATGCATTTAACATTCAAAAAGTCCGTTTGAAGAAAAAGTACTCATTCGGTAAAAAAATTAAAAGTACTTTTAAAGGTCCAAAAAGCCTAAGAGCTTGTTTGAGATTGCGTTTAAGAAATAGAGTTTTTAAATCAAAAAGAATTTTTGGGCAATAGTTTTTTTTTTAAGCTTTTGTCAAAAGTATGTTTTTGGCTATTTTTAAGTTTTTGAGACCTTTAAAAGTGCTTTTAATTTTTTTATCAAACAAGTAATTTTTTTTCTTCAAATAGACTTTTTAAGTGTTAAAAATACTTTTAGGCTTCTTAAATAGACCCTAAAAAGGTTGAAACCACTTTTAACAAAAGCTTAAAAATGAAAGTTTTGTTAAAAAAACATTTTTGACTTAATAGTTCTATTTCTCAAAAACAATCTTAAATAGCCTCTTAAGTTCTTTCAATTTGGATTACATGCCTCTAATGTTGTTGTCATGCCTGCATTTATGGTGTTGATTCTTTTCAATTTTTTCTTGTTAAAATTGACTCCACGAAAACAATTTGGTTTGAAATCTCCTATGAATCGGTGTACATGTGTTGTAACATTTCAAGATCCCATGCGTTCTCAGGGGGGAGGATTTATTTCCAGTGCCATGCGAAAAAAACGGCTGAGCTGGACTTATAGTTTCAATTTTTTTTTCCATTTTTTCAATCAACACGAAACCAAAAACACTATACCATTTTGATAACGGTGCATACTTTATCTGTTTTAGCCCCATTGGCGTTTCCCTCTCCCATAAGAATATATATGTGTATCCTCTGGGAAGTCGTTGCCAAATTCTCCTGCTAAATAGTTTGCTGCTCGATTCCATTCCTTGGTGCACATTTATGCAACTAGTTGATGTGCCAATTGGCTATATCCATTAGCCCTTAATTTTGTTTTATTTTGTTTTAACAAAAGGTCATCATAAACTCTATGGATACTGCCAAACAAGAATAAAACGACTCTTTGATGGGTAGCCTTGGTTTATCACAAGACAATGATAGGGTTTTAACATTTATCACATTTTCTATGTACAAAATGACAAGTTAATGTATATATTTTCCATCAGTAGAAAGAGCAGGCCAAAGAGACCAATTGTTATTATTTTACCTGAGCGTGGCCATAATAGCACCTACCCGTTAGGAGCCGTGTAAGAAAGGCCTAGACGATTAAAACTACAGGTGCTCCTTTAAGTCCGACTGAATCATAACCTAACACAGTTCTATTAGGGCATTAATAAGAACCAAGGTGACTAATAAGTTTTACATAGAAACTCTTTGGTCTGTGCACGTTCAGGTTCGATCAGATTATACCAATAAGTTGTTGTGTACTTTAAAACTGTCCAGAAAGTTAAGAGACCACTTGAGAAAAAAAAAAAAAAAAAAAAAATTTACTTATAGGCTTTGAATCCAGAAATTGATGCCCCAACATCCACCTGGTTACACTATTCTATCTTCCCCCCCCCCCCCCAAAAAAAAAAAAGATAATGGAGCCTGCTGCAAGAAATATTCAGCACTTGAACAGTTGATTGTGGACTTGTCTCTCAACATGTTTTACAGATGAAGGATAGAAAAAAGAAGAAACCTTTTTCAAACCTGTACCTAAATGATGAGACATTCCTTCTAAATTCTATACAAAAACAGCCTCTAATGATTTTTCTCTGAACTACGTACACTGAGGCGCTCACATACTTTGGTCCCATTTTCAGCCCACCACTTCGATGCTTGTTCTTCTGAGAAATGTTTCCGGCTGTAGAAAAGCAAATTGACTTCAGTAAACAAGGTATATATATATATATATATATACACACATATTCACTAGAAAGATTCCCTCTATCTTTCATTACTGTTAGAATGACATCTTCAATGCTACTAGAAAGATTCTTTTTGCGAAATGAGGAACTTTAAATATTTACGGGTTGATATGTAAGAAGGGCGAGGGTAGTATCTAAAAGCACACATTCATAAATTTCTCTCCACTTTATATTTATATTACACCCAAAGGATTGGGCCATAATCTGCAGGAACAGAGAAGTACTACATAAAAAAAGCCAAAACAAATTGGATTCCAATATCTCATGGTGAGTTTCTTACAATGAAGAAGAATCGAGGATGAGAAGAATGACGGCCAAAATGAGAAAAACTTGAGCTAGGTTCCATTTGTTCATCATAAAGCATTTTAGGACGAAAATGTCTCCATTTAAAAAATTGTTATTTTTTTGTTGTTTGACTGAAATCTAGCAAATGATCCTAAAAAAATTCTGTTGTTTGGCTCACACTAAAAGTCATTAATATTTTAAAAATAAAATTCATGTAATATAAACCAAAGATAATAAGTTAGTTTCTTCAATAATTAATCTAATTATTACCATTCAACATGCCGTTAAGACTTATGGGAAGAGATTCTCCACAAACAGCCAAATCCACAAAGGCATTTATTATCCAAATACCCACAAAACAAAACAAAAAATACAAAATTTTCAAATTACTAGGAATCCAAGTCCACCCTTCCACCAAAACACTCACATACTCCAGTCTCAACTTAAGACAATCAAGTTCAAACTCAAAGAAGAAGATCAATTTGATTGAAGTCGGACCCTTGTGCTCCTCTTTAAACTGGGTGCAACCCACTTAAGACTCCCACTTCTTGAAGGCACTGAATAAATTGTAAATGTGTAGATCGATATTTGATAAACCTGATGGTTGATGGAGTTGATACAAATAGTAGTTCGAGGAAGCCAAAATAAAAGAGGATCAAGAATATGAAGCCCAACATGAATGCAATGGTGAAGGCGTTGAGGGGCTTCAATGGCGTGGTGGGCAAGAAATTTAGAAATTAAGAGGTGCGTTGGTGGTACTGGAGAGAGGGAGAGAGCCTACTTGTGGCTACACTTGGGGGTGGCATCTCATGCTGGAGGCTGATGATGGAGCTAGTCTGTCAGTTCTATAATGATGGGGATTGTAAGTGCAATGGGTGACTGATTCAACAACCATTAGGAGGAAGTTCTTGACATGCTATTTCAATTCTTTAAAAATTTGAACCGAGGGAGAGGAGCTTTATACACTACTAGCCAAAAAAATTCTTAAAATACACCATTGCTAACGCCAAATCAGGACACCACCACCCCATCAAGTTGCAACCAAAATGCTTCAAGCCATTTTCACACGCCCAAAACAACCACAAGTACAGCTAATCAGCTCACAACAATAGCAGATTCAAACAAACTCGAGGGAAATCAAAGGTCGAAGGGAGAGGAAAGCTCACCTTGATGAACAGTGGTAAATCCAAGGTGACAATGGATGGGCTTGGAGAGACAACTTTGGCTTATGTATGTATTATGTAAAATATTTTCCACCCATTTAGCTTAGGTTTCAGTTGACTGGAAAAAAGTTCTGTTTACTAAAGATTTTTAGTTGCACCAAACACTGAAAATGGGGAAAATAATTTCTAAAAATTGTTTTATGTTGAGACAAACAGATAATTTCAGAAGAGTATCATGTAGCACCAATTATACAATCAGAGACAGACAACTACGATGGTTTAAGTACATTGATCGAGTGGCAATAAATGATATGATTCAAGTTGGAGCCAGTACAAGAAAACGAGCAAGGATAAAATATTTTGTTAGTTTGAAGAAAAAAAATGCATATTATGGAGTCCTATAATCTCAGAGAGATATGCATGCCTTAATTTTTGGTTAAGTAGATCATATATGTTCCTGCTAACTTTCATAAACAAAGGGTGGCAAATATAGATACCTGAAGCGAACACGTTTCAATTCAGTACCGCCGCCTGGCAAGGAGGACAAAGTTACGTACACACCTGGTTCATCATGCACTACCCACTCTCCTTGTCCAATTGGTGGCTTGGTTCCATTATGTAAACTTTGGTTCAATGAATGTACAGCAGACTCGGTCTCTGATGTGGTTCTATCTGCTGTATAGTTCTCACTGGAGAGCTGGGTTAGAATATTAGAGGCGCTTCCAGCAATAGAGCCACCATTAGATCTATGTCCTTCCGGCAGCCTTTCAGCCATTTCCTTCAACTGTTGAACAAATAAGCCACCCACAACATTAAACCATTAACTAGTTAAGAATGTAGTTGAATAAGGATCAAGATTCCCTGGAATTTCTATGGTATTCTACCAAATAGATTTATTCAAATCTCAACCATTGTTTTCAACTTAAATGGTGGAGGTTTTGTGATATCACCACTTGCCACTTCATTTTTTTTTTTTTGATAAGACAGTAGAGTATATTAAAAAAGCGCAAAGGGGCGCAACCCTTAGTACACAGGGGGTATTTACCATATCAAATAACTTCTTGTAATAAATAATGAGATAAGTGATGATAAAAATGCTATATAATGAAGCTGTTCCATCCATTTGAGCATTAAGTTTGAAGAAGATCTCAATCTATAATGAAGAAATTGAAAACAATGATTGAGATTTGCAAAAATCTATTTGGTAGAATATCTTAGAAATTCTAGAGGATCGCCCCAAAAAAAAACAATAAAGTAAAAGAACGAGAAAGAGATAATAAGATTGATTTGTAATCATATATTCCATGCTTTGCCAATTTATATTTCCAATCTGTCAATTAGTGATTGTGAAGGTTCTTTGCCATCAGGTTAGGCTCTTTGAACTATGGCAATTTTACTTTTGTCTCCCATCATCTTAGTGCTTAGTGTGAGAATTGTACTAGATCTCAACCTCATTTGTATGTACATTTCATGACATTTGTTATGACCTATTTTCCTAAGCATGATGCCATTAAGAGAACTCAATAAATGATCTTAAATTTTCTTCATTGATCATTTTAGGATTTCATGTCACATCTGGTTTTCAGACAAACTTCTAATAAAAGCAGTCAAGAATAAATGTCATTCATGTGACTATATATGCTTAAATAGTGGCAGACAACGTACAACATATGGCACAGGGAATGATGGAAGGGTTAAGCCTGAACAGGGGATTGGATGGAAAATCCTCCCTGTCTAAGGCATGAAATTTACGGAGGTTCCTCTTCAAATTGATGTATCTGCTAATCTCTCATTAAAAAACCAACCAAACCAACGTAATCATCTCCTCTATGCATGCCCAAAACAGAATATATTACACCTCAAGCCCCCCAAAAAAAAAGAGACTAACTTAACAATATACCAATGCGTTCTACATATTGCTTCTAAACATCACAAATTATTTATTTAAACCTTCCAAGAGGAAAAATAGAAAGACGTAATTCAAACAATTTTTCTACTTGATAAGGTAATACTACTAACACGTCATTCATTGTTGTAGTTATCACATGGTGGGCTAGAGTCGCACAAACTCAAGATATTCCACATATAAGGCACTAGCATAATTTAACTTATTCTCATCATATAAAAGGAACATAGTCATTCATACCATGCACCACAACTTTGTTTCATGTTGGTGACAACCCAGATTGCTTCAATTAACTTATTAATGAACAGAATACATTCATAATATGATCTCCATGCTGTGAAGGTGAATTATCCATAGGCTGCCTCACTGAGACATTTCCCTCTTAGAGCTTCTCTGCTCCTAACTTAAATGTTCAAAAACCATACCTCTTATAATTTGAATCTTTGAATTTAGATCATTACAGAAAATTACTAGGACAGTTCTTTCAAATCCAAAAACCAAGTGTGCGTCTTTTGATACTATTTGATGCAAAATAATCTCTATATGTCGGTTATGAAACTTAAACTCATCAGTAAAATTGAAAAGCAATAAACACAAAAGCTTGAACAGAGAAATATCTCACCTGAGCAGTAAGAGACTTGATAACTTCCTTCGCAGATTTGCATTTTTCAGCTTCATCTGCTGCAATGGCAGTGACCTCCTCCAACTGCTTTGATGTTCTTCCAAGTTCAGCTTCAAGATGTTGGGATTTCCTAGTAAGGTCTTCCACCTATAAAGTATTTTCATTCAATTTCTACTTAGTATGTTCTCATCACTTCAACGAATATAAAAAAATTAGATAAATTGATCGACTAAATAGTCATTAGTTTGACACAAAAAGTTGTTGGAAAACAAGTGATTCGAGGCCCTGTATGCTAAATACAGATAGAGATATTTCTCAAAATAACGTAAAAAAGAAAAGAGAAATGCAATTCTTATTGCAACATTTATAATGTTGATGAGAACATATTGATCTGCCATATATTCAAGGCTTAGTTTCAATCTTTCCACCAAAATATACAAAAACATATATACCTTATTCATCCAACTAATGCCACCTTATTTATTTTCTTGGTTCAGCTGCAGCAAACATTCTTAAAGAATATGAAGTACATGACAAGAAGACCTTAATTCATTCTTTCCCAAAAACACAACAAAGAAAAACACATCTATCTTCTTTAATGGCTGTGCTTAACATTTAAAGTTATAAACAAGGATTTTAGATCTACGCATGCATGTGACTGGAAAAATAAATCATAGTCACTAAAGCATTTTCAATTGGCTCACCTGGGCCCTTAAATTTACGATTTCTTGACTTAAACTTTCATTTTTATTCTTTGTATAATCCAGAATTTCTTCAGAAAACTGGGCTGGGCTTGACTTTTCTGAAGCAGGAGAAGTTGACTGAGAAGCCATCCTGGAACCAGGAAGGGAAACTGATGAAATTTTCTTCGAAGTTCCAGCAAGTGTAGCTGTTACTTTTGAAGAATAAAAGCCCCCAAACTGAAAATTTCCACTCAGAGCAGTAAACACACGGGAATCATGCAATTCCACTTTCATGTCAGGCTTTGAATTCCTGCTTTCAACCTGATTGAGCGAGCCAAAAGATGACAATCTTGAGAGTGCTGTCTGTAGTTTTGGACCTTGACTTTCTCTATCTGCCACCTCATTGGATTTAGGTTGCATATTTCCATTTTTGACTTTAGGAATTCGAGGAATAGAACTAGAATCCATAGCCTTCTTTAGTCTTGTAAAACAATCATCACACACCCGATATGGCTTGTTCACATTTGGAGCTAAAGAAGCTTTCAAAGATTTCCTGCTACTGCATGCTTTGCAAAAGACTAGTCCACAATTGTAACAATTGTGACGTTTTCTTCTGAAACCAAAAGGATTATGACAACCAGAGCATGCAGAGTGGTCAGCACTAGACACCCATTTATGTATACATATAGCAGCTGTAAAGTTTGAACCACACACTACACTCTTTACTTGCTTGTCTTTTAAAAAATTGACAAGTGTAGGTGTATTTCTATGATCATAGTCTCCATGGCCTAATTGCCCATTTGAACCCTTTCCCCAAGTATAAACCTCTGTTTTGGAAGTCAGAACTGCAACATGATATGAACCACAGGCAATCTCATCTATAAAACTGTCAGCAATTTTACCAGCTATGCGACTGGGAACTTTTCCATCAGCTACAGGACTGCCCAGCTGTCCATATGCAGTACTCCCCATTGTATATACTTGTCCTGAGGTTGTCAAAGCAACTGTGAGATTGTGACCACAGGCTACTTGACAAATACTTTCATTAACTAATGCAGCTACACACTCAGGAACGAGTCTAGGCTCTTTATCACCATGTCCAAGTTGCCCTTTATCTCCATCCCCCCAGGTAAACAGCTTTCCAGACGAAGAGCACCCAGAAGATCCAGAAACAGATAATTCATTCATCAATTCAACGACGGCAGCAGTGTGCCAAACACCACAAGCAACCGTCGTAGTTCGCTGTCCTTTCAAACATTCCACTTCCCGGGGAATACTCGTGCCTCTCTGATCTCCATGGCCTAGGGCACCAAAAGATCCATCCCCAAATGTAAACAGCTGCCCAGATGATGTCACAACAGCAGTATGCCAAGGTCCACAAGAGATATATGATACATGTACACCCTCCATGACACCACTTACCTTTTTAGGAATCCAATGACTAACTTCACTTCCATGCCCAAGCAGACCAAAGTTGTGAGTACCATCACCCCATGTATAAAGATCTCCTGAAAGTGTAACAGCACAAGTGTGAAACTCCCCACATGCTACAAATTCAATGTTCATGCCACTAAGAGTGTCGATCAGCTTTGGGTGGGAAACATCAGCTTGTACGCCATGCCCAAGCCTGCCTCCTGACTCCTCTCCCCAACTAAATATCTCCCCTTGTTTTGTGACTAGCACAGCATGCCTGCCACCACAAGCAATATTATGAACATCTAGAACCACTTTTGATACCAATGCCTTCGGGAGAAGGGCATCCATCTTGGAACCATATGAGCTCCCAACTCTATGCACACCACCGCCCAACATTCCATCACCAATACCTTCTCCCCAAATGAAGACATCACCTAAGGCTTCGAAATCATCATGACCAGATCCATGGCTTGATGAGCTCACGGCACTAGATAAACTAACTCGAAATGTCTCTGCTAAACTTTGACCATTTGAGTTTTCTACTGATGCAGATGATAATGTGGAAGTGGCAACTGATTCATCTTGACGGGAACTCTTAGCAGCTGCAGTATATGATATTATGTCACTAAATGCCTTCCCCAGTCTAGTCTGTGGAATATTCTCTAAAGGAACCCCTTCAGTATCTCCTGGATCCTGTTGTAATTTGAAAAATATAATGACCCAATGAAAAAACAAACTGTAAATGCTTAATAGGTTATTGGAACTTTATAAAACTAAAGACCAAAAGAATAGAAAGGTCACTGCTACGGACAAATGGTGCGATAGATGGAGAACTTCTTCGTGTACGAGAATGTGGACTATCTGATGCTACACTGTCACTTCTTGATTCATTCCTCCACTTGGGGTACTTGCCTCGAGCAGTCAGTGCCTTCAGACCAACAAACCAAACTTCAGCTTCGTCCTTGTCTTTACATATCTGTCCATTGATTGGTAATGATGTCAAACAAAGAATATTACTTATAGTTTATCAGCTGATACCCTAGCTTGTTTTTCTCAAATTAACAAGTGAACTTTGAGCAACTACATTCATTATAAAACAACAGCACTGAGAGAAAAAGTAATTTCAATGTTTCATTGCCACTGATCAGCTAAACGAGCTCCTCCAAAAGACAAGAATAGACCATAGAAATAAACTCACCAAATCCAAGGACCTATCAGTATATATAAGTGAAAATGATTGATATTCCTTTTCAGGCTGAGGATACCGCTGAAAAATTGCCTGAAAGATAAATCCACCATCATATTTATATAAATTTAGAGAATTAAGGGTAAGCAAAATGACAGAATAAAGTGACTGTTGTAAGAATAAATAAGAGGATTCTACCTAAACCTATAGAATTTCAAAATCAAATATAAACTTCAACTAGAATGTACTTTTGAAACTCGTGCATAATTTATTTCTAGTCTTTATCGAAGATCTGATAAAAGCACTTGGGCAGTAGCTTGAGGGGCTATCCCATAATCATTTTCTAGGAAAGTAAGGACAATAATACAAACTTACAGTGCGCTGTCCAGGAATAATCCTTGAAACATGACTTAGTTTAAGTTGTTTCTCTTGTTTGCCAGAGTACCATATCAACATAGACTCGTCCTGAAACAAAACCCCAATCATCGAAGTTGATACAGAGAAATGAAAGAATATTGTTTCTTCCGTTATCCATATTCATACAGGAAAAAAAAAAGGTATATTAAAGGACCCAAAATTCATGTTTGAAATCATGGAGATCTACAGCCTCACTGAGCTCAAACTATAAAATAGCGACAGGTCATACTTTGGGCATCTAGCAGAAAAATTTCAGGTTTGCTTAGTCATGATGAAACTCTAAACTAGTAATTTGGATGATCAGAGTAAGGTCTTAGTTTGATTTTCCATTATATAGGATTGACCTCTTCACCTAGAGTGCCATTGACGTATACTGAGAGACGTGATCACACTATTTGCTACTTGCTAGGTCTCAGCAAAAATCAGTATTGGCTAACAACCAAGAATATAGCGTATTAATATATGAAATTTCTTTTCAACTCCACAAATAAAACAGAAAGGATAGAACAGTGAAATGAGTACCACTTCCTCAATAAATTGGTTTTCTGGTCTGGAATTGTTAAACATGGATTTCTTAGACGATGCTTGGGCTATATATCAGTGGATACATTCTGCTTTGCCCCAAGGGTTAGCATTATTACAATTTTCATAACTTAAAATATACTAAGGCCTTATCGAGGTTGCAGGATGCCTGCTTGTTGGGCGGAAAACTTTCAAATGAAGGTGATTTTTGCAATTTCTTCAATGAGTCAGTGTGTAATTCAGAAAAGAGAACATGCGAATGCAACTTACATTAGAAAGCCGGAATGGGCAGAACTTTGGCTTTCCTCTGCGTCCATACTTTAGTAGATATGCCCCTTTCTTAAGCGCTGCAATGGCCTGTAATATAAAACTTCAAATATAACTAACTACAAGAGCTACAGGTGTTTTTATACAAGAGCATAATCCTATGACAATATTATATCAAGACAGATTTTAGTGAGAAAAAAAAAAAAAAAGCACATAGAGTAAGCATTTTTTAGGTAAACAACACCAATTTATATCAAACTATCTAATGCAAATGAATTACTCTTACACTTGGACTCCTTTTAAAGCATACAATAATTTCTCAAGGCAACCTATCTTCATGAATCCCCATTGCACAAAAGCATAAGATGAAAGCGAATTAAAGCATTATACCTGCTCGCCGTCCCTCTCGGTGAGACCACCTCTCTGTAAATCAGCCATTCAAGTTGCAATGCCAGGTGCTGCCGAGCTACAGACCCAATGCCCATTTGAACAACTGCTCCAAATATATCGAACACCATACGCCGCTCTCCAACTTCGGCCCATGTACAAGCAAGGTACTCAAATACGTGCTAAGATTGTGAAAAAGAAAACAAGTCCCTCATCTACCCCATAACCAAAAATTGGCCCCTCAAAACCAGATATTCCAGCTTGTGAACTCTGCCTAAATCCCTATAAATCCACAATAATCACAGAACCAAACCACAATGCAGAGCCTCTATGATCAATCTGAGCTCTGAAATAGCTGAAACCACTATCCAGAATACTAAACAAACCCTAAACAAAATCACAAACACGTTCGAATTTTTGAAACTCCTCGGTTTTCGCACATTTTCGACATCAAAAATCTATTTAAATCCAGATGGGCGCGAATTAAAGCAATGGCGATTGAGTTTACCTCCATTGCGAAAAATTCCGATAAATTTGCCAAATGTTGACCATTATCGAAGAATTTGTGCTCGCCGAGTTCCAAAAAAATTGGAGAGCCAAGCGCTTTGATTCGAAGAGATTCCGCTGTCTCTGAGGTCGTCAATGTCCGTGATTTTCAACGGGAATTTGCAGAACCTTGAGGGTTGTTAACCTGCGCCTCTCTCTCTCTCTCTCTCGCTCTGTTGCCTGATTTCGGAGAAATTGTCTGTTTCTAGCTCCCAATTTTGTTTGATGCCACGTCGACAATTGAAATCTTTGGGATTGGGATGGTTGGTTTTGTCCTTAAGTGGAGTTGGGTGGCAAATAAATTCAATGAGATTGACCAATCTGCAAAAAATTTACTTATCCCCAAAAAGGGGATGAAAATAAAGGTTAAGGTAATAATAATTTTGGCCCTCAAAAATCCTTCAACTTATTAATAATTTAGTCCCTGTAAATTTTTTTGTAACAACATATTAATAATTCAGGCTTCATTTGATAAACGGTTCAATGAAGGCAATGGCATGGCACTATAAAACGGATATGACAGCCATCACTCACTCATTTTTTCTCTCTAACTCGTGTCCCGGCATTTTTTCAAAAATGCCCTTACTTTAATGCCCTCTTCAACAGTCGCCCTGGGTTGAGGGTGAGGGCAATTTTGGAAGAATGGCAGGCATCGATACCGAGACGCTGCTGCATTTTTTCTCTTTGACTCGTGCCCAATATTTTTCCAAAAATGCCTCACTTCAATGCGCTCTTCAACTGTTGCCCTGGGTATGAGGGTGAGGGTATTTTTGGAAGAATGGGTATTTCGTGGCACAGTACCATGCCATTGCCTTGCCTAAAACCATTTATCAAACGAAGCCTCGTATTGTTGGTTAAAATAATCATTTTGTCTTTTCATTAAAGGTGATTATGCGATTGCGGTTAATAGTTAGCAGCTAAAATCACTAATTGTAACCGCTTAAGCGATTAATACATTTTATTAACTACTTTTGCTAACCGCTAGGTAGTTAACCGCCTACTATCCGGTTAGCGGTTAACCTCTTTTTACTAACTGCTTTTTTGAGCCAAACTTGAAAATTATGATTTTCTAGGCTCACTTAATTTTTTTTTTCCCTTTTTTTTTTGCCTTTTCATATTTTTTATTATTTATTTATATTTTTGCATTTTGGTTCAATTTTTAGTTTTGGACTTACTTTGTTCTTTTCTGTACTTTTTTGCATCAAAATATACCATTTAACAAGCATATAGGTATATACCTCATTGAGCTTGCTCCAAAATGAGCCCATATAAAAAAAACCTTCTCTTCTTGGACTACAACTTTCTTTGATTTTAATTTGTTTTTGGAGAGAGTGTATTTTGTATATATTGATCAAATAAACAAACACACAAATGTTGAAATATTATTGCATGAGGAGAAGGCATACAAGTTATATTAATTAAAAAATATATATATTAAAAAAAAGCATTTAACGGTTACAAAATGGTTAATAAAAATCGCATGAATACCCCTACTTTTCATATAACAATATCACCTAAAATTATGAGGAAAGATATGTTTAAAACTCATATATAAGTTTAATAGGCTGAATTAAAAATATTTTTTTCCAAACCAATTTAAAATAAAAACTTTGATAGAAAATTAGTGATTAATGTGACCAGTTTTCAATAGTCTTATGATTCATTGATCTACCATTGAACGGCCAGGAGTTTACCAATTCCAATTTGATATATATATATATATTCTAACCAAAATTAAATAGGAAATTTGTCATTCCTTACTTGTACTAAAAAAAAAAAAAAGTTGGTGGGGGCAGATATCGGGTGTTTGCAAGACTACTTTACTACCATACATGCGTCCCATCAGGTTGTTGACTACGAACTTCTCTTACCAGTGGATTAAAATTAGTAATCCCTTCCTTCTAAAATAGTATGATAATTAATGAAAATGTATGCATATAGTGATTTTACTATTATTATTATTATTTTTTTGAGGTAATTCTATAATGTTATTTATCTCACATTGAAAGTGATGAATTTTAATAAGAATCTTATTTGTTTTCTAAAAATATAAGAGTAATATAGAAGTTCAAGTATAGTTCGGCATGACTTAAACTCGATACCTAATATTCTAATAATTTGTTATATAACTCACAGACCTAACACTAATTTAATACAAAATTAGAAAGTTTGATCGGATTAGAGTTGATCTATATAGTCTTATACCTATGTCTTAATACGACTCGAATCCGACATATGAACACAAATTACCACCCCTAACATGACCTTTCTTGTCTACAACTAAGACAATGAAAAACTTATAATTTTGTTCTTCTTTTAGTTTACTTTTGTCTCAAATGCTACATTTATGTTATGATAACGTATATGTTATCTATCACGTCCTCTCTTGCTTGTTTGCCTCTTCATTTCTTCGTTAACCTCTGCATAATCCAGCTTCCGCAACCACAAATATATGTGGGCTACATGTGCGCTCTTCTTGATTTCTCGCATAAGATTTTCAGCTTTTTGTATGTCGTCTTCTTCCTTCGCGTTCTCCTTAATTTGTTTCTCCATGGTAGTATCCCTTTTTGTTTATAGAGATTGTTAAATTCAAATATGATGTCACTTAACATTAACCACAAGGCACCTCTCTTACATGACATCTTACCCCTCAGTCTAGGTAGAAATAGATGCCCACTTAAACTATATATACAACTTATTCGCATCAAACCACCGGTTTAATTTGAAGGAATTGGACCCAATAATCACAAATGTCAACCACATAGAAGGTAGCTCTTAAGTTGGATTTGATATCACTTCAGAGAAGATTAACTCTTTGGGAATTTGTACTCAATTGAGTTATACTAACCACTTACTCTTATAATATGTTTCCAACATAAAACTTAATTGATTTTCTCTTATATCTCGCCACTCTTTAATCTTTATCTGAAGGACAAAAATAATTACAAATCATGAAAGACACACAAGGTTTAAGAAGAAAAAAAAATCCAAACACAAAATAGAGATAAATAACATCTCTCAATGCTAGATACTAAGATTTATAGCATCTTTAAACAGCTACAGACCGGAATTAGGAAAGAAGGGCAGCATATATATATATATATATATATATATATAATCATCATATAGAGACCACACTTGACTTCAGTAGATGTAATCATCATCGAAGATCATGTAATTGCTGCTGCTCCTTCTGGCTCTGGCTTCTCTATGACCATCAGCCTGCAAATGGGGGACACAAACGTATCACAAACAGAACATCAGGAAACAATTCAGATCCTTGAACATTGTGATATTTTATTACAGGGTATATATATAATCCTGTTTTCTTAGCAATTAATAATCCTAGACTCCTAGTTTGAAACAATTAACGATGTCCCTGCTAAGAAAACATCATGGTTAAATAAATATATACCTTGGTTATAAGCTTTTCAAATGCTTCTGTCCCGTGCTCTTCAATGTATTTCTCGGCAGCTGTGAGAACGTCATCTGGCTTACTGAAGATGTTCTTCTTTCGTGGGATATACCAGATTTGAGAAGCTTGTGGGTTCATGTAGAATGGCCTGATGTAGTTCCTGTACACATGTGCTGCCCCATTGAAGTGCGGTAGGACCAACCAGCATGTCACAATGAGCTTAGCATAAGGCCAAATGGGGAGCCTGAGGTTGAAAATATGCAGTTTTTTTAACTTTTCCTTAGTGTTATTCATGACAAATGAGGATAAAAAAGGAATCAATTTTGAGCAGCTGAAGCATTAAATTGCCCTTTTCACTCCTATAGCTCAAGTTAACAACACGGGAATTTTTTTTTACAAGTCTCTTTATTATATTTCCTTCCATAGTTTCCTTCTATCACTATTATTATTAGTCTTCCATTATATATTGGATATAATTTTTTTTTTAAATTAGGTTGGAATAATTTCTTTTAACTTAGAGTCGAGTGTCATTTTCCATGAGTGAGAAGCACATTTTTTTTTTATTAATATTATTTTAAAAAAATCATGTGAAATCTTAATGCTAAGAAACACATTGCACTTTTAAAACTTGAGTTAAATAACTTAAATCCCTAATAATAGTCAAATATGACTATTATGGATGTTGTTTCGTCTCCAACAGAACAAGCAATTTAGCCTTTTTTCTTTTTTTTTTAGTGTCAACAGTAAATAGGTTGATTAACTTATTCATCATTTACATTATAAGCTTTGTTTATTATTTTTTCTCACTTTTTTTTTTTTTTTTTAACTCTCTTTTCTCCTCTTTAAATAGAATATAGAATATGTTAGAGTGGGTGCAGAAAAACTACAGCTATTTTGCCTAGTTTTGCTCGATATTGCCCTTAAAGGCATAGTATTAGTATAAGAGACTTAGCTTAGACACTGTATGTGAAAAAAAAAATGTTTGGTATGAAAAAAAATATATATATAAAAAAGTGAAAAAAAAAATTATTTCGTAGTAATATTTTATTAAAATAATAATAAAAAGAGAATGATGTGATATAAAAAATAAAAATGTGCATACAGCAACGCACAATATAATCTAGACCTGCTACAAATTAATTAAATAGCTTACAATTCGAGGACTTTGGCGAATGTGAGCTCAAAGATTGTGAGCATAGAATAGAGAACCCAATATGTAAGCCATTGCTGATCATCGGTACGAGACTTGGTCTCTATAGCCTTGATTGAAGCATACCTATGAAAACAACAACACGACCACATAAATCTGTAAGTGATGTTCAGAGAACATATATAGAACAATAAATAAAGTTAAAAAATATATATATCAACGCTTACAGTGGATAAACGAGTGCGACTAGAGGCCTGCAAACAAAAAAAGAAAAAAAAAATCTAAATCAAGAAAGAAAAAGAAAACACAATGCACGTGTGTGTGTACAAAATTATCATTTATAAACAGAGTTGAAGAAATGGAAGACGATGATAATGGAGAATTGGATGAGAGAAATACATACAATGCAAGAACATCAAAGTTCTTGGCCACCACTTGGAGAAAATTCCCGGAACCGGAACGGGAACCCATTTCCTTGCTAGCTATTGCTAATACACTACTGATCTTTAATTTGGTGATCACTCCACCTGATGATCTGTATTGGTTTGGAGAGAGACTGCATCTGATATATACAGTGATACGCGCTTTAAAAAGGTACTCTGGAAAGGAATCAGTAAAGGTCTCTGATGGGAGGCTTATTTTCCGAAAGAATCCAATGGTGCACGACCAACGAGGCACCGAATTTTGAAATTTCTTCTAGTGTAGTGTCAGCAGGCCTCCCTACCGCTTCTACCAATAGAGTCTTGCCACGTCATTATAACAATTCAATTTCTTTTTTCGTTTGAAAGCGTTGATTGATATAGAGAGCGTCTATTTATTTATTTATTTATTTTTATCTTTTTTAAAATTAATGTAATTTTTTTTTTTTTATATAAAAATGAATTTATGCTGCCGGCACACGTTGATCTGGCCAGGTCAATTTCTTTACGTGATCTTTAACAACAACATATATCCTTTCATGCATATTCTAATATATTTCTTTTCCCATTGAGTGAAAGCAAGTATTGAAGTACTGCAACCTGAAATAGTATGCCTCTTTCCATCTTTATTAGAGCATCTGGGTATATATAATTTCTCTGCGTGTCTACGTATTATTTCAAAACACAAGTTAGCAAGTGAATTTGGAGACCAACATTCTGAAATGCTTAGTACAAGAATATATATATCAAGGAAATTAATTAATACATGAAGGTTCATTTCATATCCTTCATGACCCAAGATTGGTATGGTAGTTTCTAACTGCGATTTTGAAAACTCATGGACAAATTGAATAGAAAAAGTTTGGAAGATGTAGATTCTCGTTTGTCTTGCAACAAACCCCAGCAGTCACAAATCTCCTTTAAGTTACAGCTGCTGGAACAAAGAGAATGAAATGAGGAGAGACAAGATAAGAAGAGAAAAAATAAGAAAAAGAAAAATATTATGGAAAAAAAATGATTTAGGACAATTTAATTTCTATTTCCAAAATTGTGGAGATAAGTAAAGAAATAATTTAAGAGTCTAAGACCCTAAAACTCTAAATTGGGTTCTAGTTGAGAAATGCTAGAGCATCTACTCTTGTCTTTCTCTCATCCTTCTCTATATTTTGTTTTTAAAAAATCAATCATTAGATTTGTATGATTCACGTAAGTAAAAGTAGATCCAATGATTGATTTTGAAAAGTGGAGGTTTAAGAAGAATGGGAGAAGGACAAGAGTAAACGCTCTAGCAATATTTCTCGTTCCATTTATTTGATTGTTTAGCTATTTAACAAACAAGCTGTCAATATGCTAGCTATATGCTTATGGCAAATGTCAAATTTATAAAATGGGTTGGAGAAACCCAGTTTTAAGGAAATCTTTATATTTATTCTCATACATATGTTTGAAGGAAGTCTAGGTTCTCTAAGAACCTACCCTAATTATCACGTTACGTACAGACTTTAAATTCATATTAATTTATAACAAATTATTTTGGGAATTTTAATATCAAAAACTAATTTAAGATCATGGATGTATTATAATATTGTTTTAAATGTTGATAACTTTAGCCAAATTCATTATTAGTCAGTACAAAATTCATGTTAGGTTATCCTTTTACAAAAACATATGTATGAAGAAGTGTTGAAACTGCTAACGTTATTATTTTTAGGCTTAAGAAAGGAACACTTGCATGAGAAACTAGCTAGCTAGTAACCACAATATTGAATATAATTTTCAAAGCAAATCTACGTTGAAGTTGATCATGATCGATTTCAAAAACCTTGTCTTTTCACAAAGAAAATTAAAATAAAAAGGAAAATAAGTTAAAATTAGGATATTTTCCCGCAATTTCAATTTAGTTCTCAAGTTTTCAAATCAATCCATTCATCAACCTATTGTCCAAATAATAAACGATATGTCTGCCACGCGGATAGTTTACCTAGTCACCCCCACAACACGATGCCACATCACGCTCATCTGCTAGGTGCATGTCACATCATGCAAAAATACAAAATACAAAATTAAAAGGGTAGGGGTTAAGGGGGGGTTGGGTGTTGTGCGACTGGTGTCAGCTAAAATCCATAGTTATGTTTGGGAATGGTATGGGATGGGAAGTGGAACAGTACTGTAGCAGATGTGATTAATATTAGAGAAAAAAAGTAAGAATGTTTTATATAAAAAAGTAAAAAATTTGTTTTGTAGTGATTTTTTTATTTGAAAAGTGATAAAAGTGATTGATTTGATGTAAAAAGTCAGAATATTATAGTTGATTTAAAAAAAAAAATTGGGGAATGAAGTGGGTCCATGAACAGTACTATTCCACTTGGGAACGACACTGTTTGCAAACATAGCCCATATGAGAGGTGATTGTCAGACCACCTAGCCTCCACCCTCTTAGTTTCTCATTTTGCTTAAACAAAAATTAAAAATTGGTGCTTGGCATGGTGTGTGCACATATATAGCAGACGGGTATGACATGGCATCATGTTTATGGGTGTGACATGATAATTAAGTTGTCTACAAATATATAATTGATCAATTATTGTTAATTATTTGGACGACAAGTTGATTGAAACACAAATAAAATCTATAAAACCCCAATTGTCTAAATTACAAACTTAAGACTAAATTGAAATCTCAATCGAGAAAACCTTAAGACTAATTTTGATTTTGTTTTTTTTTTCCCCAAAAGGAAGCATAAAAAACTAATGTTTTAAATAAATTTATTCTATTTGTTTATGTGTACCTAGTAACCTAGTGAGAAATATTTGGGTTATGACACTGCAGTCAGCCATCATGCATGTTCAACTCTTCTTCTAATTAACTCAACTGCATGGCGTTCTGATTACTCACCAGCATTGGAGATTGGACTAACTATATATATATATATATATAAACATGTTTGCCAACAACATGCCTAAATTAAAGAATCGGTTGAGACCAAAGAAACAAACATTCTATGTCAACATAATTTGATTCATTTAGTAGTGATTATAAGCAAGATTAGTGTTCTTTTACATAGAAACTACAAATTAGCTAGGGTTATATATATATACTTGAAGAAAAATCATTTCTTCACAAACCATGTAGTTAATTATCAACAAGAGAAGTAAGTGTTTATATATAATACTAATATAACATAATGCTACTGCTACTGGTGATGATGATGATGATGATATATATATAACAATGCCATTGATGCAGCAAGCTATCATATATGTATATTAAAGGCAGATGGACATTACATGACCAATATTGCAATTGGCAATAACCCTAGAAGACCTAATTTGATTGATGAAGAATGGTTACAATTAAGAGAAAAAGCAAAGGTATCGATCTCATAAGCATAAATTAATGACCTAGAAGATCACCTACATCTTTGATTGGTGTCAATATATAGGTTGATCAGTCCCGCTGAATGAGTGGTCTAGATGGAAACATTAAAAGGGAGATAAGATGTGCATTTAGACATTATAATGGTCAGCCTTGGAGGCTCACCTGCGAGTTGTAGTACTGATGATCAGAGACCCAGCTGAAAGGCTTAAATTGATCATCTCTCTGCCCTCCTTCCTTCTACTATATATATATATACATATATATATATATTTATAATGCTTACTTAAATGAAAAATATGCACTACTAGTATGAGAACATGGGATCGAGAGATGTCTACTTCTTTTTTTTTTCGTTTTTTAATTTATTCCTCAGCTCATGGAAGAGATATATATACTGGATCAGAAGGGGACCACTAGTACTGCTTTATGAATTAAGTGCTCTCTCCTACCAGTTCAGTGGAGGAAACTAAAATGTCCCTGAACAAAAACACAACACAATACAAATGACAGAGAGACAGAGAGAGATTCGTGTGTTGTTATGAGTTTGTTTATAACCTAGCTAACCTAATTAACAGATGATATATATATATATATAAGAACAAACATTAACAAAACAAAATGGATAATATATAAGAGATAATTAAGATATTAAAGCTTTTAGTCACACCATATGATCGATCCAGCCTAGCTAGCTATAAGCCATATGTTAATATTTTTCTTCTCAAACCCTAAGAATCTTCCTCACTAACCCACACGAAAATCAAATATTAAACTATCAATTTCAAAGCAATAATCAAACTTGCGCCCGTGTTGCCAGTGCAAATATATATACTTAAGAAATATATATATATATATATATATAGACTACGGTAGTAGTAAAAGAGATCGATATGCAATAACCAAAGCATACACAGTCTTGGCTTTTTATTGATCTAGGAGTTGTGACTAGCTGTATCGCGTCCATCGTCTCCTCCATGATGATGATGCGGATGCCCCCCACTTCCTGGAGACTCCAAACCACCCGCCGCACCGACAATCGGCCTATAGGCATTGAGCGCTGCGAGGACGCCTAGATGGCTATCAGTCACCGCACCACCGCCAGCCCCGCCGACTCCGGTACCAAATTGTTGGTGGCCGGGGAGTAGAGCCATCGGAGGAGAAAAATTCATAAAATGCAGCCCATTAGCCATTGACCCCCTATACGCACTAGAAGTATTATTACCACCCGAAGGAAATGTCCACATAGGATCACCGCTCATCACTTGGGTACTAGGATTCGTCAGCATCCAAAACGTCGCCGGATTTGGAGTACTGTGAGTAGCTGGAATCGACCCGGCTGTACTGGATTGTAACAAATAGCTACCCATCTGAGTTTGAGACAAGTATTCTTGCTCCGGCGGCCTACGCTTTCTCCCTATGCCCCCGTCGGAATCTGAAACGTCTAGGCCAGCCTGACGTACCATCTCTTGCTTGGCCTGTAATGTTGCATTCACATTATTGCCGGAGTTGAAATTCAAAAGCATAGACGAAGTCTCCGATGAGGATAACCCAATAGTAGGAAACAAAGCCCTTCGCCGTGAAGACTCATCCAGTACAACTGTATTATCCCTCAAGTGTGGCATGGTTGAAAACGCGCTAGGGTTGTTGAAATAATTATAACCGCTCCTCAAGTGGGAAGGCGCGGATATGGTAGACCCAGAGCTACGAAGAGAGATGTTAAGGGAAGTGAAGTTGGCGGGAATAGTACCGGTACCGGTGGCGGCGATGACAGCTGGCTCGGCCTGTTGGAGAAGCCACTCGATGGTCTCGCCATCGGACTTGTGGCCAAGCTCTCTAGTCAACTGGAAAACCCTTGCGGCGCACGCGGCGGGCATGCGGATCCGGCGGCCTCGGCCATCCACTTTGGTGTGCCTGTCTTTGGTGGAGTTCCGCTTGGGGGGTGGCTTGGTGTTGTTGCTCTTGGGTAGGTCGGGAGGTAGTTGTTGAGTAGTGGAATTGGAATTGGAATTGGAGCGAGCTGAAGATGTTGGCTCGCCGGTGGGAATAATGGATAGGGAGGAGTAGTGGGAGGTGGAGCATGCTTCTTCTTCCTTTTTCTCCAGCAACTGTAATGGGAAATTTGGCCTGCGGATCCCAGTTTCACCATCCATGATCATATAGGAGGGAGGGTATATAAATTTTTTTTTTCTTTCTTTTTTTTGTTTTTCTCTGGTCCTAGTACATCTGTGGGTGACCCTGGATGGAATCAACTTGGTGGCCTTGTGGGTCTCTCTCCTCTCTCACTCTCACTCTCTTGTGGAGCATGGAATTCCTTTCAGATGGGAGCTGGCAGCTGAGTTGTTTTCTCCTTGGAGAGAGAGAGAGAGAGAGAGAGAGGATAAGGGGGAGGAGGGCAAGCTTTAAGCAACAAAAATGATGAGTCGGAATAATAAGCGTGGGCCACGAAAATTGAAAAGCAAATAATTTTATGGGGAAAGATAATTGCTTTTCTACGAGGATTTGTTTGTAATTTTGAATAATTTTTGGGTGGTTTTTTAATTACCCTTAAAATAAAAATAAAAAATAAAAAAAGAAGAATTGGGTGTCCTTGTATTGTGGTTGGGTTGGACAGTCCCTTGATTCAGACTCCACGTGCGGTGCTCTTTATCATTCAATCCATTAAGACAGTGGTGGCCGGAGGTGGGGCCCAATCTTCCAAAGTCAAGAAAACTGAAAGACTGACTGGCAAATAAAAGATAATCAAGTGGCTCCCATCTCATTCAAGTAATCATTGCCGTTTGCATTTGCACCTTTGCCCTCTCCCCTTTGCCCCCATACCCCTTCAGTTTCTCCATATTCCCTTTCAACCTCTTCTTTTCCTTAATTAATCCTCCCAAACTAGTTTTAGGGTTTTTGCTTTCTTTGTGTGTGTGCTCCAATTATTCAGCAAACAAGTTTGTTTTGTTTTGAAATCATGAGATCAAAACAATTTTCAACTTTGTTTATGTTTTTACTATTTTATTTCAAAAAAAAAATTAATACTAACCGATAATAGCATCAGACCATGTAATCTTTATTTTCAATTTATACCTACATACGTGCACCATGTTATCATATTATAGTGTAATATGTTGTTTGAATATATGAGAAACACATATTTTTTAATGAATAATATAAAAAAAAAAAAGTTATTTTTATATGCTAAAAAACACAACACTTTTACAAACAAGATTGTAGAAATTTTTCAACAACCTAATTTGTAAGAAGTTTTTGCTCCTTATGTTTATGGATTCTCAATTATTAAATCAATATATATATAAATGTAAATTGGCTAAGTTAACTACAAAGATTCTTTGATATTGACAATGTAACATTACATTGATTGCCCAGCCCAAGTCAATATATGAAGGAAATAATAAAAAAAAAATCCAAATGTTTGGTTAGAAAACGAACTATCTAGCTTGTAACCCAATTCTGCATCCTAAACAAACATCATTGAAGTTACCTCATATATATATATATATATATATATATATATATATATATATATATGATTCTGTGAGCTGATCAAAGCAATTGATGATCCTGTAGTCAGCGGATCGAGCACCAGCTTTTGTTTCCTAGATACTCTGCATATCAATAAATATCATCCCAGGGGCAAAATAAAAGGTAAAAAGAAAAGAATAGAAAGATAAACAGGAGCCCCACTGTCCAGAGAGAGAGCATGGCACGTTTAGGCCATGTGCCCAACAGCCCCAAGTGTAACTTAAAAGGGAACAAGAAACTTGATAGATTAGATCAAACACATTGCTCAAAAAAATTCCACATTTCAACAACCAGCATACCAAACTAATCATCAATGATGGATATATATATGGATCGACCACTGTACGTTATTATATAATGGATCATGGTTTCCTTCTGTTAAATGCTTAGCAGGGGAATATATATGGATCATATACATCTAAGTGCCACTAATAGCAGTGAAGTGACATTAATGACAATTTCTTTTGATTTGTACTAAACTTGACACTTAGTCATGTCATTCCCTACACCCATGAACATCTACTTTTCAACCTCCATGGACGACATTATTCGCCTCCCAAGTTTCATCTGTACATGCACCACTACCAACTTTCTTTCTTTGGTTCTTTTTATCTCTTCTCCCACTGAAACCCTAATGGGACGTTTAACAATTACTGAAAGTGCCACAACCTTCGCTTGAATTTGGGACTTTTTGTCTCTGGTCGGTGATCAGCCTAGCTACGTACCCAGTCAAATTAATCTAGCTACCTCGATCTATTAATAGGTTTAGGGCGTTTGTTTGTTTTTGACCTATATTATACCCATGACTTCCACACTTGGAATTCTTTATAAACGGCTCTAATTAAGAAGAAGACTTGGTATTGTACGTTGTTCATATATATATATATATATATAAGTTAAATCAATTTCGGATATTGCCAGATACTAATATAAAATAATTAAATAAAAACAGGTTCCATTCAATTCCATCAATCATATATATATGGGTTAGTTATTAATCCGATCAAACAAATACGGATAATATATAATTCAATTTTGTACTACGTACCCGTTGTGTTGCGTAACCGAAGAGTCATTGGATGATCATATGACAAAACCAAACATATATAATTTAATTGTGTTTAATTTGTTGCTAGCTAGAGCGAGGACAGCCAATAATGATTTTCCCATACATCGATATCCCTTTATATGGATGGAACTGATCGATCATTGGGTTCTGCCCAAATCCCAATTTCAAAACATGTACATAATTAATCTGTTTATAATATGCTTGAAAATGCATATAATGTGCACAAAGTTTTTGGGGGGAGTAGATGAGGCCAAATAATGTACGTTGGCCTGAACATGCACTACATATATAAATGGTCCCAATATGGCAGTGTTGTACAACGTAATTAACATCACAACATAATTGACAGCCTCATTGAAGTGATATCATATAGGACCGAGGAGTAGTTCAGGATGCTTGCCAAGAGAAATCACGTGCCCTAGCTGACACCTGTACATGCCAGTGACGAGGATGGCTTACCATGCATCCATATAATAATTAGGTTAATCATCATAATACCAAGTTTGTATAAGGAATGTTGGTGGTTACCAAGCCATCATGTTCTTTTCACCCATGGCCATTGATGATATTGTATGTGCTATATTTTAGTTAAATAACTTAATTATATATTTGGAGCCTGGACATGAAACTTCACGATTAAATACTGATCTAATATGGTTCAAGAGTGCAGCAAACATCAATTAAGCAAATTTATTATATGATATGATGAAGCTAGATGCTGCAGCAATTTTATTATATTATATATAAAATATTATTAAGAACTTTCTCCAATTAATCAATCGATCCTAGCTAATTAATTGGTACAATATTAAGGAAGACTAGCTAGCAAATTAGATGGTAATTATCATTAATTAAATAGAAATAAGAAAGGCTGGACAGGTTGGCATAGAGAATCCTAAAACCAAAAGGAATGACAGGTTGGGTGATAAGAAAGAAATCCATCATCACAACACACACATCACTACTGCCCAATCGCTGGCGATCGTTCGAGAAGCCAATGAAGAAGAAAAAAAAGGGATCAAATCGTAGCCAGCCAGCCAGCCAGTCCCAGCCAATCTTTTTCTTTCTTTTTTTTTTCTTCTTCTGAACCTGGCCAGTGGCCGGCCAGGCCAGCACTAAAAGTAATGCAATTTATGGACCAGTAATCGTTGAAGCTCGATCTAGTGTTGCCTTGTACTAGCTAGCTTTCAGCTGCATGCCCAGTATATGCTTTTCTTCGTACACCATACTAGTGAGGTCGATCTGACAAAAGGGAGAAGGTATCAATGATTCATGAACCCCCCCAAGAGCCCTAGCTAACTCGTCAGGCCAGGCTCAATAATTGATGGTACTTAAAGATAATTCAATTATAGTAACCTTGTTTTAGCTGTGCCATAAATTCCAAAATCCATGATAGTTACACATGCTTCAATCTCCCTACTATACGTACCAATTAACCAAGTGTCACACTCCAGTTTCAATCGGGTAAAAACCCTTTTGGGCAGTTTCTACGTACGTGTTTCTACGTACGTAACTTAAATAAGTAAAAAGGGATATGAAGGAAACGAATTTATTTAAGACAAATTATACATTTTACACTTACCTAAATATATATATATATATATATATATATATGAACAAAGTTTGTATCTTTAGTTATTCAAAATGGTTCACTTAAAAGAAAAAATGTTATTCAAAAATGAGTTATCTTATATACGATACCAATATCTCGTAAGAATTATGATGAACTAGATAATATCCAATTAGTTATATTTCATAAATATTCTTGTCCCTTCAAACAATGAAAATACAACTTCTTATTCAACAAAGAGTTGATTCGGGGATTGATGGACAATATTATCATGTTAGCCCAATAAAATGTGAGTGTTAATTGTAGTAGATAGCGACATATTTTAAGTGATTTTTATTTTAGTGAGTGACCTGAGAAGACTTTTAAAATGCATCCATAAGATGGTTCAAAGTATATTGTGTGAATGATATAATTAATCTCCAAAAATAAGTCAACTTAATTTAAGAAATTTGACGAAAAGTTTGAAAAAAGAATGTTTGAAAGTGAAGGCCAAAAAAGAACGACTGGTCCATAATTTTGCAGATTAAAACCAAATTAAAAAGAGTGTACACTGTTCATAAAAAAGTATTAATCAGATCTCTAGAAGTTGTAATTTTGCTCCTTTAAAAAAAAATACATCAATAAAAAAATTACGACAAAAAAAAAAAACAATAAAGGACTCAGTAATCCAACAAAAACCCCAAAAATAATCACATCAATGTAAATAAACAAAAATTAAAAAATAATTTAATCTTATCCTATATATATATGTGTGATAAAGACATTGCCTGTTGACCATGATAGTCTCGTAGCTGGACCTATCAAATCAGACGAAGTCCTGTTGATATTTTGCATGGTGCCATAATGCATACAGCTACTAGTAAAAGAAGGAATTGTCAATTCCGGAGAAGCTACCGTCCAATTACTCTCTAATGTCGGCAGCATTTTATTGGCCAAGATTCAGGTTCAGGCTATCACAAATTAATTTTGATTTTTAAAATTTTTAATCCAATTTAAATAAAAAATTTAGAAAAAAAAAAAAAAAATCCTTTGTACGTGTCAGGAGTTGGATAGGCCAAACAAACAACGAAAGCATTTGGATATGAGAAGGTGTTGTTTGAGCTGGTTAAGGCAATAGGGGGTGGGATCCACCGTCCAGCTCGATTAATGGAATGTCCTTCTCCAGTCCCTCTGGCGGAGTTGGTGGGTGAGCAGACAACGCCACGTCCAACTCAGACCGTTGGAATCTTCTTTGCTTGGCTGAACGACGTCGATCTCCTCATCTCCCCCACTCAATCACTGCCACCGATTGTGATTTCAATTTTCAAATCTCACTCAACTTTTCCTTCTTAAAAAAAAAAAAAAACACCCAGTACAATATTCAAAATCAAAATATTGTTTCTTTAATTTAAATTAATTCTGCAAATTTTTTTATATATATTTTAACTCAACGCTTATCACGCATTACCAAACTTATCTCGCTCTTGACATTAGAGTTTTCAAAACCTCAACAATTGAATAAACAATCTTATTTGAAAAGATGAAATTATCATATAGGTGGAATCATTCTCTTTTTTGGTTACGTTAACAATAACAATCGTCTTTAAATAACCTTTTAGGTTAAATTTTTTTAAAAAAAATTATAGTCACCCTTTTCGGTTAAGCACTTAACCGTTATTAATTATTGGAGGTTATGTTTAAACGTCAAGTAACATGGTTTTATTGGTTGGTACGGTACGTATATGAGTCGTTGACCTCATAACTGCTGCGGTTTTAAATATGTATATAGCGAGATGAAACTTGAAAGATGGAAGAAATGATAATTAGCTTTGCTTCCGACGAGGAACATGAAGAAATTAACTCACTAACTGCTGCCTGCATCAAAAAGGCTAGCTGATGTTGAGTAAGAGATCGATTAAAATTATATAATATTCAATCATTTAAACTGGGTTTGTTGAATACGTGTCAACTTTATTAAATATATTGGAAGAAGAAATTTAATTTATTCTTTAGTCTAAGATTGGGGGGGTGGACTGAAATTTTTATGTTTCTTGCTTCGTATAAGCAATATCTTCAAATTCCAAGTCGCTATCATACTTATCATCTAGATTTGGCAACGATTTGATGTGAATTGCCCACCAATAATTTCAAAAGAAAAACAAAGTCTAAATCATGTGTGAAAACATCTAACATTGTGTATATCTTTCCGCCCACAAAATAATATTCAATTTCAAACTAGTTGATTCTCACGTGATTGACTATACTACAACTTCTGGCGTCACCATAGTGCCATCTGTCTACTTATCATCCAGGTCCCCAACCCACCAAGTCTTTATTTTAGGACTAATTTTTTGCAAAACTATCATGGGTTTCCCAATTCTATTGTTTAACAACTTCCTTTATGTGTAGGCTTAAACTTCATTTTTAATAGGTGAGGCTCAACACGTAAAATATTTAATTTAAATGGATTAATTGACAGTCAGGGTTCAATCTTATTTCACGTATTGAGTCTCACTTATTAAAAGGGAGTTTCAGTCCACACATGAGAGAGAATGTTATAGTAATGGTTAAGTGATTAAATTTATATTTTCCTATTAGCTTAAACTTTTGGAATAACTAGTAATTTAACATCTATACCCTTCAAATTATTGTATTTTTAACATTCAAGACGAAAATAATGAAAGAAAAATGTCTTTATCAATCAACAATTTTTATTTTTTTCAAATTGAGTCGGAATAAGATGTGTTCATTCAAACAATTGCATGTGAATGTCCATATGGATTTGTTTGATTGAAAGGACTGTGGTTTGTTACGTGTTTAGTCAATAAAATTATTGTTGCCCAAAATTTTGATGGTTGAGAAGTAGGAGTTACAATTTGTGTTTGCGTGTTAGGTTAAGTTCGTATCGAGACATGCATATAAAATTATATAGGTTAACTTTAATCTGACTTATTTAATTAAACAAGTTAAACTTTTAACCATAACTATTTAACTTTGTGTTAAAAATTGTCGGCCTTACTGAAAACTGAAATTTAGAAGATGGATGATGCAGACGGTTTTAGTTTTGGTAGACAGTGCAAGAAAAAGAATTGGATTAGGATGAGGTGTGGATTTTCGAAAAGGAGGATGTTGGTTTCGTGGGAGAGAATTTTACAAAAGGAGGAGAGGAGTGAGTGATATTTTGAGGGACGGCAACAACTTGTTCAGCAACTCGCTTTATTTCCATGGACCCTCGAGCATTTAATAATTGAATTCGCACCAAACCAAACCCCCATCTAGGAAGCAAATTTTAGCCTAGTGGGCCATGAAAGCCTGACAGCGTCCACTCCCAAGAGATTTGACCCGCTCACCTTCGTGTAAAGCCGCGATTATCTGACCCGTTCAAAAGCTACAGTCGGAGCGATTGTGCGCGGTCTGAATTTAGCCAGTAGCCCACCATCACGCT
This sequence comes from Carpinus viminea, assembly GCA_013348765.1. NCBI lineage: Eukaryota > Viridiplantae > Streptophyta > Magnoliopsida > Fagales > Betulaceae > Carpinus > Carpinus viminea. Next base: position 5,376,535 of record CP054671.1, read on the forward strand.
ATCGTCACAGTGACTTCGTGCACTAATATGTGCTACCATTCTCTCTCTCTTACATCCAATTTTACGTAATCATCACAGATTACAGAGGTCTCTGGTTGTGTCGGTTTTCCATAAGTTTTTTTTTTTTTGGGAAAAATATAAAAGATTTTTCAAATTACCAACAGTTTATAATATAGTTTTTTAATATTCAAAAAATAACCCTTCAAACTATCAAAATATAACAAAAATGTCACTTATTTTTTTATATTTCTATAATACCCCTATTGTTTTAACAAATAAAATAAAAAAATAGTTGTAAAAAAGAAAAATAATTTTTTTTTTTAAAAAACAAAAAAAAACCAATGGGCTAATAAATACAAAAAAAAAAAGGGAATAAGTAAATATTTGCCCATTGATTTTTTTTTTGTTGGGTTCTTTTACAATTTATTTGTTAAAAAATAGGGGTATTATAGGAATTTTAAAAAGGTGACATTTTTGTTACATTTGATAGTTTAAGAGGCTAATTTATTACTTTTTGAACATTGAGAGGCTATATTAAAAACATTTGGTAGTTTGAGGGGCTTTTTTTTATACTTTCCTTTTTTTTAAAAAACACACATGAGAAGGTAAATTAAAATTAGTGACTTCCGCTTCATTAAAACATTATCAACAATTTCTTCATCATGTTTCCTATATTTAAGGATCCAAACTACTTTTTGCTTTCCTATATCAAAATGTACTCAAATAGCTTCCCTTAATTATTCCATATAGCATTAATTTTTTTTTTTAATTTTATTCTCTTTCCTATGCTAGACTCCGTTCTTCAAACCATAAGCACAAGGAGCATCCATACTTGACCAGGCCATGGTTCAAATTACATATATGTGGGACAAGTGAGTGGATGAAGCTTTAAACCAAAAGCACCAAAATGTCACTGTAGGCCAATACTACCCATGAGCACCGAAATGCCAGTCAAAACCATCTTTGAACCAAAAGCACTGAAACGCTGCCGTAGGCCAAGACTGCCCACGAGTTTTTGGGATTGGCGGTGATGGCTTCGACCGCCGCCAAAGCTTTCTCCACGAGATCGACGGTGATGGCCCAAACCCCCTTCTTCGAACACGCACTTCCTCTAGACCAGACCCACTTCTTCGAACACGCACTTTTGGAATTGGTGGTGATGACCCAGACATATGGTTAAGTGTGAGAGAGAGATGTGAGAGGAGAGAGAAGAGAGTTTTTTTTTAATGATTATAATATTCATGAGGATTACTACAATGAAACCCTATATATATAAGGTTCCACTGTAACATATGATGGTTTAGAGAACCATTTAGGGAATTTGCTGTGAGACCTTTTTTGTAATATTTTTGGATCCATTCCCTATACATAGGGAACATACTCTCTTATAGGGAGTCTGCTAAGAATACTCTTAGGCGTGATCCCAACCAATTGACCTACCTCTTGGGATAATTTTCCATCATTACTAGTTAGATGAGATAAAAAATAGTCCATTTGATTTTGGGCGGAGTGTGCCAAAAAACACCAAACCAAAAACTGTTTTAACGACTCAAGGGAAAGATTCCCACTTCACGCTTGACAGAAATGGAAAAGACTACGCCTGAGAACTACTCTACTACTACTCTTAAACATCGACCGTAGATTTCCCTCGAAACACATCTTAGACGGCAGAACCAAAAAGGCTCCAGTCATTAACTTTGAAGCTGGAGAGTGCGAGTTTGAAAACCTCAGCCATTGGCGTACATCCAGTTTGCGTGGCAGGAACAGCTAAACCAGCGCCAACTGTGCTGGCACTTTCACTCAAAGGGCTGCAACCACAAGAACATAACAGCATGTGTTACAGGAATATTTAATTAAGTAAACAATGCAAATTTGAATCAATCACCATAACTCATACTGCGTTTTGAATCGCCACTGAAGCAGCCAATGCTTCCGGACATACGTTTTACAAAACAACATATAAGTATATAACTTATGCTCCATTTTTTTAACTTTTGGAGAACAGGAGTGACAATGAGAGAGTTACAGTCTGTATTACTAGTTAAATTTGACCGACTTTACTTTTGGAATATTACTAGCGATCAAGCAACAAAAGTTTACCATCTATAAAGCCTCAGGGAAGATCCCATAACTTGACTGTTCCAGGTAGTTATAACAATTAGTAAGGGGAAGCCACACACTTTAAAGTTGTTGGTACCACCCCATCCTACAGTGCTCTTGTTTTTCAGATGCTTAATGTTCAAAACTATCAGCAGTGAAAAATCTTTGATAATAACTCCCACATCAGATGGTTAGTTCAATCTGATAAGTGCATTCTATGTGCATGATGTAGTAAATGGAACTTGGCTATCTATTAATGAGAAGAGAATTCCACTGTTGCGTAAAGGAAGATCAATCCCTAAAATCTGTGTGTGTGTGTTTGTATATATGGCTGTACATGTGTGCATGCACAAGCATGTGATTTATGATAACCGGTAAATGGAGATCCATCAGTAAAATATTTCGATAAGACATGAAATTTATCTGATTTATGGAAACTTGTTCCCCTGATACCTACTTTATATGAATGGGCTCATATGCAGTAATTAGCACATCAGTATCAACTTCCTTAAGACGCAGATTTGCCAAGTACACCTGCAGAAATAGAATAGTAGACTCAACTTAGCATTTGGAAACTTCTTAAAGCCTGTAGAGGAAAAAGAAAAATAACAGAATTACCCTAACAATGTTTTGTGCTTGCCTTCCTTGCCTTCCCTTTGAAATGGCCTATGCATAAGCATTAACATAAGTTAGAAAAAGGAGATGGACAGAGACAGAGAGAGCAATTCTAGAAACTTCATATAACAATTTCTATGTTATGTTTTCTAAAAAAGCTACTGGCCATAAATTAGAGATAACTGATTACAGAAATTTTCTTAAAAGTTTTGTTCCTAATCTACTTATCAAAAATACTTCTCTCCAATTCTTTAAAAGGCTGTTAGAGTACCATCCCACAAATGGCCAATAAAAGTTAGTGCTCAAGCATTTTAAATACCATCGTACTAGCTCCCATGTTTCTCAAAAAAAGAAAGCAAACTAATTTTGTTGAACACTGTAAGTGTAATAGAGGAGTTAATAGTTTTCAATAACAGGATAGTTGCATTTCAGTAACCATATGAAGCAAAACCTTGGTCAGGTTTTAGTTATATCAACCCCCAATTATGTATAAACATGTATTGTGATTGACCATTGAAAAGAGAAAGGCTCAGCCAAAATCACAATAAGAAAACCCATAGGGTACATGCTCATGCCTGTGTAACATTGGCAAAGCTTACACTTTCCAAAGAATCAGATCCATAACTTCAGGTTAATTGATATGCCAACCAAACATGCATGATTTCCATCCTGTTAGAAATAAAAGGAACAAGTCTCCCTATTCTAGAAGGTGATGAAGGGTCCCTATGAATTGTCCTATGGTGAGGTATCCATATTCCATAATATGCTCGTTTGGCAATGTTTTTTAGGGTAGTTTTCTGCTTTTAGCAAAAAAATTAAAAGCATTAAAAAACAACTCAAAACACTTAGAAATTATTTTTATCTTTACGCCACATCACAACCAAAAAGCAAAAAACACCCTTTAAAAAGTTTTGTCTAACAAACCTTGTATTTATTTCCTATACATCAATGGATTGTGAGGCCACAAATATAAATTTGGAGCCTCTCTATTTTGTTCTTAGCTCATCCACAACTGTGGGCAGACTAAAAAACATATAGGTAACAATCAGAGCTCATATATTTAGTAACGTTCAGGGTCACTAAACAGGTGCTAAACTACCAAAAATGCAGCCATTGCTAGTGAATTTGTGTCTAGTCTTTGTCATTTCTTGAATGATTTCATATATCGGAGATTTGCCACTACAGTCCATCATTTGTAAAAGTAAGAGGCCAAGCAGCATTCGTAAGTGCACATAGAATTCATCACCCACGTTATTCTCAAATAGTAAGGGTATCACTTGGAAGATAATAGCACACTAGAAAGTAAGATTAAGTCAGTAAAACTGGTTATTACTTATCAAAAAAAAAAAAAAGTAAGATTAAGTCAGTAAGCAAAAAGAGATATTAACCACATATGCAATAGGTAAGGCATTTACCATCTGGCCAACTGCAGTTGTGACAACAGCAGGTATGTTTCTGTAACACAATCCAGGGGCCTCAATCACACCACTGACACCAGATTGCTCAATCACCTGGATCAAACAGAAGCCGACTATAATAACCACTGACTCAACCACTGACTCACAAATCAGTTCCTAAATCAAATTTCTACAACAGTGGAAAATTCAAACATGCACAAGCTCTCTTTAGAATGTGAGGGAAAATTAAACCTCAAACCATTCTCAGAACCCAAAAAAAAAAAAAAAAAAACATAAACCCCCCAAGGATATGAAAGTAAGAATAAGATTTACCACGCCTCCTTCTGCTTCCTGTTCATTGGCGAGGTCTTGAAGAAACCAGGCAGCACTTCCATTGTCTCCAACATCATGTTTGAAATCTAAGAGCTCGAAGATCAGGCTTTCGTCCCGTGCAGGGTCCACATACGCCTCCTTTAACACATCACAAAACACTAAAATAGTAAAATCAAATCATGTCTTGGATAATATTTTCCAACAAAAAGAAACGGTTTAAGCATAACCAACCTGATGATCAGGGACTTGCCGAACATTGCTCACGTCCTGTAATTTTGGATACCCAAAAGTTATTCCGGCAGCCCGAAATTCCAAAATTGGAAAGAAAATTAAAACGACAAGTATTACAACCCCAAATAGCAGAAAAACAACTAACCTGGAATCTAGAAGGGAATGTGCTAGATATTGCGCCGCCGAACAACGGGCGCTCCGTAAAAAAATCCGAAGTCATTACTTGCCGACGAAAAAGAACCTAGAAAGCCACTTTCAGCCAAACACTATACTTACGAATTCCCAGAATCGAATTCCACTGACGGCGTAAAGGAGATGAATTGGAACGAATAGTTGGGAAAGGGAATTGGGAGAGGAATTGAAGTGAGAAGAAACGACTGGAAAGTGTTAAAGATGCGGATGAATACCGAGAGGACGAACCGTACCTGTGATAAGCGCAAACGAAAGAGAGAGGAAGACGAAGACTCTAGATTCTGAAATTTGCGTTTGTGTTCGTGTTATATATATATATATATATATATATGCGCCTGAGTTGTGCGTTGATACGAAGCCATGCGTGATAGAAACGCGAGCCTATTTACAAATAAAAAAATAATAAAAAATAATAAAAATTCAAATTTAGAAAGTTTTTATTTTATTTTATTTTATTTTAATTTTTCACATTTTTTAAATATAAAACTATTTATAAAAAGATTTTTTTGTTTAAAAAATTTATTTCTCAACCTAATTTCACACATCTTTTAAATAAAATAGTAAAAATATTAAACAAGTTAAGAATTATAAATCAAAATGGCACAAACAAAAAAAACTTAAGGATGAAAATGTGGGAAGTTGAAACTCACATAGAAGTGTTTTTATTTGTAAAAGTATTTTGATGTCATTTTAAAGTTTTTTTTTTTTTTGGTGAAATACACTTGAAAAATGTTTTTAATATAAAATTTTTGTGGGTCTACATTTGAAAAATAGAAATGCAATTTTTTCATCTCCCATAATTTTTTTTTTTTAAATCCATTCTTAATTTTGTAGGATCTACTCATCTACATGTGTTACTATACTATAAATCCAATGATGAATTTGAACAAGATATAGATGAAAGATGAATGGGAGATAGTAACACGTCTCTTTGCGAATTTTTTTATCTGATATGTTGCAATATTGAAGGTAAAACTTTTTTTGATAAGTAAAATATTGAAGGTAAAACTGTACCAATATCCGCCTATTTTGGGCCTTTTTTATGATATATTTTCAATTATTTTGAAACTATTTTGGGCATGTTTTAGTATGTGTTTTATTTATTTATTTTTTTAAGAAAATAGCGTTTTGGATAAAATCCAAATACTGATTCGATATTTTACATTTAAAAGGACAAAACAAAAAAATTACAAACAACCCCCAAGCATCGTTGAGGGTGGCCAAGGCCCACCCCGAGCACGAGGGTCGTGTGGCCCAAGTTCATCCATGGGTGGTCAGCTACGCACAATTTTTTTTTTTTTAAGAGTTTTATAAAAATAACAAATGAGGTTTATTTTGGTAATTTTTGGTAACTTTGGTTCAATCCAATTAGGGACATATCTCTTGTCTAATGAGCTGGCCTCTAGTCAATCCTCTTTCCACTCTTGTGTGGACATGTCAAAAAAAAAGAGAATAAGAATACATATTACTAGAGGTGAAAAAGCGGTTACTAAATTTCAGTAACTGCAACCGCTAGCGGATCACGGATCGTGGTTATTAAACATATAATGGCTTCTTTCAAAGTTAGGCCTTTGGGCCAATTTTTAGTTTTGGGATTTATATATATATATATATATATACACCACATGGCCAAATTGCTCTAAAAAGAGTCTATATTGAAAAATCTAAAATATTTAACCTCAAATTTACATCTATTTGTACTTTTTTTTAAAAAAAAGTCATTAAATGTAAATCATAACTTGTTAAGAATACATGTTATACTACTAGAAGAAAAAAAAATGCAAGTTATAGAACATTTAATCATTTACCAACATTTAGTCCGTGTAATTATAATTTATAGCATATATGGACTTATAACATACAATTGAAACCAAGTCTTTAGGTACTTAATTAATAATTATTGTATTAATATGAATATGCATAATTATGTCATATTATATATGTATAATTTGTTATTATATAATCATATGATTTAATGATAAATTAATTATGTGATATAAATATAACCATAGATATTATAATTATAATACATTAATATTTTAATTTGTGGTTATAAGTTGTTTAATCTAATGTCAATTACTCAATTTGATATTATATAAATCACATTATCATTGTAGATGAATAATATGATTAATTATTTAAATAATCATTGAATCATGTGATTAAGTATTAATCCTATATATTTATATTATTCAATATGCATACATTTATAATTATAATTTAAAACATATATTGACTTATAAGTTTATAACATACTCTAGGAACTTAATTATTGTATTAATATGAATTTGTATACTTATGACTTATGTTATATTATATATGTATAATTTGTTATTATATAATCATATAAATTATAGTGATAATATAATAATACTTAAATTGTGATTTAATTTTGTAAAAAAAAAAAAAAGGTGATTTAATGGTCAATCGATCATTTTATATGTAGTAATAGTAGTAGTAATAATAATAATAATAATAAAAGTGGTTAAAGGTTAGCATTTAAAAAAATCAATAACTGCCAATTGCCAAGCGGTTAGCGGTTTTTTACCAATAGCTTTTAAGGCGGTTAGTGGTTAAAGTAGTTATTAACCACCCATCTTTTCACCCATACATATTACATTCACATTCTTTTATTCATAGTAATAATAAGAGGAAAATACATTTTGCCCCTTAATGTTTCACCTCATTTGCGATTAAATCTCCAATGTTTACAAATTGGCAATATACCCCAACAAAATATACAAAATTTGTAATGTGACTTATCATTTAATCATTTCCGTATAATTTAACCAAAAATTTCGCACATGAGGTGCAAGTGCAATTTTTTTTTTTAATCTTTGATTTCCAAAATTGCCCAATATTTTTGATGGAATTCAAAAAATGCCCCTATTTTTTTTTAAAAAAAAAGGTGGTCGTAGCTAACTGGCAAATTTAGGGCGGATCAGGGGTGGTTCAAGCCACCCCCATGGGGCCAAATGGGGGTGGCTAAAACCACCTGCAAATCATTTGTAGAGTAGGTGCCAAGTGGCAGGCCAGCCACCACCCTTTGGCCATTTGGGGATGGCTACGGCCACACCTTTTCTTTCTTTTTTTCTTTAAATCGAAGGGCAATTAGGTATTTTCGATAATTTCTATTAGGTAGCCAACTGGCAAATTTGGGCGGATCGGGGGTGGTTCAAGCCACCCCCAAGGGGCCAAATGGGGTGAAACCACCCGCAAATCATTTGTGAGTAGGTTGGGCCAAGTGGCTGGCCAGCCACCACCCTTTGGCCATTTGGAGATGGCTACGGCCACACCTTTTCTTTCTTTTTTTCTTTAAATCAAAGGGCAATTAGGTATTTTCGATAATTTCTATTAGAGAAAATAGAAATTATTGACCGATGGGTCACATTAAAAATGTTTGATACTTTATTGAGGTACATTGCCAACTTTTAAACATGGCAAAACTAAATTGCAAATGAGGTGAAACATTGAGAGGATAAAGTGCATTTTCTCATAATAATAATTATTTTTCCTAATGAAATACCAATTTCATAAACCAACCAGAGTATCTTAAAGGCTTTCCAATTGACGGGTTGAGGGACGAGAATCCTTTGAAATTAAGTTATTCAAAATATTTAATTTCACAAAAATTTCAACAACTTCAAAAATAAAATAAAAAATACTAAATTTTTTAACAGAAACTTTCTAAATTGACGAGTGTTCATTCTTTAGAAAAAAAATAATAATTAATTAAAAAAATATAACAAATACCAATAAATAAACTACAAGTCAAATAATTAATTAAAAAAAATTATAACAAATTCCAATAAATAAACTACACTCAAATAATTAATTAAAAAAATATAACAAATTTCAATGAATAAATTACATGTCAATTTAATAAATATTTATTAGTATGTCCATCCCACCAGCTACCATAAAAATTTCAATCCAAAGGGAAGACCCTCAAAACTAGGGTGGGCAAGGGTCGGCTCGGGCGGGTTTGGCCTTTTAGGCCACCCGACTTGAGCCCATCGTGTTTGCGAATTTTTTACCCGCAATATTCAGTGAAGGCACTAATATCCGGGTAGGACGGGGCAGGTTGCGCAGGTGGGTGGGTCGGATATTTTTAATTGCCATGATCTGAAGGAAGCACAGAGAAGATCAAAAAGAAAAAGAAACCTATGCTTAACACACCCAACTCGTAGAACTACCACTCAGAGGGCACATCCAGAAAGAAAGAAAGAAAGAGATGGCTGCATCTAAGGGCTTCTTATTGGGTAACATATTCGATGAATTTCAGAAGTATTTTACAATCATAATATGATTCTTCATGTTGAAGAACACGAACCCCATTTTCTCATACCTTTTTCAGCAAGGTAATCTAAGAGAAGAGATTGATGAGTAGAATTTATAGTTTGCAGCTGGCTTAGCAATCTAGAGAAAAATATAGAACAAATGGGAAATGGCAGACAAGAGCAGAGAGGAGAGAAACCTGGGATTGGCCGTCGGCACGACGGTGAGAGAGAGAGAGAAGCAGTCTCCGCCGGCGAGAGGGGAGGAGTGGCGAGCTGCGACCGGCGAGAGTGAGAGAGCGTTGTGTTTGGGACTAGGAGTCACGGCGCTGGGTCTGGGATGGGAGTCACGGCGGCTGGGTGAAAAAAATGAGGAAGCACACGAATAGGATAGAAATTTAGTTTTTTTTTTAAAAAAAACTTTAAGCTTGTGTGCGGGTCGGGTCGTTACCCGTCACGGGTTTGGTGTTTTTCAACCCGTAACAGCCAAAATAACACTAAAAACCGGCGGTTTTGGGCGGGTTTTTGCCCACCCCTCAAAACGCAGAACTTCCGTTGAAACGTTTCGAGTGTTTCGTATAAAAAAACAAACGAAAGCCAGCCTTTATCATCTTCCCTATAGGCATCCAAAACCATCCCCAAAAAGGAAAACGAAAGAAAAAAAAAAAATCAAAGAAAAAGAGAAAAGCAATACTCTTGCTTCCTTGGCCTTCTTACCTCTTATTATATGCATCAAAATCCGCCAGAATTTATTAACCGTCCAATCATCCATTTCCCTCCAACCAAAACTGTCCCGGCAAATTCCCGGTCATCAACTCCAGTATCCTCACCTGTTTACATATTATTATTTTTTGATGAATAATCTCTATTAAATTTTCAGTTCAGCGATCTGAAAAATATCCGGTTTCGGACTCGACGAATTCGATTTCGGGTTCCGATTTTTAGATTCGGAGTTTCTCTTTCGGATTTGGATTGAAAGGGAATAGAAGAAGAAGAAGAAGAATAAGAATAAGATGAGCAATCAGAAGAAGAGGAATTTTCAGATAGAGGCGTTCAAGCACCGGGTGGTGGTGGATCCGAAATACGCCGAGAAGACCTGGAAGATTCTGGAGCATGCAATCCACGAGATTTACAATCATAATGCTAGTGGCCTCAGCTTCGAAGAGCTGTACAGGTTCTGCTCTCGCTCTCTTCCTTTGCCTTTTTCATCAATTCTTGTTAACAACAACGCCTCCGAATTAGTATGGAATATAAGTGCGCATTTATTTGGTTAATTATAGTTGACTACTGTTAATTTTGTATTAGACTATTAAATTTCGCAAAACATTTTTGTTGTATTGCAATTTTTTTGGGAAATTATAATTATACCAAAATAATTCGGAATCAGGATTTTTCCCTTCGGCGTGTCGAATTAAGAAAATAATAAAATAGTTTTGTTCAATGTAATGGTATTTATTTAAGGTGGCAAAAGTAGGACATTTTAAGCGGAACATATAAACTTACTTAAATATGAGAATTTTTTCTTTGACAAATAACTTAAAAAAATTCTGATTTTGGGTTTTGTTTTGCCAAAAAAAAAGGAACAATTAACCGGGGGGAAAAAAAAAAGAAGAGAAACAGAAACAGCAACACAATTGCATCAACAATCCCTTAGAAAGAAAAAAAAAAAATTATGTTGCCCACAAAAATCAAATCAATATTATGAACGGAACTTGACATTTGCTTTCCCTTAATCACATGACTACACCAAAACAATAAAACACTCATGCAGCTTAACAATTTAGTTAGTTTTGTGTTGTTTATAAATGTTAGTGTGATTTGTGTGGAGGCGTAATTGTCACTAGCTAACAGATAAAATAGTTGACTTTATTTATAGCCAGACCAAAATAACACAATACAATAAGATTAGCCAAGAGAAAACAAAGAAGAAGAAGAAGAAGAGGAGGAAGAAGAAGATGAGAACTAGAAGAGGAAGAAGATTTATCAAATATCGATTCTCCTCCATGCTTTAGTTCTCTGTAAAATGTATCTTACAGAAGAGAGGGGAAGAAAAAAAAGAAAAAAAAAAGAAGAGAGGAAGAAAATGAGAGCACGAAGACAGAAAACTGAAAAGAAAGGGAAGAGTTGAACTGCCGAGGAGGGAAGAAAGGTCTGAAGAACAATGATGAGTTGGTGAAATAAAGAGTTAAAACTTGTTACGTCATGTTTTGGGAGGCCATTTTATATAATTGTTTGTATTTTTGGGGGTTCGGGGAGGTCTCCAGCACTGATACCTGGTATTCGGTTTTTTCATCTCCCACGAGAAATTGGAAAATATTGTAATTAGGTATAGATATTAGTTCTTGAATTCAAAGTTTTTGTGCATGTTTTTATGCCTATAAGGAAGCGTATAGATGTTGGTTACTCCATTATGTTGTAAGACTAGGTTATATTCCGTCTGATTTCTTCGTTGGTTGAATTGTTTGGAGCTGTGTTACTTCATTATGATGTAAGACTGGGTTAATTAGATTCTTTCTATGATTTTCATTTTTCAAGTTGTGGCACACTTTGTTATCTACAAAAAAAAGAATTTGTAATGGAAAATCGTTTGCTGTAAAAAAAAACATTTATACTGTTAATGGAAAGTGGGGTACGGTTGAATTATTGAGGAGTCCCATGATAGGTTAACCAAATGGTTGTTGTTAGCTCTCAGGTTGCATCGAGTTTTTGAAAAATCATATCAAGTGTTTTATGTTGTGACTTTAAAATCCAGAAACAACTATATCTCAAATGTGAAGTCTTATGGAATGGTAACCCAATTTTGAATTGATATTAACATTTGTATACAAGAGCTCTTTGTAAAACCATGATAAGTGTTGATGGGCATTGTGGAGAGACACGAAGTTAACCGAAAACTTAGCAGATTGAAAGATGTCTTAAAATGATGTACTGATGTTCTCAATGTTGGTGGCATGCCGCGGGTTGGGTGGGTCAATAGCGCCATAATCTGTCAGTTGGAGAAATGTTGCCAAATTACATTTGATATATCTCCCTCGTTAGCCCGTTCAAAAAAACCCAAGCCACCAAATTTCTACTTTTCCAATCATGTGCCTTGGGGGAAGACTTTTGAGATCTATGCTTTATTCTGTTTAAGATTCTCCCTGACTCCCTAGTGTTGCTGCATGTAACAATTTTCAGAGTCATGCCTTTCAGACTTTAGTTTTTTGATTGTGAAACGGAAATGGCAGCTGAACCTCATTTTAAACTCTATTAGGGTCCAGAGTGGCATGCTTTGGTTAAATCTGTGTATATAATATGCGATAGAATGTTCGCACCACAGGTTAATACTCTCTCGATGACAAAGGGCATGGTGTATGGCTAGAAAGAGAATTAAAAAGAAGAAAAAAAAAGGGGGAAGAAATTGGAGTGGTTCTTATCAAAATAAATCTGATTATTCTCTGCCATAAAGCTTCTCTGAGGAATTTCCTACTTGTAAAAAATTACACACCACCCCCACCCAAAAAAAAAAAAAAAAAAAGATCCCACGAAGGACTATCTAGTGTCTAGTTTATAAGTTAATTCCTCTCAATCTTTTCTTATCATATTTTCTCTTGTCCACTTTCTCTGAACAAGTATTCTGAATTTATTTGTGACTACGAGCTTTTGTTTATTTTTGTTCCTTTTGGTGATTTTATTACTAATTTTTAACGAGTCACATGCTTGAAAGACAGTCCCTCTAGTGTTTCTATTGTTTGTTTCAATTTTAAGTAGTGTTGTGTTGCTTAGGTGTTGAAATTATGGTTTTAGTCTTATTTTAGTTATGTAAATCTGCAGTTACTTTACAAAGGTTCTTCATCTATTTCATTTTCCTCCCCTTGGTAGTTCTGGAGTGTCGGCCACACCGAGAGTCCTTGGAGCCCCATAATCAGCTCAATTATGTGGAAGTTTGTCTGGGTATCGTGTCGATATCACTGGATTGATGATTATGGGTGAAACATGTGGTGATTATGTTATGTTGATAGCCTTTGAGTTTGCAAATAGCTCTCTGTCTCACTCGCCTTTGACTCTCATTCAACAACCCACCCCCTGCCCCCTCCCTAAAAGAAAAAAAGAATGACCAGCCAGTTCTACGATTTTAGGTGCCTTGTTCAGAGAAATGGGATTCCTTGTTTTTTTATGTTACATTTTGTTTTTCATTGGTTTAGGAATGCGTACAACATGGTGCTTCACAAATTTGGTGATAAGCTGTACTCAGGACTGGTTACAACTATGACTTCGCATCTCAAAGAAATATCAAAATCTATTGAAGATGCCCAGGGTGGTTTGTTTCTGGAAGAACTGAACAGGAAATGGAATGATCATAACAAGGCATTACAGATGATCCGAGACATACTAATGTACATGGACAGGACTTACATTCCAAGTTCCCAGAAGACTCCTGTTCACGAGCTTGGGCTGAACTATGGAGAGATAGCATCATCCACTCCAGCAAGATTCAGACTAGGCTGTTAAATACGCTTCTTGAACTCGTACGTAGAGAACGGACCGGTGAAGTTATTAACAGGGGGCTAATGAGGAATTTAATTAAGATGCTAATGGATCTAGGTTCTTCTGTTTATGAAGAAGACTTTGAAAGGCCTTTTCTTGAGGTTTCAGCTGAGTTTTACGGGGCTGAGTCTCAAAATTTCATTGAGTGCTGTGATTGTGGGGATTACCTCAAGAAAGCCGAGAGGCGTCTAAATGAGGAAATGGAGAGGGTGACACACTACTTGGATACCAAGAGTGAAACAAAGATAACTAGTGTTGTAGAGAAGGAGATGATTGCTAATCACATGATGAGACTAATCCACATGGAAAATTCTGGCTTGGTAAACATGCTTCTTGATGATAAGTATGAAGACATGGGAAGAATGTATTCTTTGTTCCGTCGGGTGCCGAATGGCCTCTTGAAAATACGAGAAGTGATGACTTCTCACATCAGGGAGACTGGTAAGCAGCTTGTTACTGATCTGGAAAGGCTCAAGGATCCGGTGGAATTTGTCCAGCGGCTCCTGGATGAGAAAGACAAATATGACAACATCATTAACTTGTCGTTTAACAATGACAAGACATTCCAGAATGCTCTGAATTCATCCTTTGAATACTTCATTAACTTGAATCCTCGTTCTCCAGAGTTTATTTCATTGTTTGTGGATGACAAACTTCGCAAAGGTCTGAAGGGGGTCAGTGAGGAGGATGTAGAGGTTATACTTGACAAGGTGATGATGCTATTTCGTTACTTACAGGAGAAAGATGTATTCGAGAAGTATTATAAACAGCATTTGGCGAAGCGGCTTTTGTCTGGAAAAACCGTCTCAGATGATGCAGAGAGAAGTTTGATAGTAAAACTAAAGACAGAATGTGGGTACCAATTTACTTCAAAACTAGAGGGCATGTTTACAGACATGAAAACCTCTCAGGATACAATGCAAGGCTTTTACAATGGCCACCCTGAGCTTGAGGATGGCCCTACGCTGACCGTCCAAGTTCTGACAACAGGTTCTTGGCCAACTCAGCCTACCGTTACATGCAACCTGCCAGTTGAAATGTCAGCACTTTGTGAGAGGTTCCGGGCATATTACCTTGGGACTCATACTGGTCGGAGGTTGTCGTGGCAAACCAACATGGGCACAGCAGATATAAAAGCAATCTTTGGGAAGGGTCAGAAGCACGAGTTGAATGTGTCCACTTATCAGATGTGTGTCCTAATGCTGTTCAACAATGCCGATCGGCTCAACTACAAGGAGATTGAGCAGGCTACGGAGATACCCGCTTCAGATTTGAAGAGGTGTCTGCAATCCATGGCTTGTGTGAGGGGAAAGAACGTTCTCAGGAAAGAACCTATGAGCAAAGACATTAGTGAGGATGATGCATTCTTTGTTAACGACAAGTTCACAAGCAAATTCTATAAGGTGAAGATAGGAACTGTAGTTGCACAGAAGGAATCAGAACCTGAAAAGCAGGAGACCCGGCAGAGGGTGGAGGAGGACAGGAAACCCCAGATTGAAGCCGCCATAGTTAGGATCATGAAATCGAGAAGGCAGCTGGATCATAACAATATAATTGCTGAGGTCACAAAGCAGCTGCAATCGCGGTTCCTGGCAAACCCTACGGAGATTAAGAAACGGATAGAATCTCTGATTGAGCGGGATTTCTTGGAGAGGGATAATAATGACAGGAGATTATATCGGTATCTTGCCTGAAGCGTACGTCACTTCCCCTATGTCAATTCTCAGGTTAAAAATATAGCATTCACGACTGTTAATTGTTCTTGTAAGTGGAATTTGTTTTTTTCCTCCACCTTTCCAATCCTCTCTTGTTCTTCTTTTTTCTTTTTCCTCTAAAATTAATGTCATTGCTGCTTTCCCATTAGTTGCGCTACGTCGTATTAAATTATTGGGAAAAATTATATTTTGAGAGTCAAAATTCAAACTCGAACTCAGAGAGCTTCACCATTTTTACATGTTGATTTGCTAATATAGATATATGGAGGAACTTAATCCTAACTCGCTGGGTATAGACAATTTAATGATTTGTGTGAAGCTTTAAATTGAATTAGCAAATCAATTTAGTGGCGAGATTTAATTAAGTTCTATACCCAATGAACATTGCTATTATCATAAATGGAATTCTTATGTCATTTGCTTTTGAAAAAAAAAAAAAAGGAAGGAATTTCAACTTTGAATCCGTACGCCACGAATGATGTCCGAAGGGAAGGTAGAGCGCAAGCTAACAATAAGGCCCGTTGTAGAAGAAAGAGGTAGCAGTATTTCAGCAGAGAATTCCCATGTCATTTATATTAGCAATAAAAGCACCGAAAAGCCAAGAATGTTGTTCATGAACACTCTGCCTCCATTGTTAGTGAAAAATCAGAGTCGTATTCTATTTTTTTTGGTGTTAAAATGGGACTATTGAATCTGAACAGAGATGTCCAGTTATTTTGTAGAGTTGATGTAAGCAAACTTCGTGTGTATCTCCAAGTTTCACAACAAATCGATTGGGTATTGAGGGTCATTTAGAAATTTTTTTAAAAAAAAATTTATAAATGACTTGGTATTTGCTGATGTAGCATTGCATTGTGGTGCTAATATGGATGCTAACATGTTAAATGAGACACATGTGGCATATAACAAACTGTTAATTTTAAATGTAAAGTAATTGAGTCACATATTTTAAACTTAGACAAAACTGAAGGACCCTACTTTTGAAATTGAAAATCCAAGGATTATATCCAAATCAGATGAAAACCTATAGGCTAAATATGATTTTTCCCTAAACTATTTATAGTAGAGATTTTAGTTAATATTTTAATGTGTTACTGCATATTATATAGATATATGATAATTAATATACTAAACATGATAACATGTTAGTATACTAACATACTAGTATAATACCACTTGACTGGATGAAAATGTCAGGAATGTAATCCATCAAATCCAAACTCAACAAAAATCTGCATTGTGTGTATCTGCAAATCTATTAATAGTTGGGGGATTATATAACAAGCTTGTTCAAGAGAGAAGTTTCTAAATTATTCCTTAATAAAAAGATATCCAATTTGATAAGTTGTTATCACACCACCACTCCTGCAACATATTACTTAACATTCAGGTCAGGTCCACAATTTTTGATAAAGCAATGCAAATGTTAAAATAGGAAGCGGTGAAGAGTTCAAAAAGCCAGTTGCCATGCAGAAAGACAATGAACAAAAGAGGATTGAAGAAACTTAAAATTACTTGCAAGAAAATATGCAGTCAGGTACTTAAATCCGTGGAAGCTACGACTCAGAAATGAGGATGCGGCTTCCTATGTCAGAGAATGTCTTTATATCAATTCCCCATAACCTGCTTATTAGGATCAACGGTACATATGAGGGATAAGCCAATGGAATATATCCATTAATCTAACCCTTATGCTGATGACAACAATAATATCCTCATTGGTTTGGTTCAAGCCAAAAAGGGATGTTATGCAATGCAGCCAATTAACTGCAAATACGAATATGAATCTTCTATCATAAGCGATAATAGCATTTGACTACAAACGGTGCTTACCAGCATTCAATCCCAATGGAATTGGCTCCCGCTTTATCTGCCTTTTGATCATCTCCAACGTGTACTGCTTTGCCAGCCTCAACATGGACTTGATCTACAGCAATAGCACATTCTGACAATAGTTTCAATGTGTTCTTTAGCTTTTTATTTATTCTTCAAGAGAATACAGTCTTGTCTCCACGAAGAAAGATTAAAGAGTTTTTAGAGTATTAACATAGCCTTGAAAATGTAGTTTGGTCGAAGATTCGAAGGTGACAACTAATGAATAGCATCTTCCATAACAAACTGATTCTCGTTGGCTTCATGGATTATGGAAGTATTTATGTGTGTGTGTGTGTTTTTAATTGACATTTGCTTTAGTGTTCTATTATGGATGATAAATTTGTTGCTAGAACTTTCTATATTATGTACCAGAGTCATTCCATTTGCAGAGACATCAAAAGACAACCTTACGAGAAACATTTTTAGCATGTCATTCAATCCACTTCACAACAATGAAAACAAATATTTGACCATTAATCAAGTTTCCCAAGTAGACAATACGAATAAACACAGTGATGATCAAGATAAGTCCAAATTTAGGCAAGTACCACATACACTAAAAAGATGATTTAGCATGATTGTACGTACCTAAAGCAGCTTTAAATATCTTTATGTCTGGTTTTTCATATCCAACCTCTGAAGATATGATAACAGCATCAAACCTGAAAAGAAAAGCAAATAAAAAGATGTTTGATGTTTAATCTTGATAGATAGCAGAAGGAGGGGCTAAGACTCACAGATCTAAAACATTGAGGTCCTTCAACAACTTCCTTAGGCGGGTGTCAAAATTGGATACAACAGCCACCTTAACTGTGTCACAGGTAATCATGTTAGAAATAAAGATATAACAAGAGAAAAATCGAAAACAATAGACTCCATCAGCACTAGCAATGGAGAATACTTTAGGAATATGACCTCCAGCATCCTTGAGAAGGGCTATTGTTTCATAAGCTCCATCTGGAAGATGCCATGCATCACCTTTTGCATAGTACTGACAAGAGCAACCATTAAGAAGAATTCAGATAAAAGCATCAATCATTATATCGCCTAATGCATTGATTATATAATTTATATTCAGTCCTAAGCACTATGATTTGCACCAGTGATACAGTTCTTTGGAAATATTATTTTAGCATCAGTAACAGTGGGTTGAGGAACAAGCACATTGAACCTTTGGTTCTTAAGAGATATCACCTCATAAACTTCTTCAAAATAATCATCATCAGCACAACCAGTGGCTTCAGAAACAACCAATTTCCAAAATGGCCTCCCATCTCCCTGCCAAGTGCCAATAGTATAAAGCATAACCTTAATCAATGCTGTTTAATATAAAGGAAACAGGTTTCTTCATTAAAGTAGTAAATGAAATTAATTCCGTGTATTGATAGCTAATCACATGGCAGATAGAAAAAAATATAAGGAGATGCAGAGCCTGAGTTGATGAAGATCATTACTTGAAAAATGGAAATAATGCCAGAGTGGCTCCAATAAGTTACTATAAAATTCATGTTTTCTACTTCACACAAATATGAGATGGTAAACCAGTTCTATTACAGAAACATATGGCTATCCATGAGCTCATTGTTAAAGTATCATTTTTCACCTATGGTGGAAGCTTCAATACTGTGCAGCATCATAGTCATAGTGATACAAGTACATGCCTATCTAGATGCATCAGTATCCTATTGTTTAAGATCTTTTTCCCATAAAACCTATAAACAGCATACACCTTAAATAGAGACACAGATCAACATACCTGGTAGCGGAGCTTCTCAGGCCACGGAGCAGCAAAAGCTCTCTAAATCCTTGCTTTATTTCAGCTGATGTTGCAGACAAACCTGAAAATGTTTCAAAAAAATTGTTAAGAACCTAAGATACTAAGTACTGGAGTTAAAAATAAAGTTCCCAACCATCTAATCCTATGACTCAACTTCCATTGTTTTTTTTTTATAAGTAATGTGGTTACTCTTTAAGTCATAGAAACAGGCTATATAACAAGGCAACACATTTTATGAAAGTGCCAATATATGGCCCTCTCAGTTAAAAATACCAAGTTCCCAACCATCTAATCCTATGACCTATCAACTTCCATTGTTGATGAATGAAAGCCAAAAGCTCAGAAATTATAGCAATTGGAAAATATTAACAAAAATGGTGCATAAACAATACAGCTTCCTAAGCACATTTCATATGAGAGATCGACACCTAGGTAAATCCTATGAGTAGTTCCAAAAGAATTTTGCTTCATAGCCTGGAGTCTTGGAAAATAGTGGCGCTCACAGAGACTAACATGCTCCACTAGTTTTACACAAAAATAAAAGAAACAAAGTCACAGTTCAACAGTTCAAGCTAAAGGGTTTTTCTATTTTTTGGTAAGTGTGTTATTTTGTGTTGTTCCTCATGAGCATTCACATCTGGCTTAGCAAATTTTCTCTTCATTTTAGCTAAAAAATCACATTTTTTACTATTGATCATTCACATTTGGCTCAATAACTTTACTCCATTTTAGTTTTAAAAATCACATTTTTCTATATGAACTGCCCACTTTTCCAAAGTACATACATCTGACACTCTATTTTAACTATCCACTTTCACTATTCCATTTAAATATTCTTTCTCAATGACCTTTTTTTTTCTTTATTGAGAGAAGAGAGAATGTTAAAGATTAAAAAATAATTTGTTTTTATACTTGGAGCTTTGTAACAGTGCTCACCAAATGTTTGTCTAAATTGCTGAGCCGGATGTAGGTCCTTTTGTCCTCATTTTAGTATCCCAGCCAGCCGGGTGAGAATGCTCACTACCCGCTTTTTCAAAACACCTACATCACACTCTCTATTTTAGCTATCAACTTTTACTATTCCATTTAAATATTTTTTTCCTTTTCAAAACATCTAATTTTAAAGTCATGTTCATGTCTCATCAAGAATAAAGATTTTTTTTTTAATTACATTTGGTGAGCTAGTGTTCACCAAATTATTCTGAGTTAAAGTAGCTAGCCGGATGAAGCTATAAATTTGGATCCACGCTAGCCGAAGGTACGAAAGTTAAACTCAATGAATTATAGCAACCAAAAACACTAACCGTATTTACTGCCGATGGTGGCGTAAGTCTCTTCGACAGGCTTTGCCAACTGCAAAAGGGTACCGCCTGCATCCAACAACAATGCATCGTATGCTCTCTTAATCGACCTCCCTCCATCTATACAGAAAAATGAAAAGAAGAGTCAGAATATACAACCCCATGTTATAAATGTGCCCGAAACTCAAATCACGTAAGGACCAATTTAACAAATGCCCATCTCCCACTAATCCATATCAAAACATAACTCCGTTTGTGAATGAACAATTCTTGAGCCAGAAGCAGAGAAAAGAGAATAACGGTATAATTCAGTAATGGCGAAAAAGTTTCCACAGAGAGAGAGAGAGAGAACAACCAAGGGATCTAACCAGTATGGAGAGCCATGAAGGAAAGGGAGTTGGGAAGCTTCATACTGAGAGGAGGTTTGAGGACTCGGAAAAGAGTACTTCCTCCATGCGAGCATCTCATCAAGCAAGTTTCCATTGGTAAGTTCTCTCTGTTGGAAATTCCAAGGTGCCGTCATTTTCTGCTATTATATGTAATCCAACCCAATATAAATTAGGAAATTTTCCTCGTAACTTTATTATTACTACCTGGGCCCTCCCGTCACTTGAACAAGGTAGAACATAAAAAATATCTCGATCTAAATTTTACTATCAGGTATTAACTAAAATCTTGAAAAAAATAAAATAAAATTAACCACCCCTAGATGTACACATTCTATATCCTAAACTTTCCTCTTCTTGTTGTTCGGCCTCGCCTCTTTTCCCTGTATGGCTCAGAGAAAAAAAAAGAGCTATTGTTATTGTTTCAGCACTTGTAAAAATATGAGCCATATAACTTTTTTTTTTTTTTTTCCTAATTAAAATGGTTGGCTGGAGAGACTAATTGTGGCTATCCTACCTGGATGTAATTATAGTAAAACTACCAACTGGGAGCTACACAAAAGGAAAATAGACGGTAAAAACCGTAGACGCACTCTTGTATAAATAATATAATAGATATACACATTCATTTTCCTTTCTATTCTTCTTCCATCTCTATTTCTCTTCTTGTTTCTGCCAATGTCACAGTCTTGACTTCTTACTAGTTTCTCAACCTTTCATAGGCGAAAATTATCATAATTGGTGTTGTTCCATGATTGAGCACTAGCAGCAGATATCCTATAGCTAATTCATTCCCTATGTTTTGAGAAATTTTTTAAAAACACACCCACTCTTACTCTTGGCTGTCAATGCCATAATTGTAAAACAACTCCAAATATGATGGTTTTCGTGAATAAGATGTTGAGAAACTAGAATTTTGCTGGGAATATAACCTACGATGAAGGCAAAAAAGATTTAAAGGATATGCTTCAACAGAAATTGAAGAAAACGCCATAAATTTTGACTAAAACTAATGCTCTGATACCCGCATAATTGTTCTTTTCCTCTCTATTTCTCTTCTAGTTTCCGGCTTTCTGCCACTCTATTTTTTTGTATAATATACGAAACAAGATCTCATCCATTTTTAGAGAAAGATTAAATCTTAGAAAGTAGACTTTAGAAGAGAGCTTAACAAGGCTTTGTGTAAGACATTTTCAAGAAGAATCGACATATTCATCCCAAAAGAACATATTCATAGGTACCATAAAGTGGTGTGATGAGTTATTGGAGAAAATCAAATGAATGCACTAAGCAGATGCCATCTGTTTAATTCTCTTCAATTCTCACAACAAAACATTGATCACCAAATTATTAGTTTGCTTACGCTGTATATAATGTCGGATATGAGATATTGGAGGAAACCAAAGGGAATGCAGTGAACAGTGCCGATCCATTTATTTCCCTCCAATTCTCACAAACGACATGCATATCCTCTCACAATTGTTTACTTCTCATCCCAGAAAAGGAAGGAAGAAGAAGCTCGAGCGCATAGTAATGATTGGCTTATTTGCTCTACTGTGGGGCACAACAATACAAGAGCCTGAAGCTGGTATTTATACGAAAGCCGCGTCCCAGTGGCTGAGCAACACGCAATTCACGACGCCAGTGCATCTACTCTTCATGAACTGCATGACTTGCTTGTCAACAAACGGTTACGACTCTCGTTACATTTTTGTAGTGAAAAAAATCAACCCCATCTCCGTGGCCCGTGGGGTAGGATATATAGATAGCCTTCAAAATTTGAAAATCTCAATTTCTTGTGATGCAAAAGGACCAATAAATTGGTCTTCTAATAAACCCGCCCAAATAAATTTTTGGCTGCTCCGGCAGTAGATTCTATATAGAGACTCAAGTTACCCGCCCATATTGCTGACGATTCGGTAATTGTTGTGGATCCTTAATCCTTATATATATATACTAACGGAGAAAAAACTATTTAGCAAAAACAATTAACTTAAGTAAGCGAAGATTTTGGGGCTCAAACAAGATTCTCAAAATCAGACAAATCGTTAACACACAGCACACGAACTATATTCATGTCGCATTGCTAAATAATTGGTCAAGAAACCTACAACCCTGAAGTAAATATAAGTGGCTTAAACCTGCCGATCATGTTATTCAATTTAAGGCATCCTCATTGGTTCATCATGGCATAGTTATAATTACTGATTGTAGGACAGCATTCACATGGAGATGGTGTATGGTTAAGAAGTCAGATAATTGTACTCATAAGACCAGGTTAAGCTTCAGCAAAAGAGATCTAGGTAGGAACTTCCATTACCAAGTTCAAGCAACCCTCTCAATACGAAAGTGGTGCTAAGTTGGAATCCATTCTACAAATGAGGCTTGAGACTTCACCAAAGTCCAAATGAATTGATTCCTGAAGTGAAAGTTTAAAATAATTTTACTTGTTCATTCATAAAGGGATATTAAGACGACATAAAAGAACAGAATTGAAACACAATTCTAATGAAAGATGAATGGAAAAAATCAGAACTACAAAAAAGAAATGGAAAATCACTTAGGATTAATTTGCATTTCTTTATGTTTGAGTATGCCATCATAATCTTACAAGACATAAACCTTAAAGAATTTTCAATTAATCAAGAAGCAGGTGGAGAAGATGGCACAGCCCTATGCCGAAAGAGTTTTGCTAGTGCTCGGCGCTCACAATCCTGCACACGTAAGACAAAGGTATTACATGCTAAGCAATATTTTCAAATAAACCCATTTAAAATGCAACTACTTAAGTGGTTAATTAGAAGTCATTCTCATTTGAAGTTGCTCCCAAGTACATCCTGAAAAATCACATAAACGATGTGATCATCAGGATTTAGCTCAGATCTTACAACCCAGCAAAATCAACATAATTCAATTGTAAGATTAGTGTGGCCTTCAAAGCTATTTTGGCCACAGCTACTGAAAAAATAAATAAATGCAAAAATTATAATAAGGAAATGATAGGTGCTCTTCTAATGTTTTTTTTGGTGCCTTCCCAACTGTGATGTGACTTTTAAAATCATCATTAAATTTGAGATAATCATTATTGACTTTTAATCTATTGGTGATTTTAAAAATCACATCACAGTTGGAAGGACACCAAGAGATCACTAGAAGAGCAACTAGCATTTTTCATTATAATACTATGTAGACAAATACAGCATAATCACCAACAGAAGTATATTGAGATTTCTTTGAGAGAATGCACTACCTTAAACATATTTAGGTAAAATGGTTTGTCAGGATTCATTCTCCTCAGTTTCAAGTAAGTATATCCAAAGCTTAGTTGATCACGAGAGGTGAATCGGTCAACTTCGTTGAACCAAAGACAAGAAAATAAATTTGACATTGGTGTATGTGCCCGTACTATAAAGGAGCCCTCAGGAACATCTGCAAGGTAATTGACACCATATTAGCACATGGTATTCACAAGAGACAAAAATTGCAGATGAAGGGAAAAAGACAATCTCCACAATGAACAAAGATGTAAATGCCACGCACAACTTGGAAGAGGAGTATTTGGGTCTGAAGGATCAAACTTGGTGAGGCCATCAGACTGGTAAAAGTTAAACTGTTCATCAATGGCCGTGTGATTGTACTTATTTAGACGCTTATTTTGGAGTACCTCCTCCCAGACACAGTGGCGATCATAATGGTTTGAAATAGCATATTCTGATTTTGTTCGCCACAAAAAGTACTCAATAATCAGCATTGGATCAGTCTGAAGTCGCATCTTGCTGTCAAGCCAAATCGAGTACCTTAAAAAAACCACTGAACGTAAGAAAAACTTCTCGATTTACGACTGGAAGGACCAAGAGTAGATGGCTAGACATGGTGCAGAATACCTAGAAAAAGGGAAGAGGCGATGTGACAAAAATTTTGGCACCTTTCCAGTTTTCCGCATGTCCTTATATGGTGAGTTCCTCATGATAACGATTTTCCATAAGCCAACATGTCCACTATCATCAGGAGCGTTTCCTTCTGATGACAGTTTTGAGAGTGTCTGCTCATCCACAAACATAACAAAACAAACGTTTTCCTTGGAATAGTCACTGATCTGCAGCAAACAAAAATATTCAAACATCACTGAAAGGACATAAGGCATGCATAATAACATAAATCTTATATATACTCCCCATATATCAACTTACATGCATTATGATGGCATGCTCAAACATTAATTTGCCCGTTATCCTCAGAACAAAATCACTTAAGATGACAGAATACAAACATAAAGCTCATAACTCTTTAAAATGAAAATCGGAGATCAAAAAAAAAAAAAGATTTCATCCAGCACACAACCTGATGTGGTAACATCTGAGAAGGGTATTAGACCCAAAACCAAATCAAATATCAGAGAAACCATACACACTAATTTCCTATGTTAAGATCAAAGGTCCCTGTAAATGGAAAATTCAAGTTAAATGACCTTTTCCAACTCAATACGTCATGTCCTCTCTTGTACCCTATCTGTCCCTCTTTTAACCCTTTGGAATGCCATTCTGTAAAGGGTCATACTAAAGACATCTTCAACTGTATACCCATTATTTATCATCGATAATTAAAAGAAGGGGCATAAAAACTAAACAAGACAACAGATCCATACAACTCTATGAAAGCCTAATGTATTGCTTACAAATCAAAATCGAACCCAAAAATGTGCTGAAATTAATAGGTGTAGTTAAAACATGATCAGAAAGTGGCAATTATTAGCATTTCAAGCAGGCATTCTTCTCCCTGCCAAAATTTGATTTTCTTTCTTTTTTTTATTCAAATATTAAAGTTTAATGTTCACAAGTTAAAACCAAAAGCTTTTGAATATAGAATGTGTTTTTTATTCAACATTTTTATAATTTTTTTTGAAAAAGTATTCAACATTTTTATAATTGAGTTCAATGATATCAGGAAAGTAAAAAACCTCCATTTGTTTGATGTAGAAGGGGCAGGAAAAGAAAAAGAATCTGTCTCAACATTCTTATAGCTACATAGGTTGCCATGTTTTTATCTTTTAGTAAAATGAAAATGTAACATCATACCCTGCATGAAAAAGAACAATTTTTTTTTTTTCTTTTCTTCAAAATTGAAGATGGTACAGTTGATTGAATATTTGCTAGAGAATACAGCTGATTGAGTATTTGCTGATTGAATACAGCTGATCCATTTTGCATTTTTTTGGCTAATCCAATTTAAGGGGTTTTTTACAAATCTGATTAGTCATTTTAGATAAAAGTAACATTTGGCTCTTCCATTGTGAATGCTTTAAGTAGTGGTATACATAAGTAGACCGCAAAAAACAATTACATCCTCAAATTTAACTCCTCTAGGCTTTACATCAAAGAACTTTTGTATAATTGCATTTGAAGATGAGAACATTTCAGAGTGAAATCTGAATGGAAGATGATGATTGATAAAATGCATGTTGAGTCTCATTTCTCATGAGTAACTATTTTTATGAAAAAGCACAGAAGTATAACTCATTTACCAGTCTACGGGTGGGCCTCCTCAAAAAGTCGAAGCTCCCAAAAATGCAAGAAGATACTACAACCTTACAGGTATACATGTATGCCTTGTCTTTCTCATCTAAATCAAATCCAGTGCTTGGGTACCCAGGTGGTCCTTTGACAAAACCACAATGAAGTGTCTGATTTCTGGCATAGAAAGATTTCTCTCTTTCTGCAAGAGTCTGATGTCCTCCAAATCTAGGTTCAAACAAATTATTGTGGAATATTTCCTCTTTCTCAATGTACTCCAGTGAAAATTGTGTGAAGTTCATAAGATCATTGGGTTCAACAAGATCATCAACTGACTCGACAAACTCAACTTCACAAGGAAAATCTGAATGATGAATACATGGAAGAAAAAGCACAAGGAGTGAGACAAATAGAGGAAACAATTTGCAAAAACTGAATAGCATAAACTAAAATGTTATACAATGATAGGTTAGTCAATATTATGCAAAGGAAAAAGGCAAGGAAGGGATTAGAACTAAAACTTGGTATTGGGTACACAAATTATAACAGAATTGATTACCTTTTCCTAGTTTGCATCAATATACGAATATGAACATATATTAATATGGCCACAAAGAGAAAAATGGTAAATGCTGATAAAGTATTTTCCAGAGAAATTAAAATTCACGAATGTCACAAGATTTGTGCTAGGGTTTACCATTAGGCCTATTATCTAAGTAATGCAGCAAGCTTTGGCTAATTTGTAGGAAGCTTGGTGGTAGCTGGATGTTCAGAAACATATAAGGAAAGTGAAAATACCGATCACCATGTCAGACCAACTAGCACAACCTTCCATGTTATGGCAGCGGCAGAGCCAGAACTTCATCTTCAAGGGGGGTGAACTTTAATGATTAAATATTTTTTAATTTCTCTTTCACATATTATGTATTTTCTCAGATTCTGGAGTTGTTATGGATTTTTTATTTTTTATTTTTATAAAGATTGGAGGTGTTACGGGTTTTTTCCATCTTTTTGTGGGGTTAGAGGGGACCTTTTCAGTTATTTAGGAAACCAGGGGGATTTTTTTCATACTTCTGGGAGGATATTTTTTAATTTTTGGGGAGCTAGAGGTTTTTTTTTTTTTGAAGATTTTTAAGGAAGTGAGGGACATTGAAAGATTTTTCACTTTTTGTGCCCCCCACCACAATGTATGTATACGCCATTGGAATCGTCAGAAGGAAACCTCTAGGTCATGCAGGCAACCTATATTCACTAATTGACACAGATGAATCAATTTTCTTGATTTATGTCACCATAGTTCTATTAATATGAACAAAGCAGGAGACAATGCCACTTATCTTCTTATTCAGTGCCCCATGGCCACAGAACTTTCAAACTGTCTTGTACTTTTTTTGCATTCTCTGAACTTCATAGGCCAGTTGAAGGTCTTATTTGGAAGGGTGGTATAGAGACATAAACCCAACCTCTGCAGAATCATGGACTGTGGCTCATGCCTTCTCTTTTCCTGCTAAGGCCAAGCCTTCCATCTTTTCTTTTAATTTTTACATCAACATACACATTCTCTTGACTCAGCATATTAAATGATCTTTTTTTCCTGGTAGGTAAGAAGTAATTTTATTAGATATAAAGAAACAGTTACAAGGTAGAATAGATGGTAATTTAATGACGCCCTCTTGTGTGATTATTAAACTTCTCATTTATAGGTTGAGGTTTGATTTGATAGTAGGGATCCTATGGCTCCTGATCCTTTTTGAAGTCTCCTCATATACACTCTTTGTAGATCGAAATTATCCACTTTTGTCAAATTTATTCAACAACAAAAAGTATATAGTGACTTTGATCCATCAAATGTTTTCGAGTTTTTTTTTTTTTTTTAATAGAAAAATCACACCATTTAGTACAATTTTTGCCAAATGGGTTTGCTTAAGAGTAGTTTAAATTTGACTTTATGAGAGGCCCTTCCGAAGTTTCATGTATCATATTACAAGGCACTTGAAAGATAGAATGCTTGAAGTCAAAAGTTTCTTTCTTCAACAATTGGACAGACAAAATCCATATAAAATGATGATATACAGCTAAAATTAATGCAAGCTAACTATTCTTACGCTGCCTACGATTCTTGCTTTTGGGTGGTTTTCGAACATCAGACCCCGGAAGTTGTTCTTGTACTGGTGGTGATAATGAAATGCTATCTTCCAAGTTGCCTGCAATGAGGAATATAAGCTGTTTATACACATGTCACAAAGGAGAAGCACAGATGGAGAGAGAAAGAAAAAAATACAATGAACACACATAAGTTACAAATGAAAATTATACTCGGGAGCTTCTAATCTTACCATGAAAGAGCATTTGTATGGCAGAAACTACCAAATAAATCAGGAAGAGCAATGCAAGCACAAAGACCCAGCGCGAGAATCTCAGTTTAGTAATCCTGCCAAACCTTCTGCCTCGACGAACAACTCGAGACCCATGCTCAATTCCAGCAAGAGACCTAAAAATCATACTAATGATACCTCTTCTCTCCGGCAGCAATTCGCTGCTGTGCCTATAAAAAGCCATCATAGGGCACCCTCCAAACGTCGGCCAAAAACCAGCTCATCTATGGGAAAATTCTAACATCGACAATTTTAGCAAGTCAGTTGCCTATGATCTACAAATCAACTACGTATAAGATTATGCTTAAATCTAAGTCTATTCAACCATATCAGCAGAAACAGGTAATAAGAATTGGAAAAGTAGCCGAATGAGGACGTTGGGGATTTACATTTACCTGATGGAAGATCTCAGGGCCGAGTGCAGTGGGTAACGGCGAAAACCACATGCAGAGGCGATTAGGCAAATACGATTGTATATATTCATCTATCATTTGAAATTAGACCGCCGAGTTTTGTTCATCTATGACTTCGCGGCAGCAAACCCAGTGCGCACTCACATTGGCTTAGCCATTTTATTAGGGAGTATAAAGGTCATGTCCCTTGGGCGAACAGTTTACGGATCCGGTGTTGATCGTTGCCTTCAGTGGCTTGGGATTACTGACAGGCCAGGTGCGGTTAATGGCGCCACGCAAGCCACCGGTCACGGGGAGAGAAAGATGAAAATACGAATATATATTTGTTTTTTCTTTATTATCTTTTAATTTAGGTTGTTGCTATTTAAAAAGTATTTAATCTTAAATAAATAAATAAAATGGTTAAATATAATTATTTCAAAGTTTACTTTTTTTTTCTTCCTGGATTTGATTTTTATCGAGGAGATCCTTGGTTTGATAAAGAAGAGTTGGTCTTCCATCCATCGACTGTTAATTGATAAAATGACACAAATTAAATATTATAATTTATTTTATTTTAAACAAAAAATTAAAAAAATATATATATTTTTAAAAAAAAAAATTGGAGGTGGCTGAAACCACCCCCAATTTGGTTTGAACCGAAGAAATCCACCAAAATTTTTTCTTTCTTTTTTTTTAAAAAAAAATATATTTTCTAACAAAAATAAAAAAGATACCCCAAATTTTTTGTTTCTTTTTAAAAAAAAAATTTATTTTTTAATTTTTTAAAAAATTAAAAAAAATTAATTACATGACACATGACAAGATTTAATTAGTCTAAGTATCATTTCCGTTAAGTTAACTAATGGTCAACGGATGGAAGGACCAATTTGGTCCTTTATCAAAACCATAGGAACCTTTTGTGATAAAAACCAAACCCTAAGGAGGAAAAAGTAAAAAAGTAAAACCCTAGGGAGTAATTAGGTATTTAACCCTAAATAAAAATCTGTAATTTTTATAAGTTAGATGGTACTTTTTTTAAAATTAAAAAAAAAAGAGAGAAATTAAATCAAAATTACAATTTTCGAATCTATATTTGATAAAAAAAATAATTTTTTAACATGTTTTACCAAATATGCGATTTAAAAAAATAACAATTTCAAAAACTCAATTTGAAAAAACTCAATTTTTCATACTTATTAAAACTGCAATCCAAGCAGGTTAGGTTTATAATTTCAAAATGTACAATTTTAAAAATAGCAATTTTAAAATGTACGATTTGAAAACAATTATTTTTTAAAACGTAATAAAGCATTTGGCAAAATCGCAATTTATACTTTAAAATTATCTGTTTTCAAAAAGCACCTATTTCATTTGTCTGCAATTTGAAAATACGTATTTTCTATGTTTTTCAAATTGTAATTTAAAAAAATACAATTTGTAATGATTTATTTTTTACGATTTAGTTTAAAATTGTATTTTTTGTCTAAAAAATCATAATGCCAAAAGTACCCTTAGCAAACAATAGTGTCGTGACTTAATGGGGTTGTTATTTATTGGATGAAAAACACACGAACTTACGAAGGACTCATTTCAAATTCACAACAAAGTTAAAACAACTAAAATTCTCTTAAAGTCACCATGGCTCTTTGCCACTCTTCTCTGGTTCAAGATTGGATAATTATGAACATCGTCGACCTCATTGCTACGATTCACCTCTTCCTTTTGAAAGACAAGAAAAGTTCACTATTTGGCTTTTTGGGCTTCGGCTATAGCTCACTATATTTGTATTCACACTCGACTGCCTCATTTGTCCTCTTTTTCTATATGTAATGGTAAAGATCTTTCTCCTGTTTTGATTAGAAATAGAAAAAACCCCAGTAACACTTTACTCCTTATTCAATTAATCCCCCTATAACACTTTGTCCTTATTCAATTATAATATATATATTAAATTAGGTTTGATAAAAAAAAAAAAAAAAGTACGATTTTCATGAATCTAATAATTTATTATATATTTATCATTTTTAAAAAAATACCAAAAAACTGAACTTAAAAAAACATTTTAAATTGAAGTAATAGAAACTAAAGCGACAAAGTCACCTACAAGTACAACACGCGCACGCACGTGTAAGATCATTCCCATTCTGCTTATAATAAAATATTTATTCTATTTTTTTTTTAATTTTTTAAATGTAAAAGATATTTTATTAATTTAAAGAACTATTTTAAATAAAAGTGTCATTTAACTCGTTCATGGTAAATACTTTAAAAGAGTTTATTTCCTATGTGTAAGGAAAATTGTCAAAAAAATTGCAAAAAATTCTACAGCAGATTCCCTAAACCATCATATGAACCTAAGTATAAGGTTCCACTATGGCTATATTTGCTAAGAGACTAGACTGGACTTTGTAAAGTCCCAAAAAAAATTTCTCAAAATCAATCCTATCATTCTTATTTTTTTATATCACATCAATAATTTTATCACTTTTCAAATAAAAAAATCAATACAAAATAAAAAAATTTATTTTTTTATATAAAATAATTATACTTTTTTTCTCACATCAATCAAATCTATTATAATATCAGTTCACTTCCTCCAATCCAATCCATTCCCAAACACACTCATAGGGTGGCAGTGAACACTCTTTCTCTCTCTCTCGCACCTCACCAATATTATAATCATAAAATTGGCAATCATAGAAAGAAAGAACACTCTTCAAATGTGAACATTCATAAGTCTATAACAATCCTTATGAATATTATAATCATAAAAAAAACACTCTCTCCTATCACAACCTTTCACGCAGGTCTCTCTCTCCACTGTTTCTCTCTCTCGCACCTCACCAAACGGACGACACCCACTGTCAGTTCTTCCCCATCCGTTCTCCCCAGCTGGGTCTTGTTGCTGCCCTCTTTGTCCTCGAGCGTCAACATCAGAGAATTCAAGGCCTTTTTGGCTCGCCAGACCTGCCCATCACTGATCGGCTTCTGTTTGAACGCAGCAGCGACGATCTCCGCCAGCTTCAGGTAGTGTCTGACTGACTCGACCCGGTGCGCGGCAGCATGGCAGACGTCCAGTGCCTTCACGACGCAGTCGAGGAACTCAGGGACGAGACGGTCCAGTGGGGGCTTCGAAATATGGGAAGGATCGACAGAAGATCGGAGAAGCGGTCAACGACAGAAAGAAGAAGATGGAAAAAATACCCGGCAAGGGAGAGAGAGAAGAGGAAAGAAGAAGCAACCGGAAGAAAAAAGAAAGAAAAAATGAGGGAGAGAGAGAAAGTTTGTTTAATAAATTAAAAGAACAAAATAAAAAAATAATATTTTAATGATAGTGGAAAATATTTAGAAAAGTTATTGTGATGTATTTTAATATTAAAAAATAGTTTGAATCCTTAAATGCAAAGAACATGACAAGAAACTGATGAGAATACTCTAAGGATTAAGGGTGTTCAGGTGGGGCGGTTATAATCGCTCTATTAAACACTTTGTAAAGCGTTTATTAAAAACTGCTAACCTCCTAGGGCGGTTGCGGTTGCGGTTAGCGGTTTTAGAGGTAAGAAAAAGTGGTTATAATCGTTAACCGCCTTTATTTATATATAATTATATAAAAATATTTATTAATTAAATATATAAAAAAAAAATCCAAAACGACGCCATTTTGTTTGGAGAATGAGATGAAACCTAAGGCTTGTAATATTTGTTTTGCTTACATTTACTAGTTTCAAACTTTTCAGTGATTTGTAGTATGTTTTGGTTTGGGCATTATGACTATATATGTGAAATAAGCCCAAAAAATATGGTAAAATAAGCTCAAAATATATGAAAAATAAAGGCCTAAAATGTTAAAAAAGTTAAAAAGTCCATTTTTAAAAAACATATTATAACCGCTTGTTAGCGGTTGAATAACCACTAACCATCGGTTATAAAATAACCGCTAACCATCTAAGCGGAGGCGATTCGGTTATTAAAATTTGATAACGCTAAAAGCGGGCGGTTCGATTATCTGATTATCTCAAATAACCGCTTGAATACTCTTACGAAAGACAATGACGTTGAATGCTATGAGACTCAAAGCTAAGATACAGTTAGAATAGTTAGATATATAGTTATATAGATAAAAAATCATTATAAATATGACTATTTGGACATAATTTTATACCTTATCTTCTTTCTCCTATAAACTATATTGTGTGCTATTCTCTCCATAAAAGGATCCGATTCTTGCAA
Source organism: Carpinus viminea (assembly GCA_013348765.1). Classification (NCBI taxonomy): domain Eukaryota; kingdom Viridiplantae; phylum Streptophyta; class Magnoliopsida; order Fagales; family Betulaceae; genus Carpinus; species Carpinus viminea. Next base: position 5,409,771 of record CP054671.1, read on the forward strand.
GTCGATCTATTTCAATTTGTCAGGAACCGATAAGTCAATCGGCGGTCCAAAGAAAGTTAATTCAAATCATATTCGAAGATATAAAACACTATAAAACTCTTTCAAAAGTTAAACGGGGTCAAATCAACCATAAGACGACTCGTGATGTTGTGCCACTTGTCCATGGGTTCTGCAGAAGTTCAGTTCAGGTTGCAATCATCTGCAACGAGCTCTAGAATTTGCGAAAGAGACAAATTACATCGGGAAACAACAAGAACTGCAGTTTATATATGTATAGTCCGACAGTACTAACGCACCAAGCACTGCCATACGTTTTTCGATGGCCTCTCGTCTAACACTCCACCTTCTTATCTTCTCTCTGATTCCCTTCACTACAGTAGTTCTGCCTCTCCCTTCTCTTCTGTCGATCAATTGCATGACTCCACCATTTCTAAAAGCTCGCCAGGTCCACAGTAGTAGCTTCACGCAATGCCGGCTCGATCTCACTCCAAAAAACTGCACCCTCTGTGCACAAAATGCCAAACGAACCATTTCCACTCTCTGCCCAACCGCCGACGCCGTTTCAGCTTGGTTTGACGGTTGCTACATCCAGTACGACCACCACAACAGCACTAGTACTTCTTCTCTAGTACACCTAGAAAGTACTGCCGCCTGGTTCTGCTCACACCAAGCCACTGCTGTAGACCGGTCTGATCAGTTCGAACTAGTTCTCGAGATATTGCTTCTACGGCTAAGATCTGATGTCAACCTGGCCACTCACCGTGGATTTTCAACTGGGGAGATCGAATATGGAAATGGTAGCAGAGTTTATGCACTTGCCGAGTGTGTCCGCTACTTGTCACCTAAAGAGTGTGAAGTTTGTGTAGGAAAAAGCATCGAGAAACTTTACGAGTATTGTGGTGGCAAAGAGGGAGGCACTGTAGTTGCTGGTTATTGCATTGTCCGCTATGAGAGCTTCCGGTTCTTTTCCGACCTCGAGAATGCCGGTGGGCCAGATTCCGACGGTGGGTCCGGAGCTGTTCCGATCAGGGAGAGTGGGAAAGGTGGTTGTATGGGATTTAAGGTGAAAGCAGCTTTGGCTTGGGGGGCAGGAATTGTTTGTGTTGCTTTGGTTGTTCTGTCTGCTTTGTTAGTGAGAAGATCAGTTATCAACAAAGCTAACATATCATCTTTTGGTGATGGAGATGATGATGAAATGGGAACTAAAGGGGTTGTATAACTTGTATGAGAATGAGAGCGAAAACAATAACCACCGAAGATTAAACTAATTTTGTCTTTAGGTGTATCCAATAATTGCAATTGCTCTAATATATATAGCTTACTTTTTTGCGTGCGTGCGAGTATTTAATATAAAAGTAAAATCTGCATTCCATTTCCATCTTCTTTGAACCAACCTAAAACAGTGAAAAAACGACGGTGAAATACAGCTTTACAGTCCATAGCAAGCTATAATCTTTCACTGTCATCCGCGAAAGGTCAGAAGCACTAACTATATTATGTCACGAAATCTTGTCTGTAATAAGTGAATCTCTAAGCACTACGAAAAGGTAAGATAACCCTGCATGCGGAATTTGGCATGTTTTGGCTCGTGGAGGTAGATTAGACCGTCGAGCAATCAAACTTTTTTTTTTTTCTTCCCTTTTTTGAGAGCCCTACTTTTAAGATGGGCTATAAAAGTATGATTTTATAACTTCCAATAAGAGATGACACATTATTTAAAAACACAAAAAATAGACGATAAATACAATACTTTTGAGAGCACTTAGACCTTATGGAAAAAAAAAAAAATTGACAAAAAGGCCCGCCACCTCTTTAGGCTAATGCCACCACCGGATTCTACCCAATGCCGCCCCCAAGCTTCAGCCCACCACGAAGCACAAATATTGTCGGATGTGGCCGAACTAGCACAGACCTAGCCAGAAGGCAGCCAAATTGAAATAGATTTGACAGGCCAGTGGTAGCCAACGTGACGAGCTTCCTTTCAATCCTTCGATTGGCCAATGGTAGTGGCTTTAGGCCGAAGATACAGTAGCATTAGGCAGTAGTTTTTGGTAGATTCTAGTGGAGGAGAGGCGATGTCTTTTTTTTTAACATGTCCACATAGGAGGAGAAGAGATTCAATTAGTGACTCTCTTTTATTAGTAAGTAGATTGAGATAGCTCTTGAACGATAGATGATGTCTTTTTATTACGTTACTTTCTCTCTTTTTTTCTCATAAGATCTACTGTTCTCATATATATATATATATATATATATATATATTTTAGCTAATGTGTCACTTTTTTATTAGATGCCGTAAAAGATGGATTTTACAGCACATCTTGAAGTTATTCTCTTCGCTTTTTGAGCTTATCTTCGATTGTCATTGCAAAGAGCCATGTTTCGCCCAACCTATCATAATATGACAACTCCGTTTTGCAAAAGAGCCCTGTTTATAAAATACACTTACACACCGATTCTACCACCCTCCTCCTAAATGAAACCATCGTCCTCTTAGAGGAACAATGGCTGCCGTCTTTGTCCATCCTGCAACATTCAACCTGCCGGAAGCGTCGAGTTTCATTTTACGTGGTCGCAGACGCGGATGTCTTCTCCGACATCAAATCCACCTTCCCTTACCTCAATTTCAACGTCTACCCGATTCCAACAGTGCAGCGGCAAAATCTAAAATCAATCCGGCAAGCATTAGACCAACCGTTGAACTATGCGCGCATATATCTGCCGACCTCATCCCGCCACCGTGAAACGCGTAATATACCGGACTCCGATCTTGTCGTTGTCGCACGTTGGGAAGCTCGAGGTGAACTTGAAGAACAAGGTTTTGGCTACGCCGAATCTTCGCCATAAATTTCACCAAGTACTTCACCGACGTTTGGTCCGACCGTCATTTTCTCGAACATTTGAAGGCGAAAACCTTGTTATTTCAACACGGGGGTGATGGTGGTGGGCGTGGACAAATGGAGGAAGGAGGTATAGGTTGAAGATGGAGGGTGGATGACGCGAAGCGAAGATAATCTATCACTGGGCTCTTTGCGCCATTTTGCTTGGTTTTGGCGGTGATATTAAGGGCGTGAACCATCGATTGGAACCGACGGGCTTGGTGGAGACAAAGTGGCGGTGCAAAGTTGGGCGGCCGGCTTGAGGAGGTGGCTGCGTCTCTGCGGGAGGCGGCGGTCTCGGCACCGAGGGGCGTCTGCTCACGGGAGGGAGCGGATGTCTGGAATGGGGAACAGGAAATTTTGGCTATCATGTGTAACCAAGTTTATTTTGTATCTTAATAGGTGATGAGGTGTCAATAGGTGAGTGGAAGGCAAAACCCTTGTTTCGCCTTGTGTTGAATTGCCTCTTTGTTTTTGTTTTCCTTGAAGAGTATAACTTGATTTGTGGCAAAAGGTGGCCTTTTGCCCACCATTAAGAAGTTGACACCTCATTTAAAAGGTAAAAATACACAAAAATTTTTACACCCTACAACATCGATTGGGTGGGTAAAGAAGAAAGAAAAGAGAATGAGGAGGAAGAAGGAAGAGTGGGTGCAGAGGGTGTTCGTTGGGTCTCATGGGAAGGATGACCGCCACCTCGCAAACAAGTCGACGATGACCACAAGACCCACTTTGGGTCTCGCCCAGAGGTTTTTTTTTTTTTTTTTTTCTTCCTGGTCTATTTTTTTTGGGGTTTTAGGATGATAAAATTCTAAAAAAGGGTTAACCTTCCCCTCTAGGTTTTAGTTTTGAGGCATTAGAAACGAATTTTGTGGCATTATAATCGATTTTTGAGGCATTAGAAACGATTTTTGAGGTTGGGTTTGAGTTTTTCGGTGTTTTCCGGTTGGATTTGGCCGGAAATGAAGAAATTCGCCGGAAATGGTGGGTTGCCGGAGAGGTGAGGGAGAAGAAGAAGAAAAAAAAAAGAAAGAAGAAAAAACCAGGTGTGCGTGAGGTCAGGGAGAAGAGAAGAAGAAGAAAAAAAAAAAAGAAAGGAAAAATCAGGGGCTTTGATCTTATTTTAATTTGTGTGTTTTTTCTTAAAATGCCAAATGTCAACTCATGAGTCGAAGGCAGAAAAGCCCTCCTTTTTGCACCATCCGGACAGCAGCTGCACACCTGTATCTGGAGAGCGTCTTGGGTGGTGCTCTTGCACAAAAATCAGCTTTTGTGCAATCCACTCACCATTTGACACCTCACTTATTTCAAAAAATTGCAAAAAGTTTGTATGATAACAAAACATAGGATTCCTAGGATTCCTCATATTTTTTCTAAACCATCCCCTGCAGCCACCGGTTCCACCACGCCCAACCGCCGCCTCCCCGTCCACCGCCTGCTGCTACCAAACTCCGGTCACTCCGGCGAACAAAAAAAAAACGCAGAGCCTCAAAAATTGATTCTAATGCCTAAAAACTCGTTTCTAATGCCTCAAAAATTGATTCTAAAGCCACGAAACTCGTTTCTAATGCCTCAATTTAATTTTGGATTCAAAACTAAAAACCTAGGGGAAAGGCTAACCCTTTTGGGGATTTTATCACCCTAAAAGTCGTCGGATTTATGTGAAAAACCAAATAAAAAACCAAAAAACAAGATCTAAAGCAAGATCCATAAAAAAATAAAAAAATCAGCAAAACCCATAAAAAATCAAAAAATGTAGTCATCGGTGGTGGTCCAAACCCAGAAGGCCGAGACCCCGGCCAAACCAGGCCAGTGGCGAGACCCAATCCAGGCGTGGTCTCGCACAAGCCCGTCATAAACCCCAACCCGGCGATGAAGACGAAAATCGCTCTCCTCCGGAGTCTCCGCTCCTCCTCTTCCTTCTTTCTTCGTTTCTCCTTCTCTCTCTTATTTTTCTCCTCCTTTCTTTTCTTCTCATATAATCAGATGGATTTGATTTTATTTGGGTATTGTGTTCCATGCTGAGGTGGCACCATATCAGTGGCCTGCACAAAATACACCTTTTGTGCAAGGTGAGTATATAAGTTATTCTCCTGTATCTGTATTCAAGGAAGAGAGGTGCTACTGTTCGGTCATGGCAAAATTTCCTACCTTTTTGCCACCAATAATAAATTGACACCTCATCATATTAAGACAAATGCACACATGTAAAATAAAATCAAAACACCCAATCATTTAATCAACCAACCAAATCAATCCAGACGCCCCTTACCGCCCGCCCTCCCACCTCCGGGAGACCCCCGTCTTCTCCGTGACTTTTCCGGAAAAAAAAGAGATCCGCCACCACCGGTGGCCACTTTTGTCTCCGGCGAACCCAAAAAATTCCGGCCAGCCTAAAAAATCGTTTCTAATGCCTCAAAAATTGATTCTAATGTCACAAAACTCGTTTCTAATGCCTCAAAACTAAAACCTAGAAGAAAAAGTTAACCCATTTGACATTTTATCATCCTAAACCCATGGCCGGAAAAACAAGAAAAAAAAACCATGGGTCTGCGAGACCCACGGCCGGAAAAAAAAAAAAACGTGGGTCTCGGAGACCTAGCGAGATCCAAGAGACGTGGGTCTCGGTGAGACCAGGAGATCCCGGCGAGACCCCTGCACGAGCTTCCACTTCCGTCTTCCTTCTTCTTTCTCTTTTCTTTCTTCTTTAATCAGCTGCAGCATAGTTTAATTTTTTTGTGTGTATTTTTTTCTTTTTAGGTGAGGTGGCAGCTTGTGATTGGTGGGCAAAATACTCCACCTTTTTGCCCCAACCGAATTGAAGTTATTCTCCAGATACAGTGGGCAGTGGGCCGTGAGCGTTATGAAAATGATGCGTTTAAAGTAATCGCCGCCTGTCCAAACGGCGTCGTCTCGTATGAGAGCAATATGTAGTATGGAAAGTTGTGACTTGTGAGGGTATGCTCTGTCTGCGCAAACTGCGAAGAACAGAAACGCAATGGCGACCGAACTGGAGGAATTATTGGGATTTCTATCGTCTCCGTCTCCTCAAGTAAGTTCCCTACTCTTTTCACAACAGTATGGAGAGTTGAAGATATTCCTTTTGCAAATGAAACATTAAATAGTAGCTGTTGTAAGATTTCAGTTCCCCTCCTGGTATCTCTTGTTTCCCAGCAACCAAACAGACCATAAAAGCTCGTAATAGCCATGTATTAAATTAGAAACTATAAATTTTTGTACTCAGATACATGAAGCATATTATTTAGGCGTAGCTGATTTTTTTTTTTTTTGGTATAGATTACAAAGGCGGCAGTGGACATTGTTCGGGGATTAACTGGCTCTGAGGATGGCTTGCAATCTCTCGCCAAATACTCGAAGATCGTGCTTCCATCACTATCTCGGCTTCTAACTGGGCCAAAGGTGCTACCTAATATTCAATCTATCCCCAAAATGTTCAATGTTTGGTAGGCAAGAGTTTTGCCAAAAGAAATGCAATGCGATGTGTTTAATGTTATATTATTATATGTAGAATGCAATTAAATTTGGGTGTTCGATTTAATACAAATTAGCTGCTTGGTTTACCATTCATGGATTAGGATCCTCTAAATTTCCTAGGGTCTGTAGTTCTTAAAATTCTAATCATTATCTTTAAATGAAATGGTTCATAATTTGGCACCTCAGCATTTTGTAAAAGATCCTCTTTTTTTTTAAAAAAAAAAAATTATTTTTATAATTCACTACACCTCACATGTGCTGAGAGTATTGAGATCGAATGCTAAATTAGTAATTTAAATATAATGGATAGGATTCTAATACATCCATCCTAGAGTTACCCTAGGAAATCTAAAGGATCATAATACACCATTCCATGTTCAGTAATGAAGTGGGTTGATGTAATAGTTAGTTTTAACATTTACAGGAGGTGTCGGAACCTGCGGCGGAAGCTCTTGTAAATCTTTCACAGAACTCTGATGTAGCCGCAAAGATGGTTGAGATGGGAATGATTAAAATGATCATGGAAATTCTTTATAAGCCAGACTCTAGCATAACACGCTTGCTGATTATGCTTCTAGTTAATCTCACACAGTTGGATGATGGTATCGCTTCATTGCTTCAGGTGTGTATGCTGGTTCTTTCTATGATGCTAATTATCTTCACCGTCTGTATCAAAATGAATGGTGAAGTATGTGTTTGAAGCAATTGCAATTTACCAAAGCCATTTCTGCTTTCTTTTTCTTTTCTTTTTTGCTGTATGAATAAGAGCAAATTTTTTCTTGTGTTAAAACATAATGTTCCATGCTTATCATATGGAGACTTCAATTACTTATTGTGGGATTTTGCTTGTTGTTAGACTGAAGATGAGAAGATGCATGGACTGCATGTCATGAAGCTCGTCAGATCATTTTGTAGATCCTCAAGTGAATCTAGCGGTGTGTTTTTCAACTTGAGTTTACTTCCATGCATATACTCTATGATCACAAGAGAAGTCTAGGTTGAGAGACCACCATAGGTTGGTGTCTCAAGTGAATTAGATATCTGCAATGTGTCAGAACATCTTAAGAAAAAAATCTGACCCCATCTAATGGGTCCTATTGACTGAAACTATCTTCCTATTCGAAGACTGCATGACTAAATTTTTTTCTTTAGTAAGTACATGATTGTTAAGATTAATCTTCATAGAGGTTCACAAAAAATAAGTTTCGCCGTTTAAGAAAGTTCTAAGTTCCTAGTCTATAGGGTATGATTTTTGTATTTATAGTTTTTTCTATTTTGGTTTACAAATTTAAACTTTAGTATGGCCATCTCATAATGTTGGTCTGATATTTATTCATCAAAAAATGTTGGTCTGAGATTTTTTATTGCACACCTACCAGATGATCCATTTGAGCATGTTGGTTCGATACTTGTAAACATCTCAAAGCAGGAAGCAGGAAGGAAACTTCTACTGGACCCTAAGCGGGGACTTCTGAAGCAAATTATTAGACAGTTTGATTCAAGTAGTCCATTGAGAAAGAAGGGGGTATGTCCAATAGACTAGATTACCTAAAAGGACTAAGTTTTATAGACAACTATTTAATGTTGCTTAATCTAGCATGTGTATTATGAAGCATGTATTTCTCCTTTTTTCATTATGTATAATCAATAATGAAAGAAGCAGGAACTAGAAAGTGTAGGTCATCACTTTTTTCTGGGAGCCTAGTCGCATTGGTTTCTCTAAGCATGTTATAATAACTGCAAATCATGGCCAAACTTGAACATTGCATAAGCAACCTATCTTCTTTTATCTTATGAAAGACATGGGACTGTTTACACCTCCTTTTAGTCACGTGGAATCTGACACCATGGATTCCTTCTATGTAACTTAAACTAATTGTGATATATTTGATGCATGTTTAGGATGAGCAGTACATAGACAGCCCTTTAGCTCTGAGTGTATCATTGAACTCTTCTTAGTCTTCGCTAATTGGGGGTCTCTTTTGTATACTTTTTGTGTATTGGGTTGCGCCCCTTTGCGCATTCTAATAAGATTAATTAATTTATATATATAAAAAAATAACTCGAGGAACATGTCCTAAAGTTGCCTAATGATAAAGGAAGACTTGTTTAGGTTCATGTATATGTGCTGATCTCATAGATTCTATGCTTTAGAGACCATTGTCTGCTGCAATGGGAAAGTATCGGGCTACCATGTGCAAGTGTGTTGGTTTGAGTTTTGGGAGCAGTGACTTCATGCAAACATGCTGAAGTTTAAGACTGTACCCCAATCACCTCTCTCAGAACTCAGCTTAGGTTGGACTGACACTGACTAATAACCCTAGTAAATATTGTAGAGGACTTTGAAATGGAGTGACCAGATGAACCTAGCTAGGGCTATAAATGAACAAATTTGTTCGTAAACAGCTCGTCAAGCTTGATCTCGACTTGTATAAACTTGACTTGAGTTGGTTCGAATCTCTCCTTCCTCCCTCCTAGGGCATCTTGAAAAAAAGTAAAGAAAAAAAAACCAAACTCATAAATTCGGCTCGACTCGTATAACTTTATTTTTATAGTATTATTTAACTTTGTAATGTGAGCATCTTAAGTATTTAAAAAGATAAAAAGAATTCTCTTCATATGTACTAGATATAGCTTGAATTATTGTGATTGTATGTCTTGATAGTTGATATAGATATATATGTGTTTATGTGTATGTACATATATGTATGTATAATAAATTTATATATAATTCATCATTTTTTTTATATATATACGATAGAAAATATATAGAGACTCCAAATTGGATTGGTTAATTTATCTAATTAATTCAAATGATAAAATCTTAACAATAATTATTAACTAATGATTTATATGAATCTACCAAAAAAAATGTTAATTAAGCAGCTTGTGAACAACCTTGAGTTCATTTGAAAAATAATATATATATTTTTTATGTCGGGAATCTCTAAGGTAGGGTCTTTTGGACCCATCCCTGCAGACTAAACCCTGGTCTCATGCACCACACCTTCGAAAGTTTCCCTATATGGAATTGGTTAAATCGCTGGATTTTTACTAGGAGGTGTGGCTCCAAAGGATTGTTTGCACCCATGAGGTGTTGGTCTTGAGGTATCATCCCTTGTGTTCGTTTGAAAAATAAATGAACCGAGCTTGAACAAATTATCTTGCTCGGTTATAAGCTTGAGCTCGGCTCTTGTTCAAAACAAAATTAAACAACCGAGCTTAAACATTTAATACCCGGCTCGACTCAATTTGATTACAGCCCTAAACCTAGCTATTTTTGAATGACTTGCTTCTTTAGAGACTTCTCTGTTAAATGACCCAATCTTAAGCAGAGGTAGCTTTTTCATGCAATTGACTTCAAACTCCTTTATTTCTAGGAAAACAATGATTGATAGATTGGCTGATAAGTGAGCTTAGTTTAGCTTGTGAAGGTTGACCAAGCGTCTGTAACAAAGCTTGCTACTGTCATGCTTGAGCAGCCAACATCAAATCTCCACCAAATAAGCTTTAATAGCCCTCTGCTTTGCTCAGCTGATGTGAAGTAGGATATTCTTTTACATACAGGTTTCTGGAACTATTCGCAACTGTTGTTTTGAGGCTGAGAGTGAGCTACAGAATTTGCTTTTGATATCGGAGTTTCTTTGGCCAGCGTTACTTCTACCAGTTGCTGGCAACAAGGTATTTTTTTTCTTTTCTTAACCCTTTAAAGTGTTCATATTTTAATAGATTGGTGGGGAAGCTCTCGACACTTTAATTAGTTAACTACTAGAAAATTAGACAAAACGTTCAAAATTAGAAATGGCCATGCTATTTCTATAATGCCACTTGTACCCAATTATAGGCTATTTCCGTTCCATGCTATTAGTTCCATTCATGGATAAAGCTGTTTTGTGTACGAAGCATGCTAATCACTCAAATCAATTTGAAGGATCATGATAGATTGCTTTAGAACCTTGCAATGGAATATTTTGCAGTGACAAACTTAAAAGTGAAAGTATTTAAATTAATAAAAACTGCACTGTTATTCATTTATATTTGCTTTATTTGCAATCAGCTCTTTTAGTAATTTCTTATTTTACTAATTAAATTGAAATGTTGCATCATAAAGTATAGCAAAAACTTCTTTTTGTAATTATAAACTGTTTTACTTTTCTCTATGTTTTACATATGATTTTCAATCCTTTCTTTCTTCTCTTTTTGGCTTGTGCCCAGATTTATAATGAACAGGACATATCGAAAATGCCACTTGAGCTTGGGAGTGCACTAGCGATTGAGCGTGAACCAGTTACTGATCCTGAAATTCGAGTCCAAACATTAGAGGCTGTATACTTGATCACATTACAGGTCAAATAAGTACCATCAAGTCTCCTCTTGAGATGAAACGTGCTTTTAAATTTATTTAAATATACTCTAGTGGCATTTAAAATTGACTGAAAAACTCTTTTTAGCTAGAAAACTCATAACATCTCCAAGAAAAATATGATTTTCTTTTTAATGTTCCAATAAGAACTTTTCTCCCTTACCGTTATTGTGACTCTATGAGATTAGACCTGACATATAGTTGGTTTTACATTTTAATACTTGTTTTTTTGAAGATTAAAGATAACTGATGCATTATTATTTATTTTGAAATTTCAAAGTTAATGTATTAGATAAACTCTTGGTGGCAAGCTTGTTCCCACTTCCCATCATCTGTGTTTGAGCTAGATAAAGTTATCACTAGCCTTTGTAGCCAATTGCTGCCCCTCCTCTCTAATGGGGAGTTCTAGGTTCAACTCATTATTAGAGGGGTTTGAGGTGGAAGAAGACTACTCATGTTCTGTGGCCCATCGTTTCCCTTAATTAAAAATGAGGAAATTTTATACAACCAATCAGGAGTGCAGACTTGAGCATAACACCCTTGGTTTCAGAAGACTAGGGCACCATTTCTACAAAAAAGTATTATATTTGGTGAAGGAGAACATAAATGCTGTTGCATGGAGTGTGTGTTGATGTAGTGATTCTCATATGATGCTATTTCTGTTGAGATAATGCCATAATATGGATCTACTGAGGTCTATTTGATCAGCGTATGTAGAATGCCTCTAAATTCGGGTGTTGTCCTTTTTTTGTTTGTTTGAGAATTCCAGATGCTTTCCAAGAAATACCAGTTTTAAGTGTCCCTCCTAACTTATAGCTTGTTACACCTTACTGGGGAATGTGTTGCTTCTTAATCCTTTCTTTCATATTCTTTCAGGAGGCAGGTCGAAGAGCTTTTTGGTCTGTCAATGGACCGAGAATACTTCAAGTGGGGTACGAGGATGAGGAAAATCCAAAAGTAATGGAAGCATATGAGCGAGTTGGCTCTTTGGTATGCACAATCCATCCTCTTATTCATTCTTTTTCTTCTTTCATTGCTGTGCTTGTTTTATTCTTTGCATTTCACTGTTGCTAGAAATATTGACTTCCGCTTGTTGTTTACCAGCTGATTGATAACAGCAGCGCAGGGGGACCATCAACTGAGACATAAAATTAGCAGTTCTTTGAAGGTCAATGCAGCTCATGCCTGTTGGTTATTTTATGGGCGTATGTGTTTTGAATTAAACTTTACCTTGTCAGCATAACAATTAGCAAAGCTGTTCATAACATGTAATGTAGGACTTAACTGGTTCATATCCCATAAAAGGGCATAAAAGGGCCCTGGTGGGTAGGAGAGGTAATTGCCACTCAGCTTTTTTGATGAACCTGCTTGAGCATCTTCTTGTTGTCTTTTGCTTTTTGATTAGCTTCTGACTTCTGTTTTCTCTTTCCATTGGTTGTAGTGCCCCTCAACTAAAGGCATAGTTTATATTTATAAACGAAAATTTAAACCTGTATTCGTTTTGGTATATAAATTATTGTAGAACAGTAATGTTTAAAAATATTTATCCAGAGACATTTTTGTTTGTCTGGTGCTACGTTTGGTTTCTTACGTACAGATTTCCCATTCATGTGCACCTTTAGAATATGCACTTAGTTGGACAGGTCAAATTAGCATGGATAATTGTAGCGAAAAGGGAATAGCAGATTCATAATACTCCATCCAAACGCAGAAGTATGGATGCGTTTAGCAAACATTTTTGAAAGTGTTGGTTTGCTTAAGAAGGTGCACACCTTCTATGGGCTAAATATATATTCAAAACTGTGTTAATGTCTCTAATCCCGAATGGTTGGAACACTGTTTTAGCTAAATAATGATTAACAATCACGTGTCTATAAAAATTAAGAGTGTTTCGGAGCAGCAACTTTTCCAGAATTCATCCGGGAAAAGTGCTGCTCCTAAGCTTTAGCCAAAATTTAATCTATGCAATAAAATAATCTTCGATATAAAATATCGGCCTTACAATATGGATACAGTACTGATTTCAAATAATAATTATGACAGTTTTCCTTCAAATTAGGTTGGGAGAAATTTTCATTCCTTCAACCTAGTTTATAAAAATAATATGCGTCTATTTTTTAAAAAACATGTGAGATCATGCACGTTTTTAATAAAATTTATTCCAACTTTGTTTTTTATATTAAAAACACATGTGCATCTTCTCACATGTTCAAGGATACATATCTTTTATAGGTTAGGTTAAAGGAATTTTTTCCAATTCAGTTTAAAGGAAAACTTTTACTAATAATTATTGCTAGATAAATGGTATTTAATACGAAACAGATCAACTAATAGTCTAATAATACCAAAATGAACAAGGTACAACAATGGCATGTTATTTTTTCAATTTTATGTCACATGTTGCCTAAAATAACATGCGGGGCAAATTCATTAGCCCAAGCCCAAGCCAATTGAAATTAAAAAAATGAAAAACTCGTGGGTAATCCATTAATTTAAGGCAAATTGACAGCCTATTAATTCCCGCGGAAATTACTGTCATTTCGTGCGCGCGTAAGTTTTCAAATAAGGAAATGAAAAAATTGAAAATCCAAACTGTTCCCGCCAACTCCACCAGTTATCTTCTCCGCGCTCTTTCTCTTATTTTCTTTCACATGCAAAACCAGACTCTCAAGTCTCAAACCTCCCAGCCTGATAACCCGCCAGACCGGAATCGGAGGAAAATGGATCTGTCGGACATAGCGAAGAAGCTTGGCCTCTCGGAGCCCAAGCACCTGATCCGGAAGGCCGCGGAGCTCCGCCGCCTCTGCGACGTCCAGTTCGACTCCTCCATTATCGGCGTTGTGAGTTTCACTTCAATCTTAATCCAAACCAAGGAAATGAAAATGAATGTGGATGTGGGTAAGCGAATGTTAAGTGCTGATTGAATATTGGGTTTTTGTTTGTAGGGAGAGGTTTGCAAAGCTGTAATCTGCTTAGAGATCGCCGCGACAAGGTTCGGATCTTACTGCTTAAGCAATTATAACTTCTTTTCTTTTTTCATTTTGGTGAGAGTGTTGTTGTTAGTGTTGTTGTTTTGATGATTGTAGGATGGGGGTTCTATTTGATCGGCAAGGCGCTATTAGGTTGAGTGGGATGTCGGAGAAGGCTTATACCCGGTCGTTCAATTCGTTGCAGAACGGTCTCGGGGTCAAGTGAGTTTATTTTTGTTTAACTAATTATGTTCGTATTTTGATTTTATTTGTGGCGTTTTGGGTTATGGTAAGGGGGCTTAGATTGGATTGGGTTTCTGCTGTTGTAGGAACAACCTGGACGTAAGGGAATTGGCGATTCAGTTTGGGTGTGTGAGGCTCATTCCTTTGGTGAAAAAGGGATTTTCTCTGTAAGACCCATTTCCTCTGATGTTGCCGGCGTTTCAATTTGTTTCCGTTTGTACATTCTTCATATGTTATCCCTGCTAAGTGTTTGATAAAATCCCTCTGAGCATGAAGTTTGCTACTTTTGCAAATTGCTAGATGTTTCACATGTTAGTGGTTATATGAGTTTAGGCATAGTTGAAGTCTAAGGTTGCCGAATCTTGGGTAAAATTGTTAAGATGCTTAACTGGTAAATGTTTGCTTTTCAGTTATAAGGATCGGTTTCTGGCTTCCCTGCCAGCTTCTCGGCGGGCAAGTGCTGACTTTGCTCGCCCTGTGTTTACTGCTGCGGCATTCTATTTGTGTGCTAAAAAGCATAAGGTAACTTATCTACATTCCATCTGTCTCTCTTTGTCTGTAGGCATGGAAATGAGTCACCTTCCAGTGTTTTTAACTAATTACAATATGATTCTGCTTGTTTTACAGCTGAAGGTAGACAAGATTAAGTTGATTGAGCTCTGTGGTGCATCTGAATCTGAATTCTCTTATGTAAGAAACTCACTTTCGTATATTATGCATCATTGTTTTTTGTACCCGGCTATAGTTTTCATTCTACTCTTAATATGTTTGATACTGACTATGGCTGAGGACTGCAGGTTTCTACTTCCATGAGGGACTTGTGCCATGATGTTTTTGGAGTTGCAAAGGATAAGAAAGATGCAAGGGACATAAAGGGGAACCGAGGTATGTCTCTTTTAACTTTCCTTATTGTCACTTTGTTGCATGGTCTACTTGAAGACTATTTGCTTCATTTAATATTTTAAAAAATTTCTTTCTTCCTTCCCTTGCAGAACTTTTGGATGTATTACCTGAAAAAAGGAAAATCGAGGATGGTGGCTATTTATCTGATGATGGACTAGAGGTACTGTAATGGCATTACAGATTGTTGTTTATTATAGAGAGATTTTGCATTCAAGTTGACTCCTTACTAATTTGCCACTGCATGATAACCATCTGTTCTCTCAATTGATGACAATAGAGCTATTAGCCTTGGCATTGCCACATTAATTCTCACGCTGACTTATTGAATTTGTCTTGGTATTTGATAGTGCCACAGTTTTTTTCCTTTTGATGCAGTTTTCTAAGATGATAGGTCATGTTATCTAGAGGGATGCCAGTTACCCATCATTAGAGGGTGTAAATCTTAAGCTATTTAGTATTTAAAAAGATTGTTGAGGCTTGCATTTGTCCATTTCAAGTCAACAGAGTTCAGTTTCCTGGATGTGTATAAATTTGGTTATTTTCTTAACTTGTTGGATCAATATTACAAACACTTGTTACTAATAAACTCGCCAGAGCACTTCTAAATTATTGTCATAAAAATGAAGGGCCAGCATACCAAGAGGATAGGTAGACACTCCTGGGAATTTATTTACCTCCTCTGATCAACTATATTATAGTACCTTTTTGTCACTATAATGGGATTGATGTGGCCGAGCAATCTGTTATAGTTCAATAGATTGTGATCTGATTCTAGAAGGCTTTAGTACTGGCCCGAGTTAATCAGTAATGTGTGGACTCAATGAGATTTAATGAAATCAACGTGATGTACCTGCAGCTCTCAAGTTACAAGAAGCGCAAACGAATGGAAAAACATGCTTATGAGGAGTGGAAGTCTACTGTCATTGCATCAAATGACCAAAACAAGGCAAAAGGTTTTGAAAGCAATCCCTTCTCAGTTTTCACACTGCCAAATAACATATCAACTAGACCAACCTTACTAATTTCTTCTATTTTCAATTTCCAGTTCCTTGCAAGCAAGCCAAGCAAAGTCGCCTCAACTTTCCAAAGGAAGTTCCAGAGACGCAGAAATTGGAGGCTTTGTAAGAGACGAATTGTCTAGTCATACCGTGCTGGAAGTTCACATGCGAAGAAAGAGATGAAGATATATAAAATTTTTGTCTATGTCATCACCTACAGATGTGCCGAGCCTTCTTGGTTGTTCATAAAGCATATGATTGTTGTTTCATGAGCTGTATGGATAATAAAAGGATTTGTCTGGCACACATTATTGTACCAACTCATTTTGTATAGAAGCGGCAATCATTTTTGTCCCCCACAACGAAATATCATTTATTTTTATTTAAAAAATGCTCTCCAATTTGACATATTTGAATGAATATTTTAAAGCCTCTCACGGTAGTCTGTATGTAGTGGTAAACAAGGAGAAATTACACTTTATTCTTTAAAGTTTGGAACGGTTTTAATTTGATCTCTATTGTTTCAATTTTTGTAATGCATTCTCCAAATTTTCAAATTTTTACAATTCAACCATTTTGAATTTTTTTTTTCCCCAAAATGCCTTTATCCCAAATTAAAAAAAAAAAAATAATAATAATAAGGGGTGATTGGTTTGAACTTTGAAGTAGCTAAAGTCACCCCAAGCCTAGCTTTGATACAAAGTTGTCAAAGTAGAACATCGAAGCCCAATGTACTTCTCCAAAAGAAGAATATCCGTGTGTAAATTGGATCATGCATTTTACACAATTTTTCATTGCAAATTTGGTCAGACATTACAGACCAGCAAAACCAATGGTTTAGCGATGAGAATGCTATATAATATAATTAAAAAGAGGTAACATTAATTATGTTTGCATATTGTTAATCTTATTCAAAAAAGTTTCTTACAAATTGAGTTGCTGAATTTTTATTAAACTATTGTTTTTGGAATATGTGATTTTTAAAAGAGTAATGTTAAATATTCAGTTTCTATCTCACTCATATAATGACCAATGTGATAGCGTTCATAAGTTCTTAAAAAAAAAAAAAAAAAAAAAATTAAGAACCAATAAATACTATTACATCAGTGCAATAATATAAGAGTGAGATCTGAATTAAGTATGTAACATTACTCACGTATTGGGTTAATTGTAATATAGATAAGAATCACATCTTAAAATAATCTTAGTTTGATAAATGAATTAAAATAATTTTTTTCCACCCCAGCTTTCTAAGAAAAGTATATCTATAATGATGTCCAAATGCATGGAGTCAATACGAGGAACCATGGACCAAGATAAGAGAAAAGTCTTCGGAAAACGAAAACAATGGGCAGTGTGAAAGAATTATCTGTTATGTCGGGGCCCTTTTTTGTTTTTTTTGTCCACGCGTGCTTAATGACGTATTTTGCTTGGAACAAATTACTGTGATCGAGAAACGACATGCAAAACGTGGACATGATAAACAATCTGGTGCAGCCATAGAAGTCAGTCAAACCTGGCGTGGTTTGAATCTTTCCAGAGAAACGAGCGCACCTTTAAAATCCACGTCAACACGTAAAATTTCAGCAGGAATTCATTCCCTACAACCCGAGTCTTGAATCTGTCACCGTGTAAAATTTGGTTTCCTCAAATCAAACTCCTTCATCACGCGGAACCTCATGTTGTGATCCATTATAGAAAGCCACGTACTGAGTCCATACAACTTAATATAAAACTAAGTACACCAAATAATGCCATCCAGGATATTCAAAGCAAACGACCAAAAATGGGTACCCTCTCTCTCTCTTCTATAATATCAACGACTCTCTTCGAAATTTCTTATTATCCGAACCCTTACTCAATCCCATTACCCTCCATATTTTATAATTACTTTAATTCGTTTCCGACTGACAATTCCAATTATACTCTTATTCGCAATAAGCAAAAGCATAACATAGTGGGACGGGACGGAGGTTCCAACTTTCCCAATATAGAGGTTTTAGGGCTTTTTTTTTTCTTTGTCGGAAACTTAATTCGGCTTTGATTTTCTGAGTTGGGGATTTTCAATCTCATGCAACTTTCGCGTCTTGCGCTCAATTTCTAGCTCTTTTTCCATCTTTTCGAAAAATGGGTTTTGCGATTTCCGACGAATTGTTGGGCACTGTTGCCCCAATCGTGGTGTATTGGGTGTATTCTGGGATATATGTTTTGTTGGGGTCCTTTGAGAACTACCGGTTGCACTCGAAGAAAGAAGAGGACGAAAAGAACTTGGTGTCCAAGGGCACTGTTGTCAAAGGGGTCCTTCTACAACAAACTATTCAGGCTATCGTCGCAATCCTATTGTTCACGGTAAGTGTATTGAAATCGTGACTTCAATGATATTTGGTCTTTGTCTTTTTCTAATGCGTTTCGGGTCAATTAGGCCAATAGGATTGTTAGATGGAATATTCAATTGGTTGTCAACTTGACAATTATGTGTTATTTGATTTGTGTTAATATTGGCCAGTGAGATGGTTTGGTAAGACATTCAGATAGGTTTTCAATCTCACAATTTACGTTTTTTTTTTTTCGTGTTTAGTGCGTTTTTGTGATAGAAAATTTTGATAATTTGGTTTCGGATATTACTGTCAAGTAGATGCTTTTGTAGGAGAAACTTGGGCACATCTAGTTATGGCAATCCCTTTATTTATTCATTTGTTTATTGTCTTTTTACTGCTAGTGATTTTTGTGCTGTGATAATTTCACTACCCTCGCTAACAAGGATAAATTAATTTATGAAATTTGGGGTATGCGTAATTCTTGATTCCATAAGCATCATGTTTGATCAGATGTAGTGATATAATACTAACCTATTCTTATGTTAATTGTTTTGCTGGTTATAATGTATGATACTTGTAGGATTTCTATTGTGTTTTGATTTTATCTTGACTTTAACCTTTCACCTTAGAGTTATTTTACTCCATAAGCTTATCCCATTATTTAGAATCTACTCTCACTATATAACAAAAAAAGTTCGTTTTCTACTCTGTTTCTTGTTTTCTTGTAAGTTTATGTTCTTCTGTTCATTTTTTCAAGAAAATTTTTAGGATTTAATGAATTTTTCTTTGGTGGAATGGCTTGGTAGTTTATAATCTTGGGCTTTTTCCAATTTTGGAACTTATTTTGTTAGTTTATGAGGAATGTCTGCAGCTTGATATTGTAAATATGGTTTCCTTGGGTCACGAAGCAAAGTCTCAATGATGTTTGGTGGGAAATTTGGTGTGAGTGAGGGAGAGAGTTTGTGACTTACTGTTGATCAACATGAGGTCATAAGGAGCACACTTTTCATGCTATAAGATAGATGGTATGCTTAGGGCCCGATTGCCGCTCTGGCGGTGCCCTGGCCCTGGTATTGAATTAACCTTCAGAATTGCTGTAACTTTAGATTACAAATCAGCACATAGATAATGTGTTGTGCATCACTTGTATGTGTCTATTATGTGATATGATATACTGATTGAACTTTTATTACCTGAAATGGAGAAGAAAGGAATTTGGTGTGAGTGAGGGAGAGAGTTTGTGACTTACTGTTGATCAACATGAGGTCATAAGGAGCACACTTTTCATGCTATAAGATAGATGGTATGCTTAGGGCCCATTGCAGCTCTGGCTGGCCCTGGTATTGAATTAACCTTCAGAATTGCTGTAACTTTAGATTACAAATCAGCACATAGATAATGTGTTGTGCATCACTTGTATGTGTCTATTATGTGATATGATATACTGATTGAACTTTTATTACCTGAAATGGAGAAGAAAGGAATTTTTAGCATGGAATTACAAGGGCAGAGTAATTATGATTACTCCATTTAGTTTTGGTTATAATGTGTCGAAGTCAAAGTAAATTTTTTCGTGGATCTTATTTGACGTATGGAGGATTTTATAGAAACCTTGGCTAACTGATTGGTGAAGGCATGCTCACATTGATACTGTTTACTTATATGGCATTTATGTTTATGTTAACATGCCGTGAGCTGTTTTCTTCCCAAGTCTCTCTCTCTCTCTCTGTTTTAATCTGTGAGATCTTTCATCATTTTCTTTTTTTCCTATCACTGTTTTCCTTTGATATTGATCACCATTCGGCCAGTAAGTCCATACCTTTCCAGCATCTGATGGGCCATAATTTTCAATTGATTTCTTGTATATAGTAGTTATGCTTTTAGACCCTGCTGTTAATTCGCAGTCTACTTGTGTCATTATGTAGGTGACAGGAAATGATGACGGGGCTGCTACAGGTTCACAGTCTTCCTTACCCATTTTAGCTAGACAGTTCATAACTGCTATGTTAGTCTTGGATACTTGGCAATACTTTATGCACAGATACATGCATCACAGCAAATTCTTGTACAAGCATATCCATTCTCAACACCACCGTCTTGTTGTACCCTATGCATTTGGGGCTCTGTACAATCACCCCTTGGAGGGGCTGCTCCTTGACACAATTGGTGGGGCTTTATCTTTTCTTCTTTCTGGCATGACTCCGCGATCCTCCATTTTCTTCTTCTCCTTCGCCACCATCAAAACAGTAGATGACCATTGTGGGTTATGGCTTCCCGGAAATCTCTTCCACGTGTTCTTCCAAAATAATACTGCTTATCATGATGTCCATCATCAGCTTTATGGCAGCAAGTACAACTTCTCGCAGCCATTTTTCGTTATGTGGGATAGAATTCTTGGAACCTATATGCCTTACTCGTTAGAGAAGAGAACAAGTGGGGGCTTTGAAGCACGGCCTACTAAAGACTGCAAGGATGATTGATTGTTGAATGATAAACATTTATTGTTTGTACGAGTATATTTTTTCCCCTTAAAGAGCCACACTGCCTAGTTGAGTTGTATATACACAAATTGTTGTGCTTTATACTTCTTTTTTTTTTAATATAAGTTCTTAAAAACTTTATCTTGAATTTGAGAACTTATTTATCCAGATAAAGATTGATACTCTTTTCAGTGGATTCGTTCCATTTTGTTTCCAAATGTAGTTTGTGTGGATTTGTGAGCAACGATAACCTGTTATGAGGCTGAGAATCTGTGTCACTAACTCTTTCGTGTTCTCCATAGTACGCTAACTTCTTTGTTTAGTGAACTTGAGTACTCTGTTTTAAGATGATTCTTCATTTACAACATCATTTACAACATGATAAAATCCTATGTCATTTAGAGAGGGATTGGTTAAAACTTCAAAGGGGGACCATCCCAGTCCTAATCATATTTGTATTAGGAATTAATGTACAATTTATAAGATAATGAAATTAGGAAAGGAGAGAGTTATACATATATGTCAAGCCTCAGTTTTCATGCTCTTTCCTCCAATCACTCTAAAATAAGTGAACGGCTCATCTTACTTCCACGTATGGCTCTAATGAAGAGCATTAAATGCCATCTTGTGCAGTGGTCCATGGCATCTGAAAAAAACCTTATTCAACATTTGTCCAATCTCTATTTTTGAATATTCTGATGTGAGACTCTGCGTAGAGTGTGTTAGTCTTCACCACAAACTGGTTTCCTCCAGCCAAAAGATCTGTGGAATTTGATTTTCTTCTGTATTATATGATTGATGTATCCATTTTATATCATTAATGTCTTATCTACTTTTGCTTTTCCTTATCAATTCTGGACCCCATCATGCACAGGCTGCCTCCCCCCCCATTAATTATCTGCTAATGCCTCTTCAATTTCTTGGTTGGCATTAGGTTCTGCACTCTGATGGTAGGAAGATTAGTAAGGACCGAGAAACATTCACTCAATAAGCTAGCAGCTTCTTATTTTGCAATATACTCTTAAATCAAAATCAGCAGCTGTTTTTTTATTTCCTAGCACTAGACAAGCCTATCTGCTTAGACCTAGTTACTGTATTACGGAATATGATATACGTGATCAGGGTCCATGGACCACCTTATTTATAAGCTGGTTATCGAATTGATTGGAGCAGCCTACCAATTTGGACGTATCATTTTAAAGGACATTCCTTCCGTTGCCCAATATATACGTTTCTTTTGTTTAATTCTCAAACCGACATTCCCTGCCTGAAAATTGAAAATTCATCATCTAACAGCTGGACTGAAAATGCTCCTTCACCACCTTCATTAATACAAGTCGTTAGAGAACTTTGTTCAGGGAAACATATTTACTACCTTTTTAATCTTTAGTTTCTCAGGATTGTCAAGGGTAAAATATGCTTACAAATTTTGCTCTACCGGCTGACGATAGTTTTCTCACTTTCTTATGGTGGTGGCTCCGTGGCTGAATACAGATTTGCAGCTCATGACACTTGAAAGGAAGAGGTGAAAGTCCAAGAGATCTGTCAGATACGAAATTTTCTACTGGTGGACCGCACAGAAAATACGGACGAAAAGCTTGACAGCGCAAGCATCGGACGTCCAGTTGATTTTCACTTTCCATGGCATGAATGGAGATTGTTATTATCCTCACCTTTAGATCCACAAAGCTAATAAAACAAAAACCGATAGCTGTGACTCGACATGCCTGGGAGGAGGAAGCAGTCAAAAAGCAACCACATCATCCCAGGACAAATCAAGAAAGCTCTACACACCAAGACGTTTGTAGCAAACAAACCAAAATATGTGTACATCCTAATAATGCATTTCCTTTTCAACCCAATGCCATGTTTTGAGGCTTACTGCCTTCAACCCTCCGACTATTTCAACGTACGATTTAAGCTAGCTAATAAAAAAAATATAAAAAAAGAAGAAGCTAAATATAATCATTTAATCGTTTGTCTCGGACTTAATTAGTCACTAAATCCGAGATAAACCTTATATGGTACACAGTACAGAATATGTAATTAATCAAAGCATACTTGAACAAATTAAGCAAATCTAGATCACTGAATGTACAGAAGATGTGAAGCACGAGGTGACAGTGACCGATGTTGCCCTTGCCTGGAGCTGAAGCCAGTGGACATGGTCTCAGCTCGAAACCTTGTCACAGGAATGAAGGAATCATCTGGCCTGCGATGCATTGATGGGTAAACGTTTGCCTTCTCGTGATTCGTTCTGTGGGCATCTCCGGCGACTTGCACAGCTTTCTGACTCTTACAACCCAACAAAATGCCGGAACGACGCCTCTGTATCTCTCTCTTAGTTTCAGCTTTGGCATTAGTAATTGCCGACGCCCCTTTCTTTGTACTTGTTGACCTTAGCTCTTCACAATCTGACATCGCCGAGAAATCTGCAGCGCTGGCGGTGACTACACTCCACTCTATGCTTGCCTCGCTCGGTTCATAACAAGTTGTGGGGGTGACACAGCCGGACGTAGCGTCTGATTCTTGCCTCACAAGAAAAGGGTTGGCTTTCCCTGTGAGGCTCTCTATCTCAAACAGGTCTGAACTTGCATCACTCTCAGTATCATTGTAGGTTCTGCCGGAAGGTGCAGAAAAATCGATTTCCTCCAATCTTGGGGTGGCATCCCAGGACAACATTCTTAGCCTCCTCTCAATGCTTAAAGACTTGTTTCTCTTTCCCATTACAGGGGAGCCAAACACTTCTATTGACTTTCTTAGTTTTTCCTCTTTGTCTTCTTCAAATTGCAATTTGATCGGCAGATTCCCTGCCCCAGAATTTGATGTTGGGAAAGTAAAACAGTTTTCTCTGTTCAACCCAACTCCCAACTTATCCAATTTTCCTAGATCATCAGTTTTCCTGGGCTCTCTTTTGATTGCTTTGCCTTGGAAACTGATTTCATCACCATGTTCTTTAATTTCAACGGAATCTTTGTCAGAACAAGAGCAATATTTGGAACCAAGACCTGAAAGAATCTTCTTTCTGCGTACCTTGTTTGTATTAGTCCTTGAAGGATTTCTTACGCCACTCTGCAAAAACGCGCTTTGGCTGTTCCAACTTGATTCAGATTGAACACTCGGCGTTCGAGGCTGAATTCTGCACTTGATGGGCTCCAGATCAACTCGTTCAGCTTCCTTGTATTGGTGCTTCTTTGCACTCATGCCGGCAGTTCTTGGATTATCCTCATACACTAATCCTCCTTTGAAGTACTTCTCTGCACCAAAGACTCCAATTTCTTCACCATCTTCCTTTTTCCTTTCCACCACACTTCGCTGCACTTCATGAGTGGTCATGGCGACGGGCATGAGGTTCCTACTTGAGTGATCGGCAAGTTTACGAACAAAGGCTTCCTCTGTGCCGTTTAAATACGCAGAAAAGGAGGCCTCGCGGAGGATGTTGTTGTCGTTTCCTAAGGGCAACGTAGTCGAGGGGCTGGTATTAACAGAAGATGTTAAGGTAACAATAGCAGCCATGGGAAATGGGATCGAGCTCTTTTAGTCCTCGAGAAAACTTCTGCACTAGAAAATCAAAAGGAAGAGCTAGAAAATGAAGACGACCCAACAACTCTAGGAAAATTTGGAACAAAAGCTGATAAAATCAAATAGCTAGCTAGAGGGAGAAATGAATAATTGCATGGAAGAAGAGGGTTTGGATTTAGAGGCTTACGGCTGCCTGGCTTGTTGAGAACTACTTCTTTAAGTAGCCATGTGGAGCATGCAAGATGTTAATGGGGTAGGCCCCTGTGCTTTGCTGAAGAGATGGTAATTTTCCACACGATATAAATTACTTTATAGCTTTTTTTGGTTTCTTTTTCATATTTGTGGATAGGATTATTTGTTGCTTAGAAATTCGGATGTCTTAGATAAGGAATCATCTTGACATACTGCTGTTTTAGGGGCCGGGGAGATTTAATTTGACAATTAGTACGGGTCTCGAGTCTTGACAATATCAATTTCAGTTTGATTGGATAATATATCTAATATTACAATAATATTTCAACAAGTTGGAGAGAAAATAATGGAGTGGATGGTCCACATGCCTCTAATCCATTTCTCACCCCCCCAACATTTTCATACAGTATTACTGAACCGCCCCAATAATTGATTTTGAGCTGGTAATTCTGATATGATTTATATGGCACAAGCATGCAAAAACCATCATACAATGATGTTTTCTGTCCCTTTTGAATGCAGTCACATGCATGTATTACTTTTATATATATTGGTACCAATCAACCCTCAGTTCTAATCATTCACGTACGTATTCATAATTGGTATCACCATGCAAATGATGAATAATATGAAATCGAAAAGAGAGAGTTGAGACATATATTTTACTATATGTCTACGTGGTTTGGCAAACTGCCTATTTTCACAGAAGAATATAACTATCTTTTACTATTATTGATTCAGGTTATAATATAACATATATATATAGGAAAACCCTAACTGTATAAACGTATCACGCCTTTGGGCCAGTAGTCTCCACTTCATTCACTTGGCTCCGTTTACTCGGTCAATCACTAGTATTCTAATATTACTCTCTATGCCTGATAGAATATGAGGCGCTAATTTCAACACTAATCAACGTTGATCTTTCAGAAAAATGACAAGTGTAAATAATTCTGATAATCAATGAAAAGATTACAGACAAACTGCTGGAACGTGTTTCAATTGCCTGCTGGTTTTGGCAAGAGCTAGACATGCACTACTTTGTACAGTAGTTATATATATTGACAAAATTACCCGAAATTCCGGCCCACAAAAACCATTCCTTATCTGATATAGATAAATCTAGCTACCAGATTGTTGGTTTGTGTAATTTTAGAAAGATATAGTCCACATAAAGATTCAACGTACTTACAATATATAATTAAGCCAAGCCCCTCGACAACATTAATAGCGGTTGATTGATTAATTAAGCTTTTGTTTTTTGGTTCCACTAGCGGATAAAGATAATTAACCAGTCATTTAATTAATACGACACAGCATCGATCACAACGTATGGCTCAACAACTCTGCTGGGTTTGATGACCCATGAAAAGAGTTGAGAGATGGGGGGGGCCTGCAGGGTTCAGGACTCAGGCTGGCTTCACTGGAGCCTGGAGCAG
Source organism: Carpinus viminea (assembly GCA_013348765.1). Lineage (NCBI taxonomy): Eukaryota > Viridiplantae > Streptophyta > Magnoliopsida > Fagales > Betulaceae > Carpinus > Carpinus viminea. The sequence goes on from CP054671.1 coordinate 5,435,572, forward strand.
CAGCGAATATACTTACTGGCTCCTGCAGATGTCTATGGACGGATATACTAAGGTATGTAAACATTCTATATATTTATATGGATTAAATATAAATATGTTTTTTTTTTTCCAGTTATTTTGTGACATTGGTCGGCAAGAAAGTTAAACCCCAAATAAATTACAGGGCCAATCAATGTATGTGGGTCATTTCTGTTGTCGTCTGATTCTCTAAGCTGGCTAGGTACATTTATTTGGCCAATAAAATTTTCATTTATAAGAACAAAAATGGTGGACCTTGTTTTGAACCACTAATATTGTGCACCATTCCATCAGAACTGATTATCACCATCACAAAAAGGAGGAGCATGTAAATCTTTGCCATTGCTGACAAATCTACCATTCTTGATTGCTTTGCACATATACATATGATCTGAAGAAATCGAATCGGCGTAAAATCCTCCCTACCATATAAAGTATAAGCCAACCAATCTCTTCTTCCACCGCGGATTGTCTTGGACTGGCCCTCTCAGACTTAATTTGATGGGGCCATTCCGCCATTGCCCTCTCTAGTCTCCACGTGGCTCCCTCGAAGGTTTCAAAATTCATTTATTATATTACTTGAAGTTTTTAGAGCTTTCTTCACTGTTGGACAGTCGGACTCATTCTTTTCTTTTCAATTTTCTCTCATTCTGATTGAGCACCAACTTACTTTCTTTTTATTTCAGTAAGTATATGTTAGATAGTGTTGCTTTCTATCATTAAAACAGGAATTAACCTTTCAAATAATGCGTTTTAAAAAATGTTATGCTCTATCTTGTCTACTTTCTTTCTAGTTTTCTTATCTTTGGGTATAGGCATGTGATTAGCAGCAAAAAGATTAGTTGGAATGTTGACAATGCATTTAGAATGGTATTATATGCATGTCCTTCTGACTATAACATCGTACTTCAAAACAATTAATTGATGCCAAAAATGAATAACGCCGTAACCCTTACAAGCATAGCTTTGTAGCTAGTCTGTTCCAAATTACTACAGATGAAACACTGGGCCAAGCTTAGGGTTACGTAAACATGAACCCTGTAGCCCTTCTCCCTATGCTGAAGGACTCGTGCAGCAAAAGTGCTCGTTCTAAGATAAACAAATTTGGGTCAGGACTTGTATAACAAAGACCATTGCTAGCCTAAACCATGCCAGTTTCCGATTCCGAAGGTAATAGTAGTAACGCCATGCCGTAGATGCCTAATTGTGGTATTTGTCAAGATCAAGCGTTACAAAAGGTTCCACTTTACGTCTTTAGAACTCAATGCACGGATGTGGAGTTTCCACCTACAACCCAATACTGCTTCACAGCAACCAATATCTTCTCAGGAACAAGGGGACCATCCTCATGGTCCACCATTTTAGTATCCCACCTCATCCCTCCGACTATTTTCTTCACCATGATTAACACATCAACCTCATCACGGAATATGACTGCTCCTTCAGGTCGCAAAATCCTGTCCATCTCCAGGAGAATGTCCTCCACATTGCATCTGCATTCATTTAGCAGTATATACAAGTTATAGAAGCACAGGGAAAAAATATATATAACGAATGTGTAAATTAACAAACTGAATCTGAAACAAAAATAGTTGATTCTTTTAATAGCAAGTATGACTCATCCGTGTCTAGCAAAGTGGAAATCATCTATAAGAAATTTATGAGGTGACTAAAACCAAGCAGGATTTCATCATATATATATAATTCGACTCTTTTAATGGAAGATCAGCCTTAGATGAAGAAGTTAATAGAAAAAGCCACTACAGCACCTAACCGGAAATGCTCTCCATAGGCTGCACTAAGCTGCTAGGAAGTGGCTCAGCCTCGAACCAATTAAGAGACTCTGAAACTGGGAAAGCTTTAGGTGGGGTAATTTTAAGCTTAAAGCTGCGATACAGTCGCTGAACTTCAGCTCACCAAAAAACTGGAATAGGAGTTCACCAATTACAGGATTTGGCTTAGATGTTATAAAAAAATGCTATATTTTTTTTCCAATGGTCCAGATTTAATTTCATGTTATCCATGAAAAACAGAGATGGTGAAATTAAATCTAAATCGTGGTTTACAACACCTAAGCCAAATCCCCAATTAAAACCCCAAGGTAAGCCATTTTTTCGAGCTCAGATCAACAAGCCTAAAATAATTAAGTACTGGCTCCACTTCAGCTCATTAAAAGACTCAGATGGGAGTACCAACTAAATAAGGTAAGCCGATTTTTCAAGCTCAAACACTCAACAAGCCCAAATTCATTAAATACTGGCTCATAAAATGGCCTAGGCAAGCCCCATGCAGTTAGAGTAACATTTTTTTTTCAGACATAAGAGTCGCATAATACTGCTAGATGTAATAGGTAGATGAGCTATACAAAGCCAACGGACCACTGAGCTATGATTAGCGAGTTAACTCAATTTAGCTCCAAAGATATGATGGTTGATATATATATAAATTAAAATGAGCATAAAATTCCAACATGCCTTTTCCTTTGGTTTGGGGGAGCGGGTGTTATTAGGCAAATCAAACAGGCTAGCCAAGTTCAAGATGTCATTAGGTTCAGTCAAAGTTCAACCGAACCAGGCTTGAATAGTTCCTTGTGTCTCAATAGCACATTGAAAGCCAAAAATCTAAGGCCACATAACGCAAAATGTTGTTTACACATGACCAGAAATCACTTTAGAAAAGGCTAAGCATAAGCTTCATGCTTAGACAATAAAAAAATGCTCTGACTATTAAGTGGATTATATATTTCTTATATAATAAAGGTTGGGAATGATGCACTTCAAAAGAGCTTAAAAGACTTGAAATTAGGATTTGACTGTACAAGTACATGAAGTATACTTACTTGTCCTTGTACAAACTGAAAACACCATGGGCATGAATAAGGTCATATGTCCTTGGGTATGTGGAGAAAGCTTCACACCTGAACCAGCAAGATGATTAAAAAAAGTAGTAATTATTATTATAAGCCTAAAAAATGAAGAAATAAATTAAATAAAATCCATAAAAGCTGTGGTCAGACGAACTCTGCATTATTAGGTATATATAAGTGATTATGTACCCAACACAAGAGGGGCCAAATTGAACAAGTAGCAAAATAGATCTCCACAAGAAACTAAACATTTTTTAGTGATACTCTCACAGCTATGTACTTTAAAATGAAAAGAAGAAGAAGAAGAAGAAGAAGAAGAAGATAATTTGAATGAGAAGTAAATACATTTCCTACAAAACTAGTAAATAGGCTAAATACTAATGTTTTGCATCTTAAATGATAAAACATGACCAGGATTCTGGAAGTTGAGAAAGTTGTACCAGTCATGATAGATGCCAATCAATCCTCGATCATATACGACACCCAGCATACTTCTCTCAGCTATAGTGGGCACAACATTCATGACCCATAATTTGGAAGATGCAAGTGCTGCAGCAAAACTTCCCAAACCAGCATTCATATCCATTATGTTGCGGTACCTTCCAGAGTCAATAAGTTTATTGATTTTCTTATAAGCAGTTACATGCTTTTTCCATTTACTGTTGTCCTCCTGGTATGTCTCAACAGACACTCCAGGAACAGATCCACTAGCAATTCTAGGAGGAACAGAATAAAGCCTTTGCGGAAACACCTCCAGTTCCCCACCAGCAACTTCATCTGGACTACTGGTGTCCGGATATGGAGTTATGCATGCCTCCATTTTCTTATACCTAGTGATTACCAAGGGAAGAGAATTTTAGAAAACAATGTAATATCGTCAACAATATCAGCATGGCTCAGGTTTAAGATTCTGTTGAATTTCAGAATGACCAAGCCACTAAAGCAAAAGTTCAATGTTAATAATTTTCAGCAACTTAATGATATTCCTAGGTTAATAATCCAGAGGCCATTAGTTCGAGTGATATCGAAATCTGGATACTGTCATATATTTTTTTTTAATTTTTGCAGAAATATAATGTAACGTATTGATATAACTGAGATTGCAACTTTTTGTTTTCTAAATGCATGCATACCAGACATCATCTACTCCAACAGATTTGCAAAAAGTAGCCCGTGAATCATCTTGTCGTCCACGGCATGAATCAGCATTTAATCTCTTTCTCCAAATGGCAATTTCTCCCTTTTCATACTTTTTCTCCCAGCAAAGTAGTTTGGCAATCTCTTCTATTTTTCTTTGTTCCTCCTGAAGTTCCTCCTTGGGACGTTGCCATGCTTTGTAGTTATTCTTCCAATTGATTGGGGGACCTGAAAGGACCCAGTAGCCACCAGGTCTAAGAACTCGATCAACTTCCATCAGATACTTTCCATCTGCAAAGAGAAAAATAAAATACGCAATTTCAGACTGCTAATATCACAACTTTGGTACAATATAAAGGTTCCATATATGACAACACGGAGGGAAAAAAGGAAGGCAAAATGGCAAAACTTCATGCCCTTTCTAATAAAAATCCTACACATACTGCTCACAGTATAAAATCCTCACCATTTGCTCCCCATGGAATTAAGCAACGAGAACAGTGAGCCATATCAAAGGCCCTAGATGGATATGGTAGCTTGATGGTACCCAAAACACCAATAACAGCAGGTACACCCCTTTCAAGAGCAAATTGAACCTGTGCTTCATGCGAGTCTCTTGGTGCAAATGACATGGCAAGAACATTTCTACTTAGAAGGTATGCCCCCCAACTGGCAACCTGAGCAAAATAAATCATTGATAGAATCTTAGAAATCACACAGATAAACAGAAAAGTTGATCTGCCTCCCAGAAAACAGAGAAAAGGTATGTAATGGGTAACAAAAAAGTCAGAAAATTTGATAACTTAGCATACCCCACAACCAGTGTCCAGTGCGGTTCTAACTGTTCCATTGTCAATTGGTATTACAGAGGCAAGCTGATCAATATATTTATCTGCCCCTTGAGGAAACTGTGTTCCTCCACCAGGGAACCTGAATACATTTCCCTCATACTGAATCCAGTTCTGAACTGCCTTCTCAACTGTCAAGCTCTTATATGGTGCATTTGCAAAAGGTACATAGTCTCGACTCTTTGGCCAGGGGAATGGAGTCACATATCCCTTGGGTGCCGGGATTAGGCAATGTAACTTCTGTTCCTCAGGAGGACAATGTCTCTCTCGATAAAGCATATTTTCCCGTGGGAAAGTCATGGCTCGTCTCTGATCTTGGCAGGGCGTGTAATCAATGTAACGAGGAGGGCATGGTTCAAAAACTTTGGGTTTTGACTCAGATTCATCAATAGTCCCAGCTTCGCCACCATGATGAGTCTCAAAATTTAAATTTGGGACTATATTGCAGTCTGCCCCACCATTAGTGATTTGCATAGCGATTCCATCTCCCTTCCCAAAACCACTTCTTTGCCATGCACCCAGTATATAGAAGAAACAGCACAAACCAACTACGATAAAAATTTGTATAGAGCTCCTAGTCCTACCCTCAGCTGAATTTGTTTTTGTTGCCATCTAGCACCTGAAAAAGTATTCCACATTGTTTTAGTACCAAAGAAAATGAAGATTGAAGATTGGACAACTTGAATGCTAATCAGCACAGCAAAACCATACACACATGCATGAAGTCAAATATGCTAATGTCTTCCACATATCAGAGAGCCATATTAGAGAACCACAAAATTCGAGTTGCATGTCTTGTATTCAACAATAATTATAACCAAAAGCACTACACAGGACCATGAAATTAGAACTAGTTGTTTCAACAGCAATGTATCCAATTTTTTATTTATTTATTTATTTTCTATATAAGTCATTTATCCAAAAATAATAAGTAACTGACAATTTAATCGGTAAATGATCAGCGATAACCTGGAAACCATTGAAATCTCAGAGAACAAAAAAAAAAAATTGTCAAATCATCCCTAATCATCGTGTAAAGGAAGTATCCCAAAAACACAAATGTATGTGAAAAAATAAAAGGTAACTTCAGATCTACCGCTAAAATGGCATTTCCTCCATCCATTCTGGGTAAGATTGTGGGTTCAACTGTTCAAGACTCATCGGGCACATACGTAACTTACCAATAAAAAAAAAAAATAAAAATTAAAAAAAAGGTCTAACTCAAGGAAAAAATGAAAAACCAAAAAGGGCCATTAATTTTATTATCAGGAAAAGAAAAAAGAGGAAAATCCCTCAGCAACAACTGTAGAGTATCTAATAGACGAAAGAGAGTTGTAATTGAAGTTTGAGCTAAAACAATAACTCTTTCCTAGTTTCCTTCTGGCTAAAAAATCCAGCATCCATAATTTAAACCAAGGAAGCTCCGTTTGGTCTCTGAGAAACTGTAGTGAAGGAAAGTAAAATTTCAAACTTCGAATCTCAAACCTCTATCCATCAAATGAGATCCCAAATAAAATAAAATAAATAAATAAACCAAAACCAAAACCCTCCACCTAACACAGCTTATTTCAACTACTAGTCCTCAGTTGGCTTCACATTACCAGTTCTTCAAAACTTTGTTCATATCACTCAGCAGCCAAAACGAGCAAAATTTACATAATTGACCCAGAAAAGAAAAGAGAGGACAACTTTCGCAACAAATAAGCTTGTGTATCCCATTACCATAACAAACAAGTAGGAGATAGATCTACAAGGAAAACAATAATGGTGCCAAAATAACATAGAGATCTCTCACCAATGGCACGAAAAGGCGCAAAAGGCAGCGGAGCGGAAGATCTCGCTGCTTTTTTCTTCTCTGAGCAAAAATCAATGATGAAAGCAGAAATGGGTGAGATAGTGGGGGATCCAATGACAGTGGGACGTGTTGGTAAATCTCTGCAAACCCTAAGCTTCGCAGTCAAAGTTTCCCAGAAAGGACTTTGTACGTGTTCAATTGTAGTCCCACAGAACTGCGTCTTTTTTTTCAGTGCGATCGTGAACTTGGAAGTAATCGTTCACTCTCTCTCTCTCTTTCTCTGGACCTATTTCTTTGTAGAAGATATTAATAAAAGAGAAAGTGATAGAATAGAAAGAATCCAAATAGACACCTTACCTGACGAGGATCTCTGTTTCCCTTTGTTTATCATATAGCTATGTTAACGGGATGCACCGCGTCGACAGAACGTAGTTATAAAATATTCGGTTTAATTTATTTTCTGTGGGTTACAGTAAAGCCAACGAGTAAATATACTCAATAATTATTGTTTAAACCTATTTAGAACATTACAGAAAGAAAAATTCAAAAATAAAGGAAAAAGTATAAAGAGAAAGAAAGAAAGAACTAGAAAAAAAGAGTTATTCTAACTATATCAATTACATGATAGACTAAAGGGAGAGAAATGTGGCTATGTTTGTTTAAATTTTGTTTTGTGTTTTGTTTTATGTTCTTAAAATTGAAGTATTAGCAAATAATTCACTCGCTAACGTCGTAGTACCAACCCACCCTTATTCGTTGAGTTGGCACTGCCACGTTAGCATAGTGAAATCAAAATATGATTTCTAAAATGTTAAAATTTAAAGTGTCACACATGATTTAAGTGCAATTTTAACTATATATGCATATAAGCTTTTTAGAACTTTGTCATTATAATTCGAAATTCAAGAGTGAGTTTCACATGAAGTTTGTATTCGTTTGTATTTAAAGTTAACTACTACGTCGAATATTATGAGATTGTTAGAATTGTGATGTTGTGGTCGAGTCACGGAGATGTATTTGTTGGTATTTAGAGTTAATCACTACATCAAGTATGAGATTGTTAGAATTGTAACTTTGTGGCGGTCATATAGAGAGTAACCTATATGTTGGATTAAAACAATTTTGTACTGTGTATGAAATTACTCTTTTTACCGCTTCCGTCGAACACTAAAAAAAGACTAGCATTACTCTTTATTTTATTAAAAAAAAAAAAATTATAAAGTTTATCATTTTTATTAAATCATGTTTATATCATACTTTTATGTACAAGTAAGTCAATTTGCAAAAGTGTGCAACTGTGCGTATTGCACAAATCACAGCTGCGGCCCAGCTGGGTTTCGAGTCTCGACGGGACCCACGCGCAATTGAAGTGGGAGATCACAGACGATGGGCTCGGTAAACGAGGGGTATGGGTCCACTCCCATGCCGGCGTGATTGCCGACCATGGGCTCATCAGTCAGTGCCGTGAATGGTTTTGGATCCGAATGAGATGTGGGTGGGTAAGTTTAAAGTGTGTCAAAGGTGTTTGTCTGCTCGCTTACACGTGTGCCTTGGAGCACGAGGGTGACGTAAACTTGCCAACCACCGTTTGTCCATAGCTACCAATGATTTTGGATGAATCTTCTACCCTTGGGATGTAACACACATCTAAACCCTACACCATCTTAATCTATCAGTATCTTTACATTTATTCTGTGATGCGTTGCGCTTTAAAACTTCTTTTTCCTTTTTTTTAAATATTTTTATTATATATATTTTTAAAATATCACATTAATAAATGTAGAATAATGTAATAAATGAGTGTATAATATATAAAAGTTGCAAGTGTTTTTATTTAATGAAGTTCACATTTAAGAAGTGTATGACGTCAATATATATTTTTTCCATTTTCATCTTACAAATAAAATAGAAAAATATTAGCGGTTAATAATTTTTTCATATTTGGTTCATATTTGTAAGATGAGATAGACCAAGAGTAATGCTATAAAGCTTTCTCGTTCTTAGAGTCTTCCTAGAGTCATCTCAAATGTGATATAATTTTTAAAATTACCATTGAATTTGATATGTGATTTAATGATTTTTTATTTATCGGTGATTTTAAAAGCATCACATTTAAGATGACTTTAAATATCTCTAGAAAGACTTATAGCATTACTCATAAATCAAATATGAGAAAAATATTGACCTCAATTGAGAAATATTATAGGTACTAACTCTTTTACTAACATTAGTAACATATGTTTATTAAATTGATGTATAGCTCATTCATTAGAGAAAAAAAAATCATGAAGATAAATGCAATGAGTATCAATGAATGAGTTACACATTAGTTTAGTAAGCTTTTGTTAATAAAAGAGTTAGTACTCATAGTATTTATTTCTTAATTAAGTATATCAACTATTGGATTTATTGACTCATATGGACCACACACAAATTCAATGGTGGACTCATCCATTATAGAGATGATTAAAATATTGTTAAAAATATAATGAATTACACCTTAGTTTAGTAAGCTTTTGTTAGTAAAAGAGTTAGTACTCATGGTATTTATTTCTTAATTAAGTATATCAACTATTGGATTTATTGACTCATATGGACCACACACAAATTCAATGGTGCATGGACTCATCCATTAAATATAGAGATGATTAAAATATTGTTAAAAATATAATTAATTATATCATTTCTCTTTAAATAGTTTGTTAATTTAAAAGAAATATATTTAAAAAGATAAATGATTGGTGTCAATATTTTTCTCATACATATATTTTTTATTTCATCTTACAAATCAAACATTAAATTTGTAAACTTATGTGAACCCTACACAAATTTAATGGTGAATTTCAAAAATCTAATGTTCATCTATTAAATTTGTAGGAGAATCTGATAAAAATTTATGCAAATTATTGATACAAATCATTTCTCTTTTCAAAACTATTATCAAATAAATTTTCTTTTAAACCATTGATATTTTGGTCATCTGATCTACACATATTTTTTTTCGAGCAACCGACCATTTGGTAGACTAAAATGATAAAAATCATTATATTAACACTATCTTTCAACCATCTTTGTGCTATGAATGAGTAAATCTACCACTGAATTTTTATAGGTTCTACCATTAGATTTTAGAGAAATTTTAAGGATACCAAATATTTTACCAAGAGAACTTTGTCAAATTGATGTGTAACTCATTCATTAGTATCCATTATATTTCTCTTAATTGATTGTTTTGTTCATCTCTAATAAATGAGTTATACATAAGTTTGGTAAAACTCTCTTGGTAACAAATTTGATACTCTAGCATTTCTCTAGATTTTAACTAAATATTGTGTAGTGAATGAGTAAATCTACTATTAAATTTTTGTGAGATCCACAAGTCTACAAATTCATTAGATTTGTAAAAATAGATGATTTAAAACGGTGAAAATAATGTGTAGCATGCCTTTAGTCTACAAAATGGCATCCAACTCCATCGATATATCCTCTTGGAAAAAAAACACACAAAAGCTGAAACAATAAATTTTCTTATTGAAGTTTGTTGGGGAAATTTTCTTCAAATTAATTTGGGGTAAATTTTTATCTTTTTTTTTTTGGATATGTTTACATAAAGAAAAGGGAAGAGATTTGAACTAGTAATTTATGTTTCATAAGACATAGTACATAGCTAATTGAACTAACCGATAACTTTTTGTCATATTTATATGTTTCTTGCTGTCAATGATGAAATTGGATGGGCCAACCGCCAACCCAATATGGGAAAATAAAGAAAAACAAAAGTAAAACCTTGTGCCGACCAGACGGCAAGATCATGGCGGGTTTACTAAAAAGAATACATTTAACTTCTTTTAAATATTCAAGATTGAGTTGGATCAACTTTCATTTTCAACTTAGATCATGGATTCAATACGTGGCCCTACTTCCCGGGACAAGCATCAACTCGTTATTAATTAGCAGGCGACTTTGGAGGGTAAGGCCCCCCAGTAACGTTGATTTTTTAACGTTGTTTACTCAACTTTATTCCTCTAAGCTTTTCTTTATTTAATTCCATGGATCTAAAATCCGGTAGAGTTTGCTGGGTTCAGATCAGATCAGATCAAGCTTCTCAACATTAATTTAGATTAGAAAAAAAATAAACTGCAGGAAGAGCTTATTATGACGAAGTTGGACCATGTAATTGGGCTTATGAGATAAGGGCCTGCTCTCTTAGCATACCTTTGGATCCTATAAATGGGTCTTGGGCTCGGAAAAGGCCCATCGTGGCTCCTTTCCCATGAGGCCACGACATGGCTTTTCTGAGGAGTGAGGACCATGTACTAATATGACATTTCACTTGGGAAATTTAATATAGAGGGTATTCCCCTGAGTATCACCTACGCTGGACGGTGAAGTTTTTTAAACTTCATATAATAAATCTGGAATCAAACCTGCTCAGAGTAGAAGGAAGGGTAAATGGTAATCATATTCATGCACCAATCAATCAACTCTATAATATTCATGCACCAATTACTCCATTATCCCAACTCAACTTAATGACCCTTAATGTCGTTGCTGTCTTTGCAATATCAGGCTCGATGATGTAGTCTTTTGACACTATCAAAGTTGCCAACACCTCTCCCTTACCATCTCAAACAATCATATTGATTGATACCCATATTACTTATACTCTTATCCGCAAATGCAATACTCCAATTTATTTTAACAAACACATTCTTAGGGGCTTTTCATCAATGTCATATGTAATCACTCTCTCCATTGGGCCATCTTTATGAGAGTTAACTAATTGGAAAGCTTCCAAAGACTCCGTGGTACACCCAATTACACTGGATGGTGGACTAACCTTATTAATTATTTTCTTCATTGTTTTACTAATAATCAATTTATATAAATATTATAATAAAAACCATAGTATTTCAAGCATTCGCCAAGGCAAAATAATACATATCACATGGTTAGTTTATAGTGAAAAATTCAATTTATATTAACAAGGAAAAACTACAAAATTTGTGATTTAAAAGTAAAAGATTTACTAATATAATTATAATTTTCCTTTTATTAGAGTTTTGAGCTCTACTTGTAGCTCCAGCCTTATCCTACCGAGCGAGCGTTGGCTCTGCTCCCACAGTTCTCAACCGTTGCGACTGAAGATTTTTTATGCAAAAAAATTGAATAAAGTAAACAATGGCGACGATGCTACTTTCATCGCTTGCTCAATCTTCTTTGTGCTATCATTTCCCTGCTTCGACTAAACCGTATTCGTCGAAAACCTCGGCGAAACAAAGCCGTGCCCTTGCTCTCCACCGGTTCTTGCCGCGCCGCCCGTCCATTTCCAGGAGAGCGCCGCGCTCAGTTTGCTTTTTCAGTGCCGACGAAAAATCTAAAGCCGAGCTTCAGGAAAAGGTACGCTTCTCAAGCTCCGAAGTTAGAATGACTAGCAAATATACTTAAGCAAAAAGAGAGAGTTTAAATGAATTTGTTAGGTGTAGATGACCTAAACAAGTTTCTGTACGCGAATTGTATTTCAGAAAACTGGATTGGACTGGCAAATTTTGAAGCAATGGGACGTGCCTTGGGAATGGCAAACGGTTTCCTTGATTTCGCTTGCTTGCGGATTAAGGTGTTTGTTTTTCCGATGCCGAAATATTGTTATGCGCTATGAAATTTGTGAAACAGAGTAACAAACTATCTATATATATATAGTCCAAGATGTTTCTTGGTTTTCTTAGCTAAATTTGTGAAATTAATGATTTTTTCCCAGGCAGTTTTGTTTTGACAGGGTTGGTAGAGGCAGCGGCTATACCGTATCTCGGACTTCGCATTCAGGAGCTAAGTTTAGACGAGAAGGCCGAGTTACTGTTCTTTGATCAGGGGTATTAGTCACCATGTCCTTTTAGTATTTTTTGTTCTGAGCTCTTTTATTATTTACACATTGTTTGGTTCTGCTTAAAGAGCTATTTTTGCAAATTGTAAAACTTTGCCAGCCCATTTGGGAACCGATCTTTGTGTTTGGGTCCAAACACGTAAATTTTACATTCATGTCTGAAAGCTGAAATGTTTCCCGACTCACCTAATTGTGTTGAAAACTGTGTATTTTTCTGCAGAATGTTAAGATATTGTCTGTATTTAGAATTCTCTGTTCGATATTTTTTCTTTAGGAAACTTATTTACCTTCTAGATATCAATTGGATGTGATGATTTCATCCCTATGCTCAAACTGTTGGTCTTCTTAGGCTTCGTAGACATCTTGTTTGGAAACTGTAAAGTCGCCCAGTTTCACATGTGATTTAAAAAACTTACAATACTTTTACATGTAAGTTGTTTTTATGCCAACCCATCAGTGTAGTAGATAATCGCCTTTGTTTGTTGTTGTTTTGGCAGCATTACTACTCTAGCTGTACTTGGAATTCTGTATGGTGTGGCCAACACATTTCAACCACTTCCTGAAGACGTTTTTCGTTATGGTATCAGCCTTTTCAGACTTAACTATGTATCTATCATTACAAGCGTGTGGGTTTACACATTCTTTTTATTGATTGGCAATTCTCCCCCTAAAATGTTGCCTTGCTCGACTGGGCAGCAAATCCATTAAGTAAATTAAAATTGTCATGATATGGTGCTTTTTATACCTAAGTCAATCGTATGTCTCAATGAGATAATGAATTTTGATGGTCAAATTCATTCTTGGCAGCTATATGGTTTGTCTAATCTATATATTTAGATCCTTATGCTCAATCGGTTGAAATAATATTTGTTTCAGATTGGAGGGAACCTTTTAGTCTACAGAAAGGATGGCTCTTGTGGGCAGGGATTGGTCTTGTTGGTGCTATATCGGCTGTTGCATTGACGGGGGCTGCTACATCCTTTTTCAGTGGCGAGAGTCCGCAAAGAGAGGTTAGGAACTGATCTGGAACTTGGCTTTAGTTTCTTTCTTTCATTCTTTGGGTGCACCTAGAGCTATTTTACAAAATCAGTAGGTCCAGATATCAAGGTGTAATGTCTACCTAGAAGGGGTTGAATAGGTGTTTACAACCAATAATTGCAATTATAAGAATCTAATTACCACAAATAAAATAATCACAATCCAAACAAAATAAAATGCAAATAACACAAAGATTTTGGTGACAAAAGAATTTTTTTTCAAGAACTCTTCAAAAAAAAAAAAAACACTTCAAAGCTAGCCAACCCCAAAAGAAATTTCACTATTGAAGAGCAATTGTTACAACCGTTCAATACTTCAAAACATTTGCAATTTAGACACAGGCTTGCAACCCCCTATCTCTTGCCGCAGCGGTTCAAACTCTAGCCTTCTTCTATGGAATCTCCTCCATGAACGAATTTGCTCACTACAACTCAGAACTCTAGCACACTAATGAACTCACTGATGGTACTCTACCAAACTGGTAGAGGCTGAAGGTTTCTGTGGTTTGAAAGAACTATCTGGGAAATGTTTTTGTCTTTCAATTTAGGCATAGGAGTTTAGAATTCTCTCCATGGTTATATAGAGCAACCCACTCTCTCATAAAAAATCATGCAGGGCTTATACAGGTAAGGTAAAACATTGGGTTAAATATGGGAAATTGTGTAGAGAAAGCAACACTTGGTGCAAACTCGCTTGAGTGAGGGTTGAGCAAAGCTTCTGTTTGGACGTTTAAACTGGTTCGCTCGAGCAACTGGCGTGCGAGAGATTGAGTGAAGTTTTTGTTTGAGCTTGTGTCCTTGTTCGCCTGAGTGTCAATCTTGTGAAGGATCGAGCAAACTTTCTGATTGAACTTCGAACTTGTTTGCTTGAGCAAAAGTTGCGTGAGAGTCGCATGAGTCTTCATAAACATGAATTCTTGAACCTTCTTTTGAACTAGACTCAACCCTAACGCAACCACAATTAAATACAACCCAAATAACCCTTGTTTTGACACAGGGATTTGCTAACATGCACATCAAACTTAACATACTCCATCCCTGTATCATAACTATTATCAATATGAGCTTTTTCTATGAGCCATTCATCAAGTTTTGCAATAAATCCTTTTATGAAATATTGTTCGCATTTCCATAATTATGGTATACCTCTTGTCATTTCTTTGAAGAGAAACATTTATGTTTTGGCGGATTAGATTTTATCCTGTACAACTGCTACATTTACTGAAAAACTACTAGGGTAGTTACTCTGGTGATATTCTGAGATATAAATGGATATTTTAGCTTATACGGTTCTCTTGCTTTCTCTATGTAATCTCTGTAACTTGGTTTCAGACTGATGCTCTAGTTCGCTTGCTTCCACTAATTGGATCTTCAAGCATCAGGTATCTCAAGAAAAAACTTCATAGTTCTGGATGTTCTGGCTGCATCCATGCCAAACTATTAGACTTGCTGTCATCAGGAGTTGACAACTTATCAGTTTAATTGGTTGTACTTATTTGTAGCACTGCTTGTTTGGTGGGGATCACTGGTGTCTTTGCTCCACTTCTTGAGGAGACCGTGTTCCGGGGTTTTTTTATGGCGTCCCTAACTAAGTGGTAATAGTTCTTTTTGTTCCTAAATATTCAGTTTCCATTTTAATGTTGCATGATATGAAGATTTTTTTCTTCTTTCAAAACTTAGTGTTTGTGAACTTAAAGTTTACTCTATGCTTAGCACCAATGATTGTTTCTTTGGACGTTGCTCCCAAAATGACATGACATTTACCAACAAACTCTAAGGTTGAAGAATTTAAAATTTTTTCTTGCCATTTAATGCCAATCATTTCTTAGTCCCCGTGGTTTGCAGGTTTAAACTGAGTTGGTGAAGCCTTGAGCTAGGCTTTTTATTTTTATTTTCATTTTTACTATAATTTGGAGATATTCATACAACAGAAGTTGCTGACATATAAGGTCTTGTGAATAAACTCTAGCTCAAATAGCACCTCCTTTCTCATAAAAACTGGAGAGGGTGAGGCTGTGGATTCAAAACCAACTGGGTGCATATAAAAACTACCTATTAAAAAAAGGATAACCTTTTAAAGCCAAAAAAAAAAAAAAAAAAAAGATACACAACACAGTTCTTAGAAATTGTGAATAAGCTGAAATTTGATAAAAGAGCAATGGAGGAAGTGGGGAAAGTGCTCTGGAATTATGTGGTCAGCATATGCATCAGCAAAGGGGAAACATCTTTTTGAACAAATGTAGGGCCATGAATGCAATCTTTTATGGAACATTTCACTTAGGAACTCATAGTATGAGAACAGTGGAACATGGATGAGAAGGATAAGTGCCGTCACAATGCAGATAGAACCTGATATAGTTGCATTTGAAAGAAACTGTACTCATTGAGAACAAGATGAAGAAGGTTCAGATAGTTGTGTTCTGTTTAATAAAGATTGAAGGGTGAAGTAATTTGGTGTCATGTTGTCCCTTTTGAAGATGCTACAAGAACTACGTAAAAAGGCGTAACAATGTGGATCAAGACTGAGGAAGGACATGCTGTAGGCAACAGCAGGCATGGCCTCCATAAAGTAAAATGACATAAAAAATTTAGGAGATAAATCCCACATTGGAATAAGCTTGACTGTTGTTAGATTGGATTGTCTAGTAAATACCATCTGTTCTCATGCATTTTCTGCACTTTCTTCCATCCCCTTTTTCCATATAAAATGCGTTGTCCATCTTTTCTATATCTATAAATGTTCCTTTTATCTCATCTACAAAGCCTTGTGTCCATATGTGTTGAGGATGATATTGGCTCTGTTTGATGTTAGGAAAATTACTTGAGTTTATTACATGCCAACTTTTAAATGCTCATCTGTTTGTTTTCGCGCTTCCACTCTTATTTCCACAGGGTACCTACACCAGTAGCTGTCATTATAAGTGCAGCTGTATTTGCGCTTGCACATCTTACTCCTGGAGAGTTTCCCCAGCTTTTTGTGCTAGGTAACATGTTTACCCTGTAAATACATTCAAAAGATGAATAAATGCGTTCAAGATCTACATGTTTTAAGTTTCCTTGATCACATTGTAAAATATTAAAGGTTTTAGAATATCAAACTTATTTCTCTCTAATAGACACCAAATTTGTCCATCTACTTCAAAGAACCAACAGTACCTCGTGATCCCTGCAGGGACTACTTTGGGATTTTCATATGCCCAAACCCGTAATCTTCTAACGCCCATCACAATACATGGTTTTTGGAACTCAGGAGTTATATTGCTTCTTACCTTTCTTCAGGTAAATGTTTTGTTATGTTGTATGTAAGTTTGCTTAATATGCCCCTGTCCACTGTTATTCTCTTGCTCTGTAGCTCTAGGACAACCAAACATAGATGTATCATGTATCTCATTGGCGATAGTTTTGTCTCAAGTGCTAAAACTTCTTCTCTGGGTGCAGCTTCAAGGTTATGACATCAAGGAATTGCTGCAAGCAACCTCATAGAGGTTTTTATTGAAAACCAGAGCTTGTGCAGGCTGCACTCTAGGCTTATTTACCACGGGACCATACAGGTTTTCGCAACCCAACCCCCCCCTCCCCTGCTCCCCTCCGCACCTTTTTCTTTTCTTTGTTCTTTGTTGTACAGGTGATTAAGAGTAGGAAAACAAGTGATGCAAGTGATATGCAAAAAATTGGCTAGTCAATTCTCTGCCAACGAGGCTAAGATAACAACATAAACATAAATCTTTTAAGCAGAATTGTGCAAGTTGACTTGTCACCAACTTATTTCACCATTTGTTACTTCATGATGGGTTTATGTTTTTTTATTTCTCAAGCTGATAACTTGAATACAAACACGTAGCTTTTTGGTCTTTCTAATCAGTGTCGGAATTTATGGCTCACGTAATTAGCGCAGCATCCTTCCAATGGAAGCTATCTGATTTGGTTGCCACATTATTATTTGTAGATCTGTGTTGTATTAATTAAACGTGTTACTAACCAGTCAAGTATGTTCATCAATCAGCCAAGATCAGAAAGCGTTGACCGTAGCTCAGTTGGTGAAAGTTAATGATAGTGGCTCTGTGCTATGCTATAGAAATTTTCAATGGGATGCGTAGAAATCCCTAATATTGATCAAGCCCAGATTCGATGGAATTGTTCTGGCTATTGAAGTAGGGAAAACGTTTTAGCGATGTGCTGTAATTGAAGTCAAATTAAAGGCAACTGCTAGCGATGTGCTGTAACAATTGACCACGCCGTGTCATAGCATGTGAAGTGCCTCCAGAGATGAGCTCACATAAATGTGATATATGCGGGAGGCAAATAAAAGGGGTCGAACTTGTTATAAAATAATTAAACTAATCCATTTGATAAAAAAAAAAACCCAATCTTGTGCTCGAGTGTCAGAAATTGTTGGGTGGGGATCCTCTACAATCCCCTACCCGAAAAGCAGAGGGCATGATTTATTTATTTTTAATTGTTTTTGTAAGGCTTGCCACTATGGGATGATACAAATTTGTTTCTTCTAAAGTGAGTTGGAGGAAATTTTTTCAACTCAATTTTCAAAAGTTTCATGTGTTGCTTGAGCATATACATCAACATGTGAAAACTATGTTTTTTTAAAATTTATATTCTTAAAATCATGTGAGATGCACATGCTAAAGGACACATGACACTTTTGAAATTAGGTTGAGGGAAACTTTTCTAACTCAATTTAAAGGAATTTTTTGTTTGGATGAGATTCAATTAATATTGTCTCAATAAATTGGTGTTAGGTTCAAAGATGGTTTTGTCAATGGTGGTCAAATGATAGTTGTCTTCTTTATAGAGGAGGAAGTTTGAGATTGAAAGTTTATGATTTGTGAGGATTTAGGGGATAAGATAATGAGTAATATTATAAGTTTTTCTAGAGTCATTCTAAATGTAATGTGACTTTTAAAATCATTAATAGATCAAAAATCAATAAATTACATTTCAAATTCAACGTAATTTTAAAAATCACATCACATTTGGATGCTTCTAGGAAGCCTTATAACATTACTCTAAGATGATTGAGTATTTTTCTATCCTTGGCCAAGAAAAAATCCAAAGAGGATAAAGGGGTTAAAATATGAAAATAAAATATAAAAAATAATAATAATGGGTGAAAGCAAGATAGTGATTCAAACTTAAAGGCTTGCGACTACCATATTAATGTATATTATAGCTAATTTTTGATCTTATCAAGTTGAGTATTTGCTGGAGTGAGAAGGAGGTCACGGTGGCAAATTGTGGCATAGAAGATGGAAACTATTAGCAAAGCGGTTGTTAGTATACGTGGTGTCAAAATAGCTTTGTTCGGCAAGCAAGGTGAAGATCGATCGGGACTTGTGAAACCAGTAGGTATTATTTTTGTACCAAAACAAGACCTACAACTACTTGAATTTTAAGGGGAAAAAAAATGCATGTTAGTGATTTCCAGACACCCTAAATAAGGTCACAAAAAATGGGCTATGATTTTAATCTTAAAATGTAAAGTACAATAAAAGAAAAATAGTAAGGAGTAGAAGTAAGAGAGAAAAACAGAAATTTGAAGTGATTTGAGCTTACGAGACTTATGCCCACCACACTAATACCATTATGGTTACATTTTGAAGATCTTATATTAACTTGAGTATAATATTAAATTTACAAGATCTCATATATTTATAGAGTAAATGAGATAAACCATACAATCTTATTAAATGCATTAATATTGGATAAAACCCTATATATGGATTCTAACAATTCACAAATAACATATATATATTCTCTTCCTTTTCAAAAAAAATAATATGAGGCCATGAAGTATAGGATAACGTGGCATGCTGATGCACCCATGTCACTGGTTTCGATTTAAATTGGGGTAGGTCTAGAATTGATGGACCATACATATATATATAGAGAGAGAGAGAGAGTAGTAGTAGAGAGTGTATTAAGCATGCGCCTACATGTTAATAATTTAGAGATTAATGTGTTCACGTGGAAAGAGGCATAGATGCTTGAGCTTTAAGAGTTTGACTCATATTTTAACTTTGTTTACACGCTTGGGTGGCGAACCCTAGGTCAAGGAACAGACACAAAGGGTTCCAACCGAGGGCTATATTTGGGGAGTTTCACTGATTTTCTAGTCCCAAGTTTGGCGTTTGACCACTGGACTTGCCTCATTAACTTCATGGTACTTGGCTTTTGCTTGCCATCCAAGCACTAGACATGGTTAGCAAAGTTTAGTATCAAAAATTGGACCTAATTATTTAATTAATTAAGGACAATGAAGGAAATTCAAATTGTAATAACTTGGTTTTACTAAAAGCAAGAAAATTGAGGAATTCTATACTCGGTTTTCGGAAGCCCACAAAATCACATAATTTAACTTATGCAGTGTAAATGACCCAAAAACCCACGTCTCCTTTTCAACAACTCTAATTCACTCACAACGTCTATATATATATATATATATATATATATATATATATATATATATATATATATATATGCATGGGTGCCAAATTTTAATATATATATATATATATACACATCTCTCTAGGGTTCGTTCTAGAAAGAGATCAATGGCTTCAGATAGACAGCCTTCTTGTGCCAGAAATGATCATCATGTGGCACATGGACAACCGACTAGACCAACACTAGACCACAAAAATACAGTACGACCATTGTTGGCTTCAAATCTCAAGAGAGTTGGTGTCTTCATGTTCATATATATTAACTAATTTATTGAATTTAACCTTTCTTAAACTTATCTTGTTTTTTCCTCTGTTTCTTGATGATTTTTCCATCTACGAAATAGCTAGTTTGCTTTTGGGTTCCATCCCAGCTTAAAAATGTGATAAGAAAAAAAAATGTTTAGTTTCATCTTTTGTTCATCTTCATATATGAGATCTATGAGATCCACGTGTGGGTTTCGCATAAATGTGTAGGTAGTGACAGATACAACTTTTAAAAAAATATTTTTATGCTCAAATTTTCTACTGGCCCCTATAAAATAAACTCAAGTTTCATATCCTTGACACTTTAACCCCCTATAAAACTTAGCTCAGCCCAAAAATCAAAATAAATTGAAGGAGATGGTGTTTTACGCAACTTTTTACCTATCAGGCTGCCACAAAATTTTTCTTTTGTGATTGTTCATCACTGCTGCTGGCCGGCTATTACGACCCCATGATTTGATCTGTTCTGTGAAGCCTATGGTGAAAGTTCTATTGTCTGAGCAGTGAGCCATCTTTTCAACTGCTTCACTATATTTTATTATTTTATTATTTTATTTTCGCCCATATTAAGATAAATTCATGAATCCACCATTGTGTGTAGGAGAACGGAACCCAACACATCTCATCAAATTTTTAGTCAAATCCCTTGGAGATTCAAACGGTAATCTCATATATATGTTCCCAATCAAAACTGTTAAGTTAAATTCTAACCACTACAGAATGGATATATATATACCACCGATTTAAATTCTCTTTATGTCAACACCTACTCCTTTTTTAACACTGTAACCCAGTTTGGTGTGTATAGATGAGAAAACCACATGCATTGAACTTGCTCTTAGAATTTATTTTTTTAAAGGAAGAAGAAATTGCCGAACTCACAAGGCTCAAGAGCAAAAAGTCATGCAGATGAGAAAACCATTTTAGCAGCAGCCAATTAGAGGGCCAAGAATACCCAGAAAGTCAATTATTTAACTTGGAAATTTTTTGACAACTCCGAATTGAAAGATAGGCGGGGATCCTTCCAAGTGGGTCAAACAAGAACTTTAACTATGTTCTAATAAAGGTAAGTGGTCCCTTTTACCCTTTAGACTTCATCACACGTTCGTTTGGTGGTATCTGCACATTTGACACAATATATATATATTGATTCGATCTGACAAGTCAGTGGAATAGAAGCTCTGGGGAATGGAATAGAAACGGGATTTTCGGATTCTGAGAAACTTGAAACAATAATATAATCCTAATTGGTGAGACACAGGAATTTGAGGTTGAATATAAATAAACTTGATCAATTATGTGTTGGAAGTTGGTTCGGGTCTACGTTTCCATATATATATATATAATAGTTCAAAGATAGACGACCATATAAAATTACTTTCTTGGAGGTCTACTTTGTCTTCATCTGTAGTGGATATTATAGCAGAACTTTGATGAAATTAATATGATCAATGGGAAATTAAACACCGATCCATAATCCCCAGAAAACGTAGATTTTGGTGGTTTATTGAGATTCCACGACTTGGATTAATAAACTAAACCCAAATGAGAAATTAGAGTCTGTATCAAAATTAATCCATTTTTCTTGACTTTGGGTTTCTTGGTAGTTGGTTCTTTCTAAGAGCTTTGTCATTGGCTTCTCTGTGAGCCAACGCTATCCTCGCAAAACACACTACTACTTTAATATCACCAGAAAAGGCGGCTGATCCTTCGGAGGCAGACCCCTTCTCAGGAAGCATATAATGGCTTCAAACTAAGTGAGCTTAGCAAGTTGGTTTCCTTATGTTCATTTCCTTTTAGGGTTTGCTTTACACACGGTACTTGGGAAACTATCTTTTCCATCTGTTTCTGATCATTTTCGGTTTTGGTTCAAATGGAAAATTTGTTATAAAAAAGCAAAAAAAAACTCTTTACTTATTCCATATATATATTGCTCCTTTAGTCTCCATCTTTCATTAGGGTTTTCAAAAAGAAGAGAGTGCAGGAAGGTATGGATGAGAGAAATGATGCTGATAAACTTGATGAAGTGTTGCTACCAGGGTTTCGATTTCACCCAACTGATGAGGAGCTTGTTGGGTTTTATTTGAAGAGAAAGATCCAGCAGCGACCTCTCTCTATCGAGCTCATCAAGCAGCTTGATATCTATAAATATGATCCATGGGATCTTCCAAGTAAGATAAACTAAAACTCCTTTGCTAAATCTGTTATTCATGACTCTGTTTATTCCGTTTTCTATAATAATTTTTGGTGTCAACTTTTTGCATGTAGAGTTGGCCACCACCGGGGAAAAAGAGTGGTATTTCTACTGCCCTAGGGATAGGAAGTACAGAAACAGTGCGCGGCCTAACCGGGTGACCGGAGCAGGGTTTTGGAAAGCCACGGGAACTGACCGGCCGATTTACTCTTCTGAAGGCTCCAAGTGCATTGGCTTGAAGAAATCCCTTGTTTTCTACAAAGGTAGAGCCGCCAAAGGTGTCAAAACTGACTGGATGATGCATGAGTTTCGGTTACCTTCACTCTCCGACTCAGCTCCGCCAAAGAGATTCCTCGACAAAACCATTCCTGCCAACGTAAGCGTCTCGAAACTCCTTGACAAATCGCCACTTTTCCGAAAAGTTTAATAAAACATATCAAAATCTTTAATTAAAGTGAGAAGTGAAGTCTAAACACAGGTCGATTTAAACTTAGTATTAATGATATATCAACAACCTTTGCAGAATACAAGTAAACAGAAGTTGTGTAGAGTTTGTTATCTTGACAACAAAAGTTCATGATTTTAATACCAAGATAAATCACTATTTATTTTAAAAGCTTAAACTATTGTTGTATATTTATTAAATCTGTGGACGTTTGAATTATATGCTTGCAGGACTCGTGGGCAATATGCAGGATATTCAAGAAAGCTAATTCCACAACCCAAAGAGCTCTCTCTCACTCTTGGGTCTCTCCACTACCAGAAACAGACACAAATATTGATCATCACATGCTAGCCAAAGGTTCACAGTGTACTCAATTCAGTGCTCAACAAACCAGCTGCTCGCCCATTCAATTCTCTATTAACAATGACATGATCTCTGCATTTTCTCCCCTAGATTTTGCATCCTACAAATCCTTAAACCAAATAGTTGATAAATCCCCTCAACTCCCCATCTCGAGTACTACTCATGGAGACCTACCCTCAAGCTTCTTTTTTTCTCCTCTAGAAACTTCAATACCGGCTAAATGCACAGTTGATCTGTCTTCCATGCTGTTAAACATGCCGTCTTCAATGCTTGGAGATTTTGGAACCAAGGTCACTGCTGCTGACATCATAGATCATCACTATGGTGGAGTAGTACCACAAGAACATAATTGCAATGGCTTCTCAATCAACTTACTTCAAGATCACATGCAAGGTGAGCATGCCAATGGCTTGATGAAGAACCCTAATCTAATGCGTAGTACTACAGATGAGCAGTGGGAGACCGTCCGATCCATTGGATTTCCGTTCAGTTTGCCTTCCAATGCCGATGCTTGGAAGCCGAACTTGGCGTGGGATTCATCACCATGTCCTAGTGAATTGTCAACAAGTTTTTCGACGACCAAGAGCTATACTTAAAACTTAAAAGTCAAAGTCATTGTTTAATTTCTATAGCTTTTAGACTTTAACCGCTAGTTGATCAAGTTCATTTTGTAGAATCTTTCTGTAGGCCCTTGGAATGTATAACGACTGAAATAGCTAGAATGTGAACCCACGTGTTTAATGAATTTGAAAATTTGACAGCCATATATATTTGAAGTCCAAATGAAAGACAAAAACATGCACACAAACACACGCCAAACATGGGTTTTCGACTCAATCTCATGACTTTTCATGAGGTCGGCCGGCAAACCGCATAGCAAGAAATCAAACTATGAAACTCTGTCTCCTGCTTTAATTTCTTTTTCCATTATTTTTCTTATTTTTTTTAATATAATTAAATTAATATGTCTTATATTGACCTACCAATTAGCTTTGACCATTCGATCCGTTGTTTAATTAAGCATGCACCCGATCGAGAAGAGTTTCCTAGCTAACAGTACGTTAACTTCATAAAAGTTAGAGAGAAGCTGTACGTTAGGGCTTGCGCGCCCAAAAACAAAAAGAAGCTGTTGAGTTGAGACAGCTGTTTCTTAATGGGTTCACAAAGAAGCCCAAATATGTATGTGACAACCACTCCAGCTAGTGCTGGGTCAGTACTTGGGGCGTTTGTTTTCAGTCCAGAATAAGCCGAGTGGGCCCTTGTTTGGCCCACTCCCAGTGGAACCACTTATGCTGGTCCTGGTTCCCCATGCGTTTGTCACCAAGATTCAAGACCTCGTAAAACAACTTCAAATACATCTCAAAAAAAAAAAAAAAAAAAAAAAACTTCAAATAAATAAATAAATAAATAAAACATAAAACAAAATACGCGTTTCTTTTTCAGGCGCGTCTGTGCACGGCCATATATGAGTATATATGATATGGGATAGAGTTTTCTCTAAATATAGATAAAGTTTTCCTCTAAATTAGGTTGGAGGAAATTCTTTCAACCTAGTGTATAAAAGTGCACGTGTTTATTTTTTTAATAATATGTGAGATGCACATTAATTTTTAATAAACTTTATTTCAACTTTATCCTTATTATTAAAAAAACATGGACATCTCACATGTTTAAGGGACACGTGTCACTTTTATAGAGTAGGTTGAAGGAACTTCTTCTAACCTAGTTTGGAGGAAAACTTTGTCCTATGATACGCGTTACAATTTTTTATTTTTTAAAAATAACTTTTAGAGCTAGGATATTTTAAGAAATTTGGATAAAAAATGAGTTCATTATTCTAGTTAGAAAATTTGTAGTCATTTGTGTAATGTCACCAAACTAAGAATAGTAACTCCATTTAAGCTTTCTTTATTCTTATTAATACTCATTTTTATTGCTAAGAAATCATCATTTCAATGTACCAAATGTATCGTAACTCGTAAGTTTCTTTTGCCAAAGAAAACGAAGATTGCTTTGCCGCTTTTGTCATCTATAATCTTTTACAATTAAAATCTTGAAAAATTACAAGTACTTCAACTTCTTCTCCAAGCCTTTTTTTTTACTTGAACTTCTTCTCCAAGCTTTAATGTTTAGTCCTTGACTCCTCCTACACGTTATATATTAGACAATATGTTTCTAATATAACCATTGACTACAGCGCAGATTGACTCATCAACATCACAAAACAACGATAGAAATCCCACAGATGAAACTCTATAAATGCCTCAAGCTGCATGCCAGGGATAAATTCCATCATTTGAGAGAGAGTCACGGACAATAATGGCGAAGCAAAATAAAGTTGTGCTGTTTGGAACATGGGCTAGCGGCTTCTGCAACAGAGTTGAGGTAGCCCTTAAACTCAAGGGCATACCTTATGAGTACGTAGAGGAAGACCTCGCAAATAAGAGCGAGTCACTCCTACACTACAACCCTGTCCACAAAAAGGTACCTGTGCTTCTTCACAACGGGAAACCCATCTCTGAGTCACTTGTTATTCTCGAGTACATCGATGATTGCTGGAAAAACGCCCCAAAACTGCTGCCGGAGGATCCTTACCAGAGGGCCAAAGTTCGCTTCTGGGCAAACTTCCATGATCAGAAGGTGGGTTTGTGATATTTTATTTTACTTTATTTCTTTGGAGAAGAGATTAAAATTCTTCTTTTTA
Source organism: Carpinus viminea (assembly GCA_013348765.1). NCBI lineage: Eukaryota > Viridiplantae > Streptophyta > Magnoliopsida > Fagales > Betulaceae > Carpinus > Carpinus viminea. The sequence goes on from CP054671.1 coordinate 5,461,582, forward strand.
GCAGATTTTACCAGGTTTGTTACCCATCATCACGTGTAAAGGCCACGAGCGAGAGCAAGCAATCAAAGAATTCAACGAGTTGCTTGAGGTGTTTGACGAAGGAATGAAGAAGGATTTTCCACAAGAATTCCTTTTGTTTGACGGCAAGAGCTTGGGATTTCTTGATATTGTTGTGGGCATGCATTTTTGCAATTACGAAGCTTTCAATGAGGCCGTTGCAGTACTTGTTACCAGGGAAAAGAACCCAGAATTCTTGTCATGGGTGAATGCTCTGAAGGACCACCCATTGCTGAAGGAAACGCTCCCACCTCATGACAAGTTGGTTGCCAAAATGAGAGAGAGACTTTCCCAGTCTCCTTCAGTTTGATCCTTGGGCTACCTGAATCCTACTGTATACTTGTGAAATAAAAGTGTGGGATATGATATAGCATTTCTTTCTAAATGGTCTTCGAGCTAGTTGGGACCATAAAAAGGTCTTGAAGGTCATTCTGGCCCTCCTGTGTCGATTATAAAAATAATTGCCAGCTACATATCAAATAACTGAAAGCATTTTCTTTTATATTTTTAAGATTTCACCTAAAAAGGCTTTACAACTAAATGCATCAGCGTCTTTTAAACACCAAATAACTAGCATACACCCAAGTATATCAAAACCCAGCAAAACTAATGGAAAAATGACATTAAAACACCCACAATAGTGTATTGCACCCAAAGTAAATAAATGAAAAGTGGGACTTAGTAAATGAGAGCAACAGTATACAGGTTTCTATTGGGGGATCATCAGGTTGAGGGTGATTGAAAATCATTAATGCTTATGAAATATCTGAGCCGGACTTTTTCTTAAAAGGGTAGAAAACTAATATGACATCATAATAACAAGCTAGAAGGAAGTATATATTATCACCAACAGAAAAATAATAAAAACAACTAAAATCTTAGCATAATGGATTTGTCGACAAAATGGGGGGTAATACAAATCATGGTTTTAAACAAGCGAAGGCAAAAGCACAAAGGGAAAAAGATCCAAATCAGAAAAACTCAAATTACTTTAAAATGGTTCTGACGTGCTCTGCTGTAGCAAAAACTACACTAAAGCTGCTTGAAACTCATACTAAGCTCTTGAATCTTAATTCTTTGAGGTTAGCTTCTCCTTTGCTTTCTGAATCTTCAAGACCTTTTTCACAATCTTTTGCTCTTCCACCAAAAAGGCTCGAACGATCCTACAAAACAGTTGGAACAAATTTCGGATGCTCATTTAATACAATCCAAGCACACAGACACAAGAGAGAGAGAGAGAGAGAGAGAGAGAGACTATTAATCCTTGGGTTTAAGAAAAAACACCTTTCCCTTACAGCACCACCAGAAAGAACTCCACCATAAGCCCTGTTAACAGTCCTCCGGTTCCTAGATAACCTAGACCTCTTATACTCAGCAGGTCTCAAATGAGGAATCTGCAAACACAGCAAGCTTTGTATCATAGCTGAAAGTGTACTAATAATTCAGGTAGAGAAGATATAAATCACGCATTATATCCCATAATTGCATTATAACAATATCAATCATAACTTGCTATAAATCAAAGAACTCATAGGACAGTATCAACACATTCTATAGAACTTGAACTATTCCATTTAGCAACGTATGTGATTTTGATATAAATTGATATGTTTGTACAGCAGAAAAATGAGTTACAGGCTTTTTTGGCCATCAACTCTCTCATAAGTAAAAATGCTTATAGTCCGGAAAGAAGTAATTTCTTTTCTTACCAAAGTACAGAGATCATGCAACACTGTAAAACAGAACCCTATTGGAATAATGAATAAATATAGCAAACACTATCAATTGTTGAAAAATTGTCATCAAACATACAATTCAACTGTGATTGTTCATCTATTGAATTTTTTATTTATGATACTAACCTTATAAACTTCCATGTAAATAGGCACTAGGCATATTTTAACATGCACCCACATCACTGGGTGCCACACTAAAGCAAATGACAAAGAGGAAAAAGAAGCCCCTATAAAAGATAGAGAGAAAGGTAGACCAAATTTTGCAGTCTCAAGCCTACAGATGCAAATTTTGCAGTGATATTCTTGCAAGCATGTTTGCCTGGTGCCTACACATGCTTGGGAGGCAGACACAGCGGCGAATCAAATTGGCTCCATTCCCCAAGTCCCAGGCCCAAAACAATAGCAACAGTTATAAACCCTCGCCTAAAATGATAAAAGTTTTCATTCCCTTAGATCTGTCCAGGGACTACATTCGTCTTAACCAAATAAACCAAAGAAAGACAGTTTTCAGTCTCCATCACTCTAATCCGTCTCAGGGATATCCCCACTTAATCACGAAATTATTACTCAACTTGAAAGATCAATTGGGTTTCTGTTATTTTCATTGTTAATCAGCAAGACCAATCAGGTTTTCATTATAACTCTACATCTTCAATTGCTTTCACGCATTACAGCAGTTTTTTCGCAGATTTCACCAAAACAAGGAATCACATTAAAGCTGCATAAATTCCACAAAATGATAGAACAAAAATGACAGGTTCAGATCGCCATATTTAACAAAAAGCAAGACACCACTGGAGAAAATAGAGACGTGCTTTATACCCCTTGGATCCTTTTTCCAGTAACAGGACACTTAGGCCCACTCGCCCTCTTCTTAGTGCTCTGGTACACTAGCTTCCCTCCTATTACACCCAAAACATCAAACACAAAAACCCAAAATCAAAATCCTAAACCAATTCCCTCGCATATACACTGAATATATAAAACCCAGAAAAAGAAATTGAATGAGCATGAAAAAGAGAGATGAAGGATGTACCAGGAGTTTTGACGATACGGTGCTGGTTGGATTTGGTGGCGTAGCTGTGACGCGTGCGATATGTGAGACGTTGAACCATCTTTGAGAACCTCTAACCTCTCTCTCTTTCTACTAGGGCTTTGGGGAATGGCGGAGGCCAGAGGGTTAAGGCACCGTATAAAGTTGAAGGATTTTGTGAAATATTAAACGCCGTCGTTTCTTCCTTCCCGCGAAAACTATCTATAGAGGCTATAGAGCAATTTTAGTGTAGCGGCAACATTAATGTTAGCCAAAACGTTTCGCCTTAATAAACTATGTAGGGAGAAGGGCCATTTTAAGGCGATAACAATTGCTAATCTGATCTTCCCGCGTCGCAATAACGGCACATTTATACGCGTTAGAGCTTGGCGTAGAATATCTATCTTTTTATGAATTTACACTTAGGCTCCGTTTACTTCAACGTAAATTGGTTTCTAGAAAATGATTTCCGTATTTTACAGTGTTTACTTCGATGGAAAATAATGGTCAAACTGAAAATGATTTTCATTTGACCAAAAAGCCTTACATTTTTTTGGAAAATGATTTCCCCTTTTTTATTTCGTAAACCATTTTTCCAACTCCACCCAAAAAAAACACGACTCTCCTGGCTAGAAAAAAAAAACCCTCGACCTCCTGGGTTGTTTCTCACTGTCTCTCGCTTCTTCTTTGAGTTTCAGAGCACTGCAATTTCGCTCTCATTGTCATTTGTCATCGTTCTGAGCCATTGATCACGCGAGATCCGGGAGCCTGAGACTGGCGAAGGCCTTGTTGCCATCGAAGGAGGGGCCTGACGGACCGACAGAGAAGATTCGAGAATGGGGGGGAGGTGGGGCCAATGGATGAAGAGGGGACAGCTCTCGCAGGCCCCTTCCGTCTCTTGCTCTACTGCTTACAAACACTCGGATCTGAAGCTCTTGCTGGGTGTCTTGGGTGCGCCACTTGCCTTGGTGCACGTTAGCACGGTTGACCCTTTCCCTCCCCTTAGCATCAAAGACACCCCTATTGTTAGCTCCTAATCCTTTCTCTGTGTTCAATGATTCGTTTAGTTTCTTTAGTGTTAAGCTTAATTAGTTGCATATTAATTAACTTTCTTTGAGCTTCTACCTATATACGCTATACATTTTTCAAGGAAATTGGTCCAGCGGGTTGAATCTGAAGTGTTTAATTTTGTAGCTTTGGTAGTGAAATCTGAACATTTGATGTTTGTATAGAGAATACAAAATTGAGGGCCGTGGGATGAATGTCTTCTGGACAATTTTCTTGGCAATTTAGGAGGGTTTTTTTTTTTTATTTTTTTTTTTTTATTTTTTATTTTTTTGTCTTCAGGGTTGTCTTTGTTTTGGTTTTGAGATTATGTTATTTATTAAAAAAAAAAATGCACAGATAATAGGAATATATAAGTAATGATTATAAGATGAATTATTCAAATACTCATTAAGTTAAAATATTGATTATTGATTAAATTTAATATTTTTTACCAAAAATAAGTAATGATTTAAATAAATTTAAAAAATTAAGGGAATTGGAAGGTGTGCAGCTGTGCACCACATTGGCGAGAATGACGTAATCTTTTTATATTTTTATATTTTATAGGTTAATATAATTAAATAAAAATATTCAAAAAAAATTGATTTTCCATATGCTTTAAGAGAAAATATTTTCAAGGAAAATGATTTTTCTGAAAATATTTTTCGACGGAAACCATTTTACGTCGAAGTAAACGGAGCCTTAGTTACTTCACTTTACACTTATGAATTACTATGCGATTTAATAAGTTCTCTAAACTTTAAAACTTTTTAATTTAAATTTATGAACTTTTAATTGTAATTAATTTGAACCATTCCATCATATTTTAAACGTTAAAAGTGAGACAATAACGTTTATATCCTTGATTTTTTTTTTTATATAAAATTTTAAATTTATCCTTAATTCCAAATTAAAAAGAAAAAAAATCAAAGATATTTTAGTTTTTTAGATATTACCGTTAGAAGTTATGTAGCTAAATTTGACAAAGATGTTCAAATTACCGCAATTGAAAGTTTATAAATTCAAATTCAAATTAAAAGGTTTTGAAGTTTGAAGGTTTGTCAAATCGCATATTAATTTAAGTGTTTAAAGTGAAATTTCTTCAACTTTTTATTATTTTTGAAAATTACTTTAAAACCCATGTTTTCAAAATGTCAAAACAAACATGTATGTGTTTGGCTTAGCAGTTAGAAATTATAATTATAGGTTTAAAAATTACTTTAAAATTATAGGTTTGAAAAAATGAATAATAATAAACAATTTGCATTTTCACACCGCCATTTTTTTCAAACGCTTTTTTTTTTTGAAATATTCAAGCGCTTTTTCAAACAAGATACTTATCGCAATGTCACCATCAACAAAGATTAAAGCAAAATTCATTTATATATATATTAGGAGCTAGCAAAATAGGAAGAAAAAAAATCCGAGTAATGTGTATAAACCTTCCCTAGCGAATCAGCAAAACACTAGTGTGTATACATGGTTGTATAAATTATTTACCAAGCAAGTCTAGTCCAATATTGCTACTTTCTTTGTCTGTCGACTGTCGCTATAAATCTGAAACCAAGAAGTTTCTGTACAGCTGAAAAGAGAAGTTTCTGTAGCGGGCGGCAGTACTGCTTCAGCTTGCCACATGTCAACATGGAAAGAGAAGAAAAGAGGGTTCCACGTGAATCTTTCTGTCAATAAAGTTAATCTGGTCTAATTTTTCACGACACCAGACCAATTGGTCCGTCGTTAATCTTGACATATTTAGCACTCTTGAAACCAGTTTGAGTTCAACTTGAGCAAAGAGTAGTAAATGATCCAGCAGTACTTGATCGTTGTCAGGCTTTTGAAACCTCTTTACTATGCAATTTCCGCTTCTCAATATGTCCTTAAGCTTTTTATCCTTCTGCAAGACATGAATTAGCTAGGAGGGTCAACATCTTCAATTACAAACAATCAATTATCTGAAAACTTAGAAAGCAAAATATTATTAACCTTCTGAAGATCAGCTCGAATCTCCGTCAGGAAACCCAAGTCCGCATCATTTTGGAGATTGGTAGGATTTTGCCAAGGACCATTTAAGATCACATGATTCCCTTCATCTTTGTCAGCACGAATAAATCCCCAAAACACCCGCATTGATTCCTCAATGACTTTTGCTATCATACAACTTGAAATTGCATCTTCCTCCTCACCCCTTCTTACCTTCTTATCCTTCGAGCAATCATCTGGCAATGAAAAAATATATATATATGCTTAAAATTATATATATGAAGTGCAAGGTGCTCAAATGACATAACACATGCCTTTTATTTATTTACCTCTAATGGCAGGAACTTGAAGAAGGTTACGAAGAACACATCGATTATTGACATAGTTTTGCACTCTGGGGCCTTGAAATGCTTCGTTTTCCACAAATCTTTGCACCAGAACTTGAAACAGTTGAAATTCACCGGCAACTTGATTGTACCAATGAAAACCTTGAGAATCGTATTCCTGCAGTTTTTGGGCTTTCACATACTGCCAATGGAGTATTTCCCAAGAAAGGCAAGCCTGTCCTACATAAACCAATTCCAAGTCCCTTTGCAATTCTCCAATGAATTTCTGCATCGGGTCAGCCATCACCCTTCGTGCTTTACGTGACCATATGTTGTGTGGAAGAGACTTGGCAGCCGAAGCCGAAGGTTTTTGCTTTGAAATTGATTTAACTGGGTCTTTCAGCTGGAGAAATCCTACAGATTATCACAAAGCAAATATGTAAAGTTATTCAAACACAAACAGGAAATAAATCGAAAGAAGATATTTGTTTTACATTTTCTTTATCAAATATTTGATAATGAAACTTGTCTCGCTCAAAATTGACTTTGAAAGGCTCATTCTGTGTTGGATACTTTTAGAACCACGAGATGTGGAAGTGGGCTATAAAGCTTTACCATTACTAATATAAACCATTGGTAGACCTAAAGCCTATAGCCTAAAGGGAAGGAGGAAAGGTATGCTATATCAAATCAAACTCTTTGGATATGGACCTGCCACTTGTTATGGCCGGCATTCTGGTTTGAGTGGCGACAAGATATGTGACTCATAGGATCGGAGTAGCTTTAAACGCACTTAATTGGCAAAAAGAATAAAGGTAACGGAGATCCACATCGGTTGAAGGAACACTGTCTATAATATAAAATTGTTATGTGTTTTTTAATATGGAAGAAGATAAATTTTTACGAAAAAAATCAGATGGTACAAACAAATAATTAAGGATAAAAAAAAAAAAAAAAAGTAGAACCCTAGATTTGGTTTTGTGCCCTGCTGCTTTAAACATACCCAGAAATCAAAGTAGATGAGAGAGAGGCTAGACGGAAACTCACCAATTGCATGCATGGTCTGGCTGTTCAACATATCCAGTTTTCGCATTTTTTCTGCGTAGCCTTTGTAAACCTTTTGGACCTCTTCCATTCGATCTTTGAACTCGAACTTTTCATCAATCTTCAGTGGCTTTAGGCCTTGAACCATTGCCGGAGACTCCGGCTCTTCTTCTTCTTCTTCTAAAATAGTAGGAAGTCCCCCTGCTCTCACATTTCTCAGTTCCATTTTCAGCTGTTCTATTACATCCCGGTGCTCCAATAGGAAATCCAAGTCATCTTGGTAATCTTCAGATGGTTCCTTCCGCAAGTCAGTTCCTTCAGATTCTTCCGAACTAACTTCAGGTTCCGACTCTTCTTGGACTAAATATTCTGCTTCATGTTTGTTCTCAACTTTGCCAGACAAAGCTTTCGCTTCCCAGCTGCTTGAATTCTGCAAATGGGGTTCTAATTCTATATATTCTTCATCAGAATCATCTGACTGATCTCTGGCGACAGTTTCTTCTGGACCCAAAAGACTTTCAGAGTCCGAAAGTTCTTTAACATTCTCACAACTTGGAATTTCTTGTATATCTTGTACTTTTTCACCATCATTGGCCAAAAGGGCTTCAGATTCCAATTCTTCATCGACTCTTTTGTAAGCCAAAAACTCGTGGATAATTGAATCAATTATGTGATCACTGTCCGACAACTCTCCAACTGAACAAATTGTCTCCGGTTCGGAACAAAACCGTAGTGAGCAATCTTCTGAAACTGATTCAGCCTCATCCACAGAACCATCCTTACCCAGAAAATTTGCTTCTGCGCCAACTATCTCTCCCTTCTCGGAAATCCCATCCTCAACGAATGTGTTCTGTTCTGCTTTCTCTAAGGCCTTTCCAATACCAAAGCTTTCAACAGAGTCCTCTGTTTTTAGTTGACCAACAGCCTCTTCTTCTGAATTAAGCGTTTCACAATCCTTGTCGGCAAAAATCCCTGTACGGAGAATTTGATCGTTACAAACAGTATACAGTTCTTGGACGCTGAAACTCATGGCTTTTGGTTTTTCCAAGAATCCACCAATACCTTTCCCAGGCGAAAACTCATACTTACTAACTTTGGCAGCCGTAACGGACCTAAAATTTTCTCTTTCTCCGAAGCTTTTGTTGCCACTTTTACTCTTCTGTAAGCTAAAACCAACCTCTGCTCCTTCTTCTCTGAACCCATCAATATCCGAATCCCTTGACCCTGTTTGATCGTCTTGTTGGAAAGGAATGACACAGCAACCACAGTCGTTTTTCGAATCAATTGCCCGAGATCTGCGAAAAGAAGAAAAACTCTCAGTTTTAATTGATTAAAATGCTTGAAAAACAACAGAACATAACACAAAAATGTATGCGTACCTGAATATGAATCTGATCATTAAACCAAAAACATAGAACACACAGTTGCGGAAAAGAACCCATACAGAACCCATAACGCTCGTCATGTTCTCCGTGCAGAAATTCATTTAGAAAAAAGCAGTATCGAGATCAAAACGGGCTTTGAGCGTAAGCAAGTTTTTGGTACCCATCATTTCAATCAACCTCGAACTTTTTTACTCAATTCCAAGCAACGTTGGAGAGTGACACGGACACGGAATTTCTCAATCGAGATTCACTGGGGATAGTGGACGCTCCACTCGCAGACAGCGAAGTTTGTGGGGGAGTGAAAGAAAAAATCCGAGGTATTCTTTGGTAATTGAGACCAAACTGGCGAGATTGTAGGGGGAGATAGATGAGAAAATTCTGCAGAGAAAGAAAGCAACGTGTGAGAAAGATTATTACGTATATTTAATGAAGTGTAAATATCGGAATTTCTTTTTGGGGAAGCTTTTGATGTGTCGGGGCAATAGCTGTGAGAGTTTCCATCGCGGGTTTTGGGAATAATTATTTGAGACTGACATCGTGACACGTTTCTGAGCTGCGACGCGGGAGTCAAAGGCGTATCCTGAGGTGGACACTTTGGTCGGTTTGTGTCCATTAAGGATTTTTTAAAAAATATTTTTTCCCCTTTTCTTTAATGAAATCAAAATTATTATATTTAATAATAGATAATTTACATTCATGTTAACAAATTTTCGCCTTTTATTTTAATTAAAAAATTACTATTTTCTTTTTTAATTTAATTATTCACCTTTTCAAAACACCTACATTTCACCTTTTATTTTAACAATTAATTTTTATTATTTTATTTAAATAATTTTTTTTTTCAAAGCATATGCATCTCAAAGTCAATATATATTTTTTTCCTAACGTTTGTTGAGATATAGTTTTTATCAAATTTGATGAGCACATTAACAAGTAATAAATCAATAATTTATGGTCACCTGCTACACGACGCAAAGATTTCAACATTTCAGAAGAATTGCTAATATTGACAAAGCCCATAATCTTCCAAAAATGGCACTATCTTGCGAAGAGGATGACTGTTGGCAGGGTTCGTTCCCCTCTGTTTAAAGGGATATTTGTAGCTTTCGAGCTTGTTTTCTTCATGTTTTATATCAAAATCCCACTTCCAAAAAAAAAAAAAAAAGTTCAATAATTTTTGGGACAAAATATGTTTTCACTCAAAATATGTTAGCCAAAATAACCTTTAGCTAGCCGAACATAAATACTCTATCTTTTTTTTTTTTCTATTTTCTTTTTGTCCTATGACTTGGTCGATCTGTAGTGTGTTGGATTTGATGCATATCAATATTAATGTGTTCTTAAAGCACATTATACAATATCGTTGTTGATTATATTGGCAATACAAGTACGATGTACATACTTTAAATTAACAAACTAAATTTAAGGAAATTACTAGATCTTGTCATGTACGCATGTGAATTAAGTACGTGTTAAACTTGTGGGCCGGGGGTTCCTTTTAGTTCCATATAATATGATTTATATTAGAGACTAAGTGATCTATTTTTAATGTTGGCTTTCCATTCAGTGATTACATGATTCATGCTTGTATGCGGGTTTGCTTTATGTAAAAATCAATCATCTTGGCCGGCAGATCACGTCAGTTTCAGGTGTTCTCTTTCTTTCTTAGCCATACATGCATGGAAGAAGGGGAGGGGATGAGGTCATTTTCAGGATATCATATCATGATTCATGATAAATATAGCCCAATACAATAATCATAACCATTAAGAATATATAAATTGCCCATTACGGCACGCTTGTGTGTGGAGAAATAATGAGACGAGAGATAATCCACCGCAATTATATATGCTTAATGAAGGAGATTTGTCTATTTTAACCTCTCTCTTTTTCACCCCAGGTGTATGGTAACTCTAGTTTAACCATCTTGTTCATAGCACAGACAGTCAACCCAATGGCAATGGGTCAAGAGTCATTTCCGTTACCGTGAAATACGGTTTGCCAAGTAGTCCACCGCACTAGCTAGTAGCCTTCCCTTCGCCTTGTGAATGACGTGTGAAGACCTGCGATCCCTACGACGACGGAGTCAACGTGAGAAGCGACTTCTGCCGTGCCATGCTTGTTGACCAGTGGACCAGTGGACCAGTTGAGGGAATGGCAAAACATCTCTCATGCTCTTAACCAGTTGGGTGGCGACGAATCACTCCACACTCTTTAATGGTTGTGTAAGTGGTTTAACCACCGAACGACATTGAGGTGGGTGGTTCGGCACTTTTGAAAATATTTTGAAGGCAATTTGACCGGGCTTTTGAAAATTTTCAGAAGTGATAGAACTGTACGTTTCGAGAGATTTTATTAGTCTTTTAGCTATTTTTATAAGTGGTCAAACCACATTCAACAAGCTTAACAGGCTTAAGGCCTATGGGGATCTCTTAATATTGGGTATGAATTATGAAATGATACATATCACGTAACACCTGTAGGCCGTGACAAAGCCCAAAGAAACGAAATCTCTCCATTGGGCTCTCATCCTTCCTTCCTCCGCCTCAAAAGGGCCCAACCCTCGCACTCCAACTCTTTCAAAACCCTAATTCAAATCCTAACGATAGCGGTTTGGTTAAAAATAGGAGCTAGTGAGAGAAGGATGTTGTTAGCTACGACCGTATGCCGCTAGTCCAAGCAGCCGAAACGAACCGAATAGACCTCACCGCCAAAAACTAACCGCTTCAATCTCTTCCTCCTCGCAAACACATCATCGGGCTTGAGACCCGCCCCACGGCAGTTGAAATGTCGGACCCAGAGAATTGGACCTGCAACATGCCAACATTTGCTGCTGATAAGTGCCGAAATATTCATATTTTAACCCTTAATTTACATTTGTTAATTTCTTAGTTTTTGTTATTTTGTTCCATTTTATTTCTCTTTTGTGTTTTTTGTGTTTTTGTAGGTCATGAAAGAAAAGAAAGCGTTTCTAGAAATGTTCCAAGCTTAAAGGGCAAATTGAGAAGACCTAGAAGATGTAGAAATTATTAAATCGGAATTTATCAAATTGGAGTCAAAATCGGATGGCATTTGGATTATGCACATGTCTTGGTATTTTGACCATAACTTTTAGCTCAAATATCGGATTGAGATAATTCCAATGGCATTGGAAAGCTAACTCAAAATTATACAAATCATTGTGAAATATAATTTTCCTAATTTGGACCTCCGTAATGCTAAAATCACTCCGTAAGTTAGAAGCCCAATTCTGGACGAATCCTTCTCTGATTTGTAATAGGATTGTCTCCTAAATTGACTAGGAGATAGAATTCTGAATTTCCTAGGTTTACTAGGGTTTCTATGACTCTTCTAAGCCTATAAATAGACCTCTAAGCCTCATAATTAGATATACAATTTTAGAGAGAAGAATTTGGAGGTTACTTTTAGGAACGGTTTTCGGTTCTTTCTTTTCCCTTTCTTTTTAGTTTTATTTTAACTATGTGTAACTAAATACTTTTGTGGGTCTAGATTGAAGCCCTAATTATGCTTATTTAATATTTCAATATTGGAGCCTTTGTGATAATCATAATGTGTTACTTAACTTGATTAATGTCCGTTTTATTGAATTCCTCATATGTATGTGATTGGCCATTATATACATGTTGTATGGATTAGTTAATTAAATCAATTTGGATGATTAAGTCCTGGTTTTAATAAGAGTAACAAAATCCACACCGGGTTCTTGAGTTAATCAACATGGGGAACCGAGAGTAGACACCCATACCCTAGGCCTCATGTGTTTGTCGGTTTTCACAGTTTTTATGCTTTCTTAAAGAACAACTTAGTAGACACCCATGCTAAATCCTTTAAGAAATAAAATAATTATAGTAGATACCCATGCTTAATTCATTGCTTAGGGAAACCAATAGCTTAAGGAGTAGACATCCATGCCCTTAGGTTAGCAAACATTAGGTATTCATAATATGATTGGAGTAGTGGCATATTGTTATATTATTTAAATATGATTAGTGGTGGATATTAAAGCCCTACACTTTTATTTATCTTTATTTTTATTTCTTTTCTTAATATCAATCTTGTGACAACTTGATATTTTAATTTAGTTCTTTAATTATAAGCAAAGTTAACAATCCTCGTGGAAATGATCTCGTATTTGCCTGCTATACTATCGTTTTGATCTTGTGCACTTGCGAGTAAAACGTACTAAATATTATCTATTAGATATTTTAATTTAGTTCTTTAATTCTAAGCAAAGTTAACAATCCTCGTGGGAATGATCTCGTATTTGCTTGCTATGCTATCATTTTGATCTTGTGCACTTACGAGTAAAACGTACTAAATATTATCTATTAATTTAGGTAGTATTTGGCACAACAGCTGCAACACGGGCCTAGAGGACAGCGACGACAACTTCTACTACCGCGTGCGTTGCAAAGTGCGGTTTGATGAATTCATCAAGACGGGCTACGACACTGGCGACGACCTCTACTTAGCCTGCCTCAGTCGCCGCCACAACGACTCCACCATCAAGGCCGAGTTGCTCTCTCAGCCCCTCTATGACTCCCCTAGCCCCAGCTCCTTCTGGAACACCTTTACCCTTGACGCCGAAGCTGAAAATAAATGGATGCTCCCTTGATTATATTTTTGGGAGTATCATATTGTCTATTTATAATATACACAAATACATGAGATGGGTCTGCAGTGTACATAGCAATTTACAATATATGAAAACAATATATGGTGCAAATATACAATATATAAAAGTAGCTGTTGGATAGAGGCAATGTAAGGAAGGAGCTGTTGGTAATAATCCAAAGAAGAAGAGAATCAATATAGCCGTTGAGGAGAGGAGATTGACCGTGATTGATGCTAGTCTTCGCTTTGTGATTGTGGCTTGTGTGGAACATGAGGTGGAGGATGACTAATCATATTAGTCTCGCTTACAGGCCCCCACAAGCTAATAGGGGGAGGAAGCACCTTTAGCTTGTCGCGAAGGAAAATAAAGTGAAAGGAGGTGAGTCCTTTGGTAAAGATTTTCAGGTTGAGTTACTGAACCATGAAATTTTGATTGAAAATCAAAATTCAGCCATAACATCCGATGCTAGCAAGTTTGCTTTCTTTACTAAAAAACAAGGAGCAATCTCATCTCATGGGAAGAAGAAATATGGTGGGCCACCAAAGTTCACCCAATACCACCAAGGACCTCTAAGAATTAATTTTCAAAGTCAATTTCGTGGACCAAGATACCTACAACGACACTATCCTTCAAATATGCAGCAGCCTATCAATTCTCCTCATTCACAAGTCTCTCACCAGCAGCATCGATTTTCACAATAGCAGCTTAAACCTTTACAACAATTTTCCAACCAGCAACAATTTTTCCGCGGTACTTCTCCAAGGTCACCTTGTCAAATTTGTGGCAAATCTAATCATTGTGCCTTGGATTGTTACCATAGGATGGACTATGCCTATCAAGGCAGACATCCACCTTCACAATTAAATGCTATGGTGGCACAATCCAATATTTATCAAGAAGATGAGCAACCTTGGTTCGCAGATAGTGGGGCTAATGCTCATATTACCTTTGAGCTTCAAAATCTTTCTATCCAACAACCATTCCAAGGTGATGAAACTGTGGGAATAGGTAATGGTAATGGATTGCAAATCCAAAACACAGGTTCATCCACTTTTCAAACTGCTTTTTCAAATATTGTCTTGAAAAATATTTTACATTGCCCAAAAGTCTTTGTCAATCTATTATCAATTAATCGCTTTTGCATTGATAATCATTGTTATTTCATACTAACCGAGTCTTCTTATTTTATCAAGGACATTTTAACGGGAGCAACACTCTTGGAAGGACCGAGTGAAGCTGGCTTGTATCCAATCTACTTGAAAAGAACCTCATTGAATAAATGTCGTGGTCTCACCGCTTTCTAGGAATAAATGCCACATTTGATGTGTGGCACTCACGGCTTGGACATCCGGCTAACCCTATTGTTCATCACTTAGTCACATCTCAAAGTCTCCCTATTTCTGGCACTTTAGTTAAATCTCACCTTTGCTCTTCATGTCAGTTTGGAAAATGTAAGAAATTACCTTTCACTGAGTCTACACATGAGTCTATTTCATCCCTCCAAATCATTCACTCTGATGTATGGTCCTCACCAATTATATCTACAAATGGTTATCGATATTATGTTATTTTTATTTATGACTATTCAGGATTTAGTTAGATGTACCCTCTCCATAAAAAATCAGATGTCTTTAATTATTTTGTTCAATTTAAAAATCTTGTTGAAAATTTATTTTCGTGCACAATCAAACAATTTCAAAAGTGATGGGGGTGGTGAATACATGTCACGTCAATTTACATCTTTTTTAACCACATATGGTATTTATCATAGGGTGACATGTCCACATACTCCTGAGCAAAATGGTATTTCAGAACGCAAGCATAGGCATATTATGGAAGTTGGTCTCTCTTTTAGCACAATCTCACCTAAATATTGGATAGATACTTTTCAAACTGCCATTTATTTAATTAATCGGTTACCATCATCCATCCTTAAGCACATGTCTCCATACTTTAAATTGTTTCAAAAGGAACCTGATTATTCTATTTTACGAGTATTTGGGTGTGCATGTTGTCCTTTGCTAAGACCATATTCCATGCATAAACTTAGCTTTAATAGCAAAATGTGCATCTTTCTTGGCTACAGCTCTAACCAACGTGGTTATAGGTGTCTTGATCCTATTTCAAAAAGAGTTTATGTGTCATGACATGTTGTGTTTGATGAAAGATTTTTTCCAACTAAGGATACACGACCAACTCCTTCGTCTTTTTCCAAGATTGCTCCAGCCCAGGTACTTACTTTCATCTCACTCCCTAACTTTAATTTAAATTTCAACACCTCACCACACATAGATACACCTATTCCCACCCACCGACCCGAAACCCCATCTTCTCAAAATCCTCCAAATTCACCTACTAGGTCCCCACCCAATCCACCTGCCTCACTCACTCCTATACACCAACTAACACTGATTAGGTCCCTTGACCCTATCCCATACCACCTCTCGTCCACTCATATTCCACCCCCACATCAGACACCTCCCTCTCAACCATCTATACCTCCCTCTACTTCAATTCAACCCCTGCATCCCATGACTACTAGGTCCCCAACAGGCTCCATTAACCCAAGACCTTCTCTGATTATATCCTTCACTATTGTACCAAACATCCTCTCAAAGCCTTAAGTGTTGTCTTTCCCGAGATTGAGCCCACCTGTTTCAACCAAGCAAACTCAGCACCTGAATGGTGTTTAGCTATGCAACAAAAGTATGAGGCCCTAATAAAAAATGGCACCTAGACTTTATGTCCAAAACCTCCACACCAAAACCTGATCCACAATAAATGGGTTGACAAAATTAAAAGAAAACCTTATGGCACTATCGACAGATTTAAAGCTTGTCTTGTGGCTAAAGGATTTGATTAGAGAAGTGGCATTGACTACACAAAGACATTCTGTCCAATGATTAAACCAGCTACTATCCAACTTGTACTTGCTTTCACTGTTCAATTTGACTGAAACATCAAGCAACTCGATGTCTCCAATGCCTTTTTGCATGGTACTCTCAATGAAGATGTTTTTATGGAGCAACCTCAAGGATTTGTGGATCCTCATCACCCTACCTTTGTTTGCAAACTCCATAATGCCCTATATGGCCTTAAGCAAGCACCTCAGGCACGGTTCAATCGACTATCTCTTTCTTTACATCATCTTGGTTTTGTGGATTCTTTAGTTGATTCCTCCCTTTTTTATTTTTCACTCAAATAATGTTGTTATTTTCTTACTTGTTTATGTTGATGATATTTTAGTCACAAGAAATAACAAGGCTGCCATTTCATCTCTCATTTATGCTCTACAACAAGAATTTCCTCTAAAGGACCTTGGTGAATTAACGTTTTTCTTGGGCATTGAGGCTGCTCGCACTCCCACTTAGCTTCATCTCTGACAAACCAAGTACATCACAGATCTCCTTCACAAAACTGGAATGGTTGGAGCAAAGCCTTACTTAGCTCCATGTGTGTCTGGCTCATAGCTCTCTTCCTCAATTGGCGACCCCGTACCTGACCCCAGCATCTATCGCCAAGTAGTGGGGACCTTACAGTATTGCACTCTTACTTGATCTGACATCGCCTACTTTGTTAATCAACTCTATCAACACTTACACTCCCTGACCACTCTACATTGGACAGCGGCTAAGCGGGTTCTTCGCTACTTAAAGGGAACACCCAATCATGGTCTACTCTTTTCCAAAGGCAACCATTGTTTAACGGCATTTTGTGACTCTGACTAGGCTGGGAACCCAGATGATCGTCGGTCCACCACAGGCTTCGGAGTTTTCTTTGGTTCCTGTTTGATATCTTGGTGTGCTAAGAAGCAACCCATTGTGTCTCGCTTACAGAAGTCACGCCTAAACCTTAGCGCCCAATGAAGACAGAGGAGTACTTCGACGATGGGGTGGGGGCCTCGGGTCTTGAGGATTGCGGGGGTTCAAACCACCCCTTTGTGTCAATGAAGGTGACCGAAACCACTTGAAAGCGTCCTAACAAGATCTGCAAACATAAATGATTCAAATATGCACAACCTGGGGTTCAAATTAAAGCTTTATTATTCTAGGGGTTCAAGAGCAAATAAGGATATCATAATCTTTGATCAAAGATTATATATTTTTTGAAATATTTGGACATTGAGCGTAGACTAGTAGTAGTAGCCCATTTTGCATTAGTATAAGCTTAGGCAACCAAAATATGATTGAAATAGTTTTCATGTTTGATTTTATTTGCAATAGATGCAGTTTTTGAAGGATTGCATTTGAATGGAGATGCACTAGGATCGTTGCTTTGATGGTTTGGATCTTTCATGCGAATTTAAATAGACAACTCAAAACACGGCTATGTAAGATTAGAGAATCTCATGTTACGAAATCGTCAGGTTAAAATCAAAATTTAATGTCTTAAAAGAAAACATGAGAATCTCAAATTTTGAATAAATTGAAGGGGATTTCAATCTCCTAGTTGTAGTCTTACGAAAATTAATTTTTGGTTATTTCAATTTAGTAAAAGTGGTTTAAATCTTTACTTTTGAATAGCACTCAGTAAAGATAGCGAGTATTTTTATTTTTATTTTTTTTGAAAAGATTTCAGATTTCATAACCTAATAAAAAGCTTTTTGTGCAAGTACAATCTCTGTTACACACTCCGATAAGGATCCATCCACAATTGCTCCTCACCTATATTCGTTGCCAGCTTCGCAATACAACATGCCGCTTCATTCGCCGTTCTCTTAACATGTTGAATTTTTCAACTACGAATATTTTGAAGTTGAATTTGCACTTAGTAACTAAAAGATAGTGAGTAGTATTCATGCACTAAATGAATACAAAGTAATATAAAATTTCTCTCTTTTACAATTCTTTGAAAAAGTAAAAAAAAAAAGAGAAAGAAATAAAAAATATTTGAAAAAAATTATTTAAATAAAATAGTGAAAGTTGATAGTTAAAATAATGAGACTATTGGAATGATTTAAAAAAGTGAATAGTTAAAATAAATAAAAATGTAGTTTTAATTATTTTGGTAAGTAAAGTTTGATGAAGTGGTTAAGAATACTCTAACAATGTTAATGCCCGTTGAAGCCCAGTCCAAATAGGCAAATACAACTAATACCCAAACTAAATGGCGGCCTATCTGAGCTGCATTTGCTTCGAGAGAAACCCACTTTTCACTGGTTGGCTCTCATCCCTTCCTCGCCTCTTAAAGATGCATACTTGACGTTCGCAGGCAAAGGCATGTCTCTCTTATTTTGTGTGAGAAGGTTTCCCTTTTCCAATCCTTTAACTCTCTGAAACGTAATCGTCATCTGACCATCGAATCTTGCACCGGCCAAGTCCTTCTTTGGCCAGGAGAAGGGAGAATGGTGTATTGAAGGAACACCACTTTATTTTATTTTATTATTATTTCTTTTTGAAATGTCCGCACAAGAAAGAAGATAGAAATTTGAATTAGTGACTTCCGTTTTATTAAGTATAGTCTTGAACTATCTCTTAGGGACAAGGAGCACCACTTTAGGTCCTGCCATCAAGCTCCCCCCATTCCCTTTAAAAAGGTTGTCCAATATGGACCTTTCCCTCAGTCCGCAACGAATTATGATTCTCTCTATTTTAAAATTTTTCAATTTTCTTAATTTAATGCATTTTGTAGAGTAGTGTTGTTCAAAAGTTTTAATGATGGTAGTGCATTAAATGTATTATCATTTAAAATGTAATAAATGAAAAAAATAAAGAAATTTTGAAATAGAGAGGATGTTTTTCCGTCTTCAATGGCTTTCTCTGCCATCGCGTAATTCAAGCAGATGGGCTTCACCACCGAGCTGCCCGGGGCATGTTGCCCAATTGCAGGGATCCTACTGCAGATGACATCAAGCAATCATCTGAAATGTTCCAAGTCCTAAGCCAGTTGATGTAGACGTGGGCCTGTTGAGCCCTTGTACGGTTGGGCTTCAAAATCCAGATTCCTGAGTTAGGCCAAGTCCAATTGCTGAGATTCGGCTGCCAAACAGAGCTCAGCGGCCGAAACCATTCATGCCTGTCTGTTGCTTGAAATCACAACAGAGTAATTGGACAACCCAAATGATTCTTAGTATTTGACTAATTTTAAACACAAAGCCTAAAGAAGCGAAACACGAAGCCCAAGTAAACCTACTTTAAACACAAAGCCCAATGAAACGAAATCTCTCACTTGGGCTCTCATCCTTCTTCCGCCACAAAAGGGCGCAACCCTCGCACTCCCAACTCTTTCAAAACCCTAATTTAAACTCTTATCCTAAGAGACCCTAATTTTCTATTTATTTTGTTTTAGACCGTACTACGAAACCAAACGTCTGCTCCACCCAACATAAGCCTCCAAAAACGACAGCGTTTGTTTGTTTGTTTGTTTTTTTCTCCCGCACTCTCCAGCTCTCTCTTCTTCCCACCTCTCGAGCTCTCTCTCAGTTTGCCACCTTCAGGGATGGCGGAGCAACGCCTGGGCCGGTGGGTCATGGGCCCGACGCCGGCGTGCTCAGAACCACTTGATTTGGGCTCCTGTGTTTTTCTCAGTATCCAAACGGGAGGAGATTGATCTGTAGGTAAGAATATTGTGAATTTTATTTTTAATTTTTTGGATGGGTATGGGATTGGCTGATTTGTTGGGGTTTTGGTTGAATTGCTTGAATGGGAGGAGGAAGAAGTTTTGTAGGCATCAGATTTTCAGTAGACGTTGGCTGTTTTGGTTGTTGATTTTGACTAACAAGCAATTTAGAAGATATTTAGTTTTGGCTGTGAATAGCTGTGCTGGGTTGTGATTTAGTCTGAGAGGAAAACATATTTGTTTTTGGATTTGGTGTTTTGATGTCTGTTGGATTTTGTTACTGGTGACCGGAAATTTGAGAGCATCTGTAGAAAGCCTAGAACACAACAAACAAAAGAACAAAAAAAAAGAAAAAAAAAAAAAAGGAAAAAGGGACCTGCAAGAGATAAGGAGAAAGGGGCGGGAGAAGAAGAAGATATACCTTTAAAAAATAATTTAAATGATATAGATAAAAATATTAAGAAGCTTTTAATAATTTATTAACTAGAAAATGTTAGGAGGCTTTTAATAATTTATTAACTAAATTACATAAAGAGTGTTGAGAAGCTGCATAAAAATTTGGCTACTCCGGTCCAAGCGGCCGAACCGAACAGACGTCGCCGCCAAAAAGTAACCGCTTCAATATCCTCCTCCCCGCAAACACATCATCAGGCTTGAGACTCGCCCCATGGCAAGCGAAATGTCGGACCCAAAGAAGTGGACCTGCGACAACTGCGGCAACGTGGGCCTAGAGGACGGCAACGACGGCTTCTACTACTGCGTGCGCTGCGGCGCGCGGGCCGATGACTTCATCGAGACGGGCGTGGCAGATGAGGACTTCGTTGACAAGGGCTTCGACACTGGGGCCCTCTACTTAGCCAGCCACAGCCGCCGCCGCAACGCCTCCACCATCAAGGCCGAGCCGCTCTCCCAGCCACTCTATGACTCCCCCAATCCTGGCTTCTTCTGGAACACCCTTACCCTCGACGCCGAAGCCACGCCTAAACCTCAACGTCCGATCAAGACAGAGGAGTACTTCAACGATGGGGCGGGGCCCTCGGGTCCTGAGGATTTCGGTGGTTCTTCGGTGAAGGGTGTGGCTCCGGGCTTTGAGGATTATTACAACGAGATAAGGATCAGGTATGTGATGGGTGTGCAGCTGATGGTTCAGTTTCAGTGCGAGGCTTTAGTGAGGGAGTTCAAGGCGAGCCCTTTGATTTGTGGATTTGCTGGGACGCTTTGGATGAGGTTCGTGGCTGGCACTGGCGTCTTTGACGACGACTGGGCCGACCAAACCATTCAGGACTCCGAATTTCAGACACCAGGTATTCAGAGGGAATCGACTCTTCATATGTGCCTTGATATGCATTTATGTTCTTTGCAAACTACTTGGCTCGCTAATTTAATTAACATTGTCTCTATGCAATGCATATACATGGAACTTTATTATTGGTGAAAAGAAAAAAAATGGAACCTTATTGTGTTGATTACTTGCTTATTGCTTATGATTGGTAGCGGGATGGGTGTTTGTTCTGCTATGCTATTTTCTTTTTCTTTTTTTGAGTTATTGCTATTTTCTTGATTAGGGAATACATTTCTTCCTTGATTTCAGAAGAACCGGAAGATCACAACCAGCGCCCTAAATTCAGAGCAGAACCTCATAATATGTATGGTAAGCGAGCAGTAATGATTTGGTGTAGATCCTTAAGGAAGAGGATACCATTATCTTGTTCTTTGGCTGTTTCATTTCTCGCTTGTCATATCGCGAGGGAAGCAATCTTGCCAACAGACATAGTGAAATGGTCCCTTGAAGGGAAGCTTCCATATTTTGCTGCCTTTGTTGAAATCGAGAAACGCATTGGACGGCCATCAAGTGCCTGCCCTATAAGTTCAAATGTTATGTTTAAACCTTCTCAGGCTCTTCCATTCCAGAAGTTGGAATCGCTGGCAGCATCGGTTGCTCAGTCCATAGGCTTGGATTTACCTCCAGTCAACTTCTATGCCATTGCTAGCCGCTATCTCTGGAAATTATGTCTTCCCCTGGAAAAGATTCTCCATCATGCTTGCTGCATATATGAGTGGTCAATGCCTCCAGATTTATGGTTATCTACAAATGAGTTGAGACTTCCTTCACGTGTTTGTGTGATGTCAATACTGATTGTTGCAATAAGAATTCTATATAATATACATGGTTTTGGAGAATGGGAAAATAGTTTATCTAGTCATTGTGGTTCCTCCCCCACATTGGACCAGTTAGGAAAGTTGGACCTCACTTGTGATTCCGATTCAGGTAGGGTATCTGGTACTCCTTACAACAGTCTAGATGACTTGGGCACAAATTCTAATAGAAACTCATCGAAGTTCAGAAATCTGAGTTGGATGCTGCAGAGCTTCTGCACAAGCTTGAAGCTAGATATAATGAGATTGCTGACTCCTTCGGTAAGGATGGTTGTTTGCTAATATTTTAAAAGTTCTAGGTTATAAAAGCTTTTCCTTTTGAATCTTTAAGATGATCAGCTATGCGGTAATTAACCTTTTACCTTTTACTGACAGAGTATTCAAAGGACTTACCTACATATCTCCAGTACTGTAAGGATGTGGCCTTTGCTGGATTAGAACCATCATTTGAGAATCACGAGGAAGAGAGGTTAATAGAAGAATTATGGGATTTTTATCAGAAAGAGAAGGTATTTACAGCTTAATGTAGTTATGATTCGTAAATCTTTGAATTTCTTTTTTGTTTCTAGTTTGCTAAGTAACAATTTGCACTAGCCAATTTAAGTTTAGTCTTCTCGGGGTTGAATTGAGAATAGGCTTCACGGATTATGTTTACGTTGTTATTGAGCACTCCAAAACATATCATAAAGTAACAGTTATTTTCAGTACAATTAATGTGCTCGAATTAACACTAACCTCATATAAATAATTTCTTTTTTCTTTTTTAAGTTATTATTGCATTAAAATTAAATGGCTAAACGTACCAATTCTTTTAGCATAGAAGAACACAAAACAAGCTTAATGTTGAAGGGGATGTTCTCTTCTTCTTTTTTTCTTTTTTTGTTATTTTTTCTTTTTTAATTTGATATATCTGATTTGCAGATTGACATTGTTTTTCATACAAAAAAGAAATATCATTCTACTCTTGAGGGTCGGAATTTAATTTTAAACCTAGGGCTTGTTTTAACTCTGCTCTTTGTCATATGGAGAGTCTTCCTTACTGGGCTGAAAAAGATAATATTGTTGTGTTCACTTGGCCAATTACTCATGAAAGGTCTGAAGAAGATATGCTGACAATCACATTATCTGTATTCTTTTCAGTTTGAATGGGAACTTGTATCTTTCTTTGCTCTTTGAAGGTTGCAAGGAAAGGTTTGCTGTCTTATTAGTGACCATCTCCTAAGCAGTTTCTTTCTTCCTGTGATTTTGTGCATACTCTTCGTGGTTGTGTCTCTGGGTTAAGCATACTAATTGGGGTATATATTTAAGTTTCAGTGAACTTTGGATAGATGTCACATATAGTTGTGCCTGCGCTCTTGGTTCCTTCATGTTACCCTCTCATGAGGTCTAGAGATGATATATTAAGAGCTCCGTTGATGTCTGTCTCCAGTGGAGAACCCAGGCATTTTTACTTGGAATTGGAGGGGCCAAATATCTTGTGAGACGGATGAGGGAGGAAATTTGGGAGGCGACTTTGAAGTAGTGGGGAAGAAAGCAGGGGATAGAGGGAGGAGTATTTTATGGAGAAAGGTTGCGCGATTAGGTTTTAGAAAAGGAGATATTATGGCTTATAGAAACCTTTTAGGAGTTAATTTTCGGGATTTAGAAAAGGTCCTTTTTCCATTTTTTTTTAATAGAAAAACTCTTAGATTTTTTAGAAAAAAACCCTTTTTCTCAGAGTTTGGAGGATGTTAAGGGGGGTTTTCCAGATATTTGGGGAGATTAACGAGGTTTCTTAGATTTTGAAGGTGGACCATGAGCCTCTTATTTTTATTATTGTTGTGGGGGGATGGGGGCAGCCATGGCCCCCTTCCTTTGCCGAGGTCTGCCTCACTCAAATAGTTCCTGCATATGGGAGATAGATATCTAATCTCAAGCTTGTATGACATCTCTTCAATGGTTGAGAAGACAAGATCTGTTAGCACCTTAAACTTTGTTTGAGTGCCACCAGTAAGTGGTTCAAATTGTGTGTGTGTTTTTTTTTAAAAAAATTTCTGGGCTGCGGATAGGATTGTGTATATGAATTACTGCTTTGGCAGAACAGTTTGAGCTTGGAAATAACTCCAATTGTTATTATTTCTAACTTGTAAAATATTTCATTGACTTCAGGATAATGAACCAGCAGAAACTCTTGATGAGCGATGTAGAAATAGTGCCTTTAACCAAAAGAGATCGAGGAATAAAGAATGGAGTAGTCATACATTTAATGATAAGAAGAAGATGAGAGATGAAGGGTGTGTTAGCAGCCCATCCTCAGATGATGGAACTTACCGTGCAGATGACTCACGGGGGGGCTGGGATGGTGATCATTCTTCTGAGAGTTCAGAGGGTGATAAAAACTCAGAACGCAAGGACCAAGCTTCAGCTGAAACTCTTAAAAATGAAGCCATCAGACGCATAAAATTAGACATGGAAGAGAACAGGTTCTTATACATTCCGCCAAGGGTCAATGTCAAAAGATTTGATTACCTTCACTATGTGAGGAAGAAGGATGAAGGAGCCTATACTTATGTTGCCCATGCAGATTACTACATACTGCTTCGTGCTTGTGCCAGGGTTGCCCAAGTGGACATTCGAATTATGCACATTGGGGTTTTGAGTCTTGAGAGGAGACTGACTTGGTTGGAAAGCCGAATCGACCACTGCTTGCATTTGACACCACCCATTGTTTCTTGTGAGTTTTGTACTGATGTCGCACCAGAACATGCTGCTGAGTGCTGATGATTCCACTGGATTTTTAAATTTGCATATTTAAGATTTCTACCATTGTGCTGTGGTCACGCTATTTTTTTTTTTGTCCAAATAAGAAGAAAATTTGAACTAATGATCTCCATTTCATTAGGCGTGATTCCAATTGATTAAACTATCTTTTGGGAACGGTCATATTATACTTAATTTCTCACACAAGGTAATTAAGCATGATTTGCAGGCCCTTTTCATTATTAGTCAGTAGGGAATAGGATCCTCTGCATTTCTAGCTCCATAATTTTATTATTATTATTATTTATTTTAAAAAAAAATTCTAGTTCCATAATTATCACTGCGTGTCTGCATCCACAATTAATTCGTAAACGTGGGACTTTAAATAGAGCATGATGGGCCATGGCCATGATAAAGTTGCTTGGAAATAGTACTGTACAAGCAATACCACGTGATGCTTCATTTATACCATTCCATAGACTAGAAAGTAGAAAGAGACTATCGGAGAATATGATCAACCGTTGGATCAGCTGCCTTCAGGGACGGGGAAATAGTTCAAATTGACAATACGCCTGTTATTGTCATTACGCTGCCCACCTAACAAAGCTAGCCCCAAAACATTCCAAACAGTAGGCCACCAGAAAGAATTTGTGTCAACTAATTCTGTTTTCTTAAGTCAGCTTATAGTTGTATAAATAGAGTTTACTTTTGGTATTGCAACCGGTGCTGTAGCTTTAATATGGATAATTTATTTTAAATTGTGGGCTAGTTGATTCGTCTTCTTAGCCAATTAGAGTGGTTTGACTACCAATGACTGAGTTGAGGACAGTTAAACCATCTATGCAGCCAAAAAGAGTAGTTCAATTGCCCCAATTTGACTTTTGAGGTGGCTAAATAACCCATGAGATTTGGCTTCTCCTAAACCAATCATTAAGGGTGGTCTGTCATTGAAAATAATTGATTCATCTTAACGGCAAAAGTGGATGGTTCAGTCACTCTAACTATTATCATTATAACTTTTATGAGATACAAGTTACACATTTTATTTTTCTTCCTATAAAAAAAACAAAGAAAATCTTACATATCCTTTAAGAGAACTCAAAAAATAAAAATAAAAAAATAAAAAATAAAATAAAATCAGTCAAAATTGTCATGTTGAAAGCTCAATCTGCATCTAAAATTAATGGGAAGAGTACTTTCGCCTGGACTGGGCCGCGGTCATGCAAATGAAACAATAGGTCCACGACTACAACACCAGCTATAAAAAATTGATGTTCAATTTGGTCCACCACTTTCCATTCCAAAAGGCTGCCACAGATTAAAAGGAAGAGCAGGAAATTAAAAAAAAAGTGCACCCCGTGGCATGACAATGAGAGGTCCGGCTTGGTCGAGTTCTAAATGGAACCGAACCTGTTGGATTGGAATTTGGAACATGTATCTTAGCAGACAATATGAGGGCATTAGTACGTGGATTAATTAATATTATTAATAACCAAAACCAATTGGCTTTCGGCTTTCTTATCTTATCAAGTTATGATTAGCAGCAAACGAGAAACAAAACTTGCCGCTTTGATCTACAAACCAAATAAGGAAAGGTGGCAGGCCTTCAGAGTACTGCCTCCTGCCTGTTTCCAGCATCTTTCATTGATTAAGCAAAGCCTTCTTGCCTTAAAAGCTCAGATAAACCAAGATAACATACAAAAAGTACTTATATCAGAACCTGTTTTTTTCTTTTTCTTTTTGTTAATTGAAATGCCACCAACCCTAAACAGACTAACGAATAGAAGGGTGCCAAGTGCCCCCCCTTCCCCCCCAAAAAAACAAATAGAAAGAAAAAGGAAAAACATAGGGAGTGCCTATATCAATTACACTTACCAAACAACTAAAATTATTAGAAAAGAATGAGGACAAAAATAGAGGTTTATTTTGTTGCCCCCAGTGAATGTGCACCAAACTGCATCGGTGCAATTATCCCTCAACAGGACAAGGGTGCACGTTTCTGCAAAAGTAGGAATGCCGTATAAATGAATGAGGACAGGATTGCAGATGACAAATCATAACAAATTGCATCCCAAAATTGATAAGCTCCAGCTTTGGACAAATAAGCATATATGGGATCGGCCGGACCCCTCTCACTCTATCAAACGGATAACATTTAAGCAACAATACTCATTTGCTCCACAAACAAGCTCTAAAACGTACAGTAATCAGATATATGATCAACTTCAACAGGAGGAGAGGAGAAAGAAACTGAGAAACATGTCAGAAAATGAAATCAACCTTCAGGCTAGCACTTAGCAGAAACTAAACGTCAATTAACAGACGGGTTCACGTACAACTAAGAAAAATTACTTCCCTTTGATCGTCAACATCTCTCCTCTTCCTGATCTCCACCATCAACATTTGAGTTATCAGTAACCATTAATCAGCAAACCTAAAAAGGGGCGAAAAAAAAAAAAAGGAGCATACTTCTTTCCTTTCTATTCCAGTGCTTTTTCCATCCCCAGATCAAGACGAAGAAGAAGACCCATTAGCAGAAACATGAAGATTAACACTGCCACCTCCATTAATGTACTCGCTCTCTTTCTTGCAGCAGTAAGCACTGGTCTCAAAGCTGACTCTGTCGCCATTCCCATTACCATTTTGACCGAAACCCATCTCTTTCTTCCTCAAAGGGTTCTTGTTGTTGTGCATCCAAACCTTGAGGACCCTTCTATCTACCCCAACCTCATTACAGAACTCCTCCACCAACATCTCATTGCTCTTCGGCATCTTCCAGCCCAGTTTCTCACAAAACTGAAACATCTTCTCCTTCTGTTCCTGAGAAAATTTGGTTCTGAATCTCTTTCTCCCAAGTGGGTTCTCGCCGCTCTCTGTCCTCATCACAGTTGGATGGGAGTTTTTGTGGTGCTCGTCATACTGCCGAGGAGAGGCGGTGCTGAGAGACAACAGCGTTTGTGGGATGGATGAGAAGTAGTACTGGGATGGTGGTAGGTGTGAGACTGGTGGCGGTGAGCACACTGGGCTCGGGCTTTGGCTCGTGGAGGAGAGGTGTTGTACGTTGAGGGCCCTGGGAATGAGATCGTCTGAGTCGCGGCGGTGGAAGTTCCGGTGGCAGCCACAAGCGGCGCATTTCAGTGAGGTAGGGTCGGAGTGGGTTGCGGTGGGGGAGGGCAGGAACTCACCGCAGCCGTCGAGGGCAAGGCCACCCATGCTCGCTGCGTGGTTCTTGAGGCATTCTTTGTAGGACGCCACCGCAAGCGGTTGCCGTGGCGGCGGCGTTGGGACAGCGGGGTTGCGCTGGTGGGGCTTGAGTGAGCCGTTGGTGAAAGATAAGGACTTGAAGGGTTTTGCCTGTGGTGGGGTTTCAGTATCTGTATCTGGGTTTTGGGTGGTGTTGGTGGGGTTCATTTCCATGGCTCTGTTTGGAACTTTGGGGGGTCACTCAGGGTTTTGTTAAGCTGAGAGAGGGTCCTTTGGAGAATGGATGTGAAAGGAAGGGGAATAAGCTAAGAAGTTGATGGCTTAAGACACATGATGATGATGATGATGATAATGATAATGATAATGGCAGAACATCATGGCGCTGAGGATGGAGATGGGGACAAATATCTTTTTAAGGATAGGGGGGTGGGTATACGGCTCCGGAGAGTCGGAGACCACAAACGGGGTTTCAGATTTGTTTTGATCGAGTAAATCCGCAAACGATTTAGTATTTACAACGGGGTTCCGTTTTAGCCCTGTGATTTCACGAGTTAGCTGTGGGCAATAAATTTGTCTGAAATAAATGTTGTTTTGGCAGAGGAAAGAATTATATTGTTTGGATTTGAATTTGGGAAGCCTTGTTTAACTCGGTCTTAAGCCGATACGTGGCTCATGCACAGGATCGATGCTAAGTACCGAAGTACATTTGAGGCCCAGTGATCATGCTCTGCCTTCTGCAATTTGATTTTCCCACTGCAAATATTACATGGTTTGTCTACTATCGCTGAAATCCTCACCAGTCACCTCCAGTCTCCGGTGCACTCTCATGTCTGCCCTTTTTCTTGTACGACCTACATCTTCAAATATTTTGAGGCCCATCTGTTATTGTCATATATGAGTTGGACCTCGTGCTCGTCCTTACTCCTTAGATTTACCAAATCATGATTAATTTCTGCATAATAGAACAACCCAATTTCACGTAAGAATCATTTCATGTTTATTATCCAAATTAGGTTTGTAATTATAAACAAAAACAAGAAAAGAAAATTGTAAATTAATGAGATGCTGGTGCAACTTGGACCTGCAACAGCTTATTAGTTAAGAGCAGTTCTTTTATGTACAGAAAGAGAGAGAGATATGCAACTAGTAGAACCGGAAATTAAAGAAATTGTTGATTAAGGGATAACTCTACTAATAAAGTACGTTGATGTGAGGCCACCTTTAAATAATTATCGTTTCGCCACGCTTCCACGTGTTTGAAAGAAATCTATAGAGTGCGACATGTCATGTTTTTCTGTTTTCTGTTTTTTTTATAAGTCCACACAAAAAGAAAGAGGGGGATTCCAACTAGTAACATCTGCTTCATTAAACGTGATCATGATTGATTTATTGGTGAGAACATGTTATTTTTCTGATTTATGTATATTTTAGTTTTAAAAAAATTATTCAATTTCCACTAGTTTACTTTCTAATTTTTGGCTACTCCATTTAATTTAATTTAAATTTTTTTTTTTTTTAAAAAAAAAGTTCTTATAGTGCAAGTTGATTAAAAAGAAAACTCCATCTTTTGTAGTTTTGATGATACTTTAATTAGGGATTGGGTTGAGATATATTGATAGAGGTGATGAGGAAGACAGATGTGATGTTTTTTGTCCTTTTATAATAAAGCCTAATCCACAATCATGGTCTGTTAGAATCCAAGAAAAATTCTTCTCCAAATATATAATTCTTAATTCATATGGGTTTGAAGTTATGCAGTGAAAAAAAATATTGAGCCAAAGATGTGCCAATTTTGCTGCGCTATAAAAGGAATATGACGGGAAATGGGCAACATGCTGAGGAAAAATGGAGATTGGAGGGGGGTGGTGGCGCTTAGGAGTCAAACAAGTTGTTAATGGCTTAAAACAATGCTCTGACAAATATGTCATCATCAACAAGCACGCGCGTCGTCCAAAATGATAAACATCTGAGCCTGAGTAGTAGTAGTAGTAGGGGCAGCACTAGATTTGGATCTACTACATACGTGACATGCCGTCCACCAAGTTTATGCTATATGCATTGCTTTCTTTCTTGAATCATTTCTCTCTTCCTTATTCAAAATAGTTTTTAACTTTTTATTGTCAAATGAGACCAGATAAAATGTTCTTTCTGTACCCCAAAAAGAAAAAAAAAAAAAAATTCATTGTGATTTGGAGGTGGTTTCAGTTACTCTCTAACCCGTTTTGAGAGTAGTTAATCACCCATTAGAATTAGTCAAAAGAAAAGATGATTGACCATCCCAAAGGTTTATGGGGATGATTTGGTCACTCCTGAACCAATATATTTTAATAGTTTTTATATTGTAAGGTAAAATTGAATGTGATAATTTTGGAAAAAAATGGTTAGAATTTGTATGGGTGTCATGAATTTATAAATTCATTTTGAAACTATATGAATTTATTTATTATAAGGTTAACCTGAAATGTAACACTTTTTTAAAATATTAAAAAAGCATATATAATTGTATTTAAGAGATTTGTGTTTTTTTTTTCTCCAATGCTAAGTGTATTAATAATGATAATAGATTAACATCATAATTAACATTCATGAAGAAAAAGGAAACAAGAAACAAGCAATTAATAGGAACCAAAAAAAGAAAAAGAAAAAAGAAATGTAAATCCATTATCCTTTAGTCTGATATTTGGAGTCATGGTCAAAAGCTAGAACAACTAACATGGGGTTTTCTACAATAATTGAGGGTTTGTTATGTTAGGGGAAGACATGTCCTACCGCTAAGGGTCGTTAGGGTCTTAAAAGTAGCCCAAATGCAATGGTTGAAAAAGGCCTCTTCAGTCTTTAATTCTCAGCACCATGCAATGATGCAAGTGTGTATATATAGGGCAACCCTTTGAAAATAAGACAGATAGATAGATAGATAGCCAATAGCCAACAACCCTATAAGGCTGATCAATGAAGGCCCACATACCCAGTAAAATGCTCCCACATTTTTACTGTCATGGTTATTTGGATCAAACTTGGATCAAACTTGTGACAGTGAAAGATGCCACAAGTGCATTTGAAGCTGTGGGTGTGGATGATCAGCATCCACCTAAAAGCATTTATTTATGATTTATACTCCTCCATGCAAACATTAGAGTTGAGAAGATAAGATAAGCTTAAGGACCCAAAAAAAAACAAACAAATATATATATATATATATATATTATTTTGATGGGAGCCTGCCAAAGAAGTAACGATAAGGATTATCTGCTCCTGTTTTTTTTTTTTTTTGTTTTTTGGTTCTAAGCAATTACAATAAGGATTATATATCTGACGATGATGATAATAATAATAGAGAATAGAATATTACGTACACGCATATAATCTTGTTCTTTTCAATCACCTGTCTTATTTGTTCTTAAAAGAAAAGTGCGCCTCAAATCTTCCGACAAAACCCAAGAATTCAATTCCTGTTCTCTGGAGAAGGGAGGATGTACTAGGTTGTTCACCTATTTTTTTTGTTGAAGAGAACAATTTTCTTAGCTTCTTTACCTAAATAGAATCGTGCATCAGAAACTGGCTTTTATGTTTTTAGAAATATTAATTTCCTGTTTTGAATTATTTATTGATATTTTTATTTTGATAACATAAACAAATTAAAAGACAAGACAAGCATAAACTTAAGCATTACCTCCAACTAAAACAAATGTCAAATCAAATCAATGTATAAGACAATGGATTAGTTAGTGGGATAATTTACATATAGAGTGGTAAACATTTATATTTTTTGAAACAATTTGCCGGACCAGGGAGTGACCACTTGTCAAGCAAGGGAGAAAGGTCAGTGGAAACGGATGGCCTCAACGAATCTGGAAGACTTAAAACATCCAAGTCAATATATTTGTTAGAGATAACAACCGAATAAAAATAGTAAAGAGAAGCCGTCATGTACGTGCCTAATTTTAGAAATCTATGCCATTAAAAGATGACTTTGAATTCTTAACATGTGGCGGCTATCCTCTTCAAATTAAAACTTCTAATTTTGCCCCACCAATATTTATAGATCATGTTTCATAAAATATTTGATGGAGATAATCTCAGATTAAATTAAAATGATTCGCTTATAATTAAAACATTATTTTGTTACATTTAATAATATACCTGTACCATGGAATGAGATAGAGAGAACATATAAAAAAACCTAGTCTCGATTTGTTGATGTTTGGGGTAAATATTTTTTTATCCTCCAAATATTTAGGACCACCCACCGTTTGTACGTGGCAAGTTGTGGTCAAATATTTTCTTAGTTTTGTGTTGAGCTGCACAACCGCTAGCTGTTCGTGAGTAACTTGTCTCTGCAAGCAACCTAATCCAATCATAACCGTACGAAACTGACTGGAAATTTAATTCAGCCCTACGTGGCAGGCAGCGTTCTTGGTTAGCCCAGTACATTTAATAGTCATAGAGTACTGAACCAAATGCAGGCCCAATATCTCTGGAACATATTCGGCTTAGCCCATAATATAACAGAACATAAGCCCAAATCAAAGTCTGGGTTCTCATGAAAAGCCCACGACACCAGGCCCAGAAGAGTCAAAGGCTCAAGGTGATAAAACGTCGCCGTTTCCTCCTTCGGCTCCGTTGTGTCCTGGTCGAAGGCCAGTGTGGCTTTAGGGCAAAGTTCATCTGTGCAAATGCGCCCAATTAGCTTAGGGTTCAAGGAGTCTAGCGGCGTTGACCTTGAACTTGTCCGCTCACAGATTGGAGATTAATCAGGTGCACAAGAATTAGTGAGTCTCCTTTCAATGTTGGTGGGGTTCACTTTTGGAGAGGGGTTTCTCTTTGTATTTTCGATTTTGCTGATGTTTTTCTTTAAGAACAAGCTCTTGTGTTAAATGGGTACGAGCTGTTTTTGGATTAGTTTGTCCATTAATAAAGTGGCCCTTTTCCCCCCTCTGTTGTGTGTGTGTGTGTGATTTTGTTGGTTTTGAGTTCTATAATATTTGCGATAAAAGTGTGGATTTTGATTGGTAGTGAAACCCAGATGAATTAATTAGGACCTCCCAGGTTGTTATTCAAGTTGTATTCTCTCTGTTTTTGTAACAATTTAACTGGGCTGCATACAGTTCCCAGTCCTGCCAAGAAATAAAAAAGATTAAAAAAAAAAAAAAAATTGAAAAGAATTAGAAAGAAAAAAAAAAAAAAAAACTCAGCTCAACTAGTAATGACTGAGATTATAAGATTATAAAGTGTTTCTAACTATTAATGATTGAGATTTTTTCTGTCCTATTGGCCTAATGTCTCTTAGTCTGTCTCATAAGGTTGTTAACACTGGTTTCTGCATGATGACATGACATGGAAAATTTACATGGAATTGCACCCTTAGATTTCAAACTTCAATTGAGTTTGAGTTCTTGGTCCATGTAGACAATTTGCTAATGTATCTTCTAAAATTAAGTATAACAGTGTAGTGAGAAGAAATAATGATAAGCAACTTTCAGGAATAGGCGGTGGTTTCTTCTCATATTACTTGTCTCTTTGTTATGCAAATACTTTGAATGGAATCTCATATATCGATGGGTTATCAATCAGCATACTACTTTCCCTCGACGTGTGGTTTCTTTTGAAACAAACATAACCACGTTTAGATTGAAATTTCCTGAATCTTCCTTGCTCACCACCACCAGTACCCGTGCATGAAGTTATTAGTCTTCTTTCTTGAGCTTTTACATGTGATATTTTAAAACATGAACCAGTAGAATTGGGAGTGCTTAGCAAGGTTACCTAGGGTGGGTTAAATCATGCTTTAGGGAAGATAGTTAAAATATCAGATTAGCAGATAAAAAATCAGTGGATAGATTCCCTCCTGTGTTCTCCATTTGTATGGAAAGTTTGAAATTCAATATATTACATTAGATAAATTTCTCTGTTGATCCTGCCTCCTTACCTTTTCTGCCAATGCTGCCTCTGTCCCATTCCTTGACCCAATCCCAATGTCTTACTTTCTGCAGATGCCTTAGGGAATATTCGTATTCAATAATTGTTAAAGATGTTATCTTTACTTCACTTATGTCATTTCTCTACAGTAATGTATCTTTAGTTTATAGTCATTGATTCTGACAAGACATTCACTAAGAACCTCGTAATTTCTCGAAGATGTAAAAAATGACCACTTTCCCTCTAAAACTTTTGCTGAAAAAACTCTTCAGCCGACGACGTCTTCACCTGAGTGATGTGAATTGCAGCTGGTGAGAATCCCTCCAATCGTTTCCCTCACACATCACTACTTGACATTTTTCTATGGTCTCCGGCAATTAAGATGAGCTAACATTTGATGATATCTTAGGCTGCTCAAAGTAGATAATGTCAATAGTGATTTTATGTAGAATAAATCTGAAGTATGTGGGAGACTAGAGGTGACAGCTAGAGCAGGTGATGGGATATGAGATTCTACACCAATTTGTATGATTTTCCATTCTAGCCAGATATTTAACCTAAGATCTAATAAGATAGTTCATATGGTTGTCATGAGAAAGATTAAAAAGAAAAGCAGATACCCCTAGAAGAGTGATGTCTAAGACATAGGATGGAAACTCTTTGTAGAAAGACATAAGTGCTGCCCCAGTTTCCTACTCAACGTCACCTGTAAGCACTATTTCATTAGGAAATGACTAGTAAATTAGCCAGGAAGAATCAATTACTTTTTCCTACTTCTTAACATATCAATTTGTATTTACTTCAGCTGAAAGGGTTTTCAATAGGTGTATGTTGAGTGAATAATATCATGAGTGCTATTTTGTGTTCATCTGCATTTTGTTCGTCGAGGTGGACAAATAACGTTTCTTGTTGTAGTTTGAAACAATCGAAATATGATAATAAGCTTATTACGTTTGAAAGATATTTGTGAGAGCCAGAGGATTAAAAAAAAAAAATCAATATAATCTGTAAAAAGCTGTAGCACTAATGCGAACAAATATAATCTTTTCCATCAAAGAAAAATTTAGAAAAACAACTATATATAGTGTCTCTTCTGGGAGCCTGCACCATCATCTACAGTGTCTTTTTGTCAGTCATTGATTATGATTTCAGCTTAAAATACAGATATGATGCTTGCCACTGAATGCCATTCAGGACTTCCTCTAGTAGCTTGACTATACACCTCTCTATGATAAAGAACTCTCAAAACAAGATTGAAAAAAAAAAAAAAAACAGAAACAGAAAGAAAGAAAGAAAAGAAACCCAACCAACCAACTAACCAACAAACCCTCATGAAAGTTCCTTGACAAAGCAGACAGAATCCACTGCCTTCTAGTTTCATCTTCTTTGCTAGAAGCTAATTCTTTCATTTGATGTCAACTTGCTCTTCCTCTTTCTAGTCAGAGTAACAAGAATGTATTAAGACCTGTTGTGGATAGGATCTGATCCTTTTCGCACTCTCCGTTTGCTCGATTCATTTGGATCAAACTTCTTGTTTACATGTGCCGACTTCTTCTCTGTGTTCATTCCCTCCATGGCGACATCCTTAAGAATACGTCGATTCTGTGCCAGTGCACCACGAACTTCTTGACCTTGTATGGGCGCAAGGTCTATTCTTCTCATGCCAGAAACTTTATCTGGCTGAACTGCTAAGAACCCAATGCAGATAAGAAGGATGAACGCTCTATGAGCACTAAAAACCATGTTTTCTACCCTTGAACAAACAAGGAGAACTGAAGTATCTCCCTTTCGTTTAGGATAAGAACAGAATAAGCAGGTCTGAGCTTGTAAACCTTCTATTCTTATGTTCCATTCCTGTAGATAAGCCAGTTATTTATCTCTTATTGGATTTGGAGGGAGCTTTAAAGCATTAAAGTGGAGAGGGACCCAAGACACCTTAAGGAATTTTAGATTCACTATGCAATCTAAGCAAATTAAGGCTGTTATACAAGAATCTGACAAGGACAAATACCCTTGAGAAGCCAAGTATCTTTTTTTCATTTCTTTTTTCGTACTTCTCTATCATTTGGCATGCTTTTGTCTACTAAGGAAAGTCCAACTCTGTCTCTCGGACTCATAGCCATCTTGGCACATTACCCGACCATTCTTGCTTTTTTTTTTTTTTTTTCTTCCTTCTTCTGAGCATTTACCTAACCTTTTCTGCGTGTATTTGCACCTGACTGTTATATTCTTGCTATGCCAATGGTTTATGCTCAGTATCGTTTCAGCTCATGTGGATGCCATCAAACTGTACTTTTAGATCCAAAATATGCTGTGTATGTATCAATATCACATGCAACGCAGGAGGATATGAGGTTATTTTTTTAATTATTCTTTTCCCATAGGCAAGGAGGGATGAGATGAGATGAGATATAGTCTTAGAAAATGAATATTTGTATATAGGGGTATTCCTGTAAATAATTGTTCCTTGGTTCTTAAGAAAAGTAGGTTTTTGTTTTTTTAACAGGGCAGACAGACGCCATGGACCACCCAAAAACTACAACGTTGCTATGGTGACAAGCAAGTCATATAAAGAATAGAATGGGGAGGGAAAGAAGGAAGGGGGAATAGAACAGCCCCCAAAAGAAACAAACCCTTGCTTTATGCCATTCTAAGATCTCCTCTCCACTTTAGAATTCCAAGCTCTGTTCCCCATGCAACAAAAATTACAGCACTTGGTTTCTTGTGCTAAATGTCTTTCTTTATGCTTTTCTTCGCTCTTATTTGTGCTGCCAACCTCTAAATCTCCCCATTCAATATTTCATTTTCGGATAAGACCCACTTCAATCAAGCTTCTCTCTTATTATGTCATTATTATATTCTCGTTTATTCATGCAGACCATCTTTTTGATTATTTTATCAAATTATATATATCACAACATATAATATCACATGCAACTAGGAACATTCTAAAGCATAAGTTCTTACACTTTATCAAACTGGTGACATAATGCCGTATTTTGAAGGGGGTGACTGGTCATGGTCCAAGCAATGCAGCCCCCAGCTCGGGTGTTTTGTTAATGGATGATTCTTTGCTTTTTATCCTCCAATTAAAGTAAAAGGGGGAGGATGAGTTGTTGCTTTCTGGTCTACGTTTTTCTCCATGAGGTTTGAATTTTCTTTAGAGGGTTTCACGCATCATGATGCATGAACCCATGTGAATTGCTATACGTTTACATGTCAATCTCTTTGGCAACATGATAAATTGAAAGCCACACGAATTCCAATTAATCTCAAATTATCACTTTATTTAAAAATTTATATTGATTGAAATTAATAAATTTAATTAATTAATATTCTAACCCTTTACCTTACGTCTGTATGAAGGTATGAGACTAGACAACACATGAAATATTTTAATTAAAACTCAAAGTAAACTATGAAATTAGAGTTTGAATTCAAGACTTGTTCTATGATATTATATTAAATTACTAGTTATCCTAAAAACTAATGATATTATATTAAATTACTATTTATCCTAAAAACTAACTTTAACTTCACAAGAAATAACAAATTTTGTTATGTATTTATTTAATTGATGATATTCCAACAGAGAAGCTCTTAGAGATTTTTCTTCTTTGAAACCCCCATCCCTTGTGCATGCCAACGGAGGAGGATTTCAATATATTTTAATTTTTTTTTATATCGATTTATTAAAATATTTTTAATGACCTCCATTTTTTAAAAAAAAGTTTAGATCATGTGAACTAAACTACGTTCTGTCATTAAATGTAATAGTGTAATAGTAACATTCTATTTCATCCCCAAGAGATAGCTCAATCAGTTAGGACCACGCCTAATGAAGCGGATATCACTAGTTCGAATCTCTTCCTTTCTTGTGTCGACATGTCAAAAAAACAAAAAACAAAAAAAAAGCATTTTATTTCAAGCTTTTGCCAAATTAGGAAATAAATAAGTGTTAGGTGGGGCCTTTTACTTAGATTATGGTACGACATGTCCTATGTCATTGTTAATGTACTTGTCAGATACCCTTTGGTTTTTTTATTTTTATTTTATTATTATTTATTTATTTATTTTAAGTTTTGATACCATTAGAATGAATCTTTTTAATAATTAGGTGGATCCCATGCCCTCTTATGAAAAATGAAAAATATAATATTTCTAGATTCTCGGGGGTTAGTCTTAAAGTTGTGGCTTTTATTAATTTTATTTAAAATCTATGAGTCCCAAAGGCCTTAGCTCCCCCACCTCGACTGTCTCAGTGCAATGGTCTACTGAGCCACCAAAGAAAAGGGAGGAAAAGGAGCACAACAAAGCAAAGTAAAAGAAGATAAAGCAAATTGAGTTCACAGATCATTACCAATCTTTGAACAATTCCCTGTTCCATTGCTTTTCCAAAGTTTGTTTCTTTGATTATAATGCAAGAACTAAGAACCATGTGACTGAATTTGAGCGTTTTAATGCAGCATCATCATCATGGGTCATGCTCAACCGCCGCCGTTGATCATGTGAACCATCAAGCTAGTAAGAGATGGGTGAACAATGACCTAGATTAATTATCGACAGGACATACATAGATGTGTTGGTTAGCATGTGTTAATTCAAAAAAGCAAAGACAAAAAGGAAAACAACAATCAGAATGTTAGCAAATTATAAGTTAAAGACAAGTTCCTTGCTCTACTTTAGCATTGATCACCTCGGATCACAATCCCGACCACCAAGACTAGGGAGAATATATGCTTGCTTGCCACTTCATGCCCGCTACTTTATTAAGGGTGATTCCTATACCAGTATACCCTCCCAACTGCTGAGCTTTCGTAATTACGCTCAATAGCTGTTGTCATGCGTGTAAAAAAGTGAGTAAGTCCTGCTATCTACTAGTTTTACCCTCAACGTGACGTACCACGTATGTACGAGAGATGAGATTACAACTAAATCGAGTTCCATTTGGTGGGAATGAAAAATGAAAGAAAACTTCTGTAAGAGAATCACATAATGAAACATCAAATTGGTAGTTAAAAAAAGAGAGAAGAAAACACAGGTCTATTAAAGGCCCAATATCAGTAATAGGAACAGTGATGATTACAAAAATAGATGTATCAAGAATAGTTATTACACCAAACAAGTTAACAGATACTTATGCGATCAAGATAACACATTCCAGAAAACTACAATCAGGTGCTTTGAGGTGCACAAGCCGAGGCGTGCGAATTCTTCTATACATACATAGATTTGGGCGGTGAAAACAAAATACGGCGAAAATACAACAATGTCATTGTTTCTTCATAATTTATTTTTCACTTAATTTTTCTTCTTCTCGAATAGAAACTATGAAGAGTTGGTGCGTGCACATGCAAATTAAACAGGTTCCTGGTGTGAAGTCACAGGGGGTCCTGATGCTATCGCAAATTGCAGACCCCTACGTTGCCCAGGTTGTAGTACAAAAGCAACTTGTGTTGCTGCCAATGCTGCAGCCTCCTGTAAATACAAAACCATATGCATCACATTAAGATTTCGAATTCTCAAAAATAGCTGTCAAAAGCAAGTACAATATTACATGTTCTAATTATTAAATGCAAAATATATTTTCTGCATGCAATATATTTATGGATAGTTTGTTATAAGTAGCAAAATTAGTTATAGAAAGAAAAAAAAAGGTGAAAAATAAAGACAACTAATAGAATTTACAACTAAGGGTAGAGCTAAAGGCAAGACTGACCTGTCTTTGACGTCGACGCTGCAAGATACTTATGGCCCAAGCCATTATGTAGCAGGGCAACAGAAACCCAGCAGCTCGAAGCAAGAAGAGCTGAAGAAAATCAACTGAATATCAGCTCGGTTAACCACAAAATGAACGTTGAAATAAAGAGTGCAGCACCACATGGCTATTCATGAACTTTTAAGTTCAAATTCCACACTTACAGAGAAAAAAGTAGATGCATCATCTTCTCCATCAGGATCTGTGATGGTCAAAGCATGCCGCAAGAGCAGGAGGGCCATTAACTGTCAAATAGACCAAGTCAGGATCTTAGATGCATGAGATTTCTAAGAATGGGAAATATTTTTCTTTTTTCCCCTTTTCTTAACAGAAAAATGCCATTTGCATGACCCACTGTAACTGGCATAAATGCAACTTTAATGCTGGAAAGAGGAAACACCATCAAGGGCTTAGCAATCATGGCAAGCAGTTCTAGTTTTTCCATTTTCCCAAACTTCTCTTCCATCAAACATTGAATATCAATAAGAGCTTAAAGTTTATACATACTTTGATAAATATTGCATATAAGCAATGAGCTGTTCGCATGACCGTATGAAATGGACCTCATAACAGGAGAATACTCAAAGATATTCATACATTATGTATATATGAGGTTAATAGACCTCTTAACAGGAAAATGTTCATGATATTCATGCACATGTCCATATGTATATATGTATGCATAGGTGTATGCCTTTGTGTGTGATGATTCATGGAATTCTGCATATAATTCTACACTAAAGAATTCATAATTTATGGGCTTACAATTAGAGCAGCTGAACGGCAAAATGCGGCTCCACTAGCATTTGAAGCTGCATACT
This sequence comes from Carpinus viminea, assembly GCA_013348765.1. Classification (NCBI taxonomy): domain Eukaryota; kingdom Viridiplantae; phylum Streptophyta; class Magnoliopsida; order Fagales; family Betulaceae; genus Carpinus; species Carpinus viminea. Next base: position 5,501,979 of record CP054671.1, read on the forward strand.
CATCATACTCAGCTTCCAAAAAGTGACGTTCTGCTTCTGCAATTGCCAGGATGCGAGGATCACTAAGATCCAAAGGGGTGCCAGAGATAGTCCAGCCACCACTGAAAGAAGGAACCGTCACCCAAAGATTCATGAGACTTGTCCAAATTGATATCTCTACCATGCATGATCATAAAACTCACAAAAGTATATACTTATATAATTTAAAACACATACGAAGCTTTAACTTACCCAATATTAATGGCAGTTTCTTCAGGGCGAGGTGGAGCGGTATAACCAGGTTGGTAAGGCTGTATATCAAAAACAAAGAGCATCATCAACAATGAGATTCATATAAAAATAACTTAACATACAAGATTTTAACAATCAAAAGGTACAGCCAAAATACATTCCACCATCCACTTTGATCCAAAACACACTCTCAGTGAAAATATATTAATAGCCTACTTATCTAAAGGTAAAATTGCACATAAGTACAACTCCATGAAGCATATATATATGGTTCATACCTTTGGATTCCATTTCAGTTAAAATTTATTTTTCTTGAGAGCAGGAAACTGGTGGTTCAACCCATGCCCCATTATATTAAATCTTTAACCATCACATATCTAAAGGTACAGTTATATCAGCACATCGGCTTTCTCATTTCCCCATAAATGGCATCGAACAAGCATAATAGTACTCAAGAATGCTTTAAAGGAAAAACATTGAATATCATATAGCTATCAGTATCATAAAAAAATTAACTTTTACAGAATGGATGCTGCTTAGGAAATAGCACACAACATAAGGAATATGATTCAAAAGGCATACCTGATGACAGATCTCACAAGTTATATCTCCTTTCTCATTGCACCAATGCTGAACACACTTCCTATGCGCATACTGAACAAAATCGGAAGTCATTAATATATGCAAGAAATCAAAATAGCAAAGTGAACTAATACAAATTTCATTGCTTAAGAGAAGAAAAAGAAAATTAGAAAAAAGGACGGGCAACGTCACTCGCCCGTGTAGTTTTTAGTTGCATCTATGGCTTAATAAAACATTTTCACATCTATACCAAAAGAGGTGATTTGCTAGCTCTAACTTGTGATCCACAGAAATAATCCTTAAAAAAAAAAGCTAGTATCAATAGCCATGGTTTTGAGTTAATTATTACAGTTTGCATAAATTCGCATAATCACAGAAGCTACCATAATTCTAGATCAAGGATTTACGACAATGGTAATTAATCCACCGTTATCAAATGCAAGATAATCACCCACGGCATGAAGATTGTAGTTTTTTTATTTTTTTTTGCCAAAATGGGTGGAACATAGTATCACATCTAACACCTTACTCCTAGCAAAGGATCTATTAGCTATTGCCCTTAGCTTTTAACAACCAACCTGAAACCTCTAAAAAGGTTGTATTGTGCAAGATAGCATAGCAAACTCCAAACCAAGTTGAACCACTACCACTTTTCCTTAGCGACCTCATGGTAACAAAACATAATTACTAAACCTATCACCCTCAATAGAACCACCGCACATAAACCAAATAGACGAGAAATTTTCAACAGCTTCAAAAAACACATAATCAAGATGCCTTTCGTTATCCAAACAAACAATTTCGAGTTCTCGTTACTTGTTTTCATTCTCCTTCAATAGAAATACATCTCTATCACTTCCATCTGCTTTTATATAAAAACCATTTTCCTTCCCAAGTCCCAACCAACCAAACACATTTTCCCGAGCCTTTTCGATAACCAAACACGAACTTCTTATTCTCAATCCCACAACTACCAACAACACACATAAACAAACAGATTCAAATACTTCCAATTCGATTACCGCACGTGAGAAGGGATACAAAGCTTATATACCTTTAAGCTGCCACTACAAGCACAAGGGGTCTCCAAGTTGTTGACGCTGTCCTCCTCCTGGCAAATGCGGCACTCCGCCATCTGAATCAGCAGCTCCTCCTCTTCGGAGCCCTCTCTTCGCTCATCCACCGAGCGCGACGGACCCGCAGTTTCTGTGCCTGGGCCAGAAGGACCCTCGGTCAACGGCTCCGCCATCGGCTGTGAGGCCGCAGGCTGAATCAGACGGTCCACGTACACCACCAAGTGATCGCTCATTTTCTCTCCGGAACCCCTAAATTTCACCACAATCTTTATCTCCCCCAAGGTCACAGCTTCAGAAACCTTGAACTTGAAAAAGAAGCCCTAAATTGAACAAAATTCTGCGAAACCGGGAGCAGAGGACTCCTCGTGATCGCTCGGGGGAGAGCGGCGAATGAGAGGTTTCCGAGAAAATTCCAGAGAGAAAATGAGGGGATACAAATCTCACCAGGGGAAATGCTTGTGAGAGCGAAGAACTAGGACAAAAAATTGGAATTTTGCTCCGCGCTTTCCTATTGACTTGTTTGGAAATTGCCGAAAAGTGGCTATTTATAGTGGGGGAGTCATTCTGGCTTGTCCTCGGGTTCACCGATCGTCAACGGGGGTTTTTCTAAACTTGCATCCAACGGCTTCAAGGGTATTTCTGTCATTTTACTTATGCATTGCCGCGTAAACGACCTATTCCCATTTCCCCAACCTAATCCGGTCCGGGGGCCCACATATACCTACGACCCATTGAAGAAGATCTTCCGCATTTAAAAATTATGGATATTATAAAAATTAATATGGATCATAAAATATAAATTTTCTTGGTTTTACATGAAATAGAAATAGTCCTAATCCATAAAATTGAGTGGAATTATTCAATTAATCTGTTGGTTGGATTGTTGAAGAAGATTAACCAAAATAGAATTAATTTGGTTCTCAAAATAGTAACTCAATTAATTAAGGATCACGCTTAATATAAAATAATAATAATTTGTTGGGTTAAACGGTTATTTAATCCCTCAATCCTATTAAATAAATAGCTTTTAAAAAATTATATGTGTGAACCATATCTATATATATTTATTGTCAATTAATGATTCTGTATTTGATGTTGGATTTTGGTGGTGGATTAGGTATTTGAAGGAAGGAATAGGGGCCGCGGCAGTGCAGTTTTGGCCGACCTTTATTAGTAATGTCATTCTCTTGGCATTATGGAATATTGAGAAATATTTCTCAAGACTTTTAGTTGAATAAAGAAAGGTGCCCACTGCCCACCCGATCAACGTGAATGGAGACTAATCAAATGTCAATTTCGCTGCTTCCAAATACATTTCATACGGCTCAAAAGATCCAGAAATCAATTTCTATCATTTTACTACTTTAAATGACGTAATAATTAGAGTGGGTTAGAAAAGTAGAAGACACAGGCGGCAAAGTAGACCACTAAAATGTCGTACTGAGTACACTATCGTCATTCTCTGGTTTGAAGAAGACTTGGGAAATTTTAATATATATATATATTCAAATATTATTATTCTGACGGGACTTTGTTTCAGTCCCCCTTGAACGTGACTCATAATCATCTCTGGTTTTATTTAGAGTAATCATCTGTGGTTTTTGTTTTTACGTTATTTGGAATAAAGCAATGCCTTGGGAAAATATCACCAAAGATCATAAACGCCACGGCTGACGTGAGTCGTGACATATATATATATATATATATATATATATATCATCCCTTTGAATATTTTCGAAGTTATTGTTCATGTATAAATATATGGTATGTTAGTTAATATATTTTTGAAGGTGGTTTTATTATTAGTTTTTATTTTGATAAAACGTTTTAACGTGATATAAAAAGTGATTTAAATTAAATGATCATAGCCGTCGTCACTTCTATTAACTCAATATTTATTATATTATTATACTTTATAATATTTTTAAAATAATATATATTAATGTCGCAAAATTCATCATATATATATTTAAAAAAGATAAAAATGAAAAATTGTTGGCTACTACACTTAATGGTGTTCTAACAATTTGACTGATCCTCAATTGATTTATAATTGCAATAGAAAAACATTGTTAGAGCATATTTAAAATTGCGTTTGAAAAATATAGGTTTAAAGTTTTTTTGAACCCTTAAAAGTATTTTCACTTATTTTTATCAAATGAATACTTTTTTCTTTAAACGCACGTTTAGACCCTTCAAACGCATACCCTTAGTATCAAGGAAACAACAACGGAGTCCAAACCAGTTTTTGTTACAAAATGGGAATCTGATCTTCTAATACTTCTCCACAAAACTTTACAATCTGTACTGACACCCCGCACATGCACTCATTGTTCTCCCATCTGCATAAAGCCTCAAGAACTCTGGGCATAGGCTGGGGATGCATTAAATAATTTAAATGTATGGTAATTACAAAGCTTTTTTTTTTTTTCCCACGCCTAGGATAAATCTCCCTGTGTATAGACAATCAATATCTATTGACACGGGTAACTATATACCGTCCTTTCTCTAGATCATAAATAGTCTTCAACTGGGGCTTCCTCCACTTTGATACAGACCATGCCGCAAACATCAAGATTACAAAGATGGCAATTATTGAGAGCAGCGTGGGTGATTCATCACCTACAATGTTAGTCATCCAGTCAGGGTGCTCTTGATCCAACTCTGCTGTGCTCTGCAGAATGAAAGCACCCAAAGCCCAGTCAAGTGGAATATTTCGCGCATGATTAGCAACCTCAATCCTGGCCAACAGTAATTCCAGACAATAAGATTCAACTTACTGCAAAAATACAGGCCTATGCATACAAAAATGCACACACGTGGACTACGCAGACATAAATATGGATGTCATTAAAAAGAAAAAGAAAAAAGAAAAAAATAAGCTTGTAACATGCCAGCCGGCTACTAAATTGGAACATACCCTTTATCATCCAGAGAAACTCCTAGACTATCATGAAGTAGGGCCACGATATATGCCGAAGAAAAGCAATAGCGCAGTAAATCTTCCTCGTTACGAGAATGGTATTTCTTCTTCAACTTTGACCAATCCTCTCCACAGAATTTTTGTCCAGCCATCATCAGCTCAGAAAGGAATGCCCTCCGACCCAAACCAAAGAACTAAAGAGACAGAAAAGAAAGAATATAATCAGAAAAACATGTAATCAAGTACATCGAAAGATGCTATCTATGGTCAGAATAGAAATTAAGGAGTCTTAGAAAAGTACTACTGATTCTTCCAGATGAATCATATAGAAGTCAAGAACAATAAAAGCAGGACACTAAGCAAGCATGATATATTGGCCTAAAAAGAAAAGGCAAAATACCCTTGACGTATAGAAGAAATTTTCTGTTGCCAAAAACCTCCCCCGAAGTTTAGGTATAAAAGTTGATCCTATGTAGCAACTCTGATATGAGCATTTCTCTGCGTTCAAATAAAGAAATGATCATCCCCGCCACACTATCTAGAAAAAATGAACATAAATTTTGAAGCAGGAATTTAACAATACAGTCCTGATTAGTAACCTTTTCCTTTTTGTAACAGCGTCAATGCAGCAGATCTGCACTCTGAAAAGTTCCCTTTAGATTGAAGAGTAGCTAAATATTTACTCTTATCTTCCAAAGAACCTGGAGAAAGCTTCAGCGACTCCACATTATGTGAGTACCCTTTAGGAGTACAAGGATCTAACAAAGTACCCTTTTGAAGAGATTCAGTAACTGCACTAACAGAAACTGATGTAAGATTTACGGACAAAGAACTTCCTCTTATTGCTGACCATAAGACATTAAATAGTTATGCCCCAATCGGAGGTAACACCTGATGACAAAAGACTAAACAGCAATAGCAATATTCCTTACATCTTCTATACCAAAGAAACTTCTATTTAACCTGTGCAAACTGTATCAATCCCAAATCGAGGTTTAAATAGAGAGAGAGAGAGGCCAAGATGTCTGGCTTGTACAAGTGGTAGCAACCAATGGGTATGAATGATTGGGTTTGTGGATTAGAATTTGGTGACGGTGGGCAGTTGGGTGATGTGGTTGGTTCCAGCGTGGTTGGGGTTGGCTCCGATGGATGAAGATTGGTGAGATAGGTATTTAGGCAGTTTTTGTTTCCTTTTGGATAAGATGGTGGGTTGGATTTTTGTGGTGGTTACCGGTTGGGTGTGTGGGTGTTTTGGTGGTGGTGCTTTAGGCTGTGCGGAGGACTGTCCATCATGTTGTGGGTCATTGGTTGTGGCGTGGTGGTGGGTTTGGGTGGTGGCAGTGCAGTAGTGTGGGGTGAGCAGATTGCTGTGGGCGGTTGGTTGTAGCGTGATAGTGCTGTTTGGGGATTTTCTTTTTTTTTGAATGGCAGCAGTCTCGGGTTTTTGGAAGTTGGTGGGTTTTACGGTTTGCTTTGGTAGACAGTGGAGAGGGGCTTAGGATGACGGACAACGGCTGTGTTGGAATGGTGGTTGTCATGGTGTTGGTCAGTTGGGATAGCACGGTTGTGGATCGCACGATTGTTATAAGTTAACAATTGGATTAAATTCTGATGCAGGACCGCAATAATCACAAAAAATCACACGATAAAAGTAGGGCAAAGGAGGAGAAAGAAACAAACGGGAAGAAAGAAGAGAAAGTAGAAGCTATGGGGAGAGAAAGAGAAGAGTCTGGGGTGCAGAAAGAAGCTGGGGGGGGCATAATTTTTATTTTATCAAAGTCTCCCTCTATTGGAATGCTAAACCCTAAATTAGAGCAACGCCCGTTTATTGAATTGCCCAAACACCCATACTCTTCAAAATGAAATAAAACATAAAACTAAATAATCTTTTTGATGAGTATTCTTTAGTATACTTATAAAAATAAAATAAAAAAGTTTTATGCAATAACCCAATGCAGCTGTCTAACAGGATACTGACTGAATTCAATGTTGCAATACTCATAATAGAAGAGCAAAAGTATTCATATTTACCCAAGTTCAAGTCTGATGAAATAAGTGCTTCCTTAAATGAGTCAAAGGCAACATTCTGCCAAAAAGCACACATTACAAAAGCTCCAAATCATATTGTAGAACATAAATGAAAATTCAAAACATTATGCATGTAAGATAATGATAAAAACAGATTTCATTCCTTTTGAAGTTCAATACAGATAGGAATGAACAGTTACCTGACCAAAATGAAGAAAACTGTGGCTGTAGAGATTATATGTAATGTTCCCAAATCTGACAGTACGTGAGAACTCAGGAGGCATTGACTCACTTGAAACAAAGGTAACCTGAAATAAGATGAAAACCCAGATATTCTAAGTAACAATGTCAGATATTCGTGCTTCTAAACTTTAAAAAACAAACAGATAAATTGAATATTCATTTCAGAAGCCTCTCAAAAGGACACACATATAACAAATAAGTTCCTAGATGAGCCATGGAATGAAGTTGGGGAAGCCTTTACTTTCAGCATTCTAAATGATTACTAGCACTGAGTACTAGATGGGCCCAAATCAATAAGCTTCCACATTTTGCACATCTCTTACATCTTTTTTTTTTTTTTTTTTTGATAAGTAATGTATATACGTTAAGCATAATATAGACTAACTCATATTCTTGTCCTCTAGAATAAGATTACTAAAAAATATTGGTTAATCAAGTTTTCCATATATGAAGGGTAAATGTTGGGAAGGATCTAATAGATGCATACTTCTCTGGACCTGCAATGCCACACATGTAACTTGTTGGCTTGTTTGACTCCCAACTGTAAGGCAGTGGGTATGGCAAGTTGCTATGGGACAAAATACAGTGAACAGAATTCCAAATATTCAAAAATACTTAGAAGCAGGGAGAAAGAACTAAACCTGAGCAGAAGCCCCACCAAGTTCAATTATCCCAGTTGTCTGCAAAGGATCACCCCCGAGAGTCCCAAGGGCATAGTTTGCAACAACCCAAGCATAAAGCCCTTCATCAGAGCCTAACACAAACACATTATTCAGCATTAAGCTTCCACAGAGGAACTGAAGCAAAATGTGTGCATAATATATATGATGTAGGAGTGATTTACCAACGGGATTCATAATGTCCAAAAAAAGCGATAAAATTTTAGCATAATATATCTAAAAATTCATAGGATGCCAAGATAGGCAATAGCAAAACGTGAATGCAATAGATCCTGCAATATCGCAATAAAAATTAGATTGTACCAACAATTTCTGGATTTGCTAGCGTGGAATTCTCAACAGTCAGTTTGAGCAGACTGATATTGTACAAAAACCATACACATCACTGGCAAATTTTATAACCAACAACACACCCATAAGCTCTCCCCTTCGTCTTTTTCATAGATACAGAAGTCAGTCTTGGTGGTCTTCTGTTGGGATTAGCTCTCATTGTTCCTATTTTTCCAGCCAACCTTCAAACCCACATTCATAAACACACACCCCAATTGAACTACAACCAGAAACATTTTGTTACAGATAACAGCTATGGTAAGAAAGGCTTAAAACTTGTGTTAAATTAGGATTTTTTTAAATAATGATTTATAGTTGTTTTAAAATTAGTTTCATCATTTTATGATTAGGATTAGTTATTTTAAGATTAGGTTTATCATTAGTTTGAATTTCATTTATATTTTTCTATTGTGAGTCTATTTAAAGATTGCTGAATTTTAATAAAGGCACGCAGAGAATTATTTTCCAAATGTACGCAGGTTCCTTCTAAGAACCTGCTTAAATTTATCTCATTATGCACTTGAGAAATTAAGCACAAAACAATGTGTGGGAATGTCACTATTTGTGGTGATGAGGCTTCAACGTGGTGAAGCCCTCATGTGGATTGATGGAATGGCTGCTATGGTCATTGGGTGTTTTTTGTTGTGATGGGTGTGGCGGTGACAATGTCCGCAGCTATTGAGCATATTTGATTTCCTGGGTTTTTTCAACCCCTATGTCGTTGAGGTTGGCAGCCATTGCACAGTTCTTCTATTTTAATTCTTGAATCATTTCGTCCAAAGAAGCGCTAAAATACCTCATTTGTTGCTCTAGAGGATCCATCAGTTGCTCCACATGTCTAGATAGATGGGAATTTCCCATAACTTGAATGTGTGGGTTATGGGCAACTTGGCTTTGATATCAAATTGGTACATGCTTAATTTTTCAAGCATGTAACGGGTTAAATAATTATCCAGGTGCTTTTATTAAAATTCAGCTGTCTTGAAAAGGACTTAGATTAGCAAAAGACAAATTAACATTCATAGTAATGATAAACCTAACTAATCCTAATTCTAAAATGATGAAACTTATCTTAAAACTATAAATAATTATTAACAAAACTCCTAAGCCTTTCCCACTAATAACTTCTATCCGTAACGCATTTTCTCTTCCAAACCATTCTCCATTAGTTAGTAAGATAATGTGGCACTAGCAGAGCTACAATACGTCCTGTCGTCCCATAACTCCGTCATATCAAACTGGTGTCACATTTGTAACGATTTTCTATTTTCACATACAAAATCACAAGCATAACAGAACCCTCACAATGACAGCACAGGAAGCTAAAGAAAAACAAGAAAATCAGAATGGCATACCGGTAATAATCGAAGCCCACTCGTTCCGAAACTTAAACCCCGACGACCGGAGCACCTGCCGACACGACTCCAGAATTCGCTGCTGGAGCTCCGACTCGAGTAACCGGAGCCCCGCGGTTGCCATGAGCCGAATCTCGGTCTCTCCCCAGCGCCCCCTCGGGACTCTTCCCTTTCCAAACTCCAGGAGCTCCGTCAACGACCTGCCCGCCCCATCCGGATCCTCCGCGAACGCCGAGAGCCCTGGGTTCACCCGCATCGTCGCCAACCCGTCCGTCCCGAAATCGTACACCGGACTCCCATTCTCGATCCGGTACTCGAACACGTGGATCCGGGTGCCGGTGCTCCCTCCGTCGATGACGATCCCGTACTTTCTCTTCACGGAGCTCCGCGAGCTTTTCCCGAACACCAACAAGTAACATAACAGTAAAGCAAAAGAGATCGAAATCAAAACGAAGATCAAAAGTTTCGACTTGGCGTGCTTGGAATTGGAATTGCGGGAGAATAGGTTGGAGCGGCTGGTGGGTCGGATTTGGAGCTTCATGGGATCCATTCCGTTGTGGGTTCTAGCTTTGGAATAGACCCGTGTTCGGGCATTCGACCGTCGCATCAAAGACTAAGAATTGGCGTGGATAATGAGAATGAGAGATTCATGTGATTGAGAGGGGGAAAAAAATGAATTAAAGAATAAAATCAGTTAATGTTAGGGTTTTTCGATGTTGCTGTTTTTGTTGTTGTCGTCGTTGGAAGACGATGTTGTAGTGCTGGAGATTGGGATCGGAGACGGAGAGGGCAATCATACGTTTCGCCCTCTCTATCTCTCCGTTTTGCTCTGCTTTGGTTCAATCAATCTGCGAAGAGAAGCTTTTTTGCTTTTTTACGCGTCGCCGTCCGGTTCGGTTTTGCTGTCGGCCTTGTCCGGTTCGGTTTTGCTTTCGGGCTTGCCCGGTTCTCGACCTGTATGAACCGTTTTCATTATAGGTTCTTCTTTCTATATCTGATTAAACAATTACTCAATTTTCACAATTCTAAATGGGAAGGCTACTTCTATTGATGCATGTACGTACGTTTCATTTCAAGAAAACCATATATAGCTTAGTTTTTTTTTTTTACATGTCTATACAAGAGGAGGACAGAGATTCAAACTAATAATTTTCGCTTCATTAAACGTGATCTTAGCCGATTAAACTATTTCTTGAGGACAACTTAATCTTATTAAATGAATCTAATTGGTACAAAGAACCACATCAATTCAACAACAATTTATTAATCAGGGACGAAATCAAAAGTTCTGAAATTTTTGTGTAATTTAATAAGGCCTCCACCACACCTTGGTTCCATCTCTGATTGGAATGTGATTAAGGTATAGTTTCAAACATTCTACTTCTGTTTACTAATGCTTTATATTATTTTCTTGTGAAGTTTCATTGACTTCATATTATGAAGAAACTTGGATGGTGGTCAAAGTTGATCATTCCCCTTCCCGGAGATAAGATAGCAGGAGGGGGAATCAAGGATGACACTCTGCTAAAGTTAGTAGGGGATAGAGGTGGACAAACCGGAAATTTAGTGCAAACCCAAAATATCATGACAAGATGTTGATAAACTTGTAAATAGTGTTTAAGGCGAAAAGCAAGGTGGCTCAAAAAATAGGCGGTTAAAGTTGATCGTGTCTTTTTTTTCTTCTTCTTAAAGTTGATTCAATGAAAATTTTAAAAGTCGGATTAACTTTAAAAAAGTAAACAAAATGATCCCTAACATTACTCCGCAAATATATAAAATATAACTTTAAAAAAGTAAACAAAATGATCCCTAACATTACTCCGCAAATATATAAAATATTCTTAAAATAAAAATCTTAAAAGATAATAAGAAATAAACTCCCTTAAAAATAGTAAATATTTTATTTGATGATAAAAACAAAGTTAGTTGTCTCCTAAACTCATACTTTAATCTAACTTTAATGTTATGGGTGGAGACAATTAATAAAGAAAAAAATCACCCAAAATCTAAAGTTTCACTACATCAAAATCCAAATCTTCTCGTAAGACGTGTAGCACTACAAAAGTAAGAAAAAAAGTGGGGTTTTTTCTCCCTCTCACACTGTCACTCACACTCTGTTTCACGTCCTTTCCCTGTTTTTCAACGCGCGGCTAAAGACTCTGAAGCTCCTTTTTCAGAGAGATGAGAATCTCCATCTGGGTTGAGAAGGAAAAGTAGGCGGCTAATACCATTCCAAACAGAGAAAGGAGAGCTGAAACCTACGTGACTTGATGAATTTAAGGCAATCACGTTACACGAACCAATCGTGCTTTGATTTCGTTAAAAACAGAAAAGAAAAAGATTGGATGGAGTGCTGGGTTGGTGTCGAAGCTTTATTCGATCCATGTTGTAGCCTGTAGGTGTTATAAAGTTTGGAATCTTCCTTTATATGGGCATTTGATCTTCCTGATTAGAAAATGGAGAGGTTAAAGAGAAAGCGAATCGTATGAATATGATTGAGACAAGATGGAGAGAAACAGACATGTTTTGAGACAGACATTTGATCTTCTCTTTTTCCAAAAATTTAGCTCTCAAATGATGTGTCACTTTCTTATCACCTTATAGTTCTATTGACTAAAATAATAGATCACATGGAATAATGAAGATAGTAACTTTCTTATCACCTTATAGTTCTATTGACTAAAACAATAGATCACATGGAATAATGAAGATGGTAACACATTCGTTTAGGAATTATAATTTTTGAGAAAAAATTTAAAAAATATAACCTTACTTAGACAACATGTCTTGGGGTTGTTGTTGTCATCTCTAAGTCTCTTTTATTTTGTCTTCAAGAGGTAATTTAATTGGTTAGACTACAACTAATGAAATGGAGGTTACTAATTCGAATCCTCTCCCCTTCTTGTGTGGACATAAAAAAAAAAGAAAAAAGTCTCTTTATTTTACCAAAGATAGAATGTCTGCAGTTGCATGTGATACTCGATCCTCTGAATGAAAATATTGAACGTACAGATTCACTCTTGCTCCTGGACCTAAAGCAAAGAATGTGCTTCATTTGTTTCCTTGTTGATCATGGCAATGGTGAAATCCATTGATTCAAAATGATTTGTTTCCTTATTGATGTCATTATTTGATTGGTGAAAAGATTTGCACATGGTAGAAATGTTTTCAGGCGTAGACAATCATATTCGTAACACTTGGGTCCCTCTTGTGACCCAAATGAAGCAGCCCACTTTGATGTTAAAACAACTCAAAGTCTTAACCGTCAAAATATCCTCATTTAAGGGAATTCTTTAACAATTATCCTTACCCTCCAAAATAGTAACCTTTGCCTCGACCTATTGTTTTGCACATTTAATTGTTGGGAAGCCATCAAGATTGATTAATAGGAGCGTGAACATTCATGCTCACAACATAACTCATTGAGCTACTACCACTAGTTTTATTGACAGTTGTCTTGATCTTCCCCTAAACAAAGGCAAAGATCCTCTTCGGTAGGTTTTTTTTTTTGGCCTCTTGTTTTGATATGCCTCTAAGAGATTCGATTGGCCGTGCATATTCTAGCATCATATAATTAAGTTGTTTAGAATGCCCAGTACTAAAATCCACACTCATAATTTATTAGTTTTTATTTCTTTATATCCAATGGTTGGCCCTCCACAATAATCAATTGTCTTTGGTTAGATTTTACATTTGAAAGTTACTTGTTGGACCAGGATCCGGCCCATCAGAAGGCCCCCCGAACCCAAAGAGCCCCACACAATAACGAGGGCCAATCGTTTGACAAACCCAACCTGTCTACAGCCCAAAAGCCTAATATGCAAATAAATTGGTCTCACGGGTTGAATCAGTGATCATTAAACGATCGTTGTCCAAGCATTGGCGCGTAAACACTTAGGCTTGTGGTTCAACCCAAGGCTCATATATCAAGTTCGCCTCGGGATAGCGACCCTGGTGCCTTCATCAAAGGTCAAGATGGGCATGACCATTATAAAGTAGGTTCGTCGAATGAGGCTTGTCCAACCTCGAAAAGAGAGAAAATAAAAGTCTAATCAGAATAAAGTAGCCCTCGTGTCAAATAGATTGTCACATTTCCCTCTCATTGAGGCGCTTCGTGTTTAGCAAGATCATCTTAGCCATACTAGAGTTAGACGAATATGTTCCGTCTGTCTAGTCCCCAATCCTAAGGTAACTTGTGTCGAGCTCTAATGTAGTCATGGCACGAATCTCGAGGAGAAGTATAAATGCCGAAAATTTGTATTTTTAAGGGGATCCATATTTTGTAAGAGAAAGAAGAAGAAAAATGAGAAAGAGAAATTTTTTTTCCTTGAGAATTTTGTGTGTGAATTATATTCAATCACTCAGTGTGATTCAAATGCATGGCCCGCAAACTGTCTGAAAATTACTCACCATAAAATATAACAAATCTTTGTCTGATTCTGAAAGAGTACTTAAATTCTAGGACATTCACGAGACAAGACCCAAAAGGCAATTGGATTAGGGAGTGCTTTTGGGCGTTAGCTAGATGTCAGTGTCAGGGTGCATTTTATATTTATAATCGCTTCACAAAATTTTAAATTAATAAAACATAATCAATTTAATAATCTAATTAATATTTTAATTATCCACTCATGTGCTGTTTTAACTTTATTAAATTACTTGTTCTAAAAGTTTAAACTATGTCGTTAATGAGTAGCTCAATCAGTTGGAGATCACGTTTTATGAAGTGGATGTCACTAGTTTGAATCTTCATTTCTCTCCTCTTGTGTGGATATGTAAAAAAAAAAAAAAAAGTTACAACTATAAGAATGAATGAAATTTAATAATTTAATTTAATATTATAACACACTCTTAAAAAGTGAGGTCCAATACATAAATATTTAACAAAAATGAAACTCAAGATCTTTGTTTTAATACCATATATATTAAATCACCAAGTATAAAAAGAAAAACCCTAAACTTATAAGAAATAACAAATTTAATCATTCATTTAAAATTATAACACAATAATGTTTGAGAAATGTTAGGTGCTCTCTTGGTGTTCTTCTAGTGTCTTCTTGGACTTAGGTGGATATTATTTTCTAAAAACTAGGTGAGATAAATATACTCAAGCTTTTTTTTTAAGAAAATAATATCCACCTAAGATGATTTGAATTGAGGTTTTTGATAGTTGTAATTTATTTTTCTATGGTAGAATTAGGTGTGAATTGTGTTTACAAAGCCATACGTAAAGGAACATTATGGGGGAATGCTAAGTGCCCTCCTAGCGTTGTGTTCTTTTAGTGTTTTCTTGGATTTAGGTGAATAGTCTTCTCATGCAGTCGTGGAGGTTAGGCAGGTATGCAAGGACAACGAATTGCGTAGTAGTAGAAAGTCCAGGCGGCGGGCATAATTTTCTGAGGACTCCCAGGAGAAGCAATTCCCATGGACAGAAATGCTTGTGACATGTGAGTGCACTTCCTTTTTTTTTTGTTGCAATTGTCACTATTGCAAGAACACCCAAGTATTGATTGTAATTGTTGAAGTTGGATGCCTATCTACTCATCCTCGTGACTATCAACTTTAACAAAGCAAATATCTTTTATTATTAGAAAAAGGAAGCCAATAATGGAGATAGGGTGTCACCCCACTGCAAATTGCATGTGTCTGCTTCTCCTCCTTTTATAAGAACCAAAATTTTGGGTATTGGGCAACAAAAGATGCAAGGCCAAAAAGCAGAGGGAGTACTGGAGAGCCAAAACCAGCTACCACAATCAGAGGATCAAGGGAAAGGCACCACCTTCCTTAAAACTTGCTTCAATGGGATCAATGCCTTATCAGGTATATATCTGTCTCTTGGCACAAGTATGCTTTAGATAGCATAGGCCAAGTTAGAAAAAGATAGACATGATTGAATTTACAAAAGTAACATTTGAAAGCTGTCCACGTTGCTGAAATTGGCATTTAGTTTGAATCACTGCCTCACTGAGAGTTTCAGCTCATAGTTGCATAATTGCTCCATTCTAGTCTTCTAGATCATGAACTTTTATGTGTTCAAATGCCATACAAAATAACCAGAGAGATGCTGCTGGGAAGCAAGTATAACGCCGATTACTAGTGCACATATTGAATATCTAAGTATGCCAATGTGTTGCATAATAACATAGATTCATACTACTGAAAGTCCGAAAATAATTATATCAATGATTGTTGATGCGCATATTGCATCATTTTAATCCTCACCTTTCATTTTCCTTTCATCAGTTACTTGTGATCATTGTAAATGTACTAGCACAGAGGCAGAGCTAACAACAATCTTATTACCATGTTTCCCAGGTGTAGGGATACTATCACTTCCATATGCACTTTCTCAAGGAGGGTGGCTGAGCTTAATTCTTCTTCTCCTTGTAGCAATTCTCTGTTGGTACACAGGGTTGCTTCTACAACGGTGTATGTATGCAAACCCTTCCATCAAAAGTTATCCTGATATAGGTGAGCAGCTTTTGGATACAAAGGGAGAGCCGTGATATCCATTTTCATGTATCTTGAGCTGTACTTGGTTGCGATTGAGTTTCTGATATTAGAAGGTGACAACTTAGACAAGTTGTTCCCAAACACGGCCTTCAAAATAGCAGGCCTAAAAGTTGCAGGGAAAAAAGGCTTTGTTCTGCTCACAGCCCTTATAATTTTGCCAACTACATGGTTGAAGAGTTTGGGCGTGCTGGCCTATTTTTCTGCTGGAGGGGTTTTGGCTTCTGTTATTGTGGTTGCCTGTGTTTTCTGGGTTGGTGCAGTTGATGGTGTTGGGTTCCATGAAGGGGATATGCTTTTGAATTTGGGTGGACTGCCTACTGCTACAAGCTTATTTGCCTTCTGTTATTGTGGTCATGCAGTTTTCCCCACACTATGCAATTCCATGAAAGATAGAAGCCAATTCTCTAAGGTAAGCAATAGTACTCCAAATTCCAATATCCTACTTAATGGTACACGTACAATCCATATCATATCCTTACTGTTGACTTTTATTTGGGATAGAAAGATTGATTTTGGTCAATGATAGCAAAAAGTTCCTCTTCACTGTTGTTATTTCTCATTGCAGGTTTTACTTGTCTGCTTTATCAGTAGCACCATCAACTATGGATCAATGGGCATCCTAGGCTACCTGATGTACGGACAAAATTTGAAGTCCCAAGTGACATTAAATCTCCCTATCAAAAAAATCAGTACAAAAATAGCAATTTACACTACACTCATTAATCCTCTCACCAAGTATGCAGTTATAATTACTCCGATTGCTACAGCTATTGAGGACAAATTTTCTTTTGGCAAATGTGGATCTACTATTAGTATTCTCATCAGAACGGCACTTGTGATCAGCACAGTGTGTGTGGCATGCACTGTACCATTTTTTGGCTATGTTATGGCTTTTATTGGTGCTTTTCTAAGTGTTACAGGGTCAATGCTATTGCCATGCCTGTGCTACCTAAAGATAAACAAAGCTGCCCGTTGTTTTGGGTTAGAGTTGATAATAATCGTGGGATTTTAGTTATAGGGTCTTTTATTGGTGTTTTGGGCACCTATATTTCCCTCAAACAAATTGTAAATCATCTCTGACTTTGAAGGTACGTGGCTGGTGCAAGTCATACTATACTAGCGGATAGTGCAGTTTTTCTACCATTGCAATTCAGACAACCTTACATAGAGGAGGCTGCACAATCCACCTGTTCAAAACAGCCTGGGGTGCCGAACGCGTACCTTTTCCCACTTACAAAATAAACAGTAATTACCTTAAAGATTTTCACGAGAAACTTGTATAAGCTTTAGATTAAATCTTGTATTGAAAAAAATAAAAATAAAATAAATAACATCCTTGAACTGTGAAGAATATATTTTGTCTGCCAAAACAAGTCATGTATCCAATTCTTCCAATACAGAAGAAGAAAAAAATGATATCTGGTGATCTGTTGGTCTCTCCATGATAAGGTAATAACACGATCGTCCCCTAAACCTCACCAAGTTCTACCATCCTTTGGCTAATATATAACTATGAGGTTGAGAGGATTTTCCTTCGGTTGTTCGGTTGGATGTTGTTTGGTTGAGATGTTGAAACTTGAAGGCCGAGACATACTAATTTGTTTTCTTGCTAAGTCTTTTGATGAGAGTAACTTGAATTTCCAGTTTTAACGAAAGTGGCTTCTTTTACTTTCTTATCTTCTTGTTTTTGGAAAAGAAAATCTCAAGCATTTGGTGGACGTTTGATCCCAGACGATCAATAAAGAAGAGTGCTTTCATGTTCTGATCAGCCAAGATATTCCATCATTAAGATTGATTAGATGTGGACACTTTTCTTATTGTTTATTGGTAATATAATTCAGACACGAACTCCTCCACACTAATTTTTAGACTACGAGTGTAGTTGACCAAATGCTTGGAGTCTAAATTCTTAATTCAGGATGCTCTTGCGACTTACAAGTGACCAAAAGAAATGCCTGCACTGACGTGATGTTATATTTTATATTAAGGCTTTATTCACGTACTTATTTAGTCTAAGATTCTTTGTTCATTGCTCATAACCTCTTTATAAATATAGACTATTGTGATACAGTTTAATAATATACTTCAATATATATAGTACAAATGTATTCCTAAGATTCTTTATAGCAGAGATATATGGCCAGTCTTAGAAAATTAGATCTTCTTAGGGTGCCAATATTCAAAGTGTACTTTCTTTTTTCGTTTTGACTGGAATTGCAACAGAGAGAGAAGGCAAACTAATTTTATCACACCATAATTCATCCTGTGTAGTTTATTTTTCAAAAAAACATTGCTTCTCACAGTAGAAAATCACATGCTCAACAAGATTCACTCCCTCACAGCAAACTCCCACTTCCAAAACCCTCTTTTAGAGGTAGAAATCTGTCCATCAGCGTTCAATAAATCGAAGTAGATCATTTGGAGGAAAAAAAGAGAGAGAAAGAGTTAAGCATGCATACCTTGACCATCCATTGAAGTTGTCCCAATTACAAGATCAATAGCCAGTTTGATCAAAACTCAACCAATCCACTCCATTAATATGTGCGAATGAGTTTGAAGGCCCAATTTTCATAATTTGCAATTGCTCACACCATGCATTTAGCGTCTTTTGATATTTTGTTTTAATACCATGTTAAATTATCGAGTATCACAAAAGTTTAAGCTTATAAGAGTTTGAGAACCTAGTTCCCCCGCATGGAGCCATCGTTGCAGTTTGGCATGGCAGATTCAACTTTGCTTAACAGTTCTACCACAGAAAACAGAAAATTACAAGTAAAAAAATTTATGGCTTCAGAACCTCAATTCAAATGCATGGTAGGTTTATAAGCTGCACTTTTATATCCTACGCTGCTGCTACGCACATTACCCTTGTAATAGTAGTGATATATAGCACCCCAGCGCGAGTGAACAGTAGTAAAAAATTACTGTTTCAAATTTTTTTTAATATTATTTTTAACTGCTGTTCACACCAACATGAGCACTGTTCACTCACGTTGGTGTGCTATATATCACTACTCCCCTTGTAATATCTCCACATGTAGTCGTGTTGGTAGGTATGATGGACAACGAAGAATGAGTAATAAAGGAGAATAGGAAACATGAGAGAATCTTTGAGGACCTCCCATCAATGATTATCAACTTTAACAATGCAAGGAGAAGAATTCAAGAAATGCTTGTGACATGTGAGTGCACTTCCTTTTTGGTAATTGCCTCTCTACTCATCCCAATGATTATCAACTTTAACAATGCAAAGGAGAAGGAATTCACTTGGAGAGAAATGCTTGTGACATGTGAGTGCACTTCCTTTTTGGTAATTGCCTCTCTACTCATCCCAATGATTATCAACTTTAACAATGCAATTGTCTTTCAATTCGTTATCTGAAAAACAGAAGCCAATAATGGAGATAATGTGTCACCAATTGAAAACTGCTGATGTATGCTTCTCCTCCTTTTAGATTGTTAGAGAATAGCAATTGGACTTTGAGCAATGTGGGACAAATCCACTTATATAGAAAGCAAAGGGAGAGGGACTCTAACATATATGAACCAAAAGTTTGGGTATTGTGTAACAAAAGATGGAAGGCCTAAAAGCAGAGGGAATGTCGAGCCAGAACCAGATCTCACAATCAGAGCATCAAGGAAAAGGCACCACCTTCCTTTAAAACTTGTTTCAATGGGATCAATGCTTTATCAAGTATATCTCTACCTCTTGGCAAGTATGCTTTAGATACCAAAGGCCAACTTAGAAAAGGTAGACATGACTGAATTTTATAAAAGTAGAATTTGAATGTTGTCCACGTTGGGCAAAATGGCATTTAATATACTAACACAGAGGCAGAACTAACAACAATCTCATTACCCTGTTTCTCAGGTGTGGGTATACTGTCACTTCCATATGCACTTTCTCAAGGAGGGTGGCTAAGCTTAATTCTTCTTCTCCTTGTAGCAATTCTCTGTTGGTACACAGTGTTACTTCTACAATGGTGTATGGACACAAACCCTGTCATCAAAACTTATCCTGATATAGGTGAGGTAGCTTTTGGATACAAAGGAAGAGCAATGATATCCATTTTCATGTATCTTGAGCTTTATTTGGTTGCGGTTGAGTTTCTGATATTAGTAGGTGACAACTTAGAGAAGTTGTTTCCAAACATGGCCTTCAAAATTTCAGGCGTAAAAGTTGCAGGGAAAAAATGATTTGTTCTGCTCACAACCCTTATAATTTTGCCAACTACATGGTTGAAGAGTTTGGGCGTGCTGGCCTATTTTTCTGCTAGAGGGGTTTTGGCTTCTGTTATTGTGGCTGCTTGTGTTTTCTGTGTTGGTGCAGTTGATGGTGTTGGGTTCCATGAAATGGATACGCTTTTGAATTTAGGTGGACTGCCTACTGCTATAAGCTTATTTGCCTTCTGTTATTGTGGCCATGCAGTTTTCCCCACTCTCTGCAAATCTATGAAAGATAGAAGCCAATTCTCTAAGGTAAGCAATAGTACTCCAAATTCCAATATCCTACTTGATGGTACACGTACAATCCATATCATATCCTTACTGTTGACTTTTACTTGGGATAGAAAGATTGATTTTGGGCAATGATAGCAAAAAGTTCCTTTTCACTGTTGTTATTTCTCATTGCAGGTTTTACTTGTCCGCTTTATCAGTAGCACCATCAACTATGGATCAATGGGCATCCTAGGCTACCTGATGTACGGACAAAATTTGAAGTCCCAAGTGACATTAAATCTCCCTATCAGAAAAATCAGCACAAAAATAGCAATTTATACTACACTCCTTAATCCTCTCACCAAGTATGCAATTATAATTACTCCGATTGCTACAGCAATTGAGAACAAATTTTATTTTGGCAAATGTGGATCTACTATTAGTATTCTCATTAGAACGACACTTGTGAATTGTGATCAGCACAGTATGTGTGGCATGCATTGTACCATTTTTTTGGCTATGTTATGGTTTTTGTTGGTGCTTCTCTAAGTGTTACATGTAGGGGTGGGCAAATTAACTAGTTATCGATTAACCGACCGATTACTGATATTAACCAAACCGATATAATCGTAACCAATAGTTATCGGTCGATAATCGGTTAAAAAATTCATACCGATAAGCTTATCGGTCGATCAAGAATTTATTAGCAGTTAACTGATATGACCGATTAATTTTTTTTAAATTTTTAATTTTTTTATAATTTTATACTTTTTACTCTTTTGATTTTTTATTTTATAATATAAAAAAGATATAGTAGATCAATATAAAAAAATATTCAACAAGCTATTTTAGCCATATATATATTTAGGCCCCCAAAAGGGACAAAACAACTAATTTTTAATAAGTTGTTTTAGGCTTTAGCCCAATAAAAAGTATTTGAGCTCTCAAAACAACTAATTTTTTTATCCAATTAGCAACCAGTAAAAAGCTCAATAAAAAGTTAACAAAAATTGGTTTAATCGGCCGGTTTAACCGATTACCGATTTGACCGATAAACCAATTAATTGATAGCTTATCGGTCGGTAATTGGTAACCCTATTAACTGGATCGATATGACCGATATCCAGCCCTAATTACAAGGTCAATACTATTACTATGCCTATGCTACCTAAAGATAAAACAAAACTGCTCGAAGTTATGGTTTAAAGCTGATAATAATTGTGGGGATTTTAGTTATAGGGTCTTTTATTGAAGTTTTGGGCACCTATATTTCCCTCAAACAAATTGTAAATCATCTCTGACATTGAAGGTGGCTATCTGCTAGCACTGTGTCACACCTCAACTTGAAAGTAACAAGAATGAGTCAACAACGAATTCTATTACCAAACTAAAATACCAATATCTTACTTCCTTCAAGGGCATGTCGGTTAGTTCGTGAATTCACTATTTTCCATCGACTTAACTTAAGCTTTTGAGATAGATAATAATTTAATATTTTCTTTTTTCTATTCATCAAAGAAGACACACATGTTTTGTTATATTAAGCGCGTTAAAAATAGATCCGGCGTAATCTTATTATGTTTAGAGACCAATTTAAATAGGTGGTTGAGATTGCCACTTCAAACTTTGGCACTCGATCACACCCGTTCCATCATTGTGTGAGAAATCTGAGACTATATTTTAGAGGTGAAAAATGTTGCGCTCTTCATCTTTAATATATGATTAACTAATTTTTAACATACGCATATATACCCGGTAATTAATATAGAAATAAAATTCTCAAATTGTCCATCAAAGAAGTTGATGGGTTTCAAATTTAAAATAGAAGAGATTTGGCTAAAGAGAACAATGAACTAATGTGTAGACGGTATTATAAAAGATATGGAATTGTAAGTTAGGGATTGTTTGGAATTGCGTTTGATGAGCTTAAAAGTGTTTTTCACACTTAAAAAGCTTGTTTGAAGAAAAAAAATATTGTTTGATAAAAAAAATTAAAAACACTTTTAAATTACTTAAAAACAATTTTGGTAGAAGTTTAAGTTCTTTTTGACTTAAAAACTTTATTTTTCAAATGTAATCTTAAACGTGCTTTTACTATATTGGTTTTTATTAGAATGTTATTAAATAATTAAATATTTTTATTTTTATTAATTTAAAATTTTAAAATAATTAATTATTTAACAGATACTTTAAGTTTAAACTTTATCATATGGACGTGGCTACCATGCGAGCACTCTTGCATCCACAGCCTCACGGTCACACGCGCACACAACCAAACACAATCACACAGTCAAAGCACAAATGGCAGCAGCTAACGCTCTGCAAATAAGCCCATTCGCTTCTCCAATACCCAACACAAACTCTCCTCTCTTTCTCATACCCCTGTGCACCTCTCTCAGAGAGCTCAAGCAAATCCAAGCCCTCACCATCAAAACCCACCTCCAGAATGACACCGCTGTCCTCTCCAAGCTCATCAGTTTCTGTACCCTCAATCCCAGTGGGGCCTCCATGGATCACGCCCAAAACCTGTTCGATCAAATTCCTGAACCTGACATTCTGGCCTTCAACTACATGGGCCGCGGCTACGCCCGCTCCGATACCCCTCTTCGAGCCATTGTTCTCTTTGCTGATATTCTATGCTCTGGCGTCGCCCCTGATGACTATACCTTCCCGTCCCTCCTCAAGGCATGCGCAGGCTCTAAGGCTTTGCAAGAAGGTAAACAATTGCATTGCCTTGCTATCAAACTTGGGTTCAACCAAAATGTATATGTATGCCCTACATTAATAAATATGTATACCGAATGCAATGATGTGGATGCAGCTCGCCGTGTTTTTTATAAGATAACAGAGCCTTGTGTTGTCACTTATAATGCAATAATCACGGGTTATGCTCGAAGTAGTCGGCCCAATGAGGCATTGTCATTGTTCCGAGAATTGCAAGCAAGCAATCTCAAGCCTTCTGATGTAACTATGCTTAGTGTTCTTTCATCTTGTGCTTTGCTAGGAGCATTAGACTTGGGGAGGTGGATACACGAGTATGTTAAGAAGAACGGTTTTGATAAATATGTAAAGGTAAACACTGCACTTATAGATATGTATGCAAAGTGTGGAAGCCTGGATGATGCAGTGTCTGTCTTTGAGAACATGTCTGTCAGAGATACACAGGCCTGGTCAGCAATAATTATGGCATATGCAACTCATGGGCATGGTTCAAAGTCCATATTAATGTTTGAAGAAATGAAGAAGGCGAGAGTGCAACCTGACGAGATTACATTTTTGGGTCTTTTATATGCTTGCAGCCACAATGGCTTGGTAGACGAAGGTTGTGGGTATTTCTACAGTATGATTGACAAGTATGGGATTATTCCTGGGAACAAGCACTATGGATGTATGGTGGATTTGTTAGGTCGAGCTGGGCGCTTAGATGAGGCTTATAAGTTCATAGATCAAATGCCAATCAAGCCCACTCCCATACTTTGGCGAACCTTGTTATCCGCTTGTAGCAGCCATGGCAATGTAGAATTGGCGAAGCAAGTGATTGAACGAATTTTTGAACTGGATGACTCTCATGGTGGCGACTATGTGATCCTATCAAACTTGTGTGCGAGGGCTGGGAGATGGGAAGATGTGAATTGTTTGAGGAAATGGATGAAAGATAAAGGGGTGGCAAAGGTGCCTGGGTGTAGCTCTGTGGAGGTGAACAATGTAGTGCATGAATTCTTCGCTGGGGAGGGGGTGCAATTTGTATCTACAGACTTGCTCCGAGCACTTGATGAGTTAGTCAAGGAATTGAAGTTGGTTGGGTACATTCCTGATACTTCTTTAGTCTTTCATGCAGACATGGAAGATAAAGACAAAGAAATTACTCTAAGATATCATAGTGAGAAATTGGCTATTACTTTTGGGCTCCTAAACACTCCCCCTGGTACAACAATTCGGGTGGTGAAGAACCTACGAGTATGTGGGGATTGCCATTCTGCTGCTAAACTTATATCATTGATCTTTGATAGGCAGATAATACTTAGAGATGTCCAACGATTCCATCATTTCAAGGATGGGAAGTGCTCTTGTGGGGATTACTGGTAGTAGAATTTGCTGTTAGGAGCAAACAAGATCAATTTCATGTTCAGGCTTGTAGATATCAGCTTGGGATTATCATTGGTGTGTTTTGGCTACTGACGTACTTTGAGATCCATCAATTCGAAAAGGTCCACTATTGTCCAAGTCATATACTATACTAACTGATGGTGCAATTTTTCTACCATTGCAATGCAGACAATCTTACATAGAGGAGGCTGCACAATCCACCTGTTCCAAACAGCCTGGGGTGCCGAACGGGTACCTGTTCCCACTTACAAAATAAACAGTTAGCTTAAAGATTTTCACGAGAAACTTGAATAAGCTTTAGATTGAATCTTGCATTGAAAAAAAAAAGGAAAAAAAAAAAGTACTTAATAAAATAAATAACATCCTTGAACTGGGAAGTATTTATTTTGTCTGCCAAAACAAGTTATGTATCAAATTCTTCAAATACAGAAGAACAAAAAATGATATCTGGTGATCTGTTGGTCTCTCCATGATAAGGTAATAACATGAGTGTCCCCTCAACCTCACCAAGCTTTACCATCCTTCGGCTAATATATAACTATGAGGTTGTGCGGGGATTTCTCCTTGGGGTTGTTCGGTTGGGTGTTGTTTGGTTGGGCTTTGGCTGAAAGAATATTTAAATGGTATAGGAGAAAGATTAAGGAAAACTATTGTACAATATATGTTCTGTATTGCAATTGGGTATTGAGTTTCACCTGGCTGAGACATACTAATTTGTTTTCTTCGTAAGTCCTTAGATGAGAGTAATTTGACATTTCCAGTTGTAACGAAAGTGGCTTCTTTTACTTTCTTATCTTCTTGTTATTGGAAAAGAAAATCTCAAGCATTTGGATTGATACCAGATGATCAATAAAGAAGAGTGCTTTCATGTTCTGATCAGCCAAGATATTCCATCATAAAGATTGATTAGATGTGGACACTTTCTTTTTGTTTATTGGTAATATAATTCAGACATGAACTCCTCCATACTTATTTAGACTAAAAGTGTAGTTGACCCAAATGCTTGGAGTCTAAATTCTTAATTCAGGATGCTCTTGCGACTTACAAGTGACCAAAAGAAAGGCCTGCACTGATGTTAGAATATTTTATATTAAGGCTTGCTTTATTTACATACTTATTTATTCTAAGGTTCTTTGTTTATTACTTATAACCTCTCTATAAATATATTTATCGACTATTGTGATACAATTTAAAAATATACTTCAATATAGTACAAATGTAGTCCTAAAATTTCTTGCTTCCACTCTCTTCTCTCTTTCACTTTTACATATATTTTATTATCTATTTTTGCATCGGAGATATATGGCCAGTCTTAGAAAATTAGATGTTCTAAAGTGAGATGGGTGTATTTAGAAAGGACAAAGTTTTCCTCCAAACTGGGTTGGAGGAATCTCTTTCAACTTAGTTTATAAAAGTGACATGTGTTCATTGAACATGTGAGATGTACATGTTTTTTAATAGTAAAGACAAATTTGAAATTAATTTCATTAAAAGCTCATGTCCATCTCACATGTTATTAAAAAAAATAACACGTCACTTTTATAGATTAGGTTGGAGGAGATTCCTCCAACCCAGTTTGAAGGAAAACTTTGTCCGAAATTTATTTCAAATTTGTCCTTACTATTATAAAACATGTACATCTCACATGTTCAATGAACACGTATCACTTTTATAAACTAAGTTGGAGGAGATTCCTCCAACCCAGTTTAGAGGAAAACTTTGTCCATATTTTATTATCTATTTTTGCATTGGAGATATATAGCCAGTCTTAGAAAATTAGATGTTCTAAAGTGAGATGGGTGTATTTTAGAAATGTTTTTTGGCTTGGTAATATTGTTCTATCTTTAGGGATTTGCCCGCGGGGTTTTTTGTCTTTCTCTATGCTATGTTGCTCAATGTTATTGGATCCTACTATTTTTATTTTGGACAAAGTTTTCTTTCAAACTGGGTTGGAGGAATCTCCTTCAACTTAGTTTATAAAAGTGACATGTGTTCATTGAACATGTAAGATGTACATGTTTTTTAATAGTAAGGACAAATTTGAAATAAATTTCATTAAAAGCTCATGTGCATCTTACATGTTATTAAAAAAAATAACACATGTCACTTTTATAGATTAGGTTGGAGGAGATTCCTCTAACCCAGTTTGGAGGAAAACTTTGTCCCATAAAATATATGTAAAAGTGAAAGAGAGAAGAGAGTGGAAGCAAGAAATTTTAGGACTACATTTGTACTATATTGAAGTATATTTTTAAATTGTATCACAATAGTCGATAAATATATTTATAGAGAGGTTATAAGTAATAAACAAAGAACCTTAGTTTATTACTTATAAGTAATAAACAAAGAACCTTAGGTTATAAGTAATAGTCCAAGATATATTTATATATATTTTGGACAAAGTTTTCCTCCAAACTGGGTTGAAGGAATCTCCTCCAACTTAGTTTATAAAAGTGACATGTGTTCATTAAATATGTGAGATGTACATATTTTTTAATAGTAAGGACAAATTTGAAATAAATTTCATTAAAAGCTTATGTGCATCTCACATGTTATTAAAAAAAATAACATATGTCACTTTTATAGATTAGGTTGGAGGAGATTCCTCCAAAGATTCCTCCAACCCAGTTTGGAGGAATCTCCTCCAACTTAGTTTATAAAAGTGACATGTGTTCATTGAACATGTGAGATGTACATATTTTTTAATAGTAAGGACAAATTTGAAATAAATTTCATTAAAAGCTTATGTGCATCTCACATGTTATTAAAAAAAATAACACGTCACTTTTATAGATTAGGTTGGAGGAATCACCCAGTTTGGAGGAAAACTTTGTCCTTTTGGTAGTGAAAAGAAAGAAATTTTTTTTCTTGAGATTTTTGTGTGTGAATTATATTCAATCACTCGGTGTGATTCAAATGCGTGGCCTGCAAACTGTCTGAAAATTACTCACCATAAAATATAACAAATCTTTGTCTGATTCTGAAAGAATACTTAAATTCTTGGACATTCATGAGACAAGACCCAAAAGGCAATTGGATTTGGGAGTGCTTTTGGGGTGGTAGCTAGATGTCGGTGTCAAGGTGCATTTTATATTTATAATCGCTTCACAAAATTTTAAATTAATAAAACATAATAAATTTAATAATCTAATTAATATTTTAATTATCCACTCATGTGCTGTTTTAACTTTATTAAATTACTTGTTCTAAAAGTTTAAACTATGTCGTTAATGAGTAGCTCAATTAGTTGGAGATCACGCTTTATGAAAGTGGATGTCACTAATTTGAATCTTCATTTCTCTCCTCTTGTGCGGATATGTAAACCAAAAGAAAAAAAGTTACAACTATAAGAATGAATGAAATTTAATAATTTAATTTAATATTATAACACACTCTTAAAAAGTGAGGTCCAATACATAAATATTTAACAAAAATGAAACTCAAGATCTTT
The DNA here is from genome assembly GCA_013348765.1 of Carpinus viminea. Classification (NCBI taxonomy): domain Eukaryota; kingdom Viridiplantae; phylum Streptophyta; class Magnoliopsida; order Fagales; family Betulaceae; genus Carpinus; species Carpinus viminea. The sequence goes on from CP054671.1 coordinate 5,529,938, forward strand.
GTTTTAATACCATATATATTAAATCACCAAGTATAAAAAGAAAAACCCTAAACTTATAAGAAATAACAAATTTAATCATTCATTTAAGATTATAGCACAATAATGTTTGGGAAATGCTAGGTGCTCTCTTGATGTTCTTCTAGTGTCTTCTTGGACTTAGGTGGATATCATTTTCTAAAAACTAGGTGAGATAAATAAAGTCAACTTTTATTTTTTGAAGAAAATAATATACACCGAAGATGATTTGAATTGAGGTTTTAGATAGTTGTAATTTCTTTTTCTATGGTAGAATTAGGTGTGAATTGCACTTACAAAGCCAAACGCAAAGGAACTTTATGGGGGAATGCTAAGTGCCCTCCTAACGTTGTGTTCTTTTAGTGTTTTCTTGGATTTAGGTGAATAGTCTTCTCATGCAGTCGTGGAGGTTAGGTAGGTATGCAAGGACAACGAATTGAGTAGTAGTAGAAAGTCCAAGCGGCGGGCATAATTATCTGAGGACTCCCCAGGAGAAGCAATTCCCATGGACAGAAATGCTTGTGACATGTGAGTGCACTTCCTTTTTTTTTTTGTTGCAATTGTCACTATTGCAAGAACACCCAAGTATTGATTGTAATTGTTGAAGTTGGATGCCTATCTACTCATCCTCATGACTGACAACTTTAACAAAGCAAATATCTTTTATTATTAGAAAAAGGAAGCCAATAATGGAGATAGGGTGTCACCCCACTGCAAATTGCATGTGTCTGCTTCTCCTCCTTTTATAAGAACCAAAATTTTGGGTATTGGGCAACAAAAGATGCAAGGCCAAAAAGCAGAGGGAGTACTGGAGAGCCAAAACCAGCTACCACAAGCAGAGGATCAAGGGAAAGGCACCACCTTCCTTAAAACTTGCTTCAATGGGATCAATGCCTTATCAGGTATATATCTGTCTCTTGGCACAAGTATGCTTTAGATAGCATAGGTCAAGTTAGAAAAAGATAGACATGATTGAATTTACAGAAGTAACATTTGAAAGCTGTCCACGTTGCTGAAATTGGCATTTAGTTTGAATCACTGCCTCACTGAGAGTTTCAGCTCATAGTTGCATAATTGCTCCATTCTAGTCTTCTAGATCATGAACTTTTATGTGTTCAAATGCCATACAAAATAACGAGAGAGATGCTGCTGGGAAGCAAGTATATCGCCGATTACTAGTGCACATATTGAATATCTAAGTATGCCAATGTGTTGCATAATAACATAGATTCATACTACTGAAAGTCCGAAAATAATTATATCAATGATTGTTGATGCGCATATTGCATCATTTTAATCCTCACCTTTCATTTTCCTTTCATCAGTTACTTGTGATCATTGTAAATGTACAAGCACAGAGGCAGAGCTAACAACAATCTTATTACCATGTTTCCCAGGTGTAGGGATACTATCACTTCCATATGCACTTTCTCAAGGAGGGTGGCTGAGCTTAATTCTTCTTCTCCTTGTAGCAATTCTCTGTTGGTACACAGGGTTGCTTCTACAACGGTGTATGTATGCAAACCCTTCCATCAAAAGTTATCCTGATATAGGTGAGGCAGCTTTTGGATACAAAGGGAGAGCCGTGATATCCATTTTCATGTATCTTGAGCTGTACTTGGTTGCGATTGAGTTTCTGATATTAGAAGGTGACAACTTAGACAAGTTGTTCCCAAACACGGCCTTCAAAATAGCAGGCCTAAAAGTTGCAGGGAAAAAAGGCTTTGTTCTGCTCACAGCCCTTATAATTTTGCCAACTACATGGTTGAAGAGTTTGGGCGTGCTGGCCTATTTTTCTGCTGGAGGGGTTTTGGCTTCTGTTGTTGTGGCTGCTTGCGTTTTCTGGGCTGGTGCAATTGATGGTGTTGGGTTCCATGAAGGGGATATGCTTTTGAATTTGGGTGGACTGCCTACTGCTATAAGCTTATTTGCCTTCTGTTACTGTGGTCATTCAGTTTTCCCCACACTATGCAATTCCATGAAGGATAGAAGCCAGTTCTCTAAGGTAACTAATAGTACTCCGAATTCCAATGTCCTACTTAATGGTACATATCATTTCCACGTAATGATAGCATCTAGATTTGATAATATACACAACAGCAACATCACATTTTTATGTAAGGAGTTTTGACACACAATGGGGAGGGAGGGTGGGGGCGGGGTGGGAGCATCATTTTAGAATTCTTATTGTTGTCTGTTGACTTTTACTTGGGATAGAAAGGTTGATTTTGGGCAATGATCACAAGTTCCTTTTCACTGAGTTTTTTTTTTTTTTTTAATTTATTATTATTTTACTTCTTATTGCAGGTTATACTTGTCTGCTTTATCAGTAGCACCATCAGTTATGAAGTTTTGGGTTAGAGTTGATAATAATCGTGGGGATTTTAGTTACAGGGTCTTTTATTGGAGTGTTGGGCACCTATATTTCCCTCAAACAAATTGTAAATCATCTCTAGCACACCTCAGTAAACAGTAATAAGATTGCTTGGAACCCTTAACCAGCCAATGGTATTTTTATGGTTTGAAAAGCATATTGAGAAGAAAAATGCCTGAAAACATATGCACCGCAGCACTAGACACAGAGACAATCAATGGCAAGGCGCATTTCGACCAACCTTACGTAAAGGACGTTGCCAGACTCGCTCTGTTCAAAAAAGTCTGAAATGCAGAGCCCTCAGAGAAGGGCTGCCCCGAAGGGTATCCGACCCCACTCATAAAATAAACAGTTAAACATTGGCCACGGTAGGAGCATAGGATAAGTGAATTCATATCTATGGGGGGAGGAGGGGAGCTGTTCATAAAAAATATTGATTTTGTAGCTCTTTTTGGCCTTCTAAACTCTTCCTAAGCTAATTTTTATTATAAACTAATTACAAAAATAAAACAACCCAAAGTTAATTTAATTTAATTGTCCAATCTCAGAGTTAACACTAATGATGGAGATTAAGACAACAGACAGCATATAAGCAAGAAATAAAGGACTTGCAACGCTAACTTGCACGTGCTCACACACAAAATTTCAGCAGTGGATTATTAAAAGGATCAGCAAGGATTGAAAACAAAACTCCATAAGGTAATTAATTAATAACATTGAGCGTCCCCTCAGCCACTCGAACAGCTTTGAATAAAAGTTGATACATATGGATGAAATGAAGAAGCCAAGTGTGTGCGAAAGCAAGACATTAAATTTGTGGAGACCAGCATTTTCCATGGTATTAATTAAGAATTTAAGATAACTAACAAGGAGGATGAATGTATTAGATTCTCTCCACCACATATTCAATGGTGTATGTATTGTGTCACGTAATTGAAAATTTTATATGATATATATGCATCTTTAAATGCAATAAAATAAAATCTTGACCGTAATTTTTTTTCCTGAGTAAATATGAATGTTTTAATTAAATATTTAAAGTGTAAAGTTCCCCTCAAACTACCATCCCATGACAATCTACTCCCAAACTATTAATTACGACAATTTATCGCTCAAATTACCAAAACAAATAAACAATGACAATGTATCCCCAATGCAAGCAAAATAACAAAATTACCCCTATATAATATTCAATAAAACAAAAATACCCTTAAAATTTTGGGAAAAAAAAAGTTTTTGTATTTTTATTTTTATTTTAGGAAAACAATATTTTGTATCTTTGTTTTGATTTTAGTAAAGATGATTTAAAAGTGTTTTTATAGTCAAAAAGCCCAAAATTACATTTGGGCCAAAGCTTGAAAATGAAAAATGAAACTTCTGGTTAAACGGACGTCATGAAAAAAATGTGTGCAGTAGTTTTTATGTATTGAAATATATTATCTGACGAAAATGCCCATAGCAATTTCAAGTAATAACAACAATACCCATTTATATACGTCACTTTTGAACAAAACTAATTATATGGTGCAATAGTAGAGGAAATCATTTAGAATACTATTCACATCCGTAAACATTTGGCTAAATTTTAATAAAAAGAACACATTTTTCAGCATTTTAACTTTACACTCATTTAAATATTTTTTCTCTATCATTTTCTTATTCTTTTTTATTCTTTTATTCTTTCTTTATCATTTAAATATTATTTCCCTACATATTCTTGTTTTCTAATCCCCATATTCATCAAAAAATTTCGGCTACCACCACCAAGAATTTACACTCAAATTTCCCACTCCAATAACACCCCAAACCAAAACAACAAGATAAGAAAAACCCAAAATTAAACTTAGCTATAGCCACGAATCAACCCAGAAAAATGACATACAAGAACAGAGCACTAACTAGCCATCAAAACAGCCAAGAAACAAACTCCTAATCACAACCCTAAAATCGTCAAGAACACCCAAAAACACAAACCCATTTCAAACCCAACCGAGAATCAAGATCTAAAAGGGCAGAGGAAAGGATCGGTACATGGAGTCTGTGGAGGGGATGGAGGCGGGAAGAGAAAGAGGGAGGAGGAGGCATGTGAAGAGAAAAATCAGAAAGTGATAAAAAATAGTTTCTTGCCAATGATGTGCGGATATTACCATCAACACGTACATCTGATGACAAGGCCGGCGGAGCCTGGAGGAGTCCCACCACTTCACGTGACTCTCCCCCCAAATCCATTGGATCCGTGGACGTTAATTGCAGTTAGCTTTTCTTATTTGCTTAATTATTACGACATTGATACAAGTGTACGTACATTATTGGTTTGAAGCGAAGACAACAACAACAACCAAAAAAAAGTGCATTTAGTTTTCATGCAGTTGATGAATACGTATATATTCTCAAGACTTCAAATTTGTACATTTTCTGAATCCACAAATATTCAGAAAACTATTAATCCAACCGGAATAGCATGCAGGAAACAAGAAAGCAGGGAACTCAAAAGATCCGATCCTAAGAAAGATAGGCAACATTCTTTCATCCTAAGCTAGTCTTCATGATTTAGTCAGATGCTGCAAGCAGCTTAGTTTAAACAAAAACTCTATCTAAAGTAGGTTAAAAGCCGACACATGGCTTACAAAAGACTGTCTCCGAATTCACCCATGATTTGCAAAGTACTCGTCGTCTCCTCCCTCATCCTTATCCATCAAGGCTTCTTGTTTATGAAATCATAAAAGATACATAAGTCTTAGATCAAATTCCAAACCAAACATGCTTTATTCGTACTCAATACTTGCAAAGCAAATCTCATTGTGATTAACGCAATCCAAATGTACAATAAGTATACAAGAAAGACAGATCCCACTTAAAAGGAGGAAAAACAGAACAGACCATAAGTCCAAAAATCTAGTAAAATTGGAAATACAGCTACTCTTGCACGCCACTATCTAAGCAAAAATCTCTCACAATCTTCAAAGTTCACTGTCTTCCACTGATCTTTCCACATCAAGACAACCCTTGGCCAAATAAAGCCTCTTCCAAGTTCCAACCAGCCAAACGCCATTCCATTTTTGCAACAATATCATCCCGGGCCATATTGATTTAGACCAAATACATATATAATAGGTAAAGAGGACACCCCACAACCAAAGATACCAATATCATCCACGTACAATGCCAACAATTAGGAACTAACTTAACTCTAAAATAGCTAGGTAAGTTAATCTTCAAGCTCAAGATAGTTTCAAAACATCTAAGATTATCTTCATACGCCTCAAAATTAAGTTTCATTAGCAAATAAGAGATGAGACATTATTTCCTGACCCCCAACAAGAAACGTGGTAAGAGACCCCTATCCACCGTGTCAAACAACATTCTACTCAACATATCCATGAAAACCACAAACAGAAGAGGAGTGATCTAAAGAATCCCTTTGTCTCAGGCCACAAGAGCTATGAATGATATTCATTAAACAAAACAGAGCGTAGAATACAAAGGACTGTCCAAACACTCCATTTCTCCTGGACTCGGGTTGAATTAATGTTTAGAGCTCAGAAATTCTAAACATGCATGACAATTGACAAGCATACAAGAATATGACAATAGTGTCAAAACTCAAATCATGGTTCATGTAGCATATATAGTCAAACTAAACCAACACAGTCACCCCCACCCCCAACAAAACAAACACAAAAACAAGGAAAATAAATTACCCTGTTCGTTTAGGCTGCTCTTTTATCCATCTTTCGTAAATGACCCTGTTCCAAATATATAAATATCATGCGATAGAATTAATAAAAAATAATAATACCAAGATATCAATCTGAACAGTATGGAAATTTCAGGGATAATGTAAATTAATAATACTAAAATAAGAAACAAAGGGATAGCACACGTACTCCTTGTAAGTGTAGTAAGAAATCCAAATATGAGATGCTGGTACAGAACCATAAGAATGGAAACCACGTTAAAAAGGAATTAGAATGAAAACAAGAAGGAAGATCAAAATGCAAAGATTTCAAAAAAAGGATAACTCCTACTAAAATCCGCCACCCCAGTGATTCGACCGCGATTCTACAAACGATCACAGTCAATGTTCGTCCATCAAACAATAACCCCTGCAACGAAGAACCCTAAAGATTCAACTAAACATACGCTTACCTCGATTGAATTTGAAATACGATAATGACAGCGATTTTGTGAACCTACTCACTTCCGACAGGTCGAAGAAGAAGAAGAATGGGAGTGAACAAGGGGAACAACTGAACAAGGGTTGCAATTATATTTATTTATGGGTTTCGTGAATTCCAATTTACTAAAATGCCTCCGCTATGACTTTCCGTCCAAGTAACTAAGATCCTTCTGGAATCTTTTTTTTTTTTTTTAATCATAAGCACAGAAAATTAAAAGGAATTAAGGAATAGGCGTAGAAAATTCTTCATCTCCAGTTGTTTTGTTGGTGCAGAAGGTATATATATTATATAGTGCAACCCACACAAATTTCATCATTCCATATTAATTCCTAGCTTGCTTATTTAAGTTTGGGGTGGCTCCTTGGTGCCCAAGCCCAATTTTTTTTTTTTTGATCTTTTTGTCTTTTTTTTTTTTTAAATAAAAATTTTAATTAGGTGTGATGACGTGGTCACTTGTGTCAGGTGTCAACTTTTAATTGATCCATGTGTCAATTTGTTAAGTCAATTAACAATTAACTGATAGAATGACTAATTTGATCACTTTTCAAACTTTAAGAAGAAAAAAATAAAGTTTTGAAACTCCAAGAATATTAGTTATTTAACCCTAAATAATATTATTAGAGGTTATATATATATATGACAGCTTTGCAAGAGATGTTTTAATCTTGCATGTATCAAGCTTGTTAATTACGTACTTCTTTGAGATTAATTTCAAGGTTAATTTGTTTGATTTTGCTCCAAGGTCGATTAGTTGGGTTTTCTCATTTTTCCCTCTAAGGTAAGGAACTTAATTAGGTTTTGATAGAAAATCAAACTGAGTCCATATTAATTAATTTTCTCAAACCCACATCTTTTTTTTTGAAAATCAACATAGTCTCATTCATTAAAGATCAAGAGCAAAGCTCTTACAATACAGGGCAAGCCCTGAAGTATCCGTAAGTAAACTATAAAGATACCAACGTCATACAAGACGTATTATAATTCAAACTCTCATAACAGATCCGCTAACCTATGACTAATCAACAAATGAAATACAACTGTACCAGACAGAATCAACTAATGCATAGGTAGCAATTATTCCTTGACACTGAGGGCTGAGAACCTCAAGCCAACACTTATTCCTTGACATTGAGGGCTAGGAACCCCAGGCCAACACTTGTTATCCTCGATCCGAAAGCTAGGATAACATTCACATCCACAACCCAAAGATCTGGACCAAGCATCACACCCCAAAGCAGATTGATCGAGACGGGACTTATTACAAGCAAAAACAATAAAAATATAGGAAATAAAACCGATCACGTGCAAGTAGACCCCGTACACTGAAGGACACATTAGAAGCTCAACGTGTTAGAAGCTCGACGCGGTGGGAGCGCAGAAAAAGGCCCGGCAGTGGATGGAGTACAGCAAAACAGACGTAGAGAAGATCGGTAGAACTGTAAAAATAAAAAACACACAAAACAAACAAAAAAACAATATAGGAAAATACTAAAGCAAATACAAAGAAACCCAACAAAATAAAATACACATCTTTGGTATCAAAACTTTTGCATCATGTATGATTGGGAGAAATTAAACTCCATCTAGCTTAGACTAGTGGATATCTAAATCGATTGATCATGATCGAATTTGATGCCTAACTAGAGATGCATGCATGCGAGAATTAAGTAATCTTTTAATCTCTAGTTATATATATATATATATATATATATATATATATATATATATAGGAAAATGTTAGGAGTTCTTCCCGTAGGTTTTTAGCGTTTTCCTAGTCTTATGTAAAACATGATTTAAGAAAAAATAAAATTGTAGTGACCTCCACCACCAGTTTTTTTAAGCATTAGCATCAAATTTGAGACATTAGTACCAAATTTGTAAGGCATTAACATCAAATTTAAGATGATCAAATCTATTTTTGGTGATATCATCCCTAAAGGGTTAACCTTCCATCCTTAAGTTTTAGTTTTGAATCCAAAATAAGTTTTAAAGAATTAGAACCTAACTATTAATTCATAAAAAATAATTTGTTAGCAATAAAACGGTACTATAATTTTTTTTTTTTTAAATTATGTTCTACGTAAGACTAAAAAAATGCCAAGAGAATACTATAAGAAGAACCTAACAAACCCTATATATATATGTCATTTGATGGATGTATGTTGCAAGTTGCGACAATGATATTGAGGTAAATAAGAGGGCTTGCACGTCCTTTAGTAGTTAAAGGAGATTCCCGCAAAGAAAATGCAGAACATATGGTGATGATATATACAGAAGAATTTATCCTTTTTTTTAAGGAAAAAAGAAGAAGAAGAAGAAGAAATTTTATTATTTAAATTAAATATGATATCAAACACAATGAAATTATAATCAAATCAACACCTATATAAACATAAAATATTGACCAAACAAATTGCAATTTCACAATAATAAATATAATAGGTTTTCTCTTATCTCACCAAATAAATACAAACGGCCAGCTTCGTATTTGCTGCTAGCTATGTCATTTTCTCATCAAGTGCATGTTGTGAACACGCTATCCTACCGGGGATTAATTAATTTACTGCATGCTATATAAAGACTTTCTATATTACCCTCATTTTACACCTTCCAGTTGGATCTTATTATTCCAATTTTCTAAATTTAATTAATTAAGGAGTACGTCTGATCTTCATCAAGAGCTAATTAAGGAAGAAGAAGCTACAGAGCATGGCGGCCGGCCAGGGGGTGGGACTAATTAAGAATTTTAGTGTGAAGGGCAAAACTTTAAAATTAAAAATTAAAAAAGTGGAGGAACCGGGAATTAATTTTGAGCGTCCGCCTCATAAAAAATAATATTTTTGAAACATTTTTAAAATTTTTGGGGAGCCAAACTATAAGTTTGTTCTGTGCCCCTGAGCATGATGTTTTATATATATTGTTAAATTATCATTTTTCTTATAAGCTTAAACTTTTAGAATATTGATAGTATAACATGGTATCAAAGTCATATTAAGGTTATTGGATTAAACATTGATTCAAATCATTCCCATTTAAATTAAATATTCTACATATTAGATCTCACATATTAAAAGGGAGTTTGAATCCACACGTGATGGATAATGTTAAAGTAATAATTAAGTGATTAAATTTACCTATTTTTATCAGTAATTTAATATATATATAAGATTAAACCAAAATTTTTGCAGCTGTCTACTAATATTTTTTCTAAAGAAAAAAAGATATGGCAATTAATGTTCAAATTTTTGTAATATGTGTGACAAGATTCAATGAATGATCCAAATAGCTAGAAAGCTTTATTAAGAGTTCAATCCATCGATCTTAATTATCGGTGCCAACCTGACTGGTCCCAAATGCATGTGAAAGCATATATTATAGACTTTTATGTTAAACCTAACAAGCTAAGTCTGAAAGTTTTGACGCCACTAGCTAACATATGTGAAGTGTACGTGTTTGAGCATTTCTTGACAAAAAATGGGATGAAAACGAAATAAAATAGCATGGAATATAGAAAGGGATTGACAAGAACACATATGATTTTATTTTATTAATCTACGACCCTTTATTCTTATCTTTGTTTTTATTGGACAAGATATAGAAAAAGATTTTAGTAAAGGAGGCAAAATAAGGAGATCGAAAGAAACAAAAAACGAAACGAGTGACATGCATGTGAAAAAGGTTAGCTAGCCGACATGAATATCAACCAATTAATCATTGTGCTTCAAACGTTACACAAGGAAAGTCGATCCTAAAAGATGTCCTGCATAAGCATGTATAATTAATATGATTGCAGCATATCCTTTACTAGGATTCTCCACACAAAACCTTCCATTTTTTCTTATATAAATACAGCTATCAGATTCACCAAGGTTGTGCCATTATACAATTTAATTTTCCAGTCTCAGAGTTACACTAATGATGGAGATTAAGACAACAGACAGCATATAGGCAGGAAATAAAGGACCCTAAACCCCGCGATTCCCTCTCTTTTTTTTTTTTTTTTTTGAGGAAACTTGATATCTCGACTATCGATTTGACAAAACCTCGATATGAAAAAACTCGATACACACTCGAACTTAGATTCTCTCACTTAGGACCCTTTTAGTGGTAAGTTGTCCAAATTACCTCTTCACTCCAAAACTACACTGCTTTGGGCTCGCCTAAACGACGTTTTGCCCAAAATGGCATGAGTTTTGGGTATTTTAGGTTTTAGTTTTTTTTGAAAAAGAAGGAATTAAAAAAGGGAATCATGGTGGCTGGAGCCACCCTTGCCAGAATGGTGGCTGACCACCCTGCTTTTTGGCCAAGGTGGTTGAACTGTATGGGGTGGCAAGCCACCCAGCCTTTGGGGTGGTCCGCCACCGAAGGCAAAAAAAACGAAAAAAATGGGTTTGGGATTTAGGGGTGGCGGACCACCCCAGGCCTGGGGTGGCTTGGCCACCCCCTACGACTGGTAGGTGGTGTTTTGAAGCCACCCCTAGGCCCTAGGGGTGGTCCGCCACCCCCAAAGGCCAAAACCCATTTTTTCATTTTTTTTTTTGGGCCTTCCGGGGTGGCCGGACCACCCCCAAAGGCCTAGGGTGGCTTCGGCCACCCCCACACGGCTGGTTCGACCACCCCTTGGCCAAAAATTGGGTGGTTATTTCTGGGCAAGGGGTGGCTTCAGCCACCTCGCGATTCCCTTTTTTTTTTTTTTTTTTTTAATTTTAAATTCCTTCTGTTTTTCAAAAAAAAAAAAATCCTCAAATTTGCAAAACTACACCGTTTTGCCCAAAACGACGTTGTTTTGAGCCCAAAAAAAGGCGCGTTACTGCTTTTGAGTGGAGGGTATAATGGGCATATATATATATTTATATACCCATTATACCCTTGAAGGGTCCTAAGCGAGAGAAAATGGAAGATTGGGGGGGTAAGTGAGAGTTTTTTTGTATCGGGGGGGTTTTGTGTAAATCGGTGGAAGTTCAGGGGGAGTATCTGAAGTTTCCCCCCTTTTTTTTTTAATTCCTTCTTCTTTTCAAAAAAAAAAACTAAAACCTAAAATACCCAAAACTATGCCGTTTTGGGCAAAACGACGTTGTTTTGGGCTCGCCCAAAACGGTGTAGTTTTGGAGTGAAGGGTAGTTTGGACAACTTACCACCAAAAGGGTCCTAAGTGAGAGAATCTGGAAGTTCAGGGGGGGTATCTGAGAGTTTTTTCGTATCGGGAGGGTTTTGTGTAAATCTGTGGAAGTTCAAGGGAGGTATCTGAAGTTTCCCCTAAAAATTAAAAAAAAAAATGGATGAGCGGGGAATTAATTTTTGAGAGTCTACCTCACAAAAAATAATATTTTTGAAACATTTTTAAATTTCTGGGGAGCCAAGCTATAAGTTTGTTCTGCCCCTAGACATGATGTTTCATATATATATTGTTAAATCTCCACTTTTCCTATATGTTTAAGCTTTTGGAATACCAGTGTTCTTTTTTTGACATGTTCACATAAGGAAGGGAAGAGGGGATAATTAATGATATCTATTTCACGAGGCGTGGTCCATAACCGATTGAACTACCTATTAAGGACTGGAATACTGGTAGTTTAATATAGTATCAAAGTCAAATTAAAGTCATGAGATCTAACATTGACTCCGTCAAATCATCCCCATTTAAATTTAATATTTCACGTGTTGAGTCTCATCTATTAAAAAGGAATTTGGTAGTTTAACATAGTATCAAAGTCAAATTAAGATCATGAGATCTAACCTTGACTCCATCATATCATCCCCATTTAAATTTAATATTTCACGTGTTGGATCTCACTTATTAAAAGGGAGTTTGGTAGTCTAATATAGTATCAAAGTCAAATTAAGGTCATGAGATCTAACCTTGACTCCGTCAAATCATCCACATTTAAACTTAATATTTCACGTATTGGGTCTTACCTATTAAAAGGAAGTTTGAGTTTACACGTGAAGGGTAATTTTTTTTTAACATGTTCACATAAGTGAGGGGAGTGAAAATTGAAACTAATGACCTACGCCTATATATATATGATTATGGCCCATTTTTTCTTTTAAACCAATTTTTTTTACAGATATGTCCACTAACTTTATTTTTTTTTTAAGGAAAAAAAAGATATGGCAATTAATGTTCAAAATTTTTGAATATGTGTGGCAAGATTCAATGAATGGTCCAAATAGCTAGAAAGCTTTATTAAGAGTTCAATCCATCGATCTTATCAGTGCCAACCTGACTGGTCCCAAATGTGAAAGCATTATAGACTTTAACGTTAAACCTAACAAGCTAAGTCTGAAAGTTTTGACGCCACTAACATATGTGCAGTGTGTATATGAGCATTTCTTGACAAAAAATAGGATGAAAACAAATATGTCCTTTCAACTGTGATATAATTTTTAAAATTATCGTTGAATTTGAGATTATCATGATTAATTTTTAATTTATTAGTGATTTTAAAAATCACATTACAGGAAAGAAACAAAAAAAAAACACTAGAAAAATACCTAATATTTTTCTAAATAAAATAGCTAGCTAGCATGAAATAAAAAGGATTGACAAGAACACATGCATATGCTTTTATTTTGTTAATCTACCCTTTATTCTTATCTTTGTTTTCATTAGAGAAGCTAGATATTAAAAAAAGATCGATCACCAAATTGGCAATACTGTAAATTTGAGTAAATTAAGGAGGCAAAATATGGAGATCGAAAGAAACAAAAAACGAAACGAGTGACATGCATGTGAAAAAGGTTAGCCGACATGAATATCAACCAATCATTGTGCTTCTAAGGTTACACAAGGAAAGTCCTAAAAGATGTCCTGCATATATAATTAATATGATTGCAGAATATCCTTTACTAGGATTCTCCACACAAAACCTTCCATTTTTTCTTCTATAAATACAGCTATCAGATTCACCAAGGTTGTGCCATTATACATATATCGATCGTCTTTAACACAAGCCCAAATATGAAGTCCCAGTCTTCAATCTTGCTCAAGCTTTTGATGCTACAATGTCTCTCCCTTCTCTGTGTTTCTCAGGATTTTGATTTTTTCTACTTTGTTCAACAGGTGATGATCAGTGAGTTTTGTTCATGCTCTCGGTTAATCTTGGGTAGCTTAAAGAATTTCATTTCTTTGTCTGATTTTACTAATTTTTCCTCCATTGTTAATATTTACAGTGGCCAGCATCATACTGTGACACACAAAAAAGTTGTTGCTACCCAACCTCTGGGAAGCCTGCACCTGATTTTGGCATTCACGGGCTTTGGCCAAATTACAAGGATGGTTCATACCCGTCAAACTGTGATCCCGACAGCCCCTTCAATCAATCTGAGGTAATATAAGAAGACAATTATAAAACTCACTTGTTTAGATAGGTAGACGGGCAGCCCAATTATTTTTTGGGATGGATTTCATATGGGGTCTCTCACATCATCTACTCTATAGAGGATGTGTCCTTATAGTTTTTAGAATTTGTCTTTTATAATTGGCGATCTTTTTTAGGTAAATGGGAATTAATCTATAAAGCCTTTTCTTCTCTTTCCTTGTAAATATGGGCAAGAAAAATGACAACCTTTGCATGTCATCATCATCATTAATTGTTGTTGTTGTTATTGTCATTGGCATATTTTGAAACTTTTTACCATTCAAGTTCTATAACTATAACAAAGGAATATTGTGCAATCTTCCTGTTTACCATGTGGGTAGATATCAGACCTCACAAGCACTATGCAAAAGAATTGGCCATCACTGGCTTGCCCTAGCAGCAACAGCTTAGCTTTCTGGACACACGAGTGGGAGAAACATGGGACATGCTCAGAGTCTGTCCTTGATCAACATGGATACTTCGAAGCAGCTCTCAACCTTAAAGAGAAGGCAAACCTCCTCCAAGCTCTTCAAACCGCAGGTAAAATTCGAGCCTTTTGTTAGATATATATTAGGTTTAATTTGATGGATTATAATATTCCACCTCTTAACATCGTAAAAAAAAAAAAAAAAAATTACAGGAATACAACCAGATGGGAAAGATTACAGCCTTGAAAGCATCAAGGGAGCAATAAAAGAAGCAATAGGGTATACTCCATGGATAGAGTGCAATGTGGATGGTTCGGGTAACAGACAGCTTTACCAGATCTACCTATGTGTGGACACTTCTGGGTCAGACATCATCGAATGCCCTGTGTTTCCAAACGGGAAATGTGGTTCAGAGATTGAGTTTCCTTCCTTTTAAAAACATATTGTGACAGATGGCTAGCTAATAAATATGATGTCTCTATTTCATCATCCACACGATCGAGTACTAATCATCAATCCAAAATTAATTGTCCCTGTTTTGATAACCAATTAATTACGCTTCTTCTTTTACATAATTCCATCGATCCCAATTTTTTTTTTTTTTTGCCCTTTTTAGAGTAATTAATTAGTAGAATTTCATAAGCCATGGACATGTACAGTTTATTTCCAAAATTAGATTTCTTTTTTCCCTTATTTGCTTTGAATACAAAATCCAGAATCAAGAAATTGAATACAATATGAAAAAGGAAATACTATGTACCTACTCCTATATAGTGATCATAAATGTAGAACCGTTAGTTTTTAGAAGTTACTTGCGTTGATCTATACTTAATTTTTTGACATATCCGCATAAAATGAGAGAAAGGAAAATAGAGATTTGAACTAGTGATTGACTGGCATGATTTCCAGCCAATTGTGCTACTAATTAAGAACTGATCTATACTTAATTACTCATAGGAGTATGTTATACAATATACTATAACACAATCCTATATATTGACATTATTAAAGTAATAGAAATTAATTGAATTTCTTTATACATTATTGAAATTTTGATAAATTCTCAAAATAAAGTGGACAATTGATGATTGGATGTTATGCAAATTGACATGATAGAATGGACAAGTGATTTAATATTTGTTTATACATTTTCAATGAAGAATAAGCTGATCGTAGGCTAAATTCTTAATTAAGAGTATTAAAGACAAAGAAGGTCGAGCAAAAAATATCTTGTTAGGGTCTAGGTGGGAGCTAGTGACTAAGATATAGTAGACACAGCCCGATCATTAATTTTTAATGCTTATTCACCCATTCTTCTTGATCTGGCTAGGTTTGACCAACCTATAAGGCTTGCCTTGAACGGGCTTGGTGGGACTAGTTTTTTTTTTTTTTTTGAAACTAAGAAAGCCCACTTCTTGGGAGCTTATTATATGGCACACCAATTAAAATTTTGATAAATTGTAAAAGAAATGTACATGAAAATTCATTTTACAAGGCATCGTACTTCCCTTTGAAAATATCCCAATTAATTTGAGAAAACTTTGGAGCTTACTTAATTACATTAGGTCCAATATGTAAGCTTAATTGGGGCATCCACTTATATGCTTTTATTTATACAATGGACCAGGCTGGTAGCTAGCTAGCTAGGTAAGGTAATTAAGGAAGATTGCGTGCAAATCAAACTGCAAATTAGTCAACATGTTTGTTAAATAACACTTGCGGCCTTGACACGTAGGAGATCGAAAGAGACCCCACAAATTCAAACAATTTGGAAGGTGATTAGTTAAGGTTAATTAGAAAAAGCATGTTTTGTCCCAAAAGATAGTTCAATCGGTTGGAACCACGCCTAATGAAATAGAGATCAATAGTTCGAATTCTCCTCCCTTCTCCCCTTCTTGTGTGGACATGTAAAAAAAAAAAGTATGTTTCCTTTCCTAGCAATCTAATATGCAATTCTTTTCGATCACCATCACAACCGCATGTTGCTTTCACATTTGAGAAAGTTTGCAATTGACGACAAATTTGCCCTTCGTTTTAGGAAAAAGATCAACTCATGAAGACAATGGTTTTCATTTTTCAAGTTCCCTCGTGACTGTTGAGGCAAATGAAAGGATAACTGATGGAGAATACGTGGGCTTGTCTCATATTGTTAATGTATGAGAGTTTCTTTTCTTTTGGCTTTTATGTATTGAAGTGTTGTATGTAAACATATTGCCGAACCATCTAATTAATCTTGTTGGCTCTTTATTTATTATCAAGTGGAATAATAAATAAAGAGAAAACAAAGATTACATGTCAATTTCTTGCCATCTTATTAGCTAATGAGGAAACCATATCTATAACTTATCCTTATATATACTGGTCGGTTGCGCCACAAGATGAACCAATGCCTAATTAAGAGGATGATCATCTATAAATTAGGAAGTGTCCGAGTCATTTAGTTTTGCGTAAACTAACCATATCCTAATCTGATGCTTAGTACTGAAAGTAAGTAATTAATTGGTTGAGATGCCAACAAAAAAGATGGTCCTCCCAACTGAATGAATGAACATGCACATGTTCATTGCCATCCAATGTGTGTCTGACGACTCTCCTATCGGAGGTTGGTCATTTGCCAATCGAATATTGGAGATGAGATGGGAAAGTGTTATTTAACGAATAAATTAATTGGCTTGCACGCAATACTATATATATATATATATATATATCAACTTTAAGAGTTAGAATTGCGTATTGAACATAACACTGCAGGGATATATCTCACTTTGATGTTAAAACAACTCAAAGTCTTAACCGGCAAAATATCCTCATTTAAGGGAATTCTTTAACAATTATCCTTTAAAAGGGCCATAATTTTTTTAGTATGGTGAAAATAACCTTATAAATTCGGTAAAAAAGGGAATAAAAGAAAAACTAAAAACATGATCCTGCATTTTTTTTTTAAAAAAAAAATCAGAATTTTAAATTATTTTTATTGTTATTATTATTATTTTTTTTTTGACATGTCTACGCAAGGTAAGGGGAGGAAGGATTCGAACTTATGACTTCCGCTTCATAAGGCATGGTTCATAGCCGATTGAGCTACCACTTGGGGACTATTTTTATTGTTATTATCCTTTGACAAATGTTAATAATTTGGGAAGGTATTGATGCAAATTAAAGTGTGAGGAGATAATGAGAATCCCTTCTAGTTTGAGAGACGAATGATTTTGTTTGAAGAAAATAAAACTATTCGCCTTAATTAGCCGTTAAGAGAACCAAACACATGCACTTCAAAACCTTTGGGCCGCTCCTCTAAACAGAGTTTACGCTGTGAGTCTTTAGTTGAGGAAGGTGAAGATAGAGGCTTTCAACTTTCAAGATCGGAGATTTCATCCAATTTCATTGCCGTTAAAGCTGAGGTTAAAAAAATATATATATTATTATTTCAATTTTTTTTTTCTTGTGCCTTTTTTGTGTTGTGTTTCTTTGACAAGTTAAAATAGAAAGCAAAAGCGGCATATCCTCCAAAATGTTTCTCTATTAATTCTCCACCAACCTCCCTCTGAAATTTCTTTTGTTGTCGGTTTAATTTCTCCTCTCCAAATCGTGTTAAAGTGTTGTGGTTGGGGAAGAGTTTGTTTATGTGTATTTGAGGAGGGAGTTCATGTCCGGTTTGTGTGAGAGGCGGTGTCGATGTTTGGTAAAATGCCTCTAAAAGTCTTACTAACAAATTTATGGCCCTCCAAAATAGTAACCTTTGCCTCGACCTATTGTTTTGATACTCTTGATCTACTCAGCACATTTAATTGTTGGGTAGCCATCAAGATTGATTAATAGGAGCGCAAACATTCATACTCACAACATAACTCATTGAGCTACTACCACTAGTTTTATTGACAGCTTTTTTGATCTTCCCCTAAACAGAGGTAAAGATCCTCTACTGTAGGGGATTTTTTTTTTTTTTTTGGCCTCTTGTTTTGATATGCCTCTAAGACATTCGATTAGCCCTGCATATTCCAGCATCATCACTACAGTCTATATATAATAATTAAGTTGTTTAGAACGCCCGTTACTAAAATCCACACTCATAATTTAGTAGTTTTTTATTTATTTATATCCAATGGCTGGCCCTCCACAGCAATTGATTGTCCTTAGCTAGATTTTACACTTGAAAGTTACCTGTTGGAGAAGGGTCCGGCCCATTAGAAGGCCCACTAAACCCAAAGAGCCCCACACAGTAACAAGGGCCGATCGTTTGACGGGCTCAGCCTTCTATAGCTTGAAAGCCCAATTCACGGATAAATTGGTCTCGTGGATTGGATCAACGATCCTCAAACGGTCATTGTTCAAGCATTGGTGCGTAAACACTTAGGCTCATGGTTCAACCTAAGGCTCATATATTAAGTTCGTCTTGGGATAGCGAGCCCCAGGGCCTTCATCAAAGGTCAAGCTGCGTATGACCTTCGTAAAGTAGGTTCGTCGAGCAAGGTTCGCCCAACCTCGAAAAGAGAGAAAGTAAAGGTTTAATCATCTCTCTCCCATTGAGGCGCTTCGTACCTCGTAGGATTGTCATAGCCATACCGGAGTCAAACGAACCTGCTCCATTTGTCTAGTCCCCGATCCTAAGGTAACACATGCCGAGCTCCAATGTAGTCATGGCACGAATCTCAAGGAGAAGAAGTATAAATGCCAAAAATTTGTATTTTTTAAGGGGATCCATTTTTTGTAAGAGAAAAGAAGAAGAAAAAGGAGAAAGAGAGATTTTTTTTTTTTCTGAGAATTTCGTGTGTGAATTATAGTCAATCACTCGGTGTGATTCAAATGGGTTGCCTGCAAACTATCTGAAAATTACTCACCATAAAATATAACAACTCTTTGTCTGATTCTGAAAGAGTACTTTTTTTTGTAAACATTCTGAAAGAGTACTTAAATTCTTGGACGTTCACGAGACAAGACCCAAATGGCAATTGGATTTTGGAGTGCTTTTGGGGCGTTAGCTGGATGTCGGTGTCGGGATGCATTTTATATTTATAATCGCTTTAGATCACAACATTTTAAATTAATAAAACATAATTAATTTAATAATTTAATTAATATTTTAATTATCCACTCATGTGCTGTTTTAACTTTATTAAATTACTTGCTCTAAAAGTTTAAACTATGTCGTTAAGGGGTAATTCAATTATTTAGGGATCATGCTTTACGAAACAGATGTCATTAATTCGAATTTTCATTTTCTTCCTCTTGTGTGAACATGTAAAAAAAATGGTTAAAACTATAAGAATGAATGAAATTTATTAATTTAATATTATTACACACTCTTAAAAAGTGAGGTCCAATACATAAATATTTAACAAAAATGAAACTCAAGATCTTTGTTTTAGAACCATATATATTAAAGGGTTTGCTAGGGGTTCTCCCTTAGTGTTCTCCCAGTATTACGTATAACATAATTTAAGAAAAAAATAAAATTGTAGGACCTTTTTTTGCCAAACAAATTAATTTTAATGAGTTAATATTTAGGTTTTAATGCTTTAAAACTTGTTTTTGATTCAAAACTAAAACCTAAGGGTAGAAGGTTAACCCTTTAGGAATAATATCATCCAAAATGGATTTGATCATCCTAAATTTAGTGCTAATGCCTAAAAAAACCGATGATGGAGGCCACTACAATTTTATTTTTTCTTAAATCATGTTTTACGTAAAACTGAGATAATGATATGATAACACTAAAGGGAGAACCCCTAGCATTTTCCTATATTAAATCACCAAGTATAAAAAGAAAAACCCTAAACTTATAAGAAATAACAAATTTAATCATTCATTTAAGATTATAACACAATAATGTTTGGGAAATGCTAGGTGCTCGATCTCCTGGTGTTCTTTTAGTGTTTTCTTGGACTTAGGTGGATATATATTATTTTCTAAAAACTAGGTGAGATAAATAAAGTCAAGTTTTTTTTTTTTTTAGAAAATAATATCCACCAAGATGATTTGAATTGAGGTTTTTGATAGCTGTAATTTCTTTTTCTATGGTAGAATTAGGTGTGAATTGCATTTATAAAGCCAAACTCAAAGGAACATTATGGGGGAATGCTAAGTGCTCTTCTAGCGTTGTGTTCTTTTAGTGTTTTCTTGGACTTAGATGAATAGTCTTCTCTTGCAGTCGTGGAGGTAAGGTAGGTATGCAAGGACAACAAATTGAGTAGTAGTAGAAAGTCACAGGCAGCGGGCATAATTTTCTGAGGACTCCCAAGGAGAAGCAATTCCCATGGACAGAAATGCTTGTGACATGTGAGTGCACTTCCTTTTCTTTTTTGTTGCAATTGTCACTATTGCAAGAACACCCAAGTATTGGTTGTAATTGTTGAAGTTGGATGCCTATCTACTCATCCTCATGACTATCACAACTTTAACAAAGCAAATCTCTTTTATTATCAGAAAAAGGAAGCCAATAATGGAGATAGGGTGTCACCCTATTGCAAATTGCATGTGTCTGCTTCTCCTCCTTTTATAAGAACCAAAAGTTTGGGTATTGGGCAACAAAAGATGCAAGGCCAAAGAGCAGAGGGAGTACTGGAGAGCCAAAACCAGCTACCACAATCAGAGGATCAAGGGAAAGGCACCACCTTCCTTAAAACTTGCTTCAATGGGATTAATGCCTTATCAGGTATATATCTGTCTCTTGGCACAAGTATGCTTTGGATATCATAGGCCAAGTTAGAAAAAGGTAGACATGATTGAATTTATAAAAGTTACATTTGAAAGCTGTCCACGTTGCTGAAATTGGCATTTAGTTTGAATCACTGCTTCACTGAAAGTTTGAGCTCATAGTTGCATAATTGCTCCGTTCTATTCTTCTAGATCATGAACTTTTATGTGTTCAAATGCTATACAAAATAACCAGAGAGATGCTGCTGGGAAGGAAGTATATTGCGGATTACTAATGCACATATTGAATATCTAAGTATGCCAATGTGTTGCGCATATTATAGGTGTCGCTGATTTTTTTTTTAATCGGGAAACTTCTACCAGGTAGGCTCGGGATGGAACCAGGAAGTATTGAGCTTAGAATTGTGTCAAATTCTCCAATTAAATGTTTAAATTCTAACAACCAATATTATCAATATTTAATAATTATAAGACCACTTAGATTAAGACTTCACTTTCACTTTCTTCTCTTCTTCCCTGCCAACACAATTCTTAATATAAGTGGTCTTGTAATTTAGATATTTTGATTATTAAATATTGAGAATATTGGTTGTTAAAATTTAAACATTTAATTGAAGAATTTGACACAATTCTAAGCTCAATTTCTCATTGTATATATATATATTAACTTTTGGTAAGAAAAAAGGAAAAATAAAATAAAATAAAAGTCTTTGGGGGGTGTGATGCAGATTGCATATCCATCAGTTTGTTTAATTTTCCTTTTAGAATAAGGATTGGGTTTTCCCTTTTCCATTAAGATTATATTTTCTTTTTTTAATAAGGATTAGGTTTTTTTTTCCTTTCCTATTAGGAATTGTTTTTATTTTCCTATTAGGATTTGTTTTCTTTTTCCAATTATGTTTGTTTTCCTTTTTCTTGTTAATTTAGGAAATGCATAGCCTATATAAAGGCATCTAGTCTTTGTTACTTGGGAAATTCAATTTATGTTGATGTATCAGTTTTCTCTTAAATGAGAATTACTCATAGGTGAGTTTTCTTCCTATTTTTCCTTAGGCTTTAGATAGACTCTATAGTTTGAGAAGAGTTCTTAGATCATTGATATACTCAAGATTTAGAACTAGTTATCTGCTACTTTATTGTTGTTATTCACTGTAGCCCACCAAGTCACGCTACATTAGTTAGTATCAAAGCTCCAAGTTACTTTTCATGAATAGGAAGGAGCAACCATCTGGCAGACATGAACGAGGTGTACGTGCGCATGGGGACAGCATGTAAGGAGCAACTAGCAATTCGCTTGCGGCACATGAATGGTGGGCCAAACTGTTGTCGTCGCCAACCAAGACCGCAATTCCTAAAGGCAGAAGGCAAATCTAATGCTGAATAGTGGCAATTAGGGCTGGGCACAGGTCGGTTCGGGTGGGTTTTGGCCCGTTCGGCCACCCAACCCGTGCCCATTAGGTTTTGAATTTTCCAACCCGTAATAGTAAAGGAAATGTGGAAAATTGGCTGGTATTCGGGCGGTTTAGGTCGGGGAGGTATTTTTTTTTGTTGGGTTGGTTGGGCGGGTCGGGTATTTTTATGTGATTTTCAAATTCCAACCACGAACTCCAAAAGTAACCCAAATTCCAACCACAAACTAAAACAAGCAAAAACCTAATAAAGAAAAAGAGAGAAAAAGAATGATTGCAGATAAAAAAAGAAAACAAAAACCCAAATAATCCCATAAGAAAAAGAAGAATTAGAATGAAAGTTAGCATTCTAGATGCCACAGAGAAGCAAAACAAACAGACACGGAGAAGAGAAGAAATGGGTACCTTCTAGAGACCAGCCTTAAGGCCATACTTCTTTGTAATTTCCTTAGCTGAAGGAAAGGAAGACGGAGTTTTAGTTTCCTCTGTTTTTTCTTTGAGAGCCCTGACTCTAAAGCACTTCAAGCTAGATTTAGAGGGTGGAATTGAAGCACAATAGTAGCAGGTTCTAAGCTTCCCATTGCCAAAGCAATAGGGATAGGCAAGAGAAGGCGCTGGCAGAGCTGTTACCATTGTCGGAGAGGCGAGTCGGCGACAATGAGAAACAAATCCAGAGAGAGAAAGATCGAGAGTGAGATGACTCATGAGAGAAAGACTCTAACAATGAAAGGCAATGGTGACTGAGAGTGAGAGATTGAGAGTGAGAGCTCGAAGTGAGATGAGAGACAACAACTATGAGGTACGGGTACAGCCGCAAAGTTTCGAAAATGAGGGTAAGGGAGGTTCTAGGGTATGTTTTAGGTTAAGGCATAAGTGGGGGTAGAACAGGTGGGTCGGGTATCCACATAGGGGAAACCCCAACCCCAACCTGACTCGGGCGGATTGGGGATTTTTCCACCCGAACCCGCAAAAATAGGCACAAAAACCGCACGAATCAGGCAGGTTTTGCCCACTCCTAGTGGCAATACAAGGAGGATCGACTCAGGGCTATGATGTGTCAAATTGTAGACCTCACTACCCAAGTATCCGACTAGTGTTGCCACAATGGGAATGAATCTAGAAACGCCAACGAGGGCGTCAAAGACTCAGCAAGCTCATGTCAATCAATGGGTGAGTAGGTTCAAACTCAATACACCAAAATTCCAAAATTGCTTGCAACCCAAAAAGTTCATGGGGCGGAGATCAAACGTCATTCAGTATTCTAATATATTAAAGGTACATGCCGAAAATTTCAAACTATATGCACCACGGGAGGCAAGTTGGCCAAGCTTGTCATTGATCCAAGGAGTCATGAGAATATAGTATCGGAGGGAATAGTTCACAAGTTGGGGCTTGAGACCAAGAGACATCCTACTCCCTATCAGTTGGAATGGCTCAAGAAAAGAAACAAGGTAACGGTTTCTAAACATTTCCTAGTGTCCTTTTCTATTGGAGCTAAGTACAAGGATAACGTTTGGTGTGATGTGGTCGACATGGAGATGTGTCACCTATTGTTGGGAAAGCCATGGAAATACGATAAAGCCGCTATCCATGATGAAACAAAGAACACATATAGCTTCATGTTGTGTAAAACCAGATTGACATTGCTACATAGCCCATAGGCAGAGCCAAGACCTTCACAAGGGGATGGTCAATCCGTTGTAGCCAAGTAGGAGTTGACGGACAAGGAAAGTGACATCAAAGGGCTGATAAAAGAGCAATTGGAAAGATTTGTCGACGTGGTCCTAGTAGAATTACCGAAAACGGTGCCATCAATGCGAGACATTCAACCTCAACTTGATTTGGTGTTAGGGTCAAATGTTCCTAATCATCTGCGCAACATCAAGAGTCCTAAAAATCTTGAAGAATTGGGGAAACAAGTGGAAGAGGTAAGTCTTTTGGAGAGTTTTGCAATTTTTCATGAAGAAGAGGAACCATTGGAAGAAATAAATCTCTCGGATAGTTTTGCACTTTTTGACGACAATTCTACATATTATGTGCCTAATAAGAGCCATGAAGATAAAGTCTTTGATTTTAGTGTTGAGCTAATTGACTATGTTGATTTCATTGGGATAGATGCTATTTTGTCAAATTATTATAACCAAAATTGTGATGAAATCTATATAGTGGAAAAGGCTTTTCTGTCAAAGATTGAAAGGGTCTTTATGAGTTATTTGGGGATTCTCATGGCTTGTAGGAAGAACAAAGCACGAGAGAAGCATGACAAGTCTACACAGCAAAAGGGTGTGTGGGGACATCACGGCAACTGTCAAGGTATTCCGATGATGAGGAGCATCACGCTTATTATGATGTGTTTTCTTGTTTTGATCTTAAGGAAAGGCGAGTGGAATGAGCTGATAGGGCTTCCGAAGGACCGTGGAAAGAATCGGCCGAATTCAAGGACGAATACTCTCCAACAAGGGGAGAACGATGCAGATTGTGTAGCCGTCAATTTGTTTAATTTTCCTTTTAGAATAAGGATTGGATATTTCCTTTTCTATTAGGATTGTATTTTCTTTTTTTAATAAGGATTATGTTTTTTCCTTTCCTATTAGGAATTGTTTTCTTTTTCCTATTAGGATTTGTTTTATTTTTCCAATTATGTTTGTTTTCCTTTTCCTTGTTAATTTAGGAGATGCCTAGCCTATATAAAAGCATCTAGTCTTTGTTACTCGGGGAATTCAGTTTATGTTGATGTATCAGTTTTCTCCTAAATAAGAATTACTCATAGGTGAGTTTTCTTCCTATTTTTCCTTAGACTATAGATAAACTTTATAGTTTGAGAGGAGTTCTTAGATCATTGATAGACTCAAGATCTAAAATTAGTTATCCGCTGCATCATAGTGCCGTGGCACCCCCAAAGAGTGTTGTGGCTCCACTACTTGATACTACTGAAAATAATTATATTAATGATTGTTGATGCACATATTGCATCATTTTAGTCCTTACCTTTCATTTTCCTTTTATCAGTTACTTGCGATCATTGTAAATGTACTAACACAAAGGCAGAGCTAACAACAATCTCATTACCATGTTTCCCAGGTGTAGGGATACTGTCACTTCCATATGCACTTTCTCAAGGAGGGTGGTTGAGCTTAATTCTTCTTCTCCTTGTAGCAATTCTCTGTTGGTACACAGGGTTGCTTCTACAACGGTGTATGTATGCAAACCATGCCATCAAAAGTTATCCTGATATAGGTGAGGTAGCTTTTGGATACAAAGGAAAAGCCGTGATATCCATTTTCATGTATCTTGAGCTGTACTTGGTTGCGATTGAGTTTCTGATATTAGAAGGTGACAACTTAGACAAGTTGTTCCCAAACATGGCCTTCAAAATAGCAAGCCTAAAAGTTGCAGGGAAAAAAGGCTTTGTTCTGCTCACAGCCCTTATAATTCTGCCAACTACATGGTTGAAAAGTTTGGGCGTGCTGGCCTATTTTTCTGCTGGAGGGGTTTTGGCTTCTGTTATTGTGGTTGCTTGTGTTTTCTGGGTTGGTGCAGTTGATGGTGTTGGGTTCCATGAAGGGGATATGCTTTTGAATTTAGGTGGAGTGCCTACTGCCATAAGCTTATTTGCCTTCTGTTACTGTAGTCATGCAGTTATCCCCACACTCTGCAATTCCATGAAAGACAGAAGCCAATTCTCTAAGGTAAGCAAAATAGTAGTCCAAATTCCAATATCCTACTTAATGGTACATATATCATATCCTTACTGTTGACTTCTACTTGGGATAGAAAGATTGATTTTGGGCAATGATAACAAAAAGTTCCTCTTCACTGTTGTTATTTCTCATTGCAGGTTTTACTTGTCTGCTTTATCAGTAGCACCATCAACTATGGATCAATGGGCATCCTAGGCTACCTGATGTACGGACAAAATTTGAAGTCCCAAGTGACATTAAATCTTCCTATCAGAAAAATCAGTACAAAAATAGCAATTTACACTACACTCATTAATCCTCTCACCAAGTATGCAGTTATAATTACTCCGATTGCTACAGCTATTGAGGACAAATTTTCTTTTGGCAAACGTAGATCTATTATTAGAATTCTCATCAGAACAGCACTTGTGATCAGCACAGTGTGTGTGGCATGCATTGCACCATTTTTTGGCTATGTTATGGCTTTTATTGGTGCTTTTTTGAGTGTTACAGGGGCAATGCTATTACCATGCCTGTGCTACCTAAAGATAAACAAAACTGCTCGAAGTTTTGGGTTAGAGTTGATAATAATCGTGGGGATTTTAGTTACAGGATCTTTTATTGCTGTTTTGGGCACCTATATTTCCCTCAAACAAATTGTAAATCATCTCTGACAATGAAGGTGGCTGGTGCAAGTCATACTATGCTAGCTGATGCCGGATGATGCAATTTTTCTACCATTGCAATTCAGACAACCTTATATAGAGGAGGCTGCACAATCCACCTGTTCAAAACAACCTGGGGTTTACACTTCTCATCTGCAAAATTATTTCTCGCCAATTTTCCACACTTTTGAGCGGCTATTGTAATAAGGCAGCTTATGAGGCTTACCTGCTTGAACATGTCTCGAGCTCCCTTGCTGGCAAGTAAATCCCACAAAGGCCCTCACAATTGACGGCCCAAATTGTAAGTAATACGAGGGGCAAGTGTATTGGGTCTCAATCCCATTATAAATACTTTTTTTTTTTTTTTTCATACACTCTTCCTCTACAACTCATTTTCATCATTTCTCTCTCTTTCTTGTATCTCCCTAGATTATATAAAATGGGGTTTGCTATGGATTCTCTTTGTAGTGTTCTCCTGTCATTTTTTCAGTCTTACATAAAACATGATTTAAGAAAAAATAAAATTGTAGTACCATTTTTTTGCTAACAGATTAATTTTTATGAGTTAATAGTTAGGTTATAATACTTTAAAACTTGTTTTTGATTTAAAACTAAAACCTAAAGGTGGAAGGTTAACCCTTTAGGGATGATATCACCCAAAATGGATTTGATCATCCTAAATTTGATGCTAATGCCTCAATTTTGGTGCTAATGCTTTACAAATTTGATGCTAATACCTCAAATTTGGTTCTAATGCCTAAAAAAACCGGTGGTGGAGGCCACTACAATTTTATTTTTTTTTAAATCATGTTTTACATAATACTGGAAGAACGCCAGGAGAACCTATGGGGAGAACCCCTAACATTTTTCATATAAAAATATAATAAATATTTGTAATATATATTTTCACTAGAATAATCTTGTCATTACCTCAACAAAAGAAAATTTGGGTACGTATGTCATTAGATTCCAGCGAAGAAAATGCAGAACATGTGGTGATGATACAGAAGAAGATTAATTTATCCTTTTTTTAAAAAAGAAATTGTATTATTTAAATATGATATCAAACAAAATAATAAATATAAATTATTTATATAAATAAGTTTTCTCTTCTCTCACCAAATAATTACAAACCAGCGTCGTATTTGCCGCCTTGTCACTGTCTCATCAAGTGCAGGTTGTGAACACGCTATCCTACATTCCTACCGGCCGGGATTTTACTGCTCTATTTATAAAGACTTTCTGTATAATATCAAGGACATTTTACACCTTCCAGTTGGATCTTATTATTCCAATTTTCTAAAAATGTAATTAAGGAATAGGTACGGTTGATCTTTAAGGAAGAAGAAGAGAGCATGGCCAAGGGATCTGGATTTTCTCCGGTCCATTATGAAAGGAGAATATCCGGTTTAAGGCTAAGATTTCTTCTTAAAAATTTAAAAGCCACAAATGGGATACCTGTCCACTACC
The DNA here is from genome assembly GCA_013348765.1 of Carpinus viminea. Lineage (NCBI taxonomy): Eukaryota > Viridiplantae > Streptophyta > Magnoliopsida > Fagales > Betulaceae > Carpinus > Carpinus viminea. The sequence goes on from CP054671.1 coordinate 5,558,175, forward strand.
AAAAAAATAATAAAAAAATATTATTTCAAATTAGAAAGAATAAAATATATATTGATTAAAAAAATGAAGGGTGGCCAGACCACCCTAGTTGGGGTTGGGGGTGGTTTCGGCCACCCTAGACTGCCGGAATGGGGTGGCTCATGGCCCTTGGGGGTTGTCCAACCACCCCTAAGGGCCAGATCTAAAAAGAAAATAAAAAAATTGTTTGGCCCTTGGGGGTTGTCCGGCCACCCCCAAGGGCCAAACAAATTTTCAATGAAGAATAAGTTGATTGCAGGCTAAATTCTTAATTAAGAGTATTAAAGAGAAAGAAGGTTGAGCAAAAAATATCTTGTTGGGGTCTAGGTGGGAGCTAGTGACTAAGATATAGTAGACACAACCCGATCATTTTTAATGCTTATGCACCCATTCTTCTTGACCTGGCTAGGTTTAACCAACCTATAAGGCTTGCCTAGAATGGGCCTGCTGGGACTAGTTTTTTTTTTTTTTTTTTCGAAACTAAGAATGCCCACTTCTTGGGAGCTTATTACATATATGGCACACCAATTAAAATTTTGATAAATTGGAAAAGAAATGTACATGAAAATTCATTTTACAAGGCATCGTGTACGTACTTCTCTTTCAAAATATCCCAATTAATTTGAGAAAACTTTGGAGCTTACTTAATTACATTAGGTCCAATATTATGTAAGCTTAATTGGGGCATCCACTTATATGCTTTTATTTATACAATGGACCAGGCTGGTAAGGTAATTAAGGAAGATTGCGTGCAAATCAAACTGCAAATTAGTCAACATGTTTGTTAAATAACACTTGCGGCCTTGACACGTAGGAGATCGAAAGAGACCCCACAAATTCAAACAATTTGGACGGTGATTAGTTAGGTTGATAGAAGAAGCATGTTTCTTTTGCTAGCAATCTAATCTGCAATTCCTTTCAATCACCATCACAACCGCATGTTGCTTTCACATTTGAGAAAGTTTGCAATTGACGACAAATTGGCCCTTCGTTTTAGGAAAAAGATCAACTCATGAAGACGATGGTTTTCATCTTTCAAGTTCCCCTGTGATTGTTGAGGCAAATGAAATGATAACTGATAGAGAATACGTGGAATTGTCTCATATTGTTAATGTATGAGAGAGAGTTTCTTTTCCTTTGACTTCTATATATTGAAGCGTTGTATGCAAGTATATTGTCGAACCACTTAATTAATTTGTTGTCTCTTTATTTATTATCAAGCGGAATAATAAATAAGGAGAAAACAAGATTACATGTCAATTTCTTTCCATCTTATTAGTTAATGAGGAAAACTATATCTATAACTTATCCTTATATGTATATACTGGTTGTGCCACAAGATGAACCAATGCTTAATTAAGAGGATGATCATCTATAAATTAGGAAGTGTCCGAGTCATTTAGTTTTGTGTAAACTAATTAACCATATCCTAATCTGATGCTTAGTACTGGAAGTAATTAATTAATTGGTTGAGATGCCAACAAAAAAGATGGTTCTCCCAACTGAATGAATGAACATGCACATGTTCATCGCCATCCAATGTGTGTCTGACGACTCTCCAATCGGAAGTTAGTCATTTGCCAATCGAATATTGGAGATGAGATGGGAAAGTGTTATTTAACGAACAAATTAATTGGCTTGCACGCAACACTATATATATATATATATATATATATATATATCAACTTTAAGAGTTAGAAATATTGCGTATTGAACATAACACTGAAGGGATATGCTTGAACGCCTTTACCTGTATGGCTGTATCTATATATATATAAGGCAAGCTTGGATAGAAAAGATTAACGCGCGCAATTGCTTGAGAATTGCGACATGTTGCTTTTTCTAGTTGTTTCTTGGGTGTTTTACGTTTGAAACTCCTCCACATCATTATAAAAAAAAATAAAAATAAAAAAATAAAATAAAATAAAAAACCAAACCTACGATGTCAGCAGGTTGCCATTTCGGCAGATGATACAAGAACAAAAATCAAAACAAAGTGATACAGTTGCACCCGACTGGATTGGGATTTTTACCATCTCATCTATAAATCAATCAATGTTTGATCAATGAAAAAATTCAAAGCATTTTATAGCATTCAAATTCGCACCTTAAAAAACATGTTCTAAGAGATGTCTATGTAAGTACAACAACATGTGGCACCTTAACAGCCCACTTAATTGCATATTATTATTATTGTTCTTATTTCTTAAAAGGTAACTCAATCAGTTAGGATCACGCCTAATGAAACTCTCCCTCTTATGTGGACATGTCAAAAAAAAATTATTATTATTTTATTTGCTTTTTACTTGTTCTAGAAGATTGAGTCGAAGAAAAATTATGCATTAACTAATCATTTGAACACTAACTTTATTTTTTATATAATGACATCGATCAAAAATTAAGGTTTAAGTTATTCCAAAAATTTAAATTGATAAATGATTTTTTTTTTTACTCATTTAACCAATATTATTGTTCAACTATATACCAATTCAAAAAAGAGTTCATAATTTGAATATTGATCAAACTCGATCTAATGAGCCAAGACTCAATAACCTTCAAAATTAACTAAGATTTCACTCTTATCTCCCGGCCCCCACATTATCACTTTAATTTGCATTGAATATGAAGGGAGAAAAAAACTAAATAGTAAAGTAGACGACGCTTCTAAACAAAGATCCAAGGGAAATACCAAAAGGGAAGCCAAAGACACATATATATAAAAACAGGCGTGAGATCTGTGCACACGCAAGCAAAGAAATAAGTTAATGAAGGTTTGTAAAGCTGTAAGCATATACTGTCCCGGATATTCTATCCATAACCCTTCCTTTTTGCCTATAAAATTTAGCTTCAACCAAACCTCTACTGCAAGAGCTCATCAAAACCTAGCTACCCCACTGACTTGTTCAACGAGTTTTAGACATATATGGAACTCATCAAACGCTCAATCTTGATCAAACTTTTGATCCTGCAATATCTCTCAATCCTTTGTCTTTCGCAGGATTTTGATTTCTTTTACTTCGTTCAACAGGTAATTATATTAATTAGTTTGGTCTTGTGTTTTTTCATCTCCTCTATCTGGGGTTTTTCAAAACTTTATTAATTTGTTTGAACCATATATATACGTGCAGTGGCCAGGAGCATACTGTGACACAAAGCATACATGTTGCTATCCTAAGACAGGAAAGCCTGTCGCGGATTTCGGCATTCATGGACTTTGGCCTAATTACAAAGATGGTTCTTACCCCTCCAACTGTGATCCCGATAGTGTCTTCGATAAATCACAGGTTGCCTTCATCTTACAAATTATCTACAAAAGTATTTCTTAGTACTGATTTTTTTTTTTTTTTAATTTGCTTGAACAAATATAATATATGTTTTTTTCTATATTTGTTTTATGGGCAAGTCCAAAGTGATGATCACTAGATAACGCATTATATGATAGGGTGGCAACTGGCCGGCAAGTATGGTTAAAAAAGCAGGGCCAGGCTTCGATCAAATGCCCAATATATATTTTAGATTTTCGATTTGTCCTTTTCTTTTTGTAAGTAACTTTAAAAAAAAAAAAAAAAAAAAATTGTCAGTGGGATATTCCATACATACATCGGTAAAAGAGATTAAAGAAATCTAGGCATCACATTTTTTCTGGTAAATAAATGTTCAAATTATGGTCATTAATTATTAGGATCGATGAAGCTTTTTTGTTGTCTTATTAGTCCATGAAATTAGCTAGGCGAGACAATGGGAATCAAATCGATACCACATATGCATTTCCTTTTTCACCCTCCATAGACGGATAGACCATAGCTAGGCAGGATCACACATGCATAAACACTTCAACTTAGTTTTGTGATTGGTGTACAGATTTCAGAGCTGATGAGCAGTATGGAAAAGAACTGGCCATCACTTAGCTGCCCGAGTAGCAATGGGTTCAGGTTCTGGTCACATGAATGGGAGAAACACGGGACCTGCTCAGAGTCTGAACTTGACCAGCGTGACTACTTCGAAGCAGCTCTAAAACTGAAGGAGAAAGTAAACCTCCTACAAATCCTCAAGAAAGCTGGCATCGAGCCAGATGATGGATTTTACAGCTTGGACAGCATTGTGGATGCCATAAAAGAGGCCATCGGCCACGCCCCTGGGGTAGAGTGCAACAAGGATTCTGCCGGTAACAGCCAAGTTTACCAGATTTTCGTGTGTGTCGACACGTCCGGCTCTGAACTCATCGAGTGCCCGGTGCTGCCCAAGGGGAGATGTGCTTCAAATCTCCAGTTTGCCAAGTTCTAGTGATTGTGGTTCAGGACTAGATCGAGATCGAGAGGATCATCATTTACGACTGCTTAAATATTATCATCATTTGTTTTTCTTGTTTTTTGAATAAGACTTCATGACCAGTTTAAATTCCGTGCATGTTTATTGAATGAAAAAAACCAAAACCAAAGAATACAATGAATAAAATTAAGTAAACATATTTAATTTCACTCGATGAATAAGATCGATCCCCGTGTTTTACCGTGTTTTACGTTTGTGATATATACGAAATATGTAATGATGTTCCGGCCCGGACCGGCCGGGTTAATTAATCAGAATTTCGGAAGCCGGCCTATCGCGACCACTTTTTTTCCATTTGGGGTTGAGATCTACCAACTATTTAATTTAGGCGTACGTGCAAGTGATAAATTGAAGGAAAGTAAATTTACTGAATATTATCCTCATTTTCTAATTAGAGACGTCCATGAATCTTCGGGGCCTTGATTCTCGAAATTAAGTTGGTAAGGGCAACGTAACTCCCTGAGCTTTGAACTTTGATGCCATACTGGCAAATACTGTAATTAATTATGGCCATAACTCTTGACCTTTTTGCTTTGCTTAACTCATTTGGGACCCATGTCAAAAAAAAAAAACCTCATTTGGGACCCCCTCCATGCACTAACCATGTACGTAAGTTGTGTTGTGCTTGTGCATGGTTTTTTCAAGTTACGGAAGTCGATCAGAGCGTCATCAGCATGGGCCATATATATGTCCGAAATCTACTTAAAATTTAAAGATGAGTATGTAAAAACTGTCTTATATTTATTGTCTAAATTATTAGTAATTTAGACAGTGAAATTATTATAAATCTTGATTCAATTCTAACTATCAATCTAAGTTAAATCTGTAACATAATTTTTCAATATATCTCAAGATCTTAACTATCATGATTTTCATTATAATACAATTATACAAATAAAAACATGATACCAAAATCTATAGCTTTAAAATATTTTGTGAATCTCTATCTGATCGAAAGCATAAACACGGGAAAATCATGCCCGTTTCTTATTTTACCAATAATTTGATAAGATTGTGATTAAATAACCTCATAATATGAAGAATAATCTAATAATTGTGTACGTGCATGCTTTGTCACATGGCCGGGCCATTCAATTCTTACTCCCCTGAACAATCATTTGGTATATGTGATTATTTTTTGAGCATTATATTGTAGCCAAATTCTTCTAATGTGGAACTAACTAATTTTTTTTTTTTTTTATAATTATTATTCTCCTTCTTTCTTCTACCCTTGGTATACTGCGCTATTTCTGCCGATCTAACGTGCATGCATTTGTGGCGTGTTCGGTGCTTATGTGTGGACGTGGACGACAGTCTCAGACTGAGTCGTGTGCCCCACATGTTCATGGTCTTAACGTGGGTTCGGTTTGAGTTGAAAGGGTGGTTTTATGAAATGGTGTTCAGTTTATGTGTGATCGTGGGCCTAGCTTATTTAATGGGCCGGCCATGCTTTATTTGGTTTGAATGCAAGTTATGAGTTTTTAGCCTAAGTTTTAAGTTATATATCTCAGTGAGGACTTAGGAGACTGAGGCCTAATTACTAAAGTGGTCATTATTATTAATTTCTATTAGCTATTCTGCTTTCTTCATTTTTTTTTTCTTTTTGTCAAATTCATAAAATTATTTTGTCTTGAACCAAAAAGCTATAGAAGATCAAGATGGGAAAAAATATAAAAATTTTACAAGAAGACAAGTGCTATAAAAGCTAGATGTCTTCCACACTTTACATAATTCCTTTATATATAGCAAAGTGGACAACAACGCGCACTCTTTTAACCTCAAATCATAGCGTGGGCTGAAATTAAAACCTGAATGTCATTGGCCAAATGGGCTCCATCCAAGAATTTGCTGAGACACAATTTGGTACAAATTTCGATGGATTGAACTAACTCATTATCATTGTAGATGGTTTGACCACTCTTTATTTGGTCAAAGATGATAACTTGATCATAATCTTGAGTTTAAATTTACGAGAAGAGAGTATCATCCAATTGACAATGTCCATATTTATATAATTTGTCCTAATGATGCAAGAAATTTGTAAAGTGTCATACAATAATTCCCCCATAGGCCATAGCACTTGCACATCACAAATTATCAGGAAATGGCTACATTCACGTGAAAGCTTCCATAACACAGACATCTAATTCTTCACAAAAGGGCAAAAAGAAGAAGAATTAAAGAAACATCCATAAAAGACCACGTTTAGCACATAGATGGTTGATTTGTTAGGTGGATGCATGATGCATGACGCATGACATGTGTATAAAGAGGGATAGATCTCTCTGTTTCCTCCACTCTTGGCACGTGTTTGGGCTTTTTCTATCATTGTTCCATCCACAAAGCAAGGAATTGGATCCTAGTGGTCACCACCACCAAAATGGGTACGCTGTCGGTGCCATTGTTCATCTGTTTGCTTAATTAACATGGATTCAACACAAAGACAAGTCTCGTGGGTGATTAGGTGGCGTCTTATGGTTGGGCTTCGCCAATCATCTGCAAAGTCGACTGTCACCTTGTCCCCATTCATCATCATGGCCGTCCTTGAAAGTTACATTTCATCCGCAAACGACGGACCCTATCTCTCATTTTTTATCTTTAACTTGTAATTCTACAAAACAGCAGGGATATCATTGTAAATCCGGCTGTCTTTTATCTTCCCATTTTTCCACAGCGACCGACCCCGGCCTGCCCTTCAATCGATCTCAAGCCACTGTGTTAATATCCACGACATTCATTTTCTCTATATTTTTTCCAACCAACTCTTTAATTAAAACTACTATACGTACAGGTACAACCTAGATTTTTTACATGCGACCCAAATAAAGATTTGTATTGCGATAAGTACTCGAAGTTGGACAGTGATACGAGATGAAATTTGAGAGTTTTTTTATAATATTTGGGTAGAGCAAGGCCACAAAAATATACATCTAATTTATTCTCTAATTCTCATTAATAACTAAATAGTCTTTAAATAAAAATACAAGTAAATAAAGTTTTAAAGTGATAATACCTAAAGTTATAACATTCAAATTCAAATAAACTCTAATTTTAATGACCTAATCTTAATATTAAATAGCTCTCTTCTTCTAAACAACACCAAGAAGAATTTCAAGAGGAGAAAATATCTAGATCTAGATCTTCCCTCTTCCCATTTTATGATAGTAGTGCAAGGTGTATTTTTTATAGGCTCATCTGGTCTTCGTTTATGGTTTATAGATCTAGATTTACTAGATCTAGTCTCTTCAACCTTAGATCTAATCTTCTTTGGCGTGTCTTTTGAAGGAATGTCTACGATGTCATGCTCCTTCATTGCTACTTGTGGGGATTTTGTTTTGTTTTGTTTTTTATTTTATTTTATTTTTTTGTCCTGGCCTTCAAGTTAATGATGAATTTGTTGTCCTGGCCTTTGGGTTGAGGATGGAATAGATCGGTGTAGATATTTAACTCTCATGACCAGATTTTTAATTTTTAGTTATTTTTGAATTTTGCCTACCCATGTCTTAAATCTAGTATGCACGAAGCAAATATATTCCTTAAATGTAATTGTACATAGGTTAGCGGAAGCTTTAAATCATTTTTACAACTTTGTAACCTTCATAGCTTTTGGTTATAATTTTTCATAATTGTATGCTCAATGATGTAAGAGTTTTATGCTCATGAAATTTCTTTAATGGAATTTTCATATTTTTCAAAATATATATATATTAAATAAACTAATACTAATTTAAATAATCTAATCCTAATGAATTGAAATTGCATTCCAATTCAACTATTATCCTAACTAATCATAACTTTATTTATATCATGTTGCTTTATTTAGAAGGGTAGAAAGCTAAATTATCTAATTATTTAATTAGGAGAGGAAAAGTTATTATTGAGAGGGCATGATATAAAAATAGTATTTGTATAAATATTTTTAAAAAATAACAAACAAATTTGAGTTGCTAAAGGCTTTAGAATAGGATCATCTATAATATCCAATTAGTTATATTATAGGGGTATTTGTGTCTTTTCACTTTTTAAGATGACAAAAATATCATTCAATATAACTAACCGGATATTATCAAGTTTAAATGAAATTGAGAGGTTCTTAATTTGCCCTTAACTATGTGTTCCTCAGCATATTATTAGAAGATTATTTTTTTATTTATAAAAGAAAAGTATATAATTTTTAATTACTAATGAATGAATTTAAAATTCCTCGATAAAAAAAAAAAGAGAGAGAATTACCCCTTTAGGCTAGAACAAAAAAAATTGTACTATTTGAGGCTCCGTTCGTCTACATCGGTGTTCTATGCATGTGGAAAATCACAAATTATATATATATACATCTATATTTCATTCAATCATATTAAAATTTAAATTACAAAAATGTCCCAACTGGATTCGATTGTGTCCTAATTGAGTCCCGTTGGCAGTGACGGAGCCACATGTGGACCAGGGGGAGCCAAGAAGTTAAAAAAAAATTTAAAAAAAAAAAAATTATATGAAGCCTTCAGCCCTCTTGCAACTGGGATGATTTGGTGAGAAAAGAAGACAAGCAAATGCACAAGCCATAAAATATATGGAGTCTTGTTTTATGGCTCTTTTGGTGGAGCATCTTGGTTGAATAAAATGCAGAAGAAAGAAATGAGGAAGAGGGAGATGCGTGAAGAGAAATGAAAGAATTGGAAGACTTTTGCAAGCCATTCAATCAAGAGGATTAAATGAGAATTTAATAATGGTAGGTGTTAGTAGTAGCTCATTTAATATGGAAGAAAAATAGAAGAAGACTTTTGGCTTATTTAAGGAGGCCATTCGGCCATTTGGAGAAGCATGGGGAAAATGCGTTTGAAGGGGTAGTAGCCCCATTTGCAGAAGGGAGAAAGTGGGAGAGAGAGAAAATGAGTGGCTCCAATTTGAAGGGGGCAGTAGCCCAATTTGCAGAGATTTGTGAGAAGGGGCATTTAGGTATTTGTGTGGGCATTTGTGAGCATTTGGAATTTGCATTTGTGAGCATTTGTGTGTCTTCAAATTGGGTGTCTCAATCAATTGCAAGAGCTTGATAGTTGGTTTGGTAAAAGACGATCAAACTTTTGACACTTGGCGCTACTTTGAATCTAAAAGATGCTTATAAATTCTTTAAAATTGACGATATATGTATCCTTGCGGAGAAGTATTATCCTCTTGATTTTTCTGAGCATGAGAAAATTAATTTGCAATACCAGTTAAGGTATTTTGAATTTGATGTGCTTATTGAACCGACATTACAAAATTTGTCTTTTATTGTAGAATTATGCCAAAGATTGGCAAAGACAGAAAAATTAAAGATATACTATCTTATTGATAGATCGATTCGTCTTATTTTGACTCTTCTAATGTCCATAACAACTACAGAACAAGCATTTTCAGCAATGAAAATTGTTAAAACACGACTACGCAACAAAATGGAGAATAATTTTCTTGCAAATAGCTTAGTTCTCTACATTGAAAAGGAAATTGTTGAGAGCTTTAATTTAGATTCGATATTTGATGATTTTGTATTTCTAAAAGATCGTAAAGTGCAATTCTAGACACTTTTTTTTTTTTTTTTGTCTTTTTTATGTAGTGCCGACATGTTACATTTCTAATATATTAATTTGAACACATATTTATGAATTTATATATATATATTTTGTGATGCATATATTGTGTGAATTAACAAATTTTTAAGTAAAATAATTTTGTAAGATGCAAAAAAATTTTAGTGACTCCCCCAATATTAGAACTCTGGCTCTACCACTGCCCGGTGATGTCTTGATGGAGTGTTGGATGTGTCCTAACTGGATTGTGGCAGATCCATAATGAGTCATAGTAGGGTCCAAGTCAAGTCCATTCCCAACAATGTTCTATCTGAGACTGTTGGTTTGAGAATGAGATGTTCAACTATAAAAATGATTTACAATTTTCAAAAAATCAAAGAGAATTTTTTAGTCAAACCACAAATATGGCCATTATGGATAGATCTCATTGTTGTAACTTGTAACTAAAATTTCAAGCCCAGATGGATCGTCAAAGTATTGAGAGGTTATGTCGGGCTACTATATAAAAGCCTACTACACTGAGTAATACTATACGTTTCTATGGTGTTATTATTATGTCCTTCCAAGAATAATCACCATGAAGGTGGGTGGGTCTTATTCTTCAAGAACGGCCAACCAACCCACCCACCACCTCAAGGCTATCCAACAATTATATTGCCATGCTAAAACTCCACACGATGAAAGTGTGTATCGCACAGCAACAATTTAGATTAAGATATGTTTTACACTAGACATGGGGGCACATCGTGCTAAAGGCTCAATATATAGCGCATCACAATGAGCTAGGAATGTTAGGCTCAGCAAATGCATTGTGATTATGGAAGAACGTTTTGGTCTTTGGACTATAAAGTCTTATGGGCTATATTAAGGGAAATAATACAAAATAGTATAATTGATAAAATATTTTATAATACGATGATTTTTAAAATATTAAAATCTAATAAATCGAATGAAAATTTGAAAGGCGGGATATAGAGCCTCAACCACATTTATCCACGGGCCGGCGACGCCTTGGCGCAAAAAGAGACATCACGTACCCTACGTGGCCTTCTGGCACATGTCTGTCGTCCCCAAAAAGTGAGCGTAGTCGGAAAATTCAAGAAGGCCGTCTTTTACTTTTATAGCGTTTGGTTGTTTTTTCTTTGGTAATTAAATAAATAAATAGAACAATTCAAATAAATAAATAAATAAATAAATAATAAAGAAAAAAGAAAGAAAGAAAAGAAAAATAGTCAAAGCGATGGTTCCATTAACTTTCCATTCACTCAAGGAACAGTCTGGTCATGATAAAACACCAGAACCAACAGTTTGCTCTTTTCAATTCAACTCTTTCCCACCGTTGAGCGTAGACTTGAAGTTTGCAAACGACATATGATCGAGCTCTCCCTCCGTTTCTCAGATTTTCTCGCCGATTTTTCCTCTCACTTTCCGGCATTCTTCCGGGGAGATTTCTAAGGTAACCAATTCTAATCTCCAAGCCTTCAACTTCATTCTGAAGTGTTTTTTTTTTTTGCTCTGTTATCGGCAACGGCCTGAATTTTCGAGCTTTGGTTCCTTCATATTTTGCTTTTTTTATTTTCCTTTTTCTGCTATTTTTTAATTAAAGATTTTTCAGTCGCTTTCTGTGGACGTATCTTAATTTAATGTGTTCGGATCTGTCCGCTGGCTTAGTTTCTTTTGCTTTTAGTTTTATGCAGGTTCTGTTTGTTTGCCGAGAAAATTGAAGTAAAGAAAAGAAAAGCAGTACTATAAACTTGTTCTTGTGTTGCAATTAAGTTGGATATTTTAAATTATGCTTAAATTAGTAAAGGTTTTTGTTTACTTCAGTGCCGAATGAAAATAATTTTGAGATTCAAATTCGGTTTTTTTTTTTTTTTAATAATCTTTATCTTTTAATTTTTTGCTTTTCCCTCATTTTCTCAGCAATCAATCAGAGAAATTTTAGATGGTTGAGATTTTGAACAGCTGGCTGATATTTTATATTTTAATTTTTTTTTTTTTTTGTGCGGCGTCAATGGTGGCCTTGGAAGACCTGAATGGCTGTTAAGTAATTCTAGAAAGAGGTTTCGTTTTGAATAAGTAAACTTGTTCGTATAAAATAAGCCGAAATGACCATACTAAATAGAATATACTATTAAGTACAGGAATAAGCCAGAGCTTGTCTGTGCATCACATTTGTTGTAGTTTGAAGTTAGGGTTTCAATTTCACGAATTATATTTTAAGAGTTGAAATGGGACCACCCTATGCTCCATAGCTTGGATGATATCGTTTCCTCGTGATATATGAATATTGTTTTCTGCTACTAGAATAGGACCACCAATTCATCACTTCTTCATTAATAAACTATAGCACTAATCTTTTGGTTCCCCTGGCTAACAAAAAATAAATTACATTTATTGTTTAGCTGTTTAGAGAGAAAAGTAAACACTACCTCCGTTTTTAACTAGTAGGTGATGTTGAAGAGTTAGGGTAGGTGTCAACTCATATTTTTATTGGCACAGTTGTTGACAATAACACACACATCGATGTAATATGTATATACACAAACACATATATACATACACACAAATAGGTTTATTTTATTTACAGAAATTATCTTCATTGGGTGAGTCAATGGTCAATTTAGTATTTATGCTGGAATGAAAACAACAACCCATGTCATTGAAGTACTACTTCTTGATAATCAATCTGGTTGAATACCCATTTCAAGCTTACAGTAGAATATCTCAACAAAGGCTCATGTACCAACATTATTTAGCTCCCCGTGAGTTGTATATGTTTCATTAAAACTGTTTTCACTATATGATAGTAATCCATGGAGGTCATGTTTTTCTTTTACGAAGTATTCATCTTTGATGATGTATGAAGTGCATCATCAGTTAGGTAACCTTTTGTTTACATGGTTTTAGATGGTCAGACGTATATGTACTTTGTTGACTTAATGTTTTGCACAAATTTGTATATTTTGTAGACTGATTATTTTGAATATAGGATCAGTGTATCTTATGTCAGATGCTTTATGAGCGACTTCTGCGGTAGATTTATCAACTCCAGAGTACTCAAGCAGTCAATTTTCAGGCCACAAGAACTTGGTTGCATGGCCTGTACTTGATATCAGATGAGAACAGACTGAGAATGAAAATATCTGAAGCATTTGCTTCCAAGAGTGAAATCCTTACATATATGCATCTTCTGATCGGGTTTATTTATGGCTGGAGGGCTTTATTCGTGTAGTAGAGCACAATTTGTTCCTTGATGCACGTTATGATCGTGAACGGCTAGTTCTCTGGGGTTTTTTTTTTTAATGCTCATTTACCATGGAAATCAGGTTCAAAACTATTGATGTGTTTGTGCCCAGTAGGATGAAAAAATGGTTGGGTGGTGTTTTAGTTGCATCATTGTTTATGCTGCTGATCCTGAGATATGGTATTATGAAAAATCCTATTGGGGAGAGTTATTTGACAAGTCCGTTCTCCTCCAATGCCAGTAATCCTCTTGAATGGCTGAATGCTGTAGTTCCACCTGCAGTTCAAAATCCGGAAAATGCTTCTAAAGTGGTTTCCACTGACACCATAGTCTTAACTCTCTTTGCTCAGAGGAATACATCCAATGAAGAGCAAAAAACTCTGCAGACCTGGAAACATTTGAATCACTTGATTAATCACGCTCAGGGTTTACCTAATACAGTGGATGCTATTAAGGAAGCTGGAGGTGCATGGAATAGCCTTATGCATTCAGTTGAAGAGCAAAGACTTCAGTATTCAAATGAAAGTTCACACGGGAAAGCAAAAGAGAAACAGTGCCCTCATTTTCTTGATAAAGTGAATGCCACAGAACTTGATAATAGGGGATATAAGTTGAGGGTTCCCTGTGGCCTGACTCAGGGTTCTGCCATTACAATTATAGGAATTCCAAATGGTCTTCTTGGTAATTTCCGTATTGACTTAACTGGGGAACAGCTTCCAGGGGAGCCTGATCCGCCCATCATCTTGCATTACAATGTAAGGCTTCATGGCGATAAGATAACTGAGGACTCTGTCATTGTCCAAAACACCTGGACTGTTGCTCATGATTGGGGTGAAGAGGAGCGTTGTCCATCCCCTGCGCCTGAAAAAATAAAAAAGGGTACAGATAACTGTCTAATTGGTCAGCTTATTGAATTCAACTCTGATTTACTATTTATTATTTTAAAATATTTGTTTCACACCACATGCAATTCAACCTGTTACTGACAACTTGGTTTGGTTTTATTTTTAGCCTAGTATTGTTCGTTTTACCATATTGTTGTATCTAGTCAAAAAGCTCTTCCATGCAAGACAGTCTGGCTTTGCAGCTGGATATACCTTTTAATCAGCTTTAGTTGAAGCAATACGTGTCTCCATTATTCTTTCTCTTCGAATGTCTTAGTCTGAAAACATTTCCAGATACTTCCATGAGGTTTTTTAATTGGGCAGCAATACTTTTTGTTTTCTGTTTCTTCCATGAGGTTTGTTTAATTCAGTTCATTTTCCATTTACATTGTATAATAACACTGTTATTTTCTTATGCTAGTGGATGAGTTGGACCAGTGCAACAAGATGTTAGGGAAAGATGATAACCAGTTCCTCCTTGGTAGCATGCATTCCAACAAGTCAAGGCGATCTTCAGCGGTGCAAGAAGGATCTAAAACCAGAAAATACTTCCCTTTCAAGCAAAATTATCCATTTGTTGCAACACTTAGAGTGGGTTCAGAGGGGATCCAGATGACAGTTGATGGAAAGCACATAACATCCTTTGCTTTCCGTGAAGTAATCTTATTCTTCTTCTTCCTTCTTATTTCCATCTTTTCATTCTTGCGCCAGTTGCATTTATGATTTTGTGGATAGGTTAATGTTTCTTTCAATTTATTTGCTGTTTTGGCTGGTCATCTTTTCAGACTTTGGAGCCTTGGCTTGCTAGTGAAATAAGAATTTCTGGAGACCTAAAGTTAAATTCTGTCCTCGCCAGTGGTTTACCTACATCAGAGGATTCCGAGCATATAATTGATTTGGAAGCACTCAAATCAGTTCCTCTCTCTCCTCAAAGACCACTGGATCTCTTCATCGGCGTTTTCTCTACTGCAAACAATTTTAAGCGCAGGATGGCTGTTCGAAGGACATGGATGCAGTATCCTGCAGTGCGGTCAGGGACAGTTGCAGTGCGATTTTTTGTCGGTTTGGTGAGTTTCACATGAGAACTTGCTTTTGTGCAGTACAACATTTGTTTAGGGTGACAACTCTTCTGTGTGAAAGAGTTTGGTGACTTCACACTACAAAAATTGATACTCTTCATCTTGGGGATTATTGTTCTATGAATGGGTCTTGATGTTTTGTTTATAACGGCATGCATATAATAGGCTGCCTAAAGTGCTTAGACTTGAAACAAGTCAGGTGCCTTGGTAAGTGTCTAAAACTAGATTATGATATTTACTATTAGTATGGGCACTCTGATTGCAATTGTTGCATGTTGCAGTGAAAATTTTAGCTGTTCATTACTTCTCTCTCTTCCTCTTGTATAGCTTTGAATTCTTTTACTACAAAATAAAAGTTTGACCGGTTGAGTTGAGTAGTTATGTAAGCCTATTGCTGAATTTTAATAAATTTTGAGTTGGATTGCAGCATAAAAACCAAATAGTGAATGAGGAACTATGGAATGAGGCCCAGACATATGGAGACATACAGTTGATGCCTTTTGTTGACTACTACAGCCTCATCACCTGGAAGACTTTAGCAATCTGCATTTTTGGGGTAAAGCCTTATCTTTTTCTTAAACAAGGAGAATCCTTCAATTGCCTCATTGACCTCACCTCTTCAACAGACGGAGGTTGTTTCAGCAAGGTTTGTCATGAAGACAGATGATGATGCATTTGTTCGTGTAGACGAAGTGCTAGCTTCTCTAAATAGGATCAATGTGAGTCATGGATTGCTTTTTGGGCTCATAAATTCAGAATCCCGACCACATAGAAATCCTGAGAGCAAGTGGTACATCAGTCCTGAGGTAACTCTTAATTTCGAAAAGCTCATATTTGATTTAGCAATTTCTTTCAGTTGTTTCAGCTTTGCCATTCAATCTTGCTGGATGTAAAACTCCTTTCTATCATTGTTGTTCATATTATAACTGTAATTTTTTTTGTTGGTCTTGTTTCTACCTCCATTATCTACGCTACTGAAGGAATGGCCTGAAGATCGTTATCCCCCTTGGGCGCATGGTCCTGGCTATGTGGTATCCTATGACATTGCAAAGGAAATTTACAGGAGATACAAGGACGGAAATTTAAAGGTACAGTAATCCAACACCAGTTGTATTCCGTACTGCATGTTGAATCGTAGTACATGTTTTAGCATTTGTTTCTCAATCTGACAAAATGAATGAGATATTTGCAGATGTTTAAGCTAGAAGATGTTGCAATGGGCATCTGGATTGCGGATATGAAGGGCAATTTGAAAGTTCGATATGAGAAAGAAGAGAGGATCTATAATGTGGGGTGCAAGGATGGTTACGTTGTTGCACATTACCAAGGTCCCAGGGAGATGCTCTGTTTGTGGCAGAAACTTCAAGAAGGAACCGGTGCTAGGTGCTGTGGTGATAGATAAGGATAATTAGTTTTACTTGAAGCCAGATGGATTAGTGGAGACTAAAAATCTTGCTGCCGTCTTTTGCTCGGATTTGACCAGCGTTGCGGGAGACCCAAAGAGAGAACTAAAGGAGAAGAATTTTTTTTCTTCTTCCAATTTTTAAATTAAAACGAGATGGGGATTTTTTTTGGGGTGTGGGGTGGGTTTTACCAGTGTTGTAAAATTAGAAATATATCTAGTGTAGTTCAGAGTTCGTAGAGATGAGCATTCACATGACCTGAAGGGACTGTAGAGAGAGAGAGAGAGCCTTGTACAGATTCAACTCGGTGTTAGGTTGTCATATATACTACCACTCTATAATCTTGGTCATATTTCTATACACTGATCCTTATACTCTAATCAGTCTCTCACTTCAAAGAGAAAATGCTTGTACATTTTTTTTCCCGGGAAAAGATACCAGATTCTCTTCTATTGAAATGCTTCAAATTCTCCACCATTTTCTACTAGATTATAAACACCCATAAATAAAATACATGTAATAATTAGCAAACATGCATTCCACTGCTGACCAACATGTATAGTAGCCATGTCAAAAAAAAAAAAAAATGTATAGTGGCCCGTGTTCTCCGTTTTCGTGTGTGCTGGAGGCAGAGCTTGACAGTGACATGACAATCATAGTAGAGATTTTAGGCTGTATTTGGCAATGGAGTGGGCTGGACTAGACCCAAAAAATTAAAAAAACTCTTTTAAAAATATACTTCAACATTCTTACTTTTTATATCAAATTAATTACTTTTTATTACTATTCGAATTGAAAAATCATTACAAAACAAAAATTTTCACTTTTTTATATAAAAAATTGGAGAAAGTCCACAAACTCCCCTTAAACTACCACCAAATTGACAATGTCCCCTCAAACTTTCAATTGTGACAATGTTCCTCCTAAACTACCAAAATATTGTTAATGTTCCCCCTAATGATGAAACTACCCTTAGTAAAAAAAAATACTAAAACTTTTAGAAAAAAAACATAAAACTAAAATAAAATAAAATAAAATCCAAAGGGTGGAAAATTAAAAATTAAGAAAAACAAATCATTTGTATAAGAAAAAAATGAAAAATTTCAATTTTTTTTGTTTTGTTTTATAACTTTTTTAAATAAAAATTTATGTTTTTAAAAAAATAACAATTTCCGTGCAAGAAAATAAAAATTTTCGTTTTCTAAAAAAAATGATAAAAAAAAACAATTCTTTTAAATAAAAATTTCCGTTAAAAAAAATCATTTTAAAAATTTGTTTAAAAAATAATTTCCATTTAAAAAATCATTCTTTTTAAATTAAATTTTTTCGTTTTTTAAATATATATATTTTGAGTTTATAGGGGTATTTTTGTCTTATTGAGAAATATATATGGGGCATTTTAATCTTTTTGCTAGCCTTATGGAGGACATTAACAATGTTTTGGTAGTTTGAGGATATTATCATAATTGAAAGTTTGAGAGGACATTGTCAATTGGGTGGTAGTTTAAGGGGGGAATATTGACTTTACCATAAAAAAATCTTACTCTTTTTTTTCTTTTTTTTTTTCTTTCTTATATCAATCAAATTTGTTACAGTACTAATCTACTTCCTCAAGTCTATTTCTTTGCCAAACATAGCCTAATTAATGTCTTTGTTGGGAATAAATTCACACTATAAGCCCACTGAATCTTGGCCCAACGGCCAAGGATAGGCCCATGAAGACGTTAATTAAATAACAATGGCTATTTAATTAATTAATAGAAGATATATTCCAATTGGGATTATATTGGAATAAAGAAGCTCAATCTCAGCTCAAGCTCCCTTAGATTCAAGATTATCTTTACAAGATCACTACTCAAAATTATCTCTACATAATAGCTGTTGAAGGTTCATTTCTAAATGATAGTTGTTGAGTCCTATCTCAACTCTAAACTTCCAAACCAACTCAAACTCCAGAAAAACCAGTTTAATTCAACCTCAGCACTCTAGCCTATAAATAAGCCTCAACGGCAGGTACGAAAAGATGCTATCTAATAATTAAGAAATGATTTGACATATTGATTTATTGTGCACTGAAGCATAATATTTATCTTAAATTTTAACTTTGGCATCGGAGTGCCTGCAGTAGAAATACCAACGAGCCATTTGACACTTTTTGCTTTTTTGTAGCAAATTGGAGTACACACGATGATGTATTGCAGATCTTGAAAGCCTTGAAAAACGTGCATTCACCGTGCGGAAAACTATTCTAACAGTCTCAATTATTACTAATGACAAACAAAAAGAAATTTCATAAATGTGATAAATCCTTATTAATTAGCTAGTATTGTAAGATGTACAGAAGTTGATAGAAGAACAAGCATGTTTGTTAACTAACAAACCCCATAAGAATCAGGCTTCAGAGTGAAGTTGAAGGCTTGGAGAGTAGAGTTGGTTACCTTGGAAATCTCCTCGGAAGAATGCCGGAAAGTGAGAAGAAAAATCGGCGAGAAAATCTGAGAAACGGAGGGAGCTCGATCACATGTCGTTTGCAAACTTCAAGTCTACGCTCAACGGTGGGAAAGAGTTGAATTGAAAAGAGCAAACTGTTGGTTCTGGTGTTTTATCATGACCAGACTGTTCCTTGAGTGAATGGAAAGTTAATGGGACCATAGCTTTGACTATTTTTCTATTTATTTAAGTAATTACCAAAATAAAACAACAAATGTTACAAGTAAAAGACGGCCTTCTTGAATTTTCCGATTACTGTCACTTTTTCGGGACGACAGTCGACAGACATGTGCCGTAAGGCCACGTCGTATTCTCATGGTGAAGAAGTGTAACGGTTGGGGAGGGCAGTTAATGACAGTTTGCAGCCCTCAAAAACTATAAAAAGCGACTCTCAGAACATCTTACAAACACTCTCTCTTCAACTGTCCGGAATTCCTCGGTTATCTTCATTCTCTGTAAACTTTGGCGAGTCACAAACTCTATGCACAATGGAGCCGAACCCAGAGGACTTTGGAATCAAAATCTACAATGCTCCACCCAATGAACCGACCCAAATCCTTTCCTCTGATCCCCAGGCCGGTCCTGAAGTTGGCAGGAAGCGGCGAGCAGTTGCCAAGGGAATGCAAAAAACCATATCAAAAACTTCGATGCTTGTCAACTTCCTACCAACCGGGACGCTTCTGACATTTGAGATGGTTCTCCCGTCCGTGTCCGGCAATGGCGCGTGCTCTCCTGTTAGCACCATGATGATTCATTTCCTTTTAGCCCTCTGCGCCCTCTCCTGCTTCTTCTTTCACTTCACCGACAGTTTTCGGGGCCCCGATGGCAAAGTCTATTACGGCTTCGTGACCCATAAAGGTTTGGCAGTGTTCAAGTCCGGGCTTGGCGTCGAAGTTCCAAAGGATGAAAGGTACAAAGTTGGGCTCAATGATTTCGTGCATGCAATCATGTCGGTGATGGTTTTCATGGCAATTGCTTTCTCGGATCATCGAGTGACCAACTGCCTATTTCCTGGACATGCAAATGACATGGATGAAGTGATGGAGAGTTTCCCTCTGATGGTTGGGATTATCTGCAGTGCCCTGTTCTTGGTGTTTCCAAATACTCGATTTGGCGTCGGATGCATGTCTGCCTGATTCTTATGGGGTTTGTTAGTTAACAAACATGCTTGTTCTTCTATCAACTTCTGTACATCTTACAGTACTAGCTAATTAATAAGGATTTTATCACATTTATGTAATTTCTTTTTGTTTGTCATTAGTAATAATCGAGACATTAAAATCTCTACTATGATCGTCATGTCACCGTTGAACTCTGCCTCCAGCGCACACGAACGGAGAAGACGGGCCGCTGTACATGTTTTTCGGCAGTGGATTGCAAGTTTGCTAATTATTACATGTATTTTGTTTATGGGTGTTTATAATCTAGTAGAAAATGGTAGAGAATTTGAAGCATTTCAATGGGTTCTCGGTAGAAAATTTGAAGCATTTCGAGAATCTGGAATCTTTTCCCAGAAAAAAAATGTACAAGCATTTTCTCTTTGAAGTGTGACAATGATTAAAGTACAAGGATCAGTGTATAGAAATGTGAGCAAGATTTTAGTGTGGTAGTATATATGACAACCTAAGACCGAGTGGAATCTGTACAACGTTCTCTCTCTCTCTCTCTCTACAGTCCCTTCAGGTCATGTGCAGTGCTCGTCTCTACGAACTCTGAACTTTACTAGATATATTTCTAATTATACGACACTGGTAACACCCACCCCACCCAAAAAAAAAAATCCCCATCTCGTCTTAATTTAAAAATTGGAAGAAGAAAAAAAAAATTCTTCTCCTTTCGTTCTCTCTTTGGGTCTCCCGCAACCCTGGTCAGTTAAATCCGAACAAAACACGGCAGCAAGATTTTTAGTCTCCACTAATCCATCTGGCTTCAAGTAAAACTAATTATGCTTATCGATCAACACAGCACCTAGCACCGGTTCCTTCTTGAAGTTTCTGCCACAAACAGAGCATCTCCCTGGGAGCTTGGTAATGTGCAACAACGTAACCATCCTTGTTCTCTCCCTTTTACTGGAATTAGAAAAGGACGACCTTTGGCAGGACTTCGACTGTACTCCCCAAAACACAACTTTTTAGAACGGTTGCGCGTCACATGTTTGGTAAAATTCCTGAACGATCTTTTGTTGTGTTTCTAAACGTTAGCTCTTTTTAAGTCTTTCCGAAAGCGTCTTACTCACTTCTGGGTACTTCAAATTTTCAAGAACTGCACAGTATGGCTCTTGTGAATGCTCCTGCGCTGCAATTCAAGTCTTCTGCTGTCTTTGGGATCTGTTCAAAACCCTTTAACTTCCTTCCCAT
This sequence comes from Carpinus viminea, assembly GCA_013348765.1. NCBI lineage: Eukaryota > Viridiplantae > Streptophyta > Magnoliopsida > Fagales > Betulaceae > Carpinus > Carpinus viminea. The sequence continues at coordinate 5,579,546 of CP054671.1, forward strand.
GCGGAGTAGAAGTAAGTGCAACCAAGTTACCTCCTAATCCCCCCTCCCCCGTGGCTAGAATGTGTTCTTTTCAACCGTTTGCACAAAGCGTAGAAGGTGCTTGCAGTACTGAACATGATGATAAGTTCATGCTTACTGGGTTTCTTTGTGTGTGTCTGCGCGCACTTTCAAACGTGCAAATATAAAACCAGTCTGCATATACCTTCAACTATGTGTACTGTTTACGCTTTTATCATTGGTTTACTTAGATACTTGGTTTTTCATAGATTTCTTTGTCAAGCCATTGCTTGTGGAAGCGAGGGCAAATACTAGAAAGGAAAGTGCAAAAATACGAAACAGGAGGATGCGAAAGAAGGTATGATTTCTCTTTTTTATTTTAAGACAATATGCGAGTTTGATCCATAGGGCTTTCTTTTCCTGTCTGCTGTTTAGCATTGCTAATTTTTGGTGGGTTGGTCCTGATTTTACGTTGAGGAAGTAGTGGTAGTTTCAACTGGATTAACCGATTAAGTTCCCTCTTGGTTGTTTCGTCTGAATTCTAAGAGTACTCATATCCGACTTAGCAAGTTTAACTCAATTTTAGCTAAAGAATCACCTTTTGGCATACAAGTCCTCCTATATTATATATATATATTTTTTCTTTGGACTTATGACAAGAGAATATGACTCTAGGTGATTCTACTGCATTGCATTTCTTTGGTTCTATGGCACAAGCTGATATATATGTTTCACAGCCTATAGTTTACATCTTGCCTTGTACAAGGGAATTCTACTCCTGTGCTGTTCAAGTATTTTCTAAAAATAACATTTTATTAGTAATAGTTATTTTGCCAGTCTATCAGAACCGTAATTTCTAATTGTTGACCAGTTTAATGGCACACCTACAAGACCAAGGCTTTCAGTATTCTGTTCAGACAAGCAGATGTATGCTATGCTGGTAGATGATCAAAACAACAAGTGTTTGTTTTATGGAAGCACTTTGCAGAAATCTATTCGTCAGCATCCTCCTTGCAGTACCATAGTAAGTAGAAAAGTTCATGTTTGTGGAGGAGAAATCTTGGCCACTATCATCTTGGATTATCTATTTGATTATGCAGGTTCTATACTAAAACCAAAACATTCTTTTTGTTCTGACATTGACTGTTGATGATTACCAGGAAGCTGCTAAACGTGTTGGTGAGGAGCTTGTCAAGGCTTGTAATGATCTAAACATAAATGAAATATCGTCTTACGACCGCAATGGCTTTGCTTGTGGGGAAAGAATGCAAGCCTTTGAGATTGCAATTTCTGGTCATGGGTTCTTGCCGCGATAGACTTGTATGATTGTATCTTCTTCAACTTTTAACGCGGGTTGATAATCTTTGGAACTAAAGATCTCAAATATAAATGTACTTGTCATCAACTGCCAAAACAGAATTTTGTCAAGTATTTTCAAGGTTCCTGTTTTTCATGGAAATTCATGCCCTAGTTAAGGGCTAGATTGTATGCTATGCTCTCTGATTATATCCTACAAAATAGGAAGAAGAAGAAGAAGAAAAAAAAAAAAAAAAATATTTTGTGTGTGCCTATATATATAGTACCCTTATTAGAAGAAAAGAAAAAATCGATAGTGAATTGACAAAGTGAGATAGTGATGTTGTATGTATCGTTATTCCTATATATTATATTGCTCACCCCAACCAAATAGGATTTTTTTTTTCTATTAAGTTTTTCACTTTTCTCTATTTGTTTAAACGTAAAATATTTTTCCTAAAAAAATGTTTTCAATTGAATACATATTTCATAAAAATTAGCTATTTTTTATTGTTTGTTTGCAACCTTGAAAATGGTACAATATATATATTTTCCAGCGCTTGATACAAATATTTCTTATATAGTTTCATAGTATCATTTTGCAGTTATATATATATAATTTTAAATTAGAGTAGTGGTAGTTATTTTCATTCGTATTTCTAAAAGAAAACCATTTCCCTAGAGCAGCAATATATGGATATATGGGAAAGGGATTCCGGATTCAGTCACAGTTGACACGTGTACGTTAAGGTAGAATATACAATAAATGCTGCCCTGTCGGCAGTCGGCTGTTGCTAGTAGACTCTGACTAGTAGTAGTGGACCTGGGGATGGAGGAATTTATATCTTACGGAAAAATATAAAATGTCCCTCCCAAACGATTGGTGATTTATAATATAGCTTTTTAATATTTAAAAATTAATAAAATAGTCTTCAAAGTCTCAAACTACCAAAATTTAATAAAGAGACTACTTTTTTTTTTAATTTTTTATATTCCTATAATATTTATATTCTTTTAACAAATAAAATAATAAAATAATTGAAAAAAACTAAACAATTTTTTAAAATACAAAAAAAACCAATTAACTAATAAATACAAAAAAATATATTTTTTGGAATAAATAAATATTTGCTCATTAATTTTTTTTGTTGTTTTTTTTATAGTTATTATATTATTTTATTTGTTAAAAGAATATGAGAATTATAATTTATAGGAATAAAAAAAATAAGTAACTTTTGTTACAATTTAATAATTTAAAATATTATTTTATTACTTTCTAAACATTAAAAAAACTATATTATAAATAAATGATAATTTAAAGATTTTTTATATTTTTTGCTTTATCCTATTTTCAACTCATTAGTCATTACCCCACCCACCCACCAAACCCAATACGAGGTTTTATTGGCTACACTTTACTACCCTGCATCCTTATACTGCAACTGAAAGTTGAAACATGTTAATATGTTTATCACCCCCCCCAAAAAAATCCTCCTACTACTTGAAGTTGTAGGTCTCCTCAGTATGAAAAAGCATCGTCAAAATACAATCATGAGAGCCAAGATTAAGAACAAAAACACCAACAACACTCTCATATACGTACGTCACCTTTTATCTAAGAAAAATAAAAATGCCCCATATCACATCACATGGATGCATAATAATAATAATAATAAAAAGTTATAATTCGATGTAAAATTAACAACATAATAAGAAATTGTATTACAAAAGTCAACCATAAAAAAGAAAATAATTTTTCAACTTTTATTTGTGGGTATTCGAACGAAATGAAATCCTCTCCATTTCAAATGAAATAAATAATATTTATTTAGTATAAAATAAGAGATAATATTATAAATTTAATCATTTAATTTTTTTTAAAATTTAATCATTCAACTTTAATATTAAGATAATATTATCTTTTATTTTATATTAAATGGATACTTCTTATTTGTTGAAATGAAACGCATCCTAAAACAGGTCTTTAGCAAGGCCCACCCAAAGAAAAAAAAAAGCTAGCAACTCAGGCCCACCTGCTGGAAGCCTGGAACACCTCCTTTCATATTGATTGCCTCCTCAGATTCTCCGAATGAATTAGGAGTCACATAGAAATACAATACGCCTACCCGTACATGATCATAACCCACAAAAATCTTCACCCAATCCCCCAAAAAAGGCAGTTTTGGGATAAACATTAAAAAAAAAAAACAGTGCAGTGTATTTTTCTTCTCTCTCTCACTGTCTCACACAACACAACAGTGCTCACAAATTCCAGATCCTTCCACAACCTTCCAATGGGCGCACACCTCTTTCTTCTTATATCCTTAACTCCACCTTTCTTCATCTCCATTACACAGCCTCTTGTGCTTGCCTAGATCTCTCTCTCTCTCTCTCGCTCTCTTTCGACAAACCTCTTATCAGATGGCTTCTGAGGCCGAGATGTCGGAGATTTCTTCAATGTTTGAAAGGGTGGTGAGGAACAGAGACATGTCTCTGTTCCTACCCTTCATCCTGGGCTTCGCCGGCCCAAGAAGAGACACACAACAACCGGAGGACGTCTCAGATCAAGAATCTGAGAATACAACCGCGACGCCACGTGACAGGATCATACTCATCAACCCCTTCACGCAAGGCATGGTGGTGATTGACGGAACGTCGAGCTTGGATTCCCTGCTGCGCGAACAGGGTGGCAAGGATGGGCAGCCACCGGCCTCGAAGGCTTCTATACAGGCCATGCCGGATGTAGAGGTGGATGAAGGCGGTGGGGAGTGTGTGATTTGCTTGGACGAGTTGGAGGTTGGTGGGGTGGCCAAAGAGATGCCCTGTAAGCATAGATTCCACACAAACTGTATAGAGAAGTGGCTGGGGATTCATGGGTCTTGCCCTGTTTGCAGGTACACGATGCCTGTTGAGGAGGAAGAGGTGGGCAAGAAGAGGGATGAGGAAGGGAGAGAGAGGAGGGTTGAGAGGGAGATTTGGGTTAGTTTTTCTTTCAATAGTAGTAGGACTGGGGACTCAAATCAAACTCCAACCAGTGATTCCAGTGATTCTTCCTCGAGTCCTAGGCCTGATCATGTAACGGAGGGTTAGAAAAATTATTTTTTTGGAAATACGATGTACAGGAAAGAATTGTGATTATGTTTTTCTTGAAGGAATAAATGGATTACACTTTTGGCCCTTTTTTTTTAATTTATTTAATTTCGGATTATCAATAAAATAAAAAAATAAAAACCCCAAACCAGAACCCTGCTACATGGAATAGGAAATTATTGATGTTAGATTCATTGCAAGAACTGGAAATTGTTTTTTAATATGTACTATCAGATTCTTGATCAGCTGATAAACAATGGAGTTGAGTGTTTCTTATGGGTTTTGCTGGATACCAACTGCACAAGCATCTTTCCTTTCTTGCAGAATCTTGATCCCTTGGTATCTTCCTAGCATTAAGAGAGTGGCCATTGGATTGGTGCCTGGTGATTCCAGGAATGTTGAGCCATCCACCACTCTCAAACCCTCGACCCCATAAACCTTGTAATCCTTGTCCACAACCGATCCAACGGTACAACCGCCGTGATAGTGATAAAATGTCCTTACATTTTTCTTGCAAGATTTTTTCAGCTCATCCTCACTAGACATCAGGTTATCCTTCTTGTGTTGCATTCCCACGAACATAGCAATCGATTGAGACCGCGCAATTCGCTCAAGCAGTTGGCTCAACTTTACACATTCTTCCAAGTCCTTTTTCTTTGCTAGATAGTTGAATTGTACTGATGGGTTTTCTCTGGGATCGCTGCTATTTAATTCAAGCTTACCTTCTGATGCTGGGAATGCGACTTTGGCAGCAACTGTCATTCTTGTTGCATTCAAGCCTACAGGTACTATTCCTGCTTCAACTATGATTTTGAAGTCATCCGCTATTCCGACAACTTGGGGAGTGTCTGGTAGCCGATTTTGGGGCTTATTGTCCACTAAGAGGGCAATACCAGGGTTGTCTTTCATTCCCTGTCCAACCCCTTCCAAATCGAGCTCAACTGGGATATTGAAGTTCCTGAGCTGTTGCTGAGGTCCAATGCCGCTTAACAATAAAATTTGGGGGCTGCCTAAAGCCCCTGCTGATAATATCACATCTCCCCATGAACTGGATTCATCAGGTTGGTTGAGATAAGCTTCATGGATTTGATCAGGGCAGCCGCTGCTCTTGATAAACCTTATGCCATGGGCTCTGCTCTTGTTCCTGTTTTCTGCATCATTTGAAGAGAAATATGAGATTTAAGAAGAAAGATGTTTCAGATGAGAACTATTTACTATAACCGTTCTTGCTTACCATTACAAAATATGACATTCTTTACCGTCGTATTCAAAAGAACTGTGATATTTTCTGGATTTCCCGCCTCCAGAAGATCAGCTGAGGTGTGTCTGATTCCAAATTCATCAAACAAAGTTGCTCCCACCTTTGTTCCCTCAATATGTTCCAAACTAAAACCATTGTAAGGCAGAATTCCTGCTTCGAGAAGGCCAAATTCAGCGACGGTCTGCCACAGCGTCAACTCAGGTTTAGATACAATTCTAGATTCCACCCATTCATAAGCTTCTGTTACTAGTTCCTTATCTAACCCAACTTTATTGATAAAATGCTCACTCGCTCTACTATAAAACCCAAAATTAATTGCAGATGATCCTCCAAGAACTCTTCCTCTGCTATTCATAACCCCATCCTTGGAGATAAAGCTTTGTGCAACTGATGTGTAATTATCAGTTTGGATCAGTGAAAACCCGTAGTACTTCTTATCCAATACCAATGGATTTCCATACGGCGAGCCACCCCGTTCCACCAGTAACACTCTGAAGCTCTCCGACAAGGTCGCAGCTAAGGCACATCCGGTGGTGCCTCCCCCTACAACAATGTAATCGAAAGATTTGCCCGCCACTTCTTCGGCATCCGAAGTCATGTAAGGGAGACCCTTTCCTACAGTGAATGAAGAATGAGATCAAAGCCAACTCATTCAACTAATATGAATTGTGCTAATCAAGAAACAGGTGGAGAGTTCATACCTTGAGGCGGTGAAGAAGAAGCTAAAGACAAGTTAATTAGTAAGAACATAAATGCTGTGAGAAGTCCATGACCACGAAAGGTTTGTGAAAGCTCCATGTTTAGTGTTTCCTTATCTCTTGCTCAAGGACTGAAGGTGGGGAAATATTTATTGACCTTGTGCGCAGGCTACATAATTATTGAGTCTATTAGATCTAGTGACAAATTGATGAAAGTTTCTTTATGTTCATTTATATTTAAGCATACGCATGGTTTGGCCAATGATTCTTTGTTTGTTAGTTGGATAACTAATGATTTTGCCGCTATGATGATTTTTAACCACATCTTTGCTTTTTTACTTGGAATAAATAGTGGGAAATTATAACTAAACATACCCTACTTCATAATTATACGAAAAAGAATTCAGGAAGATATTGGAATGGTCAGGATTAGAACTTTTCTGAGGAACATGGTGCGCACCGATTGACAGGATAGGGTAGAGATGTAAGAAGTCCAGCCACAGAATAGAATTTGACATCATTAGCAATTGAGTTTTGAAGTAAAATTTGTGAAACTGCATGCCTGTCATTAAAAATTTCCCACAAAAGTCAGCATTTTTAGATGGTAAAATTGAGCGAGCGAGAGAGAGAGAGAGAGAGATCTATTCAAAAATATATATTAATTCCTTCTTTTGATTTGGATATACTTTCAAAAGTTCTTGGGGGTCCATACATACAACAATATACAGTCTATAAACAAAAGCTTAGCTCTAAGAATTAAGTTTTCTGCGCAGACTATGACCAAAGACCATCTGTATTATCAAGATTCCAAGCCGTTGCATTGTTCCATACCCTTGCAGTTCAAGTCTATTGAATTTGGACCTGCATCAATGTCAAGCTGATAATGGCTGTTGAGATCGAGTGTCTCCAATAATCCAGATTTTCTCAGTTGATTATTACTTTTGTCTCTATGGGTTGATGGTCTTTTAGCAACTGTTTGTTCTATACAAATTCCATCAGAAATGGCACTTCCACTTCTCTTGCTCCCACTAGCTTGCTTGCTTACATCAATGCTTCTTGGCTTTTCTCCTGGGTGCATGTCCATTAATGAAAGTTCAATAGTTGCATTAGACTTTTGGGGGTCACCACTCTCTTTCATTGGCCGCTTCTCTTCGTTTCTCCCAGAGCTTTCTGACGACGTCAAGGAGCTTTCCATGGAACAAATTGTGCCTCTCATTTGTCTCCTCTCAACATCTTTTATGCTCAAACCTCCTGTTTCTGTCAATTCTGAGATTGAAGAGCTCGGGCAGCCAGAGTTAACCATTGAGACTAACTGAGAGAGTTCAGCCTTTGCAAGTTCTACTCCCAGAGAAGAAGAACTGTACCCAGCAAGTGTATCCTGAGCTTTCTTTAGTACTGATTGTAAGTACTTCCCTTGGGCTTCGATTCTCAGCTGCAAATGTCTCTGTACCTGAAAACAGAATTCAGACACGATTGGCATGCCTTGGTTCATAAACTGGAAATTCGCATATTGGTCGGTAATGGGATATATGTTCATCAGTCGTACCTCAATCTGCTCATGCAGTTTCCTTTGGACGTCCATTTGCAATTGGAGAGCCTGAGCAATCTGCGAGCTTCAGACAAACAAAAGAAAACGAAAACAAAACACTAAATCAATAGAAGCTCTTTAGATGATCATTTTCCATCCAAATTCATCAAATAGATGTGATATATCTTCTAATTATTACTCGTTAATCTTATTGTGGCTTGCATCACTGATTTCCGTACTGAAGTTGTGCCCATCGGTAGTCTGAATCTCTCTGTAATCTGCACCAATAACAAGAAACATCAAAACCAAAATGAAAAGAAAAGAAAAGAAAAGAAAAGAAATGGATCATGCAATATATAATTGATAAATCCGATGCACTAAAGTTACCTTCTTGCTTATTGTCGGTGCAGGATTCTGACTGTTGGCTTTTCCCCAGCCTGTATTTCTGCGACAAGAAAGTAGAAACACATACAGTTACAGTTCAGCCTTCCAGCATGGTGGTATGATTAACAAAGATTGATGGAATGATTGTGAAAAGAAAGTGCCTGTAAATGACTCTTCAAGTGGTACAAAGTCAGCCCAGGAATTCCCATCACCCTCATCAGACTCTTGGGTGTTGCCTCTGGCCATGTGCATAAGAGACATTAGAAACTCTGTACTATGATCAAAATACTACAAGCAAGCAATCAATAAATTAAAGCCTTCTTCTACACTCACTGTCTGCCCCTCCAAGTTGAGTCACTGCTTCAACAAATCTTTGATGAAGTTCTGGAGTCCATTTTAACCTGGGCTTTGCGTCAGTGGACAAAACCAAATTCATCTTCTGATTTTGCATATTGTGCAGACCCGTTTGTGTTTTGTGGATGGGATAGGGATAGAGCAAGAAAACTGAAACATAGAAATGGATATTGACGAGCTCTGCGTCAATATGCGGCAGCTATAGTTCTCTTTATAATTTGGAGGAGTTGTTGGCCTGTCCTATGTTCTCACTCCATATCTGGAAACATAAGTGGGGTTATGCTGGGGGAATATATGCCATGAGCTGTGGCTCTTCCTTTCTCTCATTTCCCATTTCATATCTACTTTTCTTTTTTCTTCTTCTTTCTTCTTCTTTTTTTTTTTTTTTTAATAAAAAAAATTATTTATTTATTTTTTCTTTCTTCTTTGACTTGAAAGAGGAGGAGAGAATCTCTGATGCAGCAAAAACAGAGAAAGCAGCACAGTTTAATTTGAGTCTTAAAAGGAGAGAAAAGAGGAAAAGTGTATGGTTTGTTTTTATCTTACTGTTTTCCTCTCTCTCTCACACACTCTCTATCTCTCTCTCTCTCTCTTTGGGCTAGATTCCCTACTGAATTAGGTGACCCCACCATGATGAATAATGGGTGCAACTTTCCTTGCACTCTGAGAAGCTTTGAAAAAAAAAAATTAAAATTAAAATTGATGGGGATGCTGTAAATAATGGATATTTCTTTTTGGTGATTGAAAGGGAAAACCAAATGGGTCTTGCTTTCTTTCTTTTAATTTTTCTTTTTTGCATTTTCTTTCTTTAGAAGGATTGGCAGATTCTTTTTGTTCTTAGTAGGGATGGAGGAATCAAAGAATCTCACCTTAGATTTTAGGACCCAACTTACTCTTATTTTTTTCTTTAAAAGAAGTACTCTAGCTACCAAAAGACAATCAAATATCATCTATCTATCTTATTGAATAAGAATATGAAGGTGTTGTTGTGTTCCTACGTAATATGAACCCACAAATTTCTCTTTTCTGAAAACTCAAGTAAAGGAGGCCCATCAGATTTGAAAGATTATCCAAATACAGGGAATCTCAGGACCCAAGTCTTATACACAGGCTGGCAATACGACCCATTAATTACTAGACATTGCTTAACGTAAGGGGTACCATCAATCCATCCCATGTTACCTAAAAAGGGGAAAAAAAGAAAAATACAAGTTCTATATTCTTTCAAAGACGACTCAACTCAACTTGCATGTTCGCTTGCAAGCTACAGCTTGATTCAATTATAAAGAGAATTGGAGATCCTTCTCAGCTTGTGATAAACCTAAGTTTGAGCCAACATCTTTTTATGGTTGATAAATCACCACTTATTCTAAAAATTTAATCATTTAATTAAATACTTAAACACTCATCCTTGTGGCAGTGGTGATACAATCACACAAACAACAAAATACCCCTTGAATCTCTTTCTCTAATTCGGACAAACACAAATTCATAATGAAATGAAAAAAAAAAGTTCACAAAATCTAGTGCTGCACACTTTTCTTGTAAATATGAAAGCAATCAAGAGCACTCACTCTGCATAAAAGTCCCATAAAGAAAGATATTCCAAAGGGAGTGTTGGCTTTAATTCTGTAATCCACATCCAAGCTGAACTGAAGAAAAGAAATTTTCACCCAGAAAAAAAGGAAAAAAAAGAAAGAAAGAACAAAAGAAAAAGGGAGGCCACAATGGCCAACAAGAAATCGTAAAAGTCAATTGTATTAGATAGATCTTCAGATTTCTTGGGTTGCGGACAAGTGTTTGATCAATGGAATCAAAATCCAATGATTGATCTTCAATTCAGGTATTGCCATCTCAGTGCCAAACATTCAGTTGGTCTGCTGCATTGACAAACAATTTCCCAGGATGCAAAGCTGAGAAATTTTAGATACCAAAGTGTAATATTAAGCAGGCAACTAGAATAGAGAGACACTCCTTTAATTAGTGAACAAACTGGAGGACATGTACAAGGGTGTCTTTTAAGTATTTGAATATGTTATTACAGAAAGATGCCCATCCGTGGACTGGTCAGATGTAAGGAAAACTGTTAAGAAACAGAGCAGAGCAGAGCAGAGCAGAGCGAAGCTGTCAGCATAGACTGAAAAAGTCCATTGATCAAAAAACTCTTTACCTGATTACCATTTACTCAAGATAAAATTTTTATTGAGGGAGAAAGAAGAGGGATCATTATATGAGCAAACAAGTGGTGGGTCCAGTTTCACATCAATAAGGGGGGTTCTTCCTGAGCAAGCATCTGCTTCTTCTGTCCTGAACTATTAGTCCTTAGTGGCAAGCTCATCGTTCGCATTCAAAGAAAGGAATATTAATTATTGATAAGTTTTAATGGTATGTGGCCCGAATGTTTGAAAAACAAGAAAAGAAGGGAGAGTTATTGAAGTACCTTTCTCTTTAGCCAGCTGCTGTACTTGAAGCTCCTTTCTCACTTTAATATATTCCATAACAGGTAAAGGAGATTCTGGGATGATGCCAAACGGCCCCTGGTATTCTTAGGTCAGTAGGAGAAGGTCCGGTGAATCAAAAGTCATTTAAACAAAGGTGCCTCATCAATTATTATTCTTTAAGGGACCCAATAGATGAGATCTCACAAATCCAAAGCAAGTAAAGAAGATGAGAAGAATATGGCCTCAGGAATCAGGAAAAGAGAAACAAAAGGAACTTGTCACCATCTTACCAAAGAATAATTTGAATAAATAGCTGAAATTTTTATGTCAAGCACATCCATAGAAAATGACGTGGGCATTATGTCACTAATCAATTTATTTCTCTATTATTATCTGACTAATCTGAGAGTAAGCGATCTTTGGCTTTCAGAAAGGGAAGAATAATCATGGTTGTATTCAAATGATACTTAATAATATTCTTCCAATCAATGTCTGCAGTGGCAGCAGAGCACAGAAAGCAAAAACAAAATAAATGCTCACATACTCATAAGTGTTACCAACTTACCATACAGGTATATACACAACCTGACTCATGTCCCCTCAACCTGGGTTGTGCCATCACAGGCACTAGTGGTTCCAGCTTAAGTCATATCGTGGTCACACTTCAATCAATGGTTAGAATCTCTTTTTATTATTATTATGTGGGGTGGGGGTGGCTTAAGTCTATAGGAAATTTCTTTGAGTGAATATATATATATATATATATATATAAAAGGAAAAAGAAAGGAGAGGATATAACACAAATTGCAATAGAAACAACATTCATAAACAACATGTAGACTCCTTTAAGTATGAAAAAAGTTTCATTATTAAATGCAACGAGAAGATTAAAGTAGAGCTGTTTTATATGCAATACCGAACAAAACATTTTCTTCCATCTTTTGAGAACCTCTGCGAAATAAATCATCTCCCTTTAGAAGCATAGGCACAATCATAATCTAGCTTCAACAGAAATGGTCCAAATGGCCCATTAAATTATTAATCACCAAACTTGTATATATTTATCTTGGAAACCATTTACTATACTGAGCACACGCGAAAATCAGAATAAGTCAACAGTTACAAAAGTTCGAGAAAACAGTGCTCAAAACTATCAATTTAGTGCATACATGGTAATTAAACTATCTGATAGTCTAACTTTTCACCAATATCCACGTCCAAACAATGGCTATGTGATGATGCAAGGTCCATGTTTCATCTATGCCTTAGCATATGTAAGCTGTATACAAGAATCTAAGATATCACATGCCTTGGATGTGGACCTGTGGCAGAGATGATTGATAACTCCACCAAGGCGGTAAAAGTTATTTGCCTCATTAAGTGATGTCTCATTTCTAGAATCTTATGAAACACAACATCTTTGTCCAAGACCCCACAACTTGATTGATGGAGACAAAATAGAATCATGCAGAAATATTCCCTGGAATAATTCAGGCAAGACTAACTCATTCCTGATAAAATGGTACATCCAAATCCATATTTCCTCTTGCTTTGACATGACTCAACCCAAAAGAAAGCATGGCTCAATTGCATGAAGAGGGACCGCTGCCGGAGAATAGAAGCAGCATCAATGTGCAGGAGGCCTCAAGTCAATTTGGAAAACATATTACCGCCTATAAGTCTTATAACTCCCAATCACTATACTTCAAATTGAAAAGTTATAAATGCTGTAAACAGTATGACCGACAAAACTCCAGTAGTTATTGGTACTTTTTCTTTCTAAAGTTGATATCAGGTGCATGAAAGAGATCTAAAATGTACAATGAACTCTTTCTATCAGGTCATTATTTGGACCCTTCTTGTTTTCCTTAATTTGATTCTCTCCTTCTTACTGTGAACCATGGTTATGAATTTCATATTAACTACCTTTTTTTGTTGTTTTGAGAAAAGGGAGTAATTGAAAGAAAGAAAAAAAAAAAAAGTCTTGTCAAACTACAAGAAAACTATTTTCCTCCCTTGCAGAAAGAATAATTATTTCTTTCTTGTATCTGTTACCTGATAAGTGAAGAATAATTAAGGATGCTAAATCCTTGATTATATATCGAGGAATTAAACTTTCCCCAAGTTATTAAGTAATTAGGATTCAGGTTTGGAATTCAAGGCCCTTTTTTTTCCCCTCTAGAGAGACTTGACTATTTCCATCTGTACAACGCTTTTCACAGCTTCTCAATAAGGTGGCAGGATTTAGGCCCTTTCAATGCTTTTCAAGGCCCTTTCTCGCTCTGAAGCATTTTTTTTTTAAGGAACAAGATCTACCCCTTGTTGAAATTGTAGTTTCCTACATATATATTCCAATAGTTTGTATCTGGAAAAGGCATGAGGACAATTCCTGAAACATTAATGCTCTATTTGGTATAGAGAAGAAAGAGGGGTTCTAGATACAAATAGAACATTTGTCCTCATGCCTTTTCCAGATACAAACTATTTGAATGTACAAGTACTTGGTTTGGAGTTGGTTCTAACAAGAGTCCTGGCTTATTTTTGTCTTCATCATATCCTAAGCATCTAAAAGGAGGATAAGTGTGACTAGCATTTCCACCTAACTTTCAATTAATCTCATAAAAGACCAAAACAAAACAAAATTTTTTTTTTTTATTAGAGTCTACCGCATCACAAAAGAATATAGCATAGCAATAGCCTTCTAGACCACATTCTCAAAAGTAAATTTGCAACTCTCAAACATCAGAATATTGCATAGACCATATCCAAGACCCTAGGCAAGGCCCAACCAAGCCAATTCTTGGACCTCCACAGGAACTGTGTTATTAAACAGACAAGTGGAGATTCATATTGAACTCAAGCTGTCTCTAGGATTCCTAAAGTGAACCATACCAGAGGATGTCTCATAATTCAGAATAGTGACGGTTGATTGATTTTTCTCTTTCGTTTTTTCAGGGTTTAGGATAGTAGATTAAGTTTAAACAAATGAAGTTGAACTTTTGCCTAATTGTAGCACCGAAGAACTCTAGTGCTTACACAAAAGAACCACATTTCACTAGAAACACAAAATGAGTTCTGCCATTAGGAGGTCTAATTTTTCATTTCTCAATTCCCAATTCCTTCTGCAGTTTAAGCCGAATCCCCCTCCCCTTAAAAAAAAAATTCCGTTTCTCTTATCGACGGCCAAAAACGAATACGGAGGTTCTCATTACAAATCAAATTTGTTGCGCACTCTCTTTTTGGCTGGATATGACATCCTGCAAGATTAAGAAAGCCAAACCGATTGAAATTACCACATTCCAACGAACATACCTTGAAACTTCCAAATAGCTAATAACATCAACAAATTTCAACGGACATACGATACACAACTCCAGCTTTTTATGATCATGATGCAAAAATCTATAAGTACAAACAATTGTAGTCAAGATCACTATGCCAACTCTACAACATTGTCAGGAATGAGAAAAAATGCCTTGATTATCTGAGTAAAAGATAATTTTTATAAGAAGTGAGTAAATGGGTCATTAGAATTCGATGTTACGGCTCCAAGTATTGAACAATTGGTTAAAAGGACATGGAAATGGAGATTGAGCTATCTTTGGCGAAAATAGACAGACACCCAGATGAAAAAAAGAAAAAGAAAAGGACTTTGATAGAAACCCAACAATGTAATTATGTGATTCGATGAAAGATCATAGCTGACCACTTTAGATGGACAGTCAGATTGAAAACGTTATCAAAAAGGGAGAGGAAGCAAAGGTAATGGTTGAGTTAGCAGCATGAAACAAGGGAAACAATAAGCACACAAGGTAGCTAACATGGACAAGAAGGTTATCTTTCAGCAAACAACTTTTGAGCTCTTGAGGCCGCAAAGAAGCTAAATCAATAAGGAGTAAGTTATGGTTGACCTTAGCAGCAACCCAAAATGCCTGTGGCTGTGGGGATTCTTCGCTTGCTTCATCGTGCGTTTCATGATCATTTCCCGCTCTGCGCCGAGGAGTGCTGCTTTTGTAGTTCTCACTCTCAGGACCAGGAGTAAACGCATCGTTTTCTTGTAAGTAGCGGCAGGCACGTTTCTGGTTGCTAAGCCCGCTCAAACGCTGTAACGGAGGCAACTGCTAGTGACTTTACGAAATGCTTCTATTGTAACGAAGATATATGCTTTGGCAACGCGAACTTTATCGTCGCTATATGTCGCAATAGAATTTCATAAATCCTATTTCTATTTGAAAGGGTTTCAGTACTTTTTGCTATTTTTCTTTAGATATTTGTAATTAAGTTCATAACTTTATACTCAATTGGATATAACTATATAAGACAACATCATATGTACGTTTAAATTTTATGTTTCTTGGTTGGTCAAGTCTCCCCATTTGATTTGGGAGTGGGCGTGGTTCAATCATCCTTTTTTAAAAAGAAAATAAATAAATAATTATTATTATTTCTATTTGAGAGTATTCCCACCCTATAAAGTGTAAAAACATATGTTCGGTCTAATTTAATGAGATTCCCTAGCTAATACAAGGACTTTCTAACTTTTTATAACAAAACAGTAGTTCAATATGATAAGTGTGACAAGTATCCATTCATAAAAACAACTTTTAAATAAGTATTAAATGCCTTTTGATCAATGCTTTGAGCCAAAATCAAATAGCATTGGTTTTCAAAAATTTCAATAATTTACTATGGTTTATCAAATAAACCCACTTTTTATGAGATTAGTTAGTTTTTTAACAATCTGCATGGCGTGGTATATGGTTTCAAGAAATAATATTAAAATTATGTAAAAAAAAAATTAAAAGAACTTGTGTACTTCCTAAAAATAAAAAAAATCCATCGTCCTCTCCATTCTCCTCTCCCCCAACCACTTAAGTTTTTGCATACCCAAATACCATCTTTGTCATCCCTCCCTCAATGATGATTCAAAGGAACTCAGAGATCATTAACAGAATGGGATAATTAGAAAGTAGACACTAAATTAAATAAAAATTCAAACCCAAGGGTCCCAATTACAAACTTTGTTGTAGACCCTAGCGATTCTGAGAAAGATCTTCCTAAACAAGGTTCCATCGGCAATGCTTGTCCAATTACCGGATTGTCTCGACGGACAAAAGCCTCTTCTCCAAATGCCAGTAGGAGTTTTTATTTGAAGGTTAAGGGTACGTTCAAGGCATCATCAACTCCGAACTATGGAGCAGAAAGGAAATCCTCTTCAACCAAAGCTTTACGAAAGCCCTCGTCTCAAACCCAAATAATACGTCACCCTTCCTCAGAGAAAATATTTTTCCCCATTACCTTTCATCTGAGGTAAGTCTGTTTCCCACTGTTTTTACAATTTGTTTTGATAAGGTTTATTTGCAATAATAGATTTGGGTCTGCAAAAACCTAAGTGGTTGGAGGAGAGGAGAATGGAGAGGACGATGGATTTTCTTTTTCTTTTTTTTTAGGAAGTACACAGGTTCTTTTAATTTTTTTTTACATAATTTTAATATTATTTAATCTAACGTGGCATTCAAAAATTCAAGTACAATACCATATGGTGCCTTGAAACCACATGTACCACGCCATGTGTAAGGGTGACGTGGCACTCCGTTAAAAAAACTAACGAGATGCTAATAGAAGTACCAAGTGGGTTTATTTGATAACCACATGTACCATTTGTGATATTTTTGAAAACCAAGGTGACTATTTGATTTTGGCTCAAAATACAGGTACTAAAAATGGATTTAACCCTTTAAATAAATGGTAATTCATGGGGTGAAAAAAGTAATCAATACTATAATTAACTTACATTAACTTTTGGAAAAATTGCAGTTTACTTCCCCAAAGTTGACAGTATTTTTCAATTCAAACATCAAAGTTTCAATTTTTGCAATCTTCCCCTAAAGTTTCAAATTTTTTCAATTTAATCAATTGTATCCAAAACTTTCCATATTGCCACTAATTTTTTTTTCAAAAAAAAAAAAAATTGGGGTGGCTTGGCCCTTTGGCCATTTTTGCACCCCCTAAATTTTTTTTAATTTATAAAAAAAAAAAATAGAGGCAATATGAGAATTTTTGAATAATATTGGTCGAATTGAAAGAGAAAAAAAAGAACTTTGTGGGGATGGATTGCAAAAATTAAAATTTTAGCATTCAAATTGAAAAATGCTATCAATTTTAAAAGAG
The DNA here is from genome assembly GCA_013348765.1 of Carpinus viminea. Lineage (NCBI taxonomy): Eukaryota > Viridiplantae > Streptophyta > Magnoliopsida > Fagales > Betulaceae > Carpinus > Carpinus viminea. The sequence continues at coordinate 5,596,766 of CP054671.1, forward strand.
TAAACTGTAATTTTTCCTTAACTTTTCTTTTCAAAATTTTATATGCTCTTTTATAACGGGATATTTTTTTGTTCCTATTCAATGCAGGAGAAGGAGAAAAGAGGAATTTTATAACGGGATTTGTATGTGATTAAAAGTGAAAGCTATCTTCCTCTACCTTGTCAACGACAATGGAGATGAGATACTTTGTTGGCATATATGCTCGATCGTTTGCTAATCAGAAAGAAACATCAGGGAATGGGATAGAGAGGTACGTACGTAGTGACTAACACCTTTAGACCCACTTCCTCCACTAATATCTCTATTTCGACTCTTTCCATCTTTATCAACATTCACCTAACTTTGTTTTTTAATTCCGCAAGATAAAATTTAATAATACCTAATAATACCTAATAATACCTTCTACCTTGGAAGCCAAGACATTTAAGGAAAATAATTAATTTAAAAACATGCCTTGTTTGTTATTCCCTCACATTCTACCACACTATTTACTTCATTTATTATTTTTTTTTAAATTCTTATTTTTATATCAAATAATTTACTTTTTATATCACATCATTTACTCTTTATTATTATTCAAATAAAAAAAATCACTACAAAACAAAATTTTTTTACTTTTCAATACCACTTTTTTATATTCCATATCAATATTTTTTATTTTTTATTTTTAAAGGTGAATAATGCCGTGGGGGGTCTTGTTGTTTAACAAACACCCCCATGAAGATTTTGAGCATGCCAAAAGTTGCTCTCAGCCAGCATTTTCAATTACTTTTTCAACCAGCCAACACCACCCACATTTAGAGCTTTTTTTTCAATTGTACAAATCTAATGGGGTTGTCTTATTTTATGATTATATATGTCTTATGATGTGTTAAAGTTATTATTAAAGGTTTAATTGCATAATTTTATACACTGTCAAAAAGGTTCACAGATTTAAAAGTGACAAAAAATATATATACAAGAATCGAGGTCTTAAGTTTTCAATTGATTGATAATTATTCGGATTCCATAGAGACAATAAGATCAGCTTTATACTTGAAGATCATCCCGAATTTTTATTTTTTTTTTGGTTTTAATGCTGAGTTTCAGGATAATGAAACAAATGAATCCTTTACGTTCTTGCTAATAAACCCCTCTTCCCATCTTCGTGGAAGAATCCTTGATTCATGAGAAAGTTAAACATCAAGAAACATCCTACGTACGTACCCAAATTGTCTTTCATCCTGCCTTTCGATAACAGTAACTTAAATAAAGAGCAGGCACAAGAAGCTGTATTAACACAAGTGGTTCTTACTTAAGGTTGTAAATCCAACACAAACACAAACAACAACAACTAAACAAATGATTTAGTGCATGTATCCCTGCTGGCCGGCGACATTGGAGTGTGGCGGTGATATATTAGCCCCTAGCTGATCCTGGATAATCAGCAAATTCCAAGTCACTCCTGCCATTGGTGATCAGCTCTTCCACGGATTGCTTTGCAAACAGAAGAGTTGCATACCCTTTAATTGATTAAAAAGAAGAAGAAGAAAAGTGATATACGTACCCCACGGATACTCCTAGAAGCTGCAATATCTTTACTGTCGTGCAATAGATTTCTTGGCCCTGTAATTGCAAAACAAAATACTGGTTAATTAAGCAATAAGCATGAAATCGAACAGAAAAGTAGGCATTATAAGATGGATAACTGTTGGATGTTTACTTGATATTGGGGCAGCATTCAAGGAGATAAGGTTAGAGAAAGCCAGTAGAATCACAAGTAGATGAAGGATATTACCTGCCATTCTCATTACATCCCAAGTTAATGATGAAGGAACCCCCACCCCTCCCCCCCCCAGGGTCTCTCTCTTTTGTCTATAATAAGCTAACTTTCTGCTTTATAAAGTGGAGTCAGTGGACTTAACTTATTTGTAAGGGAAGTCAGCAGGGTCTAAGAGTTTATATAGTGGAATGCCATCATGAGAAACAGCAAAAATAATAATTTGTGCACCCAAAAAGAATTTTCTAAGTTGTGGGCCCCTAGGCCAGATATAGACCTACTAAGGCCCATTTGGTAGGTACTACTATAAGAAAGTCTGACCCAATTAGGCCCTTGGAGAGCCCAACAACTTGATACATAATGAGTCTAAGAATGAGCATAATCTTGACATGTTGTGTCACTTCAGTCACTCTCGATATTCTCGAAAAAACTCATATAATGCCACACCTTGGTACATGCGACATACCTTCTTGCAACAGTAGTATGACATGAGATGTGATTCCTCAGGATTTGTGAACAAAACTATGACCAGTCAAAGAATTGCCCAATAGTAAGAGGACACCTGACGAGGCTCCTGCAGAGGAGAGAGAGCCCATGCCATGAAGAAAACAAGCTACAGTTTTCTATTTAGTTTCCTACTCTTCTTCTCTAAGCAATTACTAACTTAGGTAGACATTAGAGTATTCCCGCATCAGTTCACCCATCCTGATCATTTTCTTCTCCATTATAGGTTTTGTTGGCCTGAAATACGATGTCCGACTAACTGATTCTTCAATAATAATTAATAAAGAAAGAAAGATAATTAGTTGGAGTTCTGCATTAGTATTGTCTTGTTTCAATCGATCCTGGCCCGTGTGAAGTTAAAAGGGTTTTTGTGAGATTCAATCGGCTTTAAGAGAATCCAAATTCCATGAAAAGGAGTGATGAAGCTTCAAGGACAAATTTGTGAAGTTTGAAGATGGAATGACTCATTTCTTCTGATCATTGGCACCATCAAAGTCAAGAGCTGCTTCATTTCCTGGCTACGGGCGCATCATATATTTTGGTTGGATGAGAGTTTGTGGTGGCAACAGTCTATGAGAGTGGCATGCGTAAACATAGTGGTCAATAATATGGCCCAAAAGCCCACTATGGTTTAAGGAATTGTCAAATCAGAATGTAATTAATCCAGTTTGTCACAAGTATAGTCTTGACAACAATTCTTGGTCACAAAAGCTTCACCCCATCCTATCAATGATCATCGTTAATGCATTTAGATGACCATATAATCCTTTCTTGTCGGCCAAGTATTAAAAATAAAAGTTGTGGAGGTCTTGATTTAGGCTACTGTTGAAACTAATTTTGCAAGTCATTTTAACTCCTTTTTCCTATGAAAGAGAGAAAGAGAGAGAGGGGGGAAATAACACGTTGTGCTTGCTATCATCAGCATTCAGCAGCATGACAATTGACAACCTTTTCATATATATAATATCTCATGTCGTGACAAAGGTAAAAGGTTGCTCCACTTGCTCTTTCTCCACATATAGTAGTGTAGTACCCCAACCCTTTTTCAAGCACTACGCGGAATCCGTACTTGTGATTATCTCAAAAACTTAACTTGACATAATGAAATAATTAATGGTTAATTACATTAATTAATTAATTACAATATAACGGCAACTCCCTATATCAATGAGAAATTCACAAGAAATACTTTTTCGTTCTAAATTGGTAAACAAAGATGCAGCGAATTCTTTAATAGATCGAATATAGATATTAAAAAGCCAAACAAAAAATATAATAATAAAAAATAATGAAAAAAGGTGGACAGTTATCGTAAATTATTAATGGATAAGATGATGATGGAAGCCACCAACGAGGAGAATGAAGAATCAAGATTTGAAGTAAGATAACAATCAAAAGTTTAAGGAAATTAGAGTTACTACTTTGCCCTTTGCTAATCCTAAATAGATTTCTCTAAAAATAATTAACATAATTAAACACTGTATTTTCAATCAGTTTGAGGGTTTGTTGTTAAAGCGTCCACCCCTGTCTTGTAATAATTTGTTTTTTGTTTTTAATATTGCCTTAAAAAAGTTAGCAAATCCACTCAGGTGGTGGGTTGACATTGTTGATGGTGGTGTGGTTTGGATCGCATTTCAGGTTATAAATGACATGGACTTGGAGTTGATTATCGTCAACTTAGATTTTCTTTAGTAGATCTGGACAATAAATTGAATTTAAGTTCCGGTAAAAACCAAATTGAGGGGATTTTATCAATGTTAGAGTGAAATGATCTTGAGGACCTTGTTTGATATCACTTTTTAAAGGGTGTTTTTTATTGTTCGATTGTAGCAAATTTTTGCCTGCTTGTCTCTGGTATGGCGTTAGCTGCAAGTTCGTCGAGGTGTGTATTAGATTTGGAATATGCTTGTGAAGCTCTTTGATTGTTGCAAAATAATAAGAGCGTCAAAGGTTCTCCAGCCACTATACTGAGAAAACTTCGATCCAATGCTTAAGTCAATTCCTTGGAGGAAGAGCAATTTGATAAACAAAGCTCAAGAATCATATCGTAGATTATGGGAAACTATGTGTCTATTTGTTTTTGGTATGACGTGAGCTGCACGTTCGTCGAGGTGTGTGTTAGATCTAGGATATGTTTTTTAACTTCTCTCAGCTTTTGTTTACTTTTCTTTTGCCATAATAATTAATTATATATATATATAGAGAGAGAGAGAGAGAGAGGTCTCTAATGGGTGTTTGAAACTTGCAAGGGGTGGAAACTAAAAACAATTGGGAGGTTGGTGGTAAATGGATATTAGTATATAACCCAAAAGGAATGGGTTCCAGCAACATTTAGAAAGATGAAAGAGAGGGGTTACTGGATAAGAGAAAAAGATTATGGTCCAGTCTTATCACTTTCCTGAACTGGACACGTGGCAGTCACCAAAGAAAGATGTGCCTTGTAATTCAGCAAAGGACAGCCACTCGAAGAAGATTCTTTCGCACCCAAGTATATGTTCAACTGAGGAAACGTGCCCAGATTCTATTGGTAAGAATGGACGGCAGCGATGTTGTTAGATGACCTTTTCACTTCGCTTTTTGCAGGTGGGGTCTACATTCAATATGGTGCTGATGTGTCAGGGGGCAGCTCTTAACGCTTTGCAGCCTATACAAGGCACCCCGGTGGGCTACTGCCACGTGTTTCTATTGCAAGTGGGCTCTGACAGCCTTTTTTTTGCCCTTCTCTTTTTCTTTCTTCTAATACATCAAATTCTAACTACTAAAAATAGATGGCGTGTAATTTAGACTTTTTTTCTTTTAACAATTAATAAAATAATTAAAATTGAATGATTAATAAATAATCCACAAACAATTTGAATTAACAAGTGATCACATGTATATCTATAAAGTAATTCTATTTATTATTCCCTAAGTTTATGTGGTATAGTTTCTCAACCAATAAATAAATCTTCAAGAACTAAATATTATTAGAGACCATACCACATAAGTTTTTAGAGATTGAATGATAAGTAGTGATGTATAATACTACTTATATTTACAAAGAAATTTATAATAAAATTAGTATTCCTAAATCCTAACAGAGTTTCAGTTTGTTGAGAAACGTTATATGTCGTGGAGATTCGGCTAGTTGTACCAACAGAGATGAAATTGGCTGCTAAGTGCTATTCTTATGCAAAGGTCCACTTGAATCTACGTAGTTAACTAGGTTGAGGGTGGTCAAGTCCCTAATAACTCATAATTCATAATCATTCTAAATATCTATTGAGCTTTTTGGATGATGAACTCAGACACTCTCATTGCCTCTCTAATTCTTTTAGATGATTGGTTTGTTAATCAATTTATAAAAATGTTTAATAGAAGCTTAAAACTCATCGATAACCGTGCCCTCCACTCATTTTTCCAATTTATTAAAGATGACAATTAGGGTAAACTTCATTTTCAGTTTCAGTTGTACTATTTTGTTGATGACTTTGGGTTAGTTGAATTTTGGAGTAGTTGATGTAAAAATCTTGGACTTTGTCATGTCAAAATAAAAAAATTAATTTGAACAAATTTTCCAAGCATATACGGAGATCATTAATCTCACTAAGGCAAGTAAACAGACTTTTTTGTTTTAAAAGGTATTTGGGTCAACTTACCATCAAGTTTGCTCAAGCTAGTAAATAAATATAGGTGTAGAAAGCAGTTCAAACCAAACTCAATAAATGAGATCAAAATTCTATCATATTATGACGATAACACAATCGGATAAGGATCACCCTCTTGAGCTAGAAGTTATTAATTCGATTTCTTCATTCAATTCATTGGTCATCTTTGTGAAAGTGTAGTATAAGGATATATAGGGTAAGGTCTGCGTTTTGAGTCTTATGTGCACAAAATACCGGGATATAATTTTTATTTTTTTTATTAGAATGGACCAAGACAATAGTGAGGGAGCAAGTCTAATTTGATAAGAGTACAAGCCTATATATAGTTACATTGGGATCATCAAATGTTTAGTTAAAAAAATACTTTTTTTTTTTTTTTGCTATTAATTTTTTCTAAATCATTTATATATGGTGTAACATTTTAGTTATTTACTTTCACTATTTCACTTAAATATTTATTATTTATCTATTTTTTGTTAGTTAAAATAAACCTTTTTAACTATTTGCTAGGGATAATTAAAATATAAAAATAGTTAGGAAGATAAATATGGGAATGGGTAGGAGTAATTGAGAGAAAATAAAAAGAAAAAGAAAAAAGAGGTGGTGACATGGAAGAAAAGGAGGAGACAGCAGAGCAGTGTCTTTTGGAGAAATGTGGGGAATCCTACAGCACGGAAAGATCTCAAAGGCCACAAGAACTTGTGGCTCACAAAATTTCCCCTTTAGTGATGTGGCATTCCCAGTCTCACCTCGTTAAACACCCCCACTCTTTCCAATTCCCCAACATTTTCTCCTCCTCGACCAAATTCCCAGCCCACACTCCCTCATCAAAACGACCAATACGACGACCCACAGCACAGACATCACCACTGTTGTTGTTATCTAGACACACACAGAGAAAGGAAGACTAGGAGTTGGAGCAGAGTCAGTCAGATTCAGAGCCAGAGACAGGCAGAGAATGTCGGCGTTAAGAGACCCGGCGATAAAGCTGTTCGGGAAGACGATTCCCTTGCCACTGAAGCAGAGAACTTTTGCTAATGACCTTTGTGGAGCCGAAGATCGCTTTGACCAAAATCTTCTTTCTTCAACCACTTCTTCCCGCGAAGAGAACTCTGGCAGAGAAGGTGCTGGGCAAGAAGGGGATCAGGTATGCACGGGCCTTGCCTTGTATTGAATTTGTGTATCACATATATATCATATATGCCTTCTGTTATTTGCAATTTTCAGACCAGCCCCACTTTTCAGAAGCTCGAAAATTTTACTGGGTTGGTCTTGTTTCACAAGATTTTAGGATTTGCGGTGTCAATTTATGTTCTTTTTGTAATTCTAAGAGGAACCCATTTTTCAGAAATCCACGAATTTCAAATGGTTGGTTGGGTTACTTCTTAACGTAAAGAATCATTTTCTGTTTTTTCTTTCATTTAGCTCGAGTTTTCCGAGTTTGATTTCATCTATTCACTTTTCTTTCATTATTTTCCTTGTTTTTTTTTTTTTTTCTTCATTTAAAAAAAAAAAAACTTTGGGATCATATTTTGGAGTCGTTGGTTTGTAACTTATGAGTTTCCATTAAATAATTCGCCACTGCGGTTTGGTTATAGGCAATTATATTTTACTTTTGGACACTTTTTTTAACTGGTATCTCTTTGATAAACTCTGTTTCAGAGTAAGAGTACTTTGTGTGTTTTCCATATTCTTATGAAAATCCAAAAGGATTTTTTGAGGCCCTTTTGTCCTATTTGCTAGCAATTCATAATCTATTTTGTTTAATTGTGGGTTATGAATCAATGTTTCGCCATCTCTGACATATTCTTTGCTGCTTTGTAATGAATTATTTCGTTGTTGTCTTAGAACTGATCCGCACAGTTTGTGGATTGACTGTGCAGAAGAACTCTTTAGAACATATCACAAAAAGAGGAAAATTTTATCCACTTTATGATTGCTAGCTCTTTTTTTTTTCATATAATAATATCTTTAGTTACTGTTCTGTTTGTCTCTGTCTGCTTGTATGTTGGATTGATCCTCCTGTCCAAAACATGATTGAATTAATCGAACAATTATCAGCAACATATCTTTTTGCAGCTTTACCAGCAACTTTTTTTTTTCTTTTCTTTTTTTCTACTGTTTTCTTATTTCCCTCCTTTCTACTTCAGTTTCCTCCTAATGATTGTATGTGAACTCCTTTTTATTTATTTTTTTCTGAGAAAAAGAGGGTCTATGAACAGGGTTTCTAAGCGTAAGAAAAAGCTGAAGATTGATAACTACTTTTTCTTCTTGTTTTATGCTGTTATGAGTTACATGAAAGCCAACAGTGCAATATGGCCAGTCAAATGGCTTCTGATCTTCTCATAATAGATTTAATTAAATAATATCATCCTAAAACATATCAATAAAGCCCTTCTAGCATGTATTCACTCATCAATCTATTCACTAATACATATGAAAAGTTATGCTTGGAGCCAAATCTTTGTTTGTCTGGTGCTTCTTATATATCTTATTGTTCTTGCATATTTAAAACCTTATATTTTAGTTTTCTTGTACTTGAACTTTTTTAGCTATGCTATATCTACCATTTTTTCTAATTGGAACTTCTATTTGAAATATTAGGTACGCTTGGGAAGAGAACACACCGAAGATAAACAGGAAGATTGTAACTCATATCAGACCGTAGAAGACTCTAAAGATCATACAACATCATCAGGAATTAGCGAGAACCCCAAAACTCCCTTGATTGACAGAGAAACATCATCACTAAAAGCCTCCAAGAATGGAGAAGAGAGCGAGACAACTATCTCACAAGAAAAGACTTTGAAGAAGCCTGACAAAATACTTCCATGTCCCCGGTGTAATAGCATGGATACCAAGTTCTGTTACTACAACAATTACAATGTCAACCAGCCCCGTCATTTCTGTAAGAACTGTCAAAGATACTGGACTGCTGGTGGAACTATGAGGAATGTCCCCGTGGGTGCTGGTCGCCGTAAGAACAAGAACAACCCTAGTTCACACTATCGTCACATTATAGTATCAGAAGCTCTTCAAACGGCTCGAGCTAATGGAGTACGCAACTCTCCTTTGGGACAAAATGGAACCGTCCTCACCTTTGGCTCGGATTCTCCTCTTTGTGAATCCATGGCTTCTGTATTAAACCTTGCAGAGAAAACACAACACCATGTTCAAAATGGGTTTCATAGACCTGAGCAAAGAACTCTTGTTTCAGGAGGAGGAGATAATGGGGATGATCACTCAAGTGGATCCTCTATCACAGCTTTAAATTCAACTGAGAAGGAAGTTTTGCAAGAGTCAGCAGTTCAAAATTATCAAGGGTTTCCTCCTCAAGTACCGTGCTTTCCAGGAACTCCCTGGCCTTTACAGTGGAACTCAGCTCAGTGGGGCTCTGTAATGCCTCCACCTGCTTTGTGCCCATCAGGATATCCACTATCGTTCTACCCTGCTCCAGCATATTGGGGTTGTACTGTACCAGGCTCTTGGAATATGCAATCTCTTTCCCCACCATCCTCTTTTCTTAGCCACTGTGGCCAAAGCTCTGCTCCTAATTCTCCAACCTTGGGCAAACATTCAAGGGATGGGGACGTCCTTAATCCGGCCAACTCACAGCAAGAAGAGTCTGTTAAAGAGCAAAGTTCAGAAAGATGTGTTTGGATTCCTAAAACTTTGAGGATTGATGATTCCAGTGAAGCCGCAAAGAGCTCTATATGGGCAACACTAGGGATCAGGAATGATAAGACTAATTCTGCCGATGGTGGGAGTCTCTTTAAGGCATTCCAATCAAAGGGTAATGACAAGAGTCATGTGGTCGAGACATCTCCAGTGCTGCAAGCCAACCCTGCAGCCTTATCCCGGTCACTAAATTTCCATGAGAGCACATAATCAGAGAGAAATTTGCGTTGTAAACTCTGCTTGTGATGGCAATACAACAAATGGGGTTTACCTCTCTACAGCCTCTCCCTGCTGACAAACTTGTGCGACCTTTTTTCCGCCTAAGGTCGTATCATTAACCAACCTCAATGCAGGATGTGGTTAGCAAAGCAATCCAATTTAGAGGAAGACCAGATAAATGTCACTTTGTAGGAGTGAAGATGTATCTCTTACTAGCTTAAATAGGTGCCTCTTTTTTTTCAATGAATATGTCGCGCCGAATTGTCTCATCTGTAACAGTATAGCTAGGTGTTTTTGCCTTCACCTTAGATGGGTTTTCTGTGTTCTTGTATATACCTATATGTGGGAAGTGTGAGATAGAGCTGGAACAAATATATTAGATTCTTGGATTGATCAAAATCCAGTAATGTACAATAAGCTTGTAGGCCGTAGTTTGGAAAATTGTAATGCTTTCTTTTTCTGTGATAAATCTGGAAAGATTTATTGCTTTTTCCAGGAGCTTTCAATAAATAATGTTTAGTTCAATCTTAGCAAATACTTGCTCTTGCTCTACTTTAAGCTTAGAATATTTTCTAACTTTCTCCCCTAAGAATGCTTACTGCTGTTATTCTCATGAATTAGCTAATATTCTTTGATCCGAAAAAGGGATATCAAGCTGTGGAACTGACTCCATGAACATGAAGTACTGTTGAACTTTGGTTTAGATCAGAAAACACGTACAACCCAGCCTTTCATCAATGTATTTTATGAATACTTGATGCATCATATGCATGTCACCATTTAAGAGAGCCAGGCCAGGTGAGTATAGAGATTCAGAGATGGAGCAGATTCAAAAGAAAGAAAAGTTTTCTAGGCCCACATTCATGCTGATAACTTGAATGTATTCAGAAAAGGCCAAGCATCGCTCTATCTAAAGCCTAAAGAATCGTACCTGTCACTACCAAAAGGTTTGAAAACAAAGGATAAAGTCATCTTTTCTTTTCTTTTCTTTTTTGCCTTACTTTTCGGTTTCCTTTTACCTATTTTCTTTCATTTTCTTTCACAGTAGATAAACATAAAGTAAATAAAGTGGACCTTCTCTTATTTCATTCTTCCTGGACAGATATATAAAATTTAAATTTGCTGTATATGATATTATGATGTGTCTATAATCTTTCAGCCAGGGAGAAGCATTAAGATATTTAATTGTTGGCATCGACTTTGTGAGGTCACTATTTCTACACAAGATTAGTTGTAATGGGACCCAAAGCATGTGATGCCATGAAGGGTTATTGTCACCCTCTTTGGCCATTCCTTTTCTTTCCTTTTACTTTTTGTGCTTTTGCTTCCATATAAAGTCAAAAATGTGCCTGGTTTTCCTATCATAATATTAATATCCTAGCTTCACCATTATCTGTTATTAAATATGTGGCAAGAGCTTGCTCTGGCTAACTAACCCTCAAAACCTGTTCACTCTCCTCACTCGTAAATTCACTCTTTTATTCTCCTTTTTTGGCATGTTACTCAACACTTCAATTTTTTTTAAAAAAAACAAAACAAAACTGAGAACGATGAGGATGTTACCAAACTCTGTTCTATATCCCAATCATGTTCTCAAAAGATTGCTTCACAAAGACTCTTAAAAGTTGAACATGAAAAATATTCCAGCTTCACAAAGACTCTTAAAAGTTGAACATGAAAAATATCTAAGGAGTTGAAAATAAAAGATATTAATGCAGACAATTTTTGACAAGATCGATGAATCTGATATAAACCCAATACAAATTAACAAATTACGGTTGATAGGTTTGGTTTGTTTTAATTAAATGGATCGGATTATAGTTGACTTATATAGTCTTATATTTATGTTTCGATACAATTTGAATTTGACATATGACATAAAAGTTGTCAATTTTTTATATAACTTATAAATTCGATACAAACTCAATACGAAATTAATGAGTTATAATTAGACAGTTTGACTTATATAATCTTATATTTATATCTCAACATAATCAGAACCGGACATACAAACCAAAATCAGCATCTCTAATTCATACATCACAAACAAGATAACTTACTAGTGGCCACGGATCAAGAAATTTCACCAGAAGAAAGCAGAGGAAAGTTTGATACACAAGTGAAAAAATAAATAAATAAAAAGAAGAAGAAGAAGAAGAAGATTTTTGACAGCTCGATTAGTGATGCACGTTCCCTTCCTAGGTGAAGTATGTGATCCAATACACATACACATACACAACATCTTATCATGTGTATGAGATGATAAGAGGGTGAATGATTGACATTTTTTTTTTTTTTTGGTAACACTGAATGATCGACATTGAAGGCTAATAAATATTAATAGTATTTATTATTTGAATTATGTTGGAAGCGAAGTGGTCGAAAAGTATGTCAGAAGAGACGTTGTTTTCCATGGAAAAAAGACGTGGGAATGTACTTTTAGCTTCCCACCCAAAAAGAAGGCAGGAAAAAAGAGGTTGTCCCACTTTATTTTCCTTAAAATTATCTACTAGTGGGAAAAGACTCAACTCAAAGAGATGCCAATATATATACTATATAACATACGCTAGATATTCCCAATTCCACAACTTGCAACAAGTTGAATATATATGGTAAACAAAATACCCCGCATTTTAGATAAACCACACTTACACTTAGCGTATTTGGGACACAAAGATACTCAACTTTATATAAACTTAAAATAAGCCTGCAATTAGATTACATTATCAACACTTGTCAAACATGTCTGAATTCTAATCGGTTTAGTTCTGACTTTTTATAAGAGCTTGCTCGAGTCCCAAATCTAAGGAACTTGATTTGTTGGGATTGAAACACATTATCTTTATCTTAATCCGGACGAGTTCAATTCTAATTTGGTTAAGGCAAATTTCACACGACAGGAGCTCGCTCCTTTGGGTACGTTTCTAGTACTTCTAATTTAATTAGTCCTAAATGACATTCATAGTGAAGAAAAAATATCTTAGTTATGTTTAAATTGTATAACAATGGTGAGTGACAGTTGGGGCATGTTGTGCATGATTTTTTCTTTTTTCAAGTTACAGAAGCCCAGAACATCATCAGCATGGGTTGGGCCCCTATCCAACTGCCCTTCTTTGCTGTCCACTTTAAGGATTCGGATCTCCAGCCCATCAAAAAATCAGTAGAACTCAAAGAAACTTTATGCCTACGTGGGTTGAGTTGGATCAAAATGCTCAGGACTATGGTGTTCATCATGTGTGTGATCGTGGGCCTTATTTCATTGGCCATGCTTTGTGTATTTCTTTTTCTTTTGGGTTTGAATGCAAGTTATAAGTTATAACTACTGTTAAGTCTAATTAAGTTCTAAGTTATCTCTTTTAAACTGCTCATTATGTTTCCTTCCAACAACAAAAAACGAAAAGAATAAAGCTTGTGCCGGTGTTTTTCACGTTGTTCTCTCTGGCCGTGTTTCTCGTTGCGCCGCTACTGATGACGTTTTGAAGAAGTTGATGTGGGAATCTGCTAAAACAGAGACACAGAGACCCAAGTCGGAAGGGATTCTGTCGTTTAGCTATTAGTTTAAGTAGAAGCATCAAGCAAGCTGAAACACCATGGGCCCACTCACTCATTGGATCACACCTTTCGTAACACACAATCTTCAACCATGAAATTCTGTTTTGTGGTTCTTAACTTCTTATTGACAAAGGGAGCGTGGGATCCCTTTGACCCTAATCTCATCATATAAATCCACCATTGAGGAACTGCCAGTCTGCCACGCTGCTTCCTGTTTACAGTTTCACACTGCCAAAATGAAACATTACTTAGACGACACGCATGCTATATATACATAGGTGACCAATCTTGTAATGAACTCAAACCAAACATGGCACAGTGCAGAAGTCGTCTGTGTTTGGTAGCTTTTCTTCTGTTTTCTGTAATGATGATGATCAGTAGCGTTCCAACTGCTGAGGCAAAACCTGGGATTCACTTTCACAAATGGGAGGTGAAATATGCCTATAAGTCTCCCGATTGCTTCAAGAAGCTGGCTATAACAATCAACGGGGATTCTCCAGGGCCTACCATCCATGCTACACAAGGGGATAGAGTCGTTGTTACTCTTAACAACACTTTACCCACCGAGAATGTTGCTGTCCATTGGCATGGAATCCGACAGGTACTACTACTGTCATCATTTCTTCATTTTTGATGCAAGTTTATCTGTGTGTGCTCTTGGCTGCAGATTGGAACACCTTGGAGTGATGGAACTGAAGGGGTGACTCAATGTCCAATCATGCCAGGGGATTCTTTCACATACGAGTTTGTAGTTGACAGAGTAAGTCCATTCAAATTATTAGGTTGGTTTTTTTTTTTTCCCTAATAAAAACAATTACTTTGAAAAATATAGGCAGGGACGTATCTATACCATGCGCATTATGGAATGCAATTATCAGCAGGGCTGTATGGATTCATTATTGTTTCAGTACCTCTTCATGGAGTTCCTGAGCCCTTTGTGTATGATAAAGATCAAAGCATCATTCTTAAAGATTGGTACCATGCTACCACTTACGAGCAATCCACGAGCTTATCTTCCATACCCTTCGGTTGGGTTGGAGAGCCACAGGTACGTAACTGATGAACAGCTCACATAAAACGATATCATTTTATACTCGTATACTTCTTGACAACAATGCGTTTTAAGCATGCTTATGCAAGAGTAGTACTCCTAGAAAGTCTGGTTCATGGTGTCATTTGGGCTGGGGCATTACAATAGACATTAATGATCAGTTTTATGCTAAAAATGTTCCTTTATTTTCTTTAATTTCAGTCACTTTTGATAAATGGAAGAGGAAGGTTCAACTGCTCTCTCCTTAATGCACCAAGCTCAGATCATTCGGAAATTTGTGATGCAAAAAATCCTGAATGTTCTCCCTACAGTTTAACAGTAGTCCATGGAGAAACTTATAGATTGAGGATCGGCAGCTTGACCTCTCTATCAGCTTTGAGTTTCCAAATTGAAGTAGAGATTTTCCTCCATATATATCCCAAATTCCAATTATTTATGATGTGCCTGCATGTTTCATGTGATTCATCTTCTCATGCAGGGCCATAATATGACTGTTGTCGAAGCCGACGGGAACTATGTCGAGCCATTTCAAATAAAAAACCTATACATAAATTCCGGTGAGACATACTCAGTGCTAGTAACCGCGGACCAAGATCCTTCAAGAAACTATTGGATCACAACAAACGTTGTTAGCCGAGAACCCTCAACCCCGACTGGTCTGGCCATCTTCAATTACTATCCAAACCACCGCCATAAATACCCTCCAACGGCTCCAACCACAGGCCCTCTCTGGAATGACACGGCTTCACAATTGGCTCAGAGTCGTGCCATCAGGGCGCACCATGACTTTGTACAACCGCCGCCTTCTAGATCAGATAGGGTGATTGTGCTTCTCAACACACAAAATTTGATCGATGGTTATAACCGCTGGTCTTTAAATAACAGATCTCTCACACTTCCCCACACTCCTTACCTCATCGCACTAAAACAAAATTTCACCGACGCCTTTGATCAAAAACCACCTCCGGATAGCTATGACATTGCAAATTATGACATATCCAAGGTTCCTGACAATGTAAACGCCACATCTAGCAATGCTGTTTATAGGATAAGCTTCAATACGACCGTGGATATTATACTGCAAAATGCAAACACCATGACCCCTGGTTCCAGCGAGACACATCCATGGCATATGCATGGCCATGATTTCTGGGTTTTAGGTTACGGAAGCAATAAGTTTGATATGGTAAAAGATCCGGCAACGTACAACCTCGTTGATCCGATCTTGAAGAACACGGTGGCTCCGTATCCATATGGATGGACTGCTTTGAGGTTTCGGACGGATAATCCGGGTGTCTGGATATTTCATTGTCATATTGAGCCTCACTTTTTCATGGGTATGGGGATTGTGTTTGAAGCTGGGGTAGAGATGGTGGGAACATTGCCCACGTCTATTATGGGCTGCGGTGAAACTAAACGCTTGATCAATCCTTAGATTAAAAGAAAAGAAAAGAAAAGAAAAAGTAGATGAAGTTATGTATTAAGCCTTTTTCGCTTAAATTATTCAATAAGCAGGTGGTGAACTATAAATAATGTCTTCATCAGGTTCTAAGAAATGATCGAATAAATTATTATCAATTTTAGTAATTAATCTAGTGAGATATTGAGACTTCTCCCTAGCCAATGGTGAAACTCCATTGCTATATATTACTGTTTCGTTTTCTGCATAATTTCCGTTGGTTTTACGTCAATTTTGGTATTAATTAGAAGCCGAAGGTTCCTTCCTAGCATGTTCGTACATGAAGCTGAGTATGGTTATAATATTTAATGAAGTGGAAGTCACTAGTTCGAATTTCTTCCTCCTATTGTGCGGACATGTAAAAAAATTTGAGTACGAGGAATGGAAGACAACAAAAGGAGAAACTTTTAGAAACCCCCATGAACTTCCACCCTTTTTAAAATACCATTCTCTAACTTTAAAAACTCTCAATTTACTCATTGAACTTTCAATTGCTCTTAATTTGGACCACTCCATACATTTTAGGGTTTAAAATTTTTAAAAAAGACAAAAATATCCCTGATTTTCATTTTTTAAAAACGTTTTAGAAGTGATTTTAAACGATGACTTTTGCATAAAATTCCAACTTTCAAAACATTTTTTTTATTTTTTATTTTAAATAAAAATCATGGGTATTTTGATCCTTTTTTTTTAATTTTTAAACTCTAAAATGTACAGAGATGTCTAAATTGAGAGCAATTAAAAATCCAAGGAGATAAATTGAGAGTTTTTAAAATTAGAAGGAAGTATTTCAAAAATAGTGAAAGTTCACGAGGATTCTCTAAAGTTTCCCCAAACAAAAAATTAAGGTTACCCCAATCTCAACTGGACCCTTCCTTTCATGGGCATCTTGGTTCACTTTTCAGCAACAAAATATGGTGTCAATTCATGTGCTAATTCTTTTTGCAGAGAGTTGGGCTTTTATCAATATCATTTTAGCCCAAACTCGGCCCAACTTTATTACAATATCCGATCATCTTAACATCGGGCTGAAGAGTCTCAGGCTTAGTGCAATACGGCCTGTCGGTGCCCGTCCTTCCTTTACTGTTCAGTCTGTTCCTCTTAAATTATTATTTATTTATTATATTTTTACAAAAACGATTATTACCATGCAACATGTCTATATTTCCGCAAACAAAGTATTCTTAAATGCATGCATCGTACCAAAAAAAATGATGTTTTTGAGCCTAATGTTTTCCAAAATAATGTTTATAAGTTGCATGAGTAGAGCCATGATGGAACGATTTATAGTAGTAATAAAAGAGAAGTTGATTTTACACGTATGGATTGTGGGTACCCCAGGATCCAATCCGCGACGGTGCAGAAGTCGTCATCATTCATCAAACATATATCAATATATATCCATGTGCAGCCAGGCATCGTTTTCAAATGTCAGGGACGCACTGTTGATTACGTATAAAAGAAAATGAATACATCGAGTACTCGTCAGTAAACGACTGTTTATTATGTCAATCAACGAGTAAATAGGCATCACATTACTGGTGTGTCTGTGGTGTTCCAGCCTCCAGGCTGTTGAAAATAGTTTTGATGATCATGTCACCAGATTTTATGCTTGTTGAATCAGCAAATAATAAATATCCGAGGGAATTTTTGGATAAACGTCCCCACCCCCACCCCCCTAATGCAAAGACAGTTTCAAACAGCGACCCCCATGTGGGTGGCATGAGCTCTCAGAGTCTCAGGAGATTCTGCTGATGGGGGGAGGGGAATTCAACAGTTTCCATCATCAACGCATTGCCTCTGTTGCTTCCTGGTTTTCAGCTGCACAATTTCTGCCTCTCACCATGAGAAAAGGATGTTCTCAGTTCTCAATAGTTCCAACCCACATTCCCCCCTCTTTTTGTCCTCCCACGCTTTTTCTCAACCTCCTTTTTACGTACACAAATTACGTTTTACCATAATTCCAATCTAAATCATAAAAAAAAAATATAAAGTAGAATGACAAAAATCATAGACCCCGTTTCAGCCATCCCTGTGCAAGTGTTTGTCCCTGCTGTCCGTTTGATCCTGGTGTCCTTTCCTTTTTTCTTTTTCAAAGGAATGCCACCTGTGTTCTTATTTTAATGGGATTCCAGCTCTTAATTTTCTTTTTCTTTTTCTTTTTTTTGGTGGGAAAGACATGCATCCCCAACCCCAACAACAAAGCACCAAGCTTGAAAACAAATTAAATAAAATAATTGAAAATGGATCATTATTAGGGAGCGTAAGAGTAATTGGAGGAAGGACTGTAAAATACAGATACGATGTCTCAACTCCGATGGCATCCGGTAGGGAGACGCGTGAGGTCCGCACTCAGTGGAGGGGAGGGCGGAAAAGGCAAGATAAATTTAGGCTTGAAAACCCAGATCGGTGGAGTGAAGAGGATGCTGATAAGATCAGCGGAGAAGGGCCGAAAAGGTGGTGGTAGAGCTGGATGAGAAGCTAGCTGTATATCTTACTTGCAAACCCAAAAATAAAATAAAATAAAATCACTTTCCTTATCAGAAGTGATCAATAACAGAAAGTTAAAGAAAAGAAAGTGAGAGAAAGGTGACATGGCATTTGTGACGAATAACATATAAATTATTTTATTCCTTCACCTTGGGAAAGAGTCTAATGTGAGCAAGGGGGGGGGTTACAAAGAAAATGAAGGGTGGTGGGGAAATGAGTTGAACAAAGTGATGCAGATATTGTACTGCCATCTAACTGGAACAACAATCCATTCTGTTTACCTCTAATGGCTTCTCATTTGATCATGGACCACATCCTCTTATGATGGTTTTCTGTGAAAGCTTTTTTCAGCTTTTCTTCGCTTCTAACTTCATGTGGCTCCTACTCCAAGAAAGTCAATGAATGGTGGTGGAATGCCCTCAAATTGGCTGCCTACCCTGCTTTCTGCAGCTGATGATGAAGGTTCACTGTCTGAAACTTGAGGCCTTGTCGCTGACGACGACTCTAATAAACTGAATCGGCTGTGGTTGTTGTTTGAGTTTGACTGTTGCATTGCCATCAAAAAAGGAGCCTGCTGCTGCTGGGGATACAAAGCAGATACGTGACCTTCATCCCAAGATCTGCCCTGCCTCATCAACCTCCCCATCATCTCATTGCCCTTGCAACCTGAACCAAAATTGACACAATTTCTTTGTATTACAACTTACAACCAAGAGAACAAAAAAAAAATTGACACCACTGAGAGGAGAGGAGTGGAGAGCAGCCAGCTAGCACAGATACCCAAATGCACAAAACTGCAGGAGCAAAAAAGGTTTAGAGGGAAAAGAGATCACCCACCCGGGACGAAGTCAAAAGGTGTCTGTTGTGCACAGAAAGCACTGAAAGGAAGGAGCTTGCTGCTGCTGCTTGAGATTGCTTCTCCTCCGCTGCTTAAGCCATAATCAACCCCACCACCATTAAAGACTCCAAAGGGGAAAGTAGTAGTAATATTAGTGAGTTCTCCGTTGGAGAGATTGATACAGTATGGTAGCGGTTCTGTTCTTGTTGTGGCTGCTGCATCTCCGCTTGGATTTCCCAGCTTTCTCCTCCTGTAAGCACTGGATTGTTCCCTAAACTTCCTTGCCATAATAACATGCCAATGGTTCTTCACTGCATTATCAGTTCTTCCCGGGAAAAGCCTTGCTATCATAGCCCATTTATTCCCATAAATTCTATGAGCTTGCATTAGCCTTTCTTCTTCTTCTTCACTAAAAGCTCTTCTATTTATCCTTGGGTCCAACTGATTAAACCATCTCAGTCTGCAGCTCTTCCCTGGAAAGTAACATCAAAAATTCAATTTTTTTTAACCAACAACCAAAAAAAAAAAAAAAAGAAAGAAGAAAAAAGAGTGATTTTTGGCTCACTTTGTAATTACCTGATCTTCCTTCCAACTTCTCTGCTATAAGGTTCCAGTTCTGAGGGCCATAAAGTGCGACAAGCTCCTTGAGCTTTGTATCCTCTGCAGGCCTCCAATGCCCTCTGGCACAAAGCTTTGACTTCTTATCATTAAGGTTGACGTTGTTTTGCCCAAAACCGTCACTGCCCTCAGCGTCGCTGCTGTGGTGTTCTTCAAAGCTTCTTGTAATTGAGTGAAAACCCCCCCAACAAGCTCTCCCGTTTTCCACCTCAGAATTCTTAGAGAGGTTACTTTCCTGCGAAGAAGAGACTGCTGCGACTGAAGAAGCTACTCCATTGTTGGGAGCCAGGGAGAGAGAACCCATGTCTGCATAAAATGAGTAGCTGCTGAGGCGATCTATATCATACTTGTTGCTCATGCCTTCATCTCTCTCTCTCTCTCTCTCTCTCTCTCTCTCTCACGAACTATGATGAAAAAGAACTGTTACAAAGTCAAGTCATCTCCATCATCCATCGCCAGAAAAGAATTATCAAAATGACATGTTGGACCAAGTTTGAAAGATAGAAGAGAAAGCTTTGGAACACCAAAACAGCGAACTGTCTTTAACAGAAACCTACAACAACTCCAAGGCTTCTCCCCCTTCTTTCACAGGCTCAGACTATTTAGAGAGAGAAAGAGAGAGAGAGTGCGTACACTTTGAAGTAGTTAACCACTCTGATCCGCCTGACATCTTAATTTAACAAGTTCAGATTATTATAATATTATATAATTCTTGGCTTCTTGCTGATCTTCTCCTTCTACTTTTTTTTTTTCTTTATATGATAAGCTCTTCTTTGGACATGTAACCCACAACATTCACACGTGTGAAAGTGAGAGACACAGCAATCCCTCTTTCTCTCTCTCTCTCTATTTATGGGCTGAAGGTTCTTAGGCTGTCCCTCTCTAAATTGACAAGAAAGACTCATAATGTGATGTGTGCTAGCTTGGGCTCGTGCAGGGCTAGACACCTTTCTTTTCAAAGCCAGAAGAAAATGAGACTTGGACACAACATGCCCCATGTCAACACTAGTAAATGAAGCTACAGCATCCCATCTCCATCAGTCCCTATTTTTACTTTAGGACGCATTTTAACCTGGCCACTTAACCACCTGAAGTTGACCCAACAACCAAACCCTCTGGGAAAGAATTACTTCATTCATGTCCCTTCTTCACACCTTACTCTAACACTGCAAATGCTCATTAGCTTCATTCTAATCCCACTTTCCTTGGAACCAATGACTAAAAGGGGTGAAAAAAAATTGCAAGCTTGTTTTAAGTCATCATTGAGTCATAATTTGATTCAGATCTATCAAAGACTTATATAAGCCTCGAATTGATATATAAAAATTATCTCAAATCATTCTCATTTTGAGATTTTAATGGGTGGACTAGTTGCATTCAAGCTGAAAATGTCTTATATCTCAACATTGATTATATATTGTACTATGAGCTGAAGATGTTAACAAGTGGAACAAATTTTTGACTTATGCAACACAAAAATTATTCTCAAACCATTCTCATTTCGGGATTGTAATGGGTGGACTAGTTGCATTTGAGCTGAAAATGTCAACAGTGTTTTTTTGGCCGTGTGAAACTCAAATATTACTGCAGCAGGAATTTACTATTCTGATTCTTTCATTTAATTGGATCAAGTTTTAACCTTCCTGCAGATCCCACTTCCTAATTAATTCAATAATAAAATATTGACGAGTTAAAACAGTAAAATGTTTCCATGTTTCTCCTTCTCCCTTCGCACTGCATGTGTCATCTGCACAGTATGAAGAGACCCCCAATAAAACCAGTCAAAAGGATGTTCTCCATATATGTTTCCTTGTAAGGTATGTTCCAGACCGCCTTTCATTGCCTTTTACCAAAATATAAAAACAGAAAAAACTAAAAATATTCTATTTAATATTTAAAAAAGTTGTCCTCATTGAATAATCTTCTTCAGTTTTTTCACTCCCCGGATAACCCAATGGCAGACGTTTCATTTAAATTGTGTCACAGTGTAACAGGAATGTACTATCTGTGCTGTGAAGAACTGAACACCTTTGGGTCAAAACTTTGACAACCCTGACTTTTTTTCGGAAACACCCCAACTAAAGTCACCCTAACAACTCTAATTACCAGAATATCAGAAAGAACATGATATATATATATATATATATATATAACATTTATAAAGGAACATAGGCCAAATTGGAGTGGCTTCCAACCTCAACATGTCTCTTGGAGCATAGGGTCCCAAACAAAGAAGACATGTTTAATTATATGTCTCTAAAATTTTCGTTTCTCATGGGTCTAGTCTGGATTTGTACTGGTTCATGCCAATAGCATTTAAGATACATGTGAATATGCTTATGAGATCATTGGACTCTCTTGATGTCACCATGACCACTCTACTCTTACACTTGTATCTACTGTTACCTTATTAATCCAAATATATTGATTTTTTTTTAATCTTATTTAATTAACTTGTATTTCGAGGGATTTGCATGATATATATGAGATGAACAACTTTATTGTTTTATGAATTTTGTAACTCTGGCAATAAATGCAGATTATCCTTTTGCGGAAAGCTAGCAGCATCTACATATATAAGGGAGACCCATAGGCCATAGTGTACGTATGAGTTTCAGCCCAGGTTATGTTTGCTTGATAGGGACGCAACGACCCAACCATGACCATACAGATCTTACCATACCAATTACAAACAATAATACTTCTGTTCCTGTGCTCCTGTTGGTAGTCTTTAATATTATAACCCATTTCGTAAAAATAAAATTAATAAATAAACAAAGGACTTGATCCATTGATTTTTAAGTGATGGCATTTACAATGTAGAAACTATAAAATATAGAAAAGCCAAACGAAAAAAAAAAAAAAACCGACACAAAATTTTGAAGGATGGAATCCCCTTTCCCATGCCTTGATTAAAGGCATGGTATATTAGTGAGGTAGGTTGGAGTCCCCTTATCCGCGCTTAACCTCTCGAACTCTCGGCTTCACCGCCCTCCTCAGTTGTTACTGTATTTTGGTGTTTTATTGTTTATTTTATTTTATTTATGGTGTATTTTTGCAGCCTTTTTTTATGTTTTACTACCGTATCCTTGCCCTATTGTGGTTGTTTCATTTAGCAAAACTTTTATAGGCAATATTTATTCTTCGTGTCAACTGTTCATGTTTGATTTTTGGCAACACTCCCCTTACAACAAAACCTTGACAATGGTTGTTGCTTCTACCGCTTGGCGCTCTTGTTTACCAAGTCATTTTGCCCATGTTTACTGCTTTATGGGGCCTTTAAAGAGGTCATAACCTTTTTGACACCAATGTTTATTGTTTGTATCTTTCTCTGTATTATCTTTTCCGTTTAAGTCTTGTCGGGGAACTCATCCTACTTTGTTTGTTTTCTTTTTTTTTTTTTGGTTCTTGAACCGAGTAATTTCTTCAAAAAAAAAAAAAACCTAGAGATTGTAGACCAAAGTATGAAGATTTTGTAGGTGTAGTTTGAGGTGGTTTGGTATTTGAAGATCCACCTTTAGGAAGTGCCCTATAATACTATATCTTTTGATGTGTCTCAACAACAATAATCTCCCATATATATATATATATATATATGGTAATTGTGCATCCAAAAGGAAAAAAGAGAAAAAGAAAGATTAGCATTGTGATTAAGAAGCTTAAGAGAGAAGGAGCAAAACAGTTAGTTATGAGTTGTCCCAATTGGGTTTGAGAGGGGGAAGAGGCCAAATAGAAAACATCAAAATTGTAATGGACCATATCTCATGTTTTCAGTGAAAGGACAATGGATCACTTGGTCTGCATCTTTTCAGACCAAATGCAAAGAAAGTGAATCCCTCCTGGGATACTGCTTGCGTCCTGTTCCACGCAGTGGAACAGGGACGTAAGCCCTTTTTTTTTTTTTCGTGTGTGTGTGTGGATCGACGGTTAAAAATTATTCAAGTGGCGTGGAGTGGAGAGGATCTACCGTTCTCAATCCCATCATGCATCCTGTGCTTTCTTTTGTTCTCTTTCTCTGGCAATCCAGTCCCACGTGTACCCCCATGTTTTTTGTTTTCTTCGTTTGCACGTGTGGATCCATGGTTTTTAATCGGAGAGATTTTTTTGCTTTTTGCATGGAGAATTATTAACTGACTGCCTGAATCAAACTTAGGATGCCCTATCTAGTCCAGTCAGCTTTAGAGTCATTTGTCCTTACATCTAGGCCCACGTCATCATGAAGGCGAGTGGGACTCACGCGCCAGGACATCATCCATCATCCATCATCCATCATCGATCTCACTCTCACCACCAAAGACACACCCAATTAGGGGTTGGTGTTGGCTATGCAGTGGTAGCAGGCAGCCTCTTTCAAGCACAGAAAGGCACAGTTTCAATAATGAGCACCCCATTTACATCAGATCGAAAGTGACAAGGCCGGCCAGGTTAATTATTGATTTGATTATAATTATTTATAGCCTATAGATTATATTATATATTATGCCTAAATCCTAATCAAATGTGTCATATGTACATATTCATTGAACAAATGTTTCTATTTTCACTTATTTGACCGATCATGGGAGGTGGATTGTACGTGTATAGAATAGATTAGTGGCATGGAATTAGAGTTGAAATGATAATGATGTAGATATCTACTATAGTAGATAAATTGCCAAACCAAGGCAAAGAAGCATGAGTGTTGGAAGAGGCTAGGAGTGGTTGGGAGCAGCAGCAATGTTGTACGTACGTTAGCAGCTGTGCCTGGGCTGTGGGTGTCCGTCAGTCGTTGTGGGTGACGGATGGGCACCCAGAGGCAGAAGCATCCCAAACTCATGTGCTTGTGCTTGTTCTTGTTCTTGTTCTTGGGGGTTTGTTATGTTGAGAGAACATGCTTTTTGAATGACCCACGCAAGGCAAATAGTAGGAACCAGAAAGAAACGCATGAAATTAAATGAAGAAATCAAAGGATTTACCCTCCGAGTCTCATCCATCTCTCGTGCCTACCCCACCCATACACAAAATCCTACGACTCATCCATACGATTCTGTTGGGGCTGTTCCCTTGGAACTACGTGAAATCAAATGCTCTTGCCAATTGCCATACGCCTGCTCTCGATCACTCTCTCTACCCCACTCCACCAATTTTATTTTACCATGCACTAAACCCCATCAAACGATTAGGTTAGCTAGGTATAGGTTGCACGTGCGATCAGTAATATAATCAAATGCTCTTGTCCAGTGCTTATACAAACAAATATTCTCCAAGCAATCTCTTAATCATGAGCTAGCTGACACATTTGGTCCAATTTAATTTGCACCAAAACTATACATGGATTCATTTTGTTTGACGTACAAATATGTAATAGCTAGGCTAATATATATTGTATATAGCTGAAGGCCCACACGTCTTAATCTTCGAATAATCATTACATAATGTTAATTGTCATAACAAATTAAGTATCTCATTTATATATATATTCATGATGACGGGACATTTTTCATCCCATTACACAATATCCCATCTTGGGTCAGGATGGGTCAAATCTACAACTTTTAGTGGCATCATTTTTTCTCCCTGGTCGTCTGGCAAGACTGGCATCATTTTTTTTTTTTTTTTAAGGCTGGGACTAAAAATAAAATCACATACTATTTCTTTTAAAATTAACTTTAATATTTTTATTTTTTACTAATTATTTTTTATTATTTAAATAAAAATAATAATTTTTTTTTCTTTTTTTAATACAAATATATATATTTTTTTCCTCATCGGCCACTTCCATCATTTTTTCTCCCTGGTCGTCTGGCAAGACTGGCATCATTTTTTCTTTTTCTTTTTAAGGCTGGGACTAAAAATAAAATCACATACTATTTATTTTAAAATTAACTTTAATATTTTATTTTTACATTATATTAATTATTTTTATTATTTAAATAAAAATTATTATAGAATATATATTTTTTCTTTTTTTATACAAATATATATATATATTTTTCTCATCGGCCACTTCCATCATTTTTTCTCCCTGGTCGTCTGGCATGACTGGCATCATTTTTTTTTTTTTAAGGCTGAGACTAAAAATAAAATCACATACTATTTCTTTTAAAATTAACTTTAATATTTTTATTTTTTACATCACATTAATTATTTTTTATAATTATTTAAATAAAAATAATAATTTTTTTTTCTTTATTTTATACAAATATATATTTTTCTCATTGACCACTTCCATTTTCAAGTCCAATAACAAACATAGCCTAAATGAGTAGAATTGAATCATATTAAAGTATAAATTTATATAAATTAATTTTAATTTGATTCATTTAATTAATGAGTTAAATTTTTTAATCTTAACCCACTTAATTTTATGTTAAATCCTTATGTTAGTTACAAATTTTCAACTTTAATGTCGACGTAGCATATAAAGGATTAACTTTAACCTATTAGTTTTATATAAAAAATTGTTAAACCCAAGCACCTTTTTGTTAATTGAAAGAGGGAATGTCATTCGAGCCATAAATAGTTTATTTTCGTTGTTTTTTTGGGTAAAAGTGGTAATAGTAATAGTACAGTGTATCTCAACTGTGAATGCAGTGTAGCGATGATATTGATGATGCCATGTTGCATGTCCATATTCCTTCATTGTTGTATGTTTATGTGTATGTACAACAGTCGTTCAAGTCATTCAAGATTGAAGTAACAAATCGATAGAGTACAGCCCTGCTACGAGACTAGCAATAATAAACGAGCTGAAGTCAGCATGTGTAGGCTATTTCTAATAGAGAGAGAGAGAGAGAGAAAGGTAAAAAGAAAAGAGCCGTTTTTTTTTTACTGACTTCTGTGAATCATCCAAACAAGGAGAGTGATCTGAAGCCTCGTGATGCCACATATGGGTAGTAAAGGTTGGGGAGTTTACACTACTGTCATAAGCTCTCTCCCAGTCAGTAACCTCACTGATACAGAAAACAAAAAATTTAAAAAATAAAATAAAAAAATCAGGCTTAAAAAGATATGACCTCACTGCAAAAGTGTAAACTCAATACCCCTTATGGAAATTAGAGGTTTGTTACCCACATTTCCCCAAGACGTTAACAAGTCAGAGCAAATGGGTGGTTTCAAAGCAATTATTGAAATCTCTCTGTTTGGATCTGAGTTGGATAGGATATATGGTACTCTGTATCAAGTGAAATATGAAATATATATATATATATATATATATATGTGAAAAGGCAAGGCACAGTGAAGGGTATGCTGGGGATTTCGGGGTCGTTTTTCTGTACACTATTTATTGGGCCGTAAGTAAAGAAGTAAAGGGTGACAGAAGAGAGGGAGGGGGTGGTGAGGAAAAAAGGACAGGGGTTTTGATCTCCTTTGAGATTTTCTTTCATCGTTTAACATAGAGGAATTGTCTGTACCTGAATTTTCCCATTATTATTATTATTTTTTAATATAATATATATCTTCCTTCTCTACAGTCTTCAAACTCTTCTTTTCTCTCTTTCACTGTAGAACAAGTGATTGTACCAGTCCACGTGCGTAGACCCCCTATGTGCTGTTTCAGAGAAACAGAGCAGGCCAACGGTTCATGGACGCCGTACCATAAAAGCCTCACTATTTATGCTTGGGAAAGTGAGATTGACAAGTGTTTCCAAACCAGGAGACTTCTGGCGTTTTTAGCGCTGGGTTTCATGTTTGAATTATACATATCATTTAAAGGTAATTGGTTTATGTTCCAAGTTAACATAAAACTAAACACGCACTGATTTCAACTAAAAATATGAACCCACAAAAACAAATTATTATTATTTGCTTAATTTTTAAATATAAATAAATAAAAATCTTACTCAAAATTTATGGAGGGGTCCTGGTAGTTTGACTTAGAAGACATTGTATAGTTTGACTCGGATTGTTTGATGGACAGATTAATAAAACCTCTGAACAATCCTGAGCAAAATAGACCCCACTGCCACTGCATCTTTCGGTTTACCCATTTCACTATATAAATAATAATATAATAATATAATAAGAGTTACAGCAGAATTTTACCAAATTAAAAAAAATGACACTGATGGCTCTTTTTGGCAGAACTCAAACTTTGGTAAAAGGCAGTCCTCATTGGTCATTTCCATGACTATAATTAAAAATAAGCAAAATGCGTCAGCGTTTCAGAAACTTAGGGTAACTCATTAATGTAAGGTATACCCTATAAAGAGGGTTTTGTTGGCACTCAGTTGCTTTTAATACACGTACACACTATATTCCATGCAACTAATGCAAAGGGGAAGTCCACGTGTCCTAATCTATGGCCTTCTGGGTGCAAATCAAGTACAACGGAAATTCCTGGGATCTATCTATGCTTCCACTCGGTGAAAAATCACTTTTCTAACAATCTCTCGGTTTATCAGGGGCTATACTAAACATATAATTAAGGGAGGAATTGGAAAACAGAGGCATAAATGAGCATGTCTTAGTGGGCCTCATCTGTTCCTTTTCTTCCTCTAATTATTTAATAATAAAAACAGATAAGGGCTTGGCCCATTCTGCCCGTCCAGGTTCCATGGGGAGAGGAGAGGGTCCAACACTAGGATTAGACGTAAAGCCATTTCTCATCCCTGCTCCAACGCAAATGACCCAAAGTTAAGAATTGACAAGACAAGATTCTCCAACACTGGGTACTGTCCTTTACTTAGATAACGCTGTGAAGTTTTTCTTCAGCACTGCACTTTCAATCTAACCTTCTTCAATGCTAGTTTCCTTCTTCTTGTTATTGTGTAGGTAGTTCTGTTTATGAGAAATTCTCTCTGCAAACCGCCCTTTGTGGCGGCCCCAGTTCACCCAATGAGCCGGGTCATTTCTCACATTGATTTTCCCCTTTTCATGTACTGAATAGAGAGAGAGAGAAGGAAAAAAAAGTATACAGTCTGCAGAGGGTGTTAGAGTTGATTGTCCGTGAAGCATAGAAGGCAACCAAGGGGCACATCAAAATCATGTTAACAAAGTGTACGTGTGACAGATTTAACCGACTAGCGACCTCAACCCACACGAGACCCCGGAGTGTCTGCATGTCATGTTAATAGCAAACACATGTCAAAGAAATTTTTTGATCTAGTTTCAGAGAAAGTAGGCCTCGGATGCTAATTGGACAGCAACATTCAGAATGCGTTGGCCAAATTTTCATCCACACACCAAAACCAATAATATTAATTATTACTTTTCCCTTCTCTTTCATGCTAAATATGCACATGCCGAATAGGAGAAAACAAAATGAGAAACAGGGGTATGAGAGTGTCACAATTTAATATTATCAATCGGGTCCCAATAATTCAGAGACTTTCAGAAATATCAAAAAGATTGTGTTGCGTTTAGTACACTGCAAGAAAAGGTCTGAGCAGCAGTTCCACAAATTGACTAAAAAACAACATTGTTTATGAGAGAGATGAATACTCTGATGCAGTCATTGTTATGCCAAGAAAGATAGGCTTATCTAGGCAACAACTCCCTGCAGCCAGGTGCATAGTAACAAGAACTAACATAAAACTCCAACTGTAGATGTCAGCCCCTTTCAAAGATAACTAACAAAAGCTAGCCCCACAGAGTTTACTTCTCTGAATCAAGTTTGAATTGCTGATACTTCATCACAGGGCAATTCCAGGCAACAGTGTAAATCCAAGCAAAATTTCATAGAAAATAATGCTATTTAAAATGGAGAAACAAGGCAGCCAACGTGTGAGAGGTCATCAGAGAATAAAATAAAAAAGAGATTCTAATGTATAGCAGCACTGAATCCAGCCACTCGGGACCATGACAGAGAACCACTGAGCTTCCTCAAATCTCTTGGAGCATCAAGAAGGGCCTGAGGCCCAATCAGAGGAGATATATCTAATGACCTCCGAGCAGCATCCTAGAGGGTTGATGCTTATTAAACAGACATTGAAGAATAATGCCAAAATGGAGTAAAAAAAAAAAAAAAGAATAATTTGCTGACTAATCCTAGGCAAGGCTTTGATCATTGACTGACTAGACAAAATTGCCCATGTTGAAGAACAAAAAGGTTAGAATGTGCACTCAATTTTGCAAGCTGAAAAAGGAAATCCTAAGGATGACTTCCTCATACCACATATTATACTCAGGTATTTGTTGGATGTTAACATCTGTAAAAACACTAGAGGTGAGGCTGAATTAGTAATTCAAAAATTAGAGCCAGTTTTAGCAAATGAGCTCAAGCTACGGGATCCACTAGGCTAGCTCATCAAGATAATACAGAATATGATACCTTCATATTATACGTACAGCAGAAAACCAAGCTTCAATATGATCACTCCCAAACATAACTGCACCTGAACAATTGAGTTCCAAGAAGTCTAGGAAGATAAGCAACAGTCACGTAAAGGGAAGTCATGAGTATCATTCACCCGCACAATATGCAATACAACTCCAGAATTATCTCACAGGGGCATGCCTTTAGGAAATGATATTAGCATCAAATTTCCAGCTCAATATACCTATAAAAGCCATCCACCAATATCAAAGTACATATGACATCCACGACCGAAAAATAAAAGAGAGGTCAGAATAGGACCAAAAAAGCTAAAAATTCATTATGTTTTGAGAAGTGTTTCTATAAAACAAAAGACTGATGTGTTTCCAAAAAAACAGAAATGGGTTGCTGGAAGCAACATCCAGACCTGAAAAAAATGAGCGTGGCTAGTTATTCTTTTTAAAGTATTTGGTATTTTGAAAATAGTTTTGTAGTTTGTTTTGAAAAATGTGTTCGCAGTGGTATCACATTTAAAAATTCGTTTGGGTAATTGGTATTTGAGAAGAGTTTCAGCATTTGAGAAGCAAAAACATGTTTTAAATTTTTTGCCAAACATGCTCAGAATTGGAGCAAACACAAGGAGATAAGAAACTCAATGGTGCAAACACACCTGAAGGGAACTCAGAACCAAATTAGTTTTGGGAATGTCTAGAAATTCCATAATAGGAGAAAATGTTAGTGGATTTTGTGCATTTCAAATTATAGGAACTATAAAAACTCCTTGATACAAAGAAGAATTTGACATCCCAGTAAAAGAAATATCATTGCGCAAAGTGAAGCGTGCTCTCTTTTATGTAGACATTGTGTAATTAAAGGAATCTTATCACAACGTATGCAACAAAATATGTACAACTTAAATAATTAACAATCTTTCTAGGTAAAACAAGTTCAAACATTCCAGGTAAAAAATTTACATTTTACCACCCATATCATGTCTAAATAGTTACTGCCACTGGCTTACTGGCTACTGCAAATATAAGACGCAAAGCTACCATTACCAATGCTAACGCATAGTTCCATACATAGAAACTCAAAAATCTTTCTTTTCTTGTAGAAACTGTAAGCTTGTCCACAGAAACATACATAGCATACATCACTAATCTCGCTACAATAATTACATTCTCACTGTCAATTAATTAACAAAAAATATAAAGCACCACTCAACTTTTACAGACTACAACTACCTGCCATCCATCGACCGTAACCGCATCTCGATCAACCGTGCATTGAACTCTCCATCGCTAACCTTCAACATCTCGGACAACGGAAGCTTTAAGCCGTACTCGACCAAAAGCCTATGCCTGGGCTTAATCTTCCCCTCCAAACTAAACGAAAAATACTGCGGAAACCTCTTCAATTCCGCTATGTCCCCCTTCATTTCCTCCAAGAAATACTTCGCCTTGGGCGAAAAGTTATTCCTTACACTAAACGTCAACAACCCAGGTGACCTTATCACCATGTTGACCACTTGCTCATACGAAAGCCCCAAACTTTGCAAATACTGAATCTTGGGCAAAAGGGTACCTTCGGCGCTGGAAACCAACAACAATGTGGTTTGGCAGGTGATGGAATTGGGTCCGACGAAGCCCAAGTTTCTCAAGAAAGACAAGGTGGGTCTCAGCTGATCAGTGACGCTGCAGACCAATAGTCTGGGGCATCGGATAATGGACTTGGGGAGGTCAAGGAAGGGGACGGGGACCTCGTTGAGGAGGAAATCGAAAATTGGGTAGAGGTCGGATTGGGGGTCGGAGGTGAGGAGCTGCGGGTGCATGTCGAGGATGCGGCCGAGGGACGAGCGGCCAATGCCGAAGGAGGAGAGGCAGCGTTCGACGGAGATGAGGGAGTCGAGTGGGGCGGCGCGGAAGTCCGGGTTCAGTCGGAGGGCCTTGTGGGAGTTGACGTTGAGGTTCTCGAGGTATACGATTTTCTCGCGGAAGAGGAGGCCTGCGTCGGAGTTGGGAAGAGACGGTTTGGGGAGGGGAGAGAGGGAGGAGCGTGGGGTTTTGGAGGGTTTTGAGGAGCGTGGGATGAGACGGGGAGTTTGACTTGGGAGATGGAATCGGATGATCATTTTTCTTTTGAGGCCCAAAAGAAAGAGAGGGATTCTAGCTGCTTTTATTGTTGTTTGTTATCCGAAATATCGTTAAGTAGTTAATGGGTTACAACTTTAGTAATGTATTTTTATCTCACAATTCACATTATTTTTTAATGTTTTAATAGCAATAATAAATTTAAATGTTTTTTTTTTTTTGAAACTAATAAATTTAAATGTTCGTTAGACTAACTAACACATAAATATTAAATAAAAATATAATTTTTAGCATTACTCTTATAACTTAAAGACTAATAAAACAATTTTTTTATACTGCTCACAAATGTGACATGAACCTAGAAAAAAACTAGTTACTTATGATTGATGAGCTGACCTGTTTAACTAAAGAAGTCAAGTTATGATTGACATATATAATTTTATATTCATACCTCAATATGATCAAAATTCGACTAACAACATAAATGACTTTTTTTTTTTTACACAACTCGCAAACTTAGAATGAACTCAACACAAAATTTGTGAAAAAAGAATTAAAGAGTGTAACCCATTTAATTAAAATTAAAGCATCATAAGCTTGGTAAACATGTAAAATTAGAGGTTCTTGTTGTCGTGGGTCTTATTAGGTGTATAAGCGAGGCTATGACATGCGTCGGTCTATTATGAAGGATGAATTTGCAGATAGATTCGCAAGAATTCTCTCTCATTTTTAAGCTATGATCGAAATGCCAAATAAATAATAAGAAGGAATTTGGAAAAAGCAACCCCCATTATTTGGATGTCTTAATATATTGTTTGTGATTGTGACAACATGTACAATAGATGTCGGATGATATGATTCATATGAACGCAAAAGAATTCCAATTATGGAAAGTAAGTCCAATATCAGGAAATTCGTACAAGTGACGTGAGAAGATGTTGGGAGTAGATGATCAGATTAAGGCCGTCTGTCAGCAAGGTTTCTGAAGAAGATAAATCTTAACGGTTAGCAAAGGTGAGGATTTGTTCAAGTTGGGTTGTTGTGATCCAAAGCTTTCCCATTCCACCCGCTGGTTTTCAGAATCTTCAAAACTATTTACCGTCTTCCGTTTCCTTCCAAAGACAATCATAGCCTTGGTTTTATTCATTCTAAATTACATATTACATGGGTGAAGATGGACATCTAAAAACCCCACTGCCCAAACCAAACCGAATTTTCAGCGACATGTCCACGATGTTCAACCGTCGAATGAGCCTCGAGGGCGCGAAGGGCACAAATTAAGTGAGTTTGTTTGGTTGGTTCGGAGATTTCTGACGCTCCCGATTCTCCCGCTTACATCGATGACCGATTTTTCCGGACACCCGGTCGTGTAATATAATCTATATGTAAGCTCACACCTCTCTGATCCTCCTCTCCGTCTCGTTGCATTTGAATCTCCTCTTGTCTGAATGATCTGGCTCTCCGACCAAATTTTAGACGTTTGGATATTGCGATTGCTTGGGTTTCCTTTTCTGGGTAAACTTTTTCGTTTCTCGTACTCTCAATTTTTTTTTTTTGCTGACCATGTTCCCGAAAGTTTCTGAGGTGTCTGAATGTTAAACTGGGTATTGATTAATTTGTTTGCTTGTGATTCTGGCTATAATGCTTAAATGGGTTTTGTCAATCTTGGTGGTTTTATCTTGGGTCATTCAATTTTCAATTATTTCAATTTGACAATTCCCTAAACCGCAGAAGAGTGGGTTTTGGTTCCTTTGGTTTCCTTCAGTTTTGTTTCCTTCTGCAAACTTGAGGGGACATGTAATTGCTGCATTTTGACGTCCTGCGATGCTTATGTCATTTTGAAATGCATGCTGGAATTGTCTAAGTGTGGAGTATAAATTTGAAATTGGTGCATGAGAATTTACTAGGAGCAACATGATAATTTTTATGTAGGGTTTGGAAGATTTCGGACTCTCTTAGGTATCCTAGACTAAGTTTTGTGGTTAACATTGTAGAGGATGGGAAGGGTAAAGCTCAAGATAAAGAGGTTGGAGAACACCAATGGTCGTCAAGCGACCTATGCTAAAAGGAAGAATGGCATCATGAAAAAGGCTAATGAGTTGTCCATACTATGCGATATAGACATTGTTCTTCTCATGTTCTCACCAACCGGCAAGCCTTCATTATGCAGGGGAATGCGCAGGTATTCTCATTCGTACTCCTACTTATTCACATATTACGGAATCAATGTTTGATGAACTCTAAGGACAATGATGGCCTAGACTTAGGAAGGGAGATAATGCATCAAATTGGGTTTTCTCAGTTCTTCATTTTAGGGGTAAATAAGGATAGCACAAACCCTTAATTCTTAGTGTAATTTTTGCCCATTAAAAGGCAAGTCTTTAAAACATGTGGTGTTAAGAAATCAGAAGGTATGAAGCATCACTCATTGTTCTTGTTGATCCCTGAATTTGCTATATCTTATGAGTTAATAGTTGACATTGTTTTGTGCACGTGGGCCGTTGCGGTGGAAAAAACATGCACATTTTGGCTTGGAGTTGCAAGGAGTGACTGACTAGATGAAGAAAGGGACATATCTAAGAAAACATCAAATACTGCCTGAATATATAAAATATATGAAAGAGGTTCAAACATGAGGTTATAAAATTATTATAATAGTGGACGAGCTTGAAATTATAAGGAACTAGATCTGGAAAAAAATTATAATGAGAAATGAGGGAAAATGCTTGAGCTACAGATTAAATAACTATTATGTAGGCGAAGTAATTAGAAGGTAGTTCAAGAAATGAAGTAAGCAGTGCTTAAAACAAGAAGGCAACATATGAAAGGGACTAGAGATCCTTTTGCACTTTGTTATGTAGCTTTGCAAGCTAGGACCAGCATCGAGGAAAGACTAAAACAAAAGTAAGATAATTATAATGAGTCTTTCTGTGTTGTGTTTTTTTTTTTTCTTCAAACACTTACAGTGAGCTTTGTTTTGGGGCATCTGATTCCTCTTATTTCTTTTGCTGCTCATTTCAAACGCAGACAAGATATCTTCCTCCAACCCTGAGAAATCAGTCAAGCATTTCATACCGACGTAGTCTTTTCTTTTTTCAATTTTGTGGATGCCTTAAGTCTTATGAGCTAATTTCATATATTTGATTTCTCCTTTATACTCCGTGTGTTCTGTAAGTATACCTTTTCTTAGAAAATTTTTATTGCCAAAAGTTTTTTGCTTTCTTTTTTAAGGCTTATACGTGGTGTTCTACCCTATGGCTTCCAATTCTTTTGGGTTTTTTTAAAGCTTACTGTAAGTGTACCTTTTCTTTTGCCGCTAGTCTTCACATCAATAGCAGCTCCTTTTTGTTTAGAGTTATCAATGAGATCTTTCATGTATACTTCGTTTATATGAGGTGTGAAAGTGTAGGTGTAATTTCTCCTGGAGATATCAATTATTACTTAAAAACAATACTAGGCAGACTATGCATAATTGATTGATCAAGCGGAGACCGGTATACCAATCAAGCAGACATGAAGCACTGGAGACTTTCTCACTATAATTTTGTATGGAGTTACCTGGACCATCCAAAATTTTTACTAGAACTGTTTTTAAACCAAATGAGTGGGAGAATGGCAGAGAATTGGGGCAAGATTTTTTTTTTTTTTTTTCATAAGTAATTGGCCCTAAGGAGAGGGGGAAGGGGAGATTCGAATTGGGGCAAGAATTAATTAGAAATGATCTGATCTCATGTGATCTTAGCACCCAATCATCAACCGTTGGTAGTTAGAACTTTCAAGAAATAAACATACAATTGGATATGTGCCAATGATTCTTAAAGATATACACGGAATTGAAATTTGGAAGCTTTTTTGCCTATATGGCCTGCTAACTTTACCACAATTAGTCCGTTTTCGAAACCGTAAGAACAACCCAACCACAATTTCGCCTCTTCCCACGCCCCTCTTCCCCAAATTCCACTATTGGACTCTGTTCAGCCTTCGATCTCACTCTCACTTTACCACAATTATTTTTGGCAAGTATAGGACGTGAGATGGTCTTGCAACCATATATTGTCTACTGAAAAGATTACACACACTATAACCATCACAACCGTACAGCCCTTTTTCTTAGTTAAATAAAATCATCTACAAAACATGTTGATAATGCAAGTAATTTATAGGATACTTATGGACCAGTGTGGATGACTTTCATGCAACCATAGTATTAGTATTGTTGTTATCACTGTATTTATTGCTATTCTTGTTGTTGCTGTTGTTGTTTTGTTTCAATATTCTAACTTTTAATGAAGGAAAGTTTAATCAAAGGGGATTATAGGTCTACAGCATGATAAAAAAAACTTACTATTACAATTAATATCATTATTACCATTGTTATTGTATTATTATCATTATGGTTACTAATTAATATCATTAATACCAATTAATATCATTATGGTTACTATTATTATTGTTTATTAATTAAAGGCTTGCCTTTTCCTGTCTCCTTTCTCCTTTCCTTCTTTTGGTGAGTTTAGTAGCATCGAAGAGGTTATTGCAAAATTTGCGCAACTAACTCCACAGGAAAGAGCAAAAAGGTAAATTTAATTTTTCTGACTAGGAAAAAAAAAAAAATTCACGTTATTTTACATCATTTACTTGGTTATGAAGATGTTATTGAACCATTTTCACTGGATTGGAACAGGAAGTTGGAAAGCCTTGAAGTAAGTCCCGTCTTAAGACCCATCCTCCATAAACGAAATATTTATTTCCTATTTCTGTCTCTTTCATGTATGCATTATCATCACCATTGTCTTTTACATAATTTTTGTTTTCTCTTTGAGAGTTTAGGCACTCAAGAAAACTTTTAAGAAGTTGGACCATGACGTAAATATACAAGAATTTCTCGGTACAAGGTATTTGAAGTTGACATAAATTTGTTCCAAGTAGAAACTTACTGGATTTACTATGTTTTTCGGAATTATGAAATTGAACTAATTGCTTTTTTTCCCTTTTCTTCTTGTTTCAGTTCTCAAACTATCGAGGTATATATTGGAACGATTAATATAATGTTATCTATTATCATTTACGGCTCTTGCTGCTGACATGCATTCCTAAATTGCTTTGGGCAGGACCTGACTAATCAAGCAAGGGCATTAGAGAACCGACTTTCTGAAATACATAAAAGACTCAGGTGAATGCATATTTGGTTGTGGATTTAGGTTGTTTGGGTTCTTTAATATATATTGTGAAATCCCATATTATGATTGGTCACCATCCTAATTAGTTTTGTATTATTTTGAGTTCCGCAGCTATTGGATAAATCCTGATAAGATCAATACTGTAGAAGATTTGGGGCAAATGGAAGATTCACTTAGGGAATCACTCAACCAAATTCGAACACATAAGGTATGCCTTTAATCCCTGTGGTAGGTGTGATTTGAGTAAGTTCATCTTTATTTGTCCAATTTTAAGACCATTGTCCACAAATACCTTGGTTGACAGTGGGTATGAATTTGCTCCAAACTTACGAACTTAACTGATAACTGTGGGTTGTATTGGTTCAATAAAAGAAAAGGTGATTAAAATTTGATTTAGTTAGAATTGGTTTGCGAACTATATTTATGACAGAATAAATGATTAGATGATCTACATCTATGATATTATCAAGCACAGTTGCCTATGAGAAGAATGTCTTGTTTGGTTCATATCTAATTTGAACACAAAAAAGGATCCAAAGGAGGTATATGGATGATTTGGCATTCGATCAAATTTTTATTCCTTGGAAAAGTGCTGTAAATGGATAAGAAACAATACAGTGCCAACACCTAGAGGCTAGAGAGTGTGCATGACTTCATTAAGGAGCCAGGGAAGAAGAGCCAGTCAAAGATAGGAAAGCACATATGACCTTGATATCCTTTTCTTTAGAGTCCCCAAAATTAGACACCTCACTTCATCTCTCCTTTGTCATCGACAGTTCTATAGTAATTAATGCCTTCTACTTTTTCTTTTTAGCAGGAAAATCTACAAAAGCAGCAACTTATGTCATTAGAATGCAATAATCAGGTAAAGAATGACTTAGCTGGTTGTCAGGATATTTTGCTGATGTGTTTCCTTGGAATGATCATATAATCTGTAATCTAAATAGCCATATCTTGCAGTTCCAAAATGGGATGCATATACCCTTCAGGATGAGTGCTGAGCAACAGCTCCAACCTTTATCATGGATTCCTAATAATGACAACCGCCATATGCTTTTATCCGAGGACCCAAACTTGCTTTCCCATAGGTGAGTGTTCTCCTGAGAAGCATTTTTCACATTACGCTGTCCAGATCTGTGTATATAATGATTATGCTTTTTCATAAGCAGCATTTAAAAAAAAAAAAAAAAAATTTTAAAAAAAAGCATGATGAAGTCGTATCTTATTATTGGAAGAAATGTTCTCTAATGAGAAGCATTCTACAAACACGAGATAAATCTGACTTTAGCAAATGATATGGCACAAATTTAGACACAGGGTATGATGATTTTTCATGGAAGAGTTCAAATGATGCCTTAATCTGATATGTCACGTCAACTCATTGGATTAATCTGCCTTTCCTTCTAGGGATGTGGAGTGCCCTGCAAACTCCTCCCTTGGGAGTTATTCTGGTTACTTCGGCACAGGTAAAAGTTCAGAGATTCCTAATTCTGGGCAAGAAAATGGTGTTCTGAATGAGTTAACCAGAATTGCCCCTCTGAGTCTACAACTGGGTGGGCAATATCCTTATCTGCCGTACAACCTCAACTTGTTGAATGATACTAAATTCCAATCAGCAGCACAGATGAACCCACAAGAAAACCCTGTGGATTATCATGTCAACGGAAGCTTTGAAACTCCTAGACCAGGGTATGAGACTACTCAGAATAGTTGGGCTTCCACATCTGGGCCTTGTCCAGTTACCATGTTTGATGAACATTTGTATGCCCAGGTAAGCATCAGACTAATATTTGTGTTAAAGCCTTTTTTTCTTCTTTTTATGAAATCGTGTTAAAGCTTCTTAAGATAGGAAAATCAATCAAGGGTGTGAAGTCTCTTGAAAACCAAACCAGTCTCCACATAATACTGTCTTCCTTCTACAATGACTCTTTGACCTTTCAAACTCGTAGGAAGAAATATAGCACAATTTACATGTGTACTTCTGTAATATAATATAGACACACAATGTTAAATATGTGAATAGAGAATTGAAGTAACCTTGTTCCTTTCTATTCTTTTGTATTTTAAGAAAAAATTTGTTTTCTTTTGAGTAGGGAGGTTGCTTGTTCCTTGGTTAGTGGAAATACTTCTGGATCCTTACAAATATTATCATTGTCTGTTGCAGCAACCAAACTGAGATGCATGAGCCATCTTTCCATTCATTCACAGATGGAGTTCTTGAATTTGGATCATATGCTTTAACAAGCTACTCACCCATTAAGGTGTTTTTTTTCTTCCTATGGTTTGCTTTGCCATGCAAATATTGGAGGCAACCAGCAAGTGATGTATAGCACTAAGCATATGACTGCGCTGACATTAGTCACCGGCCAGAAGGAATGGTGCTGACTTCCTTGAATGAGGCACCGCATTATGATATTAAATCTTCTATATACAAATTATATATTAACAGGTCTGCTGAGTTGTTTGTGCTTCTCCCACATCTTTTGGGTGCCTAGGATACTAATGGCAGCCAGAATATGCCATCCTCTGCTCCCTCTTAGCAACTTGAACTGTAAATAAAATTATGTATAGCAAGTACAGTAACCCAAAATCACATATCTGCTGATAATTTCGTCTTCAATTTTATAATGCACTTTTCTCTCATAAATATGCCACATTATTAGTTCCCTATTCCTGTCCGGAAAGACAAGTCTTGCCTGTCATTGCTACTGTAATTGATGTACTAAAATTGTAGGGAAACTTTACCAAAATCATTTTTTGAGTTATTTCAATTACTCCATTCTATTAGGATTTTTCACAACTCAGGGAATATCCTTCTTATGAAAGGAAAAAAGCAGAAAAGCTACCAGTAGTACTGGTGATAGCGGCCATGGTGGAAGCAGTGAGCACAGAAAACATCCAAAAAATTCTCAGTTTCATATCAGTCTAAAAATGATTTGAATTGATATCATCTTTGAGTTGATTTAGAGAATGTGACTCATTTATTCTGATTCGGCTGATCAAAAGAATGACTTGACAAACTTTCCAAGCAAAAGTACGAAAAAGGAAAGGCTAAGAGAAAGAAACAAGTCTATGTCTATCATGATCGGTCTATGATATATTGGATGCCAGCATAGAGATGCAATAGTTAATATGGATCATATGATAGGACTATATTATTATTGATCTCTTGGATGCCAGCATATATAGATTGCAATAGCTGTATGAATCATATGATATGACTATATAGTAACTATTTATTGGATGCCAGCATGTAGATGTATGTATGTATGTATGAATCAGATGATAGGAATAGCTTCCTGTTCTTGGAACAAATAAGCTGTCACTTCTAAATTTAAAAGATTATCTAATTCTCCTTGCAACATTTGGAATTTTTTTTTTTTATAAAGCAACTCACACAAAAAAGTTCAAATTAGTGTTTTACTTTTCTTAGTAGGATCATTGCTTAAATTGTATAGCTAAAACACGGGTAAAGATTTCTTATTTTAAATGAAACGAAGAGAATCCTATATATTAGATTTCACAGATCTAATGACGTATGTATTGTCATTTAAATGACGTAATACTATTAGATTCAACAACACAAAATATGTGCAGTAAAATTATTTCTTTTCATTTCACTTGAAATGAAGACTTTCAAGTGAAATGAATAAATGGGGATTATTTTTATTTATTTATTTATTTTACACTTTTTTCATAGTTTTATGTCAATGATTTTGTTTAATTATCTTATTGAAATTTTGCACAATAACCCCAACGAACACGTAAATTTCAAAGTCACACAATATAAAAGTAAAGCCCTAAAAACACTGGACGAAGTAAGAAGTATTTCAAAAGTAAAATCACAAACTCAAATAACTTAATCAACTTACACACAATTTATACTTACAAAATTTTTATAATCAAACCTAACGTGTACCTCAACAAACGACCCATTTATCTCTCTATGGCCACGGGCAGAACCACAGGGCCTCTTTGGGGGGACCCCAGCCCCCCAAGGGACCATGTTTCCCTAAAAAAAAAAATTTAAAAATGCTTTAAAATTTTTTGAAAATTAGAATTTTACCCTTAAATTTTTAAATTTTGCCCCTCTCCTCCAAACTCTAGATGCTAGTTCTGCCGTCTATGGCCAAAATAAATTCACCGAATTCTTATTATTGTGCCATATATTTTGCTCGTCCTTGCATTCTGGCCTATTTCTCAACCATTAGGGTTTTTTTTTTCTGTTGATTGGTTTGGACTTTGTTTGGTATTTAGGGTTTGGAGGTTTTCGCACTTTAAAAATTACAATTATGATATTTTATAGGAATGATTTAAGTGCTGGAATTTAATTGACATATTTTATTAAAGATATTAATTAATTGAAAATTTTAAAATTAGAAAGGGACCAAATGATTATTACTTCATATTTCAAAGATGAAAATAGAAATCTACCCTAAATTATCTTAATTGGTCTGACTTACGACAAGGGATATAGGATAGGAAATGTTCAACCTACGACTTTGTGGTAATAAGTCCATAAAAATTCAAATCTCAACCAACTACATTGAAAGCATACTTAATTGCTCTGGTACTTTTTATGGGTCTTGAAAAAGACGAAGCTCTAGGTATAATTATTTGCATGGCGATATTTAAACTCATTATAAATAAAATAATAATATTTCTTGCTTACTCTATTTATTTCCCAACCAATAAAGTTAAAAAAGAGAGTTAATATATACATTAGCTGGTTTTGCGCAGTCCCATGTTGTGTTATGCCAAACTGACTTTTCTCGATATACGTCGTCGTTGCATAGTTCCAAAAACTTTAAACTGTGAGAGCACATGCAGCCCTGGACCACTGCTTGTTTGTTTGTTTCGGGGCAAGCGTGGACCACTCATGGGCCGGCAGACCAAAAGCATTTCAATATAATTCCAATAATATAATATTTGAAAATAAAAACACACTATTTCTCATTACTGGTGGGAAATTGGAAAGTTACACTTAATAATCTCCAACGCCCTAACAAGCAAGGACCAATGGACCATATAATATAGTCAGCCATGGCTGATTACAATTGACATAATAAAGCAAAACTGAGCCTAAAAATTGGAATAAGTATTGAAATAGTAGCGGCGGGTGGTGAAAGTCCACCTCAGCCAACTTCTGCCTCACAACAGAAGGAAAAATACAATACAATACAATCATATGGTTAAAATGATGGAAGGGCCATTTTAAAATAAGCCCCTGCACATTTTGGACGGACCCCGTAGATGAAGTATACTAAAACTAATAATCCCTAGCATACCGAGAGGAGAGTCGATCGTACGTACTAAGTATATAATAACCCTACGCTACCGAACTACGAGGGGAGAGAGGCCGGAGGCCCCCACCATGTGGGTGGGATCTCCTGTGTCTAGCGGAATTGGGCACCGCTGTAGGTCTGACCGAAGGACCAGCCCGATGGGGCGACATTGTTGGAGACCAGGCTACGGCCGTCGCTTGTGGTGACCTTGAATGACAGGCTCTGGCCGTTGAGGTAGGTGTTGCTCTGCCAGTTCTGGCCCCAGTTCCTTGACATTGCCTGCCACCCTGTTCTGGCACCTTTGATGGCTACGCTATGGACGTCCCCAGCTCCACCCACGTTTGTGATGAGGACTAGGTTGAAGTAGGAGTGGCCGTTGATGGTGAACCTTATGCCTCCCCTTCGCCTGCATGCTACCCTACAAAGACCCAACAGCAAAATAAATTATCATGTTAATATTTACCACCTTCCGGCTTCGATGAAGACGAAAAAATAATGCTTTTTTTTTTCAGCAAGCCTATATATATATACCTTCTGTAAGAGACAGGCACGATTCCAGCTCTGTATTGGGCAATGTGCTGGAAGACAGGCTGAGAAAGATCAAAGTGGTGCTGGGGAGGGTTGCACCAACCCCCTGCATTGTTAGGAAGAGCATTGTTTGGTGGGCAGAAATTGGTGGCTGTAATGACAATGGAGCCTGGCAGGCACCATTTGGGGTCACCCACGCACTTAATCTCGTAGCAAGACCCGCAGCTCAAACCATTGTTGAACAGAGCAGTGCTCAGAGCTGCAGTGTTCGTCCCATACCCTTGGCTGTACAGGTTCCCATACCCACAAGCTCCACCTGCACAAAAAACATAAGTCAAAATGGCGGTACTTCATGTGTTTGATTGAGAACCTCATAAAGAAAGAAGAGAAGAAATGCCCGTCGAAGTAGTACATACCCATTGTCCCGGAAGCGTCACCCCCACCGTAGAAGGTGGCATGAGCGTTAACCCATCCTCCACCATACCCATGAACGGAGGAGACCATTGCAAGAAAACCCACCAAGAAAAACCCAGCGAGAGCCATTTTCCTGCAAACAAACAAACAAACAAGGGAGAGAGACATTTAGGACTTTCACAACAACTGTAACATTTTTTTTTGTAAAGTTGTTTTGGATAGAAACGAAATGTGAGAGACAGTAAAGTATGATTACATGGAGACAGAATGTTTGAAGAGTCTAGAGAGGAAATGCGAGGCAGCTGAGT
Organism: Carpinus viminea; assembly: GCA_013348765.1. Classification (NCBI taxonomy): domain Eukaryota; kingdom Viridiplantae; phylum Streptophyta; class Magnoliopsida; order Fagales; family Betulaceae; genus Carpinus; species Carpinus viminea. Next base: position 5,640,623 of record CP054671.1, read on the forward strand.
GAGAAAAATGGGGAGGGGGTAGTGGCCAATATATAGAACTTTGGGAAAGGGTAAGGGCTAGGGACCCCTTTAGCTTTAGGCACACACAGCCACAAATAACTAACGCTTTCAGGCTTTTGGGACCAAAAAACCGCTGGGTAACAGTATCGAAATTAAGTCCCTTTCGGGTTTGAAAGGTTGTTTCGTGGGTCGAGGCCGCGTGGATTTGTTGCTTTCACAGCGGGAAATCCCCCCACAATCCTTGTGGGGTATAGTGGTTTTGCTTGAACTTCCATACGCACATGCAAGCATCGCCCATTTGCCGCAATTGCCCTTTTTCTTTCTTTTTTGCCTTTGTCCTTATCACTATTTATTTATTTTTCATAAATAATTAATTTCAAGGTAATTTTATTTATATATAAACTAATTGGAGGCTCGTTTTTACGTTCACCTGCACTACGAGACTATAGGCGTCCAGTAGGACTTACGGGGTAGGGGTGGGTGAAATTAATGCCCAAATCTTTTTTTCCTGGTAGCCGTATTTAATAGGGTTTACCTTTGACTGAATGAAAAGAATTTCCATGTTCTTACTTCCTTCACGTTGTCTGGCACCAATTGGGGAAGAGAGAGGAGAATTGGAAAGAAGAATTTGGTTTCGAGAGGGTAAAATTAAAATTAAATTATTAAAAAATTTGGTATTATAATTTTTTATTTTACAAGAGCTAAGCCAAATCTCGAAAGAAAATGACTGGCTTGTTAGCTAATGCAAACAACCAAGACGAAAACACGTTATCATTGATATTCTTTTGAGAAGAAAACAACAACATCTAACTCAAGAGAGACCACGACTGCTTGAGAAAATTCAAAAGCAAAGACAATTCAAACCAACGTAGGAAAAAAAAAAATCCAACAAAGCAAAAAGATTAATCTATTTATGCGGCATCTTTACACTCAAAATCTCAATAGTCAAATTTTAATTTTCTCTCTTTCCTTTTCTCATCTTTTCTTAGCTATCAAACAAAATCACAAAGAAAATTCAGCAATGATATCCCAAAAAAAAAAACACTACTTTTTACTTAAGGAGTGTCGTTGAAGACCCTTTGGTGTCCAACAAAACAAAAGATTAATCTATTTTTGCGGCATTTTCTCACTCAAAATCTCAATTGTCAAATTTTAATTTCCTCTCTTTCCTTTTCTCGTCTTTTCTTAGCTACCAAACAAAATCACAAAGAGATTTAGGCAACGATATCCAAAAAAAAAAACTATTTTTCCATAAGAAATGTCATTGACGAGTCACGACTCTGGTTATTTAATTATTTATTTTAAATATGTTCACACATAAGAAAAAAAATATTAAACTAATAATTTTTACTTCATATAACGTAGTCCACGGTCAAATTAAAGTACCACTTTAAGACACGAAGCCCTTTGAGTTAGAAAGCTAAAAAAAACCTCACTATACATGTTTTTTCTTCTAGAGGGTCCAAAAAAGAAAAAGAAAAAACCCTAATTTCGGTGGCTTCCTTTAACAGTTTAACAGGCTTTTCCTCTCCAACAGCCGAAAGAAAAAGGCCTTCCGTCCTCCTCTTTCCTCGCTACCAAACACATGCAGGAGGGAGGAGCCGAGGAGGGAGGGAATATGAAATGTGCACGCTTCCAAACTCAAACTCAGCTTCTCTTCTCTCACCGGCGGTGGGTCCCGTCCTTATCACGGACGGTCCAAATAGCAGGCAACACGTTGAGTCACTGCAGGCTGCAGGTGCCCTTGTGAAGCTGAACCGCTGAACCGTAGAGCCCAGCACGTGGGTGACGACATTTTCATCTAACCGAATACGACCTTTTAAAAAACCCAAATTATTTATTATTATAATCTCATTGGGTTAACAATAATATTAACGACGACCAAAAATAACAAATAAAAGAAATAAAAAGAGCCACGTGTGGCTCTCCGTGTGGTTTACTTTTGTTACGTACAATGATGTTAGCTGGATTAATTTGGCATCTTCCCTGCAATGCATGGGTTTATTTAGTGATGGAAATCATATTAATGAAGAAGATAAGAGATCTGCATGGAAAACGATAACCCTGGATTCTAAAATTGATTGACAAGATTATACGACCGTGATTCTCGGCATTAGTGTTCCAATCTTCCTGATTAAGAGCCAAATACTAAGAACAAGCAAATATTAACTCTTTCTTTTTGGCTCGAAGAAGGTAGCACTTAGAAGAAGAATTTTAGATTATGTTTGGTAAAGTACCATACCGATCCAAAATTTTTAAAAATTTTAAAATTAACTTTAATATTTTTATTTTTATATCACATCAATCACTTTTTATTATTATTTAAATAAAAAAATCACTACAAAATAATTTTTTTTTTTTTAGTACAAATATTCTTATTTTTTTCTCATTTCAATCAAATCTGATACAATATCGGTTCATTTTCTCAAGCCCAGTTTTTTGCCAAATATAGCCTTAAATGTTTTAAAAATATATATATTAACTTCTTTAATGTGAATATTAAACTTTTTTCATTTAAAATAAATTGAACTTGTTTGGTGGGTAATTAAAAATCTAACTTTTAAGAGAAGAAAATGTATGCAAGAATTGTACATCATCTCGCATTGACGCCACACATCGACCCATCAGTTTTAGTTGGGGAACGTGGAAGGAATGAAGGAACTTACTCAAGAGGAAATGGGATGGTTTTTGTATTTATTAAACGAATTTGAATTGGTAGATATGCATCTTGAATTCACTGGAGAAAAAACAAATCATAAAACAATTCCAAAAGAAGAAGAAAGTGGCTGCGATTCTAATAAATTTGATTTAGGAGGGCTACGGACCAAAAATGTGTCAGATTGTATCTGAATTTTGTTTACTGACCTGACCAATTCAATTAATAGATTAATTAATAAACATATACATACAGGGCCAGGCAACTTGAACATTATGGCCTTTTATCAAAACAAAAGCAGAGCCGTAGAGCCTAGACGGCTGCCTCTACAAATAATTAAGACCGATCACTAGCTAGGCAGAACAGTAGAGACAGAAATTTAAGGCCGTGTTTGTCTTATTCCGGCAAAGATTTTAATAAGTTTTGGAAACGGTCTCTTTTTTTTTTTAACGATTTATTAAATAGGATGGACGCATGTGATTTGGTGTTGGACAGTCGGAAAGCGATTTGCAGTCCTTCAACGGCGGTGGAGAGCAGGTGCACATGCGCTCCGTTTGGCTTTTTTCTCTTTACACAAACAAATCCCATTTGGCTTCTGAAGAGATTTTCCTTTCAATTTTTCTTTTCCGACAGATTCTTAGAGTAAAAGGCACACAACCCAGAAGACAAGAAATGACGAGGAAATTGGACTGCTATTTCCTTTTCTTTTCTTTTTTTTTTTTAAAGTGATAATTATCTTTTGTCCCATGGACTATAACGCTTTACCATTTCTCTATTACAAATTACCAATTATAACACTTGATTTCATCAAATTACAATTTTATAATATTTTTTCTCATTTTGTCAGTTAAATAGGTTAAAACTAATAGTTAACGATCATGTGACTTGCATGTGTTATTTTAAATTTTTTCTTTCTATTTTTGCCCTCATTTCAGATTTTTAGATTAGGATTTAGGATGATATAAACATCATTTTATTGATATGAAGTTAGGACAAAAATGAAAGAAAAAAAAATTTAATAATTGACCGTTAGATTTAACCATTTTAATTGACAAATTAAAAAATATATATATTATAAAATAGTAATTTGATGAAGTTAAATATTATAATTAATAATTTATGAGGTAAAAAATGTCACAATGCTTTAGTTTATAAGGGTAAAAAATAATATCTCCTTTTTTAAATGATAGAATTTCATTTTCATCCGATTTGCCTGAGCAAGTGGTCCTGAATTTGGAAAAGGGCATTCATTCCTTAAGGGTGGTTCGGTTCGGTTCGGTAAATAAGACTTTAACGGCCAATAACCAACACTTGTCGTTTGAATATTCCAACTTCTTATTTAGACTGTTCCTTTATGAAGATGTGATCTGAACCGTCAATGTTGGAAAACTTTTTTTCTCAGAGCAGCACGACAGAGGGGGGCCGTATAAGATTTTATCTTCCTTTTCTGCTTCCTCACTTCTTTCACTGTTGCTTAGGATTCACACACTGCCCAACTTCTGTATTTTGATTCTCTGCAGCTAAAAGTCAAATTTCTAAATCACGTTCATCCTTGACTAATCACCCACTGACCCAACCAAAGATAACACATATACACACTTTTTATTTATTTATTTATTTTTCTTTCTTTTTCTCGGATTCCCGGTGTCTGGAAAATGCTAGTCCCTATATACAAACTTTCTGGCCTAATGGAAAATTCAGACCGGGAAACTGTGGCAAGTCTTGACACATTGATAATGATTAATGACCTATATATTTAGTGTGCTAATCACATTGATAATGATTATACTCGTGTATTACTTTTTCTCTAACCCAGTGGAGATGTTCTTGTGCCGATACCACGTGTATATGTGGTCCAACCAACCACGACTCGAGGGAGCCGGCCGCATGTGATGTTGTGGTACGTTGTTCGAAGTGCCTAATCATATCTTGTTATGACTTCAAATCAAGCTTTTTTTTTTTTAATTTTTCAAAGAATAACCAAAGAGGAAACCCTATTGCCTCTGATATTGAACGCTGTCGCTTCACAAACTGGAAAGTAGAAACCCTTCTCTACGTCTGTGGTAGGCTAGTATAGGCTAGTAGCAGAGCAAAAGGCTGGCGCCCTCAAAAAAGCCTGGAAAAATCTTGACCAACGCAAGCATCGATCTCGATCTTTTCCCATGCGTGAAACCCAATTCTCCCGCCTTCCAAACACAAGTCACAGACTTACAAGTGGCCTGGAAAGTTGAAATAATAATAATAATAATGGAAAATGGAAGCCCGTGATCGAAGGAGGAGTGCCTAGTAAAAGGGGTGAAGCTGTATCTTTGGAATAGATTTGTTGTGTCTTAACTGCTTTTGCTGTCGTCTAACCTAATAATATAACTACCCTCTTCCTCTTGGGTTGCTTTTTCTTACACTAAAATTGAATAATACACAAGTAAAAGTAACGCTCTTAAAAAGCACTTCCTCCAACCATATATCTACTTGATTTGGTGAAGAATTATAGAAATGGATAATAGATTTGATTGATATAAGAAAAAAGTAAAAATATTTTGTATAAAAAAGAAAATTTTTATTTTGTAATAATTTTTATTTAAAATTGATAAAAATTATTAATGTGATATAAAAAAGTAAAAATGTTGAGTTAATTTTGAGAAACTTTTTTGAAACTCTCAAAGTCAATCCTGATTACTGTTTCCAAACAAAGCCTTAGGGTTTGGGTTCAAAATTCTGGTAAAGGGATGAAAGTCTTCCGGCCAGTTCCAAGGTCCACCAACCATAATGAGTCATTAATAAAAAGTTGTTGAGGATTAAGATGATTGTTAAATGAGGACCCTTGATTGATTTGGGTGATGATGGCTGATGGATGATTATATTGTGTGTAATCTTTCTGATGAGTTGGTGGTAAGTAAGTAATTAGTAAGGAGTAAATTCTTTTGCCGACACTGATGTTCCTCAGAGATTTTTCATTGATTCTTTTCTTTTATTGTCTCCTATAATCATGGGTTCTTTGATTTTAAATTCGAATCCATCCACTGTGTAAAGTTACTTAAAAAATTTGTCTTGGATCTCTCCTTTTAAATTTTAAATTGGTTCAGCTAAAGTTTGGAATCATCAATGACACACATATCGCACTTAGACTCTAGAAATTTTTTTTAAAACTATTTTTTATTCTCTTTTATGTGCCTTGGCTTTTTCTTTTTTCTTTTTTAACTGAAAAGGCACGAAGAGAAGGCCAACTAGGCAACTAGTATGTTTATTCTATTTAAGTAAAACCATAATAATATATACTTGTTAGGAGCCATATATGAGGGGCGTAAGGTGGTGAAAATCATTTACGCTTCTTCAAATTTGACTAAATTATAATTTGACTTAATCAAATCTGAATTTTTTTTATTAGCTTTTACACTGACTAGATAAAATGCATCACAAACTCAAGCTTATGTGGTTGCTTTATTGATTTCTCTCACTATTTCCCCAAATGGTCTTGAGAATTTGTCAAGCTTTGAAGAGTAAGTGCAAAGAAAATATATTGAAATTAATCCGAAGTAATAATTAGGGTATTGCACAATGCAACAAAATTCTTATTTGGGTCATTTATTTTGTGATAGCACATAAAAATAAATAAAAATTATTAAAAAAAAGAAGAAGAAGAAGAAGAAAAGAAAGAGAAGAAGAAGAAAGAGAGAGAGAGAATAACTTACACGCGCAAGCTACTAACTGGATGGGGCTAAATCAATCCTATGGCCAAAGAGGCCGAACTACTCCTTTAGCTACAAGATGGTTTGGTCACCCATTTGGCCGTGAATACCATTCTAACCTATCTATATATATACTTTTTTCCTTCTTTTTTTTTGGTTTTTTTGAAAAATATGAAACTTCCATTAATGAAATTTTATGAGCATAAAACTCTTATATAACTAAGAATACAACTCTAAAAAATCATAGTCAAAGGCAATGAAAGTTACAAAGTCATAAAAATAACTTCAAGCTTCCGCTAACTCATGTACAATTACATTTAAGGAACATATTTGCTTTATCCAGACTATATCTAGGACATGGGTGACCAAAAAAAAAAACTAAAAATTAAGTTATGATAGTTAAGCCCACATTGATTTACTTCATCATTTACTCAAAGGCTAGGACAACAAATTCACCCTCAACCCAAAGCCCCGCATTGATTTGCTTCATCATTTACCAGAAGGCTAGGGCAGCAAATTCATCCTCAACCCGCCCGAAGGCCAAGACCAAACAAAAAAAAAAAACCACAAGCAATAGCGGAGGAACATGACATTCTAGATATCCCTTCGGAAGATAGATACACCTTGTCTAAAGAAGACGATCAAATATAAGGCTGAAGAGACTATTTGAATCTAAATCTAGATCTAAAGCAACATGTCAGAAATGGAGACCGGAGAAGCTTACAAAGAAGACACCGAGAACTTCTACTACATATTGCTATATAAAAGAAGAAACTAATTCATATATATGTTATAAATAATCAAGAGCAAATAGAAGACCCTAGCCGCCAAAGAACCATTATAGAAGAAGAATATTATGAGGAGCCTCCCTCCTCTCCCCCCTTTCCCTTCCTAATCTCACCTTCCCCTTCTACTTTTTTTTTTTCCCCTTGTATTTTTGTGTTTTCTAGATTTTTTCAGCCATGTGCAGCAACTCACCACTTCCGTCCACCATTTAAGGTGTTGTGCCACCCATCTCCTCCATATGCTACACCACGTGCCAATACTAGCCAATGTCTATCATCTCATCCATTCCGGTTGTTGTTTTATAATGGTTGTATTTCTTGTTTTGCTTGTTTTGAATAAAAGTTTTTTTCTTCTTAAATATGTTATTGTGAGCGATCTATGAGAAAAATGATGTAGTTTCCCAACCATTTTGGGTCGATGAGGAGTAGATCTAGTCTTATCATAAGCAGATATGTGTGGGGGGTTAGGTTTTCTTTGTTTTTTGTTTTATAATTTTGTTTGAATAAGGATGGTCAAAACCTTTGAGTTGTGGATGTGATCCGTTTTCTAGCTCTTAGGCTTAGGAGAATGACTTTTGACATGGATTTTCTGCTACCAAGCTCAAGAAAGATGAGCTACCCATGCATTGAGTTTAATTTATCTGGAACATATCTGATGTTTCACTTGAAAATTAATCATGGGTTAGCAGATATTGTTGTTATAAATATGTTTTGAATTTTAGATTTTTGTGTAAGCGTCTATGACTTGTAATATCGTAACTTCAACTATAATTTTATCAGACCTTTTTGCTTTGTGATGTAAGAGCGTTTACGCTCATGATCCATCTTCAATGATACTGGAATAATTTTCCCCTTAAAAAAAAAAGAAGAGCAAATGAATCAATGTGATTGATAGCAACCTTAATTAGTTAAGGCTTGTTTGGAGTGCAATTTCAATAAGTGTAATTTTAAAAATTATATTTTTTAAAATTGTATTTTTTAAATCATCACTTTTTAAAATCGCACAGGACGTTTGGTAAAACATGTTAAAAGTAATTTTTTATCAATTGAGTGTTTGGATAAAATTAACATATAATTGCGATTTTAGACCAAATAGGTAAATATTGCCTTAAAAAAAATTTAAGCAAAATTGTGATTTTGGCTTAAATTCGCACATTTTCAAATAAACACCCTCTAGTCAACTTATTGAAATTGCAAATTTTTCCACAATTATAAAATTTGAGTTTTTAAAATCGCAATTCCAGACACTCCAAAATTGCAGATTTGGTTTTAAAACGCAAATTATTTTTTTAAAAACGCACTTTCAAATGGACCATAAGTAAGACAATTTTAAGAGTTAGAATTTATTGAGTCACTTTTTGAGTAAATGAACAGCAATTCGACCCAAAACGTTAATTAATCAAGGTTCATATGATCATATATAAAAGAATTACGTAAAAGACTCAAAGATTTGTTTTAATTTTGAGAGTGACTGAATTTAATGCAATCAACGTAACATCTCCAAATTAAAGAGTGTTTTTCTGTTCCTTCCATCTTATGGACAGCCAAACATAGCATTAATGTAATTGGGTGTGCAGAAATGTATCACTCTCTGCCAGCCGGCCATGGCCGTATAAAAAGAAAAATCCCCACTCTATGTATATATATACACACCATATGCAATTAATACCATGACCGAATTTTCAGAAGTTCCATCCATGCATCCATTACAACCAGGGACGGATCTATAGGGACCAAGGTCCCTGGCCACTCCCCAAGTCCTCCCCAAAAAAAATTTAGGTGTTAAAAAAATAATAATAAATATAGGCCATTGGCCCTGCTCAAAAAAATTTATATTATGGTCTCTCCTCATCGAATTTTCTAGATCCATCCTTGATTACAACCAGTAACAAGAGTGCCAAATGCATGCATCATGCATGTGGGAGTTTCTCTCTGTCATTGCATGTTTTACATGTGCTTGCAGCATTAGGACATTCACACTCACACATCACATGCATGCCGTGATCCATAACAATTAGTCCATATTTCTTGACCTAATTTGTTTTAATAGAGAAGGTTTCCTATATTTGTTTTGGCGTCAATTAATTAAATGTTGTTACCATTTTATGATGTTAATTTGGTGTTAGCAAAAGATGCTGATGACTCCTTTTCAACTCAACATATATATAAGAAATTTGCCATTGCAATGGAGAAATTGATTTTCGAGTCAAAGAGGCATAAACCATCTTTTGAAACTTGTCTCTCTCTATTTTTACCGTCCCTTTCTTTTAACGAGCAATGTTACATACTACATTTTTATCTGACTTGAGACATATAGCACTATTTGTCAACCTATGAATTGGCTCTTAATAATTAAAAAAAAAAATTATGACTGATGGACATTGTCACAGGAGTAGGATTGAGGGAAGCCCATCCTAAAGAGAAATCCAAAATATTTCATGATTGCCCTCGTTACCCTTGCATTGCAATTTGCAACCCCTGCTTCCCTTAGAACATTTTTGGTGAACTAGTTATTCTTTAACTAAAATTTGGCTAGAAAAATCTTCCTTTTTTTTTCCACTTTAGGTAGCTACTTTCCAAAAATACCCCACATCAAACTCTTTAAATCTTAATCTTACTTTACTCGGTTTAAATATTCTTATTTAGTCTTTATTTATTCTTACATTTACTCTTTATTCCAACAACCATATTCTTCCAATGGTGAAGTATTAATTAAGCGTCTTGGTGAGTTCTTGAATTCATCCCTAAAATCAAAAGAGCCTTACTAGATGAAGCAAAATAAAAATCACAATCTACATAAAAAAGAAAAAAGGGATTAATTAGTGAAAATAAGACTTCCATTCTTGTTCTTCTTATACATATTAGTGATTTTTACAACTTGCAATAGAATTTCCATACTTTTCATTTCAAATGAAATAGAGATGATTCATTTCCGACAATGCAAATGTTGGAGGGGTGTTTTTTGTCATCTCAAAAAGTAAAAAGACAAAAATACGCATTCACTATAACTAGCAATATTATCCAATTCAGATAAATTGGAGAGGATCTTATTCTTACTCTATGCCTCTATTGATGCATCATTGTTTTTCAAATTAAATAAATAGATAAAATTTATTATATTAATATATTATTTACTTTTATTTTGTTTTCTTTTTCATGGTGAGGTTGAACTCCACGTGCATGCTGTGCGGCATCAGGTAGCTAGCCCATCTCTTGTGGCCCATGCCCCTTCTTTAACTTGGGATGGGTAGCTCGGCTACGTAGGTGCTTCATCTTCACACGTAAAGTTAAATCTCACTGATCTTTTCGTACGTAGGAGGATATTTTCACATCCAACTTCATCCAAATATTGAAATTGAATAGCTTTTTTAATTCTCTGCCGGTTCATGTCTACAAAATCAAAGAGATTTATATATATAGTCGTCAAAAATTGACCAATAAGGGAATTTTGGATGGAGATGCGTAAGCATGACAATGTGCGGTGGTATGCATGGAGAGGGAGGGAGAAAGGAAGATAAGGCATAAGAAAAACACTCCATTATCTCCATATGCCTTGTACATGTAAAGACCCATTATATATTATGCCCCATTAATTTGACAACGTCATAATTAAGGGCATGAAGCACTACATATAAAGCAAGCCGCACTTGCTTTTAGACAACCTAATTAGCACTTTCCATGCCACAAAGGTTCTACTTTTCTTCTTCGGTAAGACTTCCTTTCTTCTTACGATTTTGTTGGTCAAAAAGGCGTATTCTTAAACAAAATCATGAAAAAGTGTTCCTATTTGGAAGTGCATTTTTCTACGTTTTCAAATTGTAGGCATGCATGGAAGTACGTATTTAAAAGGCCAAACACTTCATTGAATTTGAAACCGCTAAACCGAACGGACTCCAAGTAATGTTATAAGGTTTTCAAGTGAGAAATGATAAAAATCATTCTCTTGGCCATCTTTCAACTATCTTTGTACAGTAAATTAGTGAATTTATTATTAAATTTTTGTAAGACCCACATGAGTCTGTGAAGCAGATTTATAACCCCATGAATTAATGTTGAAACAGCTCACACAGCGGGCACAATTGGTTAGAGAAGTTATTAGGTGCTTGGGAACAGTCCCACATGTTGGAAGCAACATGTTTGAGCTCCATGGGTCTTTTGATAGGGACTTTGCTTTAAAGGATTAAGGCCATTGACGCACATCTGTCACATGGAGGAGGGCACATGGTCACCTTCCTTTCAAGGCCTCAAAATTGAGCATAATCAAAGTGGGTTCTTGTTTCAGGCTTTAGTGCATATGGAATGTTAGTTCAAATCCAATTAAAGGAGGAAGCTCGATCGATCTACAGTTAATTTGCCTCATGATAAGGTTGTAGATAATGGTAGATATGAATCATATATCTGATGCTGCTACAAACTTGAAAATTTTGAAAGAAAAAAAAATGCAGATGGAAGCTCTCCCTCTCAAAATCAATCCTTGATATATTTGGGTTTGGATTTTTTTTTTTTTAAAAGAAACAAGATAAGGAAAAAAAAAATCAGAACCCTAGTGATTTCTCTTGAACAAATGGTCATTTTCAGAATTTATCATATGGGATTAGGGCTTGAACTGATAGTGGCAAATTGATGGAAAATGACGAGGGCTAGAACATGGCTAGTGGGTGGGTGGGTGGGCACTTGTCATGATCCAAAGGGCCCAACTGTAGAGGAAAATCCAGGTTTCAAACAAATAAGCAAACATCGTGAGATACTCAAAAATATGTCATATCGCACGTACAGTGTGCGATTGTCCCGGCTAAGGAGAACAGAGCACATGAGCCTGGTCCCCATCTACAGCAGCCTAGAGGAGGGAGGGAGGAGGCCAAGCTAATGTAATATTCCTTTCTTTCTTTCTTTTTCTTCTTAAATTTTGAATGGCCGAAGAGGTTTTCTCATTTAAATGGTGTTGGTCCCGGAGTTGGTTACCCTTTGAAAGCTCCTTCTACAATCACGTTAACCCTTCATTGAAACTGCTAGCTTGCAAGATTTGTATGAGGACCATTCTTGATACTCAACCTATATGTAATTAAATGCACTAGTACTTGGTACTTGTATATTTTAAAAATATTCCTTTTTTATCCTTTTTTTTCTATTTTCAAAATTATGTATGGTAATAATTATTAATTAACGAAGATGCTTCAATCTTCTTTGTAGTGACAGTTTACGGTGTATTTATCTATGAAAACCCAAGAGCCAGCTGCCTCTTCCTAACTATGGACCAAAGGCCAATAAGATCTCTGGGCTCTGGAGCAAGCTGAAACGATCCCACATGTTTTACACGCAGCCCAGTCAATGTGGAGATTGGACCAATTAAGGCATATTGAAGGAGAAGGATCTGACATTCAGTAATCAGGACTCTGGACTCCTCTCGGTCTCGGGTATTTGAACCGACAAAAAAAAACTTGAAGCAGAATGGAAACAACTCCAAACAAACATGCACTGTTGCACACAGACACAGGACCAAACAGACAACACAACACTCATGCGGTCCACACATGACACCCATGACTCACTCCTTGAGTGAAAATGAGGAAACAAATGTCATGATTCAAATCCAATCAACCATTTGACACGTTCAAACTTCAAACACATGACATTTCATCATTTCGAACCAATCTCCAATCAAATATTCCTCGAGATAAAGCATCATGATTTCCGGCAACAAGAAGAAGGAATTTTTACCCTTTCATTTGACAACAAAACATGAAGTGCAGAGCAGTTGAACATAAACACACAATTGTCTACTTCCAACAGACAACCCGCTTGTTTGCACAAAATCAAATCTATACACCTAATCGGGTCATCCAATCTCATTAATGTAATATCTATCGGCCTAAATTGACACTGCCAATTGCAAATATCAAGAAAAAGAGGAGCCCTTATACAGATAAATTACTTGTTACCATTTATCTACAAATCTTTCATCATCTCTTTGTACTTGGTCCTGCTGTTGTCCTTGAGCAGCCATCCGCTCCCTGATCAACTGGCTTTCCACTCAAATGCTGTGAAGAATACGGGCCACTTTTTCTCAACTTCCCTGGAAATTCCTTGCTCAAAGACATGTTCTTTTTAATGCGATTTCGGTTAAGTAAGAACATAGTATTGCGAGGTGGTGGATGCAAAGCTCCTTCAACACAATCTCCTACCTGCGCACAGCCCCAAGGCCTGGACGGACCATCCTCACAAAATGGTCTGAGCCTTGGGAAACCAGTCCTCAGTCTTGAATGACCCCGTTGCTCAAGGCAGTTGTCCTCCTCCAATCTAAGACAAAGAGGGCAAGGAGGATCATGCTTACGTGCCTTTGGTGTTGTCTGCTCCAAACATTCTGCATGGAAAACGTGACGACATGAAAGAACCCCAGCCACTGGCATATCTCCACTTTTCACAATCCTACGAGAACTCCAAGGTGATCTTTGTGAAAGAAATTTCTCACATAAGCCACACCTAAAACCATCAGAATGGTTGCACGACCAACTGAAAATTTCGGACTCAAACGACTCAGAAACATCAGCAAAATCAGTGTTGCTGCTAGCACTGCTCCATCGGTGTGCATCTCTTTGTGGAGTGGCAGTCTCAAACTCTGAAAACCCAGCAACTACCGAATCAGGAGCTTCTCTAGAATATGTTTGAGCGGAAAAGGACAATGGGTGTATAGGTTTGGACATGAAAGAACGGCGACTTGAGAAGTTGCGGTGAGATGATAAGCGTGACTTGACTGTCGGCTCTGATTCGCTACTGTCTGAATGGGATGAAGTCGAGCCACCACTATCAGGATTTTCTGAGGATCCCTGCAAATATTTCATTCCATTAATGAAATTAGATTATATGGAGATAACAAATAATTGCCAAATATTCCCTTTTAGTTTCTATCTTTATAATCTCAGAGAGTGTCATTTTAATACCATACCTCCATGGTAGGTCTAAAGGATAATGGCGCCATAGCTGGATCTAGCAAGAAAAAAAAAAAAAAAACTATTCAGTTGGAAACTTGGTGCAAAGAGAGTCAATATCAATATTAGCAAAGCAAGAGTGACAACTGAGATTTTGTCTTGCTTAAAACATAACAGCATCTGAAGAGTGAAAGTTGGACCATCACGGTGAATCTTGAAGAGAAATGGTGAAGTTTTGATTCTAATTAACATATGGGCATATAAAATAGAAAAAATAGAATGAAACAACTTATGTCTGCTCTTGTCCAGAAGCAAAGTCAGTCTACACAATAGTTCTAAGCTAGATGAAGTACTAATAACATAACACCTCAACTAATGTGATGGCATTCAGAGTAGAATTGCTAGCAGGGGGCTAGGAGAAATCAGCAATCAATATCCACAACACAAGCTTGGACTATGACAAAACAAAAAATCAATTTTGGGCTCCAACAGTTCAGAATTCTACATAAAAACAGCAGGAGCTACAGAGCTAAAAGGTTCGTACTCCACTTTCCACTTAGCCCTTCCATTGATATATTTATATTACCTATTTTAGCATGATAACTATTTGCTGTATTGCACCAACTGTCGATTTTGGAGGGAAAGGTTCTAATTTAAAAAGATAATACTCTAGCTCAGAAATAATATAATTTCTAGGCTAACCAAAATTTAAAGGTAACCATCAAAGGAAAATGAATACAAACTACCCTTATGTGCGTAAAAGCATTCAAACTTGATCAATGGTGGATGGATTCTGGCCACCTTGATTTGTAACGGAATATGCAAGTACTGAAGGGAGGATGAGAAGAAAAGAAAGCCAACCACATTCGGGGAGAGAGAGAGAATAATGGAGGTATCATGCGCAGATTTGCTTGATTCAAGGACATCAAAGACCCAAACCTAAACTTTTAGCATGGATGGCCTATCAACCCCATAGATAAAAACTTTACAAATTTAAAAAACATAGTTTGAACAACAACAAAAAAACAGCAGATTTAGAAAGTCAATGCCTAATGGACCAACAGTGTCACCCTCTGTCCCATTCTTTTAGGAAGAAGAAGAGCCATTTGAGCTAAAGGTCATTGGCATATTCTATAAGTAGGTAATATGCAACCTCACTCTCTCTACCCCCACCCCCTGGAGAACAGTTTTTCCAAGTTCAAAAGGTTGATGTCTAAATGATCTAGACTCTTATGATTTGCATACATAAACTAACTTGCTGATTGTTTGGAACCTTTTGGTTGCTCAGCATGTGGACTTGATCTCAAATCTTACATCAAAATATGTTGTAATAAAGGCAATAATCCAAAATAAGAGATTATGATAAGTAAAGCTAATATAAAATAGGCAGGATGAAGGAAGAGAGAACTCTTATAAATGTAGCGCTTAAGCATGGACACAGCCTATCTTGACGAGTATATTGCAAAAATGGAAATCAGAGGTGAGAGACATAAACTCATTGTTTATAAATATCTAAAGCAATTTTTTAGATTTATAATAAATCGGAAAAGGTGAAATGATACGAGATTTAAACTCCAACATTACACCTAGAAATACATAATATGAAAGGAAGAAGGCAACTATCTAGAAATTCTAGCAGTGAATTGTATCTTGTTCATTGCACAAGAAACAATCCAGACTTTGGTCGAGATGGAGGTTGTAAGGAATGGTGGTGGGCTATCCCCATTGAATAGCCCATGTGCCCAAGATGGCATTTTCAATGGACCAGAACCGAAGAAAAGGAACATTGCCTAGTCCAGGATAAGAACATCTTTTTTAAATAGTTCCAATTTTTTCATCTTCAAATGGAAAATGAATGCTTTCTCGCTTGCTGGAAACTGAGTGAGGAGCTTCTGTAAAGGCAATTTTAGTTTCAAATGTACAACTAGAGAAGTTCATCACTTTGAAGATGTTGCTATCATCCCCTTTATGGTAAAGAGATTACTGTCCTGCACAATCATACAAGGGCATGAATATGCATGTACAAACTTCATATATGTATATGACTTCATGTCTATGTGTCCTGATATATCAACCAAACAAAAGTAAACCCCTCCAAATTTAATACTACCTACTAATTGAGAGCAAACATAAAAATGAATAAAAAATAGAAATGTCTATCAAATAAATCCCCCTTTAGTAGTAAATACAAACAACAGCGGTAAGCCAATTTGTTCTTTTAATCTATTCACCTGAGTGTCACATTAGTAACAGAAAATGAAGCTTAAAGAAATATTATTTTTGAGACATTATTACCACCCTTCTCAAATATAAAACATAAGTACATCATTATAAGTAAACATTAAAAGAGTTCATTGACGATTGTATTACCTCTTCTTGTTACAGTTTCATAATCATCAACACTGATTTCCTGTACTGCTGGAGGTGTCCACTGAGGACCCTGAGAAAGATCAGATGGACTACTTAAGAACAACCCAGTACCATCAGATGCAGAGTATTGATGGTTATAGAGACAGTTGCCTCTCACCCAGCTCCGACTTTCTTTACTGTTTGTTGATGTTGAAGACCCATACAGTTGACTACCTTCTTGTGAACCATATGGTAACCCTTCAGATTGAAATCGAAAATCCCATCTTGATGGGGGTGGCGAAAAGCTTGTATTAGTTCGCCAGTAAGGTTCGTGGGGACCCATTGACCAGTCCCTACTGGCTGTATTTGATCCATGTGGCCTTGCAGCCACACAACAAAGCGACCCCGTTTTAGCTATTTTCTATAAAACTCACCAAAATGTTCTGTTTGCTTTCAAACTTTATAAATTCAGCAACCAACAGCTAAATATTTACATCAGTTACTGAAAATAGACATTTCCAATTTATGCATGTTAGCTTATGCCCCATCTCATCTCACTCATCAAAATCACATGATACAATACATAAGAGTATTCATGCTCGCTTTCCTTTGTCCAAGTTTGATTAACATTTGCTCATGAATATTACCAACACACGCTACATAATCCACCAAAACCCTAACCATGTTCCAGAAATCAGATTCCCTTCAAAGTCTGATTAGCGCCATAGCACAAAGCCTATCATGAAAAGATAACAAATCAATCAGACATTATATTCTACACAATAAACCAATTACCAACAACCACCAACAATGGTCAAATAATATGTTTTAAGTCCACACATTGAAAATTCTGAATGTCAATCAGCCCTTTTGTTTTTCAAAGAGTTTCATTTTGGTCTTTTCTCCCTTGCACCATCTGCCAGATTGACATAATTTTCTGATGTGGCACTTTCTACTTTTGAAATTAGACCACATCACTTAAAAAACCATTACATCATCAAATTTCATCACTCCACTAGAAGGTGTAGGAAGATAGACCAAAACGAAACTTTTTTGTAGAACATGGGACCATGTGAAATTTTCAAGGGGATGAACTTGACATTTGGGTTATGTTTCTGGGATAAACACTTACTTTAACGCACCAACAAAATAAAATAGCTTAGAAGAATCATAAACTCGATAAATTTTATCCTATTCTCACTATGATTGACCCATGCAATAAGGGCACTTAATCCGAGTCAAGTTGCTTAACGCCCACAGGTACAGAACCATGAATTTATATGATAATTTCGGTGTGCAAAACCATGTTAAAATCATAACACGTAAAATACAATTGTTTAAAATGTCTGAGAACAACAAATTTCGTGACTAGAATCAAAAGGGTTTTTTTGTTCTTCTCCAAGATAGAGGAACTCCAATAACCTTTGCTAATCTAAGCTTCCATCACCAACAACCTCATAACACCGCATTTGTCATATTCCCGACCAAGAAGATAAAGAGTAATCGAATTGAAAATTAGACACGAAAATGCACGAGTCACACCAAATAATCCACTAGCTAAGCTCGTAAACAACACATTTTCCAGAGTAAAACAAAAAAAATAACAAAAAGGAAACAAAATTGAACAAAAAAAAAGAGAAAGAGAGAAACCACGACAGAGTGCACGTAACTGGAACTCACTAGGGTCAGAGTTTAGCTAAGAACCATTGCGGGGCAACACCAAAACCAGTAGATTACTGAAAAGTGAAAACTAAGCGCAGTGAGAACCCTCTGATATGCATGGGAAAAAAACATGAGAGTGAGCTTACGAGTAGAGGTTGAAG
Source organism: Carpinus viminea (assembly GCA_013348765.1). Lineage (NCBI taxonomy): Eukaryota > Viridiplantae > Streptophyta > Magnoliopsida > Fagales > Betulaceae > Carpinus > Carpinus viminea. The sequence continues at coordinate 5,658,848 of CP054671.1, forward strand.
AGAGACGAGGAGGAAGAACGCCACATGGGTAAATGCTCAGCGTGCCGACTGGATTTCGTCGGAGCATGAAATGAAAAGTGAAAACCCAAAACCCTAATTTATCGGAGAGAGGGAGATTACTTTTCTTGGATTACTTTCACGCCCTTTTTGCACTCAGGTCCTCCATTTTTCTTCTGCATCGCCCTTTAACCCCTTAAACTATATATTACTTTTTAGTTTGAACAAATTTGTTTTTCCTAAATTGAATTTTTCAACTTTTTTTTTTTTTAATGAATAAAACATATAATTTTTTTTTTTATGAATAACTAATTTATTAAATTCTCATATATTTAAAGAGCATGAAATTCTCACATATATTTAAAATATATATATAGGATAATCACTTAGCAAGTTGAATTTTTTTTTCCAAACTAATATAAAATAAAACTTTATGTAATGAATATTTAAAGAAAACTAATTTTAATGAAAACTAATTCTTAAGAATATGATTAAAGAAGGTAAGAAATGGAATTATAAATTATTAGATATTTTTCTGAATGCCCAATTCCTACCCTCAACTCCCAAGAATGATGCTTTATGGCTTATGGGGTCACAAATCACAAATAAGAAAATTGCAATAATTAGTGTGTAATAAACCTCCACTAGCAAACAAATAATACTATTCCTTTGTGCTATGATTAATCATTATAAAATAAAAATACCAGATTGAAATTGAATATAATATGATCCAATAACTCACAGGAGACTCCCCATTGTTATTAGACCTAACGACTACTCATATTATAGTGTATAATTATCATGGAAATCCACCACTTTATGACACCATTTTAATCATTGTCTCAATTATAATTGTTAGATGTTAATTGACATTCATTTTGATGTGGACCTCCCAACTTCATTAGATAATAATTACAAGTTCCAATCAAAAGTTATTTTTGATTTTTCTTTTTTCCGCTTTCTTGGGTTTTATCCCTTCAGTCTGAAGCGTCCTCTCAACTTATAAATGGGGTAGAAATTGAAGTCGAATAAATTTGTAATGAGATAAATTTGATAGGCTTTTAGAAGGAACGTGGACCTCCTTCAAATTTTCATTCAGGAATAAACCTCTCCGATGCCTTCTATTAACATTAATTGGTATTTATATAGACTTACAATTTGATAAGTAATATTCAAACTAATGATAAATCTAGTATTAAAATACTGATAATATAAATTAATCTTAAAATAAAATATGATCGTCATTTAATAGAAGAGAGCCCCTCCCGGTGTAAATCAATCATTTTATAGCATCCAATCACTATGTGACATATCATCAATTTAAGAAAATTGCAAAAAATGAAAGTGAAAACAATCACACCAAGTCAGAGAAGAAAAAAAAACCCGTAATCAGCGAAACCCATGCAAGACGCACGGGTCTAGCTAGTCATGAACGCCTCAAACCCCATCGGCCGTGACCCGCCTCAAAACCCGTTTATAATGTCCCAAAACCCGTTGCTAATACCTTAAAAATCCATTTCTAATGCCCCAGAACCCATTTTTAATGCTTCAAAACCCCATTTTTAATGCATCAAAAATCGTTTCTGATATCTCAAAACTCTTTTTTTTTTTTATTCAAAACTAAAACTTAGAGGTGAAAAGTTAATCCTTTAGGGATTTTATTACCTTAAAATCTAGTGTATCTTCGTTCAAGTTATTTTTGTGCACTTTTTATGTTTTTGCTTATATGTCAGTTATTGATTGGGGGCTATAAAAATGAGGTTTTAAGGCTCATCCTGATATAAGTTAAACTCTTAATAGAATAATACTCTAATACAACTTTTTAACTTATCTCCATATTACTTATGCAACATTTACGGTGTCAATGGTTCTCTGGTACTCTCACATCAAAAGTAGGCGAACAGCAGGGCACACTGCAATTGAGAACATCGACGCCTTACTCTTGGTGTTACTTACAAGCTATCCCATATATGTGGGGGTTTATAAAGAAGGCGTTAGACAAGAAAGCCATGCTAAGCTCAACGCCTGAAAACCCAGCTTCAGATATATGCATTCCTGTTTCCCTGGTAAGGTGACACCCATCAGAGACTGTCTGTTGCAGAGGATCAAGAACACCCTGTAATAATCTAAGACTTGTTCCATCTGCACCACAACAACAACAATAACAGAAAGGAAGAAACAAAAAAAATTAAAAAATTTCCCATTCAAGTAGTGGATACAACTTTCTTGCCTGTGAATCAAGGAGTTCAGCTCAATACCTTTTGCAGCCACGTGTTCCACAAAAAGGTAAAACCCACCGGGTTTCAGCACCCTCTTCACCTCTGAGTCCAATGATAAAAATGAAAACTTTCAATTATTTAGAATCATAAAATCTATCCAAGTTACAACACAAAAGACTCCGAGATGTGCATTTTCAAAGTAAGATCATTCAATCGGTTTTCAAGTAGCAATCAATGTAAGCATGAATGTTGGTGATGCTCCATTTCAGAGTGGACGGATTTAGAGCTTCAAATGCCAGGAGTTATGAACTTAACTCCTTAAATATGTAAAAACTAAAATGAAATGTTTTAACTGCTAGATGGTTAAATACCTTTCAGTGTCATATCAACATCTTTAACAGAACACAAGACAAGTGTTCCAACAACTGCATCAACAGAAGCATCACTTAATGGTATAGCCTCCCCAACCTGGATAATTTGAGCATCTTCAAAATCTAAAGAACAACTTTGTAGTTCACAACCAGATATAACCAAGGGGAAAAAAACAATGAAAGCAACATTTGAATCCAGTTGCAGCTTTAACTAGATATGCATATGTGACTAATAAAGTACACATCACTAGAAGATGTTTCAATTGCTTAAGATACAAATCACAGGCCATCAATGATCAATCCAGTTGTTGAAATTAGAAACAATTTCCAATGGATCTTCCCTGTCCATCCATCAACTTAAAGGTCTAAGAAACATCAAAATGTTTTCCAATAATTTGGGTGCTTTTCTCGCATTGATAGTTTCAAAGCAAAAATATAACCAGGTTGCAGTATCTTTTCCAGATATGATATCATGGGCAGTACAGTTTCCAAGCAGAGAATACCACCATCATAAAAAGTTTTGAGGAAAAAGTAGCGACAGGGAAGCATTCTTACTGCTTGTATAAATTCAAATTTTGCAAGCGGCAGGCCAGCAGCCACTGCTGCTGCCCGTGCATACTTTTCCATCTTTCCATTGGGATCCACACCAAACACCTGGACATCAGCATCACCGGCATAATACTTGAGATTAGGGCCTGTGCCAATGCCAATCTCCAACACCTTACGAGCCTTCCCCTTCAAATTACTGAACAATTGTGACTTGTAACCTGCAATCTTACCGAACCACATAGAAGATTTCACAAAATTGCAGCCAAGGAGGTGTACACTTGAAACGAGAAGAACTGGTCAATAACAAACACCAAACCAATTGATATTAACCTCGGCTTCATAGGACTTCATGCATGTATCCATAACCGATGCATAGAACTCCTCGTACCAATCTGGTCTCGGAGGGTGAACCTTTTTCAGCGCAGTCTACACATACAACTTCAGTTGTGAACTACCGCCATTGATACAGTACTTAAGCTTATGCTAGTATAAAATCTGAGAATGTAATTTGTATATATAACGCATTCAGTTACACAAGACAATTACAAAAATGTTTTAGATGAACAATAACACTTAGCTATGATAAGCTTACATTTGAATCTAGATACAGAATATCAATATTTGAATCCAGTTGTAGATTGTTATCTTGCTTTGACGTAGGACTCTTCAATGTGGGTACTTCGCTAACAGCTAGCATAAATCAAATTGGAACTGGAAGCATAACATTTTGGAAACAATTGAGACAGAGAGTTGTACCATATAATCGGACTGTAAATTGGAGGCGTTGGAGGGGCATATTGGGAACAAAGCCGTCGCTGCCGCAGCTCCAGTGAAACGCCTTCTTGTGCAGGAGCATAATATGCTGGAGCAAGAGGAGTCCGGTGCAAGTTGCTCACCGTTGCTTCTCTTCGGCGATTCTGGGTTGACCCGTGCTGAAGACGAATTCTCGTACTTCAAGTCAGCGCAACAAAAGGGTATGATTTTGGCACGTGGAAGTTTAACGTTAGAAGAGCAGCAGGAAATACTGCTGGGGAGGTAGAAGAAAACGAACGACGCTGCAGGCGACGAGTAAACGACCATTTTTTCCCCTTTTTAAGGTTTCAGGGGATTGCAGACTGTCGGGTCATCGAGGTGAGAGTAAATATGTTGAGTGCTGCTTTTACTATTGACTGTTTATAATTGGTAAAAAATATAATTAGTCGAAAGTTTGACTGATTACAATTTACTTAAATAATGCTATACTTGCTGACACGTATTAGTAGGTAATTTTAAAGCTACTAAATAAATTTGGGCATCTCCTTGCTTTGGAACTTGGCTCATTGGGCACATTCTCGTCAATTTGGTATGCCAATTCCCATCTCCTCCTTGTGATATCTATGAAATTGAGTTGGGGGAAAAAGAAAAAGAGGAATTGTTACTGGTGTATGCCTTCTACGTACTCGAATATTTCATTGGCTCGTTACAATTTACGCCAAAATTTGCAAAGTTTTGCTTATTGGGTTAAGCACCTTAAAAGGGGGCTGATCATCAGCTTCAAACTTTACATAAACATGTTCTGTTTTGAGTCTAGCACAGACAGCTACTCACGGCAACTCTGATGCTCCGATGCAGTACTTTTATTGTTCACACCATCAGAAGCGATATTGCTATTGTCGTCACCGTCTAACGTGCAGCTCTGGTCCTCTGAAGAAATTGTGTTGTCGTTGCCGTCATCAACTGTTAAAAACAAAAGGCAAAATGGGAGCTCAAACATGGTTCTTGCAAATAATAGGTGGATTTCAGTGGTTGTGCTCTAGGACATAATAGATCAATTGTTGCACATACCTTCACCAGAATCACCACCATCATCTGCAGGAGCATAAGCTGAGCGCCTTGAACGAACTTGCTGGTGTGGCGTGGGCTGATGACCATAACAATGACAAGAAAAAAATTGAAAAAGAAAGAGCATTGTCAGAACTACCGTAAATGGAATAATAAAATACACAAAAAAAAAAAGAAAGAAGCATCCGTAGATGAATAGGCCTTGATATTAACTTTATGTTGCTGTGAATTAACTGGTTACTTTTTATTTGTTTATTTTCTTCTTCTTTGTTTCCCTTTTTGAGGGAGTTGCAACAAATTATCGCAGGAGCAGAAGGTCGGTCACTGTTGAGGACAACATTGCTTGTCCCAGCCATTATCAAAGTGAAATCCTTAGTGATATATTCAAGGGAATTAATGCTATAAATCAACCTCCCATCCCCCCAATACCTATGATGCATGGTCTCCCCAACCAAAAAATCAATCAGCCAGGTGTTATAGGAGACAATGCCATATAGACATAAGGGGAATGAGGGGGGATGTATAGCATTACTCATTCAAGGGAGGCCCAACACAAGCAAACCCCCGACTGGTAGTTTAAAACGTGAAAACTAGCAATAACAGAGATAACTGATAGAGCTTTAACTTCCCATATGAGCGAGCACATGGGCATAGATCATCCTTTTACCATGCCCCAAGTTGTCTGGAACCAGAGGTGGCAATTTCTTTGTCCAACCCATATGAATGACCCGTGTAGAAACAGTCTTTTTTTCCAATTTTAAATGTCTGCTTTATAGGTGGGATTATCATGCCATTAATCCCAAGCAGCTCCATATATAAAATTTAAAACTGTGATGAACAAGACCATGCATTGCCCTTTTTTTTTCTTTTTCCATAGCATGTAATGAATCTATAAAATTAATGTCTTGATAGGTTGTGTCTAAAACATGAAGTAGAAAAACCAAACAGCTTAACAGCAAATACCTGCAACTTTGGGCGGAGTGCTTCAAGGGGTCCTTTGGGCTTTTGTGCTCCTTGCTGTTCAACAAGTCAAAGAGGTGGGACAAGACATTAGGCATTTAAACTAGAAATCACGCAGTCAATATCAAAATTCAGAGTTATAGCAATTACAGTTACTTGGGAGTTCTAAAGCAGTCAAAATGAGTACCTTTCCCAATGCCCAGTCAGCAGAATCAAAAAAAGCACGTTCATGATCCTGGCATAAAATGACATTTATTTGTGGTGATTTTCACTTGGTAAAACTTGAACTGAATAAATGTCCTCAGAGAGAGAGCGAGGATGAAAAAGAAGAAACATTCACCTTGGATATCAGTGGAGGCTTCCTAGGTAATAGTCCCCCATACTTCTTCTTGATAATTTCCTCCTGCAGAAGGCAGAATAGTAGACAATGATTCTACTGAATAAATCCATATGAGACACATGATGACCATGGACAATAACAGGAAATTCTAAAAAAAAAACTTATTCTATCCATATAAACAGACATTTTGTGCACACCACCTTACAATTCTTGGGAAGTAAACCGCATTGCTTCTACTAATTTTATATTATTTTCTGGGTCTGTGGCTTGCAGGGAAACCAAGAACTGTTTCAAAATTTCAGTCAAAGAATTTCTTCAGGATTTCATGAGATACTTCTGTATAAATAACAGAGCAGGCCAGAAGTTTTTACAGGTCTTAGTCTTTATAGTCCACTATCCTTACTATTTAAAAAGTCCCTATACTTGCATAAACTAACCAAACTGTAAAACGAAGATGCGGCACTATACCTCCTGCTGGGGTGAAGGCATGGGATTCTCATCATTTTGATCCAAAGCTTTAGGGTCTTCCATAGAACTGTAAACATCAATTTGATTGTTAAGAGTATTATCAGTAGGCTCCTGCTCCTTTACATCCTCAATATTTGTGCCTGACATTTTTTGCTTTCTGCATGGTTGACAACAGTGCTCATGAACAAATGATTTTACATCTTTCACAAATGAGAGACTAGGTTTTTATACTTGTCAAGTGCAGGCTTTCAGTGCACTGTCCAAATAAAAGAGAGATTGCACAGCAATTACACTGCAGTTGAAATGCATCGATTCATGTTGCCAATAAATATAATAAAGTCACAAACATGAGTGATATGTCAGCAAAATTACACAGATAAAGCCCTGTAATGCGCTATAAACATGAATCAGTTCATTAGTGTCTGAAATCACAAAACTTACAGTAGTAACAACACATTATACAACTGTTCTTATAAACTCACTTACATTCTTCATTCTTGCCATTTTTCATTGCCCACTAATTCATCTCAGCATAGCATCCTCACAGAAACTAAACTCTGAACATATTTTTTCGTACATTCCATACAGGTATTTTTGACACTTGAAGTATGATCTCTATTATCACCTAAAAGGTATTTTATGGCTTAATTAATATAACCGAATTCATACAGGACACTCAAGAAGCAGACTTCCTCTTTATCCATCTAACTCTAAGATCTCAATCTCCTCAATATTTTATCCTTTCCAGTTGAATGTCAATGCATTGCACTTATGATTGCTTCCATAAATGTTCTGACTACCAATTGCAACTGTTCCCAGTCACCGCCTGAAAATGTAAAATGTCATATTTATGCACTTTAATCTATAAGTTGGCTTATCCTAATCATCTTCCAATTGATTTATTAGGATGGTTATTTATCATGTACATCCTGACTGGTCCCTAAACAAAACTTCAATAAATTGTCATAACCAATTCATGCACAAGTCAATTCAGTTAGCAAGTTATGTATGAGTGCACATAGATTCTTAATTGATCTGTGGAACTGGTCAGAGCTACCGTTAATGGTCCTTAATTATCATAACGACTGGGGCAGTGAACAGAAGATTAATCATCATAAGAAATTACCAGGTAGTTTTCAAGCATTCAAATCATTGCCCATTTCACGCAAAATCACAAATAAAAAGCCAAGCGAAAGAAGACCCAGATGAGCAAAGCCGGTAATCTATAATGGGCTGCAAATTTCTTTGGATAACAATGAATTTCGATATTGATATTGACGAACCCGAAGCTCGTTAAAGCATGGCAGTAGGAGAATAGAGACAGGGGACAGAGATGAAGGTTGGTTCAAACCTGATCGGATCCGACTGAGAAGCTGATGGAGAAATGGGGGCTCCAACCCAAATTCACGGTCCGATCAGAGTGAATCAGATTGGAGACTACGCAGCACGCAGAAAATCTTTGAGCGTGGGGTAGGCGTGGTCATGGGCTTGGAGATCGAGTGGGTTTTGTAAAGAGTATCGGCTTGAAGAGCTGGACTGGGCCTGTGTTTCTAAGCTTCAGCCCCGAAATTATAAAACAAATAAATACACAACCATCATTTATAGGGAATGGGATCGAAAGAGAGAGGATCTGGTTAGTAGTAAGGGTGTTCAAGCGAGTTGGTTCCAACCGATTATTGATTATAACCGTAAACTGATAATTGATAACTGCTAATCGATTTGATAGTTGGTTATTAAAAATCGCTAATCGACTAGGACAATTGCGGTTAGCAGTTTATATATAATGTGGTTATAACTAATAACCGCTTTTATTTATATATAATAATATAAATATTTATTAAATATTTATATTAATAAACTATTAAATAAAACATCCAAAATGATGCCGTTTTGGTGTTAAATATATAGATTATGGATTTGTCTTTTAAATTTTTTCATTTAAACTTGGATTAATGGATTTGGGCTAAAATTTATTTGGCCATTTTTCTTCATCTTTTTTGTAACATTTTGGCATTAAACCCTTAAAATAAGACCAAAAAATAGCAAAGTAAGGCCCAACACATTTAAAAAGCCCATTTAAAAAAATAAGGTTATAACCGCATGATTATTAAATTAAATAACCTCTAACCGTCGGTTATAAAATAATTTATAACCGTCTAGGCGATTGTGGTTGCAGTTATTAAAAATCAATAACCGCCAAAGTCAGTTGTAGTTACAATTATAGCCAAAAACCGACGATAGAATTTAAGAAGATAAAATGGTATCTTTAAATTTTTAAGACTACTTTACTCTTTTGTTTTGCCTTACCGGTTTCTTCATTTCCTTTGAAATGGAGGTCCTTTTGGCTATTATAGCACATCATGCATCTCTTGGTTGACAAATGAATGAATGACACAAATCTCTTCGCTCATCTTTTTCGTTTTGTTTTGTGTTTTTTTTTTAAGTTTTAAAAATTCATTTTTCAATTTTGTAGTCTTTGATCTTGTCTTGTATGAGTCAATTTTATCAAAAATTAATTGCATTTTTTTTATAAAAAAAAAATCACATTTTTATTAACTCAATTTTGAAATGACTATTTTTTCTTACAGTCTTAGAATCTGTTTGGTATTACGTTTAAGAAATAAAACTTTTAAATAAAAAAGAGTTTTGAGGCAAAAGCTTTATTTTTAAACTTATGCAAAAAAAAAAAAAAAAAAGAGAGAGCATTTTTTAAAGCAATTTTTATGTTTTGTAACCCTTAAAAGTGCTTTTTTTTTTTCAAATGGACTTTTTTAATTTTAAGCCTCTTAAATGCAATTCCAAACAAACCCTTAATGTGAGATGAACAAAGTTTTCCTTCAAACTGGATTTGAGGAATTTATTTCAACCTAGGGGTGTAAAAGCGGGCGGTTCAACCGCCAACCGCTATAACCGCTAACCGTTTAACCGCTTAACCGCTAACCGCTAACCGTTATAAATATATTTTGGTAATTATAATTATAATAATATTTATACATAACTTAATCAATTGATCATTAATGATTAAATCACATGATCAATTGATCATTAAATCATTTGATTATATAATAACAAATTATATATATATAATATGACTCATAAGTCATAAGTCTACAAGTTAATCATATGATTCATATTATTCATGTATAATGATAGTATGATACTTACAATTAAATTAAACAATGTATTACCTATAACCACAATTGAATCAAAGTATTATTAAATACTTTATACTTAGAAAACATATATCACATTATCTTAGATTTAAGATAATTTTATTATATTAATATAATTTGTGATTTGTGAGATAATATGATCATTTAATTTAAGTATGAGTGTATGACCATTAGATCATTAGGAATTTACGACTTAGGAGTTTGAGTATTATCATTAGATAATAAGTTCAATTCCCAAAAAAAAAAAACTAGTAAATATGATAATAATTTAAATCATTAATCATATGATCTAATTTAATGAGATCATATGATTATATAATATCAAAGACATAAGTTTGTAATTGAATAAAATATTTTTAAAACTGTATATATTTATATCTTCTAGCATTTATTTATTTAATTTTTCATATATATATTGTCTATTTTATATTAATAATAATAAGAATGAATTTCACATCAAAGCGTGTAGTTTGAGAAAAAACGCATTAAGGGTTAGGGTAGGAATTTTTATCTTATTCTCTTCTCCTTCCCTATCTCACTCACGCCGTTGGCCGTCTCTCTCTACAGACTCTACCTCTGAACCATCTCTCTCTCATCACCTCTTTCTCTTTGATTCTCTCTATCTCGTAGTTTTAATGTTTTATTTGTATCATTTAATGTTTTATTTGAACTTTTTTTTATATGATGTGTTGACCTTTTTTTATATATTTTATCGAACTTTTTTTATATTTTTTTATATGTTGTGTTGAACTTTGTTTTCTATATATATATATATATATATTTAACCAATTATGAACTTATGATTTAATATTTAAGGATTTTTTTTTTAAAAAAATTAAAGTAGGTCAAATATGTATTTTTTATTTTTCAATATGAGCTTTTTTTAGAGTAATTTGGCCCAAGAAGACACCTAAAAAAGAAGAAGAAGAAGAAGAAGAAGAAGAAGAAAAAGAGAGAGAGTGAAAAATGCTATAGTGCTTAAAAAAAGCTCAAAAATGACCAAAAAATGCCCAAAAAGCCTAATTTTAAAAAAGCGGTTATAGCGAGCGGTTAACTGTTTTACTAACCGTTAACCGCCAACTAACCACTAACCGCTATCCGCTAACCGCCTAGCGGATGCGGTTAGTGAAATTTAATAACGCTAAAAGCGATTCACAGTTATGATTTTGTCAATAACCGCTAACCGTAACCGCCTTTTCACTCCTATTTCAACCTAATCTATAAAAATAACATATATCATTTTCTTTAATATCATGTGAAATGTACATGAGTTTTTAATAAAATTTATTATAACTTTGTTCCGACTATTAAAACAAATCACAAACTCTTGAAAATACTTTGCGGGTGGTTTTCGTGAGTAGAAAAATATGTTTTGCAAAATAAGGTATTGATGTTGAACCAAAATGGTTTGGGTTGGCTTGTTTTGATGATTTGAAGATAGAAGTAAGAGAGTATTTTTTTTCCAAGTCCCACATCAAAGACAAAAGAAGGCAGTAGATAGGAAGTAGGGACGGCTGAGTTCAGAGTTCAGAAGAAGAAGAAGAAGAAGAAGCAGCTAGAAGAAGTGAAGCTCGCTCTTCAATTTCATCATGATCAAATTTGCCAATTTGGTACCAATCACCAACCGGCCCATGTCACCCTCACCCATAGCCCATACCCCATAACCACTACTGCCATTCCCATTACGTCACCAATTAATGCCCATCTCCTCACACTTCTTTCAATTATCTCTCAACATTAACACTACACTTTTTCTTACCTACCTAATTCGATCTTTTTGGTCGGTTTGGGATGATTGACGCGTTTAATTGATAAAAAAGGATTGAGGGTCGGACAAATTAAAATTATTATTAAATTTAAGATAAATTTTTAGTTAATTTTAATTTAATTGTAATTTTAAAAGTCAAATGTAGCGTTAAAAGCTATCGTGGAATCCGAATCCAAACCCATGTCGACCCCTTGAAATGCATAAAAATTTCTCTGACTTTCATCCCTGAGATGAAAGAGAGAGGAAAAGAGTTGTCGATTTGGTTCGACACCTCAATCATGGTAGGTGTGCAGAGTACAACTACCATTGTATCACTGTACACATCAACTCATACAAATACAGAGACATATTGAGACATGTCTACTAGCTAGAACAACACACTTTTCCTTTCCACTCTTCTTCTTCTTCTTCTTCAGCCCAAATACCCTATACATGGCAAGCGCTTACAGAGGCATGCATGTCTATGGCCTATGGGGGATTTGATCTTTAAGTACAGGTTGGTGTTTATGGTATTATTCATCCATGGTCTTACATGTGGAGGATGGGAGGTAATGCGCTGCAGCCAAGGATGACTTGCCGATACCTTTGATGATCCGGCCGGATTCTTTCTATATATTGCAATTAATTAATCGGCAAGTTATCTTTGGCTACATGTTTATCCCCTATTCACATGCTAGATCTATGATGATAATGATATATAGTGCGTGGCAATAGCCATGATCATCAGTTCATCACTTCACATGCTGTGGAAGAGGTTTACTAGCTAATTAGGAGATGTTGCAGCTAGCAAGTAAGTTCTCTCTTTACGATATTTCTCTCAATGATTTGGTCCAAGTGCATTGTTCCACACCCCAACTTCCATCTTCATTTACACGTGAAAATTCATGTGGCTTCTTATATATGTTTTTAGTCTCATCAAGTTCCATCTCTATCTACATTATCTTGCTTCCCTCTTTCCCATTCACTATTCCCAACAAATCAATTAAACTCCATTTGATAAATGAAGATCTCATCATCTTAATTTTTCCCCATTTTCCCCTTATTCTTTGTTTTTCATTTTATAATGATCTTTGAGAGAGAGAGAGAGAGAAAGAAGAAGAAGAAGAAGAAGAAGAAGAAGAAGAAGAGGGGGTTTTCTAGCTAGCTTGACACCAATGGAAGTTGGAGTTGAATAGTTGATTGAGGGAGCTGGGTTTAATGCTCGTTGAAGATCATGGCTAGCTGTTGGATATGGTGAATTAATTACTCAATTCTTATTTCATTTAGGCCTCCATATATTCGGCATAAGATACAATCGATGGTGATGGGTGACCATGTTTTTTTTTTTCTAGTACTTGATGCAGAAATTCAACCAAATTAACCTCAAAGTTTTATAGAAGTAAATAAATTTTAGAGTAGCAAATTAACATTTTGCATATCATATAGTAGCAAAATGAAGTCTTACCAAACCCCAATTGGGTAATCCTTCGATTGTCCATGTGATCTTGTTCTCTACATGGTGAAATCCAAATCGTTAATTTTGAATGAATGGTCTAATTCTTTAAAACTGTAGACTTCTATATATAATTCTTTAAAATTACATGATCTAAATTCTTATTTGGACCGTTATTTTAAAATGAATAGTAAAATTAGTTGTCTGTCATATTTTTAGGGGGTATTTAGTGGCCGAGTGGATCTAAAAGAGCGGCTCAAAGTGACTGAACTCTAAAATCTTGAAATAGTTGCAATCGGAGATAGTAAAACCATCTTTAAACTTCTGTTCGTTTATCGGCAGCCGCCGCCCCCAAAAACCCATGAAACCACTAATCTTTGTTTTCGTTAATTTCTTGTTGGATTAGGATAAAATGTTTTGATCGATCCTAATTAATCCCTAAATGTGAAGGCTATTTTAAAACTGTAGGCCGTAAGAATTCATCGGAAAGTCACATTCGTTGGAAACCAGTTGCATTGGCCCACGTGCCAGATACCACTTGGTTAATTCGTACCGCTTTTCCATTCCCTAAACAAGAGGTATACTGGGATAGTCCTGATTGGTTAATTGCATCATTCCAACCTACACATTTCACCACTTGGCCTCGATCGCATGCAAAAAAATGCGAGCATTTATACAGCTGACAATTTTTTTTAAATTAACTTTGTAATTAATTTAAGGGCATTGAATGGTCGTACCAAATTTGTAAAGACCACTTGTTACTATTCATGGCATGCCTTACTAGGGTATTGGAAGAAGGCCCATATAGATATAATATTTGAATTCTCTAGGAGTACACTTATCATCGGCAAAAACTTGAGCTTTATCCAATTTGTGTGAAAGAAGCGTATTGCATGGTGTTCCAAAGATCAAAGCCCCGGATACCCGATTATAAAAAATTAATAAGTTTAAAGAAAATGCCCATATTTGTTTAAAATATCCACAAGATAAAGCAACAACTTAACGAGCAGGTAAATAGGGTTTTGGGATTATTGATATAATACAAAAGCTTCATCCCAAGTTTACGTGTATAGGTAAAATCAGGAGCCCAATCACAGAATGAAACTTGGCCTGCTTACAGAAGGAAGACCCAGCCACACTTGAACTTGCCCAACCTATCCCACTTTGATTGTTTCCAAGTGGTGGATTCTTTTAGAAACTCCAAATCTGCTTTCGTGGTATAAACTATGAAGGCATTAGGCATGCGCGTCTTGTCTCCCTTATATATATATATATAACAGTAGTTTCAGCTGATCATAGCAAGATCATATCCTCCAAACAAAATGAAGGAAGGAGCAGTTAAGGCTGCTGGTGATCAACCCAATTCCAAGCATTCAAACCGAGCAGTACAATGGGTGATGAATAGAAGGCTCTCTCTGGTGGACTTCATTCTTCGACTTCTTGCAGCTGCTGGAACGCTAGCAAGTGCGGTGGCAACGGGTACAACCAACCAAACACTTCCATTTTTTACACAGTTTCTCCAATTTACTGCCCAGTACAACGATATTCCCACCTTCACGTAAGTAATTTAATTTAATTCTCACCATGCATGCATGATACGTACAGAAATTAATTTAATTTTTTTGTTTTTTGTTATAATAAGTAAATTACTTAATTGAGTGATAATCTATATATATATATATATATATTGATCAACAGGTTCTCTGTGATCGCGAATTCGATTGTATGTGCCTACCTTGTTCTTTCCCTTCCCCTATCTATCTTCCACGTCATCAGGAGTGCACGAAAAAATAGCGGGATCATCTTGCTCATCTTTGACACGGTACCTTAATTTTTCTATTCTTTTCTCTCCTTGGAACATATATATGATTTCAAAGATTGTATTATTAGTTAGAATTAATATAAATTAAAGGTTTAAATTTGCCAATTCATATTAGCTTAAGCTTTTAGAATAAGTATATATATATATGTATTTCTATTTGAAGTATAATTCAAATCTGGTTATTAAGGTAATGTTGGCTCTTCTCACTGCTGGAGCTTCTGCAGCGGCAGCTACAGTATACTTGGGATACAACGGCAATGCAAATGCCAACTGGTCATCATTTTGCCAACAATACAACTCCTTCTGTGACCGCATTTCTGGTTCTCTAATTGGCTCTTTTGGAGGAATACTCCTCTTCATTCTGCTAATTATTGCATTGGCTGTAGCAATATCTCGACCCTCATGATCATCTATCACGACAATTACATATATATATATATATATATATATATATATATATATGCATGAACAAGTTACATCTATGTATTATAATGTACAGGGCTTGTTTAGTCTCTAACATATATATTGGTGTATGTTTGAGTCTTTTGATGTTTATAGAAGTCTTTTTTTCCAGATCTTCCAACATTTCCCTTCACATTATAACATGATTTAAGCTGTCATATAATTCCTTCAATCTGCATTTTACATGAAAAAGAAAATAAAATAAAAGAAGAAGAAAAAAAACAACAAATACTGCAAAGAGTATAGCAGAAGTCACTGAAGATCGTTTAATCGATCACCTTGTAATGGCCAGAAATCTTTGATTGAGAATTGCAGCCATGCTTCCGTTAAGGCACGTAGACAAATATATAAATATATAGTCTGCAACTCCTTGCACTATATACGCTAATTAAGCAAATAATGCCACAAGATCATCTATTGATTTCAATGTCTTCTCGTAGTATAGGTACGATTCATATACTTTTGGCGTGCGAACATAATAGTCAAGCTGAAAAATAAATCATTATCATTTGTTAGAATATGAACATTTTGTTTTCACAACATATATATATATATATAACACTAAACATTGATCAATTTCGTAAATAATTATGTCCAAAAATTATTCTAACCAAATATAACGTTGAGAAGCAGATCGAGTCAAATTTTCCAATTGGGCTAGGCTTTACCTCAAGCATGTTATCTACCAACTCGTTTGCGGTCTTAACATAATCGTTTCGGCGGCCTTCGGGCAACGTAGTGATGGCATTTTTCAGATCCTGAGAAAGATAAGCCTGCTTCAGCCGAATGTAAAAAATGACATATCTCCAAGACATGGTCTCCAACATCTCCCTAATGCTATGCAGCCCCTCGGCAGTTTGCCTAATCCTCGCCACCGCGTCTTCCGGCGACAACCCGGGCTCAAAAAACCGCTCCTTTATAAATGAACGCGTGCCCCAATTCTGGGCCAGAGCTTGAGGGGTTCCTTGCAAACCAAGCGCCGCCATTGAAGTGGTGGCAAATAAAGTCGTCACAAATTGTCGTCGATGGGTCGACACATTTTCTTCTCCCGGAAACGAGGCTTCAGCTCTTGGGAGTGAGCTTCTTTTCCGGCAGGTTTTGGTGAGTTGGGGATGGAGGGGAGTGGTCGTGTGAGTGAAGCTGGACATGATGGCTCAAGGACAAATGTGAAGGAACTTCAAAGTCGCAAGAAATTGTGGTGGTATGGAGGATTTCTGGGCAGGTGTAACAGCTGACCGTGTTGCCCGTCAATCCAGCATGGACCATAGCTTCACGCCACGTGGTAGTTATCTTGTTTTGGTGGAGGCTGGGCTTAGCCTGGGGTCCGTTTAAGCCCAACTAAGATTGAAACTCAGCTCGGCTTTTGCCCTTTGAGTGGGCTTACTAACATTTCTTTTTATTTTTTTGCCACTTTGATATGTTTAATTTTTTATTTTTTATTTTTTATTTTTTGACATTGATATGTTCAATTGCTTCTAGAAAGAATGTGCCTGAATTACTTCTAAATTCCAGTTCATTAGATTTAGAGACTTGCTTTGGTGGCCGAAACTTCTCCTCTAGGTAGATAAATATGCAAGACAACTAGCAAAATGGGAAAAGCAAAGGATAGAAGCAGCTGAAATCATTCGAAAACGCTGCCCATCTGGCAAATTGCGCATCTTTCTCATTATAATCGAAAAACGGTACAAACGAATGTGCTTTTTTGCATTTTGGCAGACATTATAAACAAACACAGGAACGGTCTAATTGCGGAAACCAAAACCCAAATATAATTAGAAGAATCCATGCCCCTCTCAAGACCATAATTAAGCAACGTCATACTTTAAGTTTATTTTCAACAAAATCCGAAGGCCTTTCCTATCTCATATGCCAGACATTTGCACCAGCTTATTGTAGAGAATGCGGTCATCCCTACCGGTGTTGCTCTCTAACAACCCACTTTGCACAAGTTCCTGATGTCAGATAAACATTAGCAAACTGATTATCAAGAGCAAAATATCGAAACAATAATATATATATATATATATATATATATATATATATATATATAGCACACTCGGAAAAGAGAAAAGTGGTGATGAAACAGTTATTGAATTATACAGATTCCTCACCTTGACATCCCTATGCGAAAGGAACTTTCCCAAGTTGTGGATGATCAACCTCATATCTTCAACCTGAAACACAACAGAAACTCCTTACCCTACTAATCATAACATCACATACCAAGAGAAGAAAAAGAAGAATAAATACAAACCCTAATGTAGCCAACTCGATTACGGTCAAAAAACCGAAAAGCCTGTTTCAGATTCAAAAACTTTACATTAATAAAATGATGATGAGAGAATGCAACTAAATGCTAAAATAGAAATCAGGAAATAGTAAAAGCAGCTAAAAGTTCCCAAAAGCATACCTGCAATAGTTCTTTATCAACAGCAACCTCCTTGACAGCAGAGTTTGCTTTCTTTCCAGTATCCACCTCTGTGTCTCTCTTTTCACATGTATCCCCATCAGACTTGGGCTTTGTCTCTGCAGCTTTCAAATTCTCCTTAGAAGATTCTTCTGCTTCTTCTTTTTCCAGTCCTGCCACTTTTCCAGGCTCAGCTTTCACATCAGTCTTCCTCTCTTCTTCGTTATTCTCATTAGACGAGCCATGTTGCATACTTGACTCCATTTCTTCGTATTCTTCAGGATCTTCCTCTGGGTCCTCCTCCGGATCTTCATCACCATCTGTTTCATCTCCCATATTCACCTCATCAACATGATCAACAGATTTATCCTCCTTGGCCTTAATTCTGTCATCATCTGGTTGGGCTGCACTCAATGTTTCAGACTTAATAGAATCTTTCGGAGGGACCTCATTAGTTTTCTGTCGCTTCGCTGATGATTTTTTGTCCCTTTCCTTCTCATGGATTTCATCCCGTTGTCTCTTACGTTGATTTCTTTCCGTGATAAATTTTACACGTAATTTCTGCATAAAAAAAGCATGTAAATGAAGATGCGCTCAGCGAAGGGGTCAAATTGCGTGCAAATTGATAGAATGTCTAAAACCAACCTGGAGAAATGTTAAAAGACGACTACCCATCTGATACTGAAGCATTTCATACAGTAATTCAGCAAATAATGACAACTGCAAGAAAGGCAAAACACAGTTAGGAAGGATCGAAAAAAGCTATTATCTTGTTTTAAGGTTTACATCAAACAAGGTTATGAAAACCTAACACTAGAACTACAGTTCTAAAGGTACGATGTACAGATAAAGTATACATAAAGATAAATGGATAAAGCAGGAGAATAAACCTCAAAAGTTGATTCTTCAATGTCCTTGTCACTATAATCCAAGAGTGAATCCAGTGAAAGAGACAATGAACGAAGCTGTAAAAGGAGATCCAAAATTAGACAAGGCTACGTAAAAGGTATCTTAAATTAGGTGAACATGTAGAACACATCTTATTAACATGTAGTATTCAATAATGTATAGACATACTTTGGAAGCCTTGCTCCATTTCGTTTGTAAAATCAATCCCGGGTGCCGAGGAGGTTCTTCAGACTTCCTCTTTTCTTTCAATTCTTTATTTGATTTGCTTCTAGACTCGTCCTTTCCATCGTTGTCTTTTTTCTCTTTCTCATCTTTAGATTTTTCTCCATCTTTTGATTTTCCCCTCTTGCCACTATGATTATCATTCTGAGATGCTTTCTGCTTGTCAGCCTCAATCTCCACTTTACTCCCTGAGCCACTTTTCTCGCCTGTTCTTTTTTCATCCTTCTTATCATCCTTGTCAGTCTTTATTTCCACATTACTTGAATCGACCACATCGTTTTGCTTCTCAGGGGCAGGTGTTTTAGAGTTGGTCTTAGGAACTGGTTTCTTTTCTGATTTTTTGACCTCACTGTCCTGGTTCTCTGCATCTGCTGCTTGTCTCTCCGCATTTTCTGTCTCATCTACAGCCAGAACTGCCTTTGCCCCATCAGCATCAACGTCAATCTTAGTGTCAGCAACCCCATCACTGGATTTCAAACTAGCGACCTTTCTTTTAGCTACCCTCTTAATGATTTTTTTCTTCACAGTTGTTTTCACACTGGTACCTTGCACAACTGCAGCACTGCTTGGATCTGAATTATCCTTTGGTTTATCTTCAGTATCTTCATTCTGAGCAGTTTTCCTCACTGGAACCTTTTTTATCACCCTTTTTCTTACAAAAGTTTTAACCCCAGAAAGAGCAACTGAAGATGCATCCAGTTGACCAGGAATCTCTGAGTCTGCATTCTTCTCTCCATTATCCTTCTCATCCAGCTTGTCCTTTTGTTTGCTGGCACTATCGCCATCTGCCTTATCAACAACCTTCTGTTTGACAACCTTTTTTATGATCTTCTTCTTCCCAGACGTCACACTGACACCTGTCTCCGCAGCAGCAGATTCTCCCTGTTCCTTCTTCTCCACAGTTTTGTTTTGCTCACTTATTTCTGTCCCACCTTTTTGCTCATGTCCTTTGTCATTTCCATCAACTTTTTCTTCAGCCATGATCCCTTTCACTTCATTGCCATCTTTCTCCTTTTTGTTAGCATCTTCTGATTGTCCAGAGGATGCAGACTCTTTCTTTTTTTCTGATTTTCCAACCTTTTTGACATCTCTTGAGGAATCCTTTTCTTTATCTAAATCATTTCCCAAAAAGAAAAAAGTATACATATATCAATTTGATCATGGATGACAAACATAAGAAACAAGAATATGCACAACAAAAAGCATAAGTTACCTTTCATCACATCTTTCTTCTCTCTGGACCTCTGAAAGAATATATCATTACGTTAGAGAAGAAATCACCCAGGGGGTGGGGGAAGAAAGAAGCAAAAATGCTATTACAAATTAAAACCTTCCCAAAAAAAAGGCATGATTGCCAAAAATTGAACACTATTGTAGCTCTAAATAGAGCCACCATGGTGAATAATAGACAACCCCATGCAATTGGTATTAAGAATTTGATGAGAGGAGTTTGATGACGTCGTGCCAGAAATATTTCAACAAACCCACTCATGTCCATATCATGCAAGCCAAATATCAATTTCTTTTGATGGTGATTGCTACACCTCCATGCAGTACTCTAACCTTAATTGTTTTTTTTCAAAACGTTGTTTATAACAAATAAAACAAATTCAAGCATAATACTCAAAGTGCATGACCGAATGGTTTCACAAGCTGTAATTTGATCTGCACTCAACCTAAGAATATCTGCCTGTCCATCCATATGTGCACATATTTTTGAATTTCTGTCTCTACATTTGTTCGAACAAGATTTTTTTTTTTTTTTGCACAAAAAACCTTAGCATAAGTGAAACTGATGAAACCAATGTTACAAACAAAATAACTGCAGACCTCTTTTTCCAATGAAAGTTGCCTCTCTCTCTCTGCAACAGCCCTCTTATGAGCAAGCCACTGGTCCCTCCATGCATCCAATGAAGGGAGACATTCAGACAAATCTGGAACAAACAATACAGTAACCTCCCTGTGGCTAAACAGTCCATCCTTTCCAAATCTGTCATAGTGTATCTACAAACGCCAAGAAGAATTGAAAATTAGCGCACTGAATCCAGGAAGCAAGTGCAAGTAACCAAAGATATAAAACTCCAAATACAGCCCCCAAAAAAAAAAAAAAACATTTTTCTTCTTTGCTCTTCAGGAACAAAGAAGAGACCTAAAACGTGATAAACAAGGATTCTGAACTTGTAGAGTAAAATATAATGTATTGACTTAGCCAAGCACTTAGATGTCATGTTTATGGAAAATGTCTGTAGTTGTATGCATGGCAGATAAAAAGTCAGAACATGAAAAAATATAAACTACTCAGAAATTGCTGAGTACTCTAAAAGACTAAAGGTGTCAAGGAATTACCCAAACCTATGTAAGCTATAGTACCAATGAACAAAACCAAGTCACCCTCTACAATCTAGAAGGAATCCAACTCAGATAAAGTAGATGAACCACAAATTATGTCCCCTTCACAAATTATGCCCCCCTTAAGTAATCTTGCCATTTTCCAGTGACCAAAATTGCTGTTGTAACAAATTAAAATTTTGGATGGCAAACATGTAGAGAAATGGAAGAAAAAAAAAATATAAAAAATCGCACAAGGACACAAAAATTTATGCGGTTCGACAAAATGGCTTACACCCACAGGTGCCGACAAATTTCACAAACAAAATATCCTCACAGAATTTTTCTAGTATCCCAATTCTCTAAGTAGGCTATAACCAAACTTTTTCTAACACCATTCTCAAAGTATTATGTGGAATATCCATATAGAGCTGAAGTTTCCAAGCAATGCAAGGAAAGACATCCTTGTGAAGAAAACGGCCTTTAGCCGAAATGAAAGGCTGTAGAACAAATGTCTTTAAAAAGCTGCATCCAAGGTGGCTTGGTGAACGGACAAAATCCATGTATTAAGTGAATTAGCTGCATTGGTTAAAGACATAAGAATTTGGGTGGCAAGAAAATAGGTTGTCCGGCAACATAAAGAAGCATTAAATGGAACATGGGGGTGGCAAGCAAATGGGTCCATAGAAGGTGGATGAAATTCAAACCATGCATAACAGTTACCTTTATAAACACTATGATTTTCTTTTTCTTTTTCTTTGCTCTTTTTTTATAAGCCAAAAGCATAATGAAATAAGCTACAGAAGCCACGACAAGTAGATTCACTGCCATTGAAAGGATCCAAAGTAACAGAAGTGGTATTAATAAATGTAACAATCATCAGAAGCACATAATACCTCAAGAAAACGATTCCAATGTGAGCATTTATGCAAATCAAGTTGAGTAACATCTTTCGCGTATCTACAGAGAAAAAATCAATTCAGTTCAATAGAAAAAAGTACTACTCAGTATTCCTCTACAACAAATAACAGACAGCACAAACCTAAGGGCTGTCCGAATTAAAGAGGTATCATCAACCGACGGGTCACCACCATCAGCAGAATTCCATGGACCACCAATTGGCATCAAAGACTGGTCCTTTTTTAGCACAGCAAACCTGAGGATATTGCAAATATGGGGTATGCGATCAACATAACTTTTTTCAGATGACAGCTCCTCCAAAGCATTCTTGCTAAGTCCACTCATCAAGATCATCTGAACCAAGGAGAAAAAGAACCCTTACTCAAGCAGAATTTTTTTGAAACAATTCAATACCCAAAAAAAGCAGCTTTAAAATAATAAAATGATATTGCACATAAATGACAGATCCATCAGGATAAAACAAATAAATTAGAAAGCTTTCCAATACAGAGAGAGATGTGACACCAATCCTTGGCCATAACAATCACAATAAAGCAAGATCACCAAAAAGTCCAAAAGGGCCAAAAAGATAATATTGTCCTTTGCAGAGAGGCAACTGGTGTGCAACACACAAGTCAGATCATATTACAGTGGGGTAGGACTTTATATATCATTAGTAGATTGCAACATTGGACTCTCTTTATATATATATGTAATTAGATTGCATAGTTGGATTTTAGAATGTCATATCGTAAAGTCAAACCTCAACTTCAGAGAACCAACATTTCAACTTGTCCTATGACAAGGTCACCCTCATGGCCTCATTCCTCTTCCTATGAGCTCTCCTACACTTAAATAGATTTTGAAAATGTGAACTTAATGTGAGCCATGTCGACATACACTATTTGTCCAGTGAGTTTCACGTAGAATTTCATGTAAACGCTGGGAAAATGTAAAGTTCTTGGTAATGTTACTTTATTGTGAACGCTGGGAAAACAAGAACTTTTTTATGTAAAGTTCTTGTTTTGAATCTTCTGCTTTACAGCTGAGAAAATGTTCTTGTGATTCATTTAAAATATTTGCAGAAGAGGGAGAATCATGAAGCCTGTGTGAGAGTGCCCATTGTGATTTTTTTCTCAAGGTAAATTTATCACATGGAAAACCATTTTTTAAAAATATTTAATCATAAAGCACCAATCACTCAGTTTTCTTATGATCTAATGCACAATTGTTTTAGTTATCCAGCAAGTAGCAGAGAATTCCAAAATGCCAAAGAACACTAAAACAACCAGTTTATATAGGGTTAGAACTTGCTCATACAATTTAATAACGAATGCACAAGTGTGATCTGTATTTGCTAATTTCCAAAGCAGGGCAGAATCTTAGAAGCACCAATTAAATAATGTGTTCACTCCATCACGATGCATAATGGTATACTTTGATGATATAAAATATAAAATGACCTACCTTTGCATTCCAAATTGTATTTCCACATTTTACACTTTCTTCAGCCAAAAGCTCAGCAGATGGCTCTTTCAGCTCATTTGTCCTCTCTTCGTCAACAAAATCATGCTCAAAACTGCTCCACTCAAAAAATTATTAAACAATTACACCTTACTTCTTATCTTTCCATTCTTGAAAAAAATAAATACATAATGACTATCCTTTTCGGTTTGGAGAAGTACCAAGTTAAAAAAAGAAATAGGGCATTACAAATCACCAAACCAGTTGGAATTCAAATGCTTGTTCTGAGATCCAGACTTTGTTGCCTTTTCATTTCTTCCTCTTTTTTTTTTTTTTTTTTGGCCAGCAACTTGACCAGACTTTTAGAAGAAAACTTTTAAAAACTACAAAAACTGTTGCTTGCACCAAAAAAATTTGAAGGTATAAAACTATAAATGTATATCCTGGATAAGCATAAGACAAACTTAGGAAAACAAGTCAAGTAACAGCATCAAAGAGACACACCTGACGGGGGTATGGATGGAAAGCTTAAGGTTCTCCTTTGGCCAGTTCACAACAGCCTAAAACAATAAAAATGCCACCTTGAGGCAATTATTCAACCATCTAAACTTGAAATATGAAAATAAATAATAAAGACTGACCTTGGAAAATTCAGGGGACACAAAGAGTCTAGGATATCTCTTATCTATCGACAAAAAATCCCTCTCTAGATCAACCAAACTGGATGAGTAAACCTGCAAGTGGACAGCACTGATTACTAAAAGCGGTGAAATCCAAGCACATCAGGTTCCAGAAAAAAACTCAATCATGCCAAAATACATAGTCCATAACAAACGAAATAATCTCATAAATTTTGTCTCCTGTGGCAAAACCATTCGCTTTTCTTCCATAAACAGGTAAACATCCACCATCAGCCATGAACAAAATAAATCATACACACAAGTTTACTATATTCAAAATAAGGTCAAGGCCATAAATCGTAGAATAGCTAAATGTATGCATCGGTATCTCCATATAAAGCACCTGTGAGATCAATCTGATGTACCAAACAGAAGGCCAAGAGATTGGAGAAGGAAGAGATGTTCGAAGCACGGGGAACAGCTAAGGAAATAGACGGGAAAGAGCAAAATGAGAATCCCAGATGCAAACATTCCCAACCAGATCCAAAGGACCAACAGGAGGAAATATAGAAGAAACATACCCCAAAACTCTTGGGGTACTAGACATGATCAAGGCAGAGCAAACCTAAATTAGTAAAAACTGATACCCAAAGCCAAAGACAAAAAAGCAATATGAAAGGAGTAAGGCACAACTAGAGCAATAATAGGAAGAAACAAGATCGAATCATATGAAGCCCTCAACTCCACACCCACCAGGAAAAACAGCAGATCCTTGAAGACAATATTCTCATTATCATTAAATTTCCTAAGCTCTTTACATGTTTTTTACCTTGCAGACATATTCTCTCCGTTTTTCTTTAACAGGTGAATGAAGCCTTCAGCATAAGAGAACACCAAGTTAGTTACAAGGGCTGCAAGATACACAAGCGGCTATATATTCAGAACTAGAGCAGGACGCAAAATAAAACATCAAGATCCACCTATGCAGAGCATCATAACGTGGGGAATCCCGTCGCAGAGGTTTCCCCTCCTTCGCCAAAGAGGAAGCAGGTCGGTCCCGAGAGAATCTTGGTGGAGATCGCCCACGCCTGCCTTCAAGTCCACGTTTGCGCTCTCGATCTCTCTCCTTATCCCGTCTTTCAACAACGCGTTCCCTTTCACGCTCTCTTTCTCGTTCTCGTTCTCGTTCGCGTTCCCGCTCTCGTTCCCATTCCTTCTCCCTTTCCCTACCTCTCTCTCTCTCACGCAAACGTTCCCTATGCCGCTCCTCCTCCCTTAGCTCGAACTCCCGAAGATAGGCAGCCCTGTCATCCTTGTGATCGTCAACCCTTGAATGACTGCCACGTGACAACATGCTACCTTGATAATCCAATTCGAGGGATGTGCCATGAATCCCTTTCCCCGAGGCATAGTCCCTACCAGGAGGCAGGCTCACTCCATAACCAGGATTTGAAGAACTTTGTGCATACATGATATCGTCCATGTTTCTATGGGGAGCTGCACCTAAAATTGATGGAGCTTGTTGCCCACTATATGAAGAAGCACTAAGCATTGATAAACTGCGAGGATCAGCATCCACTCTTCCTCCATAAGAGATAAGATCTTGGGTGGCGTGACGACTAGCAGTGCCCCTTGCTGCAAGATAATCTGCTTGTCTGCCAGAAATGTGTTGCTACTCAGTGTTGTAAGGAATATATTGCAATCTAATATAACTTTGCATAGACGATACCATTGAGAGTAAACCCACTTCATTAAACAAAATCAAAGATGACCTTGGCCCTTCATTATAGGGAAAAGGATATAATTCATAAGTGATTATAGTTGCTATGAAAAGATGAAGTTACATTTATAAAAATCATAAAGTTACCATCTATCAATGAAAAGCTAAAAGTACCTGGCACTCCCATCCAGAGAAGCAGGTTGCAGTGATTGAGATTTCAATAATTGTTCTTGTCGAAGCAATGCCTGATCAATGCGATCATACATATCGGTCTGTTGAATTAAATAACAAAAACCAAGATTATTATCATTATGAAAAAGAAAACCACAAACAAAAACATAGCATATTTCATCAAATGAAAAATACTAACAAAAAAAAGAAGCAGCAGAAACTAATAAAATTGTTGCAAAATTATGAAAATGGTGTACCTGATTTTGATGACTAAAACCAATAGAATCAGCATATCGTCCAGTTGGTTCACTTTGCAAGTCCCTCCCAACATAGGCACTCTGTCGGTCACCATATTGCCGTCTTTCTATTCCAGAATAATCTGGAACCTTCTCTGCATACAACTGATCACCTTTGTGACTATATCCATGGCCTGATGATGAGACATAGTCACTTGCTGCAAATTTAGGTGAATCTGTTATGGCTGAGGCATAGCCACCATGACCTTCTAAAGCTGATGGTCCAGCACCTTTCACATTCAATGCAGGAACCTATACAAAGAAAGCCTTTCATGTATTTATATGACAAGAGGTGCTTCACTCAAAAATTGAACAACTAATTAAAGTCAAGACTTGGATGAATGAACCCCAAAAAGCTCACAAAGGATTATGACCAAGTTGGCAGGATGCATGCACTCAAAGAGAATGTAACCTAATATTATGTTCAGTCGATGATATCGGGTGGGTTTAGTAAAGAGTTTTGAGAGGGGAAAAGAGGAAGGAATTGATTGATATGATATAAAGCATAATGAAGTTTATAACATTTTGCAAGAGAAAAGTGAAGAATATTGTTTGGTAATAGTTTTGAAAGGAGGTTGACTTTTTTTGGGAGAAGTGAAAATAAGGGGAGAGTTTATTGCCAAATGTAGGCATTATCTCCTTCCAAGATTACTACCCTATACATAGTCAATTGTTCCAGGATCATAGTTGACAGGAGATAGGCACAGTAGGTAGAGAGGTCCCCAACTAACATTTTCCCGGATACAAAGAGACAATTAGTCAATAAGAATGATATGGGGCATCAAGGTCACAAGTCAGCTAATAAAACAAATTATAAACTCTTTGGAATCAGAAAAATAAGATTAACTGAGCGCAACTCCAAGTAAAATGTCTAGGATGAGGTTTTGTTGAGCAGAGATAAGATAATGCATAAGTAACCAGAAAAGGAAAAGAATTTAAAAAATATAATCCACTGACCTGCTGAGCACCACTTAATGCAGCCGAGCCATACACAGAGCTATACTGGCCCCCATAGTGAGCTACAGCTTGAGGATGAGTTCTATAACCACCAGCATCGGCTTCTTGAGAGCCACCTAACATTGAGGTATGTCGAGAAGCCAATGACTGTTGAGAGCCCCCGTCAGGGCCTCCAACAGAATTGCTAGAATACGAAGGTCCCAACTACAAAAATACAATAAATTAAGGACAAATGAGACCCCTACTCTTCAAGCAAGGCCACGACTCCCACATTTTGCACATGTGACACAACAACTCCTTGAAGTTTAGACATGAAAAAATATCTATATATAATTTCATTTTTCCACGAGG
Organism: Carpinus viminea; assembly: GCA_013348765.1. Classification (NCBI taxonomy): domain Eukaryota; kingdom Viridiplantae; phylum Streptophyta; class Magnoliopsida; order Fagales; family Betulaceae; genus Carpinus; species Carpinus viminea. The sequence goes on from CP054671.1 coordinate 5,686,575, forward strand.
CAGTCAAAGAACATCATTGTAATGGTTTCTTCAGTCGGTATGCATAATCTATTCGGTTCCAATTTCTCTTAGTTCCAGCATTAAAACAAGCAAAGATTCACTCTTTTTCAAGAGTCCAAACCGGCACTGGCAGCACAATAATCGAATCAAAATAATTTATTGAACCAACCAAAATCAATATCATAAAATGAGTGGCTGCGCATTCAATAAAATTGAAATAAAACCCAGCGAGAACAACATAAAAGATGTGCTCTGAGCACAGATAAAGATAAAGGTTTGACTCTGACTAACACATAAAAAAAATTATTAAAAAAAGCAACAACAAAACTAAAAGAAAAAACCCTTACATTTGTGCCGTACGCGGATTGCCCGGCGAACGATTTCTGCCCATAGGCATTGCTACCTCTAGAGGAGTACATGTTCTTTCACATACAGAGACAAATTACGAATAGATGAATCTGCATTAAAAAACATATCCATAAACGATATTAGAGATACAAAAGATCCGAGTTTTCAAATAACATAATATCAAAGAAATCAAATTGAAGCTGTGGAGAATCTTTTGTTTAATTGTAAATTTTTACTTTTTCGTTGAGATTCCAAAATTTGAGAGGTGAATTGAAGGAAACACCGTGCGCAGAAAGAGAAAAGAAAACAAAAGTTTTGTGCGGTCGAGCAGACGAAAACCCTAACACACACACAACGACGACTGGTAATGACTGGGGGATAAGAAATAATAAAGAAACCCCGAAATTCGTTTGCCTTATGCGCAATATCACTTCTGATTCCGCGGGTCAGACCTGGCTGAGTGGGCTTCTAACAAGCCTCAAAATTGGGTTTGAATTTGACTTGTTTGGAATATGATCCAGCTCAAATGGACTTCCGCCGATTTGGCCCGAGGTGTTCCTCCTTTGTGCTGACCCGCATAATTCATTCCCAAATGCCGATGAACTTTTTTGTTTTTGTTTTTTTTTTTTTTTTTTTATTTTAAGATCTGAACTAATGACGAGGCGTAATTCTCAGTTGATTAAGCTACCTCCTAAGAACGATCTTTGGGTTTTTGGATGCGTTTAGGATTGCGATTTCCCAAAAATAATATGCGGTTTTAAAATATATGGTAAAATATAAGGTATTTAGTATTGCAATTTAAAAAACATTTAATATAAAATATGAAACAAATCTACAATTTCTATAATCAGACAAAGAGATACTTATTTGAAAATGCGTGAATTTAAACTAAAATCCAATTTCACATAACAAATATTTGATAAAAAAAAGCATTTTAATATGATTTACCAAATGTTTTTACTATTTTAAAAATTAGCAATTTTCAAAATAAAAATTTTTAAAATTATATTTATTGAAACCGCAATCTCAAACGGGCCCTTTAAAGGAGTATAAAAAATTTCTTTATATATCAATAATATGTGTCTCTTAACATGTGAAAAATAACACATGAGATTTACTTTTTTTTTTTTAATAATAATAGGGAGAAAATGATAGACAGGGAACAAACTTATGAGACCATGCAAATATGCAATAGTGATTGTTGTATGTAGTTAACTTTCTTGGGGACTGTAAAGTTGATCGGAAAATAAACATAATTTAATATGACTTTTTAATTATCAAATCGCACATATTATTGGTACCACATCTTATATTTTAAACCGTTACAACTTAAAACCTATCATATCCATTAATAATTAAATTGTAGTTGAATCAATATAAGCACTGGCATCAATCATTGAATATATATTCATATATATATATATATATTTGATATATCCATAACATAGATTCAATAAAGATTCAATTTTTCTCTTACGTATTATTTAAAAAATTAAAAAAAAATTGAATTTAAATCATCAAACTTTAATTTTTTTTTATTTTTTAAATAACAAGAAGGAAAGAAGTTATGTCTTTATTGAGTTTGTATTGTGACTTTGACATTTTACATATATATATATATTTATATATATAGAGTGATGTGAGATTACGTAATTCTTATTAAAAAAAGTCTTAACAAAATTTCGTGTATGGTGATGTGAGATTACCATTATGGCATTATTAAATTACGTATAGTGCAGTGTCCTATGCCATAAAAAGAGAAGAAGAAAAAATATTAAAAAAATAATAATTATTAAGTAATCCCCTCCCAAATTTTCTCTCAATTTTTTTACTCTCCTACAAACCTACCACGTGATTGTTAACGTCATTTTAAACTACCAATTGCTTTAGTACCCTATAAACTACTAAACACTGTTAATATCTTATTCAATAACAAAAATACCCTTAATAAGCGGACAAAGTTTTTCTTCAAACTGAGTTAGAGAAATTTCCTTCAATTTAATCTGTAAAAATGATATGTATCCCTTGAACATATGAGATTCATATGTTTTTTTAATAGTAAAAACAATATTTGAATGAATTTAGTTAAAAATTAATGTTTATCTCACATGTTATTAAAAAAAGGAAAATGCTAGGGGTTCTCCCCGTAGGTTCTCCTGGTGTTCTCCCAGTTTTACATAATACATGATTTAAGAAAAAATAAAATTGTAGTTGCCTCCACTACCGGTTTTTTTAGGCATTAGCATCAAATTTGAGGCATTAGCAACAAATTTGTGAGGCATTAGCAACAAAATTGAGGCATTAGCATCAAATTTAGGATGATCAAATTCATTTTAGGTAATATCATCCCTAAAGGGTTAACCTTCCACCCTTAGGTTTAATTTTGAATCAAAAAACAAGTTTTAAAGCATTAGAACCTAACTATTAACTCATAAAAATTAATCATAGCAAAAATTTAACAATTTTATTTTTTATTAAATCATGTTGTACATAAGGCTAGGAGAACACCAGGAGAACACTACGAGGAGAACCCCTAGCAAACCTCTTAAAAAAAATGGATATATGTCACTTCTATAGATTAGGTTGGAGGAGATTCCTTCGATTTCGACTCAGTTTAGAAGAAAATTTTGTCCTCCATGAGCTGAAAAGTGAAGCATGTAATACGATGAGCAAATAAGGTGGCTCATGGACTAAGCAAGGGTAGCGGGAAATGACGGGGTTTCAAAAATTTGGATGGAATAGATCTGAATGATTTATGATGTTGTCCTTTTAGAGCAATATGCTCTTGGTATTTATAGCTCTATGCTCTTGTTGTTTAGAGTTTTTCTTTTTTTTTGCTCTAGATTTTTTTCTCACAAGGTTATTTTGAATAAGATCAGTTTTATTAAAAACAAAACAAAACAAAAATATGCTTACAAAAAAATCTAAAAATAACAAAATTAATATTTTTGCTTGTATTGGATAGACATTGACAGTTTTTGATGATTTGAAGGGTCATTGACAATTATTCTCTTCCCTTATGTGACGGTCCATAAATGATAAAAGCCAAATATTGCATATTTGAACCCCTTAATTTATATTAGTTAATCCTTTAACTGTATCGTTATCTAACGCTTTGTGTTAGATTTGTATTTTAGTGTTTTTGTAGGTTGCTGAAGAGACACTGCATCTTAAAAGGAAAAAAATTGCAAAGTCTTGGAATAAAGCATACTCTGAAATGACATAGAAGATGTAGTTAAGTTTGACCAAATCAAAGAAATGATAAAATCGAAATTTCCCTAAATTAAGATAATTTCAGATTTGATTTAAATTCAGATTCTACACATGTTTCAGTGTTTTGACCATAACTTTCTGTTTAAATATTGGATTGAGGTATGGGTGTAAAAACCGAGAACCGTAACTGAATCGAAAATCGAAACCAAAATCGAAACCCGAAACCGGGCCCTGCCCAGTTCGGTTTGGAAAAACCAAACACCGGGTACCCCGGTTCCGGTACCTAGTTTTGTTACTAGGTTTTTACCGGGTTACCGGGAACCAGGTTAAATATATATTTTTTTATTTATTTTTTAGTTAGGGCTTTACATTTTAGTTTTATGGTTTGTTTGCATACTTGTTTTTACTTTTTATTGTTTTAAAGTTTCTTTATGTACCTAATTTAAAATGATTTTTAGGGTATTTAAAAAAATTGAATTTTTATTTCTAAGACCCATATAGACAAAAACATTGATTTTTTTTTAAGATTTTTGGGCTTTTTTAGGTTTATTTTTTAATTATTTGAAACAATTACAACAAAGCCCCTTTAATTTAGACAAAAATACTAATATATTTTTTTAAAAATAACCAACTTATGAAAAAAAAAAAAAAAAATTTTAGGCCCAACCTAAAATAAGCCCAAAAAGTAATTTTTTTAAAAAAACCGGTTACTAGACCGGGTACAATTGGAACTGTCAAGTAACCAGGACCCCGGTTTTACCAGGGTCCCTGTTTCCCAAAACAAGGAACTGGAGTACCCCGGTTCCGGTTCCTGATTTTGGCCAAAAACTGAAAAACCGGACCGGGTTGACACCCATAGATTGAGGTGATTCAAATGGAAGTGGAAAGCTAGTTTAAAATGCTACAATTTATTGTGAAATAGGATTTTCCTAATTCGAATGTTTACTATGCCAAAATCATCCCGCAATATGAGAACGCAAATTTGAGCAAATTTTATCTGAATTTCATACTTCTAATTGGACTGGGAGACTGACCTTCGAATTATCTGGGTTTACTAGGGCTTTTAGGACTTCTCTAAGTCTATAAATATATCTCTTTGCATTCTAGAAAGAGAGCAAAGCCCCTTTTGGAACTAGATCCGAATTTCTCTTCTAGTACTTTATCGTTTTATTTAATTTATTTTATATTTAGTCTTTTAAATTTTCAAAACCCAATTCAAAAACCCCTTTTTAAACTATATTATAATTTAATTAGTTTAAATTTAAATTTGCTTTCAATGATATAGTTCCCTATTGGTTCGACTTCGCACTTACACACCAATAAGATCTCCTAATTAAGAGTAAGAGCCAGTTCAAGGACGTGACCACACCATTTCCTTAGCGGTGAACATGATTGACTATTTTATATGACACGCTCTTTTTAGATTACTTTTAAAATTATTATTGAATTTGAGATAAATATTTATTGAGTTTTAATTCAATAATAATTTAAAAAATATCTAAAAAGTATAATAAAAAAAGATGTGTATTGCTTTGGAGCATTTTCAACAGGGTTTTTAAACTAATTTTTAAGTTAAATTTAACAATTTTGGTGTTCCAACAAACATTCTAAAATAGTAATTTTTCTAAAATTTGCTACAATGAACTTTAATATTTGAAAGTTCACTATAGTACCTTCTAAACATTTTTTATTTTTTTATTTCTCTTCTCTTCTCTCTCCTCTCTCTCCCTCCCTCTCCCGACCCTCTCCACTCTATCTATAATAAAAAATAGATTACAAAACAATATTTAAATAAAGTAGATTGTAAAATAGATGGTCTGTAGGAGTTCATTATAAAAAAATAATAGTTAGACTAAAAAAGTTTTTTTATTATTATTATTTTTTTGAAAAGAAATTCATCATAATCTCATTCTCTTACAATACAGGGCAAGTCCTGAAGTATCCGTAACTAAACTACAAAGATACTAACATCATATAAGACGTATTACAATTCACTCTCAAAATATATCCGCTAACTTATGACTAATTAACAAATGAAATAAAGATCTGTACCAGATAGAACTAACTAATGCATAAGTAGCAATTATTCATTGACACTGAGGGTTGAGAACCCTAGGCCAACACTTATTCCTTGACACTGAGGGCTGAGAGAACCTCAGGTCAACACTTGTCCTCCTCAACCCGAAAACCAGGATAATGTTCACATCCCTAACCCAAAGATTTAGACCAAGCATTACACCCAAAAGAAGGCCTATCAATACATGACTTATTACAAGCAAAAATAAAATAAAAATATAGGGAAATAAAAACCGATCGTGTGCAAGCAGACCCCATACATTGAAGGACGCGTTGGAAGCTTGACGTGGTGGGGGCACGGAAAAAGGCCCTGCAGTGGATGGAAAGCAGTGAAATAGGCGAGGAGAAGGTCGGCAGAACTATAAAAACAAAAACACACTAAACAAAGAGAGAGGAGCAATACAGGGAAACACTAAAAAAAACAAATACAAGAAAACCCAACAAAAACAAAAACAAAGGAAAATCAAAAGAAAAATAATACGAAGAAAACAAAATACAAGGAAATCAAAGAAAAACATAAAACAAAAAGCAGAATGATCAATTAGAGAAGGCTCGAGCGCAATCTGGCCGAAACACAGTTGAGGAAGGTGGTAATGGGAGAATGACACGATGGGGCGCGTAGAGGACTTGCCTCAGGTGGAGTGCTGCAAAACGCCAAAAGCCGTAAGACCCAAATAGGGGCACAAAGAGCCCCAAAAAACAATTGAAAAAAAGAAAGGAAAGCCGAATAAAACAAAAAAATCAGAGCGAAAACCAATCTCAACCCTAGGTGGCGCAAACAGATCTTATGCAAAGGATGAGGTGGGCACAAATGGATCCGGTAGAGAATGGGAGGGCAGGCGACAGCAGATCCAGGCAGGAGACGGAGCTTGATCTCGCACTAGACCCAACCCAAAGGAGAAAAACAATGCAGGAGGGGCGACTGGAGAAGAAAGTGGCAAAGGGGAACCCAGTTAGGGCTAGATCATCAGGTAAATCGCTAGACCTTAGGGGTGGAGAGAATGTTGTAGAAGGAGGAGGTTAGGGAAAAGGAAAAGGAAAGGGAAGGGCATCGAGACTAGGGTATCAAGTAAATAACTATAACCCAATGCGAAAGGGACGTGGAGAGGAAAGATGGCTGGATGCCATCCCTTCTCCGTGAACAAGTTTATGGGATAAAGGTTTTGGTCAACTTAACCAAAACATAGATACAACCTTTATTTATAGTCATGTACACCGAGTGTTCAAGAAGGAATTACAAAACAGAGTAAGAAATAAAATATGTACCTATGCTACTCTGATATAGATATTTTTACAAGTAAGGAAAACTAAATGCTAAGTATAAGAAGTTGACATAAACACAGAATTGTGTAGAGATCACTAAGGAAATATTTGGGTAGCACACATGCATATTTTAGGAAGATTTTCTTGTACAGCAAAGCAAACCTTCAACTTTTGTAGATGAATTTAATTCCTTGATTTCAGCAATATCTTTGGGCATATTTGTCAAGTTGAATGAGTGATTTGCACGGAATGCAATGTTGCCTTGAAGAGGAGATTTGATTATGGTCTGAAAAGGCATGGGATCAACAATATCAATTATGCATTGATGAGAGTCCAAGTTTGTTGTTGAGATGTTTGCTGACTCCACTATTGCAGCTGAAGTGGTTGCTGAGTCAGGTATTCTACCACTCTCCATAAGTGACGGCGATCTAGAGAGGGGTTGCTAAAACAAAGAAAAACTAGAGAGAAAACCTAGTTTTCCTATCGGATTGGATCTTAAATATTCCTACCAAAAAGAAAAAAAGAAGAAGTTAATTTTAAGTGGCTAAAATAGCTATCAACAACTGAAGATATCCTTAGCCGCCCTAAATTAAATTCCATTCTTATTCGGTTATTCCAAGCGGAAAGGACCCTCTCAATCTCCACTTTTCCCCTTCCATTTAAATAATAATAATAAAAAAAGAAACTTGTTCGCGCGTGCTTACGAAAAGTGGGTGATTAGATGGAATTTAACGGCTCAAATTTCAGAATATTCGGTTACCATGTAAATTCTAATAAAAAAAATGAGAAACGAACGATGCCACGTGCCAAGTCTGATCTCAATCCAAAGGACACAACCACACCACGTGCTATTATAACAGTATTTAAATAAAAACGTTGTCCAAATCAATTATCTGCTCCCAATAAGGGGCGTTATTAGTGACGTGGCAAGATAAGAACCACACGAACTTCACCCACATTTCTTGTAACCTTATCCTAGCCTACACTTTTTGGCAGGACACGCGTCACTTGGTCAAAGTGGAGTTGATCTCGACCCCTGTACCCTGATTGGTTATTTTAAGATGATGAATGGAGAAAACTCTCTTTTTACTCAATCAATTGTTTTGCCCTTTATGATTATTATTCTGCTCTCAACCAATCATTTCCTTCATATTATTGAAGTTTCAACGACGAATATTATTATATATGTCTATTCTGTACAGCTACCATTACCAAAATAGCATCCTATTCGGGGTATATACTTTGAGTATAATACTACGACCTTTTTGGTACGTTCCAAAAGAAAAACAATATATTAATTTAAGTGACCATTTTATCATCTTCCACTTACAATTATAGATATATATTTGAAAAACAAATGTGCCCTAATAATAATATATATTGTCCATATGAAAAAAGTACAAAACCCCGTATTACGACAATTATTTTTCTTATGAGAAGTACAATTTTTCTTATTTATCTCCCTTTATATTCTATTAACATTTACCAACACGTTGATCTATTCTATTTTTTATGGACTATTTTTTCCTAGTTTCTAAGTCTCTATGTCAAACACAGACTATAATATAATTAGTTTACATTGGACTGTTTGTTCACCTTTCATTTGAAACAAAGCAGATAAACCCACAAACACATAGAATGTGACGTATCTTATCTACCTCCTTTTATATAATTAATTGGGATGCACATTGTCATTTTGCATGTGATTACTATTTAAATAATAATAATAAAAAATCCGCAACTTTACTTATCCAAAATGAATGTTATTTTTACATGTATAATTAATAAATAATGTTGATTTAATAGTCTAAATTAAATTTTGAATGCTACAGCCAATGTCCTACATGGATTAAGTCTAATCTTGACCATATGCATATAAGTTATTAAGTACATTTCCATTGCAAGATAATTTTCAATGGTGAATTTTACCCAACATTTATATATTTTGATAATCATTCGTCGAATATGAGATTGAATGAGTTACGGTTTTGTAGTCGAGTCACGGAAGAGGCAACCTATAGACAATATTAAAATATCTTGGTATTATATATGAATACTGTATAAAGTCATTGAATACTGATAATCAATGGAGTCAATCTTTGGTATGGGTAGGGGCCAATAGGCAAAAAAAAAAAAAAAATTGTTCCCTTAATTTTTGTGTGTGTGTGTGTTAGGGGGAGTCATGGCTTACACCCGCCACTCCCGTTTCATCCATGCTGATTGTTAAGTGAAGCCACCAAAAGAAAAATGGCTATCATTAGGTTAGTGTCGATAGAGTAAGTAACCGTAAACGTAGACTGCGAAGCATGACGATATATTACGATTGAAATAAATAATTAATTGTTCAAATTGTTAGGCACCGAGAAAGTTTATGTAAGATTCAACTAAATAACTCAAAATTTATTTGACCAGATAATCTCTTGCTAATTGCGTGAATCCCTATCCATCCTTTTTCCTCATGGGGGTGATGGTATTGGTGTGTGAAAAGATTATTGTCAAGTTCAATGCTTGGTGAGCGGCTGAATATTGAATTATACCCGTACTGGATAAACCCCATCCGGATAGGCTTTGCCAAAAGGAGTGCAGGTGATGGAAGTTTCCCCTGTCGTGCGAGTGGCGCTGGTAATTCCAATACGAGGAATGAAAGTCAAAGAAACAACCAATGGAAATCATGGACTAGCGCGGGCACAAGCCGACAAAGCACCTCGCTGATAAAAGGGGCTAGCCATCTCTCGTTAAACATTTCAAACACTCCTGCATTTCTTTTCTAAGCTCTCCTTTTCCCCTATAGACCAAGTGTCAAACATAGAGAAAAGATATTTCCAGCTTTTGGAAACTTGTTTGGAGAAGTATAATGGAGGCCAGAACCGGCTCCGACCTTCCTCCTGGGTTTAGGTTCCACCCAACTGATGAGGAGTTGATCATGTATTACCTTCGCAACCAAGCAACATCAAGGCCATGCCCTGCCTCAATGATCCCGGAGGTCGATATTTACAAATTTGATCCATGGCAATTACCCGGTTAGTATTAATATTTGCACGCATATATATATATGCATGCTTGGCTATCTACTTGACCTGACGTTAAACTGATAGATGCGTGTACTTTTTGTGAATGCAGAGAAAGCAGGATTTGGAGAGAATGAATGGTACTTCTTTAGCCCGCGTGATCGGAAATACCCAAATGGGGTGCGGCCTAACAGAGCGGCGGTGTCCGGGTATTGGAAAGCCACCGGCACGGACAAGGCTATCTACAGTGGGTCTAAGTACGTCGGGGTGAAGAAAGCTCTCGTGTTTTACACGGGCAGGCCGCCGAAGGGCGTGAAGACAGATTGGATTATGCACGAATATCGCTTATGTGATTCGCGTAAACAACCCAGCAAGTGTGTGGGATCCATGAGGGTAAGCCTTTTTTGATTCAGTTTAATTTCAAGAATTTGCTCATGCCCTTCAGTTAAACTGATCATTTCAATTGCTTGTGTTTGTTTGTTTGTTTCAGTTGGATGATTGGGTCCTATGTAGGATCTACAAGAAGAAGCCTATGGCCAAGTCTTTGGAGCAAAAAGAGGAAGACTTCCTCCTGCCTGCTCAGATTGACGTGACAGAGCAACAACATATGCCAAAATTTCCAAGGACCTGTTCCATTACTCAACTATTGGATATGGATTATTTGGGCCCAATCTCTCAACTTTTAAGTGACAATTCATACAACTCAGCCTTTGATTTCCAAAACATCATGGGCAACATTGATGAGAAACCCAAGCTAGGGGAAATGCCCTACCAATATATGATGGATTCAGGGAAGTTTCAAGTGAATCAGGGTAGCATCCTGAGCCAGCCTACATTATTGAATCCGGTGTATGATATGCCCGGCTTTGACCGCTAAAGAAATTAAAAAAAAAAAAAAAAAAACTGTTCTAGTTATATATTATAATGGGCATCAACCATTGAGAAATTGTCTCCGAGATATATGTCTTACATTAACATCACGAACTGTCAAAAATGGAGTTCTGTGATTCCCAATCGGGCAGAGCATATAATGTCAATCTTATCTACAAATAATCAATATGAGCTTCACAAGTTTACGTGATCCCCTCTCTTTTGGGTGACTGCAAATTCTGTTTTATTACACTTACCAATCCAAAACAATATCCATTATTACAAAACTAAATCTATATATAAAAGTAACGAAAACATTCACTACGGGTCTGATTTTGCGGTTTGTCAAACACCTGCTGTTCATGGAAACAATTCATAGATGATAGAACCACCACCTACAGTTTGCTTGTTAATTAAGAAATGGGTCGGCACCAAATACTTTGACAAACGAATGGGGGATATTTTCAAACAAGTTTCTCAATTATTGGCTCCATGGGATGGGGATGGAAAGTGTTACTTATCCAAAAATATGAATGCGTGCAGGCTTATTGTGGTCAAAAAACCTTGTGGAAAGCAACTTGGTCATGGATGATGTGTTTAGGATATCGGCGCACGCATGCATGGGTTGAAATGTCTTTGGGTTTGCCGACGATATTTCATCCCCCTAATAAATTATAATAATTACTTATCACGGCTCTTGCATCAGCAAGGTGGAATCTTTATGTGAAGAAGTTTTATCCTCTGCTCAGTTTAAGGAACAAGTCTTTCTTCTTTTATTTATTTATTTATTTTTTTAACCAGAGCCAATTTTGTTGAATGGGTCGTATGGACTCTTACACTTGAGCAAGTTAGGTTGAAAACACAAAGAGGGTGAAACATTTTTTTTATCCTCGAGTATTCTGAAGCATACAAAGATTGTTGACAAAGTAAAGCAGTTTACAAGCCACGCCTCTTACCAACATTTGAACCACTTCCTCTACACAACACACATTATAAGAAACAACCCCATTTAAGCTTTCTCTGCCACACAATAGATTTTCTTATTAAACTTCATTTTTCATCTGAAAAATGGGAGAAGAAAAGGATCTTCCATTAGTTTATTCTTCCCTAGATGGGTACAACATGGGAATGTTGATGCTTGCAGCTTGTATAGTTTTGTCATGGATGCTTATCCCTATATGGAACCAAAGGAATAAGAAAGGCCCAAAAACATGGCCACTCGTGGGTGCAGCTATCGAACAGTTCATGAACTATGACAGAATGCATGATTGGCTTGTCAAGTACCTGTCTGAGTCAAAAACTGTCGTGGTCCCGATGCCCTTCACAACATACACTTACATTGCAGATCCAGCAAATGTGGAATATGTCCTTAAAACCAACTTTGCCAATTATCCAAAGGTAAAAAAGATACCAATTACCCGCTCAAAGTGTCATTTATTATCAATATAACCTTCTGCATTTACAATTGTCAAAAATTAGGCAATTATGAGCATCAACATCATTGAACACTGTTTCTGCTTCTCTTCTTCTATATTCTATGCCTTTGATATAAAGTAATTCTGATTGAAGGGTGAAGTGTATCAATCGTACATGGAAGTGCTGCTAGGAGGTGGGATTTTCAATGCAGATGGTGAGCTTTGGAGGAAACAGAGGAAGACTGCTAGCTTTGAGTTTGCGTCCAAGAACTTGAGAGATTTCAGCACTGTAGTATTCAGAGAGTATAGCCTGAAGCTTTCTGCTATTCTAAGTGAAGCTTCTTTCCAAAACCAAGAAGTAGATATGCAGGTCAATTCAAAAGCTCCTTATTTCCCATATATAGAACACAACCATACAAATGCCAAGTCTAAATATAAAAAATTTCACTTATCTTTCTAGGAGTTGTTGATGAGGATGACTTTGGACTCCATATGTAAGGTCGGATTTGGTGTAGAAATTGGAACTTTGGCCCCCAATCTGCCAGATAATCGCTTTGCCAAGGCTTTTGACACTGCAAACATCATTGTGACGCTTCGCTTCATTGACCCACTGTGGAAAATAAAGAAATTTCTGAATGTGGGCTCAGAAGCACTACTTGATAAGAGCATGAAAATCATCGACGACTTCACCTACTCAGTTATTCGAAGAAGGAAAGCAGAAATAGAAGAAGCTAGAGCGACTGGCAAAAATATCAAGGTAACATAATAGAAACGTTTATCTAGCATTACTAGTACAAGTCAGAAGATACATATTCAGCTGTTAAGAAACCTTTTTTTTTTCCACGATGAAAATATCAGATAAAGCATGATATATTGTCAAGATTTATAGAGTTAAGTGAAGCCTCAGAAAGCAATTCAACAGACAAGTATCTCAGAGACGTTGTCCTCAACTTTGTGATTGCTGGCCGTGACACAACGGCAACTACACTCTCATGGGCCATATACATGATAATGACCCATGCCGACGTGTACAACAAGCTTTACTCGGAGCTCAAAAGTTTCGAAGAAGATCAAGCCAAAGAAGAGAATGTGTCGTTGCTTCAGCATGACACTGAGGACTTGGAATCATTCAGTCGAAGAGTAAAGCAATTTGCAGGCCTCTTGAATTATGATTCTCTGGGAAGGTTATATTATCTGCATGCAGTGATCACAGAGACACTTCGTCTGTACCCGGCAGTCCCTCAGGTTTTTTTCCTATAGGAGAAATTATATATTTGCTCTAAGCTCATTTCAAGAGCCTACTCTTAAAGAATGAACATGATGTGATTATAGGACCCCAAGGGCGTCTTGGAGGATGATGTCTTGCCAGACGGAACCAAGGTAAAAGCAGGAGGCATGGTGACTTACGTTCCCTACTCAATGGGTAGAATGGAGTACAACTGGGGCCCTGATGCAGCCTCATTCAAGCCTGAGAGATGGCTCAATGATGGATTCTTCCATAACGCATCTCCTTTCAAGTTCACTGCATTTCAGGTAAGTTCATGATTTAATCTCTGCCAAGGATTTCTGACAGACAGTATAACAAATCAAACTTCTACAGGCTGGGCCAAGAATATGCCTTGGGAAGGACTCTGCATATCTCCAAATGAAGATGGCACTGGCCATTTTGTGTAGGTTTTACAAATACAGTTTGGTGCCAGGCCATCCAGTGAAGTACAGAATGATGACAATACTATCAATGGCGAATGGCTTGAAGCTTACCATAGCGAGACGTTCTTAAGATCCCCTGGAGGTCGTTTTCTTTGTTTCTCAATCTGTATGATATGGAAATAACAACAAAATCTGCGGTTTAATATCCAGAACTCCCATTTGATCCAAGAGATAATATATAATAATCTTCATATCCGATCAACACATTTGTCAAGTAAATAAGCATCAGATTGTAACTCAAGGGCTGAGCAGGTTATCACCCTTTTGAAAGCTAAAGAAAAAAATGTGTATCTTATATACATAATACATCCAAGTATAATAGTATATATAGTTTGCTTTTTTTCTATACGCAGCAAACTACAGTGAAAGCTGATCTCAATACAGATGAACACCAGCGGTTCAGCACAAACTAATGGAGTAATTTCTGCTTCTTTTCTTGCCATTCATTGATTTCAGCTTCAATCTTTGCTTGCACTATTGCATGAAAACCTGGGTATGGTTCATAGCCGAATTGCATCTGAAGAGCCTAAAGAAATTACAAAAGCAGATATAAAACATAGTTCTCATATCACAAATGGCAATGGGATCATGAAAAGAAATTAAAATTACGAAGAAAATACCTCCAGCAGGACAAAGAAGGGAGCCATTACAAAGGCTTGAACAAGGTTGTCCAAAAGAGCTGGTGCCCGTTTCTGCAGAACATGGATGAGTTTTAAGGTGTTAATAAGTCTAACAAGTCATTAAAAATCTCACAAACAACTAAATTGGCTACCTCAAAGATCCCATGGCCAATAAATTGTACAGTCCAACACAAAAGCTGAGCCACCAGAACAACCTGAAAATAAGTTTGTAGAGGTTGAAATTAAGTGAGATAAAACAAAATCCCTCGTATAGCTTAATCACCAAGAAGTAGCAGATTGCCCTAAAAGCATACTTGGACGTATCAAAAATTGGTGCTGATGCGATTTGAGGGCTTTGTTTCACAGAAACAGGAGCAAATATAGTTCAAGAAAACAACTTTTACTGCTCGACATGGACTGATAACATCCCCCTGTTCCATCCACATCATCTCCTATGAAAATCAGGTTAAAGCTAAATGTCCCTCTTCCATCCTATTAGACTTATTCGTACAAACATAAGCGAGCCTCATTCAGCATATATACGTTCTTTTCTTGATTTGTTCTCTCACTAGAACAAAAAATGTGTGGTTCCACACATATTTCTTCTTCACAATGCTTGCATAGTGAAAAACTGCCTCAAGATGTAGAATGTGGCAGGCTTTCTAATTTGTCAAATAAACGCATGATATTCACTGCGAAGAAGCTTATTTTTTAGAGCCATATTGTGAGGTGCCAGCAAGCCAATGGATGGAAATAGGAGATGATTCCAAGAAGGAGGAGTCTTTAGGGATATAATTTTTGTATTACGATTATATATCAATGAACAGAGAATGACACAGGAATCAACAAGTCTAAATATGAGTTCCTTCATATTTTTCAGTTATTCATCTTGCAAATTGCAATAAAAGCATATAGTACTAATTAAACCCGTAGTAAATTTATGAACAGAAACTGATGAAAAACCCAAAATTGTACCTTCCAAGCGAGTGAAAACCCAAGTCGACTCGCAATAAAACTGCTAGCAACCCAACAAATAGCACAGAGCAGAGCAGACAAGGAACCAGCTTTCACATCCAAACAGACGTAAAACACCGAATAGATCAAAGCAAACAAGAACCCGACATTCAAAACCAGAATAACATCATTCCCAAACAGAGAAAACTCGATGTGAGGGAGGTTGAACAGAGAAGGCGTAAAATAAAGAATAAGAAGTGCCGTGAAAAGGATTGGCCAAACAAACAACATGTGGATGGCTATGTTGATTGGGTTCCTGTGATAAGCGCCATAGAAAGCAAAGTGCTTCTCAAGGTCAAATACTCCGATCTTTCCCATTGAGAAATTGAGAGAAATATTGGGTTTTGCTCGGACTTGGGTGGGAGGAAAAGGATTCTAAGAATTGGGAGAAAAGGGGATCCGAATGGTGAGGAGAAGAACACGAAATCCCAGAGGTTTACAAAGGCAGAAGCCACGGGATGAGCTTCATTTTGATTTTCAACGGCATAAGAAAACAACTTCCAAAAGCAATGATAGTATCACCCAACTGGGAATTACAAGGTCACTGGAGAAACGTAATTGGCTAATGGAACTTTGTCGCTTTGACTAGATGAAGGCCACACTGATCAACCAAGTCGAGTTGAACCAGTAGAGGGTCGCCTCCAAAATCGATAGAAGTTCAAATATTTTTGCTTATAGAGCGTGGACATGTAAAAAAAAAAAAAAAATCTTGTTAAATGGCCTTGGTCTAGAGCTCTTGCAAAAAAAATTATGAATCCTATGCTTTGAAATTATTATTTTTTTAATAAAAAATAAAAAATAAAAATGGGTGGATCATATCATATGGAACTATTGGAATCCCAAAGAAATGAGAAAACAGACACAGTGGAGAGAAATTCAGTGGGACAGAAAACAGGGCAAGCTGCCAAAGGGCAACATGGCCCAAACCAACTAGCCCATGGCACCACCAGCGGTCCAGCACGTCCACGGGGTTCATCAGTCCATTGCATTGCCGAGAGGGCCCTGAATCAGTGTGGACCATTGGGTGACTTAACATGGGCTAATTGAGGCCTTTGAGAGCATATGTTGGGACATAATATGAGTAATTCTAAAATTTTTTCTTGAGTCCGTCCAAAAATAAGATAACTTTTAAATTTATTATTTGATTAAAATCTAATAATGATTAATCAAAAATTCAATAATAATTTTAAGAACCACATTATTCTTAGAGGGATACAAGAAGGACTTGTAACATTACTTGTTAGAATAGTACAAGAAATTGACCCTATTTTTGATTGGGAATCAACCGGACTTATTTCAAGAAACACACTAGTAATCAGCACAGGTTCAGTTAATGGGTATACATAAATTACAATTTTCTCATGTTTACAAAGCATCCAAATTGTCTTTACAATTAGAAATTTGAAAAAATAGTAATGATATAAAGAGTGATATGACTTTTAAAATTATTAATAGATTAAAGTTTAATAATAATCATCTCAAATTTAATTTAATGACAATTTTAAAAGCCACATCACATTTAAAATGACTCTAGTCTTCCTTATATCATTACTCCATATTTTAACTCAATATTTCCAACATCCTAAGATATTACAACTCCAATCATGCAGAATTAGGCATGGTCAAAGTTTAATGCAAATTAAATCATATTAAAGCTATTGCTGGAATGATTATTCCTATTTAGGGTCAATAAGAAAAACAAAATCACTAACAGATTACAGAATGTAGACAGATTTCCTAAAAGAACAAATAGATCTCTATGATGAAATCCAACAAACCGATCAGTCCCTGTTGGATGTTCTGTTTAACCAAGATGAATGTTCTCCAACATGAACCCACAAAAAGAAATCAGGTTAAAGGCAACAAAAGCAATCTATCTACCACGCATATTAAAGTAGAAGAACCAAGAAAAACATAGTGGCAGTTGGAAAACTTTTCCAACTGCCACCTAACTCTAGAACCTTACGCCATTATCTTGGCCGACCTAAAGTAGAGGCTATCCACGACCTTGCCAACATTAGAAATGGTTTCCAATGTTGCCGGGAATATTGCATCTGTCTTGGGATCATCAAAAATGACGAGGCATCCAGCACCCTGGTCTAGAGTTCCTGCAAACTTCTTATCCAGAATCATCTGAGATAATTTCTTCTCCACATGATCAACAGGCAGTTCAATCAGCTCAGCAATATGAGCAATCTCAACCCTTGAGAAAGGTTCAATCAACCTGCAGAGATTCTGCTCCAACAAAGTGTCATACAGGGAAGAGAGGTGCCTGTGAACAATAGGGTCTTCCTCTAGCTGGGCCCTAAAATCCCTGAGGGCAGTCTCAAAAAGCTTCAAAGAGCGCTTTGAATAGGCATCGGCCACAGCTTTCATGGCGTCCAGCTCAGGTCCCACATATTGCAATCCAGCTTTTGATGATATTATTCCCGCCACATCATCAGCCTGGTTAACCATTATTTTACATAACAACATATACTTGAGGCTAAATACCGCTCGTGGATCTTCAAGAGCATTGAAAGCTTCAAAGGCTTCGAAGAAATAGCTATAAGCAGTTTTGTAGTCCTTTTCTTCTGCATGGAGGATTCCACTCTGCAAATCTATAGTACCCTGTTGAGCTGGGGGCACATATATTGCATTGGCAGCAGTTCTTGCAGCTGTCAGTGAAGCCTTAGCTTTAGGGAGATTCCTCAAAGAGAAATGGAGCTTACTCTCTAACAAGTCTATGTCCACAAGTAGAAGCTTATCATCTAGCCTTCTCACTTCCTTTATCAAACCCGAAAGGAGAGTTAAAGCTTCTGAATACTCTTTGCTTTCCATCAAAAGAGCTGCAAGCCTTGCCTCCACTCTTTGCCGTAGGAAAGTTCGCTTCTCGGCACGGGTCCACTGCACCATTTCTTTGCAGAGGGAAATCTGGAGATCAGATGTGCCTGGTATTTTAGCTACTGCATCAATTATCCCACGAACGATTTTTGCAGTCTTTGCCTTGGGGATCAAGTTGAAAAAGGGCCTCAATTGGGTCAGAAGGTTTCGGAGATCCTCAGCCTGATTCTCTTGTCTTAGAAGACCTGAGAGATTTGTGATGGCCTGTTCCTTTATCCTAATGGCTTCAGAAGAAGATGACGGGCTTTCAAGTACACGATAAAGAATAGAGATGGATTCAGCAGGGGTTTTGGCTTCTAAAGCCTGAGCAATTGAATCAGTTGTTGCTGGGAGATATGATGAAGACATAGTTGATGGTTCAAACTAACCAAGTCCTGCAAAATGAAAATAATCTATCAACTTAATTTGACATAAATATAAATCGCCTTGGGCAGTTCATCAAACAAAAAAATAGTGCCCCTTTAGTATGCAGAAATTAGATGGCCAAAGTGGTTTCAAGCTATTTTGGCAAACAGAACCAACCTCTCTATCTATGAGCCTCTCTATTCTCTATTTAGAGACAATAAGTAACATTCTCAACATGGAAACTTCGTGTCAGTCATCAGAAAACCTATTTCATCCCTTAAAAAAGATACCAAAATTATCAGGCAATTCATTATTAGAACATAATAAGAAAGACTTGGACATTTAACAGCATCAACTTTCAGTTTCTAAGATTGCTTTATGAGCAGATGGTGGCTCCTAGTTGTTTATCTTTCATGGATGTTTTAGATTGTCAACATGTAGTAATCAGACGCTTCCTTTCCCCTTTACCATAGGTATTTTTCTTTTTTATAATACCAATATACTAAGCTAGCTCCTTTTCTCTATTTAATTAAATTTGAATTAAAAAAAAAAAAATCATTACAAATATTAAATCTATTTTTAAGTTAGCGACGTAACCTGCTCTAATACTCGCATCAAAATTATACACTGAGTGACTATTCCAAACTCTTGTTCAGCCCTGTCCACTCATTATTGAAATTTCATCATCCATTCCTACCTAGGAAGGTGATCCTCTTTGTAACCAATGCCTTGAATACCCCTTCCTCAAATACGCGTCACGCAATTGTCTGCAATACTCTACGTTTATTAGTTAAGGTTCCCAACCTATTAAAACCCTTGACCCCTACTGGGGGCCTTTCAATTTTCTCTTTTATTGAGGAAACCCTGTTTTTCAATTCTCTTTTATTTCATTCTCCTTAGCCTCAAAATAATTCATTGCAATGGGGTTAAACCTAGTCCTCTGCAAACCCTTAAAACCCTTAGCCACTTTCTGTACGTGTAAAATAGTGTATTAAATATTTTAATCACCTTTCCAATTGGATTAAGACTTGCCTATTTAAGTATTTCTATAATATCATACAAATATAATTTTCTAGTACCTTAGAATTATTTCGGTCAAATATTATAATCCCAATAATTTTCAACTTAATACTTTATTCTTAATTAAGTAAATATTTGAATAATTAGATTATAGAACCTAACTATTAATACTCTAAAAATTAATTTAATAATTCTAATTAGATTAGACTATTATCCTACATTATAACCTACTTACTAAAATTTGATATATAGATATTAGATAGGCTCTAAGTTATACATTATTCTTTGAAAGAATTTATAATTCATAAATAATTGAAGTAATTAGATCATAAGTCATTGGTTCAAATCTGATAAGAAGCTTGGATTCTTTTTTCATAAAACTCCTAGAAATTAATATCCTCAATTGGCCATATCATACCCCCAATCTCCCACAAAACACACCAACTTCTTCCCCCCTTCTATTGATTGACATACCCAACTTAACAAAGTTGCATAGCTCAACCCAAATAAAATTTCTTCTTCAAGGTACTCACTCTGCCCTTCAAAAGCACAACAAAAATTTTCATACAAAAATCTTCTCAAGAACAACAACCCATATTCGGCCATATCAAGAATTACACAGCCAAAACTCCTCTCAACAAAAACAACCCGTATTCGGCCACATCAACCAAAGAAATCAAATTTGGACTTCACCCTATTCGGCCATCTTCACAACATACAACCAAAATCAAACTCTCAACCCACAAAATAATTTTCCACCCAGTCGGCCCTCCACCAAAAACACATCCGAATTTCTTCCTTTTAATCAATACCCATTCTTCACTCAATCGGCCTGCTGGGCAGTTTACATAACAAAATTTCTCAACAAAAAATATCACCAAAGTCTCAACCCAATCGGCCATCTAAGCAATTTGCAAAAAAATTTCTCACAACAAAATCTCACCCCTTCATTCGGCCATCCTCCCAACCGACAGCCCCAATTCCAAACAACCCAAAATTTTCTTCAAAATCACAACACTCATTCGGTGCTTAGCCAGAACAACCCAAGAAAAATTCAATCCCGCAACCAAAGAGATTTCATCCCCTCTTCAATCGAGTTGGGCCATTCAGCCCGTGTAAGAAAACCACCAAATTCAGTATACGAACAACCGGAAATTCAAGCTCAAAATCGCAACAAAACAAATCAACAAATTTATTTCAACATTTTACTCATTCGGTACTCACCCCAAAATTAAAACCAACAAGCTGAAGAGATTACCGATTTGGAAAGAAATGTTGACGGGAGAAATGCCTTTTGGAGGACGGCCGGACTGAACCCCAAGGAAGCCCACACACTCCTCCCTCTTTTTCCTTCTCTCTTCTCCCTCTGTTGGCGACGCTAAACAGGAGGGCAGGGGGAAGTGTATGTACGAAGCAAAGTATGGGCGAAGCAAAGTATTGCAGGTGCTGCTCTTCCCACCGTTTACCACTCTTGCTTATTGCACGAAAAAAGTGATTTTTTTTAAAAAAAAAATATTTTCAAATAATCATTATTTTTAAATCCAATTTCAAGTGGAATATTTTTGGCCATTTTATTTAAAAAATGTGTGTTTAGCTCGTTAAATCGTAGGGTTGAGTATAATTTAAATTAGCTTGCTCTCCATTTGAGTATTTTAAGTTGTCTCAAGTTAAAAAGTTAGAAGAACTTTCTACTCGGACTTTGTTTATTTCAATAAGAAAAAGATTTTCATTAAAAAATAATAAAATATTTTCAAATGAGTAATGGTAGAAAATGGTTGGTGACTTTCATCAACCTTCGGGGAGGTTTTGATGATTTGAAAATGATAAATTCAAACTAAAAAAAATAATGTACATAATAAAAAAAAAATGAAAAATCATTTTTTGAAATTAAATAAATAAACTTTTTAGATCCAATTGAAAATATTTTCAGCCACACCAAATACCGAAAATACGGAAAACATTTTTTAAGAGAATTTTACACAAAAATAAATAAAGCCCAAGTCTAAATTGACTCTTAAGTTCACGCTGCGCGAACATCACAAAGTCACATTAGCGCTTTCGGCAGACTTTGCACTTTGTCATGAGCCACTCCTATAATTTTAATTAAAGGGTGATTTCAGAAATTCGATTTACAACTTTTCTCACATTTGTCGTACATTTAGCCACAAAAGCAAGTTTCTAAATGAACTTCAAATTAGAAACATGAACATAGGAAATGGTTATTGGTCGAGACAACTTGAGGCATTCTTTCTAGAAGTAATTAAACAGACCAAAGAGGCAGAAAAGAGAGAGAAAAAATGATCGGATCTATTAGCCAATAGGCTAACAATTCTGTTAATAACAATCAAAAAAATAATAGATGTGTTAGTGAGAGCCAAGCTCGAGTAGTGTCCGTAATGCTTGCTTTTTAAATGCCTTGCCGTACACTCCCCTTCCCAACTTCAATGCCCTCTCCATGTCCGCCACCCCATTGTTTTTCTTCAATCCGTCAACCAAGACCTTGAGCAACCTATCATCACTTCCCGCAACTTCCAGTACGCTATCCACCGCTGCATTGACGGCCAGAATCCGCCGCCCCCACCGCTTCATCGACTTATCAGAACCATAAGCCTCAGAATATGCAGACCAAAAGGATGCCCTCAAGAAGCCCTTCTCCTTCCCCCTCACCACCCATCTCCTCATACCTTCCTCTAACTTGTAGACTGCACCACCCATATCCATTCCTCTTTCAAGACCTATCTCAATCTCTCGTATCTCTTGCTTTGCACACATTTCCTCCTCAAACTTGCACCTCTTACAATTACACTGGAAGCCCCATGTCTTTGACATTTCCTTGCGCTTGTTGAATGGAGAAAGAGTATCATAATAGGTAAAAGTAATCTCTTCGCCTGCCTTAACATCCCTTGAAGTATGAACCATCACATAATCCCCTACATGCAAACGCCTTGCATTAGGACTACATGAATGGTTAATGAATGAAGCCAGTAGCCATAATCCAACACCATAATAACCACTATTCTTCCCCAGAACTTTGGCTGAAACCGCATCCTCAACCAGAGAATTCACATCCAAGACGCTCAAAATCCTACCCATATCAGGCTTCTCATTCGAGTGGCTGTTCTCCTCTGCCTCAGGCCTAAAGAGGCTTATATCGGGAACCGCTAGCCCTTCCTCATCTTCGCCAGTCGACAATGTATTCATCAAAATACAGGTTCTAGGACATTTTGTGACGAAACCGGAAACCTTATCAATAAAATTCTTCCACATGACCAATTGGGCATTCTCGCCCGAATCTTCGCTAGGCAATATACCCCTTTCCGTGGCAATCGCTTTGGTGACCAACACCAAAGTCCCGGCATCAATGTTCTTTGTTGCAAATAGGCCACGCCCACTAATCCCAGATTTCCTGATCTGCACCGCACCAATATACTCTGCGAGTTCCGGGGGCTTTCCTCGGTACCCATTTACAACCCAATCCGAGAGATCAAAAGCTCCGGTCCTCGAAAGAAACTCGAGCTTTTTGCATTTCTCCAAATACCCATTAAGGCTTTCATTCCCACTAGCCTGAGGATCGGCGAGCAGAGCAGCCTTGAAGCAGTCCAAAGCCATAGAGTACCTATTCAGATTTAGCAGAATCTTACCTTTGCAGAGCAGGGTCTTAAAATGGGTACTCCCAATTTTCAGTGCTTGATCACAATCTTTCAATGCTAGGGCGAATTCCCGCAGCCTGGAACGCGCTTCGGCTCGATTGGAGAGCGCTAAGCAGAGGGATCTGTGGAGCTTGGAGAGGTGATCTGGGTCTGGGTGCTGTTGGGTCTTTGAGATTTGGTCTTGGCAGAGGTTGATGAACTGGCAGTAGGCAAGCACGGCCTCCTCCCATTCTTCTCTGAGGAGTAGCTCCGTGGCTTTGGATCTGAGCTGTTGCATTTGCTCTTCGGCCATTTCAAGCTGTTGCAGTCCTTCTCTCATTTTCTTGGTAATGGGGGACTAGCACTGCTCTGCTCTTTTTTTTTTTTTGATTGCTGAAGTTTCTCCGTGGATTTTGAATTGAATTTGAGGGCATGTAACGGTCACATTGCTTATTCTATTCTACTTTTCCTTTGGCCTCGTATTTTCTGTTGTAACGGCAACGGCAACGGCTATCTCGGCTTCTGTATAATTATTTTCTCTTATAATTAAATAGTCCCACGTTATGCCAAACAAGACTGTACTTTTTTTTTTTTTAACTAATATATTCTCCATTGATGAATAGCAGATCAACTAGGAGCAATCTGCTCCCTAATTACAATACCAGTTTATGGCTGAGATTTAATTTTTATGTTTAAAATTTACAAACCCTCTCCATTTCATTTAAGTAAAATGTTGATGATTAATTTTACAGTTTTTTTTTTCTTTAACAGTATACTTAAATGCTATGTCGGCATTTAAAATTTAATGATGAAACAACATATATACTATTTATGGGTAATGTAAAATCCAATCTGGACCATGAAATGAGAGGATTCTATTTCACAATTCTCTAGAATGGAAATCAATGTAAATAAAAAGGGAATAAATTTGAAAAAAAAAAAAAACCGAACTTATCTACAACATCTCATTTCGTGTCAATGAACAATGAGTAATGTTAATGGCTATGTTTGGCAATAGAATGAGATTTGGAAGTGAAACGATACTTTGATTGATATGAAAAAAAAAAAAAAAAGAAGGTAAGAATGTTTTATATAAAAAAGTGAAAAATTTTGTTTTGTAATGATTTTTTTATTTAAATAGTAATAAAAAGTGAATGATTTGATGTAAAAAGTAAGAATGTTGAAGTTGATTTCAAATAGAATTTTTTGAGAATGAAGTGGGTCCAACTATAGTACGAGTTCGTTCTCTTCACAAACGGACCCGTTATTCACGTTAGATTTTTCACATTAGCTTCACATTGACAAATGTGATGTATTTTAAGTGACATCCTATATCAATCACTTAAAAAAATAAAAATATGTTAGCCATTTAAAACACGTTAGGTCAATCAGTGTAAAGCTAATGTAAAAATCTAGAGTGAAGAGTAACATTACTCTTATGTCAATTATATATTTTTTTAGCATTTTCGGGTAGGTCCAACGGGCATCTAGAGTAGCTTAGGATATGCTTATAGTTTTTTTTTTTTTTGACATAATATGCTTATAGTTTTAAGTGCTGGCATTTATCAACATAGAGTATAGGGGAAAAATCTAACACAATGTATCTTGCACACATTATCTAATCATTCTTATACCAGAATATAAGAGGCTCTAGTAGGAACTGAAATGTCTCTGGGTCGAAAGATGTCAGCAATAGAGGAAAGCGAACCCTCCCCCATTTCCTCCCATTCAGTCCAATGCCTTCTCTTAAGAGTATCATTTGCACCAAGGCTAGATTTAAATTTTTCAGAAAACTCACATTCTTAGAAGCATGGAAAAAGGATTGCTTAGGAAAATTTCAACAGAACAGGGCTTGGGGGCATCTTAAAATTCACTATCACTATGTCAGAGTGTAGGCAGCATATATGATGTATTCAACTATTAATAGTACAAATCATAATAAATTTAATAATTAACAATCACAGGAACATGTTTAGTACCACTCTTTAGGATCTTCTGGCTTGCTGCAATTTTAAACGCTGTCCAGAACTCCACATCCATGAGCATGGATAAACCAGAATGCTGTTTTCAATGGAGAGCTGAAGGGTGATTTTCTCAAGAATGGCCAAAGTTGCTCTCCATAATTCCACTGGAAAACATCCCCAAGATACTCCAACTTGAATCACCAAACAGGATGATACTCAATGAGTATCCCAACTAGACTAGGGACGATCGCGACACCCCTGCCACAAAGATCCACCATTTCACAAGGCTATATACAGATTGAAAAAACTCCCTGCAATTTTGGCAAAACTTCCTGTAGATGTTTACAAAATGCGGGAAGAGTATCTGGGCATCAACTCTGCGGTACCTCATGCAATGAAGAGAACATGGAAGCATATCACAGGAAAAGGAATTTAGAAAATCACTCCTCCGGCCTTTCCACTATTTGCATTTTCCATTCAATTTGAGATAGAGAGAGAAAGAGAGAAAGAAAAAGTAACAAAGCAGAAAGATATTAAAACGAACATTATTTCCAACTGTTATTTCATTTAAATCTGCAAAAAGTCTCACCAGTGCCATTGCTTAATGCGTCAGGAGGATGTGTTGCAATTCTATCAACTCATTATTTCTTCAGAAAGTACATTCCATCTCGTAATTCCAACTTATCTTCAGAAACTAGACCAGATAAGAAGCTCTGAAGCTGTTGGAGCGATTTATCATAAGGGGGATCAGCTACACAAAACATCTGCAGCAACGAGTTAAAAGTAATTACTTTGGCAATCCATGTTATCTGTACCAAAATCAAATTATGGGAGAAGTTAAAACAACTCTTACCTTGAGAGTATTATGCATTCGATCTAATGCCATGCTTCCAAAATTTGTGAGCATCCCTATGATAAGTTTCTACAAGAAAATGCCATTTAGAGTTATACACGGAACAATATGACACTTGATAAAGTTCATCAAGATGCATAAGTATATTTTCGGTTTAATTCTGATACTTCACCAAATCATTGTCCAAGGCTTGCCAAAACTGAGATGCTTACTAAATTTTCCAACACGAGCAACAAATCTAATATCTTCTCTCCCCATCTTGGGAAGCCTATTTCAAAAACTACTATTTGACAAAGTTATGATCAACCACAGCAAAATATGTGTCTGCAAAATATGGAAGGTTACATAACAACAAGCCAATGCTAGGGGTTAAGGCCAGACATTTGCTGAGTGAAGAGAGAAAGTCCTAGTCTCTTTTTCTATTTCTTTTTTTGGGCACAAATAATTCTGCTTCACTTCCTTGAGTTAGAGTAGCTTTTGATTATCGTCCTTAGTCCAATACTACCTTATACATTAAAGTAAATATCCTTCAGAACAGGGCCTATGTCTGAGTACTTTCAAATTTATATGAGAGACAGTATCTGAAACATGGACCAGTTTTTTAAACAGCCCATTAGAGTGAATATTTAGAGTTCATCAAGAATGCTCTAATTTGCATCACTAACCTCATAGACAGTCATTTCCTTGCGTAGTTGATCCTCGGCAGAGACGACAGACCTCTCTCCCTCCTCATCACCTGCTACAAGGTCCTCAGAACTCCCACTATTTCCACTATTCTTACTAGTTTCAATCATGCCTTCCATCAGGGTAAATACATGGTCGCTAGAATCTGCCCCAGCTGATTCTGCAAGGATTCCCTGATTACAAAAAATAAGGCAAATGCAATTAGTTCTCCTCTTGACTCCAGCCCTTGAAGATTGTGACATATTAAAACTTCAATGAATACCAACTCTCTCCCTGATTGAATTTTAGCCAGCCCTAAGAAAGAGAAGACAAAAGGTTGACTTCCCAATCATACAATTCAAAATGATCACAAAGTCAATAAAAGAAGATTGGAGCAATCGTAAGGATAATGAGGAAAGTTGTAAAACAAAAATGAAATTTTCCCAAGCCAGTAAATCTGACAGTGTTTTGGCTACTTAAATCTATCAAGTGTCCAGCACAAATTGATCATTAACTAATATACGTCATTGAAATTGACAATGAGCTAGGGGTTTCCATTAAATCTATTGCACGTCAAACACTACTCGATGATAAAAACAAAATTATTTATAAATAAAAAAATAAAAAATAAAAAATAAAAACTTTATCAGATACCTTGCTTATCCAAAAATTTATCCTCCGATTCAGTACGTCTACAGGTATCCCAATAGCAGCTGCAAGACTTTTAGAGGTCCAACTGAAAGTGGAAAACATCAATGCAGTTACACTATTGATGATTAACATATTATGCATTCATATAATGAAAATGGTTACCTTGTTTGCTCTTGAAATTGCATAATAATTGCAGCATGTACAGGAGCCACTGTGAACTGCACTTCCCTGTCTTCAAATTGCAACTCCAACTGTGCTCCATGATAAAAATATGTAATGTTATGTGAATGGTTCAGGACAGGTGAGAGAAGGAACCTACTAAGAGAGATATCTCAATATAGGGCATCAAATGGCTTTTTCTAAATTTCAAAGCACCTAACCTTTACTGTCCCCAGATTTTTCTTCCACAGAAGCTTACGAGGGGTTTTGATTTCATTAAACCTCTTTGCATAATCAGAGAGCAGCTTCTCAACAGGAGCGGGTACATTAAGGGCCTCATCCTAAAAACTTTCTTCACAATTAGAGCAACAAGAATTTGTAACCAAGAAACAATGTAATTCTTATGAGAACAGAAGAAATTTTGATCTAAGTATAGATATTGTTAGAGAGGGCCACAGATATGGGTATATGCTACATGGTGCTTGCCATTCTCATTTTTCATGAGAATACAGTAAACAGGCACTTCATGCAGAGACGGTAGAGAAAATATGTGTGAATGCAAAGCGACTGTAATTATGCCCTCTCCTCTCATCTTAGATATCCCACCAAGTAATGTTAACACAACCAAGTATGCCATCACGTCTTTCCTCACTATCAATACTAATAGCAATATTGTCCAACATACCTGGATTGTAGGCCAGAAATTTGAAGATATTATTGTAGCATCAAGAATATCCATGGACACTGCATTTTCCCCCAGCTCAGCCCCTAAGAATCAATTCACCCAAGGTCACTTGAATTTTTTTCAATAAATAAATAGATTATAATATACTAAGACGTTTTGGCACCTAATGCAAGTAGCCTATAAACTGTGATAGGGTGGTGTGGATCAAGTGATGGGGTGTGGCCCCTTTTAATATATGTTTGTTGAGTTTTGCAACAATTTATACTATTCAATAGATTAAGGATATC
This sequence comes from Carpinus viminea, assembly GCA_013348765.1. NCBI lineage: Eukaryota > Viridiplantae > Streptophyta > Magnoliopsida > Fagales > Betulaceae > Carpinus > Carpinus viminea. The sequence goes on from CP054671.1 coordinate 5,715,251, forward strand.
TTATGTAAGAGATAACAAATACAAATTATTAGTTAAATGCTTCTTTCTGTCCAAAGGATGAACCTTATTTTGGGCTCGTACTGTCATATATGTGATACAAGTCGCCATTTAGATTTAAGTAAGCATATAGATCATGTTACTATGCCAATTTAAGCAAAATTTAGTGGTCATCCATCCTCATACTATGTAGATTTATTTGAATGATTTGGATTTCAAAAATATCTCGCCAAGGAATGTCAAGCCCCCATCAAAATTGATAGAATGTTGCTCTATCATTGTTTATCGTAATTTTAAAATCAAAAGTTACCCGTCTGAGATGGCTGAGTAATGGTTGCTTTTATATTGGTGTTTGTCCTTTTTGAATCTATCAGGTCATTGAGCATTATTTCGCATTTCTGCATGCTGCTCTCTCCAAAATGTATCTGCAGGATGACAGCACAAATATGAAAATGAAGGTGGGAAATTTAATCACAACAAAGGGAACCCCTGATGTCAACTTCAACCAGAAGACATAGTTGAACAGATCACAAGCTTCAATGAATAAACCGCTTGCCTTGAGAAGTTCTAAAGTACGTATATCTGAGTCAATGTCATAATCAGATTTGTTTAAAAGCTTTTCAGCCAGCATAACACGATACTCATTGACTAGTTGGTCCTTTGAACCAATTATGCCAACAATCATCCCAAGTACATCAACCTTCCTCCGGTTCCTACTACCTTTTGATGGGTCAGCTTCTGCAGGATCAGGCTCCCAGCTGAAAAGGAACAATTCATACAGACATGTAATCAGCAGATTAACATAGCAAGCTGAAGGGTACAACTAAAATACATGTCATCCACAAACATGATAGCATAACCATACCGTAAAGCATCGATCCATGCTTGCTTCTCATCGGTGATGAAATCATCATCAACACTAGTATTCTCTTGACTTTCTTCATCTCTATTTAATTCTTCAAGAAGGCAATCCCCAGTATTTCCAGATACATTTGGATTTCCACCAGTCCCACCAGTAAGCATTGTAACAATACATTTTATTGTATCTTTCCTTCCCCTTAAGTAGTCTCTTATTGGCTCACCAACTGCTTCAAGAAAAACACCTGCTGGGTCTATTGTTCGCAGTGCTTTGATAGTTGAAACATATTGATGCAATATATCATTAGTTGAGGCACCAGCAGTAAGCAAACGATATCGTAGCGCTGAGATAAATGATTCAACCAGCTTAGAATGTTGTCCAGTATATTCAAGACATTGTTTTAAATCTTCAATAGCCGGAGAGCTGCAAAACATATAGAGAAGATTTAGGAAAGGAGAAATGGATCAAGGAGTCACCCAAGAATATCTTCTGTCAATATCGTTAACTTTAATCATGCAACAGACAGAAAATACTGCTTTAATTAGGTATGCCCTATAGCCTTCCAATCTGCTCTCTAATATGGCATAGAGAAAAGAAACGAGAATCATGGTAGTCTTTTAAAAAGACAGTGTAACAAAGTTCATAATAGCTTCCGTGGAAAATGCATTAATGTGATATGCAGTTTTAGTCTACATCTTACTTATTGAATAATATGCACAAATTCAAGGACAAGATCAACCTTCACATACATATCCTCGCCAGCAAAATAAAACACTAAATAGGTAAGTGAAACCTAATATAACACTCTTTATCTCTTCAAGATACAGATTAACTGTTCACCCACACTGGGGATAAGATGGTTCAAATTAATTCCCTGTAATGCATCAAAATTGAAGCTGACATGTAAAATCCCTTTGATTCATATTTTATTCAAAGATATACAGGAATTTATTAAGAAATTCTCCATCACATAAGCAATGAGTCACAAAGTATCCCCCTCTATCAGTCCAACAAATTCTTCAACAAAAAATTCAAATTGGAAAATCGCATGCATGAGAAGGATAGCCATAGTTTGAATCTTTTGGGCCCTTAAGTGATTGTATTATATATAACCATTTCATTATCCATTTTCTAGTATACTAGGGTTGCACCTCTTTGCGTTTTTTGATATATACTACATTACTTATAAAAATAAAAATAAAACCATTTCATTATCCATTTGATAGAGAGATCTCATAACACCAAATGTGTTGCAGTTCTCACTAGCCACTGCACAAATCAAATTCTTTTCTCTATTTTTAATATGCAAGTATAGAGCAAGTCTAGTGCATAATTTGACAACTCAACAACTACAGCTATTTCTTTTAATTCTATAATAGGAAACAAGTGAAAAAACATATTAAGATCACCTGTCAGGGTAATCCACAATTATCTCAAATAATTTGGCTATTCTCAAATCTTGCAATGTCTCATAAGCAAAATACTCTAGCCGCAGCTGCCATCTAACAAGTCCTTCAGAGGGAGTATCAATTCCAGGATAGCATGAAGAAGGATGTGAAGCCAAAGGTGATTTTTGACCAAATGAAGGACTATCATAACTAACAGAGTCACCAAGATAAGCAAGAAGTGCACGCAAGAACTGGAGAGGTACAGCCTGAGCAACATACCTCCGAGCATGAGTCATTTATTTGTAGCATAATAATAAAACTAGAAAACAGAATGGAGGAAACTAAGAAAATGAGCAAAAGAAATGCAAAACATGGCATGAGAAAGAATATTTAAGTTTACATAATCTTGCAGATGATATTGATTCTGTGCAGGAAGAACCATTGGGCAATTACAGAAGTTCCTTTAGTCTAATCAAACTACAGCTTATGAGAAAAGGACCACTCCCTCAATCCTACAATAGAAGAAAGTTTACAAACAAGTAGTATTTGAATGAAACATTCTTCTTAAAACACCCTTAGCTAGGCCAAGAAATGTGCTCGAATTTGAGAAAATGTGAGTTTAAATTTGAAGGTAATATGGGAATTTCAGTGGATAAATGCTTTCATTTCGAAAGATTTCATCTACTCAGGAATTGCCCAGAAAAAAAATGGCATCATCTATTGTAAGACGGGGGAGTAATACAATTTTGTACAAATACATATGATAAGCAATATGTAATTTATATCAAATACCCAAGCATATACTTTTGCACATATACATATGATAAACAAGATTTAATTTATGTCAAGTGCCCAAGCATATATTTAAACCAAATGAAATAACATGCCCTGTAACACCCCGGTCCCATATTGGGAAGATAACCGATCCCATATTGGGAAGATAAGAAGAAACCCACATAGAGTGGGTAGTATAAAGAGAGTCAAGAGTGCTAAGTCCCACATTGCTTAGTTACTAGGTGGAACTGGACTTTATAATGAATTATGGGGAAGCTCCAAATTGACTAGTCTTTTTGGGGTGATAGCGCAGATGTGGCTGACGCTTTTCCCTGAGTCGTTACATGCCCAGCTGATAACACTATAAAACTTTCAACAATTGGCCAATAACTTTCCTTCCATGATAGACAAGAAACCATACTGATATGGTGTAGATCAGTAAAAGCAAAGCCAATAACTTAAAAAGTGCATCCAATATATTAAATCATATGTACTATGCAAATGAAAACAACATGGATGGATAAACTATTGACAAGTTAAGACATCAATAATTTTAATAATTGCTTTATTGGGGGGCAGGCAGGGAGATAAGATTACACAAAGACAACAATATAACCTGTATCCATCGTTTAATGGATTCCAGAACAGAACTCCTGTAATCATCACCAGCAAGATCATGTACTTTAGCCTGCCATACATACAGGAATATTTAGATGGGACCCAAAGGTGAGTTACATATAAGGAAAAAAAAAAGTAAGCAGATATTTGAAAAAGAGACTGTACAATAGGATATTGGGGAGAAAAAAAAAGGAAAAGAGCCAATGTGGAGCTGACAGAAATAAGCTGGAAGGTATGACCAGAATGGAACACATGCTCACCTTTAGAAGCAGAAAGATCACAGAAGCATAGGCATCTTCAGTCATAGATGTAAATCCAAGATTTCTAAGATCACGAACGACCTTCCCAATGTTCTTCACCAATTTATTATTCTCTGAGAACCTGACTTGGAGATAGCATTCATCAATATCCATTTCACCAGTTCGATAGGCAAGTTTGTTTTTTTCATCTAAATCCATGTCATCTTTTTCTTGAGATTCATTGTCACCATTAAGTTCTCCAGCCATGATTGTACTTAACTCCTCCAACCTTCCCTTAAAATACCAGTGGAGTATCTCTAAGAACATTGCAGAGTTTAAAAGAAATGGAAGTTACTACCAGGGCATTGTTAGAAGAAAAGAGGGGCAAAAGAAAAGCAGATATGCATGGAGTGGTAAAACTGTTACACAACATAAAGCTTCTAAGAAAGACTTCCAGCCTAGATAATCAATTATTTTATTTAAGCAATTAATTCTCGTAAGAAGCGTAAAGGGGGGCAACCCAAAAATATACAGGAAATATACAAGAGAAAAATCAATTAGGAAGCAGAAGAAAAATACAAATCAAGAAACTCCAAGAAATTAGAAAAACAATCACAGTTGTAAGCAACCATCCAAATATAATTTTTTTTAACATAATGGCTTTTAACTTTGGCACCGTGCTCTCACAATCTTCGAAGTTTCGAGCATTACGTTCTCTCTAAATGCACCACATTAAGCGTAGAGTAATCAACTTCCACACATCTATATTACAGTGGCTTCTAAATTAACCTCTTCAACAAGCCAACAACTCTATCATCCACCAGGCATAACCCACTTAATCCCAAGAAGGCAGAAAACTGATACAAAGCATTGTTTTACTCTTACGTATGATCTGTACTGAATGGTGAACTGAGCGGTGGCAATTATATAGACCATATACCCGGAAGAGCAATCCAACAAATAGTGAATCAAGACAAGAAGGAAGGCTGCCCAATCTGCATCAAATTTGAGTTCAGCCACTCTTTGGTATTTCCAGAAAATACCAGTGTTGTTCTGATTTTGGTACACAAACAAACAATGGAGGTGGAACAAAAATAACTTCTAATAAAAAATCTGATGGGCTTCATCGAGTAATATGGATCCCCAAAAAACTTAGAGATTAGATGCTTCTTAAAGCCTCTCCATTTCAATCATATTGCTCAATGGTACATGACGCTTCAGAAAGAAAAAAAGGTTATGCACATTTTATTTCTAGGGTTTCTGACCTTTTGAGGGAACTCCAGAAGATAACAAAATAATTTAGTTGGATGATCATAAATCATGCTCTCAGCTTATTTTGTTCTGTAGGAAGCCATCAAATAGACTGTCTTCATTTATTATGGATACTGAGATGCTGAGATCAAAGCAATACCCAACCCACTAGACAGGCCTCAAAGAACTTTGGATTCACTAAAATCCATAGTATGCATCACCCAAACTTTCAATCTATATCACACAAACTCGGCCTGACACCGCTTATTATCAAATAACAATCATTGAAGTCTAACTCAGCAAAAGCTCTAAGCTCAAGCACATTAGGAATTGTCATAGATTATATACCCGAAAAATGCCGAGGAAGGGTCGCCATAAGCACCGAAGACACGAGTAATTGGTACGTAGAGAAGAGATGGGCTATCTCCGATGTCTGATCCCTGTAGGAGGGAAAAGCATGAACCAACGCCAACAAGCAGTTCTCCTGGTATAGCTTTTCCAAACATATGTCTTCCAGAGCTTTGCACAATACCCGCTCCACTTCACCCTCGCGTGCCTGCATATTTCAATAATTCCAATCATTCAACGAATTAATTAATTAATTAAAATGGAGTAATGCTGGAGAGAGTTCAAGCTCACTTTACATAGGAGTGCGACATTGCAGTAAGCATCAAATTGCCGCCAAAATTTTGACGCTCCGTTTTTCTCAAAGGTTTCCTGCAAAATTTGGAATACAGAGGGACTCGTCCCTAATTTGAAGCATGAATAACAAGAGGCAATTCAATTTCCAATGGACGTCAAAACAGTACCTCTAGTGCTCGAAGAAAGTGGTCTCGGACGAGAGAGCGGAGGCCGTGCTTGCAGAGGCCATGGACGTGAGCAACGAATTTGGGGTCCACGGAGATGTCTCCGGCGCCGTTGAGAAGGGCCTCGGTGGCCGCACAGAAGCCATTGTAGCTCCCGACGATCTCTTGGATCGAATCGTCACTAAGAGTGTCCAGAATCCCTAAGTTTCGCACTAACGACGGCGCCTCCTCCTCCGTGGTCATCACTGTCTCACACTCCTTTTGTACAAGCCTTTGGGTTTGCCGCCAGTGCTTGAGATTGAAAGGCGAAGGAAAGGCTCTGCGGCGCAATGCTCGCTGCGCACTCGGTTTCCGCTCTGCTTGTCACGTGCCAATTGTTCACCGCGCTCTAAACATTGATTTTGTTAGTGAAAAAGACGACAAAGGCAAAGCTACAATAACGAGAGTGTCGTTTTGTTCCAAAACACGCAGATAAAAACGTTGGCCTCGTTTCAGACACACTCTCTCTCTCTCTGTCTCCCCGTGCTGTGTGCCATGAACGATGGGACCGAGCGACGGTAAGCCGGCCAACACGAAGATATTGCTGACGTCACTCGCGGCCATGGTGGCGGAGACGACGACATTTCCGATAGACCTGACGAAGACCAGGCTTCAGCTCCACGGCGAGTCCTCGGCGGGGCGGATCAACGCGTTCCGCGTGGCCTCTGAGATCGTGCGCGAGCAAGGCCCAGTGGGGCTCTACAAGGGCCTGTCCCCAGCTATTCTCAGGCACCTCTTCTACACGCCTATCCGGATCGTCGGCTACGAGCACCTCAGGAACGTCGTCTGCGCTGATGCTGGCTCCCTTTCTCTCTCCAGCAAGGCTCTCATCGGCGGTTTCTCTGGATTCGTCGCTCAGGTAAGAGCCCCTCTCGTTTTTCTTTACGATTTATAGGTTTTCTGTCTAATTGTTGTAGCTCTTTAATTATTAGGTTTGTATAGAATTGGTTCATAATTCAGAGGCAAATGTAACCGATTGATTAGTGATAAGTGGCATAGAAGTTGCCCACTATTTCAGAAATGTAGAAAGCAACAGGTATTGTCATGAAGAAGAACTCAGAACCGAACAGTTTTGCTCAACAGTGTAAACTGTTATGGGCCGCCGAAGCTAATCACATGATGGGCTTTGATACTGGTAAAGAAGCAGGTCTTTGTTACGTTGGTTTCCTATTTTGGAAGCCCCAACTTAAGAAAGAAAAGATAATTAAAGTGGAAATTAAAGGTAGACTAATTCGAGGAAACCTTGACCTTCTTGATAAGAGTAACTTTCTGGAAAATTTGCAATTGAGTCTCTTATTTCTGAGGGAGTCAGGGACTTCTTTTACAGCTTACAAATGAGAAGCACGAACTAAGATAGCAAATTCCAAGTTATCACATAAAATAACTTATTGATCCTAATCAAATAAGATAACTAATTACAAGACTATTGACCTGCCACCTCTGAGAGAAAAGAATGGGATGAGGGCAAGATAATACGAGTGTTGAAGTCTTTGACCTACAAGCAATGGCTGAGTGCGCTAGCACGTAATATTGATAACAAGCATAACAATAATCTTTTGGAAGTCCTCTTTGCCCCCATGCACATTGAATTAGAGTCCATGCTGCTTCTAATTCTGACCCAAAGTTCCACTGTCCTCTGTCTTTTGGTTTCCTCTGCCCCCTTATCATCTTGTAATGTTGCAACATTCCTCATTCCTTTAAAGGGCCCTTGTCCTCAAGGAAGAAGGTTGGAAACGGAGGTGGAAGTCGGCAGAGTTGTCCTAAGTAGCTACAGCTGGGGACAAGCCTTGCCAATGAACCGATATCTCCTGCTGGTTTTTCTTCTTTCGTTGATCCAAAATAGCTTCAGGTGTTGGTAATAAAGAGTTATCTGTGAATCCAGGGGAAGAAGGGTAGCTTGCACAACAGCTCTTATGCCTAACTGTTTCTTAAGGAGAGACACATGAAATAGACGGTGAATTTTGGATCCATGAGGTAACTCCAACCTAGATGCAACTTGTCCGATCTTCTGTAAAATTTTATAGGGCCCATGGAAACATGGAGTAAGTTTCAGATTTTTTTCTAACATCAAGGGAGGACTGCCGGTATAGTTGTAGAAGTAGACCCAATCGCCTACCTGAAACTGCCGCTCCTTGTGTTGCTTATCATAAACTAACTTCAAGCAATTTTGGGCTTCACGTAAATCCTCCCTAACATCCTGCAACACCTTATCTCTTTGGTAAAGAGTTTTCTCCACCAATTCTACACTGGTAGTACCAGGAACAAGGCAAGCAGCTTGGGTGGTTCAAGTCCAATAACAATCTCGAAAGGTGTTCTTCCCGTTGAAGTGTGCTGGCTGGTGTTATAGCTCAATTCCACTTATGGCAGCCATGACACCCACTTTTTAGGATTAGAGCTTGTAAAACAATGGAGTTACATTTCAATGGTTCTATTGACCACTTATGGTTGTCCATTTGAGGATGGTGGGAGGGGCTTAAATTAAATTTATTACCATTCAAACAGAATAACTCACACCAAAATGTACTTGTGAATGCTAGGTCCCGATTGCAAACTATGGAATGTGGCATCCCATGCAATCGAAAGATTTGCTCAAAGAAAACATGAGCAATGGTGTAAGCTGTGTAGGGGTGGTTGATGGGAGTAAAGTGGCCATATTTGGAAAAACAGTCTACTGCTACCAAGAGGATGCATCACATTCTATTGGCTATTGGCAGTTGTTCTTGAATCAAAACTTCCCCCACCCTTGAATCAGATGCATCACAAAAGTCTCAGAAAAATCCAGTAGACTCAAATCAAAGGATTGATTCATTACTTGTTTGAGCTGTGCATGAAAGCTTGTTCCTCAAGAGAATACCAAATGAAAGAATCTTTCTTCAAGCTTTGGGTTAAAAGGCGAGATATTATACCATAATTGTTGTACAAACTTAAGATAGTACGTGGTTAAGCCGGGAAACACACAAAAAGCTGTGAGTGTTGTAGGCTTAGGCGACTCCAACATTGCAGCCACTTATGTTATCAGAGTCCATTTGCACTCCTTGCTGTGTGATTAAATGGCTTAAGTAGTTGACTTCTTCTTGGCCAAATTGGCATTTCTTCTTCCTCGCAAATAACTGTTATCTTAAAAATATTCAAGACTACATTAATATGTTGTAAATGCTCTTCCCAAGTTCTACTATAAGTTAAAATATCATCAAAGATTACCAAAGCGAACTTGTGAATAACATCTTAAAAGACTTCATTCATGAGGGATTGGATTGTCGGTAGAGCATATGTAAGTCTTAAGGGCATGACTACAAATTTGTATTCTATGAAGTGCTAATAGCAGAGCATGGAATTCTAATTGTTGAAATACAAACTCTAGGGATGCTATAAAACAACGTAAATGACAAACTTACAAATGGAAACATTTGGTAAAACCAATTAAGAATAGAGCATATCACTAGCTAAAAAGGATTACAAAGCTCAGATGCAATCTATTAGAGCTAAAAGCAAAGCACTCCAACAAACACTAAATCTGATGGCCTAAGGAAGTCCCAGAAAAGGCCTAATTGAATGCCATGAAGTTCATATACCCATTCAGTAAGACCTTGTAACGGTTGAAGCACAGTGCATATATTCAATATCTTAGTTGGCTCCCCTCAAATACCATTCAATTTGCTATGCCTAATGGCCTAATTATATGCCATGAAGTGCATATACCCAGATTATTGACCATCACGTTGGCTTGTATTCTATTGACAAAGTTGGTTTCTAGGTTCCTCTGTTGCATACTGATTTTTGAGTGCTTACATCTTACAACATGGATGATGTTCGTGGAACTCCTATAATTAGGATGATGAAAGAGTCATCCTGCATTCATTTCACTTCAAGAGGAAAATCTGAAACCATTCATTTGTTCCATGGAGGATATCAACTGGCTAAAAAATTAGAAGTAGGGGCATTATGCTCTTCAATCTTTTTTTCCCCTTACAGAATATTAAAAAACTTCTTTAACCCTCCAAATGAATGTACTCCTGTTAAAGCACTGGCTCAGAAAATTGATTATTGGCGTCCTCATTTGAGGCTCCTTAAATCCACTGTTTCTATTTTATATCTGGTCACCAGACCTAGAGATTTTAGGCATCTTTTTTTATCGCTAAATGATCCATGTCATGTCATATGTGGATGAACAAATTTATGTTATGGTAGCAAAATGATGTTATGCTGCAACATATATTGGATTAACAAGGAAAATTCTGTTGACATTTTTGTATCATAAATTACATATTTGTTTGATAAGTAACGGTACTTTTTTCTATTTCCATTAGTAGTGCAGATAGTGGCAAGCCCTGCTGATCTTGTTAAAGTGAGGATGCAAGCAGATGGCCGGATGGTGAGCCAAGGTCTCCAACCTAGATACTCAGGGCCTTTTGATGCTTTAAACAAGATTGTGCGCATGGAAGGCTTTGGAGGACTTTGGAAAGGAGTTTTCCCAAATGTTCAAAGAGCATTTTTGGTGAATATGGGAGAATTAGCATGCTATGATCATGCAAAACGTTTTGTTATTCAAAATAAGATAGCTCAAGATAATATATATGCCCACACGTTGGCTTCTATTATGTCAGGTCTTTCGGCTACTGCTTTGAGTTGTCCAGCTGATGTAGTAAAGACAAGAATGATGAACCAGGCAGCAGACAAGGAAGGGAAGATTAAGTACAGCAGCTCTTATGATTGTCTGATGAAGACTGTTAGATTTGAAGGATTAAGAGCACTATGGAAGGGGTTCTTTCCGACATGGGCTAGGCTTGGTCCATGGCAATTTGTTTTTTGGGTCTCTTATGAGAAATTCCGACAGATTGCAGGGCTTTCTTCTTTCTGATCAATTATTTGGTAGGGACCTTGCAACTGATGGCGATCCATTTTTTCACACTCATTTCTCCACACCTCTAAGTGGCTTTTAAAATCACCACCGGTAGTTGTTTCTTCCCAGGGATGCATTGGGCTGCTTTTATCTGTTTGGAATTGAATTTGGGCCGGACTCTTGAGTCCATTTGTTTGCCTAGCTACTTAAAGTTAAAAGCTGGTTGGTTATTTTATTCAAATAGGTGGGCCGGGTGTATGATCGTTGGGGGTTGGCGTCCATTTAATTGGTGTAACTGCTTGTTTTATATTTACTTACAGAAATATCAATATTGTTGCATCATCATCCCTTTGCCGTTGGATCATCGTGCGAGTACGTGATAGGGGATTGAATGCTACGTACCCTACCTAATTTGTTTACCAACGGACCGGTCTAATTTTGTTGCAGATCGAGCTTACGTGTCCTACCCTTTGATGGCCACCATTTTTTTTTTTTAACCATCAATTGGTAGGGCAGAGACAAGTTTATATTAGGTTTTATATTGTCTAATTAAGTGTCAAAACTAAATTTAGTTGGTACTTAAGATTGGAAATCAGAAACTTATACAATGTTGAGAAACAAAAATGCTTAAAGTATCATTAGCCAAGCCTCTCGCAGTCAGTATGGGTGGTTGCACTATGTCCCGATGAACTATGTCGAAGAACCACAGGAGTTTTAGCCCGAGATGCTCGATCGGTCGGAATGGTTTCATTTCCAAAATTGTGTGTATATAAATATCGATGGTTATTTTAATTGAATCCAAATTTTGGAAAATACAATCAAAAAATTCATCCCGTTTTATTTGGAGTCGTTGGTTGGAAGTTTCACTTCCCAACCAGAATTTGCTAAGGATTTTAGTATATATCACCAATTGATCTTGCCGGCCAAGGCCAACCATTCGCTTTTAACGACCTTTGCTCGCCACAACTGCCTCATCTATATCCAAACTACTCCCCACGTACGCCACAATTAGACACGTCTGCCTCCACCTTCCTAATTACTGACAATTAATAACTGATCTCTTCATGATCAATATTAATTATAGTGCATTGAAACTAACTAACTAATTCCCTCGATCAGGCAGTGAGGCAGCTGGCTCAAACGCCCGTAATTAACAACGTGCATGCATGGATGCAAGAGCACCACAAACCAGAACATCCACCCGCTCCTTTCAACCTAGGGAAATAAATGATTATGAATGTAGCCTTTGCTTTAACTAACGGAAATCATTTTAAAATTATTATTATTATTTTTTTTAAAAAAAAGAGAGAATTTTAATGTGGGACCAGATTCCCAACTGCCAAAGGGTGTGATATCAATATATTAAAGATGTCTGATTAAAAAAAAAAAACATGTCTGTTTAACTTGTTTCCATTAATAAATAAATAACCAGCAAAATGAATATGGTGTCCGTGCTTTGCCGGTTCTCTAATTTATGATCATTTTCAGCTTTATTTTCGCTTTTATCATCAAAACCATTTTCGACAGTTGGTGCCCGTACTGTGGTCTAACTTAATTACGATGGATTTTTTTTCCTAAACTAAATTGTCATGTATTTTTTTAATATGTAAGAAGTACACAATTTATTATTTTTTAAAAATTATTATATATATATATATATACTTTTCACGTATTATTAAAAAAACACACGATATAATTATCATCAGAACCATTTACAGGCGTTATGGCGGTGTGGGGGCGGTAGGGCCTATGGGCTTATAGCACCGACTCTGGCTGACAACAACACTAACTTCAAGTTAATTGGTTTTTATATATGGACATAGAGAGAGATATTCCGGCACCGTTTGATAAACGGTGTGATAAAGGCTAAGGTACAAAATTTTACTTTTTTATTTTTTTAATATTTTTTATTTTTTTACATTATATTAATTCCTTTTTATTATTATTCAAATAAAAAAATCACTACAAAATATTTTTTTATTTTTATATCAAATTTTTTATTTTTTTATTTTTTTAAAAAGACATTCTTACATTTTTTCTTCATTAATCAATTTTTACTACAATTTTATTAAACTGAAACCAAAATAATATCATTTATCAAGCAAACCCTCTATAGGCATTTATGATTTTATGTAGCAGCACGTTCATCATTATGTAGAAAAAAGGTGAATCATTTCACTCTTGTTAAATTTTGAATCAGATGAGCATTTATGTAGCAGTACATTTAGTACAATATTTATATGTATAAGAAACTAGTTGATGTGACATGTTAAAATTTATAAAAAAATCTAATAACAAATAAATTAAGAAAAATTTTATTTTATACCTTTAAATTACCATGTAATTCAACTTACTTCTTAAAACTTTGAAATCTCTTAATTTGGATTTATGAACTTTTAATTATAGTCAGGAGTATAAATATCATTGTTTCACTTTTAACATTTAAAATCTAATTTTCTAAAAAAAAAATTAAAATCTAATAAAGGGGTTCAAATTAACTTCAATTGAAAATTAAACTATTCAAATTAAAAGGTTTTAAAGTTTGATTAGGGGTGCCAATGCGGTTACGGTTAGCGGTTAGTGGCATTAACCGCTAACCGTAACCGCCCTAGCGGTTAGTAAATTTCACTAACCGCAACCGCTAACCGCCTAACGGTTAGCGGTTAGCGGTTAACTAGCCGGTTAGCGGTTAGTGAAATAGATAACCGCCTGCTAACCGTTTTTCAAAATTGGATTTTTTTGGCCTTTTCTTTGGGTTTTTTCAGTGCCTCTTTGGTCCCAATTACTATAAAAAGAGCCCATATTGAAAAATTAAAAATATTTGACCCCAAATTTATATTTACTTGCACTTTTCCAACAAGGACAAAGAAAAAAAATCAAATAAAAGAAAAATAAACCAAAAAAATAATGGATTGGGCATGCTTGCAACTCTAGTGACTAGTACTCTTACTGGATCCTTCTCTATGTTTAGAAAGCTCCATATATATCTAACAAGTTTCCAGTGACCGATTACTCTTTTACATTATGATCATATTTACTTAATCAAGTTTGAGATCTTTTAATCTTAATACTTCAATTATTGTTATAAGTATCACATTGTTGAATCTAATATCAATTACTTAATTTGATATTATATAGTCATATGATCTTAATAATTAAATTAGATATTACGATTAATGATTTACATTATGATAATATTTACTTAATCAAGTTTGATATCTTTTAATCTTAATGCTTTAATTATTGTTATAAGTATCACATTGTTAAATCTAATATCAATTACTTAATTTGATATTATATAGTCATATGATCTTAATAATTAAATTAGATATTACTATTAATGATTTACATTATGATCATATTTACTTAATCAAGTTTGAGATCCTTTAATTTTAATACTTCAATTATTGTTATAAGCATCATATTGTTGAATTTAATATCAATTACTTAATTTGATATTATATAGTCATATGATATTATGATCTTAATAATTAAATTAGATAGATTTTGTTTACCTCTCTTTGATTGAGAATTGAGATAGATTTTGCTACCCTTTTAACTTATATTAGTATGAACTTGCATACTTATAACTTATGACCTATGAATATGTATGTATAATTTGTTATTATATAATCAAATGATTTTATGATTAATTGATCATGTAATATAATCATATAAATTATAGTGATAATATATTAATACTCAAAGTGTGATTTAATTATCTAAAACAAAATGTGATTTAATCATTAATGATTAATTGATTATATAATATGTATAAATATTATTATAATTATAATTATAAAAATATAGTTTAACATTTAAAATCTAATTTTCTAAAAAAATTAAAATCTAATAAGGGGTTCAAATTAACTTCAATTGAAAATTAAACTATTCAAATTAAAAGGTTTTAAAGTTTGATAGGTATGTCAAATCGTGTGGTATGTAGTTTAGGAATCTAAAATAAAGTTTCTCCAAACTTTTATTTATCAATTTAAATAATTAGTAATTAATTTATTAATTATACACTCTTAATTACTTTATCAATTATCAGTTATGAACTATTACAACAATTTGTAAATATCTTATAATAAAAACTTATCACTACACACGCATTTAAATGAAAAAAAAGAAAGTGAAGTCCATTTCACATACTCTCGGTAGAAACTGAATTTTTTTTAAAAAAAAAAAAAAAAAAATTTAAGAACAACTTCATTGCAAACATCAAAAAACAAGTTACTGATGCAGAAATACATGAAAAAAGAAAGACAAGGAAAAATAAGAGAACACAATAACCAAACCATAATAAATTACAAATACTTCAAAGCCCTGATGAAGACACAAGAAGGTGAAAGTCACTTGGAAATATAGCTTTTGACAGTTGCGACCCATTATAATAGATAAAATCATCAAGAATATAAAGGCTGTGATAAACTTAGATCTAATCTCACTTCCAAAAAAGATGAACAGATTAAGAGATGACAATTTAGATCTAATATAGCTTTCAAGAAAACTGAAAAAATTAGAGCATTAATAAAAACGGAAAAGGAATCTTTATCACAGGGAAAAAATCTGAAGCCAAAACAGTTCGAGTTAAAAAATTAAAAATTAAAAATAAAAAAAAAAAAAACAAAAATAAAACAACAAGTTTCATAGAGAATGTTGTCCAGCGCTGACGTGAAGAACATGCTCCTGCACTTTAGATCCACACATAGGAGGGGAAAGTTGATGATAATTTTCTTGACCAGAAACGGAAATTACTTTTTATTTTCTAAGCAGAAAACGGAAATTTCTTATTTTGGGGCTCCTAGTCTTTTCGCCTCGGAGAGTGGGCCGGATCCATACCCTGGCGTAATTTATGATAATTTCCGGCCATATTTTGGGCCTTTTTTTGAAAAATATATATATATAAAACCCAGAATTATCATCAAAACCAATTTGCAGATCGAGTGGGTGTCCGTTCTGTGGCCTAATTTATGATTATTTTCAGCTTTATTTTGCTTTCATCACCGGAATTATCATCAGAACCATTTTGGAGGCAATTAAGGCATACGACTCCGGTTGACAACCACACAAACTTCGTGTTGGTTTTTTTAAAACTGTAACGTACCAAATGTTTAATTAATTACACGTTTGGTCTAATTGATTTTTAAGGTACCCATAGCTTTCACTCAAAATAAATACACCTAAGCATTCATTATTATTATGTTTTTCTAAACAAATGTAAATTCATATAAGCAACTAGATGGTCGGCATGCCATTAAACATAAATTTTTTCCTAAAACACAATTAGCCGTTTTTCAAATGATAGTTCAATCTGTTAGAAATTATGTCTCCTAAAGTAAAATTTTCTTTCTCTTTGTACAGACATGTTAAAAAAAAAACAAATTACCAATCTTTTTATATTTTTATAGAAGAAGACATGGCCGTAACATTGGGAATTTTGAAACAAGGACGGAATGATATATTTAATAATAGTTCAGATCTTAAAGAGTAAATTGAAATAGGGGATTTGTCGATTTGATAAAATGTTATATTTAAGGTACCTTAGGAGAATTTGTCAAAAAAAAAAAGAAATTAATTAATGTGATAAACTATATATTATATAAACTATCACGTACATCAATTTATAATAAAAATATAATATTCCTAACAATATTACAAGAAATTAATGTGAAAGGAAGCATTGCAAATTTACAATAAATATTGAGAGTAACTAGAAATCTACTCTTTCGTGGAATATTCATGATGCCAACTAAATTAAGAATTATAACCCAACTGTTTCCAGTAGAAAATTTCAGGTGAATATATATACTGATAACACATGAATAATTAAATAAACGAAAATAAATTTCAAAATAAATTTTATAATGTGCTTTGCATACATATATTATTGCTCATCTTTCGGGTTGGCCGTTCCTTAATTTAAAGGTATAAATTTTGCAAGTACTTTTTCCTCCGGTGAAATTATGAGAATTATTTTATGGTTTATATTTTGTTTTTATATTGCATTTAATGAGTAAGAATTTCTAATAATTTGTTTTTATTAGATACTATTGGGATCGTCAACAATTTGTTATCTAAATGTGAAAAATCCTATATGAGACCTACATGTCCAAGTAGGTATAGTTGAACACTTCAAAATTTATTTGGATACATAAATTTCATTTGGACTCTCTAACAATGTGCTACATACTCGAATTACTAAATATCTCAATCCGTATTTAACGGTGTAGATGACACATCATATCATCATGACAATATATTCATCTCTAGCCCAAGAAAATGCTCAACCCAGCACTTCATCAAGCCTGTTAACCTACAAAACACTAATGTGTTTCATAGGTTAAAAAGTAACTACTTAAGTTCATGACTTAGTAAATAAATTATAATATAACTTGTTATGCATTGAACCTCAGTTGACAAAAACAACTTTGGTAATTGATCGAATGTGATAAAGTTTTGCAAATTGCTAAGTATTGCCCCTGTTATTATGCTCATAGTAAAGAACCAGTTTTTTTGACTTAACATATAAAACATAATTATAAGGAAAATTCACAATATCATTAATTTAATGCATAAATCAAATAACAAGGGAAATCTTGTACATAATTATATACATGGTTATAACTGTCTTTCTTATGATCAATTCGTGCCCTTAATTCCATTTCAATTGGGTTTTTGCTATCTCGAAAGACATGTACAACATTGGTCCCATGATGAAACATGCATATATATTGTCCATTATTAGAAGTCCGTCTAGGTCCAACTCTTGGTGGCTTAGCTACGCTATTAATAATGTTTGTGAATAGTGATCACCAATCAATTTAACCATCTTGTAAGCACTTACTTATTTCGGTCGTTCATCCTCATTCTCTGACATCTTAACTTCATGACACTGCAAATTACATTCTAATATTAGGTTTATACTTCACTAAAAAATATAATTTTGTCGTGTATTGTCTTTTAATTTAAAGGGTCGTTCTTCTTTTGTCAACACTACTAAAAACATAGAGGTTCACATACTATTATATTATAGGGGTTTGCTAGGGGTTCTTCCCGTAGTGTTCTCCTGATGTTCTCCCAGTCTTACGTAAAACATGATTTAAGAAAAAATAAAATTGTAATACCATTTTTTTGCTACCAGATTAATTTTTATAAGTTAATAGTTAGGTTCTAATGCTTTAAAACTTATTTTTGGATTCAAAATTAAAACCTAAGGGTGGAAGGTTAACCCTTTAGGGATGGTATCACCTAAAATGAATTTGATCATCCTAAATTTGATGCTAATGCCTCAATTTTGGTACTAATGCTTCATAAATTTGGTGCTAATGCCTTAAATTTGATACTAATGCCTAAAAAATCGGTAGTAGAGGTCACTACAATTTTATTTTTTCTTAAATCATGTTTTACGTAACACTGAAAAAACACCAAAAGAATCTTTGAGAAAAACCCCTAACATTTTCCTATATTATATATACATGTTGATGATTATATATATAGCCGATATACTTTGGGTGTATATGATGAAAGCGAAATATGATAGTATTGATTCAAACAGGTAGACATTTAGGCAAAAAACAGATGGTCCAAGAATTTTAATATCAGAGTACGTAAAATGCACCTAGTTAGTCGAGCCCAATCATTATATTACCACATCCTTCCATCGGTTGTTGATGTATTTTATCTAAAAACAAAATATAACTCAGAATTCGTATTTAATGCTTATCTTCAATAATGCTTCGTAGCATTTTTCAATGTGAAAATTTATAAGGGAAATACTATATATTTGGCGTTCATATATCTTAACTTTCTTTTTATTCTTTAAATTGTGGTTTTTTCTTTTCTTTTTTTTTTTAAAAATTAAAAAAATGTAAAAATGCCAAGCAGACAAAACTGATAAACGACAAGACACTTAAAAATGGTGGATAGCATTTCTCTACTCATAATTTCTAGTGTGTTATGTACAGGCCTGCAGGCCATAAAGCCAATGGCAATATTGGCAATAAGAAAGTTTTCGTACGTGGTCATATATTTAGTTCTGTATCCTCTATATATTGTGACTCATCTATCAAGGATCTATCTCACTACTTTCCTCGATCAGATTCCAACTCTCTCTCTCTCTCTCTCTCTGTGTCAGTTTCAGAGGCCTAGCTAAAGGATCCAAAATGCGCCGGTCTCAATGCTGTGAGAAGGTGGGGTTGAAGAAAGGGCCGTGGACACCTGAGGAAGACCAGAAGCTTTTGGCTTACATCGAAGAACATGGCATTGGAAGCTGGCGAGCGTTGCCTCCAAAGGCCGGTAGGTTTACGACAACCCTTACGTGGTTAATGATGTCGTGGATAACCTAATTATTAAATATTCTACGAAAGGCCACTAATTTTTATGGCTTTTCTTTTTTCTTCTCTCTGGTTGGATTTTAGGGCTGCACAGATGTGGGAAGAGCTGTAGATTGAGATGGACTAATTATCTCAGACCAGACATTAAAAGAGGAAAGTTTAGCTTGCAGGAAGAGCAGACCATCATTCAGCTCCACGCTCTTCTCGGGAACAGGTAAATCTTTGAACACAAGTCAATTATTACTTCCTACGGTTTCTAAACTTTAAGTCTTTAACAAAAATGGGTGTTTGGCAAATCTTTTTAAGATGATTTGTTTTTTATATTTTTGTTATAAAAGTGTAAAGATGAAGTAAATAAACAAATAAAAAGTGAATAAAATTATTTGTTTAAGTTGTCATGAAATGTTTAACTCAAACTATACGATCAATTAAGTCATGATCAAATTAAGTCGAAGAATTGTGTAAGAACCGACAAAAATACGACTATCCGTATGTACCTTTGATCTCCACCATTTTTTTCATACTTTAATGTTCCATGAAAACGACATACGACATATATAGCACCTCGTTTCCAATATTTGACATGCATGATTTGTTGTTTCAGATGGTCAGCTATTGCAACTCACTTGCCCAAAAGAACTGACAACGAGATCAAGAACTACTGGAACACGCATCTCAAAAAAAGGCTAACTAAGATGGGCATCGATCCCCTGACCCACAAGCCCAAAAGCGATGCCCTGAGCTCCGGCGGTGGCAACTCCAAAGACACAGCCAATTTAAGCCACATGGCTCAGTGGGAAAACGCGCGGTTAGAAGCCGAAGCCAGACTGGTAAGAGATTGCAAGCTTGTGTCTACTAACCCTATCCAACAACAACTCAGCTCTCCGGCTCAGCTCAGAAACAAAAACCTGGCTCAACTCGCACTACCACCATGCCTAGACGTACTCAAAGCTTGGCAAGCTGGAGTATGGTCGAAGTCAACGAGTGGCAGCATGTTCCCAATCGCCGGCGACGACTTCGAGTCTCCAACGTCAACGTTGAACTTCTCGGAGAACTCGCTCCCAATCCAAACTGTTGCATTCAATGAAAGTACAGTGACAACATTACTACTTGATTTCGCCAAAAGCTCGGCTACATGCAATGGAGGGTTTATCAAAGAAGTCTGTGATCAAATGCCGGAACTCAAAGAAAGATCGGATATCGACATAATGGGATTGCAGGATATGACGGAAAATGCATGGGTTGTGGACTCTTTTAGGGCTGGGAATGAAAACACGCCTCTCTCAAATATCATGGAAGGTTTCACCGATACATTGGCATATGATTGTGACGACCACAACTCATTGATCAACTTGGATAATGGAGATAAAAGCTGCAGTGGAGATTTTGAGGACATTAATAAGAATTACTGGAACAACGTCAACAATCTGGTGAATGTTTGGTCGTCTTCTGGTTCGCACGTGTTTTGAAAGTGTCGTTAAATTGTCTGAGAGTTGCAAAATATTTAGTTGTTATATCTCTTGCTTAATTTGCATCACAATGTAATAATAAGTCAGACTTCAAAATTACGTACAAGTTATTTAATCACTAACCTTGTTCATCTCCGGCAAGAGTAACTATTTTAGCTGCTCAAAATCCACTTTTCGCATTTTTTTAGCTACTAATATTTTGTTACTCACTTTAACAAATCATCTATTTTAACTCTTTACTTTATTAAAATTTTATTATTTTTATTATTTCTTTAAATATTATTTTTAAAACTACCTACTTCCTCTCTCAGCTCTCTCTCTCCAAGCCAAAAATCAAGTAAACCAGATGCAAAATCACCAACCCAGACTCATTCCCCACAGAACAAGCCAATCAATTCGGCTAACCCTCAAGCAAACTCACAAGCAAACCCAGACTCTTGCCCCACTGAAACCACAAGAATTCCAACAACAATAATCCAAAAATTTAGACCCCCAAATTCTGAGTTGTTAATTTTTTGTAGACATGACTGCAATAATGGGTGCGGAGGGTCTGTTTTTGTTTTGGGGAAGAAGACGAGCGAGAGAGAGTCAGAAAAAATTGGGTGCTATTTTTGTTTTTGGGAAGAAGACGAACGAGAGAGGGAGAGAGAGAGAAAAAAAAAAAAAAAAGAGTGCTGTTTTTGTTTTGGAGAAAAAAAAAAATTACTACCATGTGCTGTAATAAATTTTTAAATATGAAAATTTACTGTAATATGTTTATTAAAAAATATTATTTTAAAAGTTCTATTGGAGAGAAAAAAAATACTAAATTTATTCAAAAAATTAGTTTAAAAGATCTATAGGAGATGTTTTTATAATTTTTCTCTTAAATTTAAAAATTATCAATTTCGATATTTAAAAATTTTACAATATTAATTACTCCGATGATTAAAGTTTTGGATTAACTCAGACGATAAAAAAGTAAAATGTTACATATACCCCTGTAAAACTAATAAAATACAAAATTTCCCTTAACTTTAAAAAACAGATGAGAAGTAAGAAAAAAAAAAAGAAACAAGAAGTGATGGACCTAGACTTGGCTGTGGGTCGTAGTACGTCTGTCCGCTGCCCTAGGCGCCGTGGGTTGATGGCAATTGGCATCCTAGGCTTGGTTGTGGGTCGTCTGTTGACTTCCACTGGTTTTTTGAAACATGGGAATTAATTTTGAATAATTTTTTTACATCTTTAGTTAAGATTGAACAATAAATTATAACAAAAACGTGACATTGTAAATTTTTTAAATTTTAATATATTAAATTAAAAGTATTTAAAGTTTAGAAAAGTTATTGTAAATATGATGAGAGATAAGAGAAAGTAAGTGAAGTTTCTTATAACTTTAAGGATTTTTTTTTTGTAAACATAACTTTAAGGGATTAACTTGTGTTAAAACTGGGATTTTTAAGACGTTGACATTAACAAGGCTCACTATATAGTTGGTGAATTCATCACTATTTTAGTTAGGCTGCTGAGAATTTTTTTTTACAATTTTACCAGATTGGCGCACTTATTTTGGTGAGTCTACTAAATATGTTTTTGGAGTTTCTTCACGCCACTGGAGTTTCAAGGTGCAAGAGAAAGGTTTATAGAAGATTGGTCAAAGTTCTAAAACTCTTAATTGCGGCAGAAAAAACAATAAAACGAGTGGCTTGTTGAGATACACAGTAGATTCAACTACAAAGATTTTGTAAGTACAAATTGTATGTAATTTAATCTTCTACCGTTGGAAAAAAAAAAATTAAAATTGTTTAAAACGCCGTGTTTAAATGTGAAAAATTCCTTTGCTAACAAAATCAGCAATAGAGATAATCAGGATGTAATTCAATTCTCAACGTGACAATCTCGATCTGCTCTAAATTAATCATTAATTTTTTTTTCTTGTTATAAGTCTTCACGGCCGAGTTAAATGGCTGGCTTTTAAAAGTCTACTAAATATAATTTTTCTGCCGCAAATAGCTAGGCATCAACCTTTGCATATATGCCAAGACACAGCTAGCTAGCTTCCTGATTAAGCAAATGTTCATTGTTGGTACTATTAATTACTTACAAGTTACAAGTGCATTGAAGTACGTACTTCCTCCCATGGGAAAAACATTAATCGCCCAACGTCCCTCTCAAGGTAACAACTTGCATGGATGCAACGGGACCACGTACAGACCAGGACATCCACCCCCTCTGCATTGTTATATTTAACGTAGGGAATTAATGATTATGAAGTGTCACAGCGTTTGCTTTAATGACTAAGGGAAATCATATTAAAATAAAATAGGAAAAAATATAATTTAACCCTTCAAATTATTAGTCATTTGTGACTTTAACTCTCTAATGTTCAAAATGTATTAAAGTAGCCCCCAAACTACCAAAATGTATAAAAACATCACTTATTTTTTTTATATTCATATAATACTTCTATTATTTTAACAAATAAAATAATAAAATAACTGTAAAAAAACAACTAAACAATTTTTTAAAAATACAAAAAAGAAAAGAAAAAAATGGGCTAATAAATACAAAAAAAATTGTATTTTGTTTTTTTTTTACAATTATTTTATTATTTTATTTGTTAAAAGAATATGGTTATAAAAATATAAAAACATAAGTGGGTTTTTTTTTTTTTTTATATACATTTTGGTAGTTTTGGGGCTTCTTTATTACATTTTGAAAACATTGAAGAGTTATATTGCAAACGATTGATAGTTTGGAGAACTTTTTTATATTTTTCCCAATAAAATAAAAGCCTAAGTTTTAATGCTCTATTCATGAATATTTGATTTTGGGACCAGATTCCCAACTGCCAAAGGGTGTGATATATATCAATCGCATATATATATATATATATATATATATATATATACTTTTTTTTTTTAATCTCAAGATATATATTAGATATTGGAAGCGATAAAACAAAAAAAAAAAAGCATTTCTCTCTCTCTCTCTTTGTGATGAAAAATTAATAAAAATGACTTTTAAATATCTTTTGCTGGGATTCTTTTAACTTTAGATCATGAGTTTTTTGTTTTTTGTTTTTTTATTTATTTATTTTTTTAATATATATGCACAAAAGGAGGAGGAAATTTGAATTAATAATCTCCGATTCATTAAACGTAGTTTCAATCAATTGAACTACATCTTACGAATATAAGTTTATCCTTTTGACCGTGGAGTTCTGTTTTCGTAACTTTTTTTTGTGTGGAGAAATTCCGTAATCATTTTCAATCGGTCATATATAGTTCAGGGGGATATCTTCTATTAAATGGCGAAACAATGAGTTTCTGCCACCCAATAGAAATAAACCACCTCATCTAAAGCAAAAGAGTGTAAAAACTTGTAGAAAAAAATACTAGATTCGGTGCTAGCAAAGAAGAAGAGAAGGAAGAAGTTTGGTCTATTTTTGCAACATCCGATGCGAGACCCAAACACGATCCGGGAAGAGACCAGTTGGGTCTCGTCGCGTCAGTCCTGACAGAGAGAGAAGCGATGGGAAAGGCAAAATGGCGACAAGAGAGGAGGTGTTCGCGGAGCTACTCGCCCACAGCGATCGAAGAGAGAGAGAGGTGGCGATGAGCCACCCACAGGGTGGCGGATCTCTCTCCCCCAGAGGGTGGATAGCGGTGGCGAATCTCATTTTTTTGTTTGCGGAAATGTCGCCATGCAGAGACCTGGTTGGGTCTCGGCAAATGGTCTCTCTGAAACCAGTGGGTCTATTTTTGTTAGGTGCGTCCTGGCGAGAGGAAGCTGAGAGCAGAAATGGCGCGGCAGTGAGAGGAGGTGTTGGGCTTCGCCCACGATCGAAGAGAGAGTGGCGGTGATCCACCCATGACTGGTGGTGGCGGTTCTCTCCCCAGTGGTGGATCGCCACCAGATGTGAATCTCTTTTTTTGGTTTGCGGAAGCGTTCTTTGGAGGTGGGCGTCATTTGAGTCTGGTTGGGTTGCTTGATCAGGTGTTTTATTCTTATTTTAAGTATTTGCATTTTTCTTGAATTCCTGACGTGTCATTTGGTGATTGGTGGGCAGAAAGCCCATGATTTGTGCAACGTCCGTATAGCAGCACCTCCCATAGTTCAGGTACCTGCTTTAATTTATGATCATTTTCAGCTTTATTTTTGCATTTGTTACCGCAATTATCATCAAAACCATTTTGGAGATGGTTGGTGCCCGTACTGTCGTCTAATTCATGATGGATAGACATAGAGAGTAAACTTAATAAGTGTTTTTAATACATTAAAAAATTATGTCAAACAAAAAATGGTATAAAAAACTTTAAAACTTTTTTTTTTACCTTTTACCTCGAGGTACGCAGCTGTATGTACGGTAAGCATTCATGTTGAAGCACGTTCCGCACATGTTTAATTAATTTTATGTTTGGTCTAATTGATTTGTACGGGACCCATGGCAGCTTTCACTCAAAATAAATACATCTAAGCAAACGGATCGTCAGCATGCCATTAAACATAAAAGGACACGAACGAAAGGGAATCTTTATGTCGGAGAGGCTTACTATATATATTCACAAATTTAATAAAACATAACAAATTAAGAAAGCAGCCAAGCGAAAAGGCAAGGACGATCGTTTGGCAGCCACAGTGTGGTGGCCTGGCAGTGGTTGCTAGCAAGTTCTAGCAGCCACCGCCACCTATCGGATCTAACGGCTATTTAATTTTTTTTTTTTACATGTTCATACAATAATAAGAGAATAGGAGATTTAAATTTGTGACTTTTATTTTATAAAACGTGATTTACAACTGATTAAACTATCACTTGAAGATCAATAACTATTTAATTAATAAATAGACATATAAACAAGCTAATATTAATTCTTCTACTTTGCTTTAATTATGTAACTCGATCGGTGCACAAGCCAAAGGACGCTGATTACAGTGGCTTTCTAATCACCTCAGATTGAGGTTGCTGGGGTGGGTCTTTCAATTCCAGCCCCTTATTTTTTATTTTTGGTTAGTTTTTTAATGTTCATATATTTTATATATTTATTAATTTAATATTTCGTATATTTTTATCGTGAGTACCATGCGATTTTATTAGTTTTGTCATGGTACGTTAATAGAATCTATAAAAACTATTTGCTAATTTGTTATTGATGCGAATGAGGTAAAATTCAATAATATTTTGCATTTTTTCTATTAAAAAAAAAAAATACTTGAACTGAATTGTGAATGGATAACAATGTTTAACAAATTCCGAGGGGACAGGTATTGTTGGGAGCAGATCCAGTCATCAAATCAATTGGGCCCCGCTTGTTACGTACCCTCGTCTGACATGACAGTACTTATATTTACTGTTTTTCATTAAATCAAATGTTTAAGACTTCTATCTAACTTCTGAAAAAGAGCCCAACAAATTACAAACAGGTAGAAATTTAGGCAAACAGGATTTGATCCAAGAAATTGTATATCAGAGTAGGTAAAATGGAAATGCACATAGTGAGTCGAGCCCAATCATTAGATATCCTTTTGTTATTTGTTTATAATAATTTTGTGGTGATTATTCATAATTTACAGTGTAAGTATTTTATTTTTATTTTAACAAAAAATATGACGATTTCTTTAATTAGTTAAAGATCAAAAATACAAAACTCTGTAAAATTATAACCACATGTTATAAGATTACAAAGTTATAGATATAAACAAAAAATTTTACAATTAAGTAATATTTATAACTTTAATCTTTCGCTAATCCATGTACAAATATAATTGAAGAACAAATTTGTTTCGAGCAGATTTGCATATAGCAGACTAGTTCTATGACATAAGTAGGGATGTCAACCCGGTTTGACTTTTCGATTTTGGCCCGGAACTGGGGTACCCTAGTTCTTGGTTTTGTGCAACCGAAAACAGGAACCAGGTCCCAGTTATCGGTCAATTTCGGTTTTATCTGATCCAATAACCGGTTTTTTAAGAGAATTATTATATACATTTTTATATTAAATTGGTACAAAAAGTATTAAAATATATTATTATTATATACATCCTTCCGGTTTTCCGGTTATAACTGAGTGCCAAAAACCTGGATCGGAACTGGGGTCCCCTGTTTTTTATTTTTACGAAATCAGCTCCTTGATTTCCGATTTTCCAGTTTTTCGATTCTGGTTCCCCTGTAATTTTTTACAACACTAAACATGGGTAGCCAAATTTATTTAAACCAGTTGTAAGGATAACCCCTTGCACTAAACTATCGAGGCCGTGAGAAATAACCTTTTACATCTAATTATTCCTCCTCGCTCATGAAAGTAGTTATAGAGAAAAGAAATCTTTTATTCAAAACAAAAAATACAAACAAACAATCAACAAGTAGCAACAACAACGGGTGCGATATGAACATCACAACACAGTGAAAGGTGGACGGGCGCATAGTAGAAAGGCCAAAATTGCCGATCTTGTTGGAAAGTACCTACAAACATAAAGAAAAAGAAAAAGAAGTTAGAGAAGGGTAAGAGTGGAGAGTAGAATGAAAAGTGGAAGGATTTGGCAGATTCCTTTTCCTCTCAAAACTGTTTTCCAAAAAGAAGGATCGAGATATGACTTCTTATGGTGTACGTAATTAAAACACACATAAATTAGCTCATACCCTTTCTTGGACAAGGATCCTCTCCAATCCAAAATGGACTAGAGAGCATCCAGTTGATGGCTAAGATCTCTCCTTAGAGATCAAAAGGCCATCAACCCACCACGTGGCGTATTCAAAAAAGTATTTTATTATTTTACTTTTAAAAATAAATTAAAAACAAAATAATACAAAATTAACAACAAATATAAAAAAAAGAAGGGTGGCCGACCACCACATTTGAGGACATGGGGGTGGCGTCGCCACCCTCAAGGGCCATGGGGGTGGCTTTGGCCACCTCCAACCGACCCATGGAGGTGGCCGATGCAAAGGCCCTTGAATTGGCCCATGGTGGTGTGGCAACCGCCACTCCTGTGGCCAAGATAGGGGTGGCCAGCCATCCTTAAAAAAAAAAAAAAATTTATTTATTTTTAAAAGTAAAATAATAAAATATTATTATTTTGTTTAATATGCCACATGGCCGGTTGATGGCCTTAGGATAGAGATCCTAGCCATCAACTGGATGCTTCGAGTCCATTTTGGAGTGAAGAGGATCCTTGTCCCCCTTTCATTCGGGAATAAAGCCAAGGGTAATATTGGGAATAAGAAAGTTTCTTACGTGGTCATACTCATACAGTCGATTCTTTATCCTCTATAAATTGTCACTCACCAATCTGCTTCACCGGTACCGGAACCATCTCAACATTTCCCTCTTTCAGATTCCGACTTTTCTCTTTCTCCATCTCTCTCGCTCACCCCCCCCCCCCCCTCTCTCTCTCTCTCTTGATACTTTCTAAGGCCTAAAGTATCCAAAATGCGCCGGTCTCAGTGCTGTGAGAAGGTGGGATTGAAGAAGGGGCCGTGGACCCCTGAGGAAGACCAGAAGCTTTTGGCTTACATCGAAGAACATGGCATTGGAAGCTGGCGAGCGTTGCCTGCAAAGGCTGGTAGGTTTACGATCGACAACACTTACGTGGTTAATGATGTCGTGGATAACCTAATTGTTAAATATTCTACGACAGGCCACTAACTTTTATGGTTTTTCTTTTTTTCTTTCTTTCTGGTTGGATTTTAGGGCTGCACAGATGTGGGAAGAGCTGTAGATTGAGATGGACTAATTATCTCAGACCAGACATTAAAAGAGGAAAGTTTAGCTTGCAAGAAGAGCAGACCATCATTCAGCTCCACGCTCTTCTCGGGAACAGCTGGTAGATCAAGTTCCTACTGTTTTCTAAACGTTAATAATAATGGGTGTTTGGCTAATCTTTTTGCTCTTTGTTAAAAAAAAAAATAAATAAATTTAAGAAGAGAGATATTATAAGGGGAATTTAAATTTGAGTTATTAACAGCAAATTTGAGGCATTAGCACCAAATTTATGATGATTGAATCCCTTTTAGGTGAAAATTTTTAAATCCTTAAGTTTTTTTTTTTTTAACCCATTAGAATATTATTATTATTTTTAAATTTAATTTTAAAAAATCCCTTGTTTAAATAATTTTTTTTTTTAAAAAATCAGGGGTAGCCAAACCACCCCATAGGTCTAAAGGGGGTAGCCGAGCCACCCCTGTTAAAAAAAAAAAAAAAAGAAGAGGGTGGCCGAATCACCCTCATGGCCTAAGGTGTGGCCAGCCATCCCCTATTGGGTGGTTCAACCACCCTTGTATATATATATATTTTTAACATGGGTGACCAGCCACCCCTTATGGGGTGGTTTGGCCACCCTTGATTTTTTATTTTTAATATAAATTTTGAACATGGGATTTTTAAAAATTAAATGTTTAAAAAATAATAATATTTTAATGGGTCAAAACGTACGGTACATTTTGACCCACACTAACAGCAGTTAACAAAATTGGACGGCGTGAATTTTATTGTTGTTTCAATGTACACAAGGAGTTATTTGTCAAAAAAAAAAAACTTAAGGATTTAAAAATTTTGGACTGCTGACCCATGTCTTTCTGAAATAAATTCTAAAATTTAATTAACCAAAAAAAGGGAATTTATATTAGAGTGGTTTAGGTCAGCAGTCCAAAATTTTTAAATCCTTAAGGTTTTTTTTTAACAAATTACTCCTTGGGTACGTCAAAAACTACAATAAAATTCATCCATCCAATTTTGTTAACTGTCGTTACCTTATTTGAAATGCACCGTTTTTTACCCATTAAAATATATAATTTTTTATAATTTAATTTTAAAAATAAAATCTAAAAAAAAAAAGTTGGCCTAACCACCCCATGCAGGGGTGGTTCGCCACCTAACGTGGGCTTTTGGGGTGGCTCGGGCTTAAGGGGGTGGCCGAACCATCCCTGTTAAGAAAATAATAATAATACAGTGGTGGCCGAACTACCCCCAGGCAAAATGGGGTGGCTAAGGGGTGGTTCGGCCACCCTTTTTTTTTTTTTAGATTTAATTTTTAAAATTAAATTATAAAAAATTTAATATTTTAATGAGTCAAAAATGATGCATTTCAAGTAAGTTAACAAAATTGGACGGATGAATTTTATTGTAGTTTTTGATGCACCAAATGAGTAATTTGTCAAAAAAAAAAAAAGCTTTAAAATTTAAAAATTTTGGACTACTGAACCAAACATCTTTAATGTAAATTCTAACAAAATCTTTTTTTTTTCTTTAATATATGTCCTACGCTTGGCAGCCGCATGGCAGGACTCATAACCGATATATGCCTCATGGCAGGACTCAACCGATATATACCTTTGAAAACGACATACATAGCACCTCGTTTCCAATATTTGACATGCATGATTTGTTGTTTCAGATGGTCAGCTATTGCAACTCACTTGCCCAAAAGAACTGACAACGAGATCAAGAACTACTGGAACACGCATCTCAAAAAAAGACTAACTAAGATGGGCATCGATCCCCTGACCCACAAGCCCAAAAGCGATGCCCTGAGCTCCGGCGGTGGCAACTCCAAAGACACAGCCAATTTAAGCCACATGGCTCAGTGGGAAAGCGCGCGGTTAGAAGCCGAAGCCACACTGGTAAGAGAATGCAAGCTTGTGTCTACAAACCCTATCCAACAACAACTCAGTTCTCCGGCTCACCCGGCTCAGCTCAGAAACAAAAACCTGGCTCAACTCGCACTACCACCATGCCTAGACGTACTCAAAGCTTGGCAAGCTGGAGTATGGTCGAAGTCAACGAGTGGCAGCATGTTCCCAATCGCCGGCGACGACTTCGAGTCTCCAACGTCAACGTTGAACTTCTCCGAGAACGCGCTCCCAATCCAAACTGTTGCATTCAATGAAAGCACAGTGACAACATTACTGCTTGATTTCGCCAAAAGCTCGGCTACATGCAATGGAGGGTTTAGCAAAGAAGTCTGTGATCAAATGCCGGAACTCAAAGAAAGATCGGACATCGACATAATGGGATTGCTGGATATGACGGAAAATGCATGGGTTGTGGACTCTTTTAGGGCTGGGAATGAAAACACGCCTCTCTCAAATATCATGGAAGGTTTCACCGATACATTGGCATATGATTGTGACGATCACAACTCATTGATCAACTTGGATAATGGAGATAAAAGCTGCAGTGGAGATTTTGAAGACATTAATAAGAATTACTGGGACAATTAACGGCAACAATCTGGTGAATGCTTGGTCGTCTTCTGGTTCGCACGTGTTTTGAAAGTGTCGTTAAATTGTCTGGGGGTTTGCAAGATAATTAATATCTCTTGTATTTCATCACAATGTAATAATAAGTAGGACTTCAAAATTACAAGTTATTTAATCACTAACCGTGTTCAAGATTAATTATTTATTCTCATCTTATCAAAAAATAAAAAATTATTCCAATGTAAATCTAAGGGCCTATTTTTGTGTATTTGGGGAACCTAAAAATGCGCTAAACACTCAAAAATTTGTTTGAAGAAAAAAATAAATTAAAAGCACTTTTAAGAATTTAAAAAACTAAAAATGGCTAAAATGCATTTTGACAAAAGCTTAAAAATAAAATTTTATCGAAAAATACATTTTTTTTACTTAAAAAATTTCTTTCTCAAATATAATTTCAAGCATTCTCTAAGTCATTGCATCAGTATAATATTTTAGTCCGACAGAAATCGGGGACAACACCGTGTTTCTTACTTCGTTTTGTAGGAACTTAAAAAGAAATTGGTAAAAGGATGGATTATTTCCGGTTGGGTGGAAATTAAAGAGGGAATAACTGTTATTGCCGTGAAACACATCGATCAGTCTGCTATGTATACTTACATTTAAATGGTAAACAGAGCAATAAGTCCAAACCTTATTACTCACCCCTTTGTTGCATGCTATATATTCAACCTTTTATTGTTAATTTCACATCACAATTATGTTTCTAATTGTTAAAAAGTTAACTTGAATAGGAACACATATCTGCTAGTTAACTTTCTTTTGTCTGCATCCTTAGCAAAATTTGCTTATATATATATATATATATAAAGTAATTTTTAGTTCACTCAATCCAAAACACAACGTCATAGCTAGATTGAACAATTATCTACTCACTAATCCTACTCTCGTCATGGCCATACATATATACGGCCATTCACCCACAGCATGACCATTGAGACTGTTCTCATTTCTTCAATTTCTATCTCATCTTTTGAACACGCGCGCCTTCTTAATGTCTGATAAGAAGTAGAAGTTTCGATAAGTATGTCTCGTAATTCACGATTGGAAAGACTCTGAGCCCATTTGTTTGCCCTAGCTACGTACTTAATTAAAATTGTGTTGGTTTTTTGCTTCAACTCAGGCCAATTAGGTCTGCCGGGCGGCTGTTTGATCGATGGGGGTCATGGCCATTCAAGTTGCTTGTTTTATATTTAGTTAATGGAACTATCATTGTTACATCCCAGTTCCCATTTCCATCTGGCAGTACATGATTGGGACTAAAGGTCACGTACCTAACCTATTTACCTACTCTTGTATTTATTCTTTTTGTGTGTACTAGTATAATCATTTATTTAGTTGTAGGCGTATAATGGGATGGACCAAATTTGTAGACACATGAGAAAGCCCTTTACTCTCATCCTATATATAAATGAAGTTGGCCCATTAAACTTCATTAATTAGGTCATTATGTGAAAATTAGGGTTAAGAGTAATAGTCTCTTTACACACACAAAGCATAGTTTTTTTCTATATGTTTGTGGATTTACAGAGAATTGAGAGGCAGATATTGAAAGTTTGTCTCTTGATTATTGGAGGTATGTGATTCTTGTCCTTGACCTATATATGCTGTGGATAAAGAACAAATATATTATTGATTTATTCTAACAATTGGTATCAGAGCCTCTGTTTCTTTTCTTCATGGCTATAATAAATCTCGTTTTAGACTATTTTTTATCTGAAAAATTATTGTAAATAAACGAGATTTGGTTTCAAGTGGAGGCGGTAATGGATTTGAATTTCTTGTCGCCACCACTAATATGGGTAATCTAAGTGTACCGTTCGAAAAATTCTGATTTTTTTGTGCCAAATACTTGTAAGTCACTTAATCTGCCACCAATTTTTTTTGGTAGGTTTTGTTTTCGAATATGAATCACAGATTGTTCGTGTTTTGGGTGGTATAAGAGTACTAGTGATAATGAATTTGCTAAATCTGGGTCCAAATTGATAATGAATTATTGTAAACTTTTTTTAATAAAAAAAATAAAAGAAACAAGTTTTTTCTATGAGATGTGATACAGCCACAACAAAGACCCAATAAACATTCAATTTTTCTCCTATTTTATAGTTTAAAGTTTTCTCTCTCCTCCACTAATAGTTTTTTTTTTTTTAAATCTAACACTTAAATGAAGAAGTTGGGTCTTTGTTGGGTGTATGTTGTCCCTTTAACATTTCTCTTTTTCTATTACCCAGACTATCTTTTGGGGTCCTATATAATTCTCAGACCATAATTTTGTCGTAGAAAAAGTCTTAATAGAATTGGTGCATCAATCAATTCATAAAGATTGACCAAATTTAGTGTCATGTAGTAGATTGCTCCCTGCTTCTATATATAATGGCATCTACCGTGCATTTATGGGTTATTTGGCAGTTTTAGCTATGGCTTTTCTTGAATTGTGGATTTGGGTTTTGTACCGACTTATTCAAGGTAGCCATCTTTGTGTTTCAATTTATGGTGTGAACTTCAACAGTGTGTGCATATGTGATGGAGTGATGAGACTTTTGCTTTGACATTAATTTACACATTTATCAAACAAAGTAGTTAAAGATTAGATCTGTGTGAACTTATCCTATGTTTTTTTTTTTATTTTTTTTTTTTTATATCCAACTATGAGTTGTTTATATTTTTTATAAACTTGGTTTTATTGGATATGCAGATTTTGGCGAAAAGAAGATTGGTCTCAATTGTGGTATTTATTTTGAGATTGATAAGTTTTTTTTGTGGAAAATTTATTTCAACAATGTGTTTTATTTTTGTGAATATACACATTGTTTTGTTTTTTTTGTATACATATAGTTTTGAGTATACATATTATTTTTATCTGTAAAATTGAGGCTTTGACAACTACATTGAGATTTATTTCAGTCATATGTGATTATTATTTTGATTGAAATATTTTTTGTCGAATATAAATTATTAATGTGTTATTTGTAAATTTATGTTAGACATCGAGATTTTAAGTTTTATGATACAAGGATTGACAATTTCCTTCAAGTGTGTTAAATTTAGAACATAGAATCCAAAATTTTATTTCCTCTGTCTTAAACGACAATCGTTTTTTATCCAAGTAATTTTCAGTGTTATTTCTTAGAGATATGTCATTTTATGAGAGTAGTAAGTTATATATTTTCTCCTAAAATTTTGGTTTCAGCCCATCAATTGATAAAATGCTATTGGTGTAA
This sequence comes from Carpinus viminea, assembly GCA_013348765.1. NCBI lineage: Eukaryota > Viridiplantae > Streptophyta > Magnoliopsida > Fagales > Betulaceae > Carpinus > Carpinus viminea. The sequence goes on from CP054671.1 coordinate 5,749,322, forward strand.
CTCTTGTATACGTGTCACTCTATGATTTGTAAAATGACTCACATATAAGAGAGAAAGTTGAGTCAATGTAAAAGAAATTCACATGTGAGGGAAAGATTTGTTGTAAATGCACGTGTGAGTGGTATGCCCTATATTGAGAAATAAAAGAAAGGGGTAAGAGTTATATTAAAGAAAACAAATGTTAATATCAGCTTATTTTGTATACACGTATTGTTTTGTATACATTGTTCATCATATTTGTAATTTTGAAATATTTGCTTATGAACAAATATATATTTTAAGGAATAAATAAATGGTGCATGTATTGTTACTTGTGAAATTGTATGCACTCCTTTTGAGATTAAGGAATTTTGTGCAATATGAATTGAATAATTGTGTTGTGTAATCAATAATTTTGAATGATTATGTACCTGCCTATCGTGGGACTAATCATAATAAATTATTGGGATTAACTGGTTTAATGTGGATAATGTTGTTGTAGATCAAAATAAATGATTTTGTGTGGTTACATACTCACCTATCATGAGACTAACCATGATGAATTATTGGATTTTTATTAGATATTATTCAAATTAATTAAATAAATAAATTTGGGGTTATTATTTTTTGTGAATTGTAACAATTATACCAAGGTCCATATGAATAATAACTTTGCCCTATCGGTAAATTATTATATGGTAGGATGCTTGGGACGATGAAGAAAATAGTTAGATACTTTGCACTTAGTTGTCCAGTCTTATCCTCTCGATAGTGGGTTATTTTAAGTCTTTGTATTTAATTATTTTGCTTTATCATGCGTAAGAGTCTTTTGTATATTATAGACTCTAACATGGAGTTAAAATAAAAATAATGTGTAAGAGTCAATTGTGTACTGCTGATTCTAGCATAAATGTGAGATAAAAATAGTGCGTAAGAGTTCATTATATGCTAGAGACTAGCATGAATTTGAGGTAAAATTAATATGTAAGAGTACAATGTGTATTTTGAACTCTAGCATGTGTAAGATAATAATTTCACTATTTGGTGAATGAGGATATTTATAAGTGCATATTTCTGGTTTTATATGCATCATAAATTTTTTATGATATCCTCAATCTGACAATCCTAACATATCTCTCTTGAAAAGACACATATTTTGAAAATGAGATAACTTCCAAGTCTCAAGAGCCTCAAGTAATCATATTTGTGTTAACTGTGTGTAGCTTGATGTGCACTTAAGTATGTACATAAAATCATATGATTATATTGTTGGTATACTTGGAAAATACTTGAGTTATTAGAAAGCTGCAAAGAAGTACTAAGGTACTTGTGAGGGTGTTAGGGACTTTTGCGCCAAAGTAATGGTAATCCACATTCTTGATGTAGTTGGATATTGTGATACCAATTATTTTGATTGTCCAAGTTGTGTATTTGTGATGGTGGGAAGAGCTATTTTGTGAAAAAGTGTAATATAAGCACTTATAGCTTCCTTAACTATGGAGATATAATGTGTAGCTTATTGTGAGGTTACATGTAAAGATACATGACCGCAGAATTTCATCTCAAGGCTAGGTATTTCATATGCCATTGTGATGCCATTAGAGATATTTTGAGTTAATTCTGCAGAATTGTTTCTCTCTCAAAATATTAAGAGCTCCTTGCGATACAAGCATATAAAATATTTTTTTGTTAGAGAGAAAGTTAACTGAATATCATATTTGTATAATGCTCCCACAGAACATATGTTACCGGACCTACTGACCAAGAGTTTTGGCTCTATAGTGTTTCAGGAGCATACGACTTATATGGGGTTATTAGAGTCTTTTGTTCTATTAAGTTAGTGGGAGTTATGTGCCTTGTATACATCGTGCGTATTTTGTGTTGCCATTTGCGTGCATTTGTGTTAACTATGGCATTGATATTGTGATACGAGACATTGTGTGTGAGTCTTGGTGAGACATTGTGTGTGGGTCTCAATGAGACATTGTGTATTAGTCTTAGTGGGCTTCATTTGAAAATGTAGTGATCACTATATGTGTTATTTGTGTCTTATACTTGCATTCTATTTTTTTGGTCACGTGATTGTAAGTACTTATTATATGTCATACATCCTATTGGTGTATTCTAACTTGTTACTTATAAACACATTAATCAGTTGTGTGTTTTGAATACTTGTTTGTGTTTATCTTGTGGTTACATGACTTATGTTGTCCAAGTGGGAGATTGTTGTATTTATTCTTTTTGTGTGGACTAGCATAATCATTTATTTAGTTGTAGGCCCATAATGGGATGGACCAAATTTGTAGACACATGAGAAAGCCCTTTACTCTCACCCTATATATAAATGAAGTTGGTCCATTAAACTTCATTAGGTCATTATATGAAAATTAGGATTAAGAGTAATAGTCTCTCTACACACACAAAGCACGATTTCTCCTATATGTTTGCGGATTTACAGGAGAATTGAGAGGCAGATATTGGAAGTTTGTCTCGTGATTATTAGAGGTATGTGATTCTTGTCCTTGATCTATACATGCTGTGGAGAAATGTAAGTTCTTGTTGGCGTAATTCGGTAAGCAAAATGGTGATCAAAAGTGCCGCCGCTTGGACGAGAAGAAAGGCCGTCCAGACGCTCGAAGAATTATATTTTTTCAGAGAGCCTCGTCTGCAATCTCTTCTGCAAGCCCGTCCGGACGAGCTTGATAAACAAGAATTCTCGAGAGCCTCATCTGCAGTGTCGTCTGAAATTTGTCTGGACAACGTTTACTAAAAAGGCCATATCTAGAGTTTTAGGCCTCGGATTGGAGCAAGCTTTACGGCGTTGGAAAGCTAACTCAAAGATCTACAAAGTCATGTTTGACAAGGTTCAGCTAATTCCAATGTTTACTAGGTCAAAACAGGTCATAAAGAGAAACTGACAGAATAGCTCGTCTGCAATCTCGTCCGGACGAGACTGTAGATGAGCATGTGTTAAAAACACGTTTTGGACGTGTTTTGTTGCCCCGTCCGGACGCCGCCTACCTGTAATAGTTTTAAATGAATTGAAATTGCTTCCTAGGTCTAAGAATGATGGGGCTATTATAAATACACTTCTATAGAAAGAGAGGCACAAATTTTCACCCCCAAAAAGTTATTGAGAGGCTGTGTTTAAAGAGAGAATTATTTGTGAGCCTTGTTGTTCCTCTTAGAGGATCTTTGTTAGTTTGTTTGTGAGCGTAATTGTGAAGTCTATTGGAAGGGTTTAGTAAAGAAGAATCATGTTGAAGAAGATTGTGAGCGAGGAGACGAGTTGGAGGCTTGTCGATCTTACAGAGCCAAGGTCTTGCAAAGGGTTGTAAGTGTTCCTAATGTCTATAATGTCTGGATAATCTTTTGATAGTGATTTCCTAGGTTTGGCTGTCCCTGAGAGGTTTTACTTTTAGATCTATTTATAAAAGGTTTCCTCTTCGTTATCAAAATCTTTGTGTTTAATTTTTCATATTTTGATGATTGCTTGCTTAAATTTAGATATCTGTTAATTTTGCATAAACTGTTGTTTAACATTTTTTAAAAAAGAACAAATGTATTATTAATTTATTTTAACAACTACAAAATAGACCGAGTTTGTAGGGTTTAAGTGGCCTGTGGTGATTGGAACCACCCTCTTTAACAAGTACTGTCGGTGGTCGGACAAGAGTCTAACAGTATAGTACTGTTAGAGAGGTGATACGGCGGAAGGAGAGGTAGCTGTCAGCACTAAAAACAAGATGCAAAATATTATTTTAATGTCATACCATGGCAGGAATTGGGCAGTACCCAGGTTAAAGATAAATTCTGCACACGCACGTCATTAGTCTGACGTAGTGATGTGATAAATAAAATGTACATTCAGTTGGTAGAGCAAAGAAAGATGTTCAACAACAATTTGCTGGGTGGTGACCACGCCACGCGAGAAATGCCAAACAACGTTTCCCACGACAGAGCAGCATGGTTCTAGATTTAAAAACATAAAAAAATGAAAAATAAATAACCATTGCCTCCACCTTCAGCAAACTACTGTTCTTAAAGGCAAGTTAACAGTAGCTAATTAATGTCAGTGAAAGATAAATTCCGTACATATATAATCATTTGGTCCCTGGATGAGGAAGTAACGTTGTAAAAAAAAAAAAAATTATTATTATTGTAGCTTTCATGAGTCGGTAGCTTTCATGATCGGATGTTTATCTAGCTCCCCAACCACTATTTTTGCTAAGCATGTGACTATGTGACTATCTCTACCTCTACCTCGATCTGCTGGAAATGACCGTTAATCTATAGATATACCTCTGCCAGCCATAACTGCTTATATATATATATATATACGTACATCTATAGATACTCCCGGCCACCGCCACAAATAGAGGCGACAACCATTGCCCAGGCACATCTGCCTCCAATAAAAACCATTGCCTCCACGGTCCCACCTTCACTTACGCGTCACGACCAACTTTCGACGTGGATAACCTACTTTAATTATGTTAATTAACACCAACACCAAATTATGTGTAGAGCTCTTAAATTTAAGGCTAAATTTGTTTGGACCCAAAATAAGTTTTTGTATTGTCTTTAGTATTTAGTACGATGGTCCCCAAGAGGTAGTCAATCGGTTGGAACCACGCCTCATGAAACGGAGGTTACTAGTTCAAATCCTCCCCCTCTTATGTGGACATGTAAAAAAAAGTATTTAGTACGATGAAAAAAACATGGTAAAAAAAAAAATCATCTAATCAAGGAAATCTTCTTTAATTTCTATAAAATGGTTTCCCTATTTTTGAAATCATAAATTATTTTTTGAGTTTGAGCCTCTCCTTCTTCAATCACTAGAGTTCGCCAAAAACTCTCTAATTTTATACCTTCAAGGCTTCAGCACAAACCATTAATCCATTTAAAAGCTGAAAAAGAAGGTACAACTTGAAAGAATATATAATCCAATATATGAAAAATAAAGAAAATAGCATAATAATGGTTTGGTTTATGACCTAAATCTACATGATAAAATATTAAATACTACATTGTGCTCTTATTCAATTGATGGAATTACAACACAAATGGTTTGTATTTATGAGGTAGAGAGAATACAAAAATGCATATGAGATCAAATCAAATCATATTTAAATGTATTCAAATCGTATTTGATTTGATTACAGTGAATACTAAAATTACATCTCATAAAATAATAACTATTATGATCATTCAAACCTATATATATATTTTTTTAAAAATAGTAATAATTGTTATTGATAATATCACCCAATTGGCCCATTAAAAAATCATAGGCTCTAAGGCTAATGCCAACCCACAAAGATTTGTCAATTCAAAGCGCAAATACAAACGGTCCCTTCCGGGGTTAGTCTACCCCGGAAAGACATGAAGAATACTCACTGAGTCACTTCTATGATAAATACATGCATGCCGGGAAAATATGACAGGATTGCACATCAAGTAGGCCTTGGGACCATGCACATCCTAGAGCCAAGAGTCATCCACCACATACAACTATACGGCTGTGTTTGACAATGGATTTGACTTGAAGAAGTTGACTGGTACTGTAATAGATTTGATTGATTTGAAGAAAAAAGTAATAATATTTTGTATAAAAAAAATGAAAATTTTTATTTTGTAGTAATTTTTTTATTTGAATAGTAATAAAAAGTGATTGACGTGATATAAAAAATAAGAATATTAAGGTTGATTTTGAGAATTATTTTTTGGGATTTTGGGTTGGTCCAATCTGGTCCATTGCCAAACAAGTCCGTAGGTCTTGCATCAAGCACATCCCAGGATATGCCTGACAAAGATGTCTCGAACACGTACAAGAAATTTTCATTCCAGAATCTTAGGAAGGCTTTGCAGGGTCTCAATCCATGATTTTCCAAGACCATGTCTTATCTCGAACTATTCGGATTAAACTCCATACTCGAAGTTGAATTGGGGTATGAAGAATAATTCAGATCCACCTCAAACTATTCAAATCCGGTCTAACAGTCCTACTCCAAGTAGAGTTAGTGCCTGGGTCCAACCAAACTCCTGTGTACATCCCAAGCCGAATTGACGTAGGAGACTTAATACAGGCCTGACTATATACTTCTTTGCCTATAAATAGTTAGGCTCGTACACCAAATATAAACCTCATATTGAAATATTGTGCTTTTGAGCATATACAACTATTTAAGTATCGGAGTGAGACTCGCCGACGCTGGCACATGCAAGCAACGAGAAACCATTTGTTCCGAAACTGTTCTAACAATTTAACTTTTTTATGAAATTGTTCGAACAATAGTTACTTTGGTTTTGCAGAGTTCGAGAGAAGCGTCACTTCTAATATTTACTTTTGTTTTGTAGCGATCAAAGAATGCATCAAGGAAACGCGTAAATCAACCTATTCCAAAAACTGTTCTAACAACAATAACAATAAAAGAAAATCCTATGCGAAGAACATTGAACTTTCCTCGGTACTGGGACAATTGTCCCATTTAATTGCAAGCAAAGGGGAGACACGTACAAGGTAAAAATGTTCATTCAGTACCGTAGTGCAATTTCCCTCAAGGCAAAAAACGTAGATTCAACAGGACCACGTACCAAAACCAAAAGATTCATCCAACTGCAATAACCAATGCATGCAATGGGTATTAAATGATTGTTCTTCAAATTTGATTCGTTTAGTTTTATATTACACGCTTAAAATTGGTTTTTTTTTTTTTTTAATGGATTCTATTTTATTTTATGATATGGTTGATTAATTTATTTGTCTCTCATTAAAAAAAAAAAACCATTTGTATTGTTTGTTGATTTTTTCTTTTTCTGAAAATTTGTACGTGCTGCAATTAGCTAATTTTCAGAAATTGATTTCACCAACCTTATCTTGTAATAAATCATATGTAATTTTTTGTACATGATTGTTTAATATTATATTATATTTTAAATAAATTTAAACAAATTAATCGCGAGTATGTATAAATATATAATTTGTTGTTCTTTTTTTTCTTTTTTAAAAAAAGAAGCAGTATTCATGAAGAGATATATTGTCAGGGAGGACCAAATTCCCAGATGCCAAAGGGCCGGGGCCCGGGGTGACACAAATAACAAATTATAAATCACGTATAATATATATATTATATAATTATATATATTACCCGAGAGACAGAGACAGGAAAATTCATGCACATAAAATTAATTTCAATGAGCCGTACAACTAGAGATTAAATGGCTACTACTCTACGCGTTTGGCCTCACCGGTCACAGTTGATAGACTTGGTGGTGAATAGAGCATTTAATTGTTTCTTGAACTTTTTCTGAATTAAATAAAAAAAATTAAAGAACAAGACGAGTAAATGATACTCATTAATCATATAACGCTAAATTGATATCAAAATGAATCCTCTATTTATTTTTATGAAGTGCTTTGTTTTCTGGTAGTTCATGGCCTCACCAGTCACCATTGATGCCAATGATATATGTTAGGTACTGCTGAATAGAGCATTTACTTAACTATATCTTGAGTTTTTTTTTTAATTAAAAATATTAAAGAAGGAGACAAGTAAATGGTACTCATTAATTATAGCTCTAAAATCGTATCAAAATTAAATTAATTAATACTCTAATATTTATTAAGTTTTTCATTTTCTGGTAGTTCATAATTTCATCTTAATTAATTATGCATGGCTCAATAATCAATATTCAACTTCTTGACTAATTTCTAGTACTTAGCTCATATATAATTTTAATCTTATGGCTTAGTAATCATGTATCTGCTTTGGTTCAGACCTTGAATTGTGGATGTGAATGATTTTTTGACTCTCTAATTGAAGATGATAAGTTTCGGCATGAGGATTTTGCCCTCAGAACCAAGGAATAAATGCTACATTTGCATTGGATTGTCATACGTTAGCGGATGCTTTTGGTTATGGTTGATTGGTTTGATGTGGACGTTTGTAACTTTAGTTTCGGCTATGATTTGCTTTCAGAGGTTTTTTTGCTCTGTTTGAAAAAGCTCTTGTTCATGACCTTTTATCAATGAATAAATATGGTATGTTTCTCCTTTAAAAAAAAAAATCATGCATTCGACATCTTGGCCAAGCCCTTTATTATTATTATTATTATTATTATTTATTATTATCTTTTAAGACTGAAAGTAATTATTTTTTGTAATGATCGACCATAAAAGTAAAATTAGGGTACTTTAGTACATTAATTATTTTCTTGTGAATATGTATATATCGCTCAGTAACTTCTGTTTTTTGTTGTGATTTTTAAATAGTTATCTGCTCTTGATTAACCACTGGAAATATTTGATTACCATGCGACACCCCCGTTTACGATTTGAACTTTTTACGTACGCCATTATATATTGGCCGGCCAGCCCCGATAACTATTTCTCATTGCATAATGTGGAAGACAAACGATTTGTACGGGACCCATAGCTTTCACTCAAAAATAATTAAATATATCTAAGCAAGTTGTCAGCTTGTCATAAACATCAAAGGTATTTCTAAAAATAATTTTTAGGAAAAAAAAAAATTATATCGAGACATTATCTATAAGGGTTTTACTTTGAGGCTAAGTTTGTGGTGATATAAAATATTTTAAAAAATTAATATTTTTTGGTATTTTGTACAATCAAAAACCATTGTTAAACTCAAAACATTTTTGGTTGATGAATAAAAACCTTTAATTTAAGTGGTTTTATTTTTTAAAACTGTAAATTATTTTTCAAATTTAAACTTGTTTTTATTGTACTACTTTCTCTTGGTGTTGTTAAAGTTTGCTAAAATCTGCCGTCAGTCACCGAAGTTCGTCGGAATTCGGCGTTGACCACCGGTGGCCGCCATTGGCGTTCGTTGGAATCCACCGCAGTGTTTCTCAAAAGTCTTCGACCGTTCAAAACATAAACAAATTTTATTTTTTAACAATAATTTTGTTAAAAATATTTTTTGATGAATAACTTTTTCCATCAAATAAAACTAGTCTAAGAGAACCTACGTAAAAAAGAAAAGAGAGGAAAAAGCAGAATAAATGGCTCCTCTAGAGTTGTCATAAGTACTGATCGATGCATGTATATGATATCTTTTTTTCTGTCTCGGCATCAAAGCCGAAGGACGAAGGGAGCATTACATTAAATGAGAGTAAATAGAAATCTGCTCCTAGGCTGCAGCTAGCGTGAAAACCAAACCGTCAATCTTCTCAAAAAACGTTTTTTTTTTTTTTAAGAAATTAGTTATCTCTTCACCCAGGGTGAACTAATTTTTATTTTTATTTTTTTATATTAAATACATTTTTAGTGAATGTGCTTTGTATCAAAATTAAATAATCAAATAAGCACTTGAGTTTTCAAAATTGTTATAAATATTACCTATAATAAGTAAATAAACTCATTTGATACCTTTATAGATTCTATTAACCTTTTTATCGAAACGCTACCTAGCTCACCCCTACACTTGGTGTGATATGGAATGGTAGTTTTTTTTTTAAAAAAAAAAAAAACCAAAACCCTCCCCCCTCCCAAAAGACAAAAAAACGGGAACTAGAGTGGTCGACCAACCACCCTGTTTGGCCTGAGGGTGGCCAACCACTCCCAAGGGCCAAATTAAAATATATATATTTGAGAGTTTGATCTTTGGGGGTGGCCAAACCACCTCAGGGCAAAACAGGGTGGCCAGCCATCCCCTAAGGGGTGTTTTAGTCACCCTAACTCCTTTTTTATTTAAAAAAAAAAAAATTGAGTTGCACCCAAAAACCAAGGTACCACGTTACGTGGCGCCTTGAAACCAAATGTACCATGCCATGAGTCGGAGTGATATGACACTCTATTAAAAAACTTAACAGAATCTTGACTGAAATACCAATTGTGTTTATTTGCTTACCACAAGTACTAAAAATGCATATAACCTAATTTTTTATTTGGAGGAATATTAAAAACAAAAATTTGGGGGGTAAAAATAAATTTTTAAGGGTATATTTTATTATATATATAATTTTTTTTGGACCACCTTATGGCTTAGGGGAGCTTGGGTCCCCAAGTCTTAAGGTGGTTTTGCCCCTATCTTCATCGATATAACAATTAAATATAGCAAAATGTTTTGTACAATATTAAAGATACAATTTGGAATCTTCATAATCCAAATATTATTTTTAACTTACATAATGGCCTCTTGGGCTATCATAAGACAATATTTATAAAATGTCATTGTCTCAATCAATTTCAGATCTACAAGAAATCCCGATGAAATACGTGTCTATCCGTCATTAATTTCTTGGCTTTTTCATCTTTATTGTCTCTACCATAGTGACAATTATTTTTTATGCCTGACAACCCTTTGTCATCGGTTTATGATTTACTTTTGAAAATGAACCATAAGAAAATAAAAGATTGATCGGAAACCAATTTTGTGTTTTTTTTTTAAGATTTGTGAAAACAAAACCTAAGAAAATGACTAAAACTTTACCTCATAGATCATTGTTAAAAGTAAATTTAAAGAAAAAACATTCTTATTTAAAAAAAACAAAAACCGAACACACTTTCACGCGTTCCACCCACCATCAATGCCGCTAAAAAATACCCCTAGAACCATTTGACATATGCACCCCAATCGATCAACTGTTAAAAGAGAGAAAAAAGGAGGCGGTGAAACCGGAAGGAGAGAGTCCAAATTCCCTCCCCCACTCTTTTTGCTCTAAACGGGTTTGAGGAATGCCAAAACTACCCAAAATCTCTGTCTGCTTCGCTTGCACGTTTTGTTCATTAAGTCAAGGGTAATATTGGTAACGAAGAAATGTTTCGTGCGTCATCATCGTATAGTTGGCTCTTTGTTTATTTATTTATTTATTTTTTTGAGAAATGGCTCTTTATCGTTTCTATATTAATTGCCACTCACCCATATGCTTCTCAACGATTTCCTCGTTCTCAACTTCTCATTGCTGCTTTGCTGACTCTCCCTCTTGTGGGAATTTTGGAGGCCTAAAGTTCTTTTACTTGGTCAGTCAAATGGGCAGGTCTCCATGTTGTGAGAAGGTGGGATTGAAGAAAGGGCCATGGACCCCTGAGGAAGACCAAAAGCTTTTGGATTACATCGACGAACATGGCCATGGAAGCTGGCGAGCCTTGCCTGCAAAGGCTGGTAGGTTTACGACGACAACCCTAATTATGTGGTGAATGATGTCGTGGATAATAACCTAATTCTTTTTCTTCTTTCTGGGTGGGTTTTAGGGCTGCAGAGATGTGGGAAGAGCTGTAGATTGAGATGGACCAATTATCTTAGACCCGACATTAAAAGAGGAAAGTTTAGCTTACAGGAAGAGCAGACCATCATTCAGCTCCACGCTCTTCTCGGGAACAGGTAAATCGCTGATCACAAGTCAATCGCACCTAAGGTCCTTTTAGCTCGTACCACACTTCATCAATGGTATTGTTACTGTTAAAAGGTCACTACATTAGAAGTGACGAGGCTTACACAAAAACGACTGTAGATGATAGATCATTTTCTTTGTCGCAGCCATTATTTTCATCAGCTTTTTCCTTTGTTTAATGCGGTACGAAAAAGAAATAGCACCTCTTTTCCATTAGACTGAGTTTTGGTTTCAGATGGTCTGCTATAGCAACTCATTTGCCCAAGAGAACCGATAATGAGATCAAGAATTACTGGAACACACATCTGAAGAAAAGACTTGCTAAGATGGGCATCGATCCCGTGACCCACAAGCTCAAAAGCGATGCCCTGTGCTCCGGCAGCGGCCACTGCAAAGACGCGGCCAATTTAAGCCACATGGCTCAGTGGGAGAGCGCACGACTCGAAGCCGAAGCCAGACTGGTAAGAGAATCCCAGCTTATGTCTTACCCTGCTCCGGCTCAGCTCATCAGCAAAGCCCCAGCTCAACCCGCACTACCTCCATGCCTTGACGTACTCAAAGCATGGCAAGGGGCATGGTCGAAGTCAATGAGTGCCGGCATTTTCCCAATCGCAGGCGACGACCTCGAGTCTCCGACGTCAACTTTGAACTTCCCGGAGAACCCACTCCCCATCCAAACTGTTGCATTCAATGAAAGCACAAAGACTGCAGCACTTGCAGAAAGATCGGATGACGCGATGGCATTGCAGGACATGACCTGCAGTATGGAAAGTGCATGGTATGCAGACGGGAATGAAAACATGCCTCTCTCGTATATCATGGAAGGTTTCACGAATATCTTGGCTTATAATTGCGACAGCCAGAATTCATCGACCGCTGGAGAGAGCTTGGATAATGGGGAGAATAACAATAATTACTGGAACAGCATTCTCAATCTGGTGAATGCTTCGTCATCTGGGTCGCCCGTGTTCTGAAAATGTCAAAAACATTATGAGATCAGGTTGCAGGGTAGTTAGATGCATGTTGTGCTGCATGCACTTCATCGCAATGTAATAATGAGTAGGACTTTATCTAAATAATCACCACCTTTATTCAAAACTCTTTCTTCTTGATCAATTATCCAAAATTTAAACACCCCTCTTTTCTTTTTGTTTTGCAAAAAGCCATATAATTATAGTAAATAAGACAAAATAATTACTCGATAACACTAAGATTTACGTGGCTCCATCAACCTTATGCATCTTGTCTTTTCTAACAATGTCCTATTCATGATCATTTCAGTAATTTCAGTGAGTCGTTGAGTCCCTTTACTTGTGAAATGAAAAGTCATGCATTCTACTTTGCATAACTCCAAAAATTCAGTGTCCTTATACTCTAATATTTCATTAAGGGATCTCAAATACTTCACTTTTATACCGGTTTCATTTTTCACCTGCGCTTTCCATTGCTTGAAGATGTGAAAATTTCTGACATTTGCATCCTCATTTAAAGATACTGCCACCGAGCCCCAAACATATAAGAGCATTCTCAGCAGACCCTATAGTCCTGCCTCTATGTGTAGGAATATGTCCAAAAATCACAAAAATGTCTACAATGCACTCTTTATAGTTCCCTAAACATTAATATGATACAGTAAAACCTTATATATAAGGCTTCACTTTAGCGATCCAGATGATTATTATAATCATAAAAAAAAAATTATCTCTCCTCTCTCCTCTCTCCTCTCAGATACAGCGTACCCATCGACTCCCTACCTTTCCCCCTTCCTCTCCCCCTCCCTCCCACCTCTCCCTCTGAACCCTCTACCTCTTCTGTCACCACAATGCTCTCTTCACCATCACTCTCGCCGATGCCTCAACAACAACTTGCGGGTTTTGGGTCTCCTCAACAACTTACGCCTCAATGAGCAGTTGCTTCAGGGGTTTTCCGCGACCGCTGCCAGACAATGCAGGGATTATGCTCGGAGGTAGATTCCTGTCAGGGAAGCTCTCAGCCGCGGCCGAAGGAGAAAGCTTCGGCGACGGTCGAGGCCATCACCGCCGATCAGGTTGGGGTTTTGGGTCTCTGAAATCAGCCAGGGAGATGGGGATTTTGATTCTCTGAAATCAGGCAAGGAGATTGGGGATCTAAACGGAGAAAAAAAAGAGAGGAAGAAATAGGTTGTTGAAGAGGAGAAGAAAAGGAAGAAGAAATGGGTGGAGCAGAAAATGATGCCTAGGAAAGAAAGAAGAAATGGGAGAGAGAGATTATAAATTAAATGAATAAAATATAGAAAAGGTAAAATAAAAATAATAATATTTTAATGTTATAGGGAATGATTAAGGAACTATTGTGGTGTATTTTGATATAAGGAAGCAAAAGGTAGTTTGGATTCTTAAATGTAGGAAACAACACAAGGAAACTGCTGGGAATGCTCTAAGTGAATATACTTGATGATAACACTTTTGCTTGTATGAGACATCACCTTAAAACTCATTCTTTGCTGGTTCTCTTAATACAATACTTGTAGAATCTTGATTTGTATTAGTTCACACATTTCAACAAATTTCTCTTTATGAAGATCAAATATATTGCACACGCTTAGATGACTTAGTTGCGTATGCCACAAAACTGTATCATCATTATCTAACTATGTTGAAGTGGATTTGAAACTCAACCTGTAATTGTGTTCCCAAATAATTGATATAAATTGTCATTTTTCTCACATTTCATTACGAAATTGTCAAAAATTGTAAACTAATATCAATAAGTTTAACTTGCCCATGAACAAAAGGTAATAAACATCATCAAAGGTCAAATCACAATCTAAATAACATAAAAAACGGGCTCATAATGAACAGTTTTCAAGTAATCCTTGCATTGAATATGCTATACCAACAACATAAACTTTATGAATTCGACCATCAGCCTTTCCCATCACACCAATCATTAAGTAATTTGATAAACTCGGATCTAACTCCTCAAAGATCAACTTGGCTAGATCCTCCAGGCCTTTAGAAACAATGGTTCCTACTACCGCGATTCCAACATCAGAATAAAAACCAAGCGTAGAACAACACATATTTTACAAATGAAAAAGATATAAGCGTAAGCCAACGATTTAGTGATCGAGAACATAAGAAACATAAGGAAAACATGTTTTCATATGGTGAACTCGGTTATTTCATAAAAAGATTGATAAATCACTGTTAATAACATGCAATGCGTTTCTTGTAAAAGAAAAAAGGCAGAAAAGTCATGCTGATGCTACATAGATATAATATATGATAATTAAAGTAAACATGTCATAATTTAACTATGTCTTATCTACTTGAGCCTTTAACCCTTCTTGATAGAGTTTGGGTTGTCCCGCGAGACTTTTAGTATAACACTAATGCCACCTATCATCGGCGCTAGTGGTTCGATTAGATATAATTTTGGGTGATCCACACCACTAACGATATCGTTTATTGTGACCACTTGTCGGTCACCTATAAAACTATTAGATTTAAGTCCAAATAACAAAAAAATAAATTATGGACCGTTAGGGTCTTCCTCATATAATGGTAAGCCCATGGTTGCTATCCGTCCATATATAACACGTCATGTCATACAATATATCTAATCTTTCTATTTTATATGCATGCATTTATAAAATTCACATGATTTGACATTTTTTATTCGATCATCTCCTATTTACACATAAATAGAATCAAGTAAATGTATTTAATGTGAGTAGTAAATATGCATGTTTGATAATGAAAATAATCATGCTACATGTATAAAATCTTAATAACAAATATCCATATCGATTTTACTCTTGGGTTGTTGAAGATCTCCTTGGTATACGTCTTCACAGTTTCTAAGTTCAAAATCTGTGTAATGTACAATCATTAGTCCATATTTAATCTAAAAACATTCTTAAACCTAAAACTGCACAAACAGCCTTCTCGTCAAGCATCGATCATTCGCTAAGATCATCGACTGAGATGGTTTTGATAATATTCTAGCAGAATTTCCATTTTCTAAAGAGTCCTAACTACACTCAATTTAACACCGTCTGAAGGAGTTGTATTAGAATGAGTAAAATCGAATGAGGCAAAATCGATCGGCTACTCAACTCTCAAGTCTCAACTCCTCACATAATATGTAAGGAAACTCCAAAACCAACA
This sequence comes from Carpinus viminea, assembly GCA_013348765.1. Lineage (NCBI taxonomy): Eukaryota > Viridiplantae > Streptophyta > Magnoliopsida > Fagales > Betulaceae > Carpinus > Carpinus viminea. Next base: position 5,764,813 of record CP054671.1, read on the forward strand.
CAACAAGTAATGGGCCCACCGACTTTATGATGGATTCACGTCACACTTGAACATGTTTTTATTTAATTACTATTTTTGTGTGTTTTTTTATTTTGTTATTTATTTCAACGCAGACGTAGGTCAGAAGGTTATTATTTACCCTACAGAAACAGAGGAGAATGACGAACTTTGTTTGGATGTTTTAAATGGATGGGTTTTAGTGCACTTTGTTTTCGTCAGGTCAGTGTCCCGCATGGTAGCTCTCAGTTAATGAATGTCCTGATATTGGAACTCGATCTATATATGCATGGAGGCATCTATATATCTAGCTTCCTGCTTCATCTATTAAGAGAATTTTTTATCAAATTTTAACAAAATTTATCTTTAAATTTAATAAAGTGAATTTTTCTTTTTCTTTTCAGTTTTAATTTTCATTTAAAAAGCCTATCGAAAATCCTCTTATACGTACAAGAGGGACAAAGTAATTACTTTAATCACGATCGCGCAGACAGAGATGGCAATTGAAAATCTGGTAAGACTCGTATAAAGAAAGAGGTTAAAAAGGAGAAAAAAAAAAAAAAACATAAATACAACGTCTGCATGCCAGTCCTTCCGTGGTAGTACTGGTAACAATTATTGCCTACATGTCTGCAGCTAGACAAGTCAGTGGGCTCAAGCAGAGAACTTATTTAGGGCCGGCTAGAAATTACCTTGAGAAATATAATTTTTTTATTGTATTTTCTAATTTTTATTGGAAATTTTGTTATATAAATGTGAAAATAATTTAAAATAATTTGTTAATATTTTTCATTTTGAGAAGAAAACAAAGAGAAGCGGAAAAAAAATCAAAGCCGTTCTATTTATTTTAATTTTCTTTTTTCCTATGAAAATGGCTTGGTGCGGTGCATGCCTGATAAATGTAGTAGTTAAGTTGCATGCATTAGCATTTCATGCTTTATATCTAGTAAAAACTATCAACATTGATCGATCGGATGTTACTGTACTAGTTTTTAAAGTTAGAGCCGGCCCTAGGTTTTTTCTTAGTAAGAAAACTTAGAGATAAAAAACCAGACATAGTGTTGGTTTTACTAAAACCGACACTATTTAATAGTGTCGGTTTTGTGAAACCGACACTATTTAATAGTGTCGGTTTTGTGAAACCGACACTATTTTTTGTAATAGTGGCGGTTTTGTTAAAACTGACACTATTAACGACACTACTGAAAAAAGAGGAATCAGTTCAATAGTAACCGACACTATTAAGAGGTGTCGATTGCTGTTAAACCGACACTATTAAGAGGTGTCGGTTACCGTTAATCCGACACCTCTTTGAAAAAATTAAAAAGCCCGCCTCTCTCTCATCTAGCTCCCGCGCGCCTCTGTTTTTCTCTGCTGTATTTAATTTCTTTTCGTCTCTCAAAGCTACGGATCTGTAGCTCTGTCTCCACGGAACCAAAAAAAAAAAAAGAATGCAAAAATTACAAAAGCGATATGAGTTTTCCACTCTCGGCTGGAACCATAAAAGCTCACAGAATATTCCGGTCCCGTAAAATTGTTAGGATAGGTCAAGTACTTCTAGTTACTGTGAAACCGCGAGAATTCCTGCACCTCTCCGACGGCGTAGTTAAGGGTGAGTTCAGCAACAAGGTGTGAGCAGAGAGACAGGGCTGGGACGAGAGAGTACCGCTGAAGCAACTGCTTAGAGAGAGGTTTTGGTGGTCCGAATCACTGAAATCATAATGGAAACCCATCGAGATAGCTGTTTTTGGTCTTCTTTGTCGACCCAAGAGGGGCGTTCACGGATGTGTGATTGGTTGGCTCGGGTCGATGCTCGACGACCTGTGTGCTTGAGAAATCAAGGCTTCACCAAAGGCTAGAGGCGGACTTCTTTTCTTTTCAAGAAATGGCCTTCTTGTGTTGTTTTCGCTTGATTTGGGGTTCGGTTTCGGGATTTTGTGGGTTCTGGTTTTTTTTAAGTGTTTTGATTATAGGTTTCTTCTTTACTCTTTGCTGTTTTGAAATTGCTGATTTATGCTTTCCCCAGATTTAGTAGTCAAGGGTGTTTTTGATGTTAGGAGTTTCTTGGCAAGTGCAGTAGTTGTGCCCTCAGATTTGATGTTCATAAGGAAGTCAATAATCCTTATCTGTCATTCTTGGTTGTGCCCTCAGATTTTCTGCTATGTCAATGTGCCCTTACGCGCAGATCTTTTATCATCTTGGCATGGCTTGGGATTTACGTTGGACAACATCTCCATGTGAGAGAATAAAATACCATCCAAAGAAGCAAAAAGTATTTTCTCAACCCGGTGTGCATAAGCAAACCGGGTTGAGAAAAAAAATATATATATTTTTTAAAAAAATAATAATTTAGTGATGGTTTTTAAAGAAAACGTCACCTTTCCTTTAGTGTCGGTTTAGGAAAAACCGACACTAATTAGTGTCGGTTTTGCCTAAACCGTCACTATTCCAGTTTTCCCTACCCATGATTCTCTACCCTTTAAAACTAACACTATTAAACCGTCACTATTTTAATAGTGACGGTTTTAGCCTTAAACCGATACTAAAAAACCAACACTAATTTCCCTTTTTTTTTTTCAAATTTTTTTTTGGTTCTTCAATTGATTTCGCTTAGCCATATGCCAACCCACCGTGCTCCCCGGCTCCTCTGCTACCCATCGGTGCAAAAGGCTCTATCTCCCCCACCACACACTGACCAGTGTGCTTCGCCTCTTTCGCCCCGATTGTTGTAGTTGTTTACTTTCTTCTTCTTTTTTTTTAATAAGGGCTTGAGTTCACCTTAAATATGCTTTTATGAGCGATTTTGGGGTGAATATTTTTGTCATGACCTTTGGGTCGCAGATGTAGATGATTAGTTTCAGTATGAGGGTTTTGCTCCCATGACCAAGAGAATAAAAGTTAGAAATATGGCATGGGCTAACTATCTATATATGTATTAGATTGAGTATGCTTGAAGTAAATTTGTTATATAACTTGTTTGATAGGTTAACGATTTTTTTTTTTTGACATGTCCACACAAGAGACATGTCAAAAAAAAACTGCTAACCTATATCCAAACTTTAGTTATATAACAGATTTGCTTCAAGCGTGCTCAATCTAATACATATATAGATATGACCTGATTGTAAGATTTTTATGTTTTATTTCTATGATGTTGTAACATCATAGCTTTAACTATGATTTATCATAACTTTATTCTCTCTGATTTAAGAGTTTTATATTATTGGTTTTCTTCAATGAATAAATATAAAAAATTTCCTAAAAAAAAATAAAGCATTTCATGTTTTATTCACCGATGCACAAACTATTAAAATAGTTTTAAATGGCCATGTTAGTTAATAAAATAGGTCACATCAATTCTTAGTTCTTATCTTTCGTAGTCGTGTGTAGTGTGCATATATATATATATATATATATATTTGTTTTAAAAAAAAAATTATGCTAATTAAGGATTTGTACCTATATACATAAGTTAAGGAGATATAAGTCTAGATAATTATGCCAGCGATGCATGATCTTGAATATTGAGAGATAGAAAGAAATATATGGAATTATTACTCTTACACCCTTTTTTTTTTTTGAATAAATTGATTAAAAAGTATTGAGGAATACTAGCACCAGAGATTTAGTTATGTTGTTAGGAGCTACAAAAGAAATGATAGTAGGACTTGTAAGAGATAAACAAACATATATATGAAGGCATGGATGTCGGCTTTCATTATGTATGAAGTACAATTGAATGACATTGAGGTTATGTAAATAGTAGATTTACTCACAAAATTTGGAGATAGAACTTTGTCAGAACTAAGGATTTGATGGCTAAGAAAATGTTTATCTTAGAAATCAGATAGAAGGATATATGGGAATTTAAGGCATAACTAGATTATGAATGATCCTTATTAAGTTGTAAGTTAGAATGATGAATTTTCTTATAAGGAGGGGAGCTCTATGACAACATTGTTATAAGTAAACTAGTTTCATATGGATTAGCGCAAGTTGGTTTGATGAGCACATTAGAGTTAAATGATCAATGTAGTATATCATTTCTATGGATTGAGAGATAGAAAATAAAGTAGTATGACTATCAGTTAATCCTTGAAAGATGATAATACTATGACCCATGGGGTATTTTGGAGATGAGTCTCTTAAGATATAATAAGTGCAAGGTGAATGGCTCGATACATAATATGAATGTACATGATTGTGATAGTAATCAAGGAATTTAAGTTGTTAAATATATGACGCATAAAAATTGGAGACCTCAAATTGGGATACAACAAGGTGATCTCAGATTGAGATTAAGGATAAGATCATTGGATGACAGGAGTGAGTAGAAATTAATGATATTGTGATATGCAGTATACTAGTTAGAGAACTGATTTGACTAAAGAGACTTAGTAGCTTGAGTTGAAAGTGATAGAAATAAAAGATGAGACGTTATTCTTTTAAGGTCATATGCAATATGATGATTTATGTACAGATGGATAGAGAACTATAGATGAGGAAATAAGATTTGAATGATTGAGTGTTGGAGTACAAGGCCTAGTGATATGTTAGTGAGTAGAATATAAAGGCTTAAATGGGTGGTAAAAGCAAGAGTGGAATGTTTGGCACAAATAATTTTTGAGGTTTACTAAGGCAGTGCAATAGAAATGCACAAGATAAGTCAATTGGGTTTACGTACAAATTTCGAGGACGAAATTCCAATAAGGAGGGGAGGATGTAACACCTGATTTTAATAGAATTATTAAGAATGCTTTAGTATAAATTTGTCTCTAGTTAAATCAAATATATTGGGAAAATATATTTGATGTCTAGAATGAATTATTTGGCATTTAAGATTTACCTAATTACGTGCCTAAGTGTTAATGGTAATGGAGATATGAGTATATTAAATAATTGTTTTATTTAATATGATTATGTATATGTATATATATATCAATATGTATATATTTGTCTATAATATATATGTATATATATATATATATATATATATATATGAATTGGGTTGCACGATGAGCTTTTAATGCTCAATAGATATATATATATATATATATATATATATATGAAATGGGTTGCAGATGAGCATTTAATGCTCAATAGATATTTATCTATATATATATTATCTTGTTAAGAAAGTAGGCTGGCCGTGGAATCTTCATGAATTCCATTTACGTTAAATATATATCCATATATATCTATATGCAATAGGCGGCAGGCGCAGAGAGAAAGAGAAAACAGCTGCAATGTTTCTATTTGGTGGCTGTTCGGTGTCCACCGATTAACCTTTACAAAAAATACCCATTGTGTCCCTAGTGCTCTTCTATAAATAGGACCCGGTAGTGTTGTTTTGAACAGCTCTCTCTCCCATCTCGCATGAAGAAGAGAAGAGAAGAAAAAAAGAAGAAGAAGGGAAATAGAGAAAAAGAAAAAGAAAGAAAGTGAGATATATTTATATATTTTTAGTAATAAGTGTTGGAGCGTTTTAAGTGGAATTGCTAGGTATATTTCTTTTATCCTTAGTTTATGTCAATTCTAGTTAGTATATTTTAAATTATGTCAATTATAGTATTTAGAATTTAAATTACGTCGTTATAATACCCAAATTATTCGGGAAAGTGTGATTGAATATTTCCGGACGGATATTATATTCAATCATTCTTTTAAATATTACAAATGCGTCGTTGTGCTGCCTAAATTTTATTAGGTATTTTACAATAGCGCCGTTGTAATGCCCAAGTAATATTAGACATTTTAGTTAAATATTATATTAATGCCGTAGTAATGCCCATATAAAAATATGTGGTAACGCTACATAGTCATTATAATGCCCAAGTGACATTATAATATTTTAGATAGATGGCGTTATGCTGTCTGATTTTAGATAGAGCATAGGGAGATATTAAGAGGTCGTTATTTTAGCCTTTTAATTATAATCTTAGACTAATATATGGTCGCGCGCGAGCGCATTAAATGCAGCGAATTTAGAATCAAGGATTAGAAAGGGAATCCGACATAACGGTGTGACAAGTAAGTATAATTACTTACTGAGTATGGTATTATTTTAGTGAGTACAATTGCTCGAGATTGATACTATTTTATAAAGCTTTTGAAATGTGATTATTATATGAGCCTGAATATTTTATGAATAACATGACTATATACTTTCAATTATTTTTATGAGTTGAGAAATGAAATGGGGTGATTATGAGAACAAAAGAATGATTTTAAGAGACATGTTATTGCATACTATTGAACATTGAGCATAATAGATTAATTAAATATGAAGCAAAAGGGTTTTCCTATGTTAACGGTGGGAGCCAAATGAGCCCCTCAGGTTAAATAAGAAGCCTTTTGTCTTCATAAAGTTGACTATAAAATGTTGAGGTGTTCTTATATTAACAGTGTAAGTCGAAGGAGCCTTACAGGTTAAAATAAGAAGCCTGGTACTAACCGAGGAGCCAAAAGTGTCTCCTGAAAATCGTAAACGAAAGGTTCAAGTCCTTTAGAAAGCCGAAGAGGAGTCGAATGTGTTTCCTGATAGCTGTAAACGAAAGGTTAAAGTCCTTTAGAAAGCCGGAGAGACTAGAGATTGCATTGTATATATTGAATAATGTGATTTATGATTTAATTGCTTTACTTCCTTGTATTTATATGCATATTCATTTTATGAGATGCAAGTAAAATGCATATATGTATAAATATAAAGTCGTTTAGAGAAGATAAATGAATTTTATCACAGACAACTCTTTGATGCTTATTTTATCAGCTATAGATTATACGAAAATAATTCCGTTTGGAAAATTCGACGTACCTGTTATTATAATCATCATGTTAGAGATACTTTTGGAAAAGATGGCTCATAATAAAAAGGTTACTAATTCTTATATTTATTGAGACCGTGGACTCATTAATCCGCCTATGTGAATGTGGTAACCCCATGGCTATACCACATTTACAAAGATATTGATGCAGGTGCAGAGGAGGTGAAGATGATCCGAATGTCTACATCCTAAATTAGTATGGACAAGGTTTTCTAGTATTCTAGGGTCAAGATGTCTATCTTTTGGAATATATCTATAGTTAGACATGTTCTAGGTACTTTTGAGGTAGATCTACCTATGTGCAGTCTGTGGCACTTATGTTTAGTGTGTTTTATTATTGTATAAAGTACAATGTACTGATCTTTATTATATAAGTCTTGTTCTCACTGTGTGTTCTATGAGGATTTTATATATAAAAAAGAAGTATAGTTATTCATGCAAGATTTATAATCTCGATGATATTGAGGAAAAGATAGTAGCGCTTAGTGGCAATTGGAGATTTCCACGCCTTTCATTAAGTAAAGTCGGGCGTTACACTCTACCTCTCTTCACACCACAATGCTCTCTTCACCATCACTCTCGCCGACGCCTCAACAACAACTTGTGGGTTTTGGGTCTCCTCAACAACTTACGCCTCAATGAGCGTTGTTTGGGGTTTTCGCATGACGCTGCCAAACAAAGGTGGATTATGCTTGGAGGTAGATTCCAGCGGAAGCTTCGCGTCAAGGAGAAAGCCATGACGGCGAGGCCATCACTGCCGATCAGGTTGGGGTTTTGGGTCTCTGATCGATTGATGGGGGTTTTGGGTCTCTGAAATCAGCCAGGGAGATGGGGATTTTGATTCTTTGAAATCAGGCAAGGAGATTGGGGATCTAAACGGAGAAAAAAAAAGAGAGGAAGAAATAGGTTGTTGAAGAGGAGAAGAAAAGGAAGAAGAAATGGGTGGAGCAGAAAATGATGCCTAGGAAAGAAAGAAGAAATGGGAGAGAGAGATTATAAATTAAATGAATAAAATATAGAAAAGGTAAAATAAAAATAATAATATTTTAATGTTATAGGGAATGATTAAGGGAAACTATTGTGGTGTATTTTGATATAAGGAAGCAAAATGTAGTTTGGATTCTTAAATGTAGGGAACAACACAAGGAAACTGCTGGGAATGCTCTAAGTGAATATACTTGATGATAACACTTTTGCTTGTATGAGACATCACCTTAAAACTCATTCTTTGCTGGTTCTCTTAATACAATACTTGTAGAATCTTGATTTGTATTAGTTCACACATTTCAACAAATTTCTCTTTATGAAGATCAAATATATTGCACACGCTTAGATGACTTAGTTGCGTATGCCACAAAACTGTATCATCATTATCTAACTATGTTGAAGTGGATTTGAAACTCAACCTGTAATTGTGTTCCCAAATAATTGATATAAATTGTCATTTTCTCACATTTCATTACGAAATTGTCAAAATTGTAAACTAATATCAATAAAGTTTAACTTGCCCATGAACAAAAGGTAATAAACATCATCAAAGGTCAAATCACAATCTAAATAACATAAAAAACGGGCTCATAATGAACAGTTTTCAAGTAATCCTTGCATTGAATATGCTATACCAACAACATAAACTTTATGAATTCGACCATCAGCCTTCCCATCACACCACTCATTAAGTAATTTGATAAACTCGGATCTAACTCCTCAAAGATCAACTTGGCTAGATCCTCCAGGCCTTTAGAAACAATGGTTCCTACTACCGCGATTCCAACATCAGAATAAAAACCAAGCGTAGAACAACACATATTTTACAAATGAAAAGATATAAGCGTAAGCCAACGATTTAGTGATCGAGAACATAAGAAACATAAGGAAAACATGTTTTCATATGGTGAACTCGGTTATTTCATAAAAGATTGATAAATCACTGTTAATAACATGCAATGCGTTTCTTGTAAAAGAAAAAAGGCAGAAAAGTCATGCTGATGCTACATAGATATAATATATGATAATTAAAGTAAACATGTCATAATTTAACTATGTCTTATCTACTTGAGCCTTTAACCCTTCTTGATAGAGTTTGGGTTGTCCCATGAGACTTTTAGTATAACACTAATGCCACCTATCGCCGGCGCTAGTGGTTCGATTAGATATAATTTTGGGTGATCCACACCTAACGATATCGTTTATTGTGACCACTTGTCGGTCACCTATAAAACTATTAGATTTAAGTCCAAATAACAAAAAATAAATTATGGACCGTTAGGGTCTTCCTCATATAATGGTAAGCCCATGGTTGCTATCCGTCCATATATAACACGTCATGTCATACAATATATCTAATCTTTCTATTTTATATGCATGCATTTATAAAATTCACATGATTTGACATTTTTTTATTCGATCATCTCCTATTTACACATAAATAGAATCAAGTAAATGTATTTAATGTGAGTAGTAAATATGCATGTTTGATACGTAAAATAATCATGCTACATGTATAAAATCTTAATAACAAATATCCATATCGATTTTACTCTTGGTTGTTGAAGATCTCCTTGGTATACGTCTTCACAGTTTCTAAGTTCAAAATCTGTGTAATGTACAATCATTAGTCCATATTTAATCTAAAAACATTCTTAAACCTAAAACTGCACAAAACAGGCCTTCTGTCGAAGCATCGATCATTCGCTAAGACCATCGACTGAGATGGTTTTGATAATATTCTAGCAGAATTTCCATTTTCTAAAGAGTCCTAACTACACTCAATTTAACACCGTCTGAAGGAGTTGTATTAGAATGAGTAAAATCGAATGAGGCAAAATCGATCGGCTACTCAACTCTCAAGTCTCAACTCCTCACATAATATGTAAGGAAACTCCAAAACCAACACAACAAGTAATGGGCCCACCGACTTTATGATGGATTCACGTCACACTTGAACATGTTTTTATTTAATTACTATTTTTGTGTGTTTTTTTTATTTTGTTATTTATTTCAACGCAGACGTAGGTCAGAAGGTTATTATTTACCCTACAGAAACAGAGGAGAATGACGAACTTTGTTTGGATGTTTTAAATGGATGGGTTTTAGTGCACTTTGTTTTCGTCAGGTCAGTGTCCCGCATGGTAGCTCTCAGTTAATGAATGTCCCTGATATTGGAACTCGATCTATATATGCATGGAGGCATCTATATATCTAGCTTCCTGCTTCATCTATTAAGAGAATTTTTTATCAAATTTTAACAAAATTTATCTTTAAATTTAATAAAGTGAATTTTCTTTTTCTTTTCAGTTTTAATTTTCATTTAAAAAGCCTATCGAAAATCCTCTTATACGTACAAGAGGGACAAAGTAATTACTTTAATCACGATCGCGCAGACAGAGATGGCAATTGAAAATCTGGTAAGACTCGTATAAAGAAAGAGGTTAAAAAGGAGAAAAAAAAAAAAAAAAACATAAATACAACGTCTGCATGCCAGTCCTTCCGTGGTAGTACTGGTAACAATTATTGTCTACATGTCTGCAGCTAGACAAGTCAGTGGGCTCAAGCAGAGAACTTATTTAGGGCCGGCTAGAAATTACCTTGAGAAATATAATTTTTTTATTGTATTTTCTAATTTTTATTGGAAATTTTGTTATATAAATGTGAAAATAATTTAAAATAATTTGTTAATATTTTTCATTTTGAGAAGAGAAAACAAAAGAGAAGCGGAAAAAAAAAATCAAAGCCGTTCTATTTATTTTAATTTTCTTTTTTCCTATGAAAATGGCTTGGTGCGGTGCATGCCTGATAAATGTAGTAGTTAAGTTGCATGCATTAGCATTTCATGCTTTATATCTAGTAAAAACTATCAACATTGATCGATCGGATGTTACTGTACTAGTTTTTAAAGTTAGAGCCGGCCCTAGGTTTTTTCTTAGTAAGAAAACTTAGAGATAAAAAACCAGACATAGTGTTGGTTTTACTAAAACCGACACTATTTAATAGTGTCGGTTTTGTGAAACCGACACTATTTTTTGTAATAGTGGCGGTTTTGTTAAAACTAACACTATTAACGACACTACTAAAAAAAGAGGAATCAGTTCAATAGTAACCGACACTATTAAGAGGTGTCGGTTGCTGTTAAACCGACACTATTAAGAGGTGTCGGTTACCGTTAATCCGACACCTCTTTGAAAAAATAAAAGCCCGCCTCTCTCATCTAGCTCGCGCCTGCTTTTCTCTGCTGTATGTAATTTCTTTCGTCTCTCAAAGCTACGGATCTGTAGCTCGCTCCACGGAACCAAAAAAAAAAGAATGCAAAAAAATTACAAAACAGCTAGCTGAGTTTTCCACTCTCAGCGCCTGGAACCCGCCAAAGCTCACCGAATATTCCGGTCCCGTAAAATTGTTCGAGGATAGGTCAAGTACTTCTAGTTCGTGAAATCCGTGAGAATTCCGCACCTCTCCGAAAGTAGTTAAGGGTGAGGTTAAAGAAGCGAAGGTGTGAGCAGAGGCAGTGGGGACGAGAGTACTGAAAACAAGGTTTGCCGAGAGAGAGGTTTTGTGGTCCGAATCGTAAAATCATCGGAAACCCATCGTAGATAGCTGTTTTGGTCTTCTTTGTCGACCCAAGAGGGGCGTTCACCGGATGTGCGTATTGGTTGGCCTGGGTCGATGCCTGACGACCAGGTGCTTGAGAAATCTGCGCTTCACCAAAGGCTAGAGGCGGACTTCTCTTTTCTTTTCAGTAAATGGCCTTCTTGTGTTGTTTTCTGTTTGATTTGGGGTTCTGGGTTTCTGGGATTTTGTGGGTTCTGGTTTTTTTTAAGTGTTTTGATTATAGGTTTCTTCTTTACTCTTTGCTGTTTTGAAATTGCTGATTTATGCTTTCCCCAGATTTAGTAGTCAAGGGTGTTTTTGATGTTAGGAGTTTCTTGGCAAGTGCAGTAGTTGTGCCCTCAGATTTGATGTTCATAAGGAAGTCAATAATCCTTATCTGTCATTCTTGGTTGTGCCCTCAGATTTTCTGCTATGTCAATGTGCCCTTACGCGCAGATCTTTTATCATCTTGGCATGGCTTGGGATTTGGACAACATCTCCATGTGAGAGAATAAAATACCATCCAAAGAAGCAAAAAGTATTTTCTCAACCCGGTGTGCATAAGCAAACCGGGTTGAGAAAAAATATATATATTTTTAAAAAATAATAATTTAGTGATGGTTTTTAAAGAAAACGTCACCTTTCCTTTAGTGTCGGTTTAGGAAAAACCGACACTAATTAGTGTCGGTTTTGCCTAAACCGTCACTATTCCAGTTTTCCCTACCCATGATTCTCTACCCTTTAAAACTAACACTATTAAACCGTCACTATTTTAATAGTGACGGTTTTAGTCTTAAACCGATACTAAAAAACCAACAATAATTTCCCTTTTTTTTTTTTTTTTTCAAATTTTTTTTTTGGTTCTTCAATTGATTTCGCAGCCATATGCCAACCCACCGTGCTCCCGGCTCTCACTACCCATCGGTGCAAAAGGCTCTATCTCCCCACCACACACGACCGATGTGCGCCCTCTTCGCCCCGATTGTTGTAGTTGTTTACTTTCTTCTTCTTTTTTTTTTAATAAGGGCTTGAGTTCACCTTAAATATGCTTTTATGAGCGATTTTGGGGTGAATATTTTTGTCATGACCTTTGGGTCGCAGATGTAGATGATTAGTTTCAGTATGAGGGTTTTGCTCCCATGACCAAGAGAATAAAAGTTAGAAATATGGCATGGGCTAACTATCTATATATGTATTAGATTGAGTATGCTTGAAGTAAATTTGTTATATAACTTAAGTTTGGATAAGGTTAACGGTTTTTTTTTTTGACATGTCCACACAAGAGACATGTCAAAAAAAAAAAATCCGTTAACCTATATCCAAACTTTAGTTATATAACAGATTTGCTTCAAGCGTGCTCAATCTAATACATATATAGATATGACCTGATTGTAAGATTTTTATGTTTTATTTCTATGATGTTGTAACATCATAGCTTTAACTATGATTTATCATAACTTTATTCTCTCTGATTTAAGAGTTTTATATTATTGGTTTTCTTCAATGAATAAATATAAAAAATTTCCTAAAAAAAAATAAAGCATTTCATGTTTTATTCACCGATGCACAAACTATTAAAATAGTTTTAAATGGCCATGTTAGTTAATAAAATAGGTCACATCAATTCTTAGTTCTTATCTTTCGTAGTCGTGTGTAGTGTGCATATATATATATATATATATATTTGTTTTAAAAAAAAAATTATGCTAATTAAGGATTTGTACCTATATACATAAGTTAAGGAGATATAAGTCTAGATAATTATGCCAGCGATGCATGATCTTGAATATTGAGAGATAGAAAGAAATATATGGAATTATTACTCTTACACCCTTTTTTTTTTTTGAATAAATTGATTAAAAAGTATTGAGGAATACTAGCACCTGGAGAGATTTAGTTATGTTGCTTGAAGCTACAAAAGAAATGATAGTATAATTTGTAAGAGATAGACAAATATATATATGAAGGCATGGATGTCGCCTTTCATTATGTATAAAGTACAATCGAACGACATTGAGGTTATGTAAATATTAGATTTACCCACAAAAATGTTGAGATAGAACTTTGCTGTAACTAAGGATTTGATGGCTAAGAGAAAATGTTTATCTTAGAAATCAGTATAGAAGGATATATGGGAATTTAAGGCATAACTAGATTATGAATGATCCTTATTAAGTTGTAAGTTAGAATGATGAATTTTCTTATAAGGAGGGGAGCTCTATGACAACATTGTTACAAGTAAACTAGTTTCATATGGATTAGCAGGCAAGTTGGTAGTTTGATGAGCACATTAGAGTTAAATGATCAATGTAGTATATCATTTCTATGGATTGAGAGATAGAAAATAAAGTAGTATGACTATCAGTTAATCCATGAAAGATGATAATACTATGACCCATGGGGTATTTTGGAGATGAGTCTCTTAAGATATAATAAGTGCAAGGTGAATGGCTCGATACATAATATGAATGTACATGATTGTGATAGTAATCAAGGAATTTAAGTTGTTAAATATATGACGCATAAAAATTGGAGACCTCAAATTGGGATACAACAAGGTGATCTCAGATTGAGATTAAGGATAAGATCATTGGATGACGAGGGAGTAGAAATTAATGATATTGTGATATGCAGTATACTAGTTAGAGAACTGATTTGACTAAAGAGACTTAGTAGCTTGAGTTGAAAGTGATAGAAATAAAAGATGAGACGTTATTCTTTTAAGGTCATATGCAATATGATGATTTATGTACAGATGGATAGAGAACTATAGATGAGGAAATAAGATTTGAATGATTGAGTGTTGGAGTACAAGGACTAGTGATATGTTAGTGAGTAGAATATAAAGGCTTAAATGGGTGGTAAAAGCAAGAGTGGAATGTTTGGCACAAATAATTTTTGAGGTTTACTAAGGCAGTGCAATAGAAATGCACAAGATAAGTCAATTGGGTTTACGTACAAATTTCGAGGACGAAATTCCAATAAGGAGGGGAGGATGTAACACCCCAGATTTTAATAGAATTATTAAGAATGCTCTAGTGTAAATTTCAGTCTCTAGTTAAATCAAATATATTGGGAAAAATATATTTGATGTCTAAGTTATGAATTATTTGGCATTTAAGATTTACCTAATTACGTGCCTAAGTGTTAATGGTAATGGAGATATGAGTATATTAAATAATTGTTTTATTTAATATGATTATGTATATGTATATATATATCAATATGTATATATTTGTAATATATATGTATATATATATATATATATATATATATATGAATTGGGTTGCACGATGAGCTTTTAATGCTCAATAGATATATATATATATATATATATATATATATATATGAAATGGGTTGCAGATGAGCATTTAATGCTCAATAGATATTTATCTATATATATATTATCTTGTTAAGAAAGTAGGCTGGCCGTGGAATCTTCATGAATTCCATTTACGTTAAATATATATCCATATATATCTATATGCAATAGGCGGCAGCAGAGAGAAAGAGAAAACAGCTGCAATGTTTCTATTTGCGGCTGTTCGGTGTCCACCGATTAACCTTTACAAAAAATACCCATTGTGTCCCTAGTGCTCTTCTATAAATAGGACCCGGTAGTGTTGTTTTGAACAGCTCTCTCTCCCATCTCGCACAGTGAAGAGAAGAGAAGAAAAAAAGAAGAAGAAGGGAAATAGAGAAAAAGAAAAAGAAAGAAAGTGAGATATATTTATATATTTTTAGTAATAAGTGTTGGAGCGTTTTAAGTGGAATTGCTAGGTATATTTCTTTTATCCTTAGTTTATGTCAATTCTAGTTAGTATATTTTAAATTATGTCAATTATAGTATTTAGAATTTAAATTACGTCGTTATAATACCCAAATTATTCGGGAAAGTGTGATTGAATATTTCCGGACGGATATTATATTCAATCATTCTTTTAAATATTACAAATGCGTCGTTGTGCTGCCTAAATTTTATTAGGTATTTTACAATAGCGCCGTTGTAATGCCCAAGTAATATTAGACATTTTAGTTAAATATTATATTAATGCCGTAGTAATGCCCATATAAAAATATGTGGTAACGCTACATAGTCATTATAATGCCCAAGTGACATTATAATATTTTAGATAGATGGCGTTATGCTGTCTGATTTTAGATAGAGCATAGGGAGATATTAAGAGGTCGTTATTTTAGCCTTTTAATTATAATCTTAGACTAATATATGGTCGCGCGCGAGCGCATTAAATGCAGCGAATTTAGAATCAAGGATTAGAAAGGGAATCCGACATAACGGTCGACGGTGACAAGTAAGTATAATTACTTACTGAGTATGGTATTATTTTAGTGAGTACAATTGCTTACTGAGATTGATACTATTTTATCCTTTTGAAATGTGATTATTATATGAGCCTGAATATTTTATGAATAACATGACTATATACTTTCAATTATTTTTATGAGTTGAGAAATGAAATGGGGTGATTATGAGAACAAAAGAATGATTTTAAGAGACATGTTATTGCATACTATTGAACATTGAGCATAATAGATTAATTAAATATGAAGCAAAAGGGTTTTCCTATGTTAACGGTGGGAGCCAAATGAGCCCTCAGTTAAATAAGCCTTTTGTCTTCATAAAGTTGACTATAAATGTTGAGGTGTTCTTATATTAGCAGTGTAAGTCGAAGGCCTTACAGTTAAAATAAAACAGTACTAACCGAGGAGCCAAAAGTGTCTCCACGAAAATCGTAACGAAAGGTTCAAGTCCTTTAGAAAGCGAAGAGGAGTCGAATGTGTTTCACGATAGCGTAACGAAAGGTTAAAGTCCTTTAGAAAGCCGGAGACTAGAGATTGCATTGTATATATATTGAATAATGTGATTTATGATTTAATTGTTTTACTTCTTTGTATTTATATGCATATTCATTTTATGAGATGCAAGTAAAATGCATATATGTATAAATATAAAGTCGTTTAGAGAAGATAAATGAATTTTATCACCATAACTCTTTGATGCTTATTTTATCGCTATAGATTATACTGAAAATAATTCCGTTTGAAAATTCAACGACTGTTATTATAATCATCATGTTAGAGATACTTTTGGAAAAGATGGCTCATAATAAAAAGGTTACTAATTCTTATATTTATTGAGACCGTGGACTCATTAATCCGCCTATGTGAATGTGGTAACCCCATGGCTATACCACATTTACAAAGATATTGATGCAGGTGCAGAGGAGGTGAAGATGATCCGAATGTCTGTCTAAATTAGTATGGACAAGGTTTTCTAGTATTCTAGGGTCGAAGATGTCTATCTTTTGGAATATATCTATAGTTAGACATGTTCTAGGTACTTTTGAGGTAGATCTACCTATGTGCCGTCTGTGGCACTTATGTTTAGTGTGTTTTATTATTGTATAAAGTACAATGTACTGATCTGTTTATTATATAAGTCTTGTTCTCAGCTCTGGTGTGTTCTATGAGGATTTTATATATAAAAAAAAGAAGTATAGTTATTCCGCTGCAAGATTTATAATCTCTGATGATATTGAGGAAAAGATAGTAGCGCTTAGTGGCAATTGGAGATTTCCACTTTCGCCTTTCATTAAGTAAAGTCGGGGCGTTACACTCTACCTCTTCTGTCACCACAATGCTCTCTTCACCATCACTCTCGCCGACGCCTCAACAACAACTTGTGGGTTTTGGGTCTCCTCAACAACTTACGCCGGGGTTTTCCGCGACCGCTAAACAAGGTGGATTATGCTTGGAGGTAGATTCCCGGGAAGCTCACCGCCGAAGGAGAAAGCTTCGTCGACGGTCGAGGCCATCACCGCCGATCAGGTTGGGGTTTTGGGTCTCTGATCGATTGATGGGGTTTTGGGTCTCAAATCAGCCAGGAGATGGGGATTTTGATTCTTTGAAATCGTGCAAGGAGATTGGGGATCTAAACGGAGAAAAAAAGAGAGGAAGAAATAGGTTGTTGAAGAGGAGAAGAAAAGGAAGAAGAAATGGGTGGAGCAGAAAATGATGCCTAGGAAAGAAAGAAGAAATGGGAGAGAGAGATTATAAATTAAATGAATAAAATATAGAAAAGGTAAAATAAAAATAATAATATTTTAATGTTATAGGGAATGATTAAGGGAAGCTATTGTGGTGTATTTTGATATAAGGAAGCAAAAGGTAGTTTGGATTCTTAAATGTAGGGAACAACACAAGGAAACTGCTGGGAATGCTCTAAGTGAATATACTTGATGATAACACTTTTGCTTGTATGAGACATCACCTTAAAACTCATTCTTTGCTGGTTCTCTTAATACAATACTTGTAGAATCTTGATTTGTATTAGTTCACACATTTCAACAAATTTCTCTTTATGAAGATCAAATATATTGCACACGCTTAGATGACTTAGTTGCGTATGCCACAAAACTGTATCATCATTATCTAACTATGTTGAAGTGGATTTGAAACTCAACCTGTAATTGTGTTCCCAAATAATTGATATAAATTGTCATTTTTCTCACATTTCATTACGAAATTGTCAAAAATTGTAAACTAATATCAATAAAGTTTAACTTGCCCATGAACAAAAGGTAATAAACATCATCAAAGGTCAAATCACAATCTAAATAACATAAAAAACGGGCTCATAATGAACAGTTTTCAAGTAATCCTTGCATTGAATATGCTATACCAACAACATAAACTTTATGAATTCGACCATCAGCCTTTCCCATCACACCACTCATTAAGTAATTTGATAAACTCGGATCTAACTCCTCAAAGATCAACTTGGCTAGATCCTCCAGGCCTTTAGAAACAATGGTTCCTACTACCGCGATTCCAACATCAGAATAAAAACCAAGCGTAGAACAACACATATTTTACAAATGAAAAAGATATAAGCGTAAGCCAACGATTTAGTGATCGAGAACATAAGAAACATAAGGAAAACATGTTTTCATATGGTGAACTCGGTTATTTCATAAAAAGATTGATAAATCACTGTTAATAACATGCAATGCGTTTCTTGTAAAAGAAAAAAAGGCAGAAAAGTCATGCTGATGCTACATAGATATAATATATGATAATTAAAGTAAACATGTCATAATTTAACTATGTCTTATCTACTTGAGCCTTTAACCCTTCTTGATAGAGTTTGGGTTGTCCCGCGAGACTTTTAGTATAACACTAATGCCACCTATCATCGGCGCTAGTGGTTCGATTAGATATAATTTTGGGTGATCCACACCCCTAACGATATCGTTTATTGTGACCACTTGTCGGTCACCTATAAAACTATTAGATTTAAGTCCAAATAACAAAAAAATAAATTATGGACCGTTAGGGTCTTCCTCATATAATGGTAAGCCCATGGTTGCTATCCGTCCATATATAACACGTCATGTCATACAATATATCTAATCTTTCTATTTTATATGCATGCATTTATAAAATTCACATGATTTGACATTTTTTTATTCGATCATCTCCTATTTACACATAAATAGAATCAAGTAAATGTATTTAATGTGAGTAGTAAATATGCATGTTTGATACGTAAAATAATCATGCTACATGTATAAAATCTTAATAACAAATATCCATATCGATTTTACTCTTCGGTTGTTGAAGATCTCCTTGGTATACGTCTTCACAGTTTCTAAGTTCAAAATCTGTGTAATGTACAATCATTAGTCCATATTTAATCTAAAAACATTCTTAAACCTAAAACTGCACAAAACCTTCGCCGTCAAGCATCGATCATTCGCTAAGACCATCGACTGAGATGGTTTTGATAATATTCTAGCAGAATTTCCATTTTCTAAAGAGTCCTAACTACACTCAATTTAACACCGTCTGAAGGAGTTGTATTAGAATGAGTAAAATCGAATGAGGCAAAATCGATCGGCTACTCAACTCTCAAGTCTCAACTCCTCACATAATATGTAAGGAAACTCCAAAACCAACACAACAAGTAATGGGCCCACCGACTTTATGATGGATTCACGTCACACTTGAACATGTTTTTATTTAATTACTATTTTTGTGTGTTTTTTTTATTTTGTTATTTATTTCAACGCAGACGTAGGTCAGAAGGTTATTATTTACCCTACAGAAACAGAGGAGAATGACGAACTTTGTTTGGATGTTTTAAATGGATGGGTTTTAGTGCACTTTGTTTTTCGTCAGGTCAGTGTCCCGCATGGTAGCTCTCAGTTAATGAATGTCCCTGATATTGGAACTCGATCTATATATGCATGGAGGCATCTATATATCTAGCTTCCTGCTTCATCTATTAAGAGAATTTTTTATCAAATTTTAACAAAATTTATCTTTAAATTTAATAAAGTGAATTTTTCTTTTTCTTTTCAGTTTTAATTTTCATTTAAAAAGCCTATCGAAAATCCTCTTATACGTACAAGAGGGACAAAGTAATTACTTTAATCACGATCGCGCAGACAGAGATGGCAATTGAAAATCTGGTAAGACTCGTATAAAGAAAGAGGTTAAAAAGGAGAAAAAAAAAAAAAAAAACATAAATACAACGTCTGCATGCCAGTCCTTCCGTGGTAGTACTGGTAACAATTATTGTCTACATGTCTGCAGCTAGACAAGTCAGTGGGCTCAAGCAGAGAACTTATTTAGGGCCGGCTAGAAATTACCTTGAGAAATATAATTTTTTTATTGTATTTTCTAATTTTTATTGGAAATTTTGTTATATAAATGTGAAAATAATTTAAAATAATTTGTTAATATTTTTCATTTTGAGAAGAGAAAACAAAAGAGAAGCGGAAAAAAAAAATCAAAGCCGTTCTATTTATTTTAATTTTCTTTTTTCCTATGAAAATGGCTTGGTGCGGTGCATGCCTGATAAATGTAGTAGTTAAGTTGCATGCATTAGCATTTCATGCTTTATATCTAGTAAAAACTATCAACATTGATCGATCGGATGTTACTGTACTAGTTTTTAAAGTTAGAGCCGGCCCTAGGTTTTTTCTTAGTAAGAAAACTTAGAGATAAAAAACCAGACATAGTGTTGGTTTTACTAAAACCGACACTATTTAATAGTGTCGGTTTTGTGAAACCGACACTATTTTTTGTAATAGTGGCGGTTTTGTTAAAACTAACACTATTAACGACACTACTAAAAAAAGAGGAATCAGTTCAATAGTAACCGACACTATTAAGAGGTGTCGGTTGCTGTTAAACCGACACTATTAAGAGGTGTCGGTTACCGTTAATCCGACACCTCTTTGAAAAAATTAAAAAGCCCGCCTCTCTCTCATCTAGCTCCCGCGCGCCTCTGTTTTTCTCTGCTGTATGTAATTTCTTTTCGTCTCTCAAAGCTACGGATCTGTAGCTCTGTCTCCACGGAACCAAAAAAAAAAAAAGAATGCAAAAAAATTACAAAACAGCTAGCTGAGTTTTCCACTCTCAGCGCCTGGAACCCGCCAAAGCTCACCAGAATATTCCGGTCCCGTAAAATTGTTCGAGGATAGGTCAAGTACTTCTAGTTCTGTGAAATCCGGCGAGAATTCCGGCACCTCTCCGACGAAGTAGTTAAGGGTGAGGTTCAGCAAGCGAAGGTGTGAGCAGAGAGACAGGGGCTGGGACGAGAGAGTACCGTTGAAGCAACTGTTGCCGAGAGAGAGGTTTTGCAGGGTCCGAATCTGACAGAAATCATACGGAAACCCATCGTAGATAGCTGTTTTTGGTCTTCTTTGTCGACCCAAGAGGGGCGTTCACGGATGTGCGTATTGGTTGGCCTGGGTCGATGCCTGACGACCAGGTGCTTGAGAAATCTGCGCTTCACCAAAGGCTAGAGGCGGACTTCTCTTTTCTTTTCAGTAAATGGCCTTCTTGTGTTGTTTTCTGTTTGATTTGGGGTTCTGGGTTTCTGGGATTTTGTGGGTTCTGGTTTTTTTTAAGTGTTTTGATTATAGGTTTCTTCTTTACTCTTTGCTGTTTTGAAATTGCTGATTTATGCTTTCCCCAGATTTAGTAGTCAAGGGTGTTTTTGATGTTAGGAGTTTCTTGGCAAGTGCAGTAGTTGTGCCCTCAGATTTGATGTTCATAAGGAAGTCAATAATCCTTATCATCATTCTTGGTTGTGCCCTCGGATTTTCGCTATGTCAATGTGCCCTTATGCGCAAATCTTTTATCATCTTGGCATGGCTTGGGATTTACGTTGGACAACATCTCCATGTGAGAGAATAAAATACCATCCAAAGAAGCAAAAGTATTTTTCAACCCGTGTGCATAAGCAAACCGGGTTGAGAAAATATATATATATATTTTTTAAAAAAATAATAATTTAGTGATGGTTTTTAAAGAAAACGTCACCTTTCCTTTAGTGTCGGTTTAGGAAAAACCGACATTAATTAGTGTCGGTTTTGCCTAAACCGTCACTATTCCAGTTTTCCCTACCCATGATTCTCTACCCTTTAAAACTAACACTATTAAACCGTCACTATTTTAATAGTGACGGTTTTAACTTTCTAAACCGATACTAAAAACCAACACTAATTTCCCTTTTTTTTTTTTTTTTTCAAAATTTTTTTTTGGTTCTTCAATTGATTTCGCTTAGCCATATGCCAACCCACCGTGCTCGGCTCTCTGCTACCCATCGGTGCAAAAGGCTCTATCTCCCCACCACACGACCATTAAAGCCGCCTCTTCTTCCGATTGTTGTAGTTGTTTACTTTCTTCTTTTTTTTTTTAAATAAGGGCTTGAGTTCACCTTAAATATGCTTTTATGAGCGATTTTGGGGTGAATATTTTTGTCATGACCTTTGGGTCGCAGATGTAGATGATTAGTTTCAGTATGAGGGTTTTGCTCCCATGACCAAGAGAATAAAAGTTAGAAATATGGCATGGGCTAACTATCTATATATGTATTAGATTGAGTATGCTTGAAGTAAATTTGTTATATAACTTAAGTTTGGATAGGGTTAACGGATTTTTTTTTTTTTTTTTTGACATGTCCACACAAGAGACATGTCAAAAAAAAAAAAATCCGTTAACCTATATCCAAACTTTAGTTATATAACAGATTTGCTTCAAGCGTGCTCAATCTAATACATATATAGATATGACCTGATTGTAAGATTTTTATGTTTTATTTCTATGATGTTGTAACATCATAGCTTTAACTATGATTTATCATAACTTTATTCTCTCTGATTTAAGAGTTTTATATTATTGGTTTTATTCAATGAATAAATATAAAAAATTTCCTAAAAAAAAATAAAGCATTTCATGTTTTATTCACCGATGCACAAACTATTAAAATAGTTTTAAATGGCCATGTTAGTTAATAAAATAGGTCACATCAATTCTTAGTTCTTATCTTTCGTAGTCGTGTGTAGTGTGTGTATATATATATATATATATATATATATTTGTTTTAAAAAAAAATTTAGGCCATGTATGTAGACAAAATGATCATTCTTTTAGAAATATGAATAGTTATTATTGGAATATAATGAGTTAATTAAAATGGAATTACTAATCATATTCTTTAGTTTGATTGCCACGTAAATTTTTATTGGAATTGAGTAAAAAAAAATCTAAAATTTATAAAATAAATAATAAACATAATTGTTTTTAAAAGAACACCAAGACGTACATTCTTTGGTGGAACTATTTCGAAGCATAGATCTCGATTGCGTAATTAATCGTTTTCCTACTCGCAGCCCAATACGAGTTTGAAATAATGATATGAGGCGAATTCTAATTAAACCTTAATAATATATTTTTATTATCAATACAAACTTAATTAGAGCCTCTAGAGGTGAGACAATATCAAATATACATTACCGTATCAAATATGTTATACACAATAAAATAAATAAATAAACATAAGTCTCCCACTACAAGCCGTAGCTTTGCTCAACATTCCCGGCCCTGCGAACAACTCCAATTTGTCATTTCTATAAACTTGCTCAATTGTAAAACACCGAAATGATTTACGAGTGGAGAAGTGACTATTTAAGTCCACGATTTAGTAAATAATCCAAGAATGAATCTTAACCCATGCAATGAGTCTTAACTAGTATAAGTAATCAAAAGATCGTTTACTCCAAAATTAATATGCATTTCTAAGAAAATAGTATTGCCCATGTTATTATACAGTACTATTACCGTTCATTTGGGGTGGCTCAATAGGTTTGAGGGTGGTTCCAGCCATCCCATCTAGCCACTTGGAGGTGGCTGAACCACCTTTATGGGCCGTGGAGGTGGCGAGCCACCCCCAAATTAACCAACCAGATGCGAGTGGCTGGCCACCCCCAAATGGCCAAAGAGGGTGGCCAGCCACCCCCTAAATGGCCAGGGGAGGCTACTGTCACCTCCAAATTTTGTTTTTTTTAAAAAAATATATATATAATTATTTAATGTTTTTAATTTTAAAAAATTTATTATTTTTTAATTAATTATATGGACACGCGTCAATTGTTATTAGTGCTAACGTGACGTTCTGTCAAATTTTAGATGAAATTTAGATGGAGATAATATCTTCGTCGTCTTTAGGCAAACCATATCTCCTATGATAAAAAGTAAACCTTAGGAGAACAAAAAAATAAAGAAATTAAACCAAAGGAAAATAAGGTATTTAACCGTAAAAGTAAACATGTTACAAACTTGCGAGCCTGTACATACCTTTTTCTTTTGGGTTTGCCTTGTTCCAGCGGGGCTTTGAATGGTAATGTGGATGTGGTGGGTGGTACTTACTACTCAGTCAAGAACTAGCATGGACCTTGTGAAAGCCCGTTATCTTGACCCAACTCCCTTCTATTGGGCTTTCCTTTTTTTATTTTATTTTATTATTTTTTTTCTATTCAAAAATCATTAATTCTATTCGGCTTTCCTTAATTTTGCTTTTGCCAATTAGTTTACTTATAAATTATGAATAAATGCAAAATCAGTCCACATAATTGACTTAAATTACAAATTACTCAATGTGTTATATAAATAATTTAGAAAATGATAAAGGTACAACTTAAGTCCAACTTTAGCCTAACTTTTCTATTAAGTTTTTTAAAAAAAACTGATGTAGAGGAGAGAGAGCCTTAAATTAGAGAGAGAAAGAGAAAATTGACTTAGAAGTTGGGCCAAAATTAGACTTAAGTTGTGCCTATATCATACCTCAATAATTTATAAGTTCTTGTAGTTGGTCAAAATTACAGACCACTCCCATTGGTATAAAAAATAATGTATAAGTCGTTGGAGTATGCCAAAATAATAGTTTGCTCACTGAAATCAATTTTCGTTAACTTATCAAAATTTATTACTTTGTCATGTCATACCAAATTAAATATGTGATGCATGTTATTATTAATTTATAACTTTCAAAAATGATGACTATGATTTTTCACTTAATTTTAGAATGCCAGCTAAGACTATATATTAGTCCTCACTTCATGTCATACTGCTACAGTAAATTAACCTAATATCTTTAGCTGCTTCAGATAATGCAACTATCAAATTCTCGCAAAATCCTGTCAAATCGTGGTGAGGAAAATGAAAATGAGGGAGGCTTACACACATAGTAAAATTTTGGGGATAAAAGAGAATATGTTAATTTACTGTAGTAGTATGACGTGGAGTTAAGGATAATGTGTAATCTTAGATGATTGTGTCTTAAAATGATGTAGAAAATTCTAATTTTCATTTTTTTAAGTTAGAAATTCATAATAACATGTGTCATATTCTTATTTGGTTTGATGTGACAAAGTTACTTAACAAAAATTGATTTCAAATAGTAAACTGTTATCTTAACATACCCTAAGGAGCTATAAATTATTTTTTATACTACATGTGGTGATTTTGTAATTTATTGTAACTAAAAAAAACTTATAAATTATTTGTTATACCATATAAAATGATTTTTAATTTAGGTCAATTTTGCATTTATCTTTATAAATTAGGGTAAAGTCCATATTTTCCCCCTCCCCTCAAACTACCACCCAATTGATAATATCTCCCTCAAATTTTTAATTGTGACAATGTCCCCCCAAATGGCCCAAACTATCAAAACATTGTCAATGTCCCTCCTAAGGCTAACAAAAAGATAAAAAAAAATACCTTATATATTTCCCAATAAGACAAAAATAACCCTATAAAATAAATAAAAAATTTAAAAAAATATATTTTTTAAAAAGGAAAATTATAATTTTAAAAGAACGATTTAAAAAGAAAAAAGAAAATTATTTTTGAAAGGGTTATAAAACAAAACAAAAAAAATTGAAAATTTTTAATTTTTTTTCTTATACAAAGGATTTTTTTTTCCACCCTTTGGATTTTTTATTTTATTTTTAGTTTTATGTTTTTTTTAGAAGTTTTAGTTTTAGTTTTTTTTTTTTATTAAAGGTAGTTTCGTCATTGAGGAGAATATTAACAATTTTTGGTAGTTTGGGGAGACATTGTCACAATTGAAAGTTTAAGGAGACATTATCAATTTAGTAATAGTTTGAGGGAGTATGTGGACTTTCCCCAATAAATTAATAGGGTTTGTTAGGGGTTCTCCCAAACTTACGTAAAACATAATTTAAGAAAAAAATAAAATTGTAGTACTATTTTTTGCTAACAGATTAATTTTTATGAGTTAATATTTAGGTTATAATGCTTTAAAACTTGTTTTTTTTTTATTTAAAACTAAAACCTAAGGATGTAAGAATAACCCTTTATAGATGATATCATCCAAAATGGATTTAATTATCATAAATTTAGTACTAATGTCTCAATTTTGGTGTTAATACCTCAAATTTGGTGCTAATTTCTAAAATTTATTTGTTCTTAAATCATATTTACATAATATTTGAAAAAACTCAAAAGAACATTATCAGAAGAACCCTAACATTTTTCTAAATTAATTGTCTTTCCAATTCGTTTGCTTTTCCATTTTCTATTGTAAAACATGTTCAATTAGGGAGACGTGGCAATACCTTCGCTTTCTATATTCGGCCGCATGGATTGCGTCGAACTTCATTTTTTCGCCACGTGGATGCCGGCTATTAATTAGCAAAAAGACAATTAACACGATCGTTAACTACTTCACAGTTCACAGCTTTAGACCCCCCCCTTCCCCCCTTCTCTATCAACGTGGAGTTGATAGAGATCTGAAGAGTTTGCAACGAGTTCAGAGTAGCTGATTCTGTAACAAGTTCTCATCGCAATGGTAAATTGGATTCCAACTTATCATTGTTTATTGCTTTATTATGATTAATATTACTTTGGGATTGCTTATTTATTTATTAACCGAGTATGGAATTTGGATAAACCAATATTAATTCCATTTTGTGTTTGAGAAAATGAAACATTTGGGTTGAGAGCCTTTGTCAAATTCGAGTTACCCAAGTCGAAATTCTATAATGCTATTTTCGTGGATTACGTGCTTGTTTAAATGTCTCTGGAACGTATCCAGAAGAACAGAATGTAACAATATTACGTTATATCGGCAAACTTCCATAATTATTCCGTGGGGTTTTCAAATATCATCAATTATATACGAACCAAATTTATAGATCATGATATTGTTGTTTGTTAAATGTGCAATATTGATGAATCAGTAGAACTTATCTAAAAGAAGTTTTGCTTTTCGTGAACACTCACTTATTACCCAACAAAAAGAAAAGCTCATCTCCAAAATTGTTATGCGGTTACATTTTTAACGAATCTCTAATTCTTAGTGAGGTAAGGTTTAGAAATTGATTTAAGAAAGAAAACAAAAAGGCTTTACTTTAACAGGAAAGCCTTGCTAAAATCAAAGATAAAGTGATCAGCAACCATAGCCCTCTTGATTATGAAGTAATGGGAAAAGTGGTAATTTAACATAGTATCAGAGCCAAAAGGCCTTAGGATCAAACCTTGACTCATTAATTCACCCAATTTAAATTAAATATTTCACGTGTTGGGCCTCACCTATTAAAAGGGAGTTTGAGCCCACAAGTGAAGGGGAATATTAAAGTAATTGTTAAATGATTAAATTTATCTCTTCCAATCAGCTTAAGCTTTTAGGATAACTAGTAATTTAACATTTCCTATCCAAGCTATTCTATGCCCATATAGTGCGGTTTAAGCCCCTAATCTTAAGAAAGGGGAGAACTACCCAAGGTAATCTTCTGATCTCATGTTGGACATACGACTGCATGGTGGCCGTGCCCCCCACATTTGTAGCACTCCTCTTTGCCTCTCTTTAGGTCAACTGTCAATTACCATCTTGTCTTTCTTTTTCTTTTTTTTCATCATGCTCCATAACATTTCTATCTGGTGTAGGAGCTCCTCTTGACTTGAAGTATACCGTTCTGTATTGCTGGGACATGTTGCAGCAGCGGTGGAATTTCGTGGGGATAAGACCACCCCAGTTCTGCATGTTACACCTGGGCTGGGTAGTGCGACTCTGCTGCTCGATTCTCGAAGCCAATTGATGGGCTTCCTTGACACTGAGAGTGTTCACATTGATCTCAACAAATTAGCTTTTTGACTATTTTAACTAGAAATGTAACAAAAAATGCTCCACATCTGGCTCAAAAAAATGACTAAGGATTTGTTAAGCTACTACAATACTTAGCAAATTTGCTGAGCACTGTAGCTCAACAAATCCTTATTTATATTAATAATAAAATTAATGTTGTTCTCTCTCTTCCTTGAGAATAGGAAGAGTAGATAAAGAAATGATATTTTAAATAAAAAAGTGAAAGTGAATAACTAAAATGTTGAGCCGGATATAGGTGATTTGAAAAAATAGATAGCTAAAATAGAAAAATGTGTTGTTTAGCTAAATATTTGTTGAGTCAGATGTGAGTGCTCAACCAAGCATACTGTGGTAAGATCTTTATTGATGTCTTCTTGCAAGCTAGCTTTATATCATAGCATCTAGCGCACCTGCACTCGACCAACTCCAGCACAAGCTCGAGCACATGCACACGCATGCTGCAGCCTGCATGTGGCACCACTGACGGATCAGTGCTCGAGCGCACCACCGTAAACTGCACCAAAATGGACCAATGTCTGGAACTTTGCTAAACTTAGTGGTCCATTTTGTGAGTTTTTGTTTTAATTTTTGGTATTCTTGTTTATTTGTTTTCTAAAAAAAAAAAAAAAACAAAAAAATTTCGGTTATTATTTTTTGTGGGGCATGCTAAATAGTGAGGGCAAAGCATGAATTTTCCGTTTGGTAATTTTTATGCTTCTCATAGTGGTAGGATGCCAAATCCTACCAACTACCTTCAAAATTTTCACCCACATGGACTATGTTTATACTGCTCCAATCCATATCATAGTTCTGGCAGTTGTCCATCATGAGGACAATTTTCAATTTTTCACATGAGCAGATGAACACAATTTTTCCAGTCCGAGGTTTGAATCAAATTCCAATTTTCACATCCTAGACTAGAGCAACCACTCTAATTTTTTGTGGCAAGCTTATGCTACAGGAAATTATGCTCCCCAATCCTACGAATTGCACGATCTTGAATATCCGCAATGCAATAACCATTCTTCCTTGCCTGCAATCATCTTCCTCAAGAGTCATTAGTGCAACATTTTCCAACAGCTTATATTGATGACCTAGAGGAGAGAGTGAACCAACTCATGGTAGCTAGACATGCCCATACCCAACCTCTTCACACTCACACACCTCATAAGTCATGTTCTTGCATTAG
Source organism: Carpinus viminea (assembly GCA_013348765.1). Classification (NCBI taxonomy): domain Eukaryota; kingdom Viridiplantae; phylum Streptophyta; class Magnoliopsida; order Fagales; family Betulaceae; genus Carpinus; species Carpinus viminea. The sequence continues at coordinate 5,793,896 of CP054671.1, forward strand.
TTTGCCTTTCTGTTTCAGCAATATGACTTCGAATACTCAGCTTGTAGAATTTATTGGTATAATGTTGCTTTGAATACTCGGCTTGTGAAATTTATTGGTATAATGTTCCACATATGAGCCTCCTTGATGGAGAAGTGATTGATATGATATAAATGTGAAAGGAGATTTGAATTTTTTGCGAGAGAAAAGTGAAGTAGTTGTTTGGTAATAGGAAAAAAAGAGGTCGACTTTTTTGGGAGAAATGAAAGAAAGAGGAGTGTGTTGCTAAACATAGCCATGATATCCTGTTGGTAGCAGTTGGAATGATCTCAGATGGAGTTGGTTGCCAATTATGGATTTGATTGGTCGATTTCAAGTATTTGGGACAGAATGCTTTGTTTGAGTTTATACGAGTAATGCAATGCCTGTGGCACCTTTCAAACCTTAATGCTTTATGAACGTGAATTGGTCATTTTTTGGGTCCTTGTTAGTTAGAAAGCCATGCTGGTTATTAATGGTATTGAACTTTAACTTCAAATCTAGTAAAAACTGAGCTTCAGAAGAATTTTGGGTGTTTCTTTAGTTATCTGTTAAAAGTATTTGACATGTAACTTTTGTTTGACATCAGATCCTTCTATCCTATTTTATGCTTTACCCTAGAAAATTCAGGTGCTATGCTCCATTTATGGGGTTGTGTTTCTACACACATGGAGATGGAGTGTAGCCAAGGGATAGAGTACCAACCTTTGCTTTGTAGCTGCATTTGACACATTCTACTTTTGTGTTGTGATCTAGAGTGAAAAATATTTTGATTGAACAATTATTGAGATATGTTGACATACACCAATACTATACATTTATCTTACAAGTGAGATCCTGCCCATCTTCTTAAATTTCTTATGTTACTGCCTTCTGAAACTGCCAATCCGATCCCAGTCATTCCACCTTGCCCAATACCTACATAATACAATCTCCATTTATCTACGTTGCCTTCCATCTGAACCAGACATGGGGATCCCACTTCTATTATCCCATCCATCCTTTTCTGAAGGCTTAACAACTGGATCTTCTTGAAGCCTCTTCCAATTCTTCAGTCCATCTGGAGATACTGCCAGCCCAATACTCCTCGTCCCATCTGCAGAAACACCCTCATATGCCATCAAATAGTTTCCTTCTCTGTGGCTTCTCACCACACATGCATTCTTGACCCCAAGCTCGTCAAAAGAACCATCTGACCCCCCTCCCATTATCTTCCCCAGCTTCACCCATCTGATACCATCTCTGGACCTTGCAATTCCAAGAGCAAACTGCCCATTTTCGACATCAAATGAATGATAATACATCCTGAGATCATCATTGCTGTGCACAACAACCTGAGGTGCGGCAATAAACAAAGAATCCCACTCCTTGTCAGATCCCACATCTAATAGAGCTCCGCTGTGATGATCCCCTTCAATTCTGGCCCAATGCCTACCATCCTGACTACATGCCAGGCCTGGCAGAGACTTAAAAATTTTGCCAATTCTATGACATGCATCTTTCTTGTCTCCACTCGGAACTCTTTCTGGGTTTTGTAACATGTTTGTATCTCCTGTTAAGTTAACTTCTTCAGAACTATATCCTGTATAATAAAGCCAGTAAACAGCACTGTACATTGGGCTGGACATGATAACCATCTCAGAAGGCCTAATGCTCTGTGTGTCAAAAGCCCACCAATTCTTGCTGCAATTCATCACCAAACCTGCATCCCCACACGATCTAACATGTCCTGCTCCTCTTTCCCAGTGGATTCCGTTGCACGAGACTGCTAATCCAATGGAATCGGAAGTGTCGCTACCGTCAGACCTTCCATGGTACCACATGTACCACCTTTCCTCATTGTCTCCTATGAATCTTTTCACAACTGGTGAGCCAACTTTCTGTACCATCCCAGGAGTTTTTGGGACCTAAATCAAGCACCAGACCTCTTGAACAAGTAGATGTGAGTGCTTGATTTGGTGGGAGTTGCCAAATGTTGAGATTTTGAACTTGAATCCCGTTCAATGGCAGGATTCCTATTCGTCGCATTGTTGCTGTCAATGCCTGGTTTTGTAGAGCACTGAGTGAGAAAGAATGCGTTGTTTCTAGATTTAGGACATGGACCTCTTTGGTGGCTTGGAAAGTTACTGCACAACGATGTACTAGAGGCATAAAGAGCAAGTGTTTGTGGTTGTGTAGAAAGCCATGGAGGTTGGATTAGATTTGTTGCATTCATCATTCTCCCTAAAGAATGAGATGGAAGGGAATTAACTGTTCTGATCCTTGTGACTGCTGCTGTGTCTATTATAGGACTACAGGGGTGGCTGAAAGGAAATTGGATTGATATCAATGGCAGAATCAAATACAAACTGCTTGGTGCCACATTCGTGTGGCTTTTATATGTGGAAGAGATTTTCTTTTAGGGCTATTTTGAAAATTTGCCCACGATTTTCTTTATCTATAGATAAACCCTTTTATAATGCAAGTTCTATTCAAGTATATCATTGACCTCTGAAGCATGCATGATTATTACTTGTTAACCTCTTTTAACCTGAAAGTCAAGTGTAAAAGAACATTCTATTATGTATTGAGCAAACATTGACTTAGTGCTTGTGAAATGTGTTATTCCAACGTTTTACGAAGGGTAAATATTGTTGAAACTTCAAATTCTGCAAAAGGTATTAAAAAATGCCAAAATGCTAGGGTTCATTCAGAAATTTGTTAAAACATTGCTTTAATGTTAAGGGGAATAAGAAAATTCCTTACATTTTTCGTGGTCACTCTTTTAGCTAACCCTATCGGGCCTATCTGCTATTCTTCCTCTGATTTTGGTAGCCCCCTTCACCAAGTGATAATATTTGGTGCTTCTACCTGTCAAATGGCCAAGGCAAAGACCTTAGTTTGGGTTGACTTGGTTAGATAGCTCTGCTTTAGTTAAAAACTTGGCCTCTTGATTCAACTAAGAAGAAACATTCATTATGTGCATAATATTTTGATTGGTATGAAAAACGTTTCACGTGTCTCTAGATCTTGTATGAATTATAATAAACAAATTATTATCTGGCAAGTGTGATTCCCTAGAAGTTAGTTTGAAACCAATAGCAACTTGGTTTCTTTTACTCTTCTCTTCTCTTTTCTTTTCTCATAGTGAGAGAAGACTACTATTGTTAATTGCTGGAAAAAGAGAATAAAATTGACAGAAGAACATCTAATTAAGAAGCCAACTTTAATATGCTTGTTTTTGTTTTCTCTTGGTTGTAATTATGAACAAATTGTGCAGCAAGCTTCTCATGCCAAATTCACTGTGTGTAAATATGTTGCATCATGCATGGCTATGTTCATGTCAAATCTTCTGGAGCACTAGACCATTTACAATTAGAAATAGCTTAATACATGTGCTTTTTGTTGAGGACAGAGGTTTCTGGAACCATTTATTCTGGATGGATCACATCACACTTGCAACATCTTAAGGCCCGAAACTAACCTGTTTTGCTGGGATGAAGCTTGTAAAATGATAGTGCTGCCTTTGTTTTTGAATACGTAATATATAACAGAAATTAATTTGGTCTTACATATCGCGCTTATGTCACATGGTCTCAATGTGGCTACTACATTTTGTCCTTTTATTATGTCGTGGTTTTTTTTCTCTCTCTCTCTCTATTTTATTAATTGAGAAATCATACTATTTTTTAATGAAATGACAATGTGATCCAGTTGAAGTTTCATTGTCAAATGTACTAAAATTTTGAAATGGTACTTTATTTCATTCGAAACTCTGTGAGCAAAATTATGATTAAGACAAGATGATATTTGTTTTCCCCTGTTATTAAAAGCATTATTTAAGTCAATAAAGAAAATGTATTTATAAAATGTTGTTAGTACATGATATATTTTGTTCTCATTCTTTCTCTGGTATTCACTTTCATTTTACTTGTTAAATTGTATACTGCATGGACATGCTGTTGGTTAATTGATATGGACATGTTGTGGGTATTTAATGGTTAGTGGGAACTATTTCTTTTTTAAAGCTTATATACATAAACAAAGGGTTAGTAGTTCCAACTTGTCTGTGCCTCGAATCATTCTGATGAGACCTAGGGTTGAGGAATGATGTTTGACCTACCTTTCATTGAGTGCGACTGTGCGAGTCATGGAAGGATGGTTAAAGCTGGGAACTAATTAAATCAGATTGCAGTCTATTTGCAGATATCAGCAAAGATTTCTGCAGTGGTTTGTGGGTACTATTCTTTTTTTAAATTGACTTTAAATACATAAACAAATGATAAATAGTTCCAGCTTGTGTGTGCCTTGAATCTTTCTTATGATCCATTGACTTAGGGTTGAGGAATGGTGTTGAACCTAACTTTCATGCAATGTGAACCATGGAAGGATGGTTATAGGTATTTCCCTGACATATCATGCATTGAATTACAAACTGCGTGGTAAAGTTCAAATTATATCATGTGATATGAATGTCATATATATATATATAAATACAAAGAGGAGTGCTACATATTCCAAATTTATTTTTAAAACACTGGTTTTCAAATTATGTCACTATTTTAGGATATTTATTATTTTGGGAAGTGTGTCACCAATTCAAAAGATAGTGACACATTATTTAGAAACAAACTTTCAGGAAACAAAATTGGGATGTATAGTATTTCTCATATATATATATATAGAGAGAGAGAGAGAGAGAATGATAGTTCTCAAATATTTTGTATTCATCTTGGTGTTTTGCATGAATTGTCACCTATAAAATTGGAAAAAAAAAAAAAAAAAAAGGTGTTGAAGCCTTAGCCTTAGATTAATAAAAAGCTATATATAGACAACCATGATTATGCATATTTTGCATTTAGGATAACGTTTTTTTATTTTTTATTTTTAATTTTAATTTTAATCTCTAGTACTAAAAAGCCCACACAGATAATGAGCTGGACCTCAAAGGACAAAAGAAGGTATTACATTTATTTTTTATTTTCTAAAAAAACTATTATTTAGTGTTCTAGTGCTAGTACTTAATTTTTTGGTCGTTAGATTCGGTTTTAAAGTTAGATGGCCTAAGAAAGTAAGAAGTCGCCATGTATTGGCTATTCGACTGTAAGTGCCCCACCAGATATTAGAAGACAATAATCTAGGAGGTGAGAACAGACATAAAGGAGCAGGGGGTCTTATCCCCACCAATAATAGCTATTGTCAATTCAATCAACTATTTTTTTTATTTTTTGTTTTTCTAAATTAAAAGACGAGAGTAGGTAATCATTGTAATTTTTTTCTCTTAGGTGTGACCATTGGGGTTACCACCTACTGTGAAATGTTCGGTTTAAACCATAGCTATTGTTTGGGTAGACGAGTTCATCACCATAACTTCATCAAAGTGCAATGTTCGAACTCGTGACCATTAACCACTAGAAAAAAAGGAGAGAAGAATTAAACTTTATCCCCTATTGCGTTATCAACTTAACTACCATTTTGGTGGCCAATCAACTATTTTGATGACACTTTTTTTTGTTCTTCCTTTTTTTTTCTTTAAATCATTCAAAATTATTGTTAATTCGTCACTATTTTTTTTTTAAATAAATAATCATTGACAAAGTGCAGTGTCATCAAAACATTGTGCTTGGCAGCCACATGGGCAATCCTTTTTTAACGAGGAGAAATGTTACACGTAATATTATTGAATGACGTATGAGGAGTCCGGTAGGCCAAGGCTATGAAAGTGAAAGACTGATTAGTGATTAATGTTTAAAACTTAGGTTTACCTATTGGTCGGCTCCAATCCGTCCTTCAGCCTTAGAAATTTAAGTACACAATTCATTCTGGTTGCTTTCGGTTTCTCTCAGCTGGAATGGTCGCTCCTGCGCCTGCCTTTTCTGGTTGACTTGACTTGGCTATTCACATTGGAGTGTCATTTCGCCAACTTATGTATTTTGGCTTTGTATATAAAATACTTCATCAGAAGTCCAACAAAAAGATCGAGCTGGATTTGAGGAAGTAGGTTAAAACTGTATTAAATTTGATTGATACGAAGAAAAAAAAGAAAAGATAAGAATATTTTATATAAAAAAGTGAAGAAAAAAAATATTGTTTTGTATAATTTTTTTATTTGAATAGTACTAAAAAGTAAGAATGTTAGGGTTGATTTTGAGATGAATTTTTTAGAATTTTGTGTCCGGTCTAGTCCAAGAAAGCCAATTTTTATGGAAAATGTAATATTGTGATTATACATGTAAAGAATGGGAATGCCTTCAATTAGGATGTGGGGTAACACCAATTTTTTTTACAACATTCAATAATAAAGTGACAAATAAGCTAAATACACCACAAACGATAGGAATGAATACATCAGATCTAATGATTAAAAACAAAAAAACCATTTCTCTTTTCCCTTTCAAGAGAAAAAAGAGGAGGCGACCAGTCTCTAATCTCACCTTTGGTTGTGCTCATTGTCTGCTGCACTGTCACCCTCCTTGAGTTGGTGATAGTTCATGTTTGTGGGTTCAATTTTGATAGGTTTCAACGACACAAGAGACCAATAAGAGGCTTGGGAGGTAGCATTTGACGGAAATGGTCCATACATGGAGGTGCTTCCCAGTGGAACGGCCAGTGCAGTGGTTTGGTCTATGGGTGACATGTGCATTAGGTGGTGGCTTTAGGCGGAAACCGGGGACGGAGTTGGGTTGAGGAGGCGGTGGGTTTTTTTAGGGCCGGTGTAGTGTTTTTGTTTATTGGGGTTTTTTTTTTTGTAAGATCTAGATTCGATGCTTTCATGACTATCGAATTTGGTGTTTTTAAATGATGCCTCAATATCTTATTAAAGACCATAAAACCTCACTTTTACAACAACCCCTGATAGTAGGGGCTCTCCGCTCTCGTGAAGAACATGAAGGAAATGTGAATGCCAATATAAAAAAAGTGACATAATTCCTATTTGGATTTTATTTTTATTTTTTGTAAGTGAATTCCTATTTGGATTAATTATGTCAATATATATACACGAATTTCATCATTGCTAGCTAGCATATTCTCTACCTTTTAGTTGATCAAGCCAATCTCCTCGTTCCCATCGGCTGGTTAATAAGATTATGACATTTTATGTTGTCTAATGAAGGTGACGAGATAGAGTTTTGGTTGTCATCAAGATACCGAAAATTCCATATCATCAGGCTAATAGAGACAAATCAAATCAGATTTTCGTGTTTTGAAACGAAATCTTCAACTTTTTTGATTTGATATGTATGTGTGTAAGTATGAATTATAATTTCATTTAACATTCAGTTTTTTACCATCAACTATTCAACTTATTGATGATTAATTGATTTCTTTAATTAATCTCATTTGCTTTGCCAAACAAATGATTAAATATATTTCTTACACATATGCAGTGACAACTGACCAGGGCCGGCAGGCCTGGCTCAATGTTTTTATGGGGCCTTAGGCGAAACTATTAAATTTGGCCTTATTTATTTATTTTAATCAAAACCCATAGAAAAAAATTGACAAAAACCCATACAAAACCTACAAGAAAAATCAAACACAAAAATAAACATTACCAAACCAAAAAAAAATCATTTTTTTAATAAATCCTTACCTCATTGATACAGCTATTTCAAACAATACTTACCAAAAAAATTGTCAAAAAATCCTACAAGAAAAAATACATACACCTTTTTTAAGTATAAAGATATTTGCTTTCATGGGTTAATTGGTCTTTTTTTACTATAGACTTATTATATTAGGGCTTATTAATTAAAGAGTTAAATACATAATTAGCCCCTAGGGTTTCACTTCTTTATTTTTTCCTCTTTAAGATTTGATTTTTATCACAGGAGGTCCTTGTGATTTTGATAAAGAATCAAATTGGTTATTCCATCCGTTGACCGTTTGTTGACTTAACGGAAATAATATATGACCAATTAAATCTTGCCACGTGTCATGTAATTGATTTTTTAAAAAAAATTCCTTTTTTGACAAAAATAAAAAATAAAAAAAATTGTGGGTGTCCTGGCCACCCCAATTGAGCCAAGGGGGTGGCCGAAATATGCAATAGACGTTCTTCTCATTTTTTTTTGGCATCTTCATTAAATATGCAAGCGTTGAAGAACTTCTGTGTGAGAAGACCTCAAGCCACCAAGGTAGAAGATTAGCTTCAAGAAACTAAGGAAAACCCAGATGCATATATACGACAAGGAAAATTCAATTAGCTTCACAAAAACCAAAGCAAAAACAAAAAATGGGAAACGAGAGAGAAAATCCAAATTACCATCTTTTTCTTCATCTTTGATTTATTGCTTTGAATATCAGGGCTTCATTTCGTGAAGATAATGGTGGAAGTACCACCCCCTTGGCCCCTTGGGGATGGCCAGGCCACTCCCTTGGCTCCATGGCCACCCCCAATTTTTTTTTTTTGAAATAATATATATTTTTAATTTTGTTTAAAAAATAAAAATAAAAAATTAATTATATGACATGTGTCAAGATTTAATTAGTTCACGTGTTATTTCTGTTAGTCAACTAACGGTCAACAAACGAAATGATTAATTTGGTCATTTATCAAAATCACAGAACCCTTCTGTGATAAAAATCAAACCCTAAGGAGGAAAAAATAAATAAGTGAAACTCCATGAGATAATTAGGTATTTAACCCTTAATTAAATTGAGATCTTTTTTAAATTACTTACTTATAATGATTAGAAGCTTTAGGTTTTCATTAAAAAAAAAAAAAATTGGGACCTTATTTAAAAAAAGTGCGCCATAAATAAAAATCTATATATATTTTTTTAGGCAACTTCTTTTTTTTGCCTTGTAAATCCGGAGACACTAGACGAGTGCCTTACTCGCCTGGCCTAGCAGGCCCTGCAACTGACAAGACATCAGACAGTCCCATTACCGTGAGAAAGACCACGTGGGCACCTAAATTCCTATCTTTCAGTCAACACCAGTCCCTCTACGGAAACCAAACAGATTGGGCCGCTGGCCACAGGTTTTTGAGTCAGATTCTCGGCCCACCACAGACGTACCCAGCCGATTTTGGCCGTTGACTTCGCTGTCCCTTCCTTTTATTTTAAAGTTATTGGAGAAATACTTGGATTTTACATATTTTATTATTTGGTTATTTTTTAATGTGATTTTTGTAGAGTTGACAATCATTTTTAAGCTAAATATCTACGCGCGTCATATTCATTTTTTTAAAAAAAGAAAAATTAATTTTTTTTTTTAATTACAAGTACAAAGTTTAAATAAATTTTATTCAAAAAATATGTGTTTTTCATATGCTATTTAAAAATATATATATTTCTTATATAAGAAGTGACACATGTCATTTTTATATAATAAGTTGAAAGAAATTCCTTTAACTCAGTTTCGAAAAAAACTCTGTCCATAAAAAAATAAGCGGTTATCAATTCAAATACTGTTGGCTATGATTGAAGTTTGGGCATGGGTTAGAGAATGTTAAATTCATAAATGATTTAATTGTGATTTTTTTATATTTGTCTGTATGACGTAACCTCATACTTTTGACTATGATTTATCAGAACTTTATGCTATTTGATGTAAGAGTTTTATGTTTTTGATATATTTTTTTTTCAAAGAATGAATATGAAATATTGGCTTTAAATAAAATAAAAATAAAACTCAACTTCATGAAATAAATTGAATCCAATTAATTTAGTAAGTTAATAATTTTAAGAGAAAAAAAAAAAAACATTTGGCTACACTCCAAGTCTCCAAGTTAATACAGAGTGAAAGAAACACGTTAAGTTCAATGTTCATATCTACTTGGTGTACAAAAATTACTCTCTAAAAGAAAGGATTTATTAAGCTTGATCGCGATTTGGTATATTCCATTAATTTATGAAGAATTTAATATTTTATTTGTGTAATTTAAATTTTTTTTACCCAACAAAACAATAAAATAAAAGAAGTGTACACGAGTTAGACAATAATTTATAGACTATTTTTATTTGATTGGACAATCATTGGCACTATTAATTTTTTTTTGTCTCTGCACCGTGCACGATGTCGTTCATGATATCTTATTTACGTGACACCTCCCTCGTTAGTTTAAAAAAAAAAAAAATGGTAACATGATTCGTATCGTTGCATTAAGCCCAAATTAATTAAGAATGGACCTTCCTAATCATGTCTTGTAACTTTTTGGAAAATACTTGAGGTAATACAATTTTAATATAAGTTTATATTTTATAAAAATATGTCTCGAGAATAATCATTTAGCAGTTCTCGCATGAATTGTCACATTAATTTGTAAACGTGTACAGTACATATTATATGGATTATCATTGACACATGTCATATTTTAGTGAGTAACAAACAAGTGTTGCGTTAAATATCATGTCAACTTGTAAAAACTTTATAATAAAAATTATAGTACTCTTAGATGCATTCTACCTTCTTCTTTCTTTCTTTCTTTGTTTATTTATTTATTTTTTTTACAATGTTTCAAAATGGAATCACGAATAATTTATGCTTCATGATAACCAACTTAAATTAAATGTCTACATTGGTTTTCCTCAAATAAAATACAAAAGGAAAAGTAATATATGCTCAACATATTGGTCTTCATAATTAACATATGATAAGATTTAACGTGTGAGCATTATATTTTAGGAAACAAATACAAATTAGTTCTTAAGGTTTCATTCATTTACAATTAGCTTTTTGGGGCATAAAAATTGGCTGAAAACTCATTGTGGTAAGCAAAAATCATATTAGTGCTTGATGCACCTAACTTCAACCCAAAAGTTGATAGAAATTATCAACAGGTTATGCTAACACCAATCATATTATGACATGTATCATATATATATATATATATATATATAAAAGTGACCATTGGGGGTGGTTTTGCCACCTTCCATTTGGCTAGAGATTCTCTCAAATTTCTTATTTTTATATTTATAATATTTTATATTATAAATGACTTATATTATAATATGATTGATGCTGACGTAAAACTTTGAAGATTTCCGTCAAAATTTTGGGCGTAGAGATATATTTATATATTTTTTGCTTATCACATTAGAGTTTTTAGCTAATTTTATATCCTTGACTCGAGTATTCATAGTGGTTTTTATATATATATATATATATGTTATTTATTTTGAAAATTAAAATATGAAGTCACAACCTAGGCCCTGGGCTAGCTGCTAGTGCTAGGTGGCTGGTGCTACAGAATATCTCACTTTTTTTTTTTTTTTTTTGACATGTCTACACAAGAGGGGAGGAAGATTCTAACTAATAATCTCCGCTTCATTAGATATGGTTCTAACGGATTAAGCTACCTCTTAAGAACGAATATCCCACATCTAGATTGCACAATTTTGCTTCATGGTTTGTTTGTGGTGTTAGAGGTTGAAGTTCTTTTGGTAGGTGGATATGACGCAAGTCAATCTCGCTAAAGCTCATGTGCATTGCGGGTATAGTGTCTCCACCACCGGATGATGGTTGTGATGGTGGCGGCGGTTGGCTGACAACAACCACCACCAGCTAGCCCCACGGTGATCGTGGGTTTGGCTTAATATGGATACGTAGGCCTAACTTGTTTCAAGCGTAGCCCAATCACAATGACACTTGGAGAATTGTTGTACGTGGAAGTGGGCTCAGGAAACCATCGCTATTTTGTAGATTAAATTATTCCTAGGCCCAGATCCAGAGACTGAAGGCCTAAACATGACATGGGCTGAACTCTCACATGTTGGGGGAATAAAGACAAACTAAAAAATTATTATTATTATTATTATTTTCAACGTCCTCGCAAGGAAAATGGGAGGAAAAATTCGAATTAGTGATTTCTGCTTTATTAGATGTTCACAGCTGATTGAGTTACTCATAAGATAAAAAAAATCAAAAAAAATAAAAAAAAGGAAGAAGAAGAAGAAGAAGAAGAAAGATTATTTCTAAATATTTATCATATTCAAGCTCTCAATTTCTGACCAGGCAATGCTGATGATTATCTGTTAATGGAGGATTGAAATTTCCACATCTCGGTGGAAATGGATTGACAAAACTATGCATATAGCAATTAGAATGATAATGACATAATAAATATGAAATATACCAATCTTTATATATGAAATCCTGTCCATCTTCTAAAACTTGTAATATCGCTTCCTTGAGAAACCGCCATTCCAATCCCAGTTCTTCCCCCATTTCCAACTCCTCTATAATACAACCTCCACTCATCTACATCCCCATCCATTTGAACAAGATATGGGGATCCTACTCCTTCATTGTCCCATCCATCTTCCACCGACGCCATTAGAGCCGCCGCCTCATCTTGAAGCCTCTGCCAATCCTTCAAACCAGTTGAAGACACAGCCAACCCGATACTCCTCCCCCCATCAGCAGCAACACCTTCGTATGCCATCACATACTTTCCCTCTTTCCGGTTTCTCACTACACGCGCATTCATCACCCCGAGCTCGTCAAAAGAACCGCTTCCTCCGCCTCCCATTATCTTCCCCATCTTCACCCACCTAATCCCATCCTTCGACCTCGCAATTCCAATACCAAATTCCCCATTTTCCAGATCAAACGAATGGTAATACATTCTAAGATCACCACTTCCATGAAACACAACCTGCGGGGCTGCAATAAACGAATTATCCCACTCTCTTTCAGACCCCACATCAAACAGAGCTCCACTATGATGCTCACCTTCAATTCTAGCCCAGTGCCTCCCATCCTGACTAATTGCCAAGCCGGGCAAAGACTTTGAAATCTTCTCTACTCCATCATTTTCACCATTCACGTCATCAATGCAAAACCTTTCTGGGTTTTTCAAACTGAATTCCAAAGCATTTTCAGAAAACTCTGCCTTCTCAGAACTGTATCCCGTGTAGTAAAGCCAGTAAACAGCACTGGAAGCTCTAACCTTAGTACTGGACATGACCACCACCTCACAGGGCCTAATATTTTCAGTATCAAACGCCCACCAATCCTTACTACAATTCATCACGGAACCCGCCTCTCCGCTCGATCCAATAGCTCCTCCGCCTCTCTCCCAGTGAATTCCATTTCTTGAAACCGCTAAGCCTATCGAATCGGAAGATGGGTTTCCATTAGACCTTCCATAGTACCACATGTACCACCTCTCTTCCTCATCACTGAGGAACCTTTTCACAACTGGTGACCCAATTTCTGCACTGTCCCATGAGTTTGCGGGACCCAAACCAAACACCAACCCTCTAGAAGAAGAAGAAGATGCTGATGAAGATAATGGTGATAAAGAAGAAAGTGATTCATCTGAAATGGGTGATGTAGGTTTCAGGGTTTTTGAATTTGAGTCGGGTTCAATGGTCGAATTTTGGTCTGTTTCATTGCCTGTGTTGGTGTCCGGTTTGGTGGAGCAGCGGGTGAGGCCGAGAACACTGTTTCTGGAGCTGGAGTTCGAGGCATAAAGAGTGAGGATGTTGGGTTTGGTTGAGAGCCATGGAGGGATGAAGGCAGTTGGGTTACTAATTTTTTGGGTAGTTGAAATTGTGAGGGCCTTAACGGTTTTCAGTGATGAAGCTGCTGCTGATGCTGCATCCATGGCTGCAGATGCAGGAGCTCAATGCGAGTGGATAAGGTGATGTAGGAGTTGCAGGGTTAAGGACCCAATAAAATGTTGACAACCTTGCAAATTGAGTGGCACTGAAAGAGAAAGAGAAGATATAGAGCCTCTCACTTCAACTCCAATTTTAGAAGAAACTGTTAAATATATTAACTTTCATTTTGAAATGAAAACGATCATTGCTTGCCGAGGACGGTGTTGGTCGGTTCAGTTCAAAAGCAAAGGCAAATTTTTTTTTTCTCTTCTTTTCCTGTGCCAAAAGCAAAGGCATCTCGACCACCCAAAAATTCGTGAATTTGCAGCTGGCAGGCTTTTATCCAAAAAGAGAATGAATTTTGAGATGGTTAATGGCTCAAGAGCATTAATCTGCCCAATGTATTTAATTGGGGCTTCTTTTTGTTTAACATGCCTCCATCAGTCCATCTTTTCTACACAAGTACAGTGCAAGTGTTAAAGAAAGAATCATCCTTCCCCTCTCTCCCTCCATCCAGCGGCCCTCTTGGTTTAAGCATGATCCTTTGTTCTATCAAAGAATAATCTTTTTCATTGCATCATTCCTTTCTTGCTTAAAAGAACATTGAAAATGAAAAAAAAAAAAAAAGAAAAAAAAAAAAAGAAAGGAAAAGAGTTGTTTTCTTGAACCACAGGAAAGGTATATATAATTCCTTTTTATTTTCTTCAGTCCCTCTTTTTCCTTCCATTTCTTTCTCTTTCAGCAGAGGCTAATTTCAACAATTAGATTCTTCGAATTTATTTATGACCACATAAAAAGATTGAAGCTTTAATTTCAATCTCAAATTGTAAATAGAAGAAGACCACTTCTATTTACACTTACCTTGGGCTCAAGGTAGGCATCTGATATTCCACTTTGTCATTTTGTTGTCTCTTTTCATATCCCGATGGACCCGACCCCATAGCCGTGATGTGACCTAGCTTGCAAGATTAATATATAAGAATGCAAACATGATTTTAATACATATTTGCTCAAAACTTCAATCAATAACAGAATTGGTAGTGTTTCCTATAAAAACAAAAATCTTGAGATTTAAAAAGGAAAAAGAAATCCTTTTTAATGTACTTGGTCTAATAATTTCAGCTCATATGTGACCAAAAACCTCAAAGCCAACGTAATGAGCACTCCGGTGGTTCGTTGGCCATAGTTATTACCAGAACTCAGGATCCAGAAGCAAAACATGGCACTACGATAGAGCTATCATGCCACTTTAAGGTTAGAAGCCACCTCCTCCGAATCTGTCCCGTACCTCAGCCGCCCTCTCCTCTTTCAACCTCTCCACAATTTTGAGTATTTCGGGCTTGAAGAAACGGTCATGAACATACTTCCTCTCCTCAGCTTGAATCTCTTTGACAGCACTAGGATATGGGTTAGGAGGAGGTTTCCTCCCTTGAAGACGTGCAATCTGCTTCATTCGTTTATATGCCGCCTTCTTTGTTTTTTTCTCTGCCCGATATTCCATCTAGACATCAACAAATAACAGCAGTTAATTTTTTTTTTTTTGAGTAGGGGAGATAAAGAGCATGTTCCGGGAAAGAGCTCAATCCAAGAATCCACAAAACATACATCAGCTACAGCCATTGCTTCTTCCTCATTAACACCCTGCTCCTTCAGGTCAAGCACCCGCAAACCAAAAACTCGAGCAGCAGGGGGCTCAAAACCACAGATCCTGTAGAAACATGAAGCTTAAGTGAGTTATAATGCCCTTTGAATCCAGAAAACAAATTTCAAGCTGCTAAAAAGGTCATGATAAGACCATAAACCTTATGTAAATTGTAAAATTTGAAAGTCCATGACCCAAAATCACGAGTTTTATGCATATTTCTTTGGTAGTCAGAAATTTAAATTGGATATACGCCCACTAATCATTAAGATACATTCTGAAAATTTAGCAAATGTTAGAATTCAAAGAAGATGGACGTGAATTGAAATCATAAAGAAAAACACCACAAAAACACTAAAAAGAAGTAGACACAAGTAACGTGACTTGCAGCTAAAAAAAAAAAATCCACAGCCATCAATGCCCCAGTAAGCAAATAAAGGAAAACTTGAGCATCAACCGAAAGCATAAGCAAAACCAAGTTAAACTTTTTGACCCAATTATGGCGAGTAGCTGAGTATTTACAGTACATTCAGTTTCTAAATGACCCATCTGAGTTGAACCCATAAAAATCAGGATCAACAGTCCCCTGAGAAATAGTCTCTTTAGTTCATTAATTTTACTTTTCCATCAGGTTATTATCACTCTTAGACATCCAAGAAGGCAAGGAAGCATTTGCCTTTTTAGTAAAAAAATGTCAGTCAACATTGAGTTCAAAAGATTTTCCATTTTTTCAGAATCAAGCAAAAAGTATACTTATGTGTTCCAAGATAAGTATTTGTGCACACATGCAATAACAAAACCCTTGAACACCCAAAGCAAAGTCATGTCAGCAACACGCAGGATCAATTTCAAGCACAGAGGTAGCCTATGCAACCTGCATTAAAATGTTAGCAAATATTCAAGGTTGCCAATGAATAGAACTAGAATGCAAAACATACTCAGAATGTTTTGTTCATTTTTCTGTTCACATATTAAGTTTGGGCCATCAGTTTTTCTTCATCAACATACTGTTAGCACCTTTAAAAAACCAAATTCATAACAAGATAGACATGTTACAAGCACATTATAATGATTGAACAGGAAAATAGATACCAAATATCACAAAGAGAAACTAGAGATACAGAAACAAAGCATTACTTTATGGCATCTTCGTGTTTTGAGTCCGGATGTTTCTGAAAGAACTTTTTTATATAAGGGTCCTCAGGAAGACTGATCCTTTTAACTTTTCCATCTGCACAACGAAATGTTGCAGGTGGTGCACTGCACATAAGATAGCAACATTTTCAAAATTTTAAGATTTATGAAAAAAAATTTTAAAAATATGACTAATTCTTAAACAGATTTTTAATATGGGCATCATAGGCATCAAATTAAATCTAAATTGTAATAATAACATCTTTAAATTAAGAATCCCAAAATTCAACGATAATTAACTTAAAGCAAGCACAAAATAATATTTCTATGTCAAATTTCAAGAGCAGTTGGAAAAGTAACTCTTTTAAGTTTTGAAAATGCCCCAATGTTATCATTATCCACCCGTAATGTTACAGTGCAAATAGAAATTACTGATATGGCAGACATTATATGTACACATGTTTTTTTTTCTTTTTCGATAAGTCAGTAGTATATGAACACATGTTTTATAGTGTTGATAAAACACATTGGGCCAAAAGAGATGGTCTCACAAATCAAGATTTAGAGACCATAAATATTTATTTATTTATTTTAATTCTTTATTTCAATATACATGTGAAATCATATATATTGATTTTGTGAAACCAACTTATCCTATAAGCATTATAAGGAAATGTGCACAAAAAAATCAATCACATCAGCAATTACCATTGGCATAGTGATAATAAGGTAGATAAAAACAATATTGAGGCGCTCTTAAAATATCATGAATTAAATTGAAACAGTAAATAGTTAGAGATAAAATTGAAGTTTGACGCAAAATTCAAGGACTAAAATTGTAGTTTAACCTATTTTATATAAAAAGGCTGAAACACACTTTTAGTCCTTGAAATTTAGCCTAAGTTCAATTTTGATCTATAAAATTTAAAAGCTCTAATTTTGTCCACAACCAATTTAAAAATAGCAATATTTCCCTTTGGTCTCTCAGTTCTGAATTGAGTTGCACATATGGCTAACGCAATGTTTTTTACAGGAAAAAAATAAAAAATTAGAGACAAAAAAAATGTAGGCCAAATTTTAGGGAACAAAAGTATATTTCGGCAACAAACAAATATAGAATCAAATACCTAGTCCTCCAGAAAAAGGAGGAGAGGGTGGGGAAGATGTTGCATTCACAAATTCAAACAAGTAAATGATCAAACAAATGAACTTAGACCAACACCACCTTCCTCAAAATCAGACAGAAACACTCACATATCATGGGATATATGGTTGGCTTAAAGATGCTTGCAGTTATTCAGAGCTATATAGTATGATTAACAAAGGTACACACAAATCAATTTGAACAATAAAGAACAACACACATATTTATTAAAAAAGGGCAGACTGCTCCTTCTCTTTTTTCTTTTACACACTTCCTTACAACTATTTTCTTTTCCAGCGAAATAAATTGCAAAATTTGATTGTAAACTGACAACCTTAAGAAAAAAGTTTTCTTCTATTATACCAGCACCAGTGAATTCTTAAGTAATCCAACATCTATGTCAACACAGAAATCCCAAAACAAAAACTTGACAGCCTTCAACAAGCAACCAATTAAGCAATCGCATAAATGAAAACGAGAATTAAACTTGGATCAATAACATTCTTAGGTAATCCAACATCTAACTTTATCATACGAATCCCATTTCTCTACAACCCCGCCACACTGTATCGTAGAACAACTGAATAATATAAAAATAAAATCGAGCAAAGCACATAAAATAAAAACCTAAAAAACCATTCAGTTCAATCGTACGAATCCAATAGAACGAGCTGTGAACCATTTTCAAATTCATAGGGAGAGAGAGAGAGAGAGAGAGAGACGAACTGTTCCATGGCTTTGAGCCAGACGGGCTCGGCCTTGGCAAAACCCTTCACCAGCTTTTTCGTTCGAGTAAGCAAATCTCCTTTCATGAACGACATGGCTGCGTCTTTGTCTCCTTTTGCTTGGCGATCTCTGCTCTATTCTCTTCCCAGTCACGAAGGAAAACGATGACACCGGAACTGTGAATCTACGACAACGTTTTGTCAAAAGGAGACAGAGAGAAGAACGGAATCCAGGCCCAAACGCTTGGGGTCTGGGCTCAATCGTAAATGCGCCTCAATCCAATGGGCCTAACAGTGTCGGTTTCCTTGTAATCCACTTTGCTCTTGATTTTGGGAACTTTTCGAAACATAATATTCTTGTTGGGTTTTGGTCCCTATGAGCAAATAAATAAATAATAGCCCCATAAAACAGTGGAGCTTTATTTATTTTTATTTGAATAAATTTGCTAACTGGGTGTGACAGGTGTCTAAGCTCATGTGCAAGTCTAGGGGTGTTAAGAGAGCAAGCCGCTTGCGAGTGAGCTCGGACTCGGTTTATATAAGCTCTCGAATATTAAATAATCTTAGCTTGAATATTAAACGTTGCTCATACTAATATTAAAAATTGATGATTTTTTTTTTTCCTTTTCTAATAGCATCCTTTTATTATAAAAGAATGCATATCTTTTCTCTTCGAAACCAAGTGTCTTATTGTATTGACTCAGGTTTCATACTTGGCTAGTCAAATTAAGCAAATGCTCATATGCAAGTTGGCTTATTAAGTCGATTAAGAGTACTTGAAGTTTAAATTTATAATAAAAAAATAAATTAAATTAAATATAAAAGCTAGCCTGAACTAGCTCGGTTCGACTCGACTTATTACAAGCTTTATTTTTTAGCTCGTCCTTAAGCCTGGCTCGAACTCAAGCTCGAGTAAAATTTAAACAAGTCGAGCCTAAACAAGAGAAGCTCCATCAAACTCGGCTCATTTACACCCCATGCAACGTTTTGGGGTTAAATCTGATTGGATAACTTGAAATATATTGATAGTTCGTACTTTGTAGGTCTACGTTTCAGTGAGTCGTAGATTAAAATTGAATAAACCTATGGATGACATGCAAATGATTCTCAATTATTTGATATATTAGAAGTGAAAATTTAGAACTACTAATTGCTTTTCTAATCGCTAACCGCTTAGTAGTTAATGAGTTTTTGAAAACCGCTAACCATTTTTTTTTAATATATATTATATATATTTCATATAATATATGACAATAAGTCATTGCAGTATAGTGATAATTATTTGTATGTTGTATTTAATTATTTGTTTAAAATATTAGTAAATGTTGTATTTTTTTAATATTAATTACTTTTGGGCTTCTTTAATATGGGCTCCTTTTGTAGCAATCCGGCCCAATTTGTGGTATATACTATATAGCAAATTTTTATGCTAAAATGGCCCTAAAAATGGGAAAAATAAATAAATTAAAGTGAGCCCAAAAATATCATAATTCTCAAAACCGGTTAAAAAAAAGGCCCAAAATCAGCCAAAAAAAAAAGCCTAAAAAAAAAAAAAAAAAGCGGTTAGTAGAATGTGGTTAATAGCTAACGGGCAGTTAATCGCCTCGCGGTTAGCAGAGATGGTTAATAAATAGGCGATTATGGTTAGCGATTTTAACTACTAACCGCAACCGTCTTTTCACCCCTATCATATAAATAAAGTGTGAAATTAAGTAACCTTAGAAACTGAAAATGGGAGAATTTCCCGCTTCAACAACTACTGCCATTCCAGACAGAAGCAACACCGATCAAAAGTCTCGCTAGAAGCTTGCAGTTTTGAAAGTCTTTCAATAACAAATGAGTCTACTTTACATATAAATATGTACGCAAAATTGGTCAAGTAAAGACCAAGAATGATTAGTAAGGTAGCTATAACTCATGGTGACCATCTACCAATTTTAAGCCCCAGCTCATATCCTCACAATGTCTCACGTGAGGAACAAGAGCACCTGTATCAATTCCTGTCTTTGCCTTGCAATCATAAAATGGGGGAGCATGAAAACAAGGCTCCATTGACATGAGTTGACGACAAGCTGGATCAGGGGCTGTCTGATTTTCAGGTTTGTAGAGAATCCACGGCTTCAAACCTCCAAGACCTTGAGCCACATAGCCAAACGTTGACCATGCACTTGTGACCAATACATCAGTCAAGCTGAGGAGATACATTTCTGCCCATGCCTTCCTGTTGTGCAAATGCTTCTCTGTTTGTTGAAACTCTTCATGGCTTGGCTGGTAAACCCCAACCACCTCCCCAGTTACTGTTGGGTGTTCCCAGTACATGTTTCTTACATTCTCAAAGTACCCAGAACTTAAAGATGTCATCAGGACAGCTTTCAAGTTTCGCTTGCCTAGTGGGCTGACAATGAATCTGCTCCTATCTACTTCTGGCAGCACTTTCTCCTTTAGAGTGCATGCTAAAATTTGATCCATCACATACTGGAAGGGACCGCTTCCTGTCTCAAAAACTCTTATTTGAATCCCAATCCTCTCATCTGCATTGGCTAAGTAGGCTTGATAGTACCTCGTAATTAGTCCCCACACATGATTTGAAGGGTGGAAAAGATACCGACCTAAGTGGTGGAAAACAGTTACTTTCTGTGGGAATAATTTGCTGAGTTCTTGCTCAAAAGAGGGGATCAAGAAGAGAGATGGGACAAAGTAGTTATCGGTTTTCATTACCAACCAAGGGACTCGACTGAGTAGAGCTTGATCTTGATCACAGAAAAAGAGCTTATCGTGGTCGTCATAGTCATGAGCTAAATAAAGATACAAATGTGATGGAAGTGTTTCTGTTGAAGAATTTAAGATCCTATTCTTCAGCATGTTCCCATAAGAATAAGGAGATTTCTGTTCAAAGGTGTTGAATTGATCTTTGAGGGAGAAGTCAGTTGGCAATAACCAAGACTTCTCTGGAAATGGCTCACAGAAAAGATCAGCCATGTCCTTTCCTGGGTCAACAAGCAGGACCCTATTAGTGAGGAGTGCATAAACGAATGCTGATGCCAGGGTTAGAATCCTGTTACCCAAGCCACTGAAAGATATCCACACAAGATACTTGCACTCTGTAGAACTAGCATTATGACCAGACTTGAGTTGTTTTAGTGTTCTGTTGTATGATTTGGTATAGGGTCCACAGCGTTTGTGGAGATCTTCGTAACTCCGTAGTCTTGAAAGGAGATAAGAAGAGGGTTTGTGGAGTGGATTTTTTCGATATAAACTGGATTGGTACCTGCTTAAGCAAGATCCTTCATCAAACCCTGGAGCAAGAAGCCCACCAAGCAGTTTGTCTTGAAGCGTGTCAGTAGGTTGAGAGGAAACATCTTCCGAACCTGTAAATTGTAAAGAAATGAATGACATTATGATTAGACGATACAACAGTAGTCCTGTACAGGAAGCTAACACCACGCCTTGCTTTGTTTGTACAGATTAGAAAGGTTCAGACCAACACCTTCCAGCCTAAGCTTTGAGTTACCTTCAACACTCTCAACTCACAAATGTATCCAGCTTACCCTAAGGCAATGACATCTGGGATTGACAACTTTAGTGTTAATCTAGACATTCTAAATCCCCAAGATATCCTGTAAGACAGTATTGAGAGAGCACTGGATAACTAAACTCATGAAACCAACTTTAAGAGCTTAAGTGGCAAAACAGGGTGAGATAATATGCTAAAACTCAGGGCCAGACTGTAGAGCTAAATTATGTGTATAGATTTGACTGTACATATGACGATATGAATGCATGAAACATAATCAACTTAAAACTGGAGGTCCAAATTGAAAGTTCGAATTTTTACACAAAAATTTTATGAATCTGAACTAAATTGAGTTGCTTAAGTTGTACAGATACAGCAATGAGTTAATTTGATAATAATATATACATGTAGCAACAAGATAAAACTTCAAAATTAGTGTAGATAGAGTAGAAAAAAGTCATAAACCTCAAACCATTATGCTTTTTGCATAGCTTGACCCAAGAAAAATCCTTTATTATGAATTTATTTACACAAGGTGTATTTTAAATTATTGACATATCGGAGTACAACAATATTCTAAGATCATCTAAAATAAACCTAATAATTAATGGAAACAACATAAAAACTATAAAATAAAAGAAAACACCGCATTATTGCTTATAATCATGGTCTTTGACCATTGGATTTATGGACCTTCTCAACCCAAAAGTTGTACTAGTCTAAAACAGATCCTAAATCTGTCAAATGCTAACTTTTGAAATACTATCTTTAGATGCCCAGCTCTTCCAATGTCAGTATGAGTTGTTCTTTGAATTTCCTAAAAAAAAGGGAAGATATCCCTGCACAGCTTTAAAATTAACTTAATTGAAATAGCAGCAGTTTTTGCCTTCCCATACAACAGTTTATTTAACAAAGTGACCTTATTCCGCCTTTTTAAACAATTGACCCCATACAGCAACATACTAATATTCAGTGACATTAATGCAATAATGCATACTAATATTTATACCCAGTATCCAGATACTGCATACTATTATTCAGCGACATTAAACAAACACAGTAAATAGTTGGAGACGGATAATATGTTCCACAGCCAAAAATCAAATTCGAACACATCTTCCATATACCCGTGAAGCTTTCTTGGTCAAAAGCACATAGCTTTTCATCAGAAAACTAATCAAACCGAACATGTTCTATCAAGCAGCATAAAAACACTTCCAATTATATTCTTCCAGTTCTTTGCCAAGTAAGCATCTACATACCTACAATTTAGTGACTTATGACTGTTGAAAAGTCATCAAACAGAAATGAAGAAATCGGTGAAAACAACATAAAGGGTGACAGATTTCATACAAATTGAAACACCTAAATCTCTAATTGTGCTCAAAAACCCAATTCAAAACATCCTGCTGATAGAAAAAATGATAGTAATATGAGAGAGACAACCCAAATCTTACAGAACCATACAAACAACAAAAACATGAAAACCAAACCTCTATAAAGTGTAGTTACACTTCTACAAAAACAGCACAGAACACGAGATTCCCTATTTAGTTCAATTTCCACGACTTCCTAGCGGCCAAACAGAAATCATATATAACATCAAACAATGTTTTTTTTTCCTTACCAACACCCAATGACGTGCCGTTGTGAGCTACTCTTTCCAAAGCCCTGGCTTCAGCTAAGCCAGCGATGCGATCGGCCGGTGGATTCCGAAAAATGAGAGCGAGGGTGACGAGAACCGGGAGTGCCACCAAAGAAGCAGCCAAGATCTTCAACAGCTTCATCGTAGTGAACCCAGATTTTGTAAATGCGACTCGGGCAGCTCGGAGAGTTCGTGGTAGACCTGCGGGCTTCGATGAAGATGATTGCCTCCTGAACGCTTTCAGATCCATTCAGACTCTCATCGAAACATCAAGGGTTTGACTCCCATTTCCTGAACTGTTTTCTCTGAGTTCCATGGATTTGGGAAAGCAACAAACACTTGTGCACAGACAGAGAGCTCTATGTTGCGAGAGGGTTTGGACTTTAGAACGTGAAGACCAGTCAAATCCAAACGTATTTATAGTATAAAATCACGACTGCGGCTACAATTTTTTGTTCTTCCTTTCTACGTTTATAACATTGAAATTATAAAGACAATGATAATGGTGATGGTTAAAAATGAGGGAAAAAAAAAATTTATTGGGATAATTTTGGATTTTTTTTCAGAATTTATCATGGCATTACAGCGTTAACAATAGGTTAAAGAGAAAAATATAAAAAAGCTCTAAATTGATAGTTGTTTGGGATAGAGTTTTACAATATTCAAAAGGAATTAAAGTAGTCCATCAAACTACTATTGTGTTTAAAAAATATCACATCTTTTTTTATATTCTTATAATACCTTTATTATTTTAAAAACTATAATGAAAAACTAATAAAGTGATAAGATAAAAAAAACTTAAAATTTAATTTTATATATATATATATATATATATAAAAGAAAAAAATGGGGGGTTGCCAGTTGAGCCAACCACATGGTTTTGCATTTGGATTTATCCATATTTTTTTATACACATGAGCTATTTGTAATTTAAGTCACTACAGTGACTAATATTTTATTTATTCCAAACAAATAAATTGTATTTATTCGCCCCTTAGGTTTTTTTTTTTTTATTTTTTTGTTTAAAACATTTAGTTTATTTTTTATTTTATTTAGATTTTAAAAGAATAAGGGTATTATAGAAATATAAACAAATATGTAACATTTTTGACACACTTTGATAATTTGATAGGCTACTTTAGTACCTTTTAAATATTGTGAGGTTCTACCGCAAATGACTTCAGTTTGGGAGGTTTTTATATATTTTTCTTAGGTTAAATTATAGAAATATGAGATGGATATTTGTCTAGGGAAAACAATAAAACAAATGGCTTGTTTTTTGTTTTATGGATTGAGGGATTTGACATCATGTTGTTCAACTTATGTTATATAGTGACATAAGTGAAATAGTTATTTGTATTGTTGTATGATACAACAAATGAAAAATTCACCATCAAAGTTTTGGTTAGGACAAGTTTTTTTTTCTTATGACATGCTGCACAAGAATAAAGAAAGGGAAAGAAAATTCGAACTAGTGATCTTTGCTTCATGATGTGTAATTCTCAGTTGATTGAGTTATCTCTTAAGAACAAGACAAGTATTAAGTCAAATCATTCTATTCTATTCTATTCTATTTCAAAATGAATAGAATAACTTCAAATTGAAAAATATTTTTGTTAGAAAAGTGTTATTTATAAGAAAATTGTTGGAAGTATTATAACTTGTATTCAATTCTATACAATTATTATTGGTTTGAAGTGAATATACACACTTATCTGTCTATTTATATACAAATTTGAGAAATAAACAGGTAAATAAACATTAATTTTAGCCGGACTTGTATAATTGTTAAAAGGAAAATAACATGAAGTATTAAATGGTATTTTCAAATTTGGTCCGCTTGCCCTTTTTTGGTTATTAACCTACAATGCCTCTGTGCTTGGTGACCAACCAACTAGTTTGTGGACGGCAGCGGTGAGAATGGCGGTGATGCTAAGGAGCGCCAGTGGGAGCATAAGTTGCGCGTTAGGCCTTCGGAGATTGAGCCACATCATGGCCCTGGCTTTGTTGTTAGATGGGGTCATTCATTGTGGGGTCACATTTCCATCTTGCGTTTTGCCTGAGTTCAATCAAAACTGTGACGACAACAACATTGGATTTGGATTGGATTTCCTGAGTTTTCCTTATGGTGGATCTATAAAGCTTATGGCTGTTCCCAAAAAGAAGGTACCTAGTGACTCATTGGTTATCATTATCACTTTAGTTTCTTTGTGTTTTCCTTGTCACTTCAGAGTTTGCTCTTCTCTCTCTCTCTTCTTTTTTTTTTTTTGTTGAAATGAACATTTGCTAGTATGAATTTTTGGATTTGGAGGTCTGGGTTTGATGGATTATGTGGAGTATATAGGTTGTGTTTGGGGTTTAGGGGTGTTAGAATCGAAGTCTAAGGGTTTAGGGTATTGGTAGTTTCAGATTAATTTGGGATAAGATATCATTTTTGTATTCTGAATTATTAGTCTTGGGATTGTTAGTAGCGGGTGACGTTTATTTGGTATGGTTTTATCAATGTCTCCCTCTTTCGTTCTTTCTTTGTGTGCCTAGGGGTAGGGATTATCTTGGAAGCATTTTTTTTAACTTCTTTATGATTCTGGCTTGCCTGTTGGACATGTCCTTCAATGTTTATCTTTATCTGTTTCAGCCAACGAGGGTTGGTGGCTTTTTGTTGCTAGACTAGTTTGAGGTTTCGTTTCATTCTATCAAGAATTTTCACTGCCTTAGTTTGTGTGTGGGGATTTTAGGTATGGAATGCTTTTTGTGTATGAAAATGATACTTAAATGCTTCGTATATAATGCAAACTTTTCCCCACAAGAGAGGCATAAGAAATGGACCGAAGGCTTTAAAACCTATTCCTGTGATAGTGCAGTGCAAGTAAGTACTTTGCCAATATTTTTTTTGGTAAGTGTGTTTTGCCAATATTGGTATCTGTAAATGATTCATGTTTCATGTGGAAGTCATATATTCCAGAAACATATATGTAATTTTTAAATTTCGTGATGAAATTAGGTAACAATGTTTGATTATTTTTGATACAGTTTAGTTCAGTTTGCCTTTTCGGACAAACAAATGAGTCTTGGAAATTTGGCATCCGGTTATGGTTTGAAGGATTTTCATAATTTAAAACTATAGCATGCCAGTTTGTCATTTACTCAAGTTTCTCCCGTTTTAATGAGACTACAAAACATTCTTGGTTTCTGTTCATTGAGCCTCGTTTGATTCATGGTCTTCAAACGTGACAAGCCTCTATTTGAGTAGAGAATAGAGGTGACATAGAATTTACTTGAAAAGGTTTGGCTGCCTTTTAGACTGGAGAGGCAGGGGCTCGAGGCTTTGCAAAAGAAAGTGGTCAGTTTTCATAAATAATGACATGAACTGATACAAGTCGTTTCTTGAAAGCCTTTGATGAAAATATGAATTTGAATGAATTTATGGTAAAGAAAGCAATGTGCATCACCTTATGCCTTTATTTACTAAAACAATCAATCACATACAACAAATGTGTGTGCTTAGTAAAAAAAAAAACATTCAGGTTTGCTTGTGTAAATCCATCACCTCATGCTTGTTTTGGACCAACAATTATGAAACCTGCTTAAAAATTAGATATTTACTTACATGGACAATTAATAAGTAAATTTGTAATTACATTGATTTATAATTTTTACAATGTACAATGCTCTATTGCAGGGTCTGTGGTTGGATCAAGCTGCCACACTTCTTTTGTTGCAGTGGAATTAGGGGAAATGTTGGTGACCAAGATGATTCAACCAAATGATTAGGTTTTTTTGCCATGAAGATCAAAACTTGATGGCCTCATAGAATTTTAAATTCCTAGTTTTCAACAAATCTTCAAGAAGTTGTTGGAATTTGTATTGGATCTTTCTTGTAGGAATATGCAGTTATGTTGAGCTTGTTCTTTTCATGGTCGACACATTTTCTACTAAATGTTTTTATCAGTGTGAGAACATCATCCAATGAAGCTGGGTTTGTGGATAAATTTATTGGTTAAATAGTTACAAGGGTTCCATGCAAATGGACCAAATCGGAGTAGATATATGGGCAAAATAATGCGAGTCTTTGTACTGGGATGTGCACTTGCCTGGCCAGTAGGCTCAAGGTGCATAATTTGCTATGATTGAAATTTTGTAATCATCACAAAGTTGTTTGGTTTGGCTTCTTTTGGTTGTGTTCCAACCTAAAAAATTGTTAGTCAAGCAGTTATCGCAAAAGATCAACTAAAATTGAAGGTTGCACATGGTGATTAGCTACATACATTTCTGGTTGCCATATATGTATTGTATACTCAACACTCCGCACGTAAAGAATAGTAAAAATAATAAAGGTGCATAATTGTGTTCGTGTGTCGAGTTCAGATCGTATCGAAATGTGAGTTTAAAATTATACAAGTCAATTTTAATATGATGAATTTAATTAGACGTGTTAGACTTTTAAACCTTAATATGCTAATTTTGTGATGAGTTTATCACGTTTGTGGATCTATGTCAAAAATTACTTATTCTAAGTTCTCATGTCTCGAATTCATGTCGTGTCAAATATAAAACAATTTTAACTTGACCAATTTAATATACAGATTAGACTTTCTCAACTTTAATTAGCTAATTTTGAAATTGTATTTAAGAAATAGAGTTTTTAAGTTAAAAAGAGCTTTTGAGTAAAAAAATTATTTCTAAACTTTTGTCAAAAATGTTTTTTTCACCATTTTAAAGTTTTTTTAACCTTCAAAATACTTTTAATTTTTTTACTAAACGATATTTTTGAAAAAACATAGACTTTTTCGGTGTTAAAAATATTTTGACCCACTAACACAATCCCAAAGAGGTCATAAATGAGAAGTTCCGTTTATATGCCATGAGCTATGCGCATGTCAAGCGGAGCAGAAGTGAGAACAAGAGTATGCGCAGTGAAAGAGAGAGATCTTGTGGCCCCGTGGGTAGCATGTCACCATCTTTTCTACAGAAGGCCTTTCGCATATTAAGCGAGCCCAGAATAAGCACACGTGTCAACCCGTTGTGCTCCACCACAACAAGCGGTAAATACAAGATGAAATACGCTGCACTATAGGCGACTGAGCATAATCTGTGCTAACCAATCAGAAGGAAAACTGCATTACTTTGGTATACATGTCTGGGACTGATTGGCGGAGACCGCGAGCATAGAGCGGTCTGAGAACCCGTTGATATTTTTTTGTTTAAACAACTTAACTGACTGGAATAGCATGCAGCAGAGCATGGTGTTTCTGGGTACAAAATGACACACAGCTAGCTGAGGCTGAGACCTTTCAGTTTCCAAATGCTTCTTTGAAGAGTGGTGAGGAGTCTCTAAAGAGCAAAAATCCATCTCAATGTTTTGATATTTGGGCCACCAGAATAAGGTACTTCACACACCCTCGCCTTCTTGAGTTCTTGGTTCCTGTATTATCTTCATTTCAATTCTTGAATTGATTCGTTCTGGATATGTAATAATTGTCTTGGTAGCATTCTTGATGCTTCGTTTTGAGGTGCCTTCAACTCTTCGACTGTCTCACATTGAAGTCATTCCCTCTTCTTTTTGTGTTCATGCTTATGGAACAGAGTCGGACCGACCTATAAACTAATTGGTCTTTTTTGGTGGTGAATTTTGTCTATTTAAGAAAGCATGCAAGCTCCATTTCCATTCCTTTTCAAATTAGGGTAAAATTTACAACATTTTGTTTGAGTTCTTGTTGTGTGTGTGTGTATATATATATACCCTTAAGCCCCTGAACTACAACCCGTTTTTGACATTACCCATGAAATGCCTAATGTCGTCAGATGTTAAAATTGATGAAAAAGTGGTGACATGCAACGGTCTTTCTGTCACACTGCGAGGGGCCATGTCCATGTTATTGTCTCTCTCAAAATTCCCAGCTTTTTATTATGAAGGGGATAGCTTACTATGATTTTCTCTGTTTCTAACTTTTGTAGTTTAAAGCTGTTCCGGTTGTTTAGGAGAGACATATGCGAAGTCTTGAGAAAAGGAGAAAAGAAGTTTAAAAATTATACGGAAAGAGAAACGTCGAGATGAAATTCGGGAAAGAATTCAAGAAGCATATGGTGCCTGAGTGGACAGAAGCCTATATGGACTATAATGTCCTCAAAAGGATACTAAGAGAGGCCAGGGGTTGCAAGCAGAGCAAGCATCCTGCAATAAAAAATAGAGCATTACGGCAGAAGCAGACATGGGACAGAACCTTCAGTGGGCAAAGCCTACAATCTAGCAATGTTCCAAGTAAGGGGGATATCGAGGACCAAGTCATTGATGTTGACACGTTGCGCCGCGATGGTTCCAGAAAGGTTTACAAGACCAAGTTCCTTAGGCAGTCTGAGGAAGGAGGAGAGGTTGAGGTAGTGTTTTTCAGAAAACTTGATGAAGAGCTCAACAAGGTCAACACTTTTTACAAGGACAAGGTGGAGGCACTGTTGCATGAAGCTACCCATTTGAATAAACAAATGGATGCTCTCATTGCATTGCGGATAAAGGTGCAAAATCCTCATCTTAAATGCTCTAATCTAAAGAGACGTAATGTTTCCAATGTCTCTTTGAAGCTGCTCCCAACAAGAGCCACCTGCAGCGGAGACAGGAGTCCAGGTAAATGCAGGACTAAGACCATCTGGTATGTTTTGTGCATAGATATGTGTAGAAGGAAGATATGCATCCAGGTGGATGATTATCTTTAGGACTAAAAAACAGAAAGGAGGGTACGATAATTTGTTCCATAGGTGTGTAGCTTACTAATAAAAGAAATATGCTTTGTACCAAGAAAGGAAGATGATTGCAGCTCATCATTCCGTAACTTCCGTTTAGAGAACACTAACAAGTTTTAATGCGGTAGTTGCTTAATAAATTGGTGGGAAGATGTTTGGAATATTTCGACAAGTTTTGATGCGGTAATTTTTCAGGGCATATAGCTGCTTTAATGTGGTAAGATGCTCTTGAATACATATTCTGTACAATTGTCACATTAAAATACAATCCAAAACTGAAAAGGTTTTAGCACCTCATTAGCACCTCATTATACCATTTTTTCTGGTAATTAACTGAAATTAGAATAAGAATTTAACTAGTTCACAAGAGTTTTGGGTTGTCATTCATTAGGGGCAGTTAATTAACGGCTAGTTGCTTCTTTGTAGTTTGCTTTCATGCTACAAACCTGGTGAACTAGTTCTGAATCAAGTCAGTCATAAGTAGCATTGTGACTGAAGCATGGAGACCATGTTGTTCCTATTACATGATTTACTGCCAAATGTGCAGGAATGGGGCCAATGGATATGAGTCTTCAGAGTTCATTTGAGTAATAAGCATCAGCTAGAAAAATCTACTGATACTTGAAGTGATGATGTAGTTCCCGTTCTTAATCACAATAACGCTGTTTACTTAAGAAGATCATCCAATCTTTCAAATTTAGGATTTCTTGCCAAATGTGCAGGAAGGGAGCATATAGATTCGACACCTGAAGCAGATACAAATGATAATCATCAACAAGTGAATTCAGTTAACACCACCAGTTGTAGTGGTGAAGATCTCCTAGAAATTCTTGAGCGTGTGAAGATTAACAATACTCTCACCTCTCCGATTTCTACCATAAAAGGTGTTTTCAAGGTTTCCAAAGAAGAGGAATTGAGTTTTAACAAACCAGAGCTGAGAAAAGTTGAAGAACGACTGAGACATGTGTTTATTGAATTCTACCACAAGCTTCATCTTCTAAAGCAGTACAGGTGATAAACTGTAAATGGGTCTGCCTAAGATAAAGTCTTGCCTTTTATGTCATTTTATCATGCGCTTATTCATTTTGCAAATGGATGAACCAGTTTTATGAACCTTTCAGCATTTTCCAAGATCATGAAAAAGTATGAAAAGGTCAGACATACTCTGAACACATTACACGTATATTGTTCTTTTGATCCTGTATTTCTCATTCTTATATAGATCACTAGATCAGTCCAAAGAATTATAGAAATATCAATTACAAATAATATTTCTAATGAGATGTATTTAACTTATTTGATATGATGTAGATTACGTCAAGGAAAGCAGCCAGATCATACATGAAGATAGTGGATAGCTCTTATCTTGGCAATTCTGAGGAGGTTTCCTTTATTCCATTTGTGTTCAGTCATAAAATTGTCATATCATACATCAGGTTATTTTATTTTCTTTAAAAAGATATACAGGACATCTGTTTCACATATATACCAAGATATGTTGAAAATGACAACATCAAAGACACTGTTGATCAATCCAGGCCTGGAGCCTAATCATTCAAATTTGATATTGTATATCAAATTCCTTGATTATATAGGGATATCCTCTTTTCTTTTGCTCCCCGTCTGTTTCAAAGGTTTCTTAGATTTAAGTCTTTCCATCTAAAAATTCCTCCTCCTCCCCCCCTTTTTTTTGTTGTCTATTCTTACTTATTATATCGAAATTCAATTAATGAATGCAGAGGTTCCCTTGATTTTGGTCTTGCAAGCAATCTCAACTTATAATGGAATGCTTTAGTGAAACAAATCACTAAATCTTGGTTTACCATGGGTTGGCCTCGCTGGTTGAATGTCTTACACTACACTGTTAATCTATCCACATCCACATTCAGAAACTCAACTATCAATTATTTCGACTCAGCATATGAGCATATTACAAAGAAAATATCCTGCCATTATACTAGAGATGGTCAAATCCCTCTTGCGCCAGGGATCATAATTTACTACAGGGAAGAGTATTACCTCCCTTTGCATGTTGTCAAACCCTAATTTACTACAGGGATTCTAGGCAAATTGGATCTCCAATGGATCCAAAGTAAAATGATCATCTTCTTTTACCCTTTTTTCCTGTGAACTAGTTGCATCACTTTGTTTAACTCTAGGTTACTCGTCTTCTGGAGTGGGTGGAGGCTACCTTCATCAAGAACTTTTCAAACTCAAATCGTAGAGAAGGCATGAAGTCATTGAGGCCAAAAACAAAAAGAGAAAAGCACCGTGTAACATTTTTCTCAGGTAAGTGATCAATACTAATCCTTTTTTGCTAATCAGTGATCAGTAGTAATTCAACCTTCTATCTTCAATTCATTACATCGACATGGCTTTGACATTTTTGTATATGCTTTTTCAAGGTTGAGTTTTAGTTTTGGTTCTAAGGCCTGCACTAATTAACTTTAATTTTTCGTCTTGTTAATTTCAGGTTTCTTTTCGGGTTGCTCAATTGCTCGACTGGTAGCTATTGTTTTAAGAATAGACGCTCATAATCTTATGGATAAGGAGGAGGGAACCCAGTACATGGAAATCATTTTCCCATTATACACGTAACTAAGGACCCCCCTGAAACTTATATCCACTAATCCATGCATTTTCACTTGTAAAGTACTTTTTCAACTTTTCATCCAGCCTGTGTTTCTCTAACAACGTGAATTTTCTTGCAGTTTATTTGCATATATTGTTCTACATATGCTCATGTATGGGGGAAACATATACTTTTGGAGGCGTTATCAGGTCAACTATCCATTTATATTTGGTTTCAAGCGAGGAACTGAGTTGGGCTATCGAGAAGTTATCCTCCTCAGCACTGGTCTTGCAGTACTTGCATCAGCTGGTTTCCTTGCAAACTTGCACCTGGACATGGACTCAAATACCCAAGAATACAAGACAGTCACTGAACTGGTTCCTTTGGGCTTACTTACTGTAAGACTTTTAAAGTAGGAATCCTTTTCTTTTCTAGAGTACTTTAAAGTTGTTTGTCACAACTAATTGCTGCTACTTGATTAAGGCCAATTTTCTTTTTCTCACCTAACTCTCGCCTGGTGTTCAAGTTACATGCATAATACAAAACTTCCTCAGATTAACTTCAATCTTCTCGTCTGCAGTTTCTGTTTGTCATCACCTTCTGCCCTTTCAACATCATATTCCGTTCAAGTCGTTTCTTCTTCATTAACTGTATCTTCCGCTGTATTTGTGCCCCTCTCTACCAGGTAATGGAATGTCAATAACTAGATAACATTCCTACGATGAATTAGATATCATTCTCAATTGTCTTTCCCTGCAGGTTACTCTACCAGATTTTTTCTTGGCAGACCAGCTTACTAGCCAGGTTTTACACTTCCATGCATTTAATTGGCTGCAATACTGAGTATCTATGACTTTCTATTTTTATTATGTGAGAAATGCTACACATCCCAAATTTCTTCTCTCTAATATGGTCTCCAAATGATGTATCATAATCTTATGCAATCTATTATTTTGGAAAATGTGTCACCATCTCTGGGATTGTGACACATCATTTGGGGACCATATTTGGGAGAAAAAATTTGGGATGTGTATCATTTTTCTTATTGTGCTGTTTGCTGCTGTTTAACCTCAGGTCCAAGCTTTTAGGATTTTTGAGTTATACATTTGCTACTATGGATCGGGAGAATACTCAAGGAGGCAAAAGTGCTGTAGTCATGGTGTTTATAATACCTTCTATTTCATTGTTGCTGTTATACCATTTTGGCTGCGCTTCCTACAGGTATCATTGAACTTTCTTTTCTGTGTGTTCTGAGTGTGCTACTCATAATTTTGATGAGTAT
Organism: Carpinus viminea; assembly: GCA_013348765.1. Taxonomy (NCBI): domain Eukaryota; kingdom Viridiplantae; phylum Streptophyta; class Magnoliopsida; order Fagales; family Betulaceae; genus Carpinus; species Carpinus viminea. Next base: position 5,827,839 of record CP054671.1, read on the forward strand.
AGACTCCCATAATTATAAGGTTAGGGTATGTGTATATTATGTTCCTTTTAAGTGCTATTCATCCCTGGAATTCTTTGGTGATTCTCTAACACTAGTTTACAAGAGACTTTATTTCTGGGGTACAAATATGTCATGCATGATGCTGATTTCTCTGTTCAACTTTCACCGCTGAAAAATACCTGTGTCATGCAATTCAAATGTGGGAGTGTTTGTTTGTTCTTAGAAGTGGCTGGCTTGCTTTCTTCCTCCTCTTGGGCCAATTACTTATCGAATAATAGAAAGAATAATAATAATAATAAGTGGCTTGCTTGCTGTTTGGAGACCACTGAGCTTGACTTATGACTCAGCCTACCTGGGTCGTGGGTCGTGCATTCGTTCATATTGTCTGACCATCCAGGTTTAGACTACCAAGTTGTTGAAATTATTACTGCATCAATCATCCTAGCGATACAGAAACAGAGGCATAGGTCCAGCTTAAGAAGATTTTTCTTCCCCTGTTAGAAACTAGTTCATAAAATATGATCCCATGCAGAAACTGCAACACGGCTCTATGTCCAACTACCTAAAAGCTCGTGCATGCAGTTCCATTGCAGGACTAAATACTCAGACTTCTTTTAATGAAAGCAAAACAACTCTTCAAATGGACATTGAAACATTCAACTTATTGCTTTAAAAAAAAAATGAGAAGTAGAAAAACACTGACAGATGGTATAATGTCATTTTGTAGTGCATTCGTCGATTTTGTGAAGACAAAGATGCAATGCACGTCTTCAATGCTTTAAAGTACTGCTCGACCATTGTTGCAGTTCTTATTAGAACAGCTTTTGAACTAAAGAAGGGAATGAACTGGTTGGTGTTAGCTTTAGTCAGCTTGTATTGCAGTAGCGTTAAATACATACTGGGATATTGTTGTAGACTGGGGGCTTCTGCGAAGGCAATCAAAGAACAAATATTTGAGAGATAAACTCCTAGTTTCACACAAGAGTGTCTACTTTGCAGCTATGGTATTCTTCATTCTTGATTTGAGAGATTTAAATTTGTTGTCATTATTCTTCCTATTAATCCAATTTGTTTGTGGGCTCTCATAGCAGGTCTTGAATATAGTACTGCGACTTGGTTGGATGCAATTGGTGTTAGGATTCAGATTGCAATCCCTCCATAAAATGACCATAACAACACTCTTTTCCTGCCTAGAAATTATTCGCCGTGGCATTTGGAGCTTCTTCAGGTATTGTATCTTTTTTGAGATCAGAATGCATATTAATTTGTTGAGTTTGCTTTTGTTCTTTAGTTCTCAACACACACACACACACACAAAACCACCATTAAAGCACATAGAGCTTAAATACACCACTATTTTTGAGTTCTCAAGCAATCCATGGCTAGAGCCTAGAAGGCTGATACAGTTATCATATGTAGCACAAAATCGTGAGTGTGTGATAGAGTAGGCTTTCAAGGAAAGCTAAATTAAGTGATTATTACTAACTTTGTTTGTACTTGAACCTTGTTTATTCAATCAGGTTGGAAAACGAGCACCTAAACAATGTTGGCAAGTATCGCGCATTCAAGTCGGTCCCGCTTCCTTTCAGTTACTATGAGACTGATTGATGATGATGATGATGATGATGATAATGAAGAAGAAGAAGAAGACAGGATGATTAAGCATCAACTTTATGAAGTCTTTGGTATCTCTAGCTATATATGCACAGAAAACCTTCTGTTATGGGCAAAGGCCCAACATTTATGCTGGTGAACATATATGGAGCAACAATTCTTAAAGCCTGAGGCTCATGTCATGCCTTGTGCATTTAAAATCTCATCCCCAAAAAAATTCTTTATTTGAAGTAATAGTAATGAATCAATCCCAGTTTATTAGAAAAGCAAATCAAATGTTCCTAGTGCACTTGGTAAAGGGGGATCATTGTTTAGCCTGCTCTTCAAACTAAAATATCAACATAGAAACAATCCTCTCTCTATTTTAAGTGAAATAAAAAATAATAACTAAGATTTTAATTTTGTATACATAGCGTTATATTATTTAAAATTTTTAAATAACATGACAATATTTACATAATTAAATCTGTAAATAAATTACTAAATATCTCGGTTCAAATAGAGAGAGGATCCTATGCATCTTATTCCCCACACCCAAATTACAGTGGACGGCTGAGATCATTAGACTTGCGTAGTAAGCACGAGGAGTCCCGGATGCCCAGTACGGATCGTGTAAACCCTAGAGACTTCTTTTCAAATAAATTCTGCTAGATGTCCGTTAGTTAATTCGCCATGAAAGAAACAAACTAAAAAAAAAAAATTAATAACGGTAATAATAATAATAATAATAAAAAACAGAGCTCGAAGACTTTTCACAAGGGTTTTAGAGGTTTTAAGCAGCCATGGGAAGCGTGTTCTCTTCCACCACAAGCAGCCCTAGCGACAGACCCAGCGCTGACTCGGCGATTCCCAGCAATTGTCAGAGGCCCGAATCGCCGCCCAACTCAGAAAGCATTAGCATGTCCGATTCTAATTCTAAAACCCTAGACCCCAAATCGGAAACCCCCGAATCCAATACCCTGGAAAACCCGCCTTCGGCCGAACCGTTGGATCCCTCAATCGACACCACCCGAACACCAAAAGAAGGGAAAGCCCAAGAAGAATTGGAGCAATCGGAGAAGGAGGTCTCTGAGAATGAGGAAGAAGGCGAAGAAGAGGGAGAATGTGGGTTCTGCTTGTTCATGAAGGGGGGTGGGTGCAAGGAGAGCTTTATAGCGTGGGAAAATTGTGTGGAAGAGGCCGAGAAGAATAAGGAGGACTTGGTGGAGAAGTGCTCGGAGGTGACTGGGGCGTTGAAGAAGTGCATGGAGGCTCACGCCGACTACTACGAGCCGATACTCAAGGCCGAGAAGATGGCTGAGGAGGAGGCCGTGAAGGAATTGGAGAAGGAGAAGGAGAAGGAGAAGGAAGCTTCTTCTGAGGGTTCGGACCAAAATGCGGTTTCAGATTCGAAGGTTTCGGAGCAGAGAGAGGCTTCTAATTGACAATTGAGACGGTTAGGTGCTTTTTTCTTTTTTAATATGTTTCATCAGAAATGAAAATATCGATTTCTTGTACTTTTTGTTTCCATTTCGCGGTATGAGCGGCGATAAAAGAGAATTATTTCGGAGTTTTCTCCCCTTTTTAGAGACAATTAGGAAATCGTGATGAATGGAAGTGATTGAGCTTCTATCACTTTTTTGGCTTCAGAATAACTAAAGTGAACAAATTTATGTATGTTGGTACACTCAAAAGTGCAAAGATATAAGAGAAAGGGTCTTGAAGTATCATTTTCTTCAGCTTACCTTATTATTGCTTCTATGTTCAACTGTTTTTGTATATTGTTTCTGTATATTACTTCCATGTTACCTTATTTTTTCTCTGATTCCATTTGGATTATCGAATGGAGCTTCGTGAAATTGCAACTCGATTTCCATGGCTAGTCCACACATCTCCCTTTTCTGTGCCTCGACGCACTTCACATGCTTAATTGATTGCCCTTATAATGCTCTTCTGTGTCTCGTCTGGCTTGTTGGTTATCTTGTGTGGGTTGGCATATTGGTTGAATTTTAGATTTGCACTTATTTGTATTAGTTGGATTCCTCCCTTTATTTTTAGAGTGTCTGTACCATTTGATTGCTTTAAAATTGGTAACCTGTAATAGCAATGGGTGTAAAATCCATGTTTTTGCTTAAATTTCATATCAAACAATGCACTTCATCTTCTGTGTCTCTGCGGACATGTTAGTTTATGCAATTACTTGGTGAATATGAGTATCTTAACCATTCCCTTATGGGCGTCTACTGCATTCCACGTGTTTATCATTGCCCTGAGCTTATTATTGGGGACTATTGTTACTTTATGAGTTTCTGAAAACCTTTCACGTCCCTTCCCTTATAGCAAATTATTTCATTAATTTGCTCTTGATTTTAGAGTTTGGGAGTTTGATTTTCTGTCACTTCCTGCATTTAACGTCAGTAATGTTGTCCCAAGGTATTGTTGTAGGTTATTGTAGATATGATTGCGACTTTAGGGGTGTTTCTGTTCCAAATATATCATGTTGCATGAGTACATATTTTTCCCCTCCCCTTTGTAAGTTTCTCTGTTTTAGATTGAAAGTAATTAAGACTCAGCTTGTGTAGCTAAGGGCATTGTGTGTACAAAGAATTCCATGCTGCGTAGACTAACAGGTGTTGCTTGTGGGGTTTGCAAACACATCAATATTAAAAAATGAGGATTCTACTGGTCAACTGCAAAGTTATATTTTATTTAGGTAATTAGACTGTCCGTTGTTGTTTCTCTCTGTTTTCTCTGCATGAGTCATGGAGATCTCTAGCAGGTTGACATTATCTGGAAAAGAGGTTTTAATTTCATTTTGGATTTTTAAAAGATATGTGCCCCTTTGAATTTGAGTTAAGGTTTGGCTATTGCGGTGATATGAGAAGTGATTGTTGCAATTGTCGACAATGTTATGCTTTCTGGAAAATCAGGTCTTTCGGGATTCTGGGTTTTGAGAATGATCTGCTCAGCCTGGTCAAGTATCTTGTTCTACCTTGAGTTGGGATCCTGATCGCAGCTAGAAAGGCAAATCAGTTACCTTTAGCATGCTATCATGCTGCCATATGGCTCCTTGAATTTTTGAAACACGCGATTTGTTTTCTGGCACAGTTCTTCTATGATTTACATAATCTGGTTTTAACTTTCTGCAACCTTAAAATTTGCAAAATACCTTGATTTGTTGTGAGAATGCAATCAGCTGGATTTGAAAGATCACGTCACAAAATACCTCAAGGGTTCATTTTGGTACGCTGAATGAATATTTTATTAGGAAAAAATGAACAGCTTGCATTAAGATTTGAAAAGATGGAATAGAATAGTTTGGTGTTAAGAGTATACTCTTTAACATTCAAACTTTGAATAGTCATTCTCATGTGAATGATTATTCTTTAAACCGAGGAATTAAAGAAGTCATTCCCTCATGAGCGACGAGAATGGCTATTCTAGGACTATTCCATCCACCTTCTTCCATTTCCATTAAAAGCTATTACTTATACCAAAGGTGCTCTAAAATCTTTCTTTAAGTGGATCTCAGGTAACACCTTTTTTATGCATGTAACTTTGTATATTTTTGTGCTATTTTTCCTTGTTCGTAATCTTGCTGCGTGTTTTCTTTTTTAGTTGTGCCCTTTGCGCTCTAATAAATTTCTTTTGCTTATCAAAAAAGAAGGATCATAACTAAGGTTTCGCTTGACCAAAGCTTAGTGGCCTATGATCATTTGGCCACTTGATGTGAGCATTATCACACTTGATGGGAGCAACATACAAAAGATAAATAGTGTTTGCTTTTCTTTCCTTTTTTAATCAAAATGCAGCCCGTGACAGTTTACTCATCCTTGTCGTCTTCTCCATCATAGTTGAAGGGTAGTGGTACAGACTTGAATGCTCGGAAGTTGCCAACATTGTTCAAATGCTCATTCTCCAGCCTGATAAATCACCAAAATTTAGAAGCTTATAACTTGCACCAACTCTCAACAAGCAGTCCCAATATTTCTTATTAATGTATATTAACATGTAGGAAATTTAATATCAAAATTTGACTGAAAATGTTGTTTACCTGAAGAAATTCCATATCCCACGACGAATGATCTCTAGGCAAGCTACAATGGTGACCAAGGATTCTGCATGTAAGAAAGACACATCAAAACCCAATACAGTTTGCATCCAAGCAAACCTCAGGAAAACATTCAAAACCTGCATTGTCATGAAGTATAAAGATTATTAGTGTCAGATTTTTTATGAAAGTACTCTCCAATGTAAAGTCATTTACTCACCATGGCTACAAAATATACACTTTTGTGAGGTATTAGGAGCTTGTCTCTCAACCAGCGGTTCTTCGATTGCCGTTGCAGAAGGCCCCAGTCAATAACGAGATCCCAGTATGTACTAACAATTGCTGCACAGGCTGAGAAAATCCAGGCTAGCACTCTCCAACCCAATCTCTTGTCAAGACTGTAAGCTGTCCTCATGCAAACAGCCACAATTGTCACAAAATATTTCAGCCCGTTATATGCGTCCCGATAATTTTTCTCTTCAAACCGGCGACGAAGGCACTGAAGAAGAAGAAACAGGAATATATATATAAGTGCCTACAGCATTAATAATCATTCGAGTAGTAGTGAGTGAAGGAAGAAGGTAAGTTTGAGTGCATGCCTGAAGGAGTCGAGACCAGTATGGAATCACAGCAACAATGAACAAGAAAGTTTTATATACGTCGCTTGTTTTGCAAGTGTTCTTTCTGTGTTTGTAGTCTCCCCAACCATAGTAGCAAACGTAGAACTCAAGACTTCTTAGTGCTTGCGCCTGCACAAAAATAACGGTCAGTAGAATGAATTTCTCGATGGACGATAGAAAAGGGAAATTCGTGGAGTGATTCAGCAACCTGGCTTGTCAACTGATCTGCCAAGAAGAAATCCGTGAGTGTGACCTGCAGTGGGAATTGAAGGAAGTCTCAAATGTTAACATACACACACCCCACAGTTCAATTATAATTAGATTTTTCCACCATTTACCTTGTACAAAGGAGCAAAAATACTGTGGAAGAGACATGTGAGGAAGAAGAAACGACCCGTCCGATACATGATGTTGAATGGGCAGAATAATATGATGAGTAAAAGCTGCGGGGAAAGACGTCCAGGATTAGGTTCAGAAATGTGAAAAAAAAAAAAAGAAAGAAAAAAAAATCAGTTTTAAGTTGTATATAATCTTACAAAAACCAAGTTGAGAGGCAAAAGTTCGGTGAAGGAATTGTATTCTAGCGAATGCATGTCAAGGTTTGAGAGCACACTGGCTAGTGCCAGTGCTGCAAGACCAAAACTGAGGAGAAGAACTTCGAGGTACCCAACATCTGTTCCTTCCTTGAATCCAAAAATGAAGGAATAATTGACTCGGTACCGCCTCCAGAAGTATATATTTGCGCCATACATCAGCATGTGCAGAACTATAAATCCAAACAAGCTGCAGTGGGAAGTTTTAAGCGTTTTATATACATACATACATATATATATATATATATATATATTTATTTATTTGGATATTTAATATCCTAGAAATTCAGTTTAAGAAGAAACCTGTAAAGGGGAAACATGTTCTCCATGTACTGGGTGCCACCTTTCGTGTTCATGATAGGGCGGGCACGTATAATCAAAATAAGAGCTACTATCAGAGCTGCTGTGCACCCAGCAAAGAAACCTGGAATTTTTTTCAACGATCAGAATATTCAAGTGAAAGATGTGGATATCCGAATTTTCCATGCGAAGTTCAAATCATAATACTAAATCATCAGAGATCTTACCCATGGAAAATGTTATCCTATGTTTGTCTCTCTTTGCCTTCGGTCTCAGGATGTTCATGGCTTTATTGCGGTTAGAGTTGGAGAAATGCTTGATGAACGTAGCTTCAACCCTTTCCATAAGCTTGGAAACCTGCAATGGCAAATGGCATATCATATTACAAGGGAAGGCACTGGACGAGGTATTATATTTATGTCACTAAAATCATCTTAAAAAATTTCTTTTCTTTTCTTTTCCTCTCTCTCTTTTATGACTATAGAAATCTTACCTCATCAGAGCTGCCAAGGAAGGAGTTATCCACCATTTTCATGTAAGATTTTGATGCCTTCCGTGAAGTAATCTGCAGTGTTAGGCTAAAAGTATAAGGACCAAAATCAATTTCCAAACCCTGTAGGGAAAGAGCAATAGATTTTTGTAGCTTATGGGGCAGGAGTACCTTGTCATATTTCTTCATGATCTTTGAAAATGCCAGTGTATTCAAGAAGCTGTATCATTCATAGCAAATAGTATCTGAATTTAGAAGAAACAGAACGAAAGCTAATAAAATATTATATAAATAAACAAGCGTATGTGTTTTACCTATAGCTCCTTAGAAGCCGAAGCTTCTGGTAAAATTCCACAAAAGCCAACTTAAGTTTTCCTTCAACTTTCTTGAGATTTTCCCTACTGAATTCCAGCTCTGTCTGCAAAGGTTGGAGAAATCCTTTAATGGTTGAACGAGGAGTCTCCTTAGTGATGTTCATTTTCACATGCTCAAGCACTTCCAGTGGAGCTGGTCTAGGGCCCCCGAGCTTCTTGGGCTTCGGTGTTTGAACCTTTTGGTTCACCATTTCGGTCTCCTTCACATCTTTTTCCTCACTCCATTCCTCTGACTGTCCATGGCTGCTCTGTCCACTTTCTTCAATCACGTCCATGCCCACGGCAACTCTTCCTGCTCATACATCATTTGGTTTTAATTTCTTAAAGCAATAATAACTTCATTATACCAAAAAAAAAAAAATTATTGTTACTTGCTCTGGCTCCTCTTGGTGTAGAAGCCGACAAGGCAGCAGTTGAAGCTGAAACATCTGAAGCGAGACGAGACATCTCTACTGACATATCAAAGCTCCCATGAGGATTCTCCACTTTGATCCGAAAAGCAATCAAAGCATCCATTTGCTTATTCAGGGTAGCAGCTTCCTTCATCACCTCCTCCACCTTGGACCTGTAAAACATGTCCACTTTGTTGAATTCATCGTCCAGCCTCTTAAAGTAAATGTTGAATTTCTTTCAAAAGTGTTTTGAGATGATTATAATTCATGTAAATTTCATTTCTTCTAGCCTTTACAGCCAGATGCTGGATATATAGTTTGATTTACATGTTGTTATCACAATGTGGACTTGTTTTTCCATCACTGAACGCTAAAATGGCCCCGTTTAGCAACTCATTTTTTCCCCTAAAAAATAATATAAAAAATCAACATAAATATTCTCAATTTTTTTAAAAATTTTTATAGCACGCCATTCACTTTTTATTACCATTTAAATTTAAAAAATAGTACAAAAAAACCTTCTCTCTCTTTTTTTTTTCTTCACTTTTTACCACTTTTTTTTTCACAAAATTTAAAATTTTATACAATCAGTTTTAACTAGGCATGTTTTCAAAAAGAAGTTTAATCGGGTGTGAACTACACTTTATGAAGCAGATATCACAAATTCGAATCTTTCCTCCTCTTACCCTTACGTGGACATGTAAAAAAAAAAAAAAAAGGTTTTAGCTAGGCATAGTCAACCCAACTTTTACTTGATGAGAACTTTGCAGCTATGTTTTTTTCCACAATGACTTTTTTTTTTCCCCAAAGGACTCTTCAAAAGGTACTTTCAGAGAGCCCCACAGAGAAATTAAAAGATACTTTTAGAAAAAAATTGTTTTTGTATGAAAGTGAAATATGGAAGCATGCACTGATCTTAATTAGAAAATAAGGAGACCTATACAAGGAATATAACTGAAAATAAGTTGTGATTTATTTGTTGACAGACAAATTAATAATTTTCTATTTGTTGCAAAGTTTCTTTCCATTTCTTGATTAATATCCCCTAATATTTTTCTTTTGTTTTTAGTTATGCTACCAATTGACATTTTACATATTTTAAATATTTTTTCATATCAACCATTAAAAAAAAAAAGGTTCTATTAAAAGATGTTACATTGTCCCTTACTTTCAATGTAAAATAAATATAATAAATGAGTTTTTGGGTCAAGCTGTCGGGTCCTATGATTTGTATTTCTTGTCGAGTAGTTTCCAAGCTCTCTGGTCTTTCTTAAAGAAATTCGCCATCAATCAGAGATGGAGGAGGGGGGGGACCGGCTGGGGCCATGGTCCCCCCCAATTGGAAAAGGATCCTCTCCATTTCACTTGAAATGGAGAGGTCTCCATTTAGTCTATTTATTTACCGGACCCCCCCCATTTTAAAAAACAAGAGACCGGTTCCCCTGGAATTTTTTATTTTTTTTATTTTTTCAGCCTTGGTCCGCAGCCACCCAATCGGCAGCCAAGACCAGCTGCAATTGATCGAAATGTCATTGCTCATAAAGCTGCAATGATGGATTTTTCAAATCTGGCAATTCGGCTTAATGCAAGGGAGAATGAGAACGAAGCACTTAAGGCAGAAATAGAACTGTTGTGTAGGTTACTAGGAGAAACTCGGCAGGTGAATAAAAAATTTGTGAAAGACGCCATTACCTTTGGCACACTCAGATTTTTATTCCCTACTGGTATGATATTTCTACATAATGAAGAAAATGTATGATTCAAGTTTAGGGGTATGAAAAAAAATTATTGTACCCCCCAAAAAAATTATTGTTAATAATAATGTCATGACTGTCTAATTTAATAGGAATTCCAATGAATTTTGAGGTACTAATTTAAGTGGTCTTGTAATTTGGATATTATGATTATTCAATATTGAGAATATTATTTGTTAGAATTTAAACATTTAATTAGAGAATATAACATAATTTTAAGCTTAATTCATCATTTTATTTAAGTATCAGTAATTGGAAAGAGAAGAAAAAAATAGAAAAAAGTATCCGTTCATTACACGTTGCCAAAAAAAAAAAAAATTACTTTGGCCCCCCCACATAAAACTTCCTGGCTCCGTCCCTGCCATCGATCGAGAGTTTTCAAACAGATAGTTCAAGCCTCTAGTCCACAGGAATAGTTAAACTGAAGCTTCCATCAGATTTTCCTCGAATTGACAAGACAAGATACGTAGTTGAATTTCCATCAGATTTTGCTCGAAAATGACAAGACAACATACGTAGTTGAATTAAACTTTGGCAGGCGCCTCCTTAAAAGTCATGTTTTACTTTTCAAAAAAAAAAAAAGTCATGCACATACTGCCACATAAACAAAAGCAGATCAGTTGCATAAAATTATCCTACAAGCAGTAGCATAGGATGAAGAAAGAGAAGAAGAAAAATAAGAAACTTCAGAACCCCTGAACTTAGCCGATTTGAAATATCCTCAAACTTGCTACCGATTCACCGAACTTTCAATTGCTCTCAATTTGGACTCATCCGTACAAATTAGGGCACAAAATTTTTTAAAAAGACCAAATTACCCCTGCTTTTTTACAAAAAAAAATTAAAAAAAAAATCTATAAGTTGGAATTTTATACAAAAGTCTCCGTTTAAAATTCACTATTTTAAATTTCAACTTCCAAAATGTTTTTTTTTAAAAAAAAAAAAAAAAATCAAGGGTAATTTGGTCTTTTAAAAAAAATTTGTGCCCTAATTTGTACGGATGGGTCCAAATTGAGAGCAATTGAAAGTTCAAGGGTGTAAATTGAAAGTTTTTTAAGATTAGGGGGATATTTCAAAACGACTAGTAGATCAGGGGGGTTCTGTGAAGTTTCCCCAAAAAATAAAGAAGAAGAGCCACGGTCCAGAGAAAGAAAGAAGAAAATAAGACCCACGGTGACCAACCGGGTCTCCCTCTCCGGCCGTGACCCACAGCGTTGAGTGCTGGGTCTCCCTCTCCAGCTCCGGTTTCCGGCCTTTAAGTAATAAAATTTTTAAGGGTTAACTTTTTTCTTTTAGATTTTAGATTTGATTTCAGAAACAAGTTTTGGTCATTAGAAACAGATTTTGAAGCATTAAAAAGAATTATGGGACATTAAAATTGAATTTTGAGGCGAAATTCGGTGGGTTCGAAGTCGGTCAAGCGGGTCAGAGCCAGCAAGACCCATGCCAATCGGTCAGACCCACTGCCAGCGGTCCAGACCCACGGCCGGCGTGTCTCTGGTTTGCTGGGTTGTTGGGTTTAGGGTTCGCCGACGTGGGTCTCTGGTTGATGTGGGTCTCTAGTCTGCTGGGTTGCTGGGTTTAGGGTCTTTTTGGTATTTTTTCACTTTGTTTTGCTGTTCTTGGTCTCATTTTGATTTTTTGCAATTTTCTTGAATTGATGATGTGTATTCTGTTGATTGGGTCCTATAAAATACCACTTTGCAGGAGGATCTTACCATAGGGGCTCTCTACATAGTTAGGTTATGTTTGGTAAATTTTGTTGCTGTGTGTTGTTTGGATAAAGACGAACAGGAGAGAATTAAGTTTGTTCTAATTTATAAAGGTATAATTGTCATTTTATTTTTTTTGGACAATTTTGTCCTTCAAATAAAAATAAGTAGATCCCCTTGAGTTCATTTGAAACGGAAAGAATTTAAATTTATTTTGTTTGTATAATAATAATAAAAAAAACCTCTCAAAATATAAAAACAAACATACTTTCTAAACAATCTAATATTTACTTTTGTGTGGCTTAGCTTTTCACTATTTGTGTATTTATCCAAGTTTTTACTATTACTGTTATCTCAAAAACTTAAATTAAACATGTAAAATATTTAAATGAAACAGAAAAATAATTATTAATACAAAACTCAAATTGGAAATAATAAATTTATTCATCTATTTAATATTCAAATACCATTATGGAATTAATAGATTATAACAAGTTGTGTCAATGTGACTATTTTTATTTAGGTCCCATTTGGAATTAATAGATTATAATAAGCTGTGTCGATGTGATTATTTTTATTTAGGTCTCATTTGGTTTGTGAAATAGATTTTTAGAATGAAAATGCTATTCATATGGAATAGTCGTTTTTTTATTTGGTAGCTGTCTATGAATAACTATTCCTCTTAAAAAAAAAAAAAAAAAGGAATAAGAGGAGGAAGAATAGGTATATATTCATGAGGGAATAAAAAAGGTTTCCAAAAAAGCCAAAAAAATCTCAAACTTTAAAAAAGAATAGGATGGATTCTTATTTGGGTGGTCTCGGCCACCCTCGATGATGGCACCACCGGAGGTGGCGAGCCCCGTGCTTGTTGTGGATGGCCAATTTTGTTGTTGTGTGTTTTGTTTGAATATAGTTTGTTATATTTATAAAGATACAATTGTCATTTCATATTTTTTGGACAATTTTACCCTTCAAATAAAACTAGTTGGATTTTTTTAACAAAAATCATGAGTATTTTGGTCTTTTTAGGTATTGCCGTTAGAAGTTAAAGGCTAAATCCGATGAAGGGTTTTAATTGACTGAAATTGAAAGTTTAATGATTCAAATTGAGAAATTTTGAAGTTTAAGTACTTGTCAAAACGAGCAGTAATTTAAGGGTTTAAAGTGAAATTTATCCTTAAAATAATTACTTTATTTTGTAACCTCTTCTATTCTCAATAAATCCAAAAAAGAGGTTGTTGAGATTAAATAGAAGTTAGAGAAATTTCAAAAATTGCGTAGAAGCTTCAGTACAATTAGTAGCATGAATGATATTTAGATTGGGTCGTCGAAATGAGGGACGACACCGGAGTCAACGCAGGAAAACGAAAGAGCGATGAAAAATTCAACGAAGTGCATGCGGACTTCAGCGACGGACGGTGCATGTAAAACGACACAATCAACCAATCGAATAATCTTCAGAGGTTAATGATGATGATGATTATTTTTTTTTCTAATAATGATGATGATCTTATCACAAGCTATTTCTTTAAAATTTTAGACTTATCACAAGCTAGGCATAAGTATCTAGATATTATTTTGGTTGAGACTCGTTATTTGTCTTTTTTTTTAAAAAAAGATAATAATAATATTGGTTCCAGACGACCTACATGGATAAAAATCTACATTCAATTTCTTTAAAATTTTAGACTTTCAAATTATGTAATTTAAGTCATTTTTAAGTATCAAAACACTTGAAAAATGCTGCCTATTAAAAGGGTTTTGCATGTTATTGAGATGAGAGCCCTTATGGTCTAGTCTTCTTGCAAAAGCGGTGCTTTACTGCACTCAATGAACAGAAGTCGCATCATCATTTTCAAAAAATTGTAAAAAATCAAAATAAGAACATAACCAGCAAATCAAAGTGAAAAAAAAAATACAAAAAAGACCTTAACACCAATAGACCCACAGACTAGACCCAGGCGGTGGAGTTACATTGTTGGGTGCGCTTGACCCACAAGGCCGTGGCCGTGGATTTGAACTGAAAAAGCCATGGATCTGAACTGAAAGAGTCGTGGCCGTGGCTGTGAAAAACACAAAGATGTGTTTTTTTTTTGTGGGTCTGGTTGGCCATTACCCGCCATGGGTCACCATCTCCGGCGATATGATTCTAATGTCTAAAAGCTCGTTTATAATGCCTCAAAAATTGATTCTATTGCCACAAAACTCGTTTTTAATGTTTCAAAACTTAATTTTGGATTCAAAACTAAAACCTAGAGGAGAAGGTTAACCCCTTTTGAGATTTTATCATCCTAAAATCAAAGCCATTTTATCACCCTAAAATCACCGGAGCCATGTGAAAAACCAAAGAAAAACCAAAAAACTAGATCCATCGGAGTAAGACCCATAAGAAAAAACCAAAAAAGCATACCCATTGGAGCAAAAATCAGACCCACTATGTTTCAGCAAACCCATGGCCGGCGAGACCCAACTGTGGATCTCGGTGGCTGGCCAGATCCAGGCCGGCCATGAGTCTGCAAACCAACGGACCCAGCCTCTAGTTTCTTCCTTTGACGAAGGGGTCATCGTCTTTCTATATTTTCTTTCTTTTTTCAGCATTTCCTTTTCTTTCTATCTAGTGTATTTGGGCTTATTACATTTTGGTGCAATTGCTTAGGTGTCAGCTAGGGATTGAGTGCTGTAAAACCAGCCTTTTAAGGCTCATCCGGACCAAAATTTAATTCTATTGAGATAACCAAAAAGAAATTTCCCTTCCAAAAGTATCTTCACTTTTGTAAGAATGCTTATTCTTTATAAAATAAAATAATAATAATAATAATTTTTTTCTCAAAGCTTTTTAATTAATAACATAGAGAGCAATAATAACTTGATGCAATTATACTTAATTCTCAACGGTACCATACCATATTTTTAATAGGTGATGTTTTTCAAGTTCCCATGCCATTGAATATTTATTAACACTAGATTAATTTCCATCTAAGCCTTTTTAAAATAAAAGTTAGTATCACCATTGAAATGGGGTATTGCCTCCTGTAGGTTAACATTTGGTCCTTAAAATGAAAATCAAAGTTTAAACTTGTTTGACCTTAACAATCCTTTCTCCAATTACACCAAAGAAGACATCCCTTTAAACTAGAATTATTGTATACACTTGATTTAAAGTAGTTAGCTGTCCATTGTTTAAAATAGAGAATTAAGAGTACTCTCAATGGTTTAGGGTGCATTTAGTATTACGATTTCGTAGACAAAAAATACAATTTTAATCTAAATTGCAGAGTGTTTGTTCTGGTACCAGTGGTGGTACCATGATTTTTGGTCGTGAAGAGATGTTCCTAGAAAATTCTTTGATTGTTTTTCTCATTTAAGAGTCTGTTTAGGTTTGTGATTTCAACATGTGCAACTTTAAAAAGTGATGTATAAAAGCGCAATTAGATATTTGGCAAAATCGTAATTTGGCCTTTAAAAAAAGCTGTTTTCATTTAAAATTGTGTTTTTTTCAAATGAGTCCCTACTATGCAGTCATGCTGCAAAAGGAGTCTTTTGCAGCATCCATTCTTGTGGTGACACATCATCAAGCTCATTTTGACAAAATGAAATCAAAATACCAAATAATAACAAACAAATAACCAAACCACCTGCTCCAACGACAGAAAATCCACCGGTGACGGCAAACCCACACCAAACACACGTGGCTGGGTCACGGCCAAACCTAGTCATGGGTCACCTTTCCGGTGACTTTGGGTCACCCTCTCCTGCCGACTTTTCTGCCAAACCCAGCCTCAAAAATTGATTATAATGCCTCAAAAATCCATTCTAATGCTACGAAATTTGTTTATAATGCATAAAAAATTGATTCTAATGCCACAAAACTTGTTTCTAATACCTCAAAACTCAATTTTGGATTCAAAATTAAAACCTAAAGAGGAAGGTTAACCCTTTTTGAGATTTTATCACCCTAAAATTGAAGATCACAGCGCTGGAGCCATGCTATCGCTATCACTCACGGCTTTGGAGCCATGTGAAAAACCTAAAAAACCAGACCCAAACCGGAGCAAGACCCATAAAAAATCAGACCCATCGAAGCAAAACCCATGTTGCCAGCATTTCAGCAAACCCAAATTTATGAAATCGTGATGAATGGAAGTGATTGAGCTTTTATCACTTTTTTGGCTTCAGAATAGCTAAAGTGAACAAATTTATGTATGTTGGTACACTCAAAGTGCAAAGATATAAGAGAAAGGGTCTTTTGAAGTGTTACTGTAAATGTGGGACTCTTGTCCCACATTGGTAAGATTGGGGAGCCTTCTCCCCTCTAGCCTTCTATATATATAAGGAGCCCTAATGTAATACACCTCTCAATATAAACATCACACTACTCAATACAATGTAGTCTTTACATATGCTTCTCTCTCTCTCTCTTTCTCTTTTGTTTCATTCTTTTGCTTTATAATATATTCAACATGGAATCAGAGCCAATTTCTTCCAATAAACGTTCTAGCGCTCCCTTTGACAACCTCAAAATTCTAGTTGTCCACGCGCTGTCATCAACCTTTAATCCGGTGCTCCTTTTGGCGACCTCCCAAATCAAGTCGTCTGCATGTCTTCAAGTGATTTTTCACTCAAAACGCTCCTTCGGCAGTCCTGCCCAAGCCAATCGTAATGCCATGCGGCTTTGTCTGTTTCTGTCTGTGAGACAACGCGCCGCCGCCGTGCCTCCTCTCGGCCAAATAACCACCAAAAGTGGTGTCTTGGCCCCAGGACAGTGGATCTGTGCATTTTCAGCCAATTCCAACGATGCACGCGCCACCTACAGAAACTGTCGAAACTTCCTCACTCCACACACCATTGTTGCCCCTCCACGTGCCACCATGTTGGCCGGATCATCTAGTTTTCCGCACTGCTCCACAGATCTAGCGTTGATAGTCACATCGCCATAAAGCATGCCGCCATAGCACACCAATTTAGGCCCAAATTAAACCGGCCCACTTGTCAACTTGGCTCTACAACCCGATTCATTGGGTCCATCATCCGGTTTGGTCAACTTGATCTCCTAATCCGAACCGTATCTATCCAAGTCATTCGATCCAATCCAATACCGGTTTCTAACTGGGTCATCGAGGTTCAAACATGATCCATTCAAGCCACTCCAACTTGATCCAAAACCGGTTCCAACCGGATCATTTGGGTTCAAGTCGGATTCTCAACCTGGTCCAATACCGGTTTTCTAAACCGGGTCACCGAGTCAAGTTCTCCAAATCAATTCATTTGTCAACCTAGATCCAACAGGTTAGACCAGGTTCATATTTCATTGTGGGTCAACCATTTTAAATTGTCCTTGGGTTGTTGCCAAAATATTAGCCCATTTAATCGGCCCAATACAAGTCTCAAGCCCAATCTTTTTGGGTCTAGTAGCCACCTCCAGCCACCAGCTGCCGTTGCAAGCCGCCATCCACAGCCTTTGGCCACCCAACTCCGGCCACCTCCGGCAAGTTTTCTGGCGGACTTAAAAAAAATTAGGTATTTTTTTAATGTGTTTTTATCTCTGCTTTTGTTTCCTAACCTCAATGTTTAGACACATTGAGTTTGAGGAGATGTTAGTATATATATGAGACTCTTGTCCCACATTGGTAAGATTGGGGAGCCTTCTCCCCTCTAGCCTCCTATATAAGGAGCCCTCATGTAATACACCTCTCAATATAAACACCACACTACTCAATACAATGTAGTCCTTACATATGCTTCCGCTATCTTTCTTTTTTCTATGTTTCATTCTTCTGCTTTATAATATATTCAACATGAAGAATCATTTTCTTCAGCTTACCTTATTATTGCTTCTATGTTCAACTGTTTTTGTATATTGTTTCTGTTACATTACTTCCATGTTACCTTTTTTTGTTTTTTTTTTTCTCTGATTCCATTTGGATTATTGAACGGAGCTTCGTGAAATTGTTATAATATTTGATGGTGTATTACTGGGTTCTATTAGGTTAGTTCCAACATATGTGGCAATTCGGTTTCCATGGCTATTCCATATACATCTCCCTTTTCTTTGTTTTAGGTTGAAAGTAATTAAGACTCAGCTTGTGTAGCTAAGGGCATTGTGTGTACAAAGGATTCCATGCTGACTAACAGGTGCTACTAGTGGGGTTTGCAAACACGTCAATATTAAAAAATGAGGATGCTACTGGTCAACTGCAGAGTTCTATGCTATTTAGGTAATTAGACTGTCCATTGTTGTTTCTATCTGTTTTCTCTGCATGAGTCATGGAGATCTCTAGCAGGTTGATGTTATCTGGAAAAGAGGTTTTAACGTCATTTTGGATTTTAAAAGATATGTGCCCCTTTGAATTTGAATTAAGGTTTGGCAATTGCGGTGCTATGAGAAGTGATTGTTGCAATTGTCGACAATGTTATGCTTTGTGGAAAATCAAGTCTTTTGGGATTCTGGGTTTTGAGAATGATCTGCTAAGGCCTGCTTAGCCTGGTCAAGTATCTTGTTCTACCTTGAGTTGGGATCCTGATCACAACTAGAAAGGCAAATCAGTTACCTTTAGTATGCTACCATGCTGCCATATGGCTCCATGAATTTTTGAAACGCTGTTTTTTCTGGCATGGTTCTTTTATGATTTACATAATTTGGTTTTAACTTTCTGCGACCTTAAAAGTTAGCAAAATACCTTGATTTGTTGTGAGAATGCAATCAGCTGGATTTGAAAGATCATGTCACAAAATACTTCAAGGGTCCATTTTGGTACGCCGAATGACTATTCCATTGGGAAAAATGAATAGCTTGTACGCGGAATGACTATTGTATATTTTGTGCTCTTTTTCCTTGTTCCTAATCTTGCTGCGTGTTTTCTCTTTCAGTTGTGCCCTTTGCGCTTCTAATAAATTTCTTTTTCTTATCAAAAAAGGAAGATCATAACTAAGATTTTGCTTGACCAAAGCTTAGTGGCCTTATCATTGGCCACTTGATGTGAGCAACATATATACAACCTTGAGATAAATAGTGTTTGCCTTTTTTTTTTTTAACCAAAATGCAGTCCGTGACAGTCTATTCATCCTTGTCGTCATCTCCATCATAGTTGAAGGGCAGTGGTACAGACTTAAATGCCCGGAAGTTGCCAACATTGTTCAAATGCTCATTCTCCAGCCTGATAAATCACCAAAATTTAGAAGCTTATAACTTGCACCAACTCTCACCAAGCAGTCCCAATACTTCTTATTAGCGTAAATTAACACATAGGAACTTTAATATCAAAATTTGACTAAAATGTTGTTTACCTGAAGAAATTCCATATCCCACGACGAATGATCTCTAGGCAGGCTACAATGGTGACCAAGGATTCTTCATGTAAGAAAGACACCTCAAAACCCAATACAGTTTGCATCCAACTGGTGATATTATGGGTTTTTTAAGGAATTAGAATTTAAAAGGGACTCGACCACACAAAATTGACAGGTCAACGATGACGATTATTTTTTTATTTATTGTTTCTAATAATGATGATGATCTTATCAGGCATATTATCAAGATAATAATAATAAAAAAATTTCTTCCAAAAGGTTTTATTTTCACTTTTATAAAACGTTTATTCTTCATAAAATAAAAAATAATAATTTTTCTCAAATTTTAATTAATAACATAGAGAGCAATAATAACTTGATGCAATTATACTCAATTCTCAATAATAGTATATACTTTTAATATGTGACATTTTTCAAGTGTTTTGATGTCTAAAAATAATCAAATTGCATATTTTGAGAATCTACTATTAAAGAAATAGTAAATTTGTAATATATATATATAAATGAAATTGGACGAAAAATAGCATTTCCCTTTTGATTTAGGCGCCATTGAATATTTATTAACACTAGATTAATGTCCATCTAAGCCTTTTAAAATCAAAGTTAATATCACCATTGAAATGGGGTATTGCCTCTTGTAGGTTAACATTTGCTCCTTAAAATGAAAATCAAAGTTTAAGCTTGATTACCAAGTCAAACAAGCTTAACAATCCTTGCTCCAATTACACCGAAGAAGACATCTCTTTAAACTAGAATTCTTGTATACACTTGATTTAAAGTAGTTTAGCTGTCCATTATCGTTGAGCATATCCAATGACTTATCTAAATGTTTATTTAAAATAGCAAATTAAGAATACTCTCAATGGCTTAGGGTGCGTTTGCAGAGTATTTGTTATGGTATTAGTGGTGGTGCCATGATTTTTGGTATGCAGAGATGTTTCTGGAAAATTCTTTGATTGTTTTTCTCATTTAAGAGCCTATTTGGATTTGTGATTTCAAAAAGTGTGATTTTAACATGTGCGATTTTAAAAATTGATTTATAAAAAGCAATTAAGTATTTGACAAAATTGTAATTTAGCCTTTAAAAGCGTAGTTTATCATTCAAAATTGTGTTTTTCAAAAATACCTACTTTGAAAACACAAATTTTCAAATAATCTATTTTTTACGATTTGATTTAAAAGCATATTTTTTGTCAGGGCTATAAGTTTGACTTAAAAAAAATATTAAAAAAAAAAATGTTGGCTTATAATGGATTCAAAGCCCAAGCCCAAGCCGCAAAGCAGAAGGCCTTAAAAAAGTCATCATGGCAACAAGCCCAGGAAGGTGAAACTTGAATGGAAAAGTAGCGTTTGGCATCGTAGATCACCCACCTGCCCGAGAAATGGCAAAAGGCAATCCACAGCCACAAGCTATAAAATCGACCCACAATGTCATCTCATCTCATCTCACCACATTGATAAGCTCAAAGACGAAGAGAGATCGAAGGAGAGGGAGAGACAATGGTCAATCCCTTCACATTATCTCCATCCTCAACGTTCCTCTCCCCTACCAAAACCCTCAAACGCTTTTCCGCTCTAACCCATTCAAAAAGACAACCAAGGTCTCTCTCTGTGACCGTTACCTCACTCCACAAACCTGGCCCCGACATTGACTCATCCCATTTGCCGCCGAACGTCCAGACCTTCTGGCAATGGCTGCGCGACGAAGGCGTTGTGTCCGCCAAGGCTCCGGCCAGGCCGGCTCTGGTCCAGGAAGGCCTGGGCCTCGTTGCTCAGAGAGACCTCGCTCGGAACGAGGTCGTTCTGGAGGTCCCCAAGAGGTTATGGATCAACCCAGATGCTGTGGCGGCCTCCGATATTGGGAGTGTAGCGACCTGAAGCCCTGGGTGTCTGTGGCTCTGTTTCTGATCAGAGAGAAGCTCAAAAGCGACTCTCCGTGGCGTTATTACCTCGATGTTCTTCCGGAGTACACGAATTCCACCATATATTGGTGGGTTTGGCTTACTTTTGGTTGCCTGTCATTTTTATGTTCAAACTCCGTGGTTTCAATGGATTTGAAATTGTGGGGTTGATGAATGTGGTTTAATGGTTCCAGTGCAGGTCAGAAGAGGAACTGGCTGAACTTCAAGGTCAGTGTAGTTGCTGTTTAGCATTGATCTTTCAAGTTTTATTATTATGTTAGGCTCAGTGTTTAAACTTTCTAAGGTTTCAACTATGGTTAGCTTCATCTACAGAGCATTAAGAATGGTGCTTCAAGTCCTATGGGAGACTTGAAGCTATCACGGGAGTAATCCAAGTCTTTTTACCCTAACCAATGTGTCTTCTTATATGTGAAGACTGTGTTATATTCATTTCGAAATTTCTAATGTATATATTCAACTGCATTTGTTTGGTTTGCCAATGGATGAAATTCGCCTATGTTTCCTTAAGTAATGTATTAGACCGTAATGTGGCTTTGATGATGATAGATGTCATAATCTGATATGCAGAATCCCTTTTATCTTGCCTTTTGTTATTGAATTGGATTGAACTGACTTTTCCAGGAACTCAACTTTTGAGCACGACGTTGAGTGTGAAAGAATATGTGCAAAATGAATTTCTAAAAGTGGAAGAAGAAATCATATCCCCTCACAAGCAGATTTTTCCATCTCCTATAACACTGGATGACTTCTTTTGGGCATTTGGAATACTCAGATCGAGGGCATTTTCACGCCTACGTGGTCAAAATCTTGTTTTGATCCCCCTTGCAGACTTGGTAAAGCATTTTTTTCCCTCTTCAAATTAGTTTTCAGTGGCAATCTTTCTGACTTCTGAATTATCAGTAACTCTAATCTGTATGAAAAAATGACATAAGGTCTCCTCCTACAATTTGTCATGGACCCTGAGATTCCTAAATTTTTTTTAAGAAAAATGTCATGGATCCTAAGTATTTTGATCACATTTATATTTTTCCATAACCAAAAAAAAAAAAACTCTCTAGGTTATCCTGGAATTAATTATTTAATAATGAAGGAAATTAGCGTTTGCTGATCATCTCCATGAGCTTGAAGCCTGTTAAAAACTGTTTTGCTAAAAGCTGCATTGGACATCCCATAATGCATGCTCGAGAATGTCACTGAGTATAGAATTTAAATTCAAGCTACTTGGGTTACAAATAGCAGTGAAGAGGTGATGCTTGCATATGAGGCACTTGCATAGAACTTTGGTCTCAAGGAAGTGTCCCACAAAGCTTTACTAAAAAAGTAAAAAATAAAAAATAAAGGGTGTATTTACTATTTTCACTATCAGATTAAAATAGGTCACTACAGGCAATGCTATTGTCACTTTCATGTGATGCGCTAAACTGCCTCTAGTTGGAAATTTAACTTTATCAGGACCTACTTATGAATCAGATTAACCATAGCCCCAGCATAACCACAGAAGATCATGCATGGGAGATTAAAGGAGCAGCAGGTCTCTTCTCTTGGGATACCTTATTTTCACTACGGACCCCTGTTTCTGTCAAGGCTGGTGAGCAGGTGAAGTATTCGAGTTTCCAATGTTTCTTATGTATCCAGTTCCATTGGCATCCCATATATCTGAGCACATATACTTTTTTCCGTTTGACAAATCATAGTAATTTCAGAATCATCGACAAGTTGGACAGCATCAATGCCGAATACGTATTTATAAATCTAGTCATTTTTTGTGTTGAGACGAGGTGATATGTGCCAAAAGAAGTGGCATCATGAGTCAATACTAATAAGGAGTGAACTAAGAAACATTGCCATTTTGATATCCTGAAATCCATGACTTCTCCTTTCAAGTTTACATGATTAACCCTTCCCTTATGAATGAGGTCTGATTTTATATTGTTAATATGTGACAATTGGAAGTTATGTCAACAGGTTATGATCCAATACGACATAAACAAGAGCAACGCTGACCTGGCTCTGGACTATGGGTTCATAGAATCCAAGGCAGATCGCAATGCTTTTACTCTAACACTAGAAATATCTGAGTCGGACCCATTTTTTGGGGACAAGCTGGATATTGCTGAGTCAAATGGTTTGGGTGAGACTGCATACTTCGATATTGTTTTCGACCGTCCACTTCCACCAACAATGCTTCAATATCTGCGGCTGGTAGCACTTGGGAGCACCGATGCTTTCTTGTTAGAATCTATTTTCAGAAACTCTGTCTGGGGCCACCTTGAGTTGCCTGTAAGCCGTGCCAATGAAGAGCTCATATGCCAAGTGGTCCGAGATGCATGCAAATCTGCTCTTTCTGCCTATCATACCACCATTGAAGAGGTAAACTTTTGCCCTCCATTTAATTTCTGGTTACTAATTACTTCTCATATGATGTTATCAATTGCTTTCATGGGTTATACATGCATATGGAGTTGATGCAGAAAACCATTAGTTAAATAGGTTCAACCTATCAGGAGTTCACATCATAAGGATGACTTTATGTAGTTTAAGTTGAGTTTTTTATATCACATATTCAAATCAAATTCCTCTCAACCACAGGCGGGTGAAGTGTAATCACCCCAAAGAAAAAATATGAAATTTTTATATATTAGGGTCTCCTGAACACACGCTATAGGTTGCATCAGATATCTGCTTGGTAAAATGCCATCCCATGCACAGCATTTATAATGGTAGGTCATTATGTGGCATCTTAGCGATATTCATCTTTTAAGATGATGCTTGTTTTAAGAATACCAAGCTCAATGAGTCCCAACCACTTGAATCAGCTAAGCATATCAATTGTTAAATAAAATGTTATACTGACCTCCCTTCATGGCGTTGTCAGGAGCCACGGCCCCTTTTTTTATTTTTCTTTTTGTGTTTTCCCCTGGTCCCGGGGCAACTAAAACTCTTTTGAAATTTGAGAGCAATGGTGTCTACCCAATCAATCTGAACCCATGATAACTAAATAGATATTTGAATTGCAGGATGAGAAGTTAAAAGGAGAAAATCTTGATCCAAGGCTAGAAATCGCAGTTGGAATAAGAGAAGGTGAGAAGAAGGTGCTCCATCAAATTGATGAGACCTTCAAGGCTAGGGAATCAGAATTGGATGAGCTGGAGTATTACCAAGAAAGGAGGCTGAAGGATCTTGGTCTATGTGGGGAGCTAGGTGATATCATCTTCTGGGAGCCCAAGTAGGGCTAAGTCTGTCAACCCAAACTGTGATTGGTACCTCAATGAAACCTTTCTGGAGTTCTCTTACGAGGGGATAAAAGGAAACACCCAATAGACAACATTTTATACGCTGCAGTTATCTCTCATCAATTGTCTAAATTGGGTGTACGATTGAGCATCCATTGAGCTTACTTCTACTGTCTAGTTTATACTTGTACGTCCAGAGCAGCAAGTTCCTAGTTGAGCTACAATCTTTCTTAATGGCTAACATACAGTAGGATTAACAATTTTTTACATGAACTGCAAACACGACACAAATTTAACACAAACTTTGCAAATTAGGGTTGAAAGGGTTTAATTAAATAGATCGGATTAAAATTGACCTATATAATCTTATAACCATGCCTCGAGAAATTAAAACTTAACACTTGATATTTAGGCTTGACAATTTTTGATACGACTCAAGAACTTGACCTGAACTCATTATGTAATTAGTTAGTTAAAGTTGAAAAGTCTGATAAATTTGATTAAATAAATCATATTAGAGCTAACCTTTATTGTCCAATATTTATGTTATCACGATCCAAACAAGTGCCATGACCCGAGATCAGAAAGCTGATCCAAAACCCTTACGGTACATTTCATCAAATGGGTCCTGTTAATGGATTTTTGCACGTATGGCACATGATCAACCAGACCATAATTAAATCACTCTCCAGTTATATTTACATTGCAAATTAAGCTTAATTGAGATGTCTACAAGCCCTTGGATTGCATGACTACAATATAGCATGTCAAAAATTTGAAAAAGGTTATATATCACAATTTTACCTCTCAACTATTTCAATAATGTTGATGTGTCACTTTTAACTAAATCTTCAATTTTTATTTATTTATTTTTTTCCACAAAAACTAGTCCAAAAGTATGCTAGGACTGCCCATCCCATCAAATATGGACGCCCCAAAAAGGAAATAAGCCAGGAGGCAATGCTAACTTCATTTCCATTCATCACTGATTCGGAACAAGCCTTTCGAGTGGGACAACTTTTTGGATAATGATCTACAATATCGGATATATTTTTACTGTGGAATTATATGAAAGCCAATGAACACATCAACCGGACGAGAACAAATAAATATATAAACGAATAATAATAATAATAATAATAAACATTTTGACACTGAAATGGGCACTCAACTGTTCTTTTCTGCCGTTTGGTGCAAAACCTTCAGTTAAGCGCGTATGCATGGTTATGAGCCTTCTCTTCTCCATATCTACGAAAAAATTCAGTGGTTGCAGTCACCTTGTTTTACTTGAGTCGCCAGGGCCTAGCAAGTCATCACAATTTGTTCCCACACAAAGGCACTCCTGCGGATTTGCATAGAAGTAATCTTCCTCCTTTGGCTTGTCTACAGTAACCCTACGACGCATTGGCTGCCCCATTCTTTTCTCATGAGCCAATCGAACAGCGACTATGAAATCATTCCATGCAAGTGTTCCATTCTGATGCATATCCAATAACTCTACAAGCCTTTTCCGATCCAATTGGATGGTTTTTTTAAACCCAAGATACCTGCAAGATATCTGATTAGAAATGTCTTCAACATCACCGAAAAAGTCACCTTTCTGAGAGCGGTATACAAACAAACCTGCGGTGGCCTTCCACAACTTTTGCCATGTTTCCATCGTAGGTGGGAATGAAAGTGTTACTGGCTACTGAAACCATAAAATCTAAAGCTGCCATTTGAGATGAATGATTCTGGAATTGTTGCAACTCCCCTGGGGCTAGCAACATTTCCTTTTTCACCTGAAAATTGTTATGGGGTCCCAGATCTTAGAAGAATCATAGGCAAACAAAATGGGGAGTTCATATATTACTGTCAAGAAGCTTATCGCTAAAGCTAAAAGGGAGATGATACAAATACTCAATAGAACAAACAGGCATATTCTACAGTTAGGTCCAACCACTTGATGGAGCCCAGATGAGGTTCTCTAAAAAAGGTAAGTGCAGGAGAAATAATCTAAATGATCCGACTGTTTGTCAATTATATGGGCAAACCCATAGAAGGCATGCTTGATCATCAGCATGTAACAAGCATCAAAACACTTAAAGGTTTCAATATTTCCACTGAGGTCATCTAAATTAGAATAACTCAGAGACAATGAACAAAAGCAGAATGGTTTTCTCTACCATTAAAGGGTGATAATATCACACGCAGAATCATAGAGAGAGAAAAAGTTAAGGCAAGATGCAGAATAGAAAAAGACTCACAGTTCGTGGAAATGCAGCTCTTAGCGCTGCGAGTCTCCGATCACTGCCATAAATCTCACCAGCTGCGATATAAATCTGTGTGTTCTTATCGAAACCCAATGCCTGCAAAATTAACGCCATCTCCTCTGGTGTCAGAGGACACAAACCCTGTGCTCTCCTCTTGTCTGACACTATCTCTTTCTCTCTCCACCAAGGGTATGTATACCTGGATGAAAAGGTGCAATATGATGAATACACACTACTTTGACCGGAAGACACTTTTATAGATTTGATGAAAAGAATAAATACAGTTTTGTCAGGAGGGATCATAAATAAATTTATTTCCCCTCCAAGTGGTAGAAACCTGAGTTAGATTCAGAAACAAATAAGGCAGGAACCACACTTGTTGCACTAGACACTAGACAGGAAGTTGCTCGATTAGGCCATTTCTGATTATCCAGTTGAATCATCACAGATTTGGCATCCTTTCTAAATACATGATGCATTATAATAAAGAAAAAATTTCAGATCATTTGACCACAAAACTATGACCATACTATAATTTTCTTTCCCTTTGTTCTATTCATCACCTAGCAAATATTCACTGTACAATCTCTTTTACAAGTTAACCACTTCATAAGCAAAGTGTACTTATGCAAAACATTTGTCAGGTTCTTCAAATGTGCATTCCAGAAGGGATAAAAAAAAAAAAGTAAACTCCCAAACAACAAACCTCATCCGCTTGAGCTCCTCAGCTTCTTCCTCAGTGCAGCCATGAGTACAACCTGAGAAAGCCAACATGTCCATCTCGTATCTTAGATGCAAAGCCAGGAAAGGTCCCTTTTCTTGAAGCATATGAACCAATTTGTACCCCAAAGTCTCAATCTGAGGAGTGAATTTCAGTGCCTGGAAATTAACACGACATCTGAGTTTTTGAAGATCAAGTGGGATCCCATTGTTTGCCAAACGTGCATCTGTTTTGTTAAAGTGCAAGACCTTATGCTTGCCAAAAAGTGGAAGAATCTGCACAATGGAATCAAAGACATAGGATCAGGATGAATCACCAAAATAAAACGGATCAACCCATTCATTCATCAAAAGACTCCACAGTTCACTTTTCCTTAGCATGTTTGGTGGGTGGGGGGAAGAAGAAAAAAAGGGGGGAGGAAGGGGGGCATGTTTACATTGATATCCCATATTGGGTTTTACTCCACTTTCACTTTAATATCAGGAGCACTGACTTGCATTGAAGTGAACTGGAAATGGTAAATAGCTACTCTTCAGTGCAGTGGAACAAGAAAAAGTCAAAGACTGACAGGATTATTGATAACTACAAGGCTAGCAGGGTTCTTAAAATTAACACCTTAATATCGAGATCTTAATTGGTGCCGACATCATAATTTGGTAATCTGCGAACGCTACAAATGGATTTTTTAAAGAGACCAAGCACGCATAGTGATCTCTCCAATGTTCAAGGACCTCCTCAAAGAAATATCTTTTGCACCCCCAAAAAGTTCTGCAGGGGGGGAGCACTTTCAAAAGGATTAAATGAAAACAGGTTTTCAACCCAAATCCACTCAATTTTAGCTAAGCAACCAGGAATTTTCCATTTATTCAAACTATCAATGTCCTTGAATTGTACTCCTCTTTTTCTTTTTCTTTTCATCTTATTACTGAAAACCAATGTTTGTAAATTGTAATTACATAAGCAGCTAAGCACTACACTAATAAGATAGACAGGAATTTTCATTTCTTCTTTTCCTTTTTGCTGGGGAGAGGTAGTTTGAAAGCAAAGACAATAATACAGTAAGAGGTCACAGATACTGACTACTTTCTCTTGACTCTATTGGTACATTAATAACTTTTTCTTTTTTCTTTTTTTTTTTTTATAATTAATACCCAGTCTTATTAAAAAGTAAAGACAATAATACAGTAAGAGGTCACAGATATTGACTACTTTCTCTTGACTCTATTGGTATATTAATGACTCTTTTTTTTTTTTATAATTAATACCCAGTCTTATTAAAAAGTGAAAGGCGCCCCTAAATATATAGGAAGTACACAAAAAGGACACCAAAACAGGAAAAGCAAACCGGTACTTCTAAAACGATACTCGTTAAAACTTCCAAATGAACACATGCGTGCATGTAGGTACATATTGACTTGTAGAATTACATTCATTGCCAATTTTATAAGCTTTTCTGAACATATATGTAGACATACTCCACCTTACAAAGCAAACCTCAAAAACTGATAATTCCACTAGCCCAAATAGAAGTGGAACCACTGGATTTATATAAGGGGTCCTCAAAAGGAGAGGATATTAAAATCTCAGAGTGAGTCTATAATCAGCAAATAATTATCTCTCGGTAAACATCATTCAAGTAATGACCCCTGAAAATCAACCCATCTAGACAAGAAATTCTGTGACAAGCCAAAAGAAAAAGGTACAATAAAGAAGGAACCAACGCTGCCCTTAAAGAAATGTGTAAAAGATTTCTTTAAGCAGCATCTCCTTACCGTGTCCATTATGGCAACATGTTTTACAGGAGCATTACAACATTAGATGGATACCAGGAATTATGCTAAGCTGACTGTTTTGACATTGACCAAGGTCTAAATACATCATGATAAACCGATAATAATCTAAACTATAACAAAAATTCCAGTGTTCTAACTGATGTCCACAGCATGAGGATAAATAAATTTGCTATTTGGCCAAAGGGGTGGCATTTAACAATTTCCATCAAAAAATGTGCAGGGACCTATTTATTATTTTTACATACCACAAGGAGCTCTCAGAACATTATTATTCAGGATTCCTTAATCCTCATGGTCCTAGTAAATCCCAATATAGCCTCATATCCGACTTTTGTTAAGAA
This sequence comes from Carpinus viminea, assembly GCA_013348765.1. Taxonomy (NCBI): domain Eukaryota; kingdom Viridiplantae; phylum Streptophyta; class Magnoliopsida; order Fagales; family Betulaceae; genus Carpinus; species Carpinus viminea. The sequence goes on from CP054671.1 coordinate 5,857,288, forward strand.
AATCCACGAGAAAAAGGGAAAGCTCAAGAGGAAGAATTAAATGGGACCTTAATCTTCTCATAGAACCTTCCCCACAAAGATCATTACTCCCCTTTGCACCAAAAATGTACAGACTTCCAACATTTTTTTGGGTCCATCAAGAACGTTGGTCAGATAACCCACACATGTCAAACAAGCCAAGTAAAGCTCAAGTTTCAATTTCATTCTTAACAAACCAGGGGGCAGAAGTATTTTCAATAACCTGATCAAAGATAAATCTACCTGTAAGCTGTGAACTTGATAAGTAACATAATTTTTTGCCGATTAAATACAAAGTAGTGAAAAGTACACAAACCTGTTGTAAGTAATATTTTTCATTTGACCAGCTAACAGGAGGCATCTCAAGTGGAACAACTCCATATTTCCTATTAAACCTCTTTGGCAGCCTTTTTATGATTTGAACTTCATCTCTTAGTGAATCAATGAAATGTCTCACATCAAAGATGTCCTCAAAATTACTGCAGAAATAATGAAAGGGTTTAAAACTTTAAAACAGCCACAAAAGCAGGTAACTAAGTCTTAAGTACTGTAGAAAGAATGCTAAGACTTAAAATTAAGTCATTTCTTTTTAACCAAAACAATGAATACACCTAGGATCAGCCCAGAAGGATGCCTTATCAAGCTCTGGAATAACCAAAGTGAGATTCAAAAGCCGAGCAACAGTCACCATGTCACATATCTGAAATGCCAAAGTAGCCAAATCAACAATTTGACATACGATAACAAAAAAGAGGCAAAGAAAAAGAGAAAAGGGCACAAACTGCCGAACGCATTTGATTCAAGCCTCCATTGCAGGACACTCTAAGAAAACCATTGCTTTTATACTTTCCTGCAAGATATCAGGAGTTCCAATCTTATTCTACAAGCAAAAAAGAAAAATATTTTGATAACTTTTTCATCATTTAAAAAGCATGGGATTCACATGCCAAAATATAATATTATTGAATTGCACCAGAAGATGTTCCAACCTCTGAAGTAATCGCGCAAATTACAAGTTGATTATGGCCTTGACATAGGCCTCCTAGAAGAGAACTACTTGTGAATGCACGGAATGCACTAGTATTTTAGAAGACCATAAGGCACCTCTTTGAGAACTTATGCTACTCCTAAGCAAAGTAACTCGCATATTTTCCCCTCCCCTCCCTTGTGTGGACATGTAAAAAAAAAACTCCCATATTTTTATCATGAGAAATGCTACTCAGCATTCTCAAGTATCCATCTCCCAACATTTATTATTCATTCCACAACGACTTAATGCTGTAACATTATTTTCCTCTAATAAATTCAAACCACTCCAAAATGTACGCCATACCCAATATAGTTCATGTAGTAATAAACTCAGATAAATAGAGCAGTGACTATAATAATGATTCAATCAATCCTGATCACTGACATAATAACATTATGAGCTTTGGGGGCTCAGGAACTCACTTGCGGGAAGAGTAGGCGGCAGCGATCGCACCTCTTCGACGCGAAGTTGAGCTCTCTGGGACATCCGATTGGTGATCCCGGAGAGCAGATGCGGGTGCCATATCCCACCGACCGCCACGAGCTGAACCAAACACGTCCAGAGCACAATGCTCGAGCACACTCGGATGAACCATAACTGCAACCGCGTCCTCGGAATCACCGGAGCCGGCAGCTTATCGCACCGCACCTGTATACTCTCCGATCTAACCTCCATATCTCCGCCACAAACCTCATCCCCTCTGCCTCCACATCAATTTTCACAAACCCCGATTTCGTCAATTCAAAAGGCACTCACATTGTGTACCCTAAGCTAAGATTATCCCCAGATTTTTTTAAGCCTTGAAAACAAACAAATTGGAATGCCGATAACTTCGATAATGTAGTATTATGGAGCTGTGAAGGATCAAGGAAAAAAGATAACCCGAGAGTGCAAGAATCACGAGCGGAAAAGAATAGGATAACAAATTTAATTAACTTTCAACAACCCACAGCACAAACCGGCAAGATCAGTTTGCTTTTTTTCTGATTCTTTTGAACTCCGTTTTTTTTTTCTCGGGAAAATTTCCTTTTTTCTAACTTTCTTTTCCTCACATCGAAACTCTCAGAGGCTATATAACATTTTCCTGGGAAAATATATATATATATATATACACAACTATATATATATAAGCAATAATAAGAAAAGGCCAAGAATGTCCTCTTCGCACCTCTCAAAATTTATATATATTTCTTTCTCGTTCCGGATCTTAATTCAAAACTAGAAATAGAGGACGTGGTTAGCAGATTGGGGCTTTTGAATGGACAATTGTCGGGGGACTTCCCTCCGGTTCTAATGCCTCCGGTTGTTCCTACTTCCTATCCTATCTGACGTTAATGCCGGCTTTTTTAATATTGAAATTACCGTCTAATATAAATTTTGAGAGGTGCGAAGAGGACATTCTTGGCCTTTTCTTATTATTGCTTATATATATATATATATTTTTGACATGATCATTTTTATAATTTAATAACGTATATTGTTGTCATTAAATACAATAAAACAAAATTCCAATTATAAAAATAGTTTCTCTATTTCTCTTGCATTGGAGAGTTTTCATCCCACAAATGTCACTGCTACAATCTAACACTAAAAATTGAGAAATGGTAGTTATTCTAGTGTTTTTTTAAAAAAAATTATAATGTGATTTTTAAAATTATCAATAAATTATAAGTTAATAATGATAATTTTTAATCTAAAAAATTATATCACAGTTAAGAAAATATCAAAAAAACACTAAAAGAACATATAACATTTTCCTAAAAATTATATGCAATTTTTTTTTTTTTTAAAGCGATCAATAACACATGGTGACATTATAAAATAGTTTTTTTATATTATTTTATATTGAGTTGGTAGTCATAATTAGGAAATTGAGGTTTTAAGACACGTCCAAAATTGAATGCAAAGCTCATTGTCAAATGAAGCTTCCCTTGGGACCAGCTCGTGGTTGTTGTTGAAAAGAGAAAACAAAAAATAAAAATAAATTGACTAAAATGGGTCCAAGAAATTTAATTCAGCTTGTTTTTATAAATGAATAATAATATTTAGTAAATTAATATATAATTAAAATGATGCGGACAGTAATATTTGGATCAATAAAAATTCTTAAAAGAAGACAAATTAAAGCTTATTTTCACAGTCACGATGAACCATAAAAATGTCATGTATTAAAAAACACAATACTTCTTTTCAAAACAAGGACAAAACGGTTACAATGTATGATACTATATATATATATATATATATATATATATAGGATTACCCATTACTTTGCACGTTGCACGTATGCATGAATAATTGGCCTCATTTGACAGCTTTTTTTTCCTTTTTATAAAAGAGCAATATATATATATAAAATTTGATATGTTCGCGCAAGATAAAATGAATGAAAAATTTAAATTAGTGATATTTGCTTTTATAAAGCGTGGTATATAACCAATTGAGCTACCAAAGAGATAAAAAAATATTAGAACCAATGTGTTCCCATTTCTCCAATTAAAGTCCAAATTCATTCTCATAGTCACAGCAGGAAAGGAAACTTCCCTTCTACGAAAAGCTTAAGGCAAGAGGTAACAAAATGATATTGATCAAAATATCATCATGACACGCTTAAGAGTAGGGACCAACAAAAATCAACGTTCTCTATTATTCAAGGAACCTTACAACTTCTCATAGGATCCCCATTTTCTTTTTCATATGGATTTACGGTGATAAGGATGATCCCTTATAATTATTTTTCACATTTTTTTAATGAAAATTTGAGGATTTGATTGATTACGAACATAAATTTTTTACAGAGCAGAGCATAAAGCATTTACAACACAAAGTATAAAGCTTTGCATAAAGTCACTGATATAAACAAAAATTCTTACAATCAGCCATCAAGTGCTACATATAACCTATGTATAAATATAGTTAAAGAGCTAATCTGCTTCGAGCAAATTAGATTTAAGATATGAGTAGTCAAATTTCATAACAAAATATATTTAAACCAGCCGTGATAAATAATCACTCATACTGAATTATACAGGCCTTGAGAAGTAACTCATAATACCTAATTATTTTTCCTCACTCATAAGGGTAGATTTAGAGAGAATAAACATTTTATTCAAAACAAAAAATACAACCAGCAAGCACAAGCAACGGCTAGGGAGGAGATGAACAGCATAATGTAGTGGAAGGTGGATGGATGCATAGCGGAGATGCCAAAGTTGCTGATTTGGTCGAAAAAAACCTGCAAACATAAAGAAAAATCAAAATAAAAAAATAGAATGGGAGGAAAGAAAGAGACCAAAGGAGATGATAGGAGCGGAGAGTAGAAGGGGAAGGAGAGAGGAGTGAGCAAATCTGCTCCCTCCTCTTCTCAAATCTATCTTTCTAGGTTTTCTCCTAAAGATTCAATGAAGATTTTTTTTAAAAAAAAATGAGAGAATAAAAAAAGTGATAATTAAGTACATGTTAGGCTCACATGATCCTTATAAATTGAATGATAATTTTGAGAAGTGAAAGGACTAGAAAATGACAATGCTAACTTATTCATCCCTTTTCTTTTTCTTTTTTCTTTTTTTTTAAAGAAAAAGAAAAAGGTGTAGGCTTATAACCACGATTAACTCGTGTGATTTAGTTAGGCCGGCTCCCACAATTCCACGAAAAATAATATAATTTATACACGTTTGTATAAGGTCGAAGTCCATATAAATAAGCTAGTGTATCTGTCATTGGAACAAATTCATGATTTTTTTATAATAAATATTTAATTATAAGTATATAAATATATGTGTTTGTGGTCCACTCTAGCCTTGTTTGGTCCCTATCAGACATCTGTGACGATGTAATACAAATTAATTGAAGAACGAATACAAAAGTCCTGCTCTGTTCTGTCCAATGTTGTCGAATATGTAATGATGGTCGGTGTCATTACCGATGAGAGACGAGAGGGCTGGAGCCTGGAGTCACCTGTTTCTAGATTTAGAGAATGGTCAATACGGTGGGGCTGGTTTGCACCATATATGTTTACACCCTGGCTCTGCTCTGCCACAACTTCAATGAACAACGTGGGTGCCCAAAATCGTCAGCTTTAAAACTTTCATCTTCACAATAAATAATAATGAAAGAATAACGACTTTTGGGATGGTTCAAACTCCCCGCCACTTCAAATTTCTTGGGAGTGATCGAAATACCTGATTATAATCACCCCGTTTGAGCAGTCCTATTGACAAGGTTAAAATGACGGTATTCATCCATCTTTAAATCAACCTATATCAAAACAATCAAATAAAATAAAAACTAAATGCACTGATCCCACTCACATTATTAGCACTTAGGATACAATTTGCAGTGTTTTGTGATTAGGGCGTATCATTATCAATGTGCCACTAGGCTTCCACTATTGACTAAACTCAGGAACATACATGTCTGATCCAGTTCAACCCATGGAGAAGCATTTACTAGTTTTCTTAATTATATTTTAGGGTCTAGAGCATTCATGAAATCTGCTCAAATGAGACGCTTCCTAATATGACATGACATTATCTTCTTCTTTTTTTTTTTTGGTAAGGCTATCTAATAATTGAGTCATCAATATTTTTGATAATTGATTATTCCAAAAGTATAAAAGGAAAAGGGAAAAAAGTATTGCCAACTACTGAAGATAAAGAGGGGATTTGCAAAAGGAAGATAAATGATATGGAATTCCACCTTTATTAATTGAAAGGAATGTGAATAATGAGCATAAATGTCAATCTAGTTATTAAAATCCTTTAAGAGAATGAGGAAGTTCCTTTCCATTCTATTGAATGCCTTCTTTATGACCATTTTGATGGAAATAAGTCTTCTTTTACCCTTTTTGTTCTTCATAAAGTGGAAGATCTCGTGTGATGCATGGTGTTACGTTATTCTAGTTAAGTATTCTCTAGAGAAAAGTGGATTGCATAGAGGATTTGATTTTATGAGGCCAATGAAATAGCCAAATCCAATATCTTCTTCTACACAGAACTTTAGAGGTTAGAACAACACTCCCATCACTTGTATACTTGGTTTGAAAAAAATCCCATACCTCCTAAATATATATTTGGAGTCAAGGAAAAAATCAAGAACATATACCACATATTCTACCAACATTGCTATTTTATATTGTTCATTAACGTATTAAAACTCTATACATAACCAAAACGGCGCCACCGTCGACTAAGCACAATCCCGATAAGATCTCCACAAAAGTATACCTGGACCTCAAAATACTCTGTCTCTACCCCAAATTCTATTGGTTCAAATTTTTAGGCTTTTTTGCATTCTGAGCGACTATGATTATAAAATCAAACAATTTTACACGTAAAAGTGTGCAATTAACCAAAATTTGAGTGTGTGATGTGAGCCTCCTCTTGCCTGTTAAAATTTATCTCTCTTTTGTTGGTTGAAAGTCAATGAAATACAAACTAATTTTCTCAAAATACAAGAGAGAATTTTTCCTTAAACGAACACTAAAGCGGATAACATCGCCTAATGGGCCTCGCAACAGCCCATATTGGGTGCCTATTGTGGATCAAAAACAGCAAATATGGGCGGCCCAAAAAGGAAAAAAAGAGAGTAAAAACACGGGCAATTATGGCGGAATTGGGCCTCAAACTAGTAAACGTTGCGATCTAATGGGTGGGAGATGCTACAGAGAATGCACTGTAGCATCTCCCAAGCAGGCTTATAATAGCCAACCAATCAGCGCGATCCAAATTAAAGAATTTACGCGTCACTTCCAATCACGGATCACCACGTAGCACAAATAAACCACATTGCATTTTTCCCCTTCTATTTTATTCAGGTTTCCCGTTTCGCGTCCAAAGTCCGAAATTTGGTGCTCATCTCCGAGTCTCTCTTTCTCTCCGAGAAAAGGCAGAAACTTGACAATTTCACCATGGTTCGATTCAACAACCTGTGCTTTCTTCTAATCCTAGGGTTCTTATTGTCTAAGTCGGAGTCGGTTCGGTTCGACCTGGAATCGGGTCAGACAAAGTGCATCGCCGAAGACATAAGAGCAATGCCATGACGGTGGGCAAGTACAGCGTGGTCAATCCCGACGAGGCCCATCCCATGCCCGATTCCCACAAAGTCACCGTTCGGGTAATTTTCTTTTTCCAATTTGTTTGTGCTTGTGGGGGTTTTGAATTTGATACGACCGCGGTGCTAATTGGGTGAATATTGTTCTTTACTGTATATATATAGGTAACTTCGGCATATGGGAATAGTTACCATTACGCGGAGCTGGTGGGAACGGGGCAGTTCGCGTTCACGGCGCCGGAGGCGGGAGATTACATGGCGTGCTTCTGGGGGCCTGATCACAACCCCAAAGTCACGATGACGGTGGATTTCGATTGGAGGACTGGTGTGGCGGCCAAGGACTGGTCCAATGTTGCTAAGAAAGGACAAGTTGATGTAAGTTTTTGTTTTTGCTAATTATTCAGTTTCTTTTATTATGTGATTAGCTCGTTGGTTTTAAGTTTGGCTTTTGGGCAATTAAATTTTGAGTTTTTCGCATAGAGGAGTTACTTGTCGGAGAACAGAATTTGTTCCCATTCCTAGTGAACGCAAAAAAAGTGAGCATAGGGAATGTATCTATTAAGGTATATTAATTTGTCAGGATGTAAAGTTGGTCAAATTTATTTGCAGATGGGATATGGTGTGACAAATGAGTTTGCCCATATAGAGTGGGTAGATTAAAAAGGTGCTCACAGGTGATAAGTCACATTGGTTTTTTATTAGGTGAGATTATATTTTATAATTGATTTTAGGAAACTTAAATTGCAACTTAACTAGTTCTTATAGTGTAAATGTGGCTAACGCTTTCTCTATGTCCATTACAAGTGGTATTAGAGCAATCTAGTAACACTATGTAGTGTTGAGGCACTATATGGCATTGGTCTTGAGGAGGACGTTAGGGATTTGAGTGAAGGAAATTGTGACAAATGAATTACCCACATTGAGTGGGTGGATTATAAAAGTGTTCAAGAGTGATAAGTCCTACATTAGTTCCTTATTAGTCCATTTGTGGGTTAAAGTCCCACCGAGTGTGTGTAACTTACCAATAAAAAATAAGTGATTTTAAGGAGTCCGAATTGTAATTTGACTAGTCCTTTTGAGTGATAACGCACTTGCGACAAGTGCTTTTCCTGGATTGTGACATATAGAGAACCCAATATTTTGAGGAGTCATATCCTAAGCATGATTGAAGAATTGTTCTAAATCCGTCGAATATGGCAGCTGAGCTATTTGCTTTAAAAGACGATTGAAGACAATAACAATAAGTTTATAAATTCTGTCTGCTGGTTTTATTTGTGGTCCCTGATGCAATCTAGTACAAGTGCTCTTGAGTATTATCAGCCTAAACAAACAACACCTACACTCACTGTCAATTGGCATTTAAGCTGTCCCTGATTATCCCAAAAGCATCCAAACTTTAAATCCAGCCACAAGTGAGGCCAATTGATCCTAAAGGTTGGCAGCCACAAAGAGAAAAAAGGAGATATGAAGGGAGAAGATACAATACTGCTGTGGGAATGGGAAATTCTCTGGAGGGCCAAATGGTGGTGATGGCAGTTGAGTCCTTATGCATTCAATGCCAATAAAAAAAGAATCAAATCGTGGACATTGGTGCCAATGTAGTCACCATTGTTGGGTCTGAAGTGGATGATCTAGTTGGAGTTGTGAGACTGGAAGCTAGAGTGTGGAGGGTGAAGGGGGGTGTTGATTGTAGAGAGCTGCCAAATCCATCCAATGAGTTGTGGAGATCAAGAGGGTGCGCTTGAGGGGAATTAGGTTTGGTGATTGGAGGAAATGGAGGTAGACAATCTTCGGGAGAAAGAGAGAGCTGTAGAGATTTTGTTCCCCCCCCACCCCCCCACGCGCCCCCCCTATTGGGAAGCCAATGGAAAATGGCTTCTTCTTTGTTGCATCCTTTGGAAAAAAAAAAAGGTACTCTGTTGACCAGCATTTTCTAGTTGCATCAAATACCAGAAATTGTGGAAACCATTTTTTGGAAGACATTTTAGGTTGAAATAAACACAACATAAAAGCAGTTAAATAAAAACAAGATAATATATTTGATTCTTTTCCCTGGTGGCTAGGAGATTAGTTGAGGAAACACTGATGTGGTCGTTTCCCTAATGTCCCTGATTATAAATATGGTTGAGATGATTGGCTTGGGTATTTATTGAGAATTGGGTGCTCACAACCTAGCTCAGAAAACCTTCTTATACATGTTGCTTGTCCGAAGACATTCTTGCACTAATTTGGGCATTTGGGTTTTTTTCTTTGCTGATGTAATTATGTAAGTTTGAAACTCATTTTATTTGCCATGTCCACAGAGTTAACTGATTGCCCTTTACACAATATTTATTCATGCAGCCTCTTAATATGAAAAGATCATGCAGATTATTTGTCTTTCTACCATACTATGTTTATTGTTCAAATTGTTAGTTTTCCTGGACAGACCTGGAATTGTGAGTCAAACGAAATTTGTATTTTTCTTGTCTATCTTGTTAAATAAAGGAAGTCTACTCCTCATAATATTAGTAGTTACCTTTTTGGGAATTACTCCAGAAATATAGTTCAATTCTATCTATTTTTCAAATAATTGTATTCTCATTAAGCTTTTTTTTTTTTTTGAAGTTAATATATATTAAGTTGTGTGATATGCCAAATAACTCTAGCTTTTTGCAAATGTTAGGGCTGAGATATGGAAAACAATTTATGTTGTCTTCATTATTTATATGCCAGGTCATGGAACTAGAACTGAAGAAGTTATATGATGCTGCTATGTCCATTCAGGAGGAAATGTATTATCTCCGCGAAAGGTAAGGAAACATTAATTTCTTGAATACATCATAGAGAGAGAGAGAGAGAGATCTTTTTATTTTTCTTATTTTATCAATGCTGTTTATGCTTCATGTTTCAGAGAAGATGAAATGCAGGAGCTCAATAGAACAACGAACGCCAGGATGGGCTGGTTTAGTATTCTCTCACTTTTTGTTTGCTTGTCAGTGGCAGGCTTGCAGCTATGGCACTTGAAAACCTTTTTCGAGAAAAAGAAGCTCATTTAATCTTATTCTGGACAATTTTCAGAATTTTTCTCGTTTGTGCTCATGTAACTTATAGCAGCAACGATGTACTCGTATAGAATAATTTTCAGATCGCATTGTTAGATTAAGTGTGGGACTTTCAATAAGTTGAGTCTTTGTTACAGCGTGCAGAATCTCCTTATGTGTTTATACCCAACTCACATCAGTGTAGGGACAAAGAACTTCAATCATCAATTATCTCGTTTCTGTTTAAATTGATATCTTAGTAGATCTAATTAAAGTTATCTGCATTCGCAAAATCATATTAAGAACTAGCTAGCCGTTTGGTGTGACTATTTTTCACAATGCGACGTAAATTAACGCATCAACTTTTTACAAGAAATGATCACAATCTGGTCAATGTTCACAATTCCTGCTATTTTGCAAGCCAAACTTGCAGAAAATGGCCATTTAAGAGTGGTTTTTAAATAAATAAGAGTTTAAAAATGTGAATTTTTTTACATTTTCGTGCAAAATAATAGACACCGAAAACATGGTTTGGAAAATTGCTAGCAAACGTGCTCTTGTTTAGGGAAGGGACTTAGGGAAGCATGCATGGGTGACACGAGTGGTCGATGTGGGTAAATATTGTTGACGATTGGCAGTCTTCCCGTAAAACCCCCAGTTGGAGTGGCCTATAAACAATTTGCAGGTAGAAAAAGTTTTAGCATTGTGAATAATGGATACTTCAACTTCAGAATCATCCCAATCCCGTCTAAAATCATGTTTAGCAAGATTTGATTGTGTTGCCCAACATTTCAGTTCGAGAAATTTAAACGATATTACCTTACAATGTAATGCAACACGAATGAGTTGAACCATTTCTGGTCTTTGAAGTCCGGATGACTGATGCCCACCGTCACGAATCTTGGAGCAGTATTTCAAGTTCGTTCACAATTTGCGTAAGTGTAAACCATCTTGTTCTTTTTCTAATTTTACAATTTATTCTTACAATTTTTCTACTAAAAATTCCTTACCAAAAATATATAAACATTGTTTAATTTTCACAATCAACAATTAACAACTCCAAAAAAAAAAAAAACCCTCGTACAACGTGCAGCAAAACCATCAATATCATAAACATCATCTTCACAATCACCAACTCAATCCTTTACACAAAGGATGTAAGAGCTGAAAAGTGTCATCTAATTGTTCAAAGAGATCAGAGTAGAAACAAATTACAGTCGAAAGTAAAAAGAGAGAAGAAAAAAATCCAGTCAAAGGATGAAATGTATTATATATATGTTAATTTGGACAGGACTCTTTGACAGGCTAGTTCAGATCAAGATAATACATTATAATCTTAGAAAATCTGGAAATTAATCAACATCATCTACTCTGGTTACGATAAGAATCCAAACAGAATATCGGTAACCTAGTCATCCCTATTTCTCTTGCAAACTACCAGTTTGAGTCTATTCGTAACCACATCTGCTCAATTGGGAGTACAGGAGATGACTGGCAGAAAAGGCAAACATATTATCCACATACTCACCGTAACATTGGTCTTGAATGTTATGTATTGAATAAGTGCCAATGATGGTCAGTTGGTAGATTTTCCTTGATCTTTTCCAGCCTCTTGAGGATTTCCAAGAAAGAGGGTCTTTGGTTCATGTCATGGGCCCAACACTGCTCAGTTAACCTAGAAACCATTCAATACAAAAAGATATTAGCAGTTGGACTTTTTCAGCTATGCATATCTAAGATAATTTCCTAAAATGGTTTTATTTCATCTATCAACACAGTGCTGTTTTTCTAAAACGATTACAAGTATTCAATATACCAGAAGTCATCAACTCATCATCCTATTTGCATGTGGAACAACATGAATAGTTGTGGTTGAATAGCTTACATAAACGTTGAATAGATGGCTAAAATACTGAGAGATGTGTAACAAACAATCTTTTTTTTTTGGTAATCCACCTTGGTGACAGAAAAAAAAGAGCATGGTGCCGGGGGGGTGGTGGACAAGATGAGAGAATATCAGCAACAATGGTTTTCTCATGTGCAACAAAATCAATCGATGCAAAAGTTAAAGTGCAGATTAGTTAAAGGTGCCACAAGGACGAGAGATGAAAAAGAACAAGGAGCAAGGCTGAGAGGAAGACAAGATGGCTGACAATGTTGAAAGTATATGTACCTAGACTTCTAAGGGAAGAGAGATAGAGAGAGACAGAGAGAGAGTAGATTTCTAAGGGAAGAGGTATTGAGTTGATTTGTTAATGATTATACAGCCACAGAATTTTGGATCGAATTCATTTCATCATAAATAAATAGAAAAGGATTCGGTTCAAAGGTGGGCCACACAAGCACGAGAAAAGAAGCAACCTTTTAATTGACAGAAGTTTTAGAAAAAACTTACTCTCTCAGTTCATTGGTGTATCCTTTTGAGCGAAACGAAGGCCTGTGTCCTTCAGCCACATATTTTGCTGCTTCATAAGGCTCATAACTTGCAAGTGGTGGATCCCCTTCCAGCATCTGAACCAGTTGGGAACATCCCGAATTAGAACTAATTCAAAAACTTTTACATCTGATCTCAACTCCTTACAGAAACCAGCATTACCTCATACAGTATCATCGCGAAAGAGAAAACATCAACCTTCTTATCATATCTCCTATGCTTGAAAACTTCAGGAGCCATATACCGGTCTTTTTGTTTTGTTTAATGCCAGAAAGAAAGAAAAATAATTATTTATTCAGTATTAAAATTCATATCCGCTAAAACAAAATCTATTAGAGACACTCACAACTTCCAGTCTCTCCAGTCATTTTGTAGACATCATGAGAATTCTGAACCTTAATGAGCTTGCTTAGTCCAAAATCTCCAACTTTCAAATGGTCTGCACTGGAATTGACTAGAAGAACATTCCTGAAATTTATAAACAAGATTTCAACAGGTAAATATAAAATGCAATATGGAAGCCACCGACATGTTCTTGATGGTGGAAGCTAGAGAAAAAGAAAGAGAAGGTCCTTCTTCAACTGGTGAAGAAGCATTATATCTATGAACATTAATCTCCTCATTACAGTGATATATTAAGAGTACTGATTAAAGCATAACACCAGCAGTTTCCCGTACAACATAAAGAATATAACAACAAATCTGATACAGAATCTACTGACCTTGGTTTTAGGTCCCGGTGAATTATGACATTTGGTTCATTGTGAAGATAAGCCATGCCTCTGCCCACATAAGATTTACAGAAGCCAGATTAGCATAACATTTTAATTCACTGAGACTGCATCTTGCTCTTAGTGAGGACTGTAATAAACGAGTCATGCAAATGCCCTGATCAATCTGCCTAAAATGAGGCATTCCGCAGTATGCAAGTGATTAGATACGCACTCTCCATTTTGCCTCTTTCCTTCCCTGCAAAGATATCTCTGGGCATCCATCTCTTTCCACACAATTATTTCATACAATCTCAAAAAGGTGTGGCTTAAATGAACTTTCCTACTTATGATACTGCAGTAATTTAGAATTGCAGATGTAACAACCAAGAACTAACCATAACTACAGTGTATGGATCTGCATTTTTCTTATAGGTAGGCATAAGAATTAGGGGTACCTTGCGATGTCTAGAGCAAAGTTGATAGCTGTTGAAGGATTAAGTGAACCTTTGTCCTTGAGGTACTGATGAAGATCACCCTAAAATAGCATATGAATGCAACAATTAAGCAAGAGTTTCTCTGCAAGTACATTTTTCAGATCACTAGCAACAATTTCAAGAAACACAATTCACAATATGAAGCATAAAAAATATATGCATGTACTCACCCCTCGTAAATACTCGGTAATTAACATAAGGGGCTTCTTCTCTGTGACAGCTCCAAGAAATTGGACTATATTAGGGTGACGAAGCTTCACTAGCAAATTAACTTCATGTCTAAAGTCCTGACTGAATCAGGAAGCAAAGAATAGATAAGCAATATTCATTTTTTGATAAATTAGAAACTGAGTCAGAAAGGAAATTTTGATATAGGCAACAAGCACCAGATAAATAATTTTCTTAAGGATTGTAGCCCTACAGAATGTGTATAAATGGATAATAAAGACCCCTTCCAATTTCTATAGACTTACCATCTCTCAGAAAAGAATGCTGAGCGAATCATCTAAGAAAAGTATATCTAATCCAAATGAAATATTAATTTCCTCCATTACTTTGGTTCTGCTCCCACTCTAAACCAGAACATTTCATAACATATACCACACAACTATACCTTACTCCCAACTAATTGAGGGTGGTTACATGGATCCTTTTATGCTAGTTGGCCCTATTTAGGCCATATCTTTATTTGACAATCATTTTTTTTTTTCTATGTTAAAGCCCCAAAGTCGTATGTAAATGTTCATAAGATGTGACAAAAGTGTTACGCTGTCTGTCAACCAACCATAAACTCCTCCTTTATCCGGAATTGGGACTAGCCATGTAAAAAGGACATAACAATAAAGTCTGAGATACAGAGAGTTGATTCATTATGTAAACTGGAAAGAAGACATACACGCAAACAGAGAGAACAAGAGAGGGTGAGAGAGAGAAACGAAAAGAATACACTGCAAAATAATCAGGTTCTACAGCCATAATACAACAAATGATTAAAACCTATAGAAAAACGTTATAAGAAAATGGATCTTACATCACCAATCTGTCATCTGAAAGTGATGGAAGAATGCGTTTGATAGCTACAGGTGTTCCACGCCAATAGGCTTTTAAAATCTCACCAAAAGATCCCTGCCAGCATCAGCCATCATCAGTGAAAGCACATCTATATAGATAGATTAAAGCAACACACTGAGAGCTGTACGCTGACACCCAGATTGTGAGCAGAATATAAATGATTCAAGTTGCAAACTAAATGACAGAACCAACAAGTTAAAGACACGATGGACCAACAGCCCGAAACAACTATGCAAAAGTGCTGAGTAAAGTTGAATTATTTTAGCCTAAGGGGAACTACCCTCTCTTACAAAGATCAATTTCAGAGATACTATGTATTCTATTTCTCTGAATAATTATCTCAGCATCTTACCTAGCCAGGGGAAATGAAGTATAGGTATAGGTGGCATACTTTCAATGGGAATGAAATCATGCGATAACTGGTAATATGATCCCCAAGAACAAATACCACACACTAAAGGTAGAATCTATAACCTCTAAAACTAAAAGTAAACTCTGGCTGCAGCAAAATAATAGACAGAAAATCCTAGTCACAGTATTTGAATAGCATCATCAGACTCGCTTATTAAAACATTCAAACAAGAAATTACAAAGCATAGCGTAACAGTGTAACTTCTTAGTACAGTTTGCATGACTTGCCCCCATAGTGTTTGTTTATTACCAATTTAAAGAAAACTAGAGTCAGACCTTGCCGATAATAGCCGAGTTTGAGAAGTCCAGCTCAGAAGGTTCAATTTCCCAGTCACACTTGTTTGGCAGAGGGGGTGGAACAGGCTTTGGTTCAAAATGGCTTCCATTTTGGCCCTGCAACATGCATAATCAAGCTTAGAGCCCACAAAAGCAAATAAAACAAAAAATCCACAGAATATGAATGTTATGAGTCTGATATACCTAGAATTGATATGACGCCAATTTGAAGGCATGTGATGCTAGAACATTAAGAACAAACAAGAAAGGTGCATTTCCATGTTGGAGCAAACTGGTCATTTGTGACTTGTAAATTGTTTCCACGTTTCATACATATTAAAATAGAATGATTAAATTATATGGTTAAAAGACTCAAAAATCTAGTCCAAAGGAGTTGAAGGGGGAATAACCAAAATTCATTTCAGATACAGCACAAATAGAATCTGATCCCCCTTCTCAATTTTTTTTTATGAGGAAACACAAGTTCACGTATCGAAATTGAAGCTCCACTAATATATAATACCTTGCCATGTTATCCAACTTCTAATTTACAACTAGTAAAACATAGAAAAGACAAGCATCATAAGGGTTTACAACCATACCGTTTTCATGGGCAGGACCCCTTATATAGGAGTTTTGAACAATATGTTTTCCAGAAAGAGCAGGGAACTCACAGTTGTGAAGGAAACTCCAAATCAACCATAATATTTGAAGGTTCACTGACAACCACCACTACATATTATCACACGTTCATTCTGGCAAAAGACGACTTGGTCGGTCCAAAGTCTAATTATTGTGGGCCAAATACCAAAACATAGTCCCTCTAGCCATAAGCAAACCTATGTTCTTTCCTCTCTCTCTCTCTCTTTCTTTTTTTACCAAAAATCATATATTAACGCACAAATCAAACCCTCCCATTATTTACATTCAATGTGATGAAGGTATGATGATGTTGTCCCCAAGGGCGTAGCTCAACTAGCTGGAGACTACGTTTCATGAAGCGAAGATTACTAATTCGAATCCTTATCCCCCATTTCCCTCCCCTTATACGGACATGTAAAAAAGAAAATGTATGATGATGTTATGCCATGCTACAAAGGGCTAGTGGAAGCTAAAATCCACAATACTTATGACCTCAATTTATCCTTGATGGCAATAAAATGCAAAAGACCACAAGTTTCCAACAACACACATCTGAAGAAACTAGTGCTAAAACTTACTGTTTTCTCTTCCCGAAAGAAATTAACCATGCTAAAAGAACTTAAGACTGAGCTGGTTCCTTAAAAAGCAGAATTTGTTATCCCATCAATCAAATTCCAGGAAAAGAGAGAGAGACAGAGAGAGGACCATATACTTACGTAAGACAAGCCACCATATGATTTCAACAGTTCAATCATGCTGTGCTTTTTAGCTCCTTCAGCATCAGCTAGAGGCTGTCATAAGGGAAACTCCAGATAATTATTCATCTGAGGGAAATTCTATATTAAATACTTATCAATAAAATAAAATAAATAAGTAAGTCCCATATTGAGTAAAAAGAATCCCTTTTCCTGATAATGCATATCAAAGCATTGCATTTAAATTCCAGATTTGCAAGGGTAATGGAATTTAAGATAATAGCTACGTGACGTAGCAGCGATTTGTTTCATGCTATTTCTTTAGAAAAACACAAAAAACTATATCACATGCTGCTTCATCCATTCAACCCAAGTTAACAAACGACGTCAATGAAAATCAACTTGCAAGTTCACGTTAACAAATACCGATATAGAGATGTGTTATTTTAGACTTAGGCACAGTTTATTCACTTGCAGTTCCACCAAACGTTGCACTTCCATTTTTACATTCGCAAGCAAATTCATGCATTAGACACTTTGTATGACCTCAAGCTTACTCTCATACATGATACAACTCCACACTCATTGACCGAAGCTTATCCACAACCATTCGCGTATTTTGCAACAGTTTTACTGTTCCATTTGCAGAAAATTACAATTTGAATAGGCTCTTCTCTTATAACTACAAGTTTACAACAGTTTATTTGACCAATCATAGAAAATTAAACATCGAATTCAATTAAACAACAAACTAATATAGGGAGGAAATAGAAAGCAGTAAATTGGCGAAAGAATTACGGTGTTCTTCCAGCGATCCTGAGCGTTGACGTCGGCGCCAGAGTCGATCAGGCACTTGGCGACGTCGATCCAGCCGTGGAGGGAGGCCACATGGAGCGGAGTACGGTTGTCGTAGTCTCTGGCGTGGACGAGGGACCGATCTTCCTCGAGAAGCTTGCGGACCGCAACTGCGTCGTTCTGGTGGGCGTGCCAGAGGATCAGCGAGGTCCGGCTCACCCTCGCCTTCTCCTTCTGCTTCTCCTTGTCCGACGTTGAGCCTCCCTTACTTCCGGGGTTGTCGCCGCCGGAGCACGAATCCGAGCTCATCACCAGCGATTGGATCGGATCGGATCCACTAGAATTGCTTGTGACTGGCTGCTTTGCGCGAGATTTTGTGCTGCAGCTTAGGTGTGTGACTTGGCGAGTTTTGGAATCTGTTAGCTTTAGCGAAAGTGGGAAATGAATTGGAGAGAGAGAGAGAGAGAGAGAGCTAGGGGCCTTTACTGTAGCCTGTAGGTCTAAATGTCGGTTAGTCTGGTTTTACTTTTTCAACAGAATGTGATTCGCTCTCCCACTTTCCTCGTGCCTTGTAGTTTTTTTTTTTTAATATGTCAAAAAATAGGATCCCGTCCATTTATTGAAATGGAATCCTATTCCGTATAAGAGGGGAATAGAGATTCGAACTAGTAACTTCTGTTTTATTAAGTATAATCATAACCGATTAAACTACCTTTTAAATACTTATGCCTTGTAGTTGTATGTATATGAGTTTGTGAATAGGTTGAATAGCGTACCTACTTTATTTCATCTTCTTTTTGGGATTGCTTTAATCTTACTTTATATGTAATTGTACGATTATGAAAAGAAGAAAATTTGAATTTTATTTAATTAAAATATTAATATAAAATTAGAAATTTTTTTTAATATTATTGGTGTAATATTTATTAGATTTCAATATAAATAAAATTCAAAATTAGGAATATTCGAAAAAATATTTTGGTTGTAGAAAAAAAGTACGCATGAGATTCTTTGTTATAGTTTAATTTCAAATTTTAAACATATTTCTATTGAACTTTTCTTTATAGGTTATAAAAAAAATATCATGCATTTTTAAATAAAAAAGACATACTAAAAGTTATACGCCAATATACTACTCAACATATAAATTCAGGTAAATCATACAAATAAACAAAAAATCTCATAGGGAATAGGCCTCAAAAAAATATCAAATTAGAATTAAGAAGCATGATATATCGAACAATTAACAATTTTATAAACTAATGGACACTAAGCAAAAATAAGCCCCAAGATGACCGTTGTGATTTTACACTTTGGTTTGGACATCAAATATATAATTATTCGTATGATGCTAATTATATATATTATAAAAATTATTTTTGCTAATAAAACAATTGAGTGATACCATCCATAAAGGGTTAACTTTCCACCCTTAGGTTTTAGTTTTGAATCCAAAAACAAGTTTTAAAGCATTAGAACCTAAATATTAACTCATCAAATTAATCTGTTGGTAAAAAAAAGTACTACAATTTTATTTGTTCTTAAATCATGGTTTACGTGAGATTGGGAGAACGTTAGGAGAACACTACGGAGAGAACCCCTAGCAAACCCCAAAAATAAATATCTAATTATTATGTTGAGTAAAAATCCGATAATCTATACAATTAATCATTAATATACAATTATATATTTAAAAAAATAAAAAATAATGCAATTAAATTTTTAATTAATAATCATTATGCCTAAACAAACAGGTTTTTATTATTTTTTTATTTTTTATTAATAATGCAATGAAATTTTATTTATTTTATTTCTACATCCTATAATTTAGTTCATCTAATTGAACTATAACATATAATATTATGTTATATAAATATTAAAATGATTAAACATAATAATACATAATAATTTGATTTGTAATATTTGTTTCTTATTTGATTTTGACATTAATAATACTTAATTTATTACATAATTTATATATGGAAAACTCTTCAAATATAATTAAATGTCATTAATTAAGCTAATTTAATGACCAATTTTTTAAGTGAAAACTGGTTCACTATTAAAAATCGGTTTACAAATTATGCTTTAAAAAACCGGTTTACTATTAGAATAAAAAGAATTTACATCATATGTCGCAATATTAAGGCACTTCTGAGAGTGATTCGACTTTTATATATATATGATTTAGATCTCCTACGCTTACCGACATGCGAACGGGTCGAGATTGATTATTTTTATTTTTTAATGCAACATGGAAAACTGGTTATAAAGGAACCAAAATTCAGAAGGGTGGACTCCTCAACAATGGATGAGAGAAGCATAGTGCATAAAAACAAAGAAATATGATAAAGTTACAAAATAACTCTAACAAAGACTCAACTTCTCTCTTATTTTAGATTTAATTTTTAGTTTAAGACTTTCTCTTTTCTCCACTGGCAATTTTTTTTTTCTTTTCCTTAAAAAAGCTGACACTTAAAAAAAACAAAAAAAAAAATCTTAGTTAAGTTTAAATTATGACGTTGTCATTTTTTAAAAAACAATACAATTAAAAACTAGAAAATGAGTTAAAAATGGTATTATCCTTTACAAATTTATAATTTATGAATAGCAAACATCAAATTCACCCTGGAACATATACATATCGAGCTTGATCATGTTGGCTCCCCATGGATGTTCTTCGACTTGTTAGCAACACGTGGAACTATCATGGCCGTTGAAGATAAAAACCAAAATATATAAATTTTATGTGGGTTGTATAATTCGTTTTTTTTTTCCTTGAGCATTATAGTTGTATAATTTACTTACAAATGTATACATACTATAGATCCAGCTAAAAAAACTAAGCTTACAATATTTAGTTCCAATCCTCAGGATTGGTAGCACAATTTCATGAACATATTCTTCCAACTACAAGAGCTTCATGCCAAATCCTCGGTGTCTCAAGAGACCGCTTCCGGGCCCTCAGGTTGAGCTCAAGGCTTTGAGGTAGAGGAGGTGTCCTTCCTCGACGGAACAGAACTGCAAGCGCCCTCATTTTCTGGCAAAGATCAAATACCTGTAGATAATTTTAGAATTTCTTATTATAAAAGACTCATTTTTATATACTGAGCAGTGAGCCAAATCTTTTAGATTGCTCTGTTTCTTACTGATGAGGCTTCTATCTCTGCAACACCTTCACAGCCTTTACCTCCGCCTTGCAGCAAGTCGCAATACTTTGCAGCTTCATTTTCATCTTCAAATACCTGCAGCGACAATGAAGTTTCTGATTTTTTGCAACCAGAGATAAAATCAGAGAGAATGCAAAAGATCTAGGCCTGCATT
The DNA here is from genome assembly GCA_013348765.1 of Carpinus viminea. NCBI lineage: Eukaryota > Viridiplantae > Streptophyta > Magnoliopsida > Fagales > Betulaceae > Carpinus > Carpinus viminea. The sequence continues at coordinate 5,878,265 of CP054671.1, forward strand.
GAACTATATTCCTGCAGGAATGTAGCATGGGAAGCGGTGATTGGAGTGTTTAAAGCTTATTTTTGGTGGGTGAGCAAGCAGATAATTAGAGCACTTGAACTGTAAATTTGTTGTTACACAAACATAGGGTTCTTGCTCATGTATTTGCATTCACAAAAATTGCTTCCAACACAACAAATATGGGAAACCCAAAGCTTAACCACTTACTAGCACTCCCTCCCTAATATCCTCCACAAGCATCTGAAACTTTGTCCCAGTTCTCGATTGTTTAGTTTGATTTCCAATTCCAGACCTCAACTTTCCCCCCTTAGAAAACAGTAACCCAAGCTCCCTTTCAACTTCACTGTCACAGAAAGAACAAACAAATTGATCCGGTGCAACAGTAACAATTATCCAAAAGAAAGTTGAACATTATTGAACCAAATGAGACCTGCGATTTCTTCGGGTTTTCATTGTGCACAATTGGTTTTCCCTGTGGGTTAGTACATAGACAGGCTTTGAAGTTTCTCTCCATGGGTTGGCCTCCAGTACTGTACCAGAATAAAAGTGATAGAAAATGAGAAGCATTTTACATGAAAAAAAAGAAGACATTATTATATAAGAATAGAACACCAAGCCTCGCAGAAATAAAGAAAATCACATTATATACCGATGTAACAGTTTTGAATAATGAATGATCAGCAACACTCAGAATACTCAAATAAAAAATACAAATGGACCCTGCATTCTAAACTAGAGAGAGAGAGAGAGAGAGAGAGCAGTATCACTAATAATGATATTTCTCAACCACTATGATAGAATGGTTAAGAGACAAAAAAAGATGTATATGTGTTTAAGTTCTCCAGTAAATAGTTTACTCTTAAGCCACATATACCAGACAGTTGGTGATGGCCAATACTAACACTCCAAAAAAATGTATTAAAGATAAAAGTAAGCGAAGTAGAAAAAGCTCCATTCAGCTGAGGCAAAAGAAGTTTGGTGAGGATGATTAGAATGAAAGGATAGAATAATGATGAGTCTATCTAATTGCAAATATATGGAAATGTCAAAATCCACATGTTATAATTGATATCATGCCAAGTGGAAGGCACGTGATGCTAGGGTGAGATTTATCTGAACTGCCTTCACTTTTTTTTCTTCATATTTTTCAATAAGTAATTGGCCCTAAGGGGAGGGGAAGAGAAAATTTGAACTAGTAACTTCTGCTTCATGAAGAGTGATTCCTAGCTGATTGAGCTGCCATTTGGGGTACTATTTTTCTCTTTTAAATTATATTATGTCAGGATGGATGAACTGTACACCCACCAGCACAGCTCTGCTGCAAGGCAGAAGTTATGGGGGGCCAAAGGGGATCATGACCGCCTAAAGAACAGGAGGAAAAAAAAAAGGGGGTAATAGGAACCTATAACAGTTTCCCAATGGTGGCCCCCAAAAATCCCAACCCAACCATCTGAGAAAAAAAAAATTATGGGCATATTTGGCACTTTCTCAATGGTACCCCTAAAAAATACGTGTCTAGCAGCCGATTTCAACCCCAAAAACAAAACCCAAGCCATGCCTCCCTTTTCTCTCTACTTTTCCTTTTCTCTTTCAAGATTTTCAACCGTCAAAAGTCACAATAAAGGGCAAAGAAAACCCATCTCGCTGCCTCTCAAACCAGAGAGAACAATCTCTTCATTATTGTAAGCTCCCAGACTTAACACTTTTTCTTTGGTTTTTTTTGGAGAATATGAATGACTAAGAAATAAGAAAAGATTTGCTACATCTTTTTCACATTTTAAAAAATATTTCTCCTTTTTTAAAATTGTGTGGATTTGCTTGAATTTAACCTTTTGACACAGCTTTTTGTACGTATGATTGAGGTTCTATAACCTCTTTTAGCAGGATTAGCACAAATTGCCAGATTTTTTGTTTTTTTTTTTTTTCTTTGTAAGCACAAATTGAAAGAACTTGCTAACATGAAGTAGCTGCAAAAACTTTGAATTACTAAAGGTATGCCTTGCATTCTATGCAAATATTAAAAGAACATTACTTTTTTTGGAATATATTTGAAAGTTGATTGAATTAGCATTAAGCATTACTTTTGTGTTATGATGATTGCTTAACTAATTATATGAAATTTCTGTAGGAATTTGAAGATTTAGTCATAAGTCAACTAATAAAAAATACGATTTTTTAAAAAATTTATTTTACATCCGGACACCACAGATAAAAATAAATAATTATGCCCTAATTGTAAAGTTATTTTTGTGCATGTCAAGATCATATAAATCACAATAAAAAAGTAGAGACACAATGCGCTTTGATGAGAAACCGCTATAATTAAAACTTAAAAGCAACAGAGAACAACAGTTGGAAGCAATACCATCATAGCTGCTGCTATCGAAGGTCTGGTGGAGGTGTCTACGCATGTCGTAGGCACGTGACGACACCCGCTTCACGAACTCATCCGAAGTGCCGGGAATGGTTCCGTCCAGGTGAAGCGCCCTCTCCACCTCCTCTATTCCGTCATCTTCTTCTTCCGAAGCTGCACCTCTCGAATTACAAGAAACTTCAAGAACTCTCCTTCTGGAAGGGTCCAGAGAGTATCGGACACCGAACAGAGAAGAAGAAGAGAGACGAGGAACGCGATGGGTGCCCAGAGATGACACGGCGAGTCGCCGCCGCCGGCGTAGGCGGAGGGGGTCACTGCTGGGGGGGAGAACTATGGAGGGCGAAACTGAAGAGAGAGAATCCATGGGTGATGGTTTGCCCTTTCCTTCGGGTTTGGTCGATCTTTTTCCCTGGGTAGGTGGGTTTTGTTACTTTTGTATACGGCACAAGAGTTTGGAAGAATTTCTCGCCGTGAAGGACTGTGTATCTGTAACTTATGGGGTCTGGTGGCGTCCGTGAATCTCGCGAATCTCGCGAATTTGCCGATATTTTTCGCTCGTCTTTGGTGGGTCCGGCGGAGTTGCCTCTGTGAGGCCGACGGGTCAAATTCGGACCCTTATAAATGTGCGAAGCGAGAACTAGGACCAGTAAATAAACAGTATTTGAACAAGTTTTAAGATTAGTTTATTAAATCCAAAAATAAAAAAATAAAAATCGCATAATTTATTGTATTATTTTTAACTTGTAATAAGAACATTTTAAATATTTAAGAAGATACTTACAAAAATAAATATTTAAGAAGATAGAAAAAAAAAAATCTCTTTATATAATGAACGTGTATATACATATTTTTAAGATTCAAATTAATTTATCTAGTTAATTTAAATAATAAAATCTTAACAATAATTAATATATATTTATGAAAAATAAAATTAAGAAATCAGGATGTTTACTTTAAATGAGTAGTCTAGGATGAAATCATTTGAAAAATAAATAAACAGAATTTGAACAAATTATTTAGTTCAAAATAAATTTGAGTTTTACTCATGTTCAAAAACAAAATTAAACAGACCAAGCTTAAACATTGAATACTCGGCTCGATTACAACTAGAACCATCCATTATTCAGCTATCAACATCTAGATGGAGGAACCAATATAGCCTTGGTAGTCTAGTGGTATCTCCTTGTAGAGATTGAAATCTAGGGTGAGTCTCACGGATAATGGGATTTGTGGGATAAAAGATTCTTCAATCGTTTGTCAAGAAAAAAAAGTCTAGATAGCAGGCACGGCAGCCTTGCAAAATAGAGTTGCCCCACAAAAATGTTGTTAATGAGAAATAGGAAAGAACAGGGAAACAAAAATTTGGTAGGAAACCCCTGTCAATTAACTTCAAGGATCCAGAATTCAGAACGGCAACAAACAGCAAAATAGTAAAAACATTGATGGTCTTTTCACTTGGTTTGTAAAGCGATGCCTGCAGAAGACTGAGGCCCCAACCATCAGGGCATGGCTCTAAAAATCATACCAAAGCATATGGTAGCAGAAACAGAATGCAAGGGTAAAGCTACCCCAAGTATGATATAATTATTAAAGCATTCAAACAGATAAATTGTACATGTTTGACGAGTCTATATACAAGCAAGCACGTAATGTAATGGAGAGTCTCATCTGTACCCGAAACAACATCAAGTATAGGTCAATGATGAGAAAGCTTATAAAACAGAATAAAGATGATTGCAACAATAAGTACTCCGACAACTGAGCCAATGATCCATTTGTTCCTGGACATCCTACGCGACATGGCAGTTAAAACTTTTTACTCTTGTCGATGGCATCATCTACTCCATGAAGCTGTGAAAAAAATATAATCATCAGTCAACAAATTTACTCACTGCTGCTGCATCATGCACATGTTTTTGGGAACTTGGCACTCCAACAAGAATGATTACAAATAAAGCCGTGTTTTGATCCTTTGGAACAGGTGAATTGTATATAAGAGAGACTTGCTAATCGAGTCCAATTGGCATACAGGGAAACCAGGAGGAATCAAGTTTGAGCCATTATGAACCACAATTAGAAACAAATCATCAAGGAAACAACATACCTTTTTATGGGAATGTAGGAGAGTCTCACGCTGTTGTTGCAAATCTTCGAGGATTGAGACACCAAGCTCTTCGGTCTCCAGCACAGTTCTTCTACTCTCCATAATTTTGTCACTTGACTGATTCAATCTCTCCATTGACATTGCCATTCTCTCTCCTTGATTAGCAGAAGCCTATATATCATCCACAAATGACTAAAATATTTTTTTTACCAAAGTTATGGAATATAAACCATATGTGTCACATCTGATGGGTAAATTATTTAAAAATTGGGACAACAATAAAATCCAAATAACTTTAATAAATCCTATCTTAATCTAGAAAATCAGAGGGGAGAGAGAGAGAGAGAGAGATTAAACCCATATGCATTCAAATTGTAACCTGAGAAATCTCGGGAAGACACTTTCACACTAGTAAATCCATGTTAGTATGTTACCTTCTGAGGTTCGATAAAGTAAGGGTGTGCCTTCCACAGCCTATTGGAGAATAGGACCAAGCATTGTAAACAAGGATTCAAAGCGGAGATCTTTTTAAACCAATAATTTGAAAAACATAAACGGAGATATCTTAAAAGCATTCTGCTCTATCAAAACAAAAATGTTTACTCCATTATCTAAAAAAAATGGAAAAGATGCTGTCCCAGCAATACTTAAAAACCTAAACTGAATTTTATCTTAAACATTTGTAAATGAAACAACTTTCTGGCACTCAAATAAATTACACTTATACAGCAAATTATAAAGAAAAGACAACAATAGATAGAGTTCCACAGAGTTGCATCAAGCGATCATCATCTTCAATGAGCTCCAATTAAAGTCACAACTCTCTAACCAAGAGAACACAATTTTCTTAGAATAACAAATAGTTTATGAATATTTAGAACAATGGAAGAGTGAGAGAACTGTATGATCCAAGCATACCGTATGCATATTTGCCATTCCAGACTCCAACAACTCTTCACGGGAAGCCTGATCAGCATTAGGTGATGATATTCTTTTAAATTCCCTTTTCAACTTATTTAGATCAGATTTGTATTCCCTTAACTTTGCAAGCATCATAGCCTTTGCACTTGGCTGCAGACTTCTTGCCTCAAGGTCCATTTTTCGAATCTGACTTGAAGAAAAAAAGAAGTTACATGCATAAATTTGGAAAATCCAGCAAGGAAATAAAACGGATATTTTCTACACAGTACCAAAACATCAGCATCATCCAGTGCTGCTTTAATCTCAGAAATCTTCTGCTGCTTCTGCTCTGCACACATAGTAACACAAAAAAGGTTCCCAGTTCATAAAATATTAAGCAACAGAATGGATAATTTGCATTTCCCAATCCTAAAAATGGATACAAGCCCCATTCCACCACCTCAGACTAAATGATTTTACTAAGCAGTAAGCATACTAGTAAAGCCTGACAAGCAAATTTTTCATCCTCAATCATCCAAGTAGATGCACTATCTGACATAGCTATACCAGATCAAAATGATAATAGCACCTGCTAAATATTGCCTAGTGCGATTGCATCTCCATCACTCAGTCAGTGAAGCATCACTTTCTTAGTTTAAAACCGATTGAAATTCCATATATTAGTGAGGCTGATATTCGTATACCTATCTTATCAATTATCAAATCCCATGTTCTTAGTGTGAGCGCTTTATGCCAGAAATCAAGAACGGTTTGGGCATCTTATATTGGAGATGCTACGTAGGTTCCTTTGATACTATACTATCCCATTAATGACCAGAAAAGTAGAAACCCACAATAATCAACTATCACCATAGATTAAAAAAAAGGGGGGGTTTTGGAAATCAAAAACTAGAAAAGAAAAAAAAATCATATAAACGGTTAAGCAAAAACGTTTTTAGCAATCAACCAGGTCCAAATAAGAGCCAAGAGTAGAGCAAATACAATGATTCACTCTAAAAGAACCGTACGTTGGCAAACATTTCAAATAGTAGATAACATGGAAATTGGCATAGTTGATTCAAAGAGAGGAGAAGTTGGGTATTACCTCCAGCAGGAAGAGGACCAGCCGAGCTACATTTTCGGGAGAGATTCACAGAGAGCTCGCAGTACTGGCGCTCGTACCCTTCGAATACCTGACTCATCTCTTTCTCAAAGCCTCCTATGCAACCCTCTTCATATACAGAAAGATCAAAACCCTAGTTCTACCTGAACCGAATAAACTTAGAAGAAAAAATCGTCAAAATTGAAGATGTGAGAAAACCATAGATCTACCTTTGATTGAAGATCGATCGGTCCCTTGATCATCTGAAGGGGAAGGGGAATGTTCTCGTTTCGCAAGTATAGTTTGCTTTCATAGGAAGGGATCTGGATGTAAAAACCGATACTTAACCAACGGTAAAATTCACGTTACGTTCCAACTGTGACAGGACAGCCTATATTCTCTCTCATCTTGTTCGCGGATTAACTTGGCGGTAGATTTCTTTTATTCTTTTTCGTTTCTTTTATTATTAATAAGATGTTCCACCAACCAATAATTTAGAGAAATGCTAGGTAATTTTTTTAGTGTTCTTTTAATTATTTTTAATTGTAATGTGATTTTTAAAATTATTAATAAATTAAAAGTTGGAAAACTTCACAAAACCTTCCTTTTCCATCCGTTTTGAAATATTCCTAAATTTCAAAAGCTCTCAATTTACACCTTTTAACTTTCAATTGCTCTTAATTTGGACCCATCCCTATAAATTAGGGCACAAATTTTTTTAAAAGACAAAAATACCCCTGATTTTCATTTAAAAAAAAAGCATTTTGGAAGTTTAAATTTTAAATAGTGAATTTTAAACGGTGACTTTTGTATAAAATTCCAACTTTCAATTAGGGCAATTCTAGGTTTTCTCTTTATTTAATTATTTATTTTTTAATATGAGTTTTCTTTTAAAAAACTGTAGGATTTTTGGTAATTTTGGTTCAACTTCAATTAAAATACATATATTATTGCCAAATTAAGGAATAAGAATAAGTATTTCATTATACTTTTCTCTATTCCTAGTAATAGCTATACATTTTTCTAATGGAATACTTATTCCGCGAACAAAACCAGCTGTTAATTAAAAAAAACAAAAATAACCCACAAAATGATATACCTTATGTAAGAAATTTCATATAAGATCCACTTACTCTAATAGGTGGCTGGATAGATATTTAAATAGATAAGTCCCATATAAGAATAACAATTCTTGAAGCTATTTGCTTTGATCCATGCCCATTATGAGGGCACATAAAAAGGGATACATACCAAAATGTTTATTTATTTTTCATCTTAAGTTAAAATTACTAGATGCATGAATCCCATTGGATTTGTAAAGCTTTTTTGTTTTTATTTATTATTATTATTATTTTATGACAGAGTATCCTTAAGACAAGGTAACTACGTGCACCCACTCTAAAAAATAAACTCAGAATGGGCTCATACAAATGGGTAAAACTCAAGATGGTTCTAAGAAATTATTTACATCCATAAAATTCAACTCTTAAACTAGATCAAGGCTTTGTTTGTTAAAGTTTCATGCACCCACTCTAAAAAATAAACTCGGAATGGGCTCATACAAATGGGTAAAACTCAAGATGGTTCTAAGAAATTATTTGCATCCATAAAATTCAACTCTTAAACTAGATCAAGGCTTTGTTTGTTAAAGTTTTTTCCCTCTACATTGTAGTTCATGTAGATTGATATGAAAAATAAAAAGTAAGAATGTTTGGAATAAAAAAGTGAAAAAGTTTTGTTTTGTAGTAAATTTTTTTATTTAAATAGTAATAAAAAATGAATGATGTAATATAAAAAATAAAAATGTTTTTAGAGAAACTTCACTTTGGTTTCATGAACTTTTCAATTCCTTTCAATATGGATCCTTCAGATTTTAAATGTTACATGGCGTTTATATCCCTGACTTTTGTATAAAATTTTAACTTTCAAAATATTTTTTTTTTATTTAAAAAAAAAAACTAAAATAAGTGATATTTTGGTATTTTTTATATTTTTAACTACTAAAATTAACGAAATGATTCTAATCGAGAGATATTCAAAGTTTAAGGTTCAAAATGAGAGATTTTAAAATTTAAGAGTTCGTAAAATCGCATGAGCTAAAATAGTACGTACATGAACACAATTACGAAAGGGAATAAAAACTTTGCCAAACAAAGCCTCTATGCCACCTACTCAACTCCTTCAACCTTAGAAGTGTCGAGCGCTTAGTCTTGCGAAACTCCCGCAGATGAAAAAACAATCGAAGTGCAACGCAATGGCAAGCATGTTAGAGGTAATGATTAATGAACGTAATAGAAAACGAACTCTTGGGTTCCCAAGCCATGTGCGGAAGACCAAATAAAATAATTGTTGAACTTGAATCTGAATCCACCACAAAATTAAACACCCCAGCACGTCTCTCCACCACTCCAGATTCAAACAACTACCACTCTACCGGCGTTAAGCTTCGCCGTCAACCTTTTTCCAACCCCACCATTGCCATGGCATGCCTTGGTGGAGGTTCTACGCTTCTTGGCATAGCTCGCGGCTGTCATATCAAGAAGACCTTCAACACCCTCCTCAAGATCACTCTCCTCTGCGCCTGCATAACCGCGCTCGTCCTCCGTGGCACCATCGGCACTAACGGCAACCCCAGCTTCACGCAAACGCACGCTCTCGGACCCAGAATCTCAAACTGGGACGAACAGAGGAAAATTTGGCTCATGAAAAACCCCGAATTTCCCAGCCACGTGAACGGGAAAGCTCGGGTTTTGTTGGTAACCGGGTCGCCTCCCGGGCCCTGTGATACCCAAATAGGAGATCACTATCTTTTGAAGTTTATAAAGAATAAGATTGATTATTGTAGGATTCACGGCATTGATATTGTGTACAACATGGCTCTTTTGGACGAGGAGCTTTCTGGGTGCTGGGCAAAACTCCCGTTGACTCGGCGGCTGATGCTGTCGCACCCAGAGGTGGAGTGGATATGGTGGATGGACAGCGACGCTCTGTTTACAGATATGATTTTTGAGATTCAATTTTTCAAGTACGATAATTATAATTTGGTCCTTCATGGTTTGCCGGAGTCGTTTAACCAGAAATCGTGGGTCGCATTGAACACGGGGAGTTTTCTGTTGAGGAATTGCCGGTGGTCGTTGGATTTGCTTGATGCTTGGGCGGCTATGGGTCCGAAGGGGCGTATTCGGGAAAAGGCAGGGGAGGTTTTGACGGCTTATTTGAAGGGGAGGCCGGAGTTGGAGGCGGACGATCAATCTGCATTGATATATTTGCTGAGTTCAAAGAAGGATGCGTGGATGGGGAAGGTGTATTTGGAGAGCTCGTACTACTTCAACTTGCATGAGAAAATAATGGAGAAATATGATCGGCCTCTAATGGGTGACGAGAGGTGGCCGTTTGTGACGCACTTTATAGGTTGCAGGCCTTGCGGGAGCCACGCCGACCATGCGGTGGAGAAGTGCTTGAGAAGCATGGAGAGTGCATTCAATTTTGCAGACAACCAGGTGCTCAGGTTATATGGGTTTGAGCATAGGGGGCTGTTGCGACGAAGCGTCAAGAGGATCAGGAATGAGACAACTGCTCCTCTGGAATTTGTAGACCAGTGGATGGAAACTTTGGGTGACCCATTGTTCTAGTTCTTCACAAGCCGAGAGTCATGTAATGTGAATTTGGCACGTCAATGCTGATTCCAATAACAAAATCGAAAGTTGTTTGTATTTTATGAATGTTTTGTGTTTGTTAATGTATTTATTTTGAGAACTTGAAACAAAAATACATACAAACAAACATGGGAAAGGTGGTGCCTCTTGTGATTTCAATATGGAATTAATGAAGACAATTTTAGTGGAGTTAGAAAACTTATTCAAAGAGCTACCAAAATTATAATTCTAATAGGTTAAACGGGTTATTAATAGAAATTGAAGCTCGTATATCTCGACCTAAGTGATGCTTCAAGTTCGATATTAAAACATGCTCCTTCAACTTTTCAATGCTAACAATCCTTCCTAGCGTATGTCTAATAAGATGTGCATGAAAAAATTTTGGCTGGAAGAATATCTTGTTTTTATTTTTTTATTTTTTATATATATTTATTTATAGAGTTGTATGATTTGATGTTCTATTACAAAGAATGAGATTCACTTGGACGAAATTAAAAAAGAAAAGAAAAAAAACAACCATCCGCGTATCAATGCCACACAAGTACAACAGCAGAACAAGGCAAACAAGGTTGTCTTTCTTTCCCTAATAGCAGTCAAGTATCAACAGTTTCTGACCATCTGTAACCATTAACAGATGATACAACTTATTGCATCTTCTTGTTCTTGGCCTTCGTATGTATCTGAGCTACTTGTGTTTTTAATCGTTCTCCAAGAGTCCAACCCAAAGAAATTGGTTATTATATTCGTGTTAATTATTGCATTACCACGAAATGACTAATTTAGATGCCCTAATTAAACCAAAAGCCAAGGTGACATGATTAAGCAAGATTAAATAAATAAAAACAAAGTTGATGGTACCAATCACCATTGGATTGGGGTTTAAATTAGGGATGGCAAAATGGGTCACCTGACACGACCCGGTTGACCAGCGACCCGTTTAAGCCAAACCCAGACATGACCCGTTTAACTAAACGTGTCGGGGCTCCAGATACGACACGACCCGTAAAATTTCACGGGTCACGGGTCACCTGACACGACCCATGACCCGTTTAAGCTAAATTTGGTGTAAGATCTATCTGGAACAATGATGAAGAGCTTATGGCAACTGTCTACCTTCAAGTGAGTACTGTAAGTCAGGCGCTTATCTTTGTTACTTGGTCCCGAAGCTGGTCTTATGTTGAACGCCCTGGTCTCTTGCTTCTATTTGCCTTTCTTATAACACAATTGGTGAGTAAATAGGAAAAATCTGGATTTTGGTTGCTGATATGGTTCTCTTGCAAATGACACACAAATGGTTTAGTGATTTTCTTTTTTCTGATTAATTTATTAAGGTGGCCACCATCATTGCTGTGTATGCAAATTGGGGCTTTGCAAGGATTCGTGGAATTGGGTGGGGATGGGCTGGCGTAATTTGGCTCTATAGCATCATCTTCTACATCCCTTTGGATATCCTTAAATTCATTATCAGATATGCGTTGAGTGGCAAGGCTTGGGATAATTTGCTCTAGAATAAGGTAACTGACCTTCGTTGAGTAGGGAAGATTTGTGCAAACATCTTGTCGGCGGAGACTCGAAGTGCAAAGTCAGTGGCGTCGGCGCAATAGAGAGAGGGGGAGAGCCGAGAGGCGAGAGCGGAGCGAGCGGGGCCGCAGCAGCAGGCGGCACTGGCAGAGTGGTGGACCGTGGAGGTGTGGACGCCTAGACAATGGACGGGAGGAATCTAGGTTTGCGAAGAAGAGAAGTGCTTGAAGTCGACGAAGTGTGCGGTGGAGTCGGTGGACCGTGGAAGGCCTGGAGGCGTGGAGTCGTGGACAGGTGACTAGGTGTCTCTGGGTGAGGCCGTGAGGGTGGGTCTGCGAGTCGCGAAGAAAAGAAGTGAGAAAATTAGGTTTGACAACTGTTTAAGTGTTTTATCTTTTTTTTTTTTTTAAAAAAAAAAAATCTTTAGGTAAAAAAAAAGTTAAACAAGTCTGGCGGGTCACCCGCAACACAATCCGTTTAAGTAAGATAAGCGGGTCGACCCATTTACGATCCAAACCCGCTAATTTCATGTCGTGTCAAAATTGCCGGCCCTAGTTTAAATGTGCTACCATTTGCCACAGTGTTGGGAGATTGAAATGAATATGAAGTTTATACTAAAAACACATTAATTTACATAATTGAACACAACTTTAGCTCAAAAGCTTAAGTTAATGGGCTAAGGTCCACTTAGGTATATTAAGCACTATTTTCTTCTATATTTTCTCAATGTGGGATACAACACTCACAAATGCACTCACAACAATCTCCCTTCACTTGTAAGTATTTTCACATTGACGAATCTCTCTCGCTTGTGAGTCTTTCTACATTCCAAGAGTGTCTCACGTCAAAAGTTGTTGAGCGGGACACAATTCTAAACCCGACACATCCAGACACTCATCCTAAGAAAGTAACCATGGCTCTGATACCATTATTTGTTGGGAGATTGAAGCGAATATATAATTTATACCAAGACACATTAATATACATAATTAAACATAACTATAAAAGCCTAAGTTAAAAGGTTAAGGTCTACTTAGATATATTAAGCACTATTTTCTTTTATATTTTTCAATATAAAACATAACACTAACAAGTGCACTCACAATACATAAAATTATAAAATCCCATGAAATTTACAAGCATACACATCTCTTCCCATTTGTCAATATTTTAATCCATCAAGTCTACACCCTAACTCGCCACTTGTCAGAACCTCCACCGTTGTTGCCTGTATTTTCCTATTAAGAAAATGGACTGAAACAATGATTTTCTTACCAGGACCTCGTCGGTGCTCCCCTGTCGGTGTCTCCTGCTCGGACCTCCCATACATCTCGCACAAAGTCAAAACACCCCCCCACGTCTTCCCCCCATTCCAATCAAATCATTATTTAAATCCCAATCCAAACAAGCGAAGCATTCGTTAAATCCCAATCTAAACATGCGCGAGAGAGACAGAGAGATGGGCCATGACGCATTCACAGCCCTGAAACGAGGCTCATCCACTGGCCTCCCTACTAGTACTATTACGACGACGACAACAACCAGGGGCCGTACGACGGCGTCGCGTGGCAAGCAGATCAAGAGGACCTTCAACAACCTGAAGCTGACTATCCTCTGCGGCTTCGTGACCATTCTCGTCCTCCGCGGCACCATCGGCATCGGCAACCTCACTGGCTCCCCTGACGCCGATGTAGACGCCCAGAAGATCGCTGAGGAGACCAACCGGATCCTCGCCGAGATTCGATCCGACGACGAACCTTCTGACCCCAACGAGCCCCCCGAGCCCGAGATCAACCCCAACGTCACTTACACTCTTGGACCCAAAATCTCCAACTGGGACGACGAGAGAAAGAGCTGGCTTGCAAAGAACCCCGAGTTCCCCAGCCATGTCAATGGGAAAGCTCGGGTTTTGCTCGTCACTGGGTCGCCCCCAAAGCCTTGCGACAACCCAATTGGGGATCATTATCTCTTGAAGTCTATTAAGAACAAGATTGACTATTGTAGGATTCATGGGATTGAGATCGTCTACAATTTGGCTCATTTGGATAAGGAGCTTGCCGGGTACTGGGCAAAATTGCCATTGCTTCGGAGGTTGATGTTGTCGCACCCAGAGGTCGAGTGGATATGGTGGTTGGATAGCGATGCTCTGTTTACGGACATGGTGTTTGAGATTCCGCTATGGAAGTACAACAATCATAATTTGGTTATTCATGGGTACCCAGATTTGTTGTTCGATCAGAAGTCCTGGATTGCGTTGAACACTGGCAGTTTTTTGTTCAGGAACTGCCAGTGGTCTTTGGATTTGCTCGATGCTTGGGCTCCAATGGGTCCAAAGGGGCCTGTTCGGGACGAGGCCGGGAAGATTTTGACGGCAAATCTGAAGGGAAGGCCGGCTTTCGAGGCTGATGATCAGTCTGCGTTGATATACTTGTTGATTTCGAAGAAGGATGAATGGATGGATAAGGTTTTCATAGAGAATTCTTACTATTTGCACGGGTACTGGGCTGGGTTGGTGGATAGGTATGAGGAGATGATGGAGAAGTATCATCCGGGATTGGGGGACGAGAGGTGGCCGTTTGTGACGCATTTTGTGGGTTGCAAGCCTTGTGGGAGCTACGGGGATTATGCGGTTGAGAGGTGCTTGAGAAGCATGGAGAGGGCGTTCAATTTTGCAGATAATCAGGTGCTCAAGTTGTATGGGTTTAGGCATAGAGGGTTGTTGAGTCCTAAGATCAAGAGGATTAGGAATGAGACTACTACTCCTTTAGAGTCTGTAGACCGGTTTGATATTAGGCATTCAACACGTGGTGGACAAAGTGGTTTATGATCGTGACTGTGATTCATTTTTCTTGTGATTGATACATTCATGGTCTTCTAATGTAATTTTTTCAGATATCTGCTGTTATCAACACCGTTTGATATCTGAGTTAGCGGCTCTTTTCGTTATGTTTTTGTAGAACTGCTATCGAAAGTGGAATCCACAAATACTATAGAATTCTTTATGCTGCTTTGTTTCAGTTGGCACGATCGATAATTAGTGTCATTGATAGAGACATGCATCGTATTCCTTTACTCAATGTTTCTTGAAGTGGAGCATAGCAATGCTTACTCGTTGCATTGGCATGCATATCTGTTTTTTTTTTTCTGTTTATCTTCCTGTTTGCCATAGATTGTCACTAAGCTTGTTCACTTTATTGAGTAATAGATGAGTTTTGGAATCCAGGATTCATCTGTTAGAAATATTGGTTTCTTGCAACGAACACAGGGAAAAGAACAGTACATCTGCTTCATAGTCTTTCAACTGTTCTTAATCCATAATGCTGCATACTAGCCCTTGGTCGTGCATGTGTTTTCTATTTGGTGTGAGGTTAAATTTTTCAGTAGAAACTTACGTTTTATGTAACGGATGTTACTTCTTATGTGACTGATAAAATTGGCTGCTATGGTTACATGGGGAACAGTGTTGCTAAATTTCCTCTTCCTTCCTAGTTTCTGGACTTGTGAAAGTTCCCTAACCGGAGTTCTGTTATGAACAAATAGAATATTGTCTATTTCCTCATAGATTGGTAGTTTTCCAAGAAACTGAAGCTATGGACTTGTAGCAAAAGCAGGCGATTCTCTCTAGAACAGTATGACCTCAGTTGGGTCTTTTTTTTTTTTGTGAGATACCTCAGTTGGGTCTCATTTATAAGATATTAAACTTATTCATGGTGGCCAGAAATCCTTTGGTGCTTCCAAAGCTTTTGAAGTTCATTTTCACCTAGCTAATTTGCTGTACTAGAACTTTTCATATCTGTGCTCCATGGTGGCATTTTCTTGAATAATGGAAAATCATAAATGCATCATTTCTGATCTTATCTAGTCTCACTTCTCATGCTCCTCAACATCTTATATTGGTCTTATCATCTCCTTCCTGTTTAGTAAAGCAGGGTAAATGTTGTTCTCTTGATATTGACAGCTTATTTTGATATCTATTGGTAACTGGTACATCTTTCTCTCTTCCTGTGACTCGTTTATTTTAGAGCAGTATTGGGTAGTTTGAGTTTCCCCTTTGTATTGACTGAATCAACATATGTTGCAGAATATTTTGTTACTCCAACTTCTTAACTAATAACGCTGTTGGTATTTACATATGTTGCAGACAGAATCAACAGCTTCTCAGGTAATCAATCAATATCAAGTCACACGAGTTTAGAGTAGCTTCTTGTTCTGTACTTATTTGACCTGATGCTTCTTACAAATCAGCTTAAAGATATAGTTGTGCCCTTCTTGTTGGGATTTTTTGTTTCTTTCCTTTTTTTAAATCCTTTATGACCTTGCTGGTAATGCATATTCACATTTCCCCCTCTCTGCCATTCCTAGGCAAAGAAACAAGAACAGAAAAACTGGCTTGTTTTGAAATAGAATTGTATTCATTCTAATGAGACTTCAGCTCTATCTTATCTCTATTTTCAGGAAAAAAAAAACTCTGTAGGAGCAGAGAGTGACAAAGGTAACTAAGAAGGAATTCATGCTATTGCTGGCTTAGGCCATCAGTATGATCACAAGAACACAACTACCCAGATAGATAGAACGTGCTTAATACAATATGAAGAACTTGGTGCGGTCACCAATATGATATAGAAGCATCTAAGCAACTAAATGCATGTATCTCTTTCCATTTTCTGATGCACAAGAAGACAGACGAGAGACAGATCCTAAATCAACATCTGGTTGGCTGACTTTGCACGATCAATCAACCAATTTTGAGCACAGGAACCCTGTGGCGTGCTGATACTACTTCATTCATTTGTGCAATGTGGAGCAAGAGCTGGTTGATCTTCTGCTGGGAAATTTGAATCTTATGATTAGAACAAATATAAGTAGCACAGAACAATTATATTAACATATTAAATCTAACATGCTTCTTCTCTGTCACAGAAGAAACAGCCTTATCCTTGCCAAAAAGAGTGGAAGTACTGTTACATGCTCAAGGACAAGACATTTTCCGCGCATAGGGACACTGCTAGAAGCTCATAAGCTTCCTTCCAACCTTAATTCTTAGGATTTCCTACCATTACCAAGCAACCGCCTTTCCTCTGCAGCCAAGGCAGCCGCTGCAAAGAATCTTCCCCTTAACTGAGGCAGAAGCCTAGAACTGAGATGACAGCCTCTCGAGTTTTTTGCTCAAAAAATCGAAAAAAAAAAAAAAAATTAAGACAGGACAAGCTCTTAAGGTGTGGCATGAGCAGGATTGTTCCATAGTTGATTCATATATTCCATCAAAAAATTCAACAAGTCTGACACAAGAAATCTAGAATCATATATACTCTAGGTATAACTCAGAAAATTAAGTCTTAACACTAATTAAAAAAAAAAAAAAAAGAAAGAAAGAAAGAAGAAGAGGTAGATTGTTTACTTGAGACTTTATGAACGAACCTCGTCTTTTTCTCTGATGAGAAAAACAAAACGATCCTTGCTCTGTTGGTGGACTTTTTGACGCCACCGCCGCACCCTTACGTACAAGAATGACAGCAACACCGCCGCTACGACTCCGGTCACGGATGCAATCGACCAAAACCCCCCGGCGCACACCGCAGTGTTACGAACTCTAAAGGCCACCCGGAAGACAGCGGCCCTCAGAATTTCAAACCGCACCCTCCAACGCCTCCCTATGTGATCATATCCCACCTGGAGCCTTTGATTTTCCTCCTCATCATCACCTTCAGAGTTTGGGTCTTCTGGGGATTGAAGGTCCGGAGTAGGGAAGATGGAGCCGTCATCGTTGGGGTTGAGGTAGTTGTCGACAACCACCGGCGCCGTCTCACTCTCCCATCCCAAACCGAACTGGTGCTCTGTGGGAGTGTTTTGGGGAAGTGGGGACGGGATTTGCTGCCATTCGTGTAAGGCTTCGGGAACCTCGGCACCGTCCATTTCTTGGGTGCGAGGCATGAAATTCTGAGGACCAGAAAACAAGGATATTCATTCCTTTCGTTGGATTTTAATTTTTATGGTTTCGGTAACCGTACGTATAAGTATGACGATATGGTTTATAAATATCTCTCTGGGATTCGGAGGATATTATGGCATAAATATCTACAAATAAATCGGAGTAAATAAAAATAATTTAAGAAAAAATAAAACGGAGAAATTCATTCACACTTCCAGCCGACCTAGGCTATCGTAACCATGGCGGACCCGGACCGAACATTAATAACTGACAGTGACCCTCCTCCCCCGGGTTGACAGGCTTCGATTTGTTGGTTCGGTTCTTTTCTGTTGAATGTACTTGCAAAATAAATGACGATGAAGAAAGTTGGCGGCTAAGGTACAAATACAACCAGGAAGGCCGCATTTATTCAACTAGTTTTAGCCATGGTTTGGCATTAGAGAACTTGGTTTTAGGCACCACGAAGAATTACATCATAAAATAATGATAATATAGAATGTATTAGCTCTTGATTAGGACATGAAAATGATGATTACATGTTGTGACTTGTGTGTTTTTCATAAAATATGTTTTCATAGTTACCAATAAAGATTATTCCACCAAAAGTCTGGAGTCGTTTGGCAACAGATAGTTACTTTGTAGTGTACATGAATTGTAGCAAAAATAATTAACTTATAGTTTCATTTGCATGATCTTAAGGTTACGGTCATGCAATGATTAACTTAATAAACTATGGTTAATGGTATGTAAATCACCTTATCAATGAAAAAATTATGTTAGGTTGAAACCATAAGATTTTAATCATTTTTTTTCTCTAGAGAAATGTTATACCAAATTTTTATCATACAACTATCTCATAATGTTGATGTGTCATCTGCCAATCTCAATCAACCATTTGAAATATATATTTTTAATAAGAATTGATCAAATAATTAGTTAGAAGTGTTACTTCAATACCATGATATAGTTGTGAGATAAAAATGTAATTTTAAATATTATTTTTTATTCTATCTATTATGCATATAACTAGAGATGATATATATATATATATAACATTACTTTTTTGGTGAAATGCATTATATATGCTAGTGTTGGCCGAATGATTCGGTCGCCTAAGGCCTTCAATGAAATAAAACTCCCAAATAATAACAATACAATTAAATACGTTAAAAAGCTCTACTTAAATTTATTAAGTTAAACTTCAAAATTTATAGAGCCGGCACCGACATAAGCTAACTAAACACCACATGCCTCACCGGTCACCATGTTACTCGCACCGTTATACGCGCTAATCCGCATACTTTTTATTTACTTCTCCATTTCAATCGGGTCTTGATTGACTCTCTCTCTCTGTGTTTTCTTTAGTTTTTTAATCTCTTTCTTTTTTCTCTTGGGAGATGGAGAATCGATCAACGTGGAAAAAAAGAGAAGGAAAAGAAAAGATTTGGTTGATAACCCAACCGATAGAAAAACATTTTGCATGGAAAAGAGAGATTTTCACTTTCAACACCATGATTGTGTTTTACATTTGAATTATGTGTATGAATTATATTTGACCGATAAGAAACGCTATGAGTATCAAATTCACATGGAGCTGATTAATTGGAAAGAGCATATAATCAGTTATATACCAGCTTGGTATTTTTTTTTTTTTTTTTTTTTAAAATAGTACCGTAGCATTTTTCTTGATGACAGATAAACTCTCTCGCAAAAATGTTGTCCCGGTCTGGCGGTCAGAAGTGTTAGACATTTGGACATTATATGATTTCAACTTGTTTTTTTTTTTTTTTGTTTTTAATCATCAACAATGGTATGAGGTTCAAGTTTAGATTGGGATGGGGTTTAAAATTATATCTTGGAATTAAAATAATAATAATAATAATAATAATAATAATAATAATTTACAAGATTTAAATTTCAGGAAAAAAGAAAGGACAACTAACTTCTGGCGCGTATTTTTGACTGGTAGGTAGTCGGCGGACCGCCACCGGCTCTTCCTTCCTCTAATAAAAACATGAACTTCCCAAAATCACCTCAAACAAACCCCCTGCCCCCTATTTCGTTCGTTTTATTTTCTGGGTCAGTAAAGAAGGTCGGGTTCCCAAAACGATCCGTCCATGTCATTTATTTCGATAATACAAAATAGTGGATATAGCGGGGTCACAGGGACATTTTTGTCATTATAATCGCTAGGAACTAACCAGAAATCAGAACTAGGAAGTTGGAATATCCCAGATGGATGGATTTACTTTTCATTGAAAAACAGTTGCACAGTCCAACATCAGTAGCTGCAATCTATTGTTTTGACTGCATCAGCATTACAAGGAGTAGGGTTCACAGCGCCAACAACACGAGGTTTGAATTTCTCTCCCACTTTTGGATAATTTGATGCTTATATTGTTGTTTGTTTGTTTTTGTTTGTGTTCTTTTGATTGGTTTTCCTTCTTTCTTGCTATACAAGTCTATGGTTATTGAAGTTGAAACATTTGAGCTCTGAATCCAATTTAAGTATTTGGGTATCTTGGCTTTGGAAATTGGGTCTGATTGTGTGAGAGTGAGAGCTTATAAGAATTCGAAAAAACCCAACATTTTCCTGAACTTCTACAAGTGGTTGTAATTCCTGGGATTCAATTTTTGGTACTTCTACTCTGGCATTTGATCCTCAACAAGAATCCCCACCTTCCCATAAAGGAAAAAAACCTCCAGGGTTTTTGGTTATTCATTGACTGCTTATAAACTTATGTGAAGAAGTACAAAGGAAAAGGATAAAGGGAGATTTCTGGTTATAGGTAATGACTTAGATTTATTCCTAGCAAACGAAAAATATGACAGATTTATTAATTGCTTAATAGGCATTGTTTTTGGTATTTATCTAGTAATTTGTGTTATTAAAGCCAGATATCAGTAATGTGATTGGCCACAACGGACCTTACATAATGAGTCATGATCATCGCAGTCATACAATTTTATCAAACCTATAGATTGTCAGAATTGCCATAGATTGCCGATCCCAGCAGGTATTGGCTGTTACCTTGCAGATATCACATATGTATGTATGTATGTATGTATGTATTACCAGTCACCTGAATCCACATTTTTTTGTTAGTTTCTTCTGATATGGCATTGATATAGAACCATCTCAACCATCATAATTTTGCTCATCTCATTGAGCATAATTGATATAGCTTTTGTTTTAGTTGACTCTTGAATAAGTTGCACTTTTATTTATATGGTTCCAAGATCCAAATGATATGGATTGTGCGCGTGCACATACACATACACTTTTATATTCATTTATGTGGGATATTTACTGTTGTTTGTGTTATTATTCTTTTTGTTTTCTGCATTTCCATCTGGTTCTGTTTTTAAATTATGTTGAACAACCCTGCTGTATCTCATAAATTTTCGTCTCCGCACTTCTATTTAAGTTGTTGTGGCACTTTCAACTTAATCCTTAAGTATTTTCCTTATGCTCGGTGCAGTTTGGTGTTTGATAGGTCATCTAATTCAAGGTTTTGAGATTGCTCTGAAGAAATGCTTGTCTCTGCTCTTCTCACATCTGTTGGAATAAATTCTGGGCTATGTGTTTTATTCTTCACGTTGTACTCTATATTGAGGAAACAACCAAGTAACTATGATGTTTATATACCACGCTTGCTGGTTGAAGGAACTAATACACGGAGAAGTGGCTTCAACCTAGAAAGGCTAATACCGTCCCCTGGTTGGGTGAGAAGAGCGTGGAAGCTTTCTGAAGAGGAACTACTGTCATCCTCAGGCTTGGATGCCGTGGTCTTTATGCGCATTATAACCTTCTGGTAAACTGGGTCATTCACCAATGTTTTCTTCTCGTTTTGGTCATGTAAATTTTGTTTGTTTGCGTGTTTACACATTTCTTTCATTTTCTACCATTATAGAGCACTAATAACTGTTGTTTTTGCTGTTGACATTGTTCTTCAGCATTTTAATTGGTTTTGGGGCTTACCTTTTACCCCCATTCCTCCTCTGTTATCTTGATGCATAGTCGTGCTTTTATGTGAATACTGCAGTTTGAAAGTATTTCTGGTTGCTGGGATTATTGGGGTCTTTGTTCTTCTTCCAGTGAACTGCACGGGAGATCAGCTTGAAGATGTTGACTTCGTTGATTTTTCAAATAATTCCTTGGATGTATTTACCATTTCAAATGTAGCCAGTGGCTCAAAAAGGTAAATGTTACCTCAAAATTTTATTAATATTTAGCAACGCTTAGAGTGAAGTAATTTCAAAATAGTAATGGTCCTCACCCTTATTAAAGAGTGGAGGAAGCACTCACACATTTAGCAATGGGTTTCAATCATGTAAAGTCCAATCTAGTTGTGGTCCTTTGTCCAGTTTTAGTGGAGCATGTATTGTTACCGAGTATCTTGTGTAGAGTATATCTGACTTACCTGTTGCTATAAGTCGATTGCAATAATTTGCAGGTGGTTGAGTGTTATGTAGCTTGACAGGATTTTTTCTTTTCTGAAATTCTACCGTGCTGTGCCTTAAGTTCTTTTAAAGACTACATATATTCAAAGATGAAACTTTGAATGAAGTGATCATGAGCCCATGAACCATAGCAAATCTTATTTATTAAATGTTGATGTTTTCTTGTTTTTTACTTTTGTCTCTGGGGGTTCAGAAGCAAAGAATTCAATGATCAAGTTTATGTTGGTGTGTTAGAAGGGCTTCCTTTATAAAAATCTATTAGATGCAGTTCTGGTTATTTGCTATGGTTAGTAGTCCTACTAATTATATATTTAGTCATTTTGGCTGCTGCGATCCTATTCATCATTAAATGCCCCCCTTTTGTATCAAATTACTCCAATCTTTATTTATTATCAATTTTTTCTTCAGAATATTTTTGTTCATGTTACCCTGCATTAGTAGACATTATGTTTTAAGTAAGCACATGAAATGATTTCATAGTTTATATTCTTGACTCATACTTTAGATATCCTAAGAATTTGATGAACTTTAATTCCATCCAAAATTTAATCTCGTCTCTTATAACCGAGGTAAGTACAAGAAAAACCTAAAAGTTTTATGTTTTTTTTTTTTTTTTTTGCGTGCAGGTTATGGGTTCACTTCTGCGCTGTTTATGTTGTCACTGTGTTTGTCTGCTGTCTACTGTATTATGTAAGTCAATTTAGTGAAGTTCTATCTGGATGACTAGATAAGATTTCTAACTTGATCTGAAATAATACTTGTTTAACTGACGCCTCCAGAGCCTTATGCCTTTACATGAGATTGGAACTTTAATGATTTTAGGACTGAACACTTATCATGGAGGGTAACGAAAAATCCAGGATTACATATTAGATTTATGTCTTGGTGGTAGACCTTTTCTCATCACTTAGTGTTCTCTTGGAAGGAAAATATTGACTGGAGCTTCTGAATTTGATCATACTGATCCTAGGATTCTTCTAAAGTTGCTAGTTAAAATGTATGAACTCCTAGCAAAAGAAGAAAAAGTTCAGAATATCTAAATGAAGGCAGTTATGGTTATAACAGTCATACAATATGCAGCTGATTTGATTCTGATATGATTTTCTAGATTTGTTTTTTCATTTGCTTCCCATATATTGTATTTCCTTATTAGACAGTATTGGTTCTCTTTATAAACAATGTAATTGTATCAGTAATATTACCAAGGAAAATAAGATCATATTCTCTATATATTCTTCCTTCTTCTTTCTCCTAATTTTCCTTCCTCTATTTCAACGATTACTGATTTGCATTTCATTCTGCAGGAATACAAATATATTTCTTCAAAAAGGATTGCTTATTTTTTATCATCAAAACCTCAGCCACATCAATTCACCATCTTAGTTCGCAGTATTCCTGTTTCTGCCGGAAGCAGCATCAGTGACAGTATTAACGACTTCTTTACTGAGTATCACCCTTCAACATATCTATCACATCTGGTTGTTCGTCGAACAAACAAACTACGGAGTCTAATTGTAAGCATTTAGTGTAATGTTTATTTCCTTTCAGATGTACAAACTTCTGTTTTCCCTTTTCTCATAATGGAATTCTTTTTTATGAAAAATCAATTTAATTGTCAGGAAAGATCATGTTTGTTTCTTCCGGTAAAATACAGAACATGTATCCTTCATTTACTTGTCAGATATTTTACTTTTGGCATCTAGCCAAATTGTATGTTACTTGTGATTTGTTTCCCATTTCTGTTTTGTGCATTTGAATGAATCCATTTGTTTCTTACCTATGATATATATTTCTGAAGCATAACTTTTTTGATTGAGGTTGTAGTACAGGGAAGGATAGTTGAGCATTATTACTAGCATTTACTCGGTATATGTCTTGGCAACAGTTACAAGAAACAACATCTGGACACCAACATGAAAGAAAGAGGAAATTACAGTTTACAAATATGTGAATTGTGAAGCAGGGAGATGATCTGGAATGATGCAGTTGGGGCACAGTATAATCTATTTATACTTTGACCTTCTCTTGAAGCCCATCTTTCTCAGAGGGAAACAAAGGGAAACCTTTCTGGGATGCTGAAATCTCAGAAGAATTAACAAGCTAGAGGCAACTTCATTGATGGAAAAAAGTCACGAGTCCATTGTGAAACTCTCATTTGCCACGTCATTAAAAAGCTGTCATGGCCTCTACTTATTGAAGGAAAAAAGACCTAAGACCCTATTGACATTAAATCATAGTTCTCAATTAACTCTAATCCTGACCATAAATATCAAAATAAATAATAATAAATAGAAAGACGTGAATATCCTTAAACACCCTTGCTATACCAGCACAAACAGTAACACTACAATAAGTATATTTTACAAATACCTTGCTGGTCCTAAATCACTTTCTTTCAAACAGTTGCAAGTGCATGGAAAAGTATGCCTTTATTTCTGTTTGATTTATTTAAGTCTTTTTTTAGTTTTGAAAGTAATTTGTATAGTATTTAAAGACATATTTAGAGTATTGTATGTGAAATATGAATGCTAAATCGTAGTTCACATGCCTAGAATATGTAAACTACCTTTCTATGCTCATTGCTAACATGGTTTCACTTTTTCCCCTAGAATGATGCCAAGAAGTATTACAAAAGGATTATTCAATTGCAGTCAAATCCTACTCAACGCAGGCATGGGTGTTTCAATTGCTTTGGATTGTTTAGTCGCAATGTTGATCTTGTGGATCATTATGAAAAGAAGTTAGAAGACATAGAGGAGAATGTGAGATTGGAGCAATCAGAGGTTTCATTGGCTGGAGAAGTATGTGCTAAACTACTTTCTTGTCATCTTGCAGAGATTTTGTCTTTTTTAGATTTTACGTCTTTTTGGTTGGGATCTTGTTCACAAATTCAAGTATTCATGCATATTGGTATCTTTGTTTTTGTATTTATTGTGTATGAATCATATGCATCAAATTTATTAATATCCACCACTGTGTACATTAGACATTGCAATATTATACATCATTTTTATAATATGAATTCTTTATGTTTATAGCAATTATGTTACAAGTATTATTCCCGAGTGTAAAATGGTATACATACATTCTTTATTTAACGAAAAGGAAGTTCCAGCTGCCTTGTAAATGAGTGTGATATATTCGTAGTGTTTTATTGGCTCTTTGTTACTATTGTGGTACCTGGTGCATCTATTAACCTACATTCTTTATCTAATGTAAAAGGAAATTCATGCCGCCTTTGTGTCCTTCAAGTCTCGGTATGGTGCTGCAGTTGCTTTTCACTTGCAACAATCAACCAATCCCACTCAATGGGTCACAGAGCAAGCACCTGAGCCTCATGATGTTTACTGGCCTTTCTTCTCTTCATCATTTATACGAAGATGGATTTCTAAGCTGGTGGTTGTAGTTGCATGTATTCTTCTTACAATCTTGTTCCTTATCCCTGTTGTAGTTGTGCAAGGTCTTACTAACCTGAGTCAGTTGGAAGGTTGGTTTCCTTTCCTGGAAAGCCTTCTTACCATGTAAGTAATCGTCAAAATCATGTTTTTGTTGTTGTGAAACTGATCTATTTCTTGATTCCAAGATTCATCTCTCTTTAAACTACAATTTTTTTATGAGTCATGCTAGCTTACAAATGGTTTATAAACAATATGAGTGCATATACCATAATAGATTTGAAACATTTATACTTTTCAAGATGATATTTGAGTATATCCTGGAGTATTCACCCCTAATTTTTTCATTACGTAATCATAAGTTTAAGCTAGCTTACCAAAATTGTTTTCTATTGAATAAACAAGATTGAAGTCCTCAAACTCGTAGTCGTAGATGTCTAAAGAGTCAAATTTTACATATCTATTGAAGTATTCTAAGAACTAGCATTACTCATAATATTCAATAAGTACTCTAAGAAATCTGAATTGAAGTAATAATATTATTGAATCATCAGAACTACTTCGATATTTCTTTTTTTTTTTTTTTAGTTTAAATTCACATAATTTTTGTGAATCCATATGACTTTTGTTCTTCCATTTTTTTTTCTTTTTTCCAAACCATTCTGTTTGAATTTTTCCGTTTTTTTCCTTGATTTAATCTCTTTATTCATTCAATATTCACTTTATCTAAATTCACAGTATGAGTTGACACCCACAAACAGCAATGAAGAATTTAGTTTTCTAGTACATGTTACCTGTACTTGTACCATGTGGCTTTAGCAGTTGACTGGAAGGAATATAATTTCACTTCAGGTCTTATTTGAGACACTATGTTCCCAGAAATAGTCACAATAATAATGGCTGGCCTTACCTTCTACGTTATTATTAGTAAAGGGCTTTCTTAATTCTATCTGGCTCTTCCTCAAAGGTGTATGATCATGCATGTTTTTTCATGCATAATACTTCTTATTAATGTAGGATTCTTTATCAGTGCTCCCTTGTCAGTGTCACTATAATATCTCCTTGTTAAAGCAGTGATATTGTCATTCAGATAAAATTTAAGTATAGAATCACTAAAAGAGAGGCTGGTAATTTAGTGTTGTGAAATATATGTTGAATGAACTAAATGCTGGCTTTTAACCAGGCTACATCAAGAAAACTTCTTCTCTTTCTAAAACAGAATGCACACTTCTATTGCTTACTGCTTTGACTGCAGAACATTGATATGTACTTTTAATACAGGAAACCTCCCCCGCTGTGCGGCTGGGAATGCTCCCTGTATATCTGTCCTTAGGAGGTTTAACTTTGTTTTGTTATTCTAATTAGTTGTTTAAAGGAGGAATTTGCACTTTGGTTCTTTGATAGGAGATTTGTAACAGTGATTACAGAGCAGTGAGTGCTTCCAGTCTGGGGGAATTTTGTCTTGAAGTCTAGTTACCATTGATGCCATGTAGCTTATTATTAGCACGATCTTTGTAGTTTAAAATTTACCCATTAGGCATGAGAAATGATTACTGCAGTGGTGTTGACTGATTTTTCTTGCTTAAGGAGACTGCTTTTGTTCTTATGCAATGACCTCTATGGTAATTTTGTAATACTATATGATCTGTAGTTACCCATGTGCAGCTTAAAAGTCAAGAGCACACTAGTTTGTTGACATTTGAATGTTTTCATGTTTCATGTGCAAGCTTTATCCCTGCTTTCTTTAATTTCTTGATGATGCTAAGTACTGACTCTACGTGTCTTCTTGCAGAACATTCGTTAGTGAAGTAATTACAGGATACCTTCCCAGTCTTATTCTTATGTTGTTTCTGAAAACGGTGCCTCCTGTGATGGAGTTGCTTTCTTCCATTCAAGGATACATTTCCCATAGTGGCATAGAAAGGAGTGCATGTGACAAAGTACTTTGGTTCACAATATGGAACATTTTCTTTGCAACTGTATTTTCTGGATCAGTTTTATATCAGGTTTCCATCTTCCTTGAACCCAGTAATATTCCCGCGAAGCTAGCCGTTTCGGTTCCAGCACAGGTGAGACTAAGTTCTGTGTGGAAACGATGTTTAAAATCTTACCTGATTTAGTTAAAAAAAATTTGGGGCTGGCACAAATAAATCCATGAAGGTGAAAGGATAATGAATCTTAAGATACGTGCACTCATTTGACTATTTATGCATTTTAAAATAAATATAGAAAGGATAATGATCTACATGCTGCATACCTTAGGCACTATCCGTTGTGATTTCTTTCTTGGATGTCATTGCTCTTTTAAATCTTCATATTCAATCTCTTGATAGGATGTAGTACATATGTCCTACATAGTTCTTTTCTTTCTAATAGAATAATGGTATCTTTTCAATTCTGGTTACTTTTACAGGGTAATCTGACTATAATGGCCAAGTTGTTTTCCCAAATCCCAGAAATGGATTCAGATAGTAATCCAGTTTGGGCTTATGGGCAGATCCTGCTTTTGATTCAGTCTATGAGTTGATTTGGTTTTAGCAAAATCAAATTATAAAATTCATTGATTCGAAGTTTACAATCTGAGAATTATGACCTGACCAGCTAATATCACCCCAAAAAAAAAAAAATTCCTCCTATGCCCAAGTAGCAGATATGCTTTTGAAATTCATATCAACACATGTTTGCCTTTGAATCACAACTTATAGCTAGACCAAAAAAGAAGAAGTAATGGCCACACTCAGTACCTATGCAGATATGCGGCCAATAAAAAGCTTCATCAGGTATGTTTAACTAGACAGATCACAATACAAAAGACATTCTATTTAGTTTAGACATGTGAACAAAAGGAACACAAAATGCATGTATATGTTTGACACAATTATATAATATCATCGGGTTCAAATGCTTTCTTTGTTATGACATCATTTGTTTTGGCTGCAGGCATCATTTTTCATTGCTTATGTTGTCACATCTGGATGGACAAGCGCTTCATCCGAACTCTTTCGCCTTGTCCCTCTTGTTTGGAGTCTAATAAGAAAACCTTGTACAAAAATTAAGGATGATGACCTTGAAGTTCCAAGTATTCCTTACCACAGGGACATTCCAAGACTTCTTTTCTTTGGACTTCTTGGGATTACATATTTTTTCCTAGCTCCACTCATTCTACCCTTTCTCTTACTGTACTTCTGTTTTGGATACATCATCTACCGTAACCAGGTTAGTTGACTATCTCTTATTCTCCTAATCTTCTTTGGGTGCATTTCATAACAATTGAGAAAAATAAATGGTGGGCTTATATTATTTTCTTCCACACTAACGTTTATTATTTATGGTTATTTCTCCATGATAACAATAAATATAACAAACCTAAATAAAGATAAACCCAACTAGATAAAAGATGAGGATAAAATCCTCTACCACTCCCCCTTAAGTTGGAGATGATCATATAATTCCAACTTGAAACAAAAAAGTGTAGCACATCCATAGAGAAGGGCCTTTAGGGAATATCCACTTATCACAAACAAAATCAACGAACTTAATAGGCCATAAAACCCCCTGACTTGGTTGAGAAATAATCTGAATTGGTTGAAAAACCAAATGAATAGGCCAAAAACAAACGGAATCGACCCAAAAACCAATTGAACCAGCCGAAAACAAATGATCAACATAAATACATTTTGAATAGGCCAAAAACAAACGGAATCGACCCAAAAACCAATTGAACCAGCCGAAAACAAATGATCAACATAAATACATTTTGAATCAGCCAAAACAACACCATACCAGTTGAATCTCAATGAAACACAACAACTGGTACCAGTTGAAACAACAATTTGATAATAAAAGAGAGCAAGCTTTGGTTTTTTGATGTTTCATCCTCTAGCAATGCTAGACAGATCTCCATAACAGGTCAAAGTGCCCGAGATTGGAAAATTTGATTTCATTGCTGCTTATTCAGGCAATGAAGTTGGGCTACTTTAGATTTTTTTGGGTAAAAGCACACAACAGACTTGGTTATATCTGTATGGTAAATCCAAGATTGATCAACAAAGTGAATTCAAATAAGTCAAACTTTTTTTTTGATCAACAATTCATGCCCCTAAGATTCTCTCATTGTACACCTTGTGTTGTAAGTCGAATTAAAAAGAAAAAAAATACTAATAGCTTTTATTCATTGCACATTATTACTGATGTTGGAAAGTACTAAGGATTCTTAGAACATTCCTTGAAAGATTTTCCTATTTTGATGGTGTACCGTAATAATTTATTAAGACATTTGGACTGAGCTCAAAATTGTTTGTGCTAATGCTCCGCAAATTTACCATGTAGTTCATAAATGTATATGCACCAAGGTATGAAACTGCAGGGAAGTTTTGGCCTACCGTACACAATTCAATGATATTTTCTCTGATACTCATGCATGCTATTGCTGTGGGAATCTTCACGCTGAAGAAGCTCTCTGTAGCTTCAACTTTAATTTTCCCTCTTGCAATACTCACGCTTCTCTTTAATGAATACTGCCGGAAACGTTTCCTACCCGTCTTCACCGCCTACCCGGCTGAGGTATGTTTACAAGTCCTGCACTGCAAGACCCTAAGCCAAGGGGGTAGCAAGTTTTCCTATTTCTTCACCCTCTCCCTTTATTCTCTTTTAGAATTTAATACCATTACTGCCTTCAAATCTTGCACTTTGACACTGACTTTAGCTTTCATACTTTCAGAGTTTGATAAAGAAAGACAGGGCAGACGAGAATGATGCTGCAATGGCTGAATTTTACGATAGCTTGGTCACTGCTTATCAGGACCCAGCATTTTTGCCAATTCATTTCTCTTCAAACAGCGACAGTATTCAGAGTCCCCTTATATCATCTGCGGAAGTTTGAGCCTGAGATATGACTGTATTTCTACCACATTACAGTGACTGCTATCGGTGGTGTCTTTTACCCACTGCCATTTTTCGTATCTAATGCTTGATTCTTTTTACTTGAGCAATAAGAAATCTCCTGTAAAAAACAGAGCATGCTTTGTGTGCATTTTTTCCCCATTTTATATGCATATGCTGATATGCATGGCTAATGTACGTACATTGCATGTAAAATTAGCAGTTGAAATTCAAGAAAAACATCCAATATAAGGGACAAATGCAAAATTAATTCTTATGGTTGGCCTAAATTACAAATCGCTCCCTAAGGGCCCTTTAGTGCCAAGATTACGGTATTAGGGTTATTCTTCAAAAATTGATCAAACTACAAGTTAATTGTTGCAAATGTGTTACCTTCCTTTTCATTAGTATGGAATTAACCGTTAGTCATATGCAACTGCCTGGACTCCACCTGTAGTAGCATAGTGCAATTGATGTTGGACCCTAACTCAAGGGACTTTGCCCTACTTCACCTTGAATGATTATCCTTATAACATGTGATTTTCCGTGCACTTTAATAAGATTAACATCGCATTTAACATCTATCGATTTTAAAACATATGTGAGAATTACATATTTTACTGACAAATATTAATTTAATAGACTAAATTGAATAAATTTCTTTTAATCCATTTTAGAGTTTTTAGTGTTATTGGATGGTGAGACGATGGTTGGATAATTGAGTCGGCAGGTGAGTACCAAAGGGTGGGCGAACGGTCAACTTGGCATGATATGAACTTATATAATAAACTATAGAGTATTGCTTTTTCTTTTTTTGGAAAAATGTTAGGACGTGACATAAAAGTGGTTTTGAATATTTTATATTTGAAGTTGTTTGTTAATAATACATTTGTTTTTTTCTATTAAAAAGCAAAAAGCTTTTGGAAAGCTTTAATTGGAGTAAAGGAGAATGGGTACTAGTACCTGCAAATCGTTGGATTAGGATATTTTACATTTCAAATGAAAGGGATAGTATCCGGTTAACATTTTTAGAGGAGTAAAATTGTCCAAAATTAACAATTTTACCCATCTAAAATACACTAATTGGATTCCCATATCGTTGGGATCGCCAGGGTCCCA
Organism: Carpinus viminea; assembly: GCA_013348765.1. Taxonomy (NCBI): domain Eukaryota; kingdom Viridiplantae; phylum Streptophyta; class Magnoliopsida; order Fagales; family Betulaceae; genus Carpinus; species Carpinus viminea. The sequence goes on from CP054671.1 coordinate 5,909,710, forward strand.
TTTACTGATATTTTTATCAGCAGATTTCGAGTGTTTTAACGCCTTAATCATGGGTGGAAATTTCAAAGATTACAAGAAAACACCAGAAAAAATCAGCAAATGAGGAATATTGTGAGCATTCAGGGCCAGCTATGTCTTTTCCTTCGGACTTGCCCGGCAAACTATTCCCCTTCACAAATCAATGAAATCATGCTGCCCCTCACTCATAGGGCTGCATTTTGATTTTTATTTTTTAATATCCTTTTCAAGATATAAGACTTGTGCCAGCCACTAGTTGATAGCAGAATGGAGATCTTGATAAAAGCAAAAATTAATTAATATTCCTAAGAAATATCCTTCCATCTCATACGAATTGATGATGGGCCTCAACATCAATTTTAATGGTGATCAGTACTGATCACCTATCTAAATGTTTATTAGATCAAAGTACGTAGATTGTCCAAAGTTAAGAATTAAAGCTTGGAAGACTTTGGTTGAATCTTGATCGACCTAATTAACCAGATCATCAGGTCCCGGTACTAAAACTCGAGATGCTCGGTCAATTGAAGAGATGGAGTTAGAGGTGAATCCGTGAAACCCTAGTTTGCATTCCAACGAGAATTAATCCAATTTGAACAAGACAATTGTTGGCAGTACTTTAATTGTTATATAGCTGGATTTCTACAACTTTCATGAGACATAAAAACTATTTTTTAAAGGTTTCTAGACACCCTTGAGCCTAAACAAATTTAATTCATCTCTTTGTTTTTCACCAACCAAATTACCAAAAAAAAAAAAATCAGCCACCAGAGTTCTAGGTCGTCGTAGCAGAAGAGTTTCATTCGTCAAGGTGACTCCTATATATAGAAGAAAGCAAGTTATGGAGCCATTGCAGTGGAAGGTGAACAAGCCGGGCGTTCGTTAGGGTTACATATATATATATAAGATCAATATCTATAGTATAAATCTTCTATATATAATTGATACATTTGGGGTTGGATAGAATGGTTTTGTGTGGATTGATTTTATGCTTTATTGGATTTTTGTATTTTATATCTATATATAGTGTTCGGGTTGAAAATTGATAATCTTGTGCGTCACAAATTTGGGTGATCTAAATCAGAATTTAATTACATAATTGTTTTCATTTTTTCGTGGGTACGTAATAAATGTTGCTTCGATCTGTTGTTAGTAACGAAGGTTGATCGATCAAAATCCTCAACGTCGTACGGTTAAGTGCATGTTTTTCTCTACAACACAACAACAATGATCCAAACAAAAATATCTCTTTCATTATATTGATCGATCTCTCCAATGTTTCTACTTATGTGTTCAGCTCATCTAGTCCTACTCAAATGCGAATATATATATATATATATAAACATCACTATCATAATATCATTACAATGCAAAGCACAATGCACGCGTTATGATAAAAATAAAGAAATAAATGGGAACAATTAAAGTCTAGTATATATGTAGGGATATATTGATCGATTATATATCGATCGTAGCTAAAACTAATATCAAAGGATGCACGAATAGATGCCATGACCATGGAGTTTCGAGAATTTGGCCAATAATTCAAAGAAAATAATAATGATTTTAAAAGTAGGAAAATTTGTAATAGAACCCAAAAAACAGAAGAAAAGAAAAAAGTTGATGCCAATGATTGCGGGGCCTATTTATTCCGATTCTGAGTAGGTTGGTTATGCATCATGACCCTGCAACTCCGCTCAAATTATTATTATTCAACTGCCTAAGAACAAGACGAGACACTATTGGTTATCTTTGGTTTAATACTTACAAATTCATCATTAGATTTGTGAGATCAATGTATTTGAATCCCACAAATCTACTGATCGATAAATTTGTAAGAGTTGCATGAAAAAGACCAATCGGGAGGAAAAAATTATTTTCTAACATGATATATGTCCTCCTCCATTGTTTGTGAAAAAAAAAGGGGGCTGATTTATGGAATTGTAGATTGCAGTGCATGACTTGGTCAAAGAAATGCTTAATTAAATAGTTTGCAGTTTCTTGAGGAAGATCCAGATTCCGATTCTGATATTCAGCTGAAGTCGCAGGTCAAATGGTTTTTGCATTGACAAGAAAGCCGATCTTATAAGCCACGAGCAAAGACATGCCTACAATTAACCAAGAGAACCTCTTACACCATCAATCTCCTCTCTCTCTCTCTCTCTCTCTCTCTTATATCGTACATGCAAAAGAAAAAGATCATGAATTGTAGAAAAAGATAGAATATGATGGACGAGGTAGCAGCAGCAGCGGTAGGTGGAGCTCGAAGAAACAGAAAACGACACATTGGGGTGCGGCAGCGGCCTTCCGGCAGATGGGTTGCTGAGATAAAAGACACCATACAGAAGATAAGAGTGTGGTTGGGAACTTATGACACTGCTGAGGAGGCTGCAAGGGCATATGATGAGGCTGCTTGCTTGCTCCGGGGAGCTAATACCCGGACAAACTTTTGGCCTCCTCATCCAACGCCGGCTTTTCCCTCAAAGATCAGCAATCTTCTTTTGCTTAGGCTAAAAGCTAGGCACATTGCCGAGTCAGCACCAACTTATTGAGCAGGAAATTAAAGTAAAAGATTATAATGATCAGTTTGATAGTTTCTTCAATGCTGATGCTAATACTAGTTATAGTACTATTAGTGATAACATTACTGAAAGTTTTGAATCAAGTTTGACTGGATTGGAAGAGGGTAGTTGTGTGAGAGCCTTGGATATGGAGGAAGAAATAGGAGAAAAAGCAGATTTGCAGTTTGTGGATGCTGAGAGATCTGACTCTTATTGTTCACCTTTTGAGATGGCTGAGGAAATGGTACTGGAGCTGGAGAATCATGGGGATCCTGAGGCTTCAGCGCTTGGAGAGACCATGAAGAGAATGATGTTTGAACGTAAATTCTCAGCTTCTCTTTATGCCTTCAATGGGATTCCAGAGTGCTTAAAGCTTAAGCAATCAGGGGTGGCAAATGATCAAACAGAGGAAAAAGATAAAGAAGAAACTTTTCAGAAGGTGGCGCAAGAAGAGGTTGAGAATATCCCACAAACATCAACAGAAATAAGATCTTCTTCTTTCTCCTCCTCATTTTCGAGCACATAAAGTAGTGAACTGTTGTAACCACGCACAATAATGACGAACAATATATAGAATCGAAAAGAGAGAGATCAAGAAAAAGAGATACAGATTTAACGTGGTTCGGCAATTTGCCTACGTCTACAGAGAAGCGACTATTATTCTCTTAATATACATGTTTACATCAATAAGATATATATATATAGGAAAAAACCCTAAACCCTACATGTATGGACTTGTACGAACGCGTACGGGACTTGTACGGGACTTCGTACAGAACTGTACTTGACCTTCCACTGGTGTTAATATAAGCCACTAACTCCAACATGAACAATGTCTTTGGAGCTCTCTCAATCTTTCTTCTATCTGCTCTATGAACAGAATCATCCCCTCATATAAATTAGTGTTTTACAGATCTTTAGCTTCTTAGGCAAGATTTCTTATATTTTGCATTGTGGATAAAAGGGAATCCGGATAAAAGGGAATCCGAGAGTACGTACGATGCTTTTGAAAACGAGTAATAATACTATATTCTACATTTTTATTTTATAACTATGTTGCAAGTAGTCTTAAATACATTAGCCTTAGTTTAATAATGTAACAATTTTTTATTTGAACATGTGATGGTGGATGGTGGTAGAATTGGTAGTGGCTGGCCGTTAGGCGATGAGTATAGCGGTGACGGTGGCATCTCGATCCTTTTAATGATGTGATCAATTTTGAACCAACGGCCCATATTAAAGCTATTGCACCATACAATATCCTAGATATTGCACCGAGATCTCATCCATTATCAATTGCATGGGATCGATCAATGGTAGAAGATGGTAAAAATTATTCACCATATATAAAAGGAATAGTGCAGAAGGTTAAAAAAAAATTTAAAAAACCCTTTTATTTTTGTTTACTTACTACATAGTTCCCGCACTCTAGCAACATTCAAATTAAGTCAGAGCCATTGATGAGGGGGCATCTATATATATATATATATATATATATATGAGCGATCATGATTATATAGCATAATGTAAGCTATTTACTTTATAATCACGACCACGACTCACAATTGCTCCTCTTTTTCCTTTTTGCTAACGTAAGAATTTGGTGACAGGTTCAACCAAAATTACAACACGTTCTTAAAACATATCTATATATCAAGTTGCCAAGTGCTGCAATATCTATGCATTTGCCTAGTTTCTTTTAGACCATTCACAAACCAAATCATCATGAATATTTTATTTTGGTCTAAACCCATCATTAATGTCTCCGTACATCTTCATCAGTTTTTAGAACATACATTAATTAATTATTTAAATATTCAAGATTCCGGTCATATGGCCTAGATTTTCCTCAGATCTTCTCGATCTGCCGAACCAATGCATATATGTATATATATATATACACACTCATGGTCTAAACGACCAAAAAACAAACAAAGAATTCACTCCATTAATTAACTTTAATATGAATTTCTATGATTATTGTTCCTTCTTTTAGTGCAGATTGTCAAAGTTATCTTATATTCCCCATTTGCTCAAATCATGTTTTTGGAATGAGCTTCTTTCTTTAGATATATAGTTTTTATTAGAGAGAGAGAGAGAGAGAATGATCATATGACATGTATCATCACCACGCTTCTGATTTATATATATTTTTATATGTATTTAGTGCTATAAATAATCTCAAATTTGAATTAGTCGAGCTACGGATGGAATTTAGTTTTGCAATATTGGAAGAGGAAAAGAGGAAACGACCAGAAGATTAGGTCAGGATATCATCTTTTAGTGGCCGCCAAGGGAAACCATTAATTCAAAAGTCTTGTGGATACTGATTTGGCCAAAACATGTACACCCCTGGTCTCTTTTTCTTTTTTCTTTTTTTTTTCTGAAAAAAATAGCAAAAAAAAAAATTTCTCCTTTTGACTCGTAGTGTGGCCGTGGTGCTGGACTGGTCATGGGTCACATTTAGGATAAATTTGCATTTTTATTAATTTTACAAATATATAAGAAATATTTCTTGTTTGCCGTTTAATTTAACCCTAAACTCTCTACGTAGGATTAAAAAAGGTTGAAAAATTCAAATTTTAATAATTCGAAATCAACATGACAAAACCCAAGAGAAATAGAAAGTGACTATTTTTTTTTTTCTTTCTAATGAGTTAATTATTTATGGTTTAGCTCTCGTACTCTTTATTTGGGTTATGAGAAAAAGACTTTTATTTCTAATAATAATAATAATTTTTGGTTTATCTCTCTTACTTACTATTTATTTATTTATTATTGATATGTATGATGTTCTGAATTTCATATATTTATTATGTTGTATTTGATCGATCATTTGATGTAATATATATATATATATATATATATATATATATGATTTGTTTTATTAGGCTGTGTTTAGTCTTTTTTATAGATGATTTTTCTTTTGTAAATCTTACGTTGAATTCAAGGAAATGATAGTGAAAATGAGGTATGAGGTATGAATTTTTAGATTATATTGATGTTCATTGATTTTTATTTTTTCTTTGGTTTGTACTAAAATTAGCTCCTTTTATGTTATATACGTGAAAGATAGTTGAAATAAAAAAAGAAAAGAAAAATATTTGTAATACGTTTTCCTATATCTCTAAAACTAAGACAAATACAGTTCTAATTTATATATTATTTTTCTTTTGTAAATTTAATTGACTCTTTTTTTTTTCTTTTTTCTTTTTTTATGTGTGTTCCAATATTCCTTCAACGATTTTTATCTTTCTTTTGTGAAAGAGATAAAACTACTTCTATGGGAATAAATATTTTAATATTTTTTGTGGGTCTTATGTTTTTAACTCATTTCAAAAAATTATTATTATTATTATTATTTGGTTTGTTTGCATGATTTACTATTATTTTTTAATATGCTTAAATTAAATTAAAATTAATTAAGGGTCTTATGTTTTAACTCATTTCAGGTTTTCTTTTTGCTGTTTTCTTTTTTCTTTACACGTCTTTCCATTTTAAATTACACATTTGGGAATTTTTTAATATGTTTTAATTTATATGCATTAAAACTAAAATTATATATGGTTCTTATGATTGTGTATTTTTATGCAATTTATATATATTCATTTTTATTGAAATAGGCATGATAGATTTTTTTCACACAATTTTTTTGACCTATAATAAAAAAATACAATAAAGATGTATTTTAAATTTTAAAATTAACTTATAATAAATAATGTTGCGCGGGTTTTAAGCTGGTTAAATTTTAAAATGAAGAAGCTAGATGCGGTGTGTTTGACTGTGCATATATATATGATCGAATTGAAATATAGTTGATATAGATGAGTGAGCATAATGATAGGAGAAATTGAAATATATAATCTTTGTCTCCAACATCTATATTATGTCTGTGACTTTCTTGCATACTACTTGGGTGACGTACGTAACCACTCGGGGAGCAACGCCGGGCAACTTGTTATATCAGCAACTTAATAGCCAGCAGATGAGAAGTTTATCCAGAAACATATAAGATTATTGTGTTTGAGAAACTCTCTAAACAATTGACTCAGCACAGCACTTAAACCCTAGCTACCTCTTAATTTCTATCAAATATATGGCAGCTAATTAATATTACTCACCAGGAAAAAAAAAAAGGTTCCAACTACTCCAAAGCAATATATTAATATGATCCCATTTTGCTGAATACGCTTATCATTTTATTTGGTCTTTTGTTAGAAAATCTATCATATTCGATCTCCAAAAGATATATTGAAAAAAATAAGCAATTACAAAACATATAGATTTACGCGGTTCACCATCACTGACCCTTAAAAAACATCACATTTAAACCGTAGCGCTTCCAACATTGAATTAGGTTGGATACAATCCGTGTTTCACATAACCTAATTAAGTCTTTCTTATTCCTACAAACGAAACCTAATTAGAATCAATACCATTGTACTCCAGAGCAGATTGAATGCAAGAGAGTTTTTACTTCTTTTGCATTTAATTTAATTACATATATACCAACTCTTTCATGGATCTGTAGCAAAGAGTTCTTATTGATAGAAGTAAATAATGGCTATATTCGTGCATATTTATGTGTGAATTTTATAGTTCTTGTGGGTCATTATTTCATCTTGGAAACTGTTTTGGCTGAACAGGTGTTTTTCAGGGAAATGCATCGAAGCACATGTGGTCTTTTCGTTTGGAATAATTAAGTAAATAAAGTAAGAGAAAAAAGAAAAAAAGAAAGAAAAGAAGCCATCATCACAACTTTTAGGGTTGGCTGGTGATTGAAGTCTAGGATTTTTTTTTCCACTACTTTTAATTCAGTGAGGATTAACACAAGTGCGTAATTAATTTTGAAGTTGGGTAACTTTCTTTTCCTCTTGGCAGGTAGGCATAATAGTGAGGAACACATCAAATGAGAGTTAGCCACGTGTAAAATTGCACACAAGTCAGAAAGTGTTATGGGTCTGACCAATATATCATTTTTTGGGGTCTGACCAATCCAAGGTTTTTGTCAACATGTGCTGAAGAATTGATGAACAAGAAAGCAAGCAGTGGACTTAGTGGGTGATGATGTGGTCCAAATCTAAAAAAGAGTTTAATATCCTTGGGCTCCACACTAATCATAATGTCCCATTACCACATTCCAACAATGTCTATCCTTAAAATATTTAGAGAGACCTACCTTCTCAAGTGCATCAATGGCCCCCTTCTCTTCCCTTACTGCTCATCATGTTGACAAAAGATGAGGCAAAAGGGTGGCTAAAATAGCAGTGCCCTTAACCAATTGTGAAGAGATTATAGCTTTTAGAGCATTCACACCCAATTTTGATGAATAATTTTGAAAAATAATCGGCTTATCATTCTTTATTTTTCTTTTCTATTTCATTAAAATATTCAAGCTTCTGAAGCTTTGAAAAAAAAAAAAGAAAGAGGAGGGTAGGAAGAGTTTTTTAGTTGGCTTAAAGCGAGAGAGAAATGAATAAAATAAAAGATGAATGATTTACAATAATCTTTGATATATGAAGGAACATTGTAGCATTTTCTTTAAAATGAAGAAGAAGAAAAATTAGATGTATGGTGATTTTATAGTATAATAAGGACGTCGTATGCTATTAAGAACGCCCTTACTACCAACAAGGTCACTTGTTCACTGATTGGCCTTGCGTTCCTATGGTGACAATATTTATATTCAATTTTTCTTTTTGAGAAGCGTACCATTTCAAAGGTTTCAAGATGCACCAATATTACTTGTGCACGCTCGTTCTCTAAATAAGTCATTTAAGCATTTCCGGAACTTCTTCATTTCCTTTCTCTCTAAAAGACCCCTTTTTGATCCCTTTCTCTTCTCCCACATTGAATAGAAAAAAGAATAGCTCTGTTATGTTCTGGTAGGGAGTTGGGTAAAAAGTACCTCTGCTCCTGTATGGATCCAATGAGATAGGGGAATAGAAGATTCTCATTCCTTTTAAACATTGTCCGGCTGAGGGCAAAGGGTAAATATAACGTAGGGGGGTTTAAGAAGTTCCATAAGGCCGGCGGCGATCAAGTAGGGTTTGAAAAGAAGCTGCAAAAAACTTTGGTACCTAATTATACTTGCCACTCTCTGCTTAATCTGGTTTTGGAGTGTCAAAAATTTCCCAGTTTCTCATCATCGTGTAGTAAGACCTCATGGTGAAATTCCCAATGTAAAATGTTAAAAGATTTCTTAGTTTTTTTTTCTTTTTTAGTTGGTATGATGCTTTAAATATTAAAATGTGCTAAAATAAAATGAATTTGACCCCAGTCCCAGTAGAGAGCTTGGAATGAGACAATGGCAATGATAAAAATGATAAGCAGGATGATGATTAATAAAATATTTAAAAGCAAAAAATCAAAAGCCCCAGGAGAGGAAGGAGGTGAAACTGAAAGTCCATGGGCCATCGCTATCACCAGAATTCTAATTTTCTATAGCAGAGTAGAGAGTAGTACCTTTATTTATTCCCTCCCCATTTTGGCTGACCAAATATTTTTCAAGAAAAGGCAAGCATATATAGATAGCCTTGTATTGTTTTCCAGGTGGACACAAAAAATAGACCCATATTTATTCCCAAAGGGTTTTTATAAGAGCCCTAAAACATACCCATTGCACAACTCCAAATAGGCAGCACTGGCATTCATCGTTCTTTATAAGGCAATATCCATCCTGGCCTTCGGCCTTCCCCTCTATTTCCCTTTGAAATAGAGCTGGACACAAAGAAGCTCTCTCACTGTACAATAACTACAGTCTGCTGGGACACCTTCCCCCAGTCTCACAGATAACAAAATCAGAACCTCTGTTTCTCTTTCTCTCTGTCTTATGCCCATCTCTGTTTTCTACATCTATCTCAGTCTCTCACTCTTGCTTTTCTCTCTAGCAAGTAATGGAAAAGACAGAAGAGCCCAATGCTAACAAGAAATGCACCACCGAAACGAGAAGTTTCAGGGGCAGAGCCAGCCCTCACAAGCATCAGTACCAGTATCAGCATCAGCTACTACAATACTCAAACCAGTATGGGTTCTGCAACCAGAACCAGTACCAGAGATACTACCCAGCGCTGCTTCCTTTGCCTCCTCAAATACCGCTTCAGCTAGCTTTAACTCCACCTCTTCCTCCAAACCAGAGCTTCAGAACAAAAACCCATCTCTACAAACCTTCATGCAAGCTGAACAACCCTCCTCTTGTCGCCTCCTCAGATACCCAGGTCCGAAATGTCACAATTTCAACAGGTAAATATCAAAAGCTTCTTCTTTTATTTGTTCTGTTTTTTACCCCCCTTTATTTGGTTCCTGTTATTTGGAAGTGCAAGTATGGTTTATGGTTAAAGTTTCTGGGGAGGATATATACTTTGTTCATGTAGCTTACTATCGTAGTTTTAACCATTAGAGAAGGCCGAAAATTGAGAAAGATGTGCTATTTACTCTGTTTTCCCTCTTCTTATTCTTTTCATTTTTTCTTGTCTTTCTTTTGGTCCAATTTATCTCTTTGTTCTTATTCAAATATGGAAATCTTGATATTTGAGTTAACTTATCTACTGTGAGGAGAACATAATTGACAAAAATGACATGCCCCGCTGATTTTGATATGGAAGTGTCGAGTATTGTAGTTTTAAGGTATTCAACCATTTATGGCCGATTTAGGCTTAAAATACTCAATTTTATGATTGTTAGAGTCGAATCAGTTGGACTCATCTTGTTCTATCCTCCTTGTCTAATCTCAGCTCCAGAGGGACGCGAAAGGCCAAAAAGTTTTCCCCCTCAAGGAGATAATGGAAGAACGATCATGGGTGCAAGGACACCACAAGCTGTAGTGACTGCAAGAAGACCAGATTCGGGCGGCGTAGAAGGACCAGTTATCTCTCTCCTAGCCAACCATTTTCTTGTCCAATTTGATTCATCTCAACGAATTTTTCATTACAATGTTGAAATCTCTCCTAATCCCCCCAAAGAAGTTGCCCGAATGATCAAACAGAAATTGGTCGAGGAAAATTCAAATGTGCTCTCAGGTTCTTTTCCGGCCTATGATGGTCGAAAGAACCTTTACAGCCCTGTTGAGTTCCAAAATGATAGGCTTGAGTTATATGTAAGCCTCCCACTCCCCACTAGCAAATCAGCTTTGCCAAAAGGAGAATTCAATGACTTGCTAGAGAAGCCTCCAAAGCTTAAACTATTTCGGATAAACATCAAACTTGTGTCGAAGTTAGACGGAAAGGAGTTAACTAGTTACTTGAGCAAGGAGGGAGATGATTGGATCCCGCTTCCTCAAGATTATCTCCATGCTTTGGATGTTGTTTTAAGGGAAAGCCCGACAGAGAAATGTATAGCTGTTGGGAGATCACTGTATTCAAGTTCAATGGGAGGAACTAAAGAAATTGGGGGTGGAGCTATTGGATTGAGAGGGTTCTTTCAGAGCCTTCGTCCAACCCAACAAGGACTTGCTCTCAACGTAGACTTCTCTGTGAGTGCTTTTCATGAAAGTATTGGAGTAATCCCCTACTTGCAGAAGCGTCTCGACTTTCTGCGAGACCTTTCTCAAAGGAAGACAAGGGGTTTAACTGGTGAAGAGAGGAAGGAAGTGGAGAAGGCATTGAAGAACATCAGGGTCTTTGTTTGCCACAGAGAAACTCTTCAGAGATATCGTGTCTATGGCTTAACTGAGGAAGCTACTGAAAATCTTTGTTTTGCAGACAGGGATGGGAAGAACCTGAGGCTGGTGTCTTACTTCAAGGAGCATTACAATTATGATATACAGTTCAGAAACATGCCATGCTTGCAAATCAGCCGGAGTAAACCGTGTTATCTTCCTATGGAGCTTTGTATGATTTGTGAAGGCCAGAAGTTTCTTGGGAAGCTTTCAGATGATCAGACTGCAAGAATACTTAAGATGGGTTGCCAGCGACCAAGAGAGCGAAAAGCTATTATAGATGGAGTCATGAGAGGACCTGTTGGGCCAAAAAGGTTATTTTTGAAAGTTTGCTAGTGACGAAATTCTGTCCTGAGTTCTCTTGAAAGTTTTTTGTTACTATTAGAACTTTCTTGGTTGGCTATGAAATGTCTTCTAAGTATCTAATTTATTTATTTTTTCTATCTCAACAGTGGCATCCAAGGAAGAGAGTTCAAACTCCATGTTTCCGGAGAAATGACGCGATTAAATGGAAGAATTCTTCAACCTCCCAAGTTAAAGCTTGGCGATGGTGGCCATGTGAGAGATCTGATTCCTTCCCGCAATGACAGACAGTGGAACCTTCTGGACAGCCACGTTTTTGAAGGAGCTCAAATTGAGAGGTGGGCACTGATAAGTTTCGGTGGCACCTCTGAGCAGAAGTCCTACGTTCCAAATTCATAAACCAGCTATCACAGAGGTGTGAACAACTAGGCATCTTTCTCAACAAAAGCACAATAGTTAGCCCCCAATTTGAATCAACCCATGTGCTTAACAATGTCTCTCTTTTGGAATCTAAACTCAAGAAAATACACAAAGCTGCATCAAACAATCTCCAGCTGCTTGTTTGTATAATGGAGAGAAAACATAAAGGCTACGCAGATCTGAAGCGAATTGCAGAGACAAGCATTGGGGTTGTAAGCCAGTGTTGCTTATATCACAACCTCAGCAAGTTGAGCTCTCAATTCCTAGCAAATTTGGCTCTCAAGATCAATGCCAAAGTTGGCGGATGCACAGTTGCGTTGTTCAATTCATTACCCTCTCAAATCCCACGTCTCCTCCAGTCTGATGAGCCAGTGATTTTTATGGGTGCTGATGTGACACACCCTCACCCACTTGATGATTTCAGCCCATCCGTTGCTGCTGTGGTTGGTAGCATGAATTGGCCAGCAGCAAACAAGTATGTTTCAAGAATGAGGTCCCAAACACATCGACAAGAAATCATCCAGGATCTTGGTGCCATGGTCGGGGAATTACTTGAGGATTTTTGCCAGGAAGTAAAGAAACTCCCCAAGAGAATAATTTTCTTCAGGGATGGGGTAAGTGAAACCCAATTTTATAAAGTACTCGAAGAGGAGCTCCAAGCCATTAGAGACGCATGTTCTAGATTCCCTGGCTATAAACCTCTCATCACTTTCTCAGTAGTCCAGAAGAGGCATCACACAAGGCTGTTTCCCTTTGAAACCGATCCATCTTCCACTCAAAACCAGTTTTCTGATGAAAATGTTCCTCCAGGCACAGTGGTTGATACTGTGATTACTCATCCAAGGGAATTTGATTTCTATCTTTGTAGCCATTGGGGTGTGAAAGGAACAAGCCGGCCAACCCATTACCATGTCCTGTGGGATGAAAACCAGTTCACTTCTGATGAACTACAGAAGCTGGTTTACAGTCTCTGCTACACATTTGTGAGGTGCACCAAGCCAATCTCTTTGGTGCCTCCAGCTTACTATGCCCACCTAGCTGCATACAGAGGTAGACTTTATCTTGAGCGGTCAGAGCCTACTGGTTATATGAGAAATGCTTCTACATTCTCCCGAGCTGCCCCTCCAAAAGCTACTCCCCTACCAAAACTTAGTGAAAATGTTAAGAAACTCATGTTCTACTGCTGATTCTTCTTGCTCTCGTTGCATTCAAATTTCTAAACTATATGACCCACACACTTGAATTCCAGAGAGATGTAGACTAATATGATTGCATAAGCTAGCCAGGTCCCGATCATGACTAACTTGTAGGTCAATTCAAGAATGAATGCTAATTCTCTGTTGGCCTTTCTAGATGATGCAAATTGTGGTAAAATTTCCTTATAGTTATCGAGGAAATTATTAATCTCTCTCATCGATGCTGAATTTGAAGTTCTCTTTTTTACTTAAATCCCGAATGAAAATAACCATGTGTTTTTCCTCCTGTTTTGATTTGTTCTCTTACACAATTGCATTGAATCAATCAATCCTTGAGATATGCTTAGCAAGGCAAACCTCATGAGTATGCTATTGACTAAAGCTGAGCATATAATTAAACGGCCTAAAGCCAAATTGACCCAAATCCTGATGGTATAACGACACAAGAAGTTATTGCTTAATTGAGAGTGAAATATTCACGAAGCAAGATTAGCATATCTGACACCTTCAAAGAGAGATACATATTCGGTCATATTTGTTTAAGACAAATACATTAATGAACAATTCAAAACATAAAACTAAAAACACCCTATAAAACAAATGATGAGATCATTGTCCGAGATTCGCAACAAGACATCAAGGAACGCTGCATTGCAATTTGCAAGTCAAAAATCCCACCTTGCATCCTATCACCTTATAACAGTAGCATGTGACATTTAATTCGGCTCCATTAGTGTTATGTCTTGTAAAAAAGATGACACTTGGCGAAAGGCACGCCCCGCCCCCAGCCCTGCCAAGGGCCGGTGACTAAACAACACTCTCAATCAGAATATTGTCCAAAAGCGGGGCGACACCGATGCGGACCCATACAGAAGAGAGAACCCATAAATGTAAAGAAAACGAACCATCATGAGGTATGAACTAACTCTGTTCTCAATCTCATGCATCTATCCCTGTCCCAAAAGACTGACTTAAACAGGCAGAGGTATATCCGCCGACACAACCGACAACCTCTCAAAACTATTTGAGCTCTGGGTGATCCATCACTGCATCAGTAGACTCCATAAAAAAAGAAGTAAATTATCCAAGCCGTAAGAATCCAGGCTCTGTTATAGAAAGTTATAACTCTGTATTTGGTCCTGGAAAGTATGAGTGGTCTCATAAAAGAACGAAGCAAAGTAAAATTGATTTTCCTGGACTGCTGTGCCAATTGCCTATGTGGGACTAAAACTGATTGAGGGTAGGCACAGGCCTACACCATGTCAGTGTATGTATTTATACGTACCATCCCCCATGCATGCAAATGCAGCACCATCAAGGACAACAGAGTTGTACAGAGAGAGAGAGAGAGAGAGAGAGAGAGCATTCAAAAAGTTACAGAGGGAGAGGGAGGGAGAGAGAGGGTAATAATAATAAACAAAGCCACACAAAAAGTCTGACTTTTGACTTCCCCTTTTGTCTCTTCAGCTCTCTCTTATTAACACAATTAGCTTTTCTTCTGTTTCTCTCTGTGCGTCACCCACAGCTTCAGCCTTTTAAGTACTGCACGGCCTGCGAAAGGGACAGAAAACAACGTGGGCTTTCACAGAAATTTATTAGGGACCCACCATAAATAACCAAAAAGACAATTTCATTTGGAGGTTGTTTTTTTTTTTTTTTGTAAACATTTCATTTGGAGGTTGAATATTCAAAAGGAGGATTTTCTTTTATTATGATTTATAGTTTATTTATTGGAGAAAAATAATATAATTAATTAAAAAAATTGTAATAAATAAAATACACATCTATTTAGTAAGTCTCTATAAAATAAAGAAAAATATATAAATATTAAGAATTACACACAATAATAAGATTGGAATAAAAAAAGATTGTGTGGAGCCAGTATAATATTTACACGAGAATCAAGGCAATTGAATGAGAATACGAAATTACATAACCTGGAATGGATTCCTCCTGTCGGTGATGGAACCTTATACTGATGCTCTACAGCCCGTTCCATCACAATCCCATAGTACCAACGGCCTATCAAACAAAACTACACACTGCACGTTATTCCCTGCACCAACTAAATTGTTTCCTTCTGCACCCTCCTACTCAAAAGACCAATTTGTCCTCTCTTTTTTAACCCCACTTTGGCAACAAGTTTTCCTTTAGTTATTCACTGTTTTCTTTAAAAAATTAATAATTAATTATTTAAGGGCAAATTCGTTCCTTAAAATTTCATAGGGGTGCAGAAAAAACAAAGATTAACAACACTGTACTGACGTTGTTATTGCAGCATTGTTGGTCTAATCAACTTTGTCGGTAAAGGACTTCTTTTGCACTCTGATTTTACAGTTTCTCTATTGGTGATTGATCGAACGGACAAAATCATCCCTCGGTCTAACGGTTAACGGTGTACAAATAAGTAAGGCACCGCATAAACGGTCGGAATCCTATTGTGGTGTGTATAGTCCCATCCGCATAACATACACCAACAGACCACGGCATCAATGTTGGCCTACAGCCAGACTTCCCGCAGATGAATTGGTTGGCACTTGGCAGGACAGGCAGCAAATTGGATTCCATTTTGGTCTTATCACTGACGAAAACAAAAAAAAAAAAAAATACAAAGATAATGTATGCTTTTTATTTTTTATTTTCTTCTTCATATCATTTGGCCTGTGACCCAAAAAATACATCTCAAGTCTCAACCATAAATTAAATGGTAAATACCTATCTCTGTTTCTTTCAACAACTTCAAAGATGTGTAACATGACCTTGAATACTCAAAGCATCAGAAAGCTTAATTAACACAATTTTTTATCCCCCATCTTGAAAATCATGATTCCAAAACTTATATTTTTTTAATTATTTATACATGACCCATCTGGTTGGTTCAGTTAGAAATTATGTTAATTGTAGCAAAATTCATATCCAAGCTCATCTGACTAACAAAACAAAGAAAGTGTAGACTACAGAGGAATTATTTTGCATTGACAAATAATGATATATTCCTATCACTTCCTTGCATTTAGAGGTATACATACATTCAGGTTAAATGTCAAAAAATGGGCCCTCGTACAGATCTCTCTGCTGGAAGTTGCAGCAACTCCCGAATCCCTTCACAGACCTGTATGCAATCAAATGAGATCATCGTCCATAGAGCCCAGAAAAAGAAAGAAAGAAAGACTCGCTCAAACAGATGAAACAAAACAAGTTAACCATCATCATGTTACAAGTATATGTTTCATCACAAAGAACTCAAATTCAAAATATCAAGAAAACCTTCATCCTTGTTTCTCATTTTATCTTAACTAGCTCAAAACACACGCTATATGCGAGATTCTTCATTATAATTTAATTATAAAATTTAAACACATCTTCATCGTACTTTTTATTATAGGTAAAAAAAGATGTATAAATAAAATTAAGAGAGATTAAGTAGAAAATTTTAAATCTTAAACCCACTCTAAAAAATAATAATATATTATATAAAAAATAGTATACTTTTTTAAGCACCAAATCCACCACTTTTGTAAGAATTGAAACCACAACAATTATCACATAAACAATTTTTTTCTTTTTAAAAAAAAAAAAAATCCAATATATAGTTTTTTTCTATATGTATATAGATCATGAGTATATATATATTGGATTTTTATTATGGTTTTTTAAGTAAGGTATTAATACATATATTAAAGGATTGGTTCACTACTTCATATATATGAAAACGTGGAGGAAAAAGTATGATTTGTATTATTTGTTTCCTTATTGGATTTGGACATTAATAATATTTAATTTATTGAATAATTTATATATGAAAAACTCTTGAAATATACTTAAATGTTCTTAATTACTCAAATTTAATACTATTAAAAAATCAATTTAAAAAGTATGTCTTAAAAAACCGGTTTTGTCTTTTGAAAAAAAGAGTTCATGCCACAACTCGCAATATTAAAGCACTTCTGAGAGTGTTTCGGCTATTATATATATATATATATATATATATATATATCCCAAACTTGTTTATCATTGATCTGTAGGCTAATAGGGATTTGAACAAACACACAGCCCTCTTTAGAGAAAAGAAAGAGGGAAAAGAGACGTCCTGGCCTAAAGACCTCACTGGAAGATCCATAACCAGGCGTTTTCCAACTTTGCAAGAGATGTTAGAAAAATAAATAAAAAGGCAAACCATCATATTATAAATGAACATACCATATTCTTTAACAAATAAAATAATAACATAATTGTAAAAACTAAACAATTTTTAAAATACAAAACAATGGGCTAATAAATACAAAAAAAAATGGAATAAATAAATATTAGCCTACTATTTTTGTTGGTTTACAATTAGTTTAATATTTTATTTGTTAAAGGAATAGTATTATAGAATATAAAAAATAAGTGGCCCTGTTGCATGTTGGTAGTTTGGGGGCTACTTTATTACTTTTTTAAACATTAGGGGGCTAAATTATAAACGGCTGGTAGTTTGGGGGGCTTTTTTATATTTTTTCCAATAAGAAAAGAAGCTTATATACACACAAGAAGCTATTTAAAAAATGTCAAGTCAGATGAACAGATAGGAAAGAGCAAATAGAGTAATTAAACTACCATATTGGTGAAGACTGTAAGCATCACATTCTATTAGCAATTAAAATGGTATATTAAGATTTAGCAACCGTGCAAGCCTTCACATCTTAAATAATCATTCAATGAACATTCGGCAGCATGAATGTTAGAATCAAACTTGGCAGTGGCCAAAGAACCTTGATATATGACCAGAAAGCACATGCTTTGAGCAGAGTGTTTCTATACTAAGTTCAAAGTGCTATACAAGCAGCACTTTGATATAGTTGTGACCAAATAGATTTAAAGAAGTGCGTGAATCACTTGCATATATATATATGCAGGCTCAAGCTCAGTTCAAGCTCGAGTCAAGCTTCAAAAGGGTGTTTGGCCTCAGCTCTACCAAAATTGGCCAAGTTTGATCTCAGCTCTATCCAGACTTGAACAAACCAAACGAGTCAAGCTCGAACTCAAACTGAAGAAGTGGTATCCGGAGAGAGAAAAGGAAATGAAAACTTATCTGGATTTTGCAAGGGCTGAAAGAAAGTAGGTGAGAAGATATTGGGTAGGACTAATGAATTAGAACCAAACTCAAGTCGAGCTTAAACAAGTCAAACTCCAATTGTTCATAGGCCATGGACAACTCGATTCACCATAGCTGGAATACTAATGATAAAAGCATATCTTATTATAATAGAAATACTGTATACCTGGCTAGCTTTTCTTCCTTTAGTGATATGAAATTTAAAGCTTCAGGCCAGGTGAACTCCACATGGAATCCAAGTCCAACATCCACAAATATGCGCTGTGTATCTGGACTGTAAGCATGTATAAAACAGCCCCCAGCCATTTTTTTTAAAAAAAAAAAAAAAAAAAAAAAAACAGTCAAAAATTGTAACTAGAAAGTAATTATCTCATTTAACACAGCTACAGCCAGTTCAAAGTGTTCATGCTCAGACTATAACAACATACAAAGTGCTTATACTACCATGGATAGGCTTGACAGCTAGGCCACCTTCTCCCCAGCAACCCAAAACAAAAGAAAAGCTATTTTATTTCATTCATAGTAGGGCGTGATGGACAACAAAAGAGCAACTATTTCTTTAAACCTTTTTCCCCCCTCAAAACATTATACATTTTTTTGTAACCCCATCACTGAAATAATTCATTCAATTCCGGTCCCACAAACTATGTCCCATTGATCTGTCCCTGCAAAAGATGTAAATGTTTTTTCCAACATAATCCATGATGATGATAATCAGCACCACAGGGAAGCAAGGAAACTAGTAGCTAACTATGACAGAATGGACAACAAGTGAACCGACTATAGTAACATTGTTAAACAGAAGTAGAAAAATAACAAAATATACAAGAAAGATACAATACATGCACCACACACGTTCACATGTATAAGCATGAAAGCATCACCACAAAACATCATAAAAGACGAGATGTTAGAGACTTACACATCAGCTTGCATGTACACTTCAGAGCCAAGATTGACCAAAGTCCTAAGACTGGTTACACTATTTTTCTGCAGATTCTCTATGTTCCTTCGCAAATCCAAGCTATAAGTGCATAGGGTCAAGTAAACAGACACCAACAAGCATCAACACATGGGATTGATATGTTTAATGTACAGTTTATTCCCCGATAAATAGGTACTACACAAACAAAAAGTATGCTTCTGGAGCAACCCCTAAGCTAGTCAAAAGGAAATAGGAAGCAACCTATATTTCGCAAAAAATGTGGTTAAAACAATGGTTCCTGGATCAAATGGCATCTCTCCCTGCTTAAGAAGTGTTAGAAAGTGAGGTGATGGGTTCAATCCCATGCAGATGAGTAAGATGTGTATTTTCCAATATATATAAATACATACATGTGTCCACCGTAAACCTTTTCCTCGTTTGAACTCTGCCCTTTAACATTAAGGCTATGCCATCCTAATGTGCTGCTAAATAAAAGGATCTTATCATCTTCACCCCGTAGGAACTACAAGATCACCAATTGAGAAGATCCATCAACTTGAGAGACGAAGAGAAAGGTTTATCTATTTTATTAACCAATGATTCATTATTTTAACATATAGCAACAACCATTTCATCCAACATGGTTATTTTTTATTCTCCAATGGATTTACATCTTTCATCAATGGAAATTTTCTTTGGCCAGAAAGATATGTGGCTATAAAATAGAGGTTAAGCAGAACAAATTGACTGGGTGGCAGAGTGGTGGAAACACCTCTTTCTTCCGTATTTTGGACCTTAGCTCCTGCACTGAATCAGTGGTTTACCCCTAGGTATTTTGACGGTTTTAAATAAGAGACACTTATACTTAACAATATATTATAGTCATAATTACTTTATATTAATATGAACTCTATTAATAATATAAAATATATTAAATCTGTTATTATAAAAATTAAAATATATATAGTTAATGCTAGAGAAACTTTTATCTGTTAAGCGATAACCCTTCCACTCGGCACTATTGGATCACTAAGCCTGACTTTCTTCCTTGCTTGATGGGTAGAAGCTCCCTTCTACCTTTGCACTCATGGGCCAATCTTCGTCTGGCCCGAATAAAGCGTGTGCTTCCTTTACCTTTTGGGAGACCTATGCCCCATAAAAACTGTCTAGCTGAAACTGTCCCTTAGCCCGAAGGTCCTAACACAAGGTTATAATTAGCTTTTTTCAAAGTGGTATCTCAATAACAGTGCAAGAGCACTCAATCAATGGGTTATTACGTATGTTGTAAGACGATGCACGAGGGCTGATGCTTGCCCAGTTCCGGAAGATCAAGGAAGTTGATCACCCGATGACAAGGAAGCCAATGACCAAAGCCTCGATGAACTGTGGTTGTAACTATAACGATCCTAAGGTAGCGAAATTCCTTGCCAAGTACGTTCCGACCCACACGAAAGATGTAACAATTTGGGCACTATCTTGAAAAGAAACTCTATTGGGCCGACAATAACTTTGAGAGGCAAAAGCTAGAGGAGGAAATGGGATTAGATTACCCAGTAGTCCTAGCCATAAATAATAGATACTAGTTGTTTTGCATGTCAACCCATGCAATGTTGTAGCTCATGTGCTAAGTATTCCATCTATTGTGAATTCAAACAAATGTGGTATATAAGAAATATATGTGCATGAATTAATCAGTGGTTCAAGTCATACTTGGCGTAGCTAGGCCATCTTGGACTTGAACTAGATACCTCGCCCATGAAATAAATCATTGCACCTATAGTCCAACCGATTGGGAGAGAATCAATGGATTCCTTTTCAGGAGCAATTCATCCTTCCCAAATGCAGCAAACAACTATTCGGTATATTGTGCTCTCCAAGTGTCCTTGTTCGCCCCCTTATATAGACACACACACACGCATATATATATATATATATATAGAGAGAGAGAGAGAGAATGGAAAGGATACAAAACTTTTTGTTGTTCAAAGAACTTGTCCCTGCAAAATAAGAACAGAAAAGTTTAGTGCTCCTTCCCATTTCTCATGTCACAAGACTCACAACCAACATATTGACAAAGCACTTCCCAAACTATATGGATTGACAAATGAGATATTTGCGGCTTCTTCAACTATTATTCGCTTTTACAAAACAGATGTGAATTTTGAAACCATAATAAACCAAATTGGTCCAACTCAAATGATTGAGTTAGAATGTCAAATTTCAATCTAGGACTTGTTAACAAACATATATGCTGCCTGAAAATAAAAGATAGAGTCTCTTATAAGAAAGAATAATGTGTTCTTTACAATTTATGTTGCATCCATTTAAACATGTCTCAACACCAACGAAATGGCATTGTTTTACTCTAATTAGGAGGCAGGTGGAGATTATTTTAGAAGCACTTTCAACTGACACAAGTCACAAGCAAGAAACAAGCGAACAAAGACATACCGTTCAGCAATAGCTTGAACAAGATCTGGTTTCAAGCGTATCAACAAATTCCTCAAATCTCTGTACTTTCTCCTGGCGGAAGCTGTCCATTTCAATCCTGTCACATATTTAAGTCAAATTAGAGCTTCCCAAAAAGTCACTAAACCACAGAGAGAGACTATGCTCAAATACATATGTTCACAAAAATTACAAATAGCAACAGGATTTAGACTAGCATCTAAAGAATTCAAGCTCATTACGAGTATGTAAGTTCTAGCAACCAACACGGTGCATGATGCCCACTTCGCCTCCTTAATTTAACAAAAACAAATGTATTACAAGTATTTTAGCAACTTGTTTGATTTAGCAGCAGCACTACTATCAATTATTAATATCATTTTAGTTTCCAGTAAGTGAAATTACAACTCAGATAATTTTACTCGATAACTCAAGAATGTTCTGCTTCAACCTTTCTTGCTAATATTTCTTTTGGGCATTTTATCAAACAGATAAGGTGGACAATTCTGCATTCCTTGCAATTCTACAACTAACAAGTATCTAATACAGTAACAAAGTTTGGGTCAATAAATTTGGATCCCGTACTCGGAGTGACAGCTAAAATAATCGAAATCCCAAACGAAATACAAAAAGCAAAATCGTAGAGCAGAGGAGGAGATTGTAGTCCATAAAGTTTTGTGAACGTTAACTTGCTCACCTCCTCAGCGTGCTTTCGGAGCCCTAAACCAGGCAGCAGGTTTGCACTGACTGAAAATACACCAACAGCTCGAGTTTTTAGAGAGAGAGAGAGTGAGAGGGGAATTGCCTAGAATGAGAAATAATTCTAGCTGTATATTTGCATAATTTGCTGCATATCACGGGTCTGGCACCTCGCTCTTTTGAGCTCAAATATGGTGTGCGTGGGTGTATGATATTTTTGTGAATTTATTTTATGTTTGCTTAGGTATCAGTTTGTGAGTGAGGGCCGTAAAAGTAGCCTTTTAAGGCTCATCCGGATTCAAGGTTTCCAAACAAATTAATCCAAAAACATTTACAAACCGATTTGACAAGGATTTTTAAATTAAAAAAAATTGCAATTCTCTATTACTTCTCATACTATTATACTTGTCTTGAAAAATTACCATATTTCGAGTTAGTCCCTTCAAAATATAACATATAAAATTAGTTCTGTGTTTTTTAAAAATCTTTTATCCCCTTGCAAGGATGGAAAAACGTGGACCCCAAAAGTTTAAAATTTTTTAAAGGGTTAATAATTTTTTTAGAGCATTCTTAATAGATGAGTCAAATGTACTTTTATCTAAAGTGGTCAATCATATTTGTAAAAAAGCCTCCTTTTTTATTAGCCAAAAAAAATGTAAAATTGATATTTTATTGAATTAAAAAAAAAAAAAAATGTTACATGTAGCAACACAGCCATTTCTTTCTTTTTTTTTATTGTTTCTCTCACCTATTTTCTTTTTTTTCAAAATTTTCTCCTCATATTTCTTTCTGCACATCTTTTTTTTTCCCAAAAGTTGAAAAATATAATATTTAGGAAAAATACAATCCTTATAAAATAATAAAATAATTATTAAATAATATAGATTAAAATATAATTAATCGGATGTATAAGGCATTTAAAAATTTATTAGTTAAACTAAATAAAGTGAATTTTGATGAGTCATTTTATATATAAAAAAATTGGATCCTCCATTGTGATTGCTCTTAGTTACTAGGCTTTCACTTTCTTTTTCTTTTTTTCCACTTAGGCACATAGGGTACTTCACTAATGGGTAAAGACTAGGGGTGAAAACCCAGTAAAAGTTATTGGCCAAAACCGGCAACCGAAACTAGAGTATCCAATTTTTTATTTTTTAAAATTGAAACGAACCCGGTACCTGATTAACTGGTGATACAATAACTTTCCGGTTTTGGTTGGAACCCGGTTTTTTTTTTCATTTTGGACTTATTTTAGGTATTGGGCCTAATTTTTTGGCTTAATTTAACTATTTTGTGCCCATTAAAAACTAATAATTAGCCATAAAATGTCCTAAAAATTTATTTTAAAAGCTTACATAATACATGAGAGTAAACTACATTTACATAAAGTAAATATATTTTATGTTAACCGATTCAACTACAAAATCTCATCATAGAAGAAATGAAGAAGCGAAAAGAACTAGAGAAGTGATTTACATCTTTGTGAACCCTAGAGTAAAATAATAATAATAAATATACTAAATTCAAATATATATATCCGGTTACCCAATTATAACCAAGTATTTAAACCCTCAAAACTGGTAATAGAACCAAGCAACCCTATCACCGGTTTCCTGATTCTGATCTCAATTTTTTTTTTACACCCCCAGTAAAGACTAATTTAATATCTTCGTCATATTCCATCAACCGAACTAATTTCAGCCACCCCATTCCGACCCTGGGGGTGGCTTGGCCACCCTTAATGACCAAAATATGGGTGGTTGGGCCACCCCATATTTGTCTTTTTCTTTTTTAAAGCTTGATTTTTCTAAAAAAATTATTTTAATTTTTTTATGAATTTTTTTTTGTTATGACACATGGCATGTTTTTGTTAGAACACATGTCAATCTATTAGTTTGATTGACAAAATGGTGACAGATGTACTAAACCGGTATTTATCGATAAGTCAAATATCATCTGTAATACAAATTAAAACCTAGGTGGAAACAAATAAAATAGTGAAAACGTAGGTACTAAAAAGTTATTAACCATTTTTTAAAAGTATATGGTTTTTATGAAATAGACCCTTCAAAATTAATTTTTTATCCCTCTAAAAAGTATTTTTTATTTTGCCTCCACACCTAAAATTTTAATTTCGCCCCAACCCCTTGCAACTTAAAGTGGCAAAATTGGTTATGTATCAAGTTTTCAATGATGTGATGGTTGATGAGGTTTTGTTATTGTTTTGGGAGATTGCTCAAATGGTGACTCTCTTGATAAATCAATTTTCTTAGTATATATTTATAACTTAATGCATAAAATACAAGCAATGTGGCATTAATTTATAGTATGACATGGCATGCCATTAATTAATTAGATGGTAAGTTGACGAAATGAACTACTTAAAATCAAGATTAAACTTAAGGACCTAATTATCAAAATTATAAATCAAAGGGTTAAATTGAAATCATGCGAAAATTTAGAGACTAGTTTAATTATTCCCTAATAATATGTAGCAATTAAATGTAATTTATCCTTTTTTTTCTTCTATCGGTATATATATTATATAGATGCATTCTAGCAGTATTTGAGTATTTGTATAATATGCAGCTTAGTTCAAAATTGGGTGGTGAAGGCCCCAGGTGTTGGCCTCCTACCATCTACTCGTCCAATTTCAACATGGTTTGTCCCCGTTTCCAATAATCAGATTTATCAGCCAACATCTTTGAAAAACATAATATCGAATAAGCTCCTAATTTTGATTTTTTAAAAAATAATAATAATTAGGGGAAACTACCTCTAGCCCCCATGAACTATCGAGGTGTCATCCATTTGCCCCTATGAACTTTCAAAGTGCAATCCCTAACCCCCTCAAACTACCTAACCATAGCCAACAGACCCTCCCGTCAGTCAGTTCCATTGAAACTTACGGTCAACGTTATTGTTCACACTACGATTTATGTTACTGTTCACCGATTAGAACGTTGACCGCAAGTTTCAATGGAGTTGATTGATGGAAGGTAGTTGTTGGCTAGGGTTAGGTAGTTTGAGGAAGTCAAGGATTGCACTTGAAAGTTTATGGGGGCAAATGGACGACCTCCGGTAGTTCATGGGGGCTAGAGGTAATTTTCCCTAATAATAATAATAATTTAAAAAAAAAAAAGAAGAAGAAGAAGAAGAAGTGTAAGCTCCTAATATTGTACATGAGTCTCATAATCATGGAATCCCAGACCACACTGAAACAATTGAAGCTGCAGAACCATCTATTTATGTCATCAGTAGATACGAACAATGCCTATCATTCACAGCTCGATCTCCATGCAAGACCACAAATATATTAACCATGCTCCAAACCTTAGACTATGGCATGGCAACTAATATATCAAATTACTAGTTAACTACATAGCATGTGCATTACTCTAAACTATTTGTTATTCACAATGTTCAGGCATAAAAAGAATTCTGATGATAAGATTTTCATGAAATGCACACAACAGATAATATCATGGAATTCCTTTACCTTTGTGCACAATCCTAAACCACATTGTTTGCCCCTTAGCTTTCAAACAAGTCCTATATTTCCACTAACAAGATCATTATAAAAGTTACAAGAAGTAATTCTGAAGTCTAGAAGGTAAAAAATTCATCCCCAGAAATAAATCACTATCCAAAGCTCAAGCTTTTTACTGCGTTACTCCAAGAACATGTAGTAATTTCTATAAACGAAGTTAAAATGAATTTGAAGATAATTCCGTATCATCTGTAACGACAAAAGTATATGCATTATACATGTAAAAGCCAATGAGGAATTGTAGTTTCCAAGACTTTTCCTACAAGCAATATACCTCCTTTATAGTACTGCAATACGAAGCTTTCTGATACCATCTTTCCATCCCTATGCGGCTATGCCCTTTGTGATCAGCAAGAAGCAACTTTATGTACTAAAATCAAATATGCATCCAAGAATTGAGAGCCATTTGATTTTGAGGCTACCGCCCAAAATATATTATTTTGCGAAGATATACTGTCGTACCAGTGCACTGATCCTGTTCAGCCATAAATAGACAACTGGTAACAAGATCCTAATTCTCTCTAGGTGCTCTCATCTTCATGTTATTCAACCAAAAATGTTTTGCTAACAGTAAAATCAAATTTATGAAGTGATATCATTGAATGCCTATCCTTTCTGCAGAAACAGCCATTGTTTCTAGTATTGAGTGGCCTTCACCACCCAAAGCTTCCATATTGAAAGACCTGCAACTGAAGTAGAAAACTGCACTCATCATGGAATCAATAAGCACCACAAACGAAAACATAATCACCAGAAGAGGCCCTTCCCAGATCCTCGAAGACCCATCTCCATAGCTAAGCGTCTTCACTCTATGCTCAAACAAACCCTCAATAAACGCCATCCCAATTGTCGATCCAAGAAATATCAAAAGACCCACTTGAGTCTGGCCCTCAATCAACGTACTGGACCGCAGCATTGCCTGTGGTCCTGAAACATCCTCCAACACTGAGATCACAATGGCAATGTTGCAAATAATGATTGCATTGGCAAAAAGAACCGAGAAAACAAGCCCCATCATCATTGCTACATAGACAATCATATCCGGCGAAAACCCCACTACAGTACATGCACTGCACACAAGAACAAGTAAAACAAAAAACAATGTGACACAACTAACAATCAACAAGCACACCCACACATACGTCGAAACAAGCCGGCTCCAAATCTTGGCAATGATCATATAAAACTTGGACACATCAAATTTTTTCCTCGAATAACTACAATCTACTGAATAAACCACCGCAGCTTTTGATAACAAGGACAAAGTAATATACAACGGGAAGCACATTGTCGATGAAACGGCCATCTCTGCGAAGTGCTGGCACGAGTGTTTGACAAAAGGCCTAAGAGGCAGTCCACTGGACTTGGCCACCAACAACAGCCTAATAGTCAGTCTCTTCACAATAGACTGTTTCACTAAAACATTCGATAAAAGCACGGCAGTCACTGGGCAAATGAGCAACGCGGTGATAATCATAAACCCCGACGAATTGTAGCGGAGAATCTTAACGGATTCTCTTAGAATCTCAAGGCATTCATTGAACGGAAGTGGGAATTAGACCCAGTAATGTTATCGGCGGATTCTAACTCAAAGTTTCTTGAATGGGTCTCTTCGGATCCTTCTTTTTTCAGATCATCGGATCTAATTCTCGGTGATGTTCCACAAGAAATTTCCATTTCCATCAATATTTTTTCTTTACAAACTCAACAATTTGGAGAAATACAAAAGATGTTACAAAGCTGAAGCTAGCTCCGTTACTGAAAATCAAGAATGCAGGTACTGTACAAATAATGCGAAACAGATCTGAGCAGGTGAAACTGGTGAAAGACAGCGAGTATCACGCAATTGATAAGGGTACAGTACCTGAATATGTGGGTTCGGCGGTGATGATCACAAGGCAGGTCACATGGGGAGGCATGGGGATCATGTTGAGGACGGGTCTAATGGCAGAAAATCAAGATATGATTGTATGGGAATGGGAGCGAGAGAACGGAGTTTTGGAAGAGAAGGATCTGCGCGACCGCGAGGCGTGTGATTTTTGGCTTCGAAAAGAGATTGTTTTCGTGTACTTGGCTGTCAGATGACTTATTTGTGGACTCCAATTAACGTGTGTGGAAGTTTAGTTCGTCGGATTTTACAGCTGCAGTAGATCTGACACCCTCCCGTTATCCTCGCTATTACAGTGTTTTAAAATAAAAACTTATTTTTCACCTATTTTTATAATACACAGTTGAATTTAATTTACCATTAAATTTTAATGCCTAAATGTGAATTTTACAAATTTGAAGGTGAATTTGTAAAAGAGATGTTTAAGACAATAATATATAACATAACTTTTTTATTATATATTTAACACATCGCTCAATCAGCTACAAATCCCGCATCATGAAATGAAAATCATTAATTTAAATATCTCCATCTTTTTTCTTTTGGGCAAACATGTCAACATTTTCTTTTCTTTTTCATTTCTATTGAGAAAAATTATTATTAAACAAATTTGCATAATCCCCCGAATATGAAAGAGGTGATGCAATTTGTCTGTCGGTGGAGAGGGGGTTAACCGAACAGTCAGCAATGTTCGGTGTCAAAGTGATGGTTGGTAGAAGCATGGACGTGTCCACGGGGCCAGGCCCAGCACCCCGTAAAAAATCTTCGCCGAAGAGAATGGGCCAGGTACTTCTTTTCATGGGCAACAAGGCTTTAAAGCCCAATAAGAGCATTTCAGCTTCCTCTGTCTAACATATGATGAGGTCTTGGTCCTGCAGGCCAATTTTGTCCATTCTCCTCTAGCTTAGCTTTCTTAATAGCAATGATCAACCCCAATTGGCTCTTTTGAGCGATGCTTTTGCCTCTTAACAAATTTTTACTGTGATCATTACATTTGTAAAATCTAATTTAATTAATAAAATCATTTTTAAAAATATTATTTGGTTGACCGTTAAAATCAATTATTAATAACATTTATATAATAATTTTTTAGGCTATATATAAAACTATTGCCTTATGTTTGATCCTTTTAGACCTATTTAGTCATTTCGGCTTTGTTGTTGGGTTGCTTATTCTTTTGTGGTTCGATCCCGTGTGTGTAAATATATATATAAAATTTAGTAAGTATGTGTTTTATATTGTAATTTTATAGACAAAAGGTATAATTTTAAATTAAATTATAAAAAATATATTATTTGAAAGAGTGCAGCTGCTATACGGATTGGGCAAAAAGGCAGGGTTTTCTGCCTTCCATTCAAGAGCTGACACCTTACCATTTCAAGAAAAATAAAATGAGAACAAAACACCAAATTTTTTTTTTTCTTCTTCTCCCTCCCATCACGCACACCACCTGCTGGTTTCTTTCTTTCTTTTTTTTTTTTTTCTTCTTCTTTCTCTAGTTCTCCCTCACCTTACGCCTGATTTCTTTCTTTTCTTTTTTTTTTCTTCTTCTCCAGTTCTCCTCACCTCTCCATCTCCCAATACCATCTTCGGCGACGTTTTTCATTTCCGCCAACCCAACCGAAAACGAAAAACAATCAACCTCAAAATCGATTTTAATGCCTCAAAAACCGTTTCTAATGCCTCAAAACTCGATTCTAATGTCTCAAAAATCGTTTTTAGATTCAAAACTAAAACCTAGATTTTGAAAGTTAACCCTAAAGGGGTCCGGGATCCGCCGGAGAAGATGAAAGTGGGTCATGCCAAAGTCACGGGGTACCATGGTGGGTGGGCGTGGGCCGGAATGGCGGTGCTGGGTTGGTGGGCGTCGCCGGCCATGGGTGGGTGGGTGCTGGCCAGCCTTCTTCTTCTTCGTTTTCCTTCTCTTTTTTCTCTTTTTTTTTCTTTGGCCGACTGAAGCTAGTGTGTTTTTCTCTATACAAGTTTTTTGCAATTTTTTTGTTTTAGCTGAGGTGTCTTGTTCCTATTGGTGGGCATAAATTTGGTCTTTTACGCCAAGACCGAATTGAAGATAAACTCTATTTGAAATTGCATTTTAAAAAGTTTAAGGTAAAAATGTGCGCTACTAAATAATATTATTAAAAACTGATGTTGGTCTTTTTTGACGGAGCAAACATTGAACCGAGAACAATCTATCCTGATCGACTTTTCTCGAGAAAATCAAAATACAAAGCAAGTCTCTCCCCCTTCTTCCTCCGCAGTCCAATCTTCACTCAGGCAATTGATTCAATCGGCCATGGAAAACCCAGAACCGCGGCTTAACCTCTTCACGGTGCTCTCGGAATCAAAGCGCATCCTGAACGCCCACTCGCGCCACTTCCTGGCGCTCTCGGTGCTCTTCCTGCTTCCTCTCTCTTTCTCCCTCGTCGTCTACCCAACCCTCCTCCACCTCCTCACCGATCCTTTCCCCAAAAACACCCAAGTCCTCCTTCGCGCCCACCCTTTTGATTTCCATACCCACCACCACCATCACCATCATCATCATCAACAAGAACCCATCTTCTCCAACGACGAACTCCTTTCTCTCCTCTACTCCCTCTTCATCTGCGCCTTCTCTCTACTAGCCGTCGGCTCCATCACCTTCAGCGTCTACCACGGCTTCTATGGCCGACCCGTCAAGCTCATCTCCGCCATCAAGTCTGTGTTCACTTCCTTCTTTCCCCTATTGTTAACAGTCATCATTTACCAGGTAATCGTTTCTCTGATTTGTATTGCTTTTGGGATTTTCCTGTTTCTGGTCGTGAGAGCGATGGAGCTTTTGGGGCACGAGGTTGAGTATTCTTCACCTTATTTTGTAACGTTTAGTGGGGTTTTGTTGGTTGCTTTGATTATGGTGTTGGTGTATTTGCAAGTGATTTGGTCCCTGGTTTCTGTGATTGTGGTGGTGGAATCGAGGTGGGGGTTCGAGCCGTTGAGGCGGAGTGCGAGTTTGGTGAAGGGGATGAGAGGTGTTGCGCTTTCTTTGCTCTTGTTTTTTGGGGGTTTTGCAGGGATTGTGGTGTGGACCGGTGCGGTTTCGGCCGTGGGATCCGATGTTGCAAGCGACGAGTGGAAGAGTTGGGCGTTTGTTGTGCAAATTGTTGTAACTTCCACTTTGCTTATGCTGCTGCTGCTTTACTATGCGGCGGCGAACACGGTGTTGTATATGTACTGCAAGGCTATCCATGGGGAGCTGGCTGTAGAGATTGCTGAGGAGTTTGCTAGGGAGTACGTTCGCTTGCCTTTTGATGATGGGAAGGTCCCTCATGTTGTTTCAGTTGTTGTAAGTTGATTTAGAATACCTTTGTAATGGACTCCTCAAATCTTCCGTCTCTGTCTTTGTTTTCTTGTTGGGTGTCTTTTCCTTCCTACAATTGTTTCTTGTCTGTAGTTCTGAAACTTTGTGTTACTGTGTATAAAATCAACAACACGTGAATAAAGGAAACAAAATATGAAAATTGTGAATACCATTAGGTGATGTGAGTTCTGGATTTGGTTCCATTTTGTTTGCATTCCCATGGAAAGTTAATGCCTTTTCATTATTGTGTTTGAAGTGGGATTTGAATTGCGTCTTATTTTCTCTTATAAGACTTGTTAAAAGAAAGTTCATATAGGGATTTAAATGAGATTTTATTCCAATTCAGTGCAGTAATACTTGTGATGTCTCCTTTTCATGTAACAATCCCTCGTTTAACCAAAATCTTTGAAATCAAAGATTTTGATCGATTCATGTGCCATGTGTGTGTTGTAGCCTACAGATGAAGCACTGAATTGAGCATTATAACATCATCAGCTTAAACCCTCACATAATGAAACACAACCACTGTCCTCTGCTGCCTGCTGGAAAATATAGGAAATATTGTCACAGAACAAAACCTACAATTCAAGAAAAAGATTTTCACAAATTTCACAGTTTTATCACTTTGTGGGACCCTGATAAAAAAAATAATTAAAAAAAAAAAACATAAAGAGGGAAATCAAATCTCGTATCATACTTAACGTGAGTGCTTTAATAGGCTTTGAAGATAAAAATAGTCACACTCAGAATCCTACATATCTGTCTTGTAACGTTAGATAAATGATGATGTTGGCTCAAATTATAGACTAAAGTTGTTTCCTTTCAGAGGATTTGCAAAGCCATGCTCCAAGAAGTGCTGTGAGGCGTGCTAGAATCTTCAATTATTATGCTAAAGAATGATTGGAATTATGTGTGTGGAAATTCAATAGAGTAACCATTGATGTTGACTATTTACTTGAGCTTCGCATGAATCGTAAAGTCGGCTACCAACCAAAGAAAAAACGGCTTTATTGTCAGTTTCTATTCACGCTACCCCTTCAACCTGTTTAGAGGGTGACCATTGATGTGGATACTGTCAGGCAAAATTAGACGACGATATATCTATCGGCTTGATTTTGGACACCTAATCAACCTATGGGCTTCGACTCTTCGTTATCTAATTGGATGGCGATTTGTGTCTCCATCCTATCCATTCAACCTGGTTATCTCTCTCTCTCTCTCTATATATATATATAGAGAGAGAGAGAGAGAGAGGCCGAATTTTCAGAAATGGTTATAACATTTTTTTTCAGAAGATTGAATTTTCAGCTGCTATTCTTATCTCGTTTTTTGATAATCAAGTTGCGATGAATATTGTGTTTAACCCAATTTTTTATGAAAAAACCAAGCATATTGAGGTTGGTTTTCATTTCATTCAAAATAAAATACTTAAATGATGATATTTCTACACCATTCCTAAAGTCAGGAGACTAATCAACGGACATATTTACAAAATCTTTGTGGCATAACTTGTTAGAGAACAATTTTTTCAAGCCAGATTTAATTAATATATATGCTCCAGCTTGGAAGAGTGCCAAGGAAGTTTTTTGAATTTTTGTTATATGGGTATTTTGTTCACTTTCCTTTTTTTTTTTTTCCATGTCCATATAAAGAGGAGATAAATTGAACTAGTGATATTCGCTTTATTAAGCGTAATCTCAACCGATTAAACTACCTCTTGGAGACTTATTCACTTTAGTCTACATGGGCATTTTGGTCAGCTTGGTATATTTTTCAACATAAATAATAAAATGTTATGTGGGTTATACGATTTTACAAGCCTCTTCTTTCTCTCCATACTTTCTCATGCAAACCGCTTGAAGATACGCATTACAAATTTACAATGGCGGCTTGTATACTTCTATGCATGTGGAGATTGGAGTGAGCTCAGGTCTAAAGGTTGTTGAACCTTAAACCTGTGCTTATTTTAGCTCACATTAACTTCACCTTTGCCAGTAGATTTAGAAACAGGTTATAGTCTTTTCAGTCTTGGAACTTGGAAGTAACAATAGAAGTCAAGCAGAAGCCATCCAAGAATAATTCATTCCTAGGAAAATCAACAAGGACGACAAATTTGAGTATCATAAGCAGCACAACAGCAAACTTTACCATCTGGTAAATCCCTGAAACCCACCAGATGCTGCAATGAGGCTCAAACAAAATATAAAGCAAATACATCTTGGTGGAATCCAAATTCTAAAATTTCTGTACAGCCTCATACATGTCTTGCGCATGAAGGTCCTGATTTGAGATCCTTGAGCCCATTCCCAGTTAATTTGGCAAAGCAGACCGTCTTTTAGAGCCCGAAACACCTTGGCCAACAAATGAAAGAATGTTGAACTATTCCCCTTATGGAATCAAAATGAACTAAAACTTCATCATCAGTTCATAATTGGTCAAAGCTTTCTACTGTTAGCCTGGCTAGAAGACGAAGCATTCAGTCTAATAACCCTCTCATCATGACCAGAGGCGAAGAGAAGGCTACTCCAGTTTGTCGACCTCTGGAAAATTCTGGAAGGAACTCGATCACTATCTTCCCCACCA
Organism: Carpinus viminea; assembly: GCA_013348765.1. NCBI lineage: Eukaryota > Viridiplantae > Streptophyta > Magnoliopsida > Fagales > Betulaceae > Carpinus > Carpinus viminea. The sequence goes on from CP054671.1 coordinate 5,943,389, forward strand.
GAGGCTTCATACCCATCACTGGTTGACCTTGACAGTGGGATCCCCCCCTGAGAAACTGCACCAGCAGCAGACAGACCTGTTAGCCGCCTTGCCTCTTCAGGACCAGATGAAGAGACCCGGAATGGGTGAATGTCGGGTGAGTCCAAACTGCTCTCAGGAGAAGAAGCAACAATCCCAGCCGAGCTTGACATTGCTCGGCTTGTTTGGAAAGCACTACGAGCTTCAAGCTGAAGAGGTGCCAAACTAGTTGATGACTCATTGAAACCTTTCTCAACTTCTTTAACTGAAACCGTTGGCAGGGGCTCAAGGGGTAAGTCAGCTGGGAGGCGCACCCGCTTATTGGCTCGCCTTCTATTATTATCAGGCCTTGGGACCATTCGACGGCCACTGCTGCCAAAGCTACTGTCAGGTTCTAGGCCAAAAGGGGCATCCCGTCTCATTACAGGCTGCAAGATTTTGGATTTTTTTCTTGCCTCTGCAGCAGCCTTTGAAACCTCTTCTCCATTTAATCGTGCTAATGTCCATGGACTGATCTTTACTGCTCCAGGATTTTTTTTCTTAAACTGTTCCTCTCGAGCTCCTATTTTCCCTAACGAGCTCACAGAGGCAGTTTCTGGAGGAACGACATCAAACTGCAAGAAATGCAGAAATTACAGTAGCATCAACAAACAGAACCATATGATTTTAGCTCGTTATAATATCATTGTGTCAATTGTCATTGTAATCATCATTATGTTCCTAATTAGTGCACTGAAAACGCTTTATGCATGGGGAGACAGGTAACAAAGAGCATAGTGCATATTCCACAAATTATTCTAGAAGATAAAGGACATGGTAATCACTCATAAATCAACACTCCAATGGTATTTTTACCCATATTCGAAGGAGATCTATGTCTTTAGTTCATTCCATTTAAGTAAGCTACAGTGGCTTCTCTTACCACTTCCTAAAAAAAAACATTGAGACTTCAATGAAGAAAATGAAGTGAATGTTACCAATTTACAGATTTGGCAAAGGTCATTCTAACATACAGTTGCTCGCAACAAAAATGCAAATATAGTAAGCACCGATACTGGCATGGAACATGAATAAGATACAATACGAATATGGCGATAGAGACATATCTAGAATTTACAGATATTCACATTTCTTCTTGTGTCCCATTATATTAAGAGTTGAAATTTATTTTTTTTAACATCAGACATGTATTGGACACATATCTGGCAGTATCTGAGCCATATCTGTGTCTAATATATGATACTGACACTCAGTGATTTTGGAGTATCCAAGCTTCATTGATGCCTATTGAATAATTCCATCTACCCAAGGCTTCTTAAAACCAAGAATGTAGATAAAAAAAAATAATAGCAATATATCTTTTAGCTGGTCAGATAATTAAAACCAGCCCAGACTATCTTCTACTTCTGTTTTCCAAGTTAGAGACCTACTAAGGAAGTTGGAAATGAAAGAATACAAGAGACATGCACAAACAGCAAAAACTCGAGATTTGTGAGATGACAAGCCAAATGTTGTGGCACAACTACTACCAATATCATATGCAAATATACAAGTAACTTTCATCTCGAATAAAGTGTAGATTGGTCAAACTACCTGATCTTCAAGAAACATGCGTGGCGGTGTGCACCATGCACCACGGTGGAAAGTTGTAAAGGAGCTTGCACTGCTTAATCCAGTAAGTGAGCTGGCAGGAGACATTTGGGGACTCTGTTGAGCTCCAATTCCTTGTTGCTCTTGTTCCTGCTCCCTCAGTGCTATGATATAATCATATGTACTGATTCCCTATGTCAGATGCAGGAATTATATTAATACCTAATTTTCAAGGTTCAATTAGAGGATGCAGTCAAAGGGAGTGGTGACACCATGTGTAAAAAGAAAGTTCCTTGTGTGATTCATTTACAACAAAATACACAAGATCTTTTTTTTTTATGAATATAAAAACACAAGATAAATTAAGAAAAAAAAAGTATAAGAATAAGAAATATTAATCAAAAAATGGATTTTGCGAATCCATGGGAGGTAACAACATAGGAATAATAGATATTTTCATACCAACCTCATTGAAGGTGAACCCCTCCCCCAACCCCCAAGAGAAGAAATCAATCATCTCCCTTTCTTTTTCAAATCAAGGAAGAACAGATGAGGGGTATTAAATAAAATTCCTTTACACTACCACAAGAATCCAGCCCAAATAAACTAAGATAGGGCTAGTGTTCAAATAATAACTCACGATGGCATTCAAGAGTGGTTCCAATCTTACCTTCTTTATGAGGAGGATGTGAAAGAAGAAAAGCTGAGCTAGTGGTAGGGTAGCAATCAGAGCCAAAATGGTGCACACTGCCTATAAACCAGTAAAGAGTTAATTTGAGGATAGAACCAGCCATCAACAGAAATAACTGAGGAATTAACTTTCTGTGTCCTAATTCCTCTTTTGAGGCGACAAAATGAAAACCCATATATATATAAGTAAATAAAAAATTACAAATATGTATATTGTTGAAACATATAAAAAGTTAGCAGAACACTCACCACTACAATAATGAAGGGCGCCAAAGAGAAACTGCTTCCTAACTTTGCGGAGATATCCACAGAAAACCGCTTCCTCTCAAGAGAACAGCAGATAAGTACAGGATTCCAGTCGACCATTGTAGAATAAGCTGCAATCTCAAGCCCAAGGGGAACAAACCATGTATATACCTGTCAATAATCAATTAAAATGAAAATGACTTGAAAATAAAATGCTTACTCTGGGGTGATCTTCAGATTCTGGCACATAGCTTGTGGTAATTGTAGCAGATATTCAGAAAGGGATAACGATATGACACTAGGAATGGTTCAAGAATTTGATGATTCATCCAAAAACTATTCCTAAACTTTTGCAGAAGGTAAATAACTATGACAACGTCAATCAACTTCCTGAGAAGTGATGAATTCTAGGAAAGACTATTTTCACCATTATAGAGTTTTCTTTTCACATAAGGAGTTCTAACTCTTTTTTTCATGTAAGGATAATTAATTTGCTCAGAAAAAATGTAATGATGATTAATTATACATAACGATAGGCAGTAAAGCATGTCAGATGACAACTGAAAACAATTCATATGATTTAGAGCTTTACGATACTGAAGATCAGGGATGTTTGCACAAGGCTAGAAGTGAAGCTAAGGAGACTTATAGACCTAGCTGAACTGAGAAATCAATCCAGAGGGCTGGGCTATGGTTCATCAAGATTTTAAGAAAATAGTATGGATGCTCACACTTACCAAGAGGAGAGAAGTAACCATGAGTGTGAAAAATTGTCGGTAGTTCTTTTTGCCTATACAGTTGTTAAGCCACTACAAAAACCAAGATTAACCAAAGAATTAGAGGAATCATCAAAGAGCAGGAGAAATATTAACAAATTAAGATTTGCATACCCTGCAATGATGATCAAAACGGTCAACACATTTATCACAAACTCGACAGTGCTTGCTGTACTTGAAAACCTACACCAAAATAACAATTTGAATCTCTTAAAATTCATATGTTATCAAATAAAAAGTCAAAAGGAAAATCTTAGAAGAATATCAGATGGATGCAAGCTGTGACTTTAATGACATGTAGTATGTAATGAATCTAATGATCACACACCATCTCACTTTCTAAAGTAGGGTCTTGTATGATGAAAACCCAAACTGGCATGGCTTGACTTGCACATGTTATGCCTTTGAAATGATGATTATCAAGATCTATTCAGTTACTCCTTCCCCTTTCTCATGATAGATCAGCGTATGAAATGTTTTCAAATGGAGGTGCAAGTTATTGTTGATTCAAATGCTCAGACTCACCTCAACTTCACACAAACTGCAATAGAACATGCCTTCTTCACTCATTTGTTCAGAAGATTCCTCACTTAAGCTGCAGGAGTTGCAGATAAAAGCACAAGGAGAGCAAGCCAATAGGAAACCAGATGAACGCTTTGGTGAAGCATTCTTTTCCTTGATTTCATTAATATGGTCATTTGAAGTTGCATCCTTACCCACTACATCATTACCCACAGGTTTTCCCCCAGCTGTTGCAGCATTAGCATCAAGCCTGGAAGAAGTTGATTCCCCACCTAATTTTGAATCCTTTGGCCTTGAATGCTTTTCATAGTCTTGAATTTTTAGATATTTTTTGGACTTAAAAACTCCAGGGTCTGCAGGATCAGCTGCCGCGCACCAAATATATAGGCCGAAGACACATGTGATCTAACAATAAAATATGTTACTGAAGTTTCTTTGAAAGAGGAGGTGTATCTCATAATATTAAAATAAGAATACAACTAGTAACAGCACTTGTTACATTCTTCTCTAACTAAACATCCAATGTTTTTGTGATTTAGAGAAATAATAATAATAATAATAGTTTTGTCTCCACCTTTCTTTTAACTTTTTGCTAGAGTGAAGATCTTGTTTTTGCAGTGACAGCTATAGTGTCTCACGCTGACCAGGGAGTCTCATAGTGAAAAAGAAAGATTCCCTCTTTCAGGATGTAAAGAAAATGCTAATTAGTAAGAAAATGTCACTACAATTAACAATTGGTTGCTATATGGACTACAATGCTAAAATAGTGAATTTCAAGGATGTGTTCATCTGATTCATGTTTTAGGGTAATAATCTGTTTTTGCAACATAGGTTGGTGGAAAACTTAATTCACCCTAGTTTAAATGTATCAACAACTATTACTTACAAACCAATCCCTGCCATAGATGTGACAGACGTGGGAATATTGTGAGTACAACTTTAATTTCACTTGTCTTGGAAACTTCTTGTAGAACAAGTACATGATAGAACAACTTTTACTGTAAATTTAACTCTCTGCAACTATAGCACATGATAGTGTGTACAAACTCCTACAGAAAGCAATAACGGGAAATTTCTAGTTAAGGAATTATATTATTGTAGAGAAACCTAAAATATGTACACAACAGGCTAACTACCTTACTTGTAAGAAACAACTAGTAAACGGAATTTGCTTCACCAATTAGCATCCAAACTGTATGACTCTTAGATACTGATATTTGGACTTCAATTTGTTACTAGTAGCAACCATTCACTGGAATAGTTCACAACAAATTGAATTAGTAACTGGTGGACGGTTCTATCACTAGAACATACGGTTGTTTGAAGGGATGGTCATCATACCAAATTACTACGCGGTTGCACATGGCACATGTCAGATACATTTTGAAACTTAATTGGGCACAATATGAAATTATGAGTGTGACTTATCAAAAAAAAAAGTATATATGAAATTATGAGTGTGTTAAGGGCCTTTATCATCTGGTCTTACGTTTCCCAAAATAAAAGACTTGTTAGCTTCCATAGAGCTTTCAATGAGCAAAATAGGGTTTTACCACTGATTATAAAAGTGAAATTAAATTAACATGTTAGTCACGATTTGCAAGGGCATGAAAAAACAGAGTAACAAGAATGGTTTATAGGTACCGTCAATTTCAAAATCAGTCTATTAATGTGATGAAAAATCCACAAAGTTGTTTGATATTTAAGCCTCTTTACAATTCTACCTCAAAATTATTGTAAGAGTGCTTTCTGGGTTTACATTTAACAGGGTCTCACATAAAGAGGTTTATTAGGATATAACAGAAGATAATCCAAGTTATGCTCTAGAGTGTTAGGGTTTTATTCTTCTAATGGACCAAATTGGAAATCATGTAGTTTGAAATTAGGGGATATTAAAAGGCACATGAAGAGACTAAAAGACAAGCAAGGGATATGCTCTTACCAACTAAAGCGACCTCTTATGATATACGCTTTAGAGGATCAGTGGACCAATTCAACAAAAATATGTTGGGAAATAAAAACCCAGAAAGGAAAAGGAACCGAGCTGGGAGATAAATAATAATAATAATCTTAAACACATACAACTAGACATGAATGAGAAACCAACAAGCAGATAAACCACAGATCTCAATTCTTCGACGAACCTAAAAAGGGTAGAAAAAGAAGAGAACACATTATAGTGAGAGGAAAGAAGAAAAGGAAAATGGCTTACAAGAGGAGTGTAGAGCCCCATCACAATATACTGATACAGTTTCTTCCCAACAAAAGGAGCAAAGAACACATAGAAAGCAAACCCCAATGCCAGAAATACAGCAACAGCTACCACCTTCACAGATACGAAATAGGCACTCCAAAAAATGAAAATTTGAACGACAAAAGAAAATGCTCGCCGCTTACAGAGAAATAAAAGGAGAATTTTGATATTAAACCTGTAGAGGGTGGTAAGGAAGTTGCCATCCGTGCTTTCTCATTTTGCTCTCTGAAGGCTGCAGAGCAGGAAAAAGAATGAACCAGGAATCGCTCTCTCTCTCTCTTGTTTGGTCGTACTTACTTTCCTTCAGGCTTCTGGAAAGATGAAGATCACTGATTCACTGTGGGAACCAACCAAACAACGGTTGCAATGGCATTTCCTGAGGTCTAATCAGAGGGAAAGAAGAAAAAAATGTAGGAAAAAAGTGCTAAAAGCTGGTGGGTATAGAGAGGAATGGGGTCTAATCAGAAGGAAAAAACAAGAAATGTAGGAGAAAAGGCATAAAGAAAGGAAAGCTGGAGTTTGAGGAGATGAGCAGGTAGTGTGTGTGGAGAGAGCTAGTGGGGGTATGGAGAGGGCCGGGACAGTGAGGAAACTTTGTCTGGTTCACTCAATCATAGCCTCAGGTCATGGAGAGGGAGAGAAAATAAAGAATGCCTTGCCTGGTTTTGGGATTTTCTTGTCACTTGCAAACTTTTTACTTGGGCAGAGATCTGTGAGTCCAAGAGAGAGAGAGAGAGAGCCTAGTTTTTCTTTTCATATCTATAATTACCCCTACTTTTTTCTTGTTTCTAGCGTCACCTTTTTTCCATGGGGCAAATCATGTGTCACAGGCCAGTGCAACAGACAGTTGTTTGGCTCCTCCTTTAGTAATTGCCAATTTGCCAACAACCCTTCCTTTTTAAAACCCTTTGCCCTCTCTCTCTCTCTCTCTCTCTCTCTTCTATGCTTTGCTCTGTAGATGGGGGAAGATGACAAAACCTGTGAGGTTCATGCTCTACAACTACAATGGATAACTTCTCTTTCCTTTGTGGAAAGGAATAACACAGTGAGGAAGGAACAATTCGGAGGCAATTGTGATTTTATGACCCCTCTTTATCACAGTGGCGTTCTTCCTCTTTTTGAGCTCTTGTATCTATCATTGCCTGATAAATAAGCCATTCTTTTTAAAGCTCTAGTACTGGACAAATACCTACTCTATTAAATGCTCTTCTTTGGGCAACTATCACATGTTCTTGCCTTCTTCACTCTTGGACAAAATTACTCTCGATTTTGATCAATTGCTTAAGAAGACAGCAATTAGGATTAATCTCCAACAGCATGATCAAAATTGTTTAGACCAATCTCCTATTGCTTCGTTTGCACTTTATGTTCAACTTGTTAACCTTCTTAAATGAGAGGAAAGTTGACGGAAAATGTCTCCTTAATTTGTTATCCAAAGTCAAAGATCGGTTGAAGAACTACTACCAGACTTCTTCTTCTTTTTTTCTGAAGTAACTTCAAAGAAATGCTCAGAAAAAAAAAGGAAAGAAAACATAATTTGAATCCATCCCTTTTATTATGAGTAGTTGTTATCAAAATCAAAATACATGTGATTGATTAATGATTTAATACAGGAATTTTTAAGAAAACAATCACAGTCAAGTCAAAAAGGTCAAAAAGAACACCACTCTACACCTAAAAAATCAAATTTCTCTTAAGACCCCAAAATTAGGTAAACAGCCACAAAAATCGACAGTCAAATAAACAAACCTCTGACAATGTGGGGGTCGGTATTAACAAATTGCAGAAGGGGAGCGTGACACGACAAAGAGAAGAAGTCGGATAAGAATTGTGTGTAGCAACGTAGGGACCAATTTAGGGTTTCTGAATCCTGGTGAAATTTGCATTTGGCATTTTCTTGTCAGATTTTGGGCTTTTTTCTTCTTTCTTTTTTTTCCTGGTATACTCGATTTTATGTGACGTGAAAATAAATACTCGTATATCAACCAGAAGTTGGCAATTAAAGATATCTTCCTATCCAAAACAACTTGTATCTAGCAACTAGTAGACGCCACAATCACTCTGTTGGAACTCAAGAGTTCTTGCTGGCGATTCTGGTTGGTTTGTATACGTTTTTCCATATTAGGTTGAGTTTGGTCTCCGATATTTGCTTTAAATTGTATAATATTATTCGCTTTAACCTCAATTCATATATTTGTTATTGAGTTTTATATAAACACCCGGATAATATGAAACGCCAGAACATCATACTTAGATTCATAAAAACAAAAATTAAATGTGAACAATCGAAAAAATTACACCGACAAAAAAGTTTTAAGTTAAATATGCACCTTGTTTTCATTTGAGATGGCTATATGCTAGCATTTGTTATAATTTTTTTATAAATTTATGTGTTAATTTATATTTTATAAGAATGATTTTTTTGGGAAGGAATTGTTGTGTTTTTTTTTTTATATATAAAACCTATATTTTAATGAGTGATGCAATAAATTATACAAAAATATTACATCCTACATACTATTATATAGAACATAGCAAACGAATTTTGAATAAAAAAATAATTTATTGATTTAAAAAAATAAAATAAAATATAGTACTCATTTTACGAAGAGAGTCTGACAGGGTCGTTCAAGTGCATTAACTTCTTTGGATCTCTCTCTGTCGTTTCTTAAAAGACTTTCCCTTCAGTAAATATGCTCCTGGTTTATCACGCACTCCAACCCCACCTCCTTTCCAATCACGTTGACCCGAGATATACGTACAGCCGTGGATGTGCAAAGGACGGTACTGGTTCGCCTCGTATGATGACAGGATCCGACGGTCACAAGACATGCACATCATGTTGTACAACTCCTTTAGCTCTACTAGATAACTTTCGTAACACGTGGCAGCTCACTTTCTGGTCTTCATTTTCCAAAAGACCATCTCATTCCCCTATGCCTGTCTATTTATCGGTCGGAGTAATTTTAAATATCTATTTTTTTTTATATTATTGAACTGATGTATTAATGTTTATCAATTTTTAATTATTTTTTTAAAAAAAAATTATCCAAAGAATAATGATTTTTACTCCCTAAATTGACACCCTTAAAGATAATAATATTTCATCACACTTATCAACGTCCAAATGGGCCATTATACCGGCACTAATTCAATACTAACTCTTTATTTTTTAGAAATTTTATTCACATATAAGTATTTAATAATTCAATGCTTTGTTTATACATAATAAAAATATTTTAATTCAGTATATAAATCACTTATTCTGTCACAGACTCACATGGCATTTGATTAAATACCAATTATTAACCTAAACATCAATCCAAACGTCTTATTACTCTTAAAAGTTGATTTAGATTAACTCTTAACCTTGTGAAAATAAGAGCGGGTCAATAAAAAAGTGTTTCAAGGGGCACGGCAGAATTAAGGAATACATGTGTAAAATGTTGTACATTTTTCAAAAGCATAAACTTTCCGAACTTTGAAGATCATCTTATTGAAAATAAGATCCAAGCGGCTCCTTATTTTTAATAAGGGCAAAACTATCTTCTTCTTTTTTATTTTGTTTTTCATTTAAATAATTTTACCCTTCTTAAATAAGGCACGGGGTAGAGAAATCCTTGGCCATCTTATTATTGCCCTTCCCACCCAAATCTTGACCTTTCCCTCTCCAACATCTCATTTTCTCAAGACATGATGGCTTCCCATGTCACACATTAAATGGACATTGCCCTTCTCATGTCCTACTATTTGTCCTCGAGCATCCCCTTTCTATCGAGACTCCTTTGCCACTACTACGTGGAGCTTGAATAATTAATTAATATTCATTTTTGGTCATCAAAAAATGTTTTTCAGAAACTGTTCTTACAATTTCACTCGAACAAGAACAAACTTATAATTTTTTTTTCGAGCAGTGATATATATCAAGTCAGCGTAAGTGAACTGTACTCATGCTAGCTTGATTTTGATATTAAAGTACTGTTCATTTTTTAAATAATATTTTAATGTTAAAATAAGTTTAACGTGTCACACTAGCCTAATAATTAACACTACTCTTTTTTTCAAACTATATTATAAGTTTTAACAATGGAATTAAATATTACAAACCCACCAAATTATGTTCATCTTCTAGATTGAGGTTTGAAAATCTAGAGCTTGCTTTCATAAACAACTATTGTTTCTTTAATGTCACATTCAAACAGTATTATTTCTTTAACAAGTTGTCGCTTTTTAATTAATTAATTAAATATAAGAGGAATATTATTATTATTTTTTAAGGAATATCAAATATTCATTAATAACAATAATGGAGATCCAAAGGCTCATACAAAAAGGAGATGTAAGAGGAATATTATCTTTTCTCAATGATTAGATCAATCGATTATAAATTATGCCTTATAAAACGGAAGTTATAAGTTTGAATCTCTCATTCCCTTTTCATTGTTGGAACATGTAAAAAAAAAATTATCTTATTTTGCATATGAAACGTAAGAAAAGGAAACAGAGGCAATAAATAAAATAATTAATGTGATATGAACGTGAAAACAATTGTTTTTTATTAATATTATCTTGTTCACATAACAGAAAGGCGATTTGACCCGTGAACACCCTCTTCCTTTTTCTTTCTTTATTAGCCTTTGGTGGGACGGCGTTAGATTCCCGTGACCTCTTCTGATAGGTCTTGTCCACCAACGAACATCGAATCCTTGGGATTTGTTGTTTTATACACAATTTTCTTATTTATTTAATAATAAATTTTCAACACCTTGAAATATTTAATTAAAATTATCAATATATAGTTAAAGAAAAATGTATTTACTAAACTAAGATGCATAAATAAAAATAAACTTAACTATTTAATAAACACATTCTTTTTTTTTTCCCTTTACCTTTCCCAAGGAAAGGTGTCGATGGCTTAATTTCGTTTAGCTTGTTCTATGATTTCTCGTCTACGCCTAACTTTTACAAATATAACGTCTTTCTCATTCTTTTCTAAAGTTAATAGATTGAAAGAGAAAAATGTGTTTTTTGATATGATTGGTTTAACTATTATTTTTTTTTTCCTTTTGAGTGGACGTGGATTTTTGTTCTATTCAACACGAGAGAGGAAAGAAAGAAATCACGAAAAAACACTAAGAAGGTTATAAAACAAACCCAAAATTAGGGTTGCGAGCAAAAAACAATAAAAAGGCAAAAATTAGTCAAAGAAATTATCCCGCCCGCCAAGAAAATAAGTGTGACTTGCGAAAACTACTAACAGAAACAAAGCAAAAGATTCCGTAAAGTTTCGCATCTATAGACCGATAGAAGTAGATAACTTTAAACCAAAAGTAAAAAAGGGCCGAATTATTATGATTTGAACAAGTTGCTTTGGTTGGGAGCAAAGTAAAATGGAAGAAAAAAGAAAGAAATTTCACATCATATAAATTTTAGATGTCTTTTATGCATGTTTTCCTTAAAATCTCCTAATTTTTGTCTAAATTCTAACACCTTAGAGTAAGATTACAACTTTCATTATTATTAAAATATTGATTACGTAGATAATTAAACTCTTTATTTCTTATCAATTTTATTTATTTTGTATATAGATAAAAAGCTAACAAGACAACAAACAAAAAAAAACCTAGGGGAGAAACCATAGGTGGGAGAGAGGGTCTTTCCTTCCCACTTACAATATGAATAGAGGGGAAGAGGAGGAGCAAACAGAATGCGGCCAGAAAAACGATTTGGTTGCGGCCCAACGTGCCACTCAATAGACATAGAAGTTTGCATTTCTATCAACTTTCTACGATTTCCATGTAGTGGAGACAATAATAGAGTTGAGTATTGAGACAACATATGAGATTTTTCAATCTTGGGATAAACTGAGATGCTGCAGAGCTTTGATTTTTCACCACTAGATTTTACCATGATGTCATGTTATAATATAAATGAAATATTTAAATTAATTTTTGTAATAAATTTAGAATAAATAGGATGTTAGAGAGCAAATGTGGATTACTATTATAAAGATTTTTATTTGTGTGATAAGTAGGTGGGGGCCATCAGAAATAAAAGCCGAGGGTCACTCCTCACCCTTTACTTGATGAGAAATAAAAGGTGTAGGTGGGTGTCTTCCACTATGTAACTTTAGACAAACATGTGATGCATTTAATTATGACTAAGCCCCAAAGTGCCCCGGTCCCAGCATTTATTTACCAATTAAGTTACTATACATTCATAGGAAACTTATGTTTTTACAAGGTTGGCGAGGGTAAAAAAATTTACCCTCGCCAACCTCCTCCTTTTTTTTTTTTTTTTTTTATAATTTTTATTTTATTTTAGGGAAAAGTCAATATATGATATATCCCCTCAAATTCCTACCTAATTGATAATTTCTCACCAAAACTATCAAAACATTGTCATTTGTCAATGTTTCCCAATGATGAAACTACCCTTAGTAAAATAAAAACAAAAATATTAAAACTACAAAAATAAAAAATAAATCCTAGGGTTGCTCAAATTTAAAAGATTTTTTTGATAAAAAAAAATTCGTTTAAAAGAATCGTTTTAAAAAATATATATTTTTTGTTTATTTAAAATTTTGGTATAGGGGTATTTTTGTCTTATTGAGAAATATATAAGGACATTTTTATCTTTTTGCTAGCCTTGGGGACATTGATAATGTTTTGATAGTTTAGAAAGATATTGTCACAATTGAAAGTTTGAGAGAACATTATCCATTAAGTGGTAGTTTAAGGGGATTAACTTATGTGGGCTTTACCCTTTATTTTATTATGTTGTGTTTAGGCTAGCGGTATATATGGTGTCAAATTATTTATTTTTTAAAGAAATAATACGGTGATATATCCACTATTAAATATGTGAAATATAATCTCAATCATAAAATACATTTCAATTTTATCTTAACGATTATCAGCATCCCATTCATTCATTTAATTTTCAACCCACCAAAACCTAAAAATAAATAAATAAATAAAATCCCTTATGGGAGGAAAAATAAATTCTTTTTTTTTTTTAAAAAATGACTTTTCTAGTATTCTCCTGATGTTCTATCAACTGTAATATGGCTTTTAAAATCACTAATAGATTAAAAGTCAATAATAATTTCAAATTCAACGGTAATTTTAAAAGGCATATCACAGTTAAAAGAACACCCGAAAAACACTAGAAGAAACACCTAACATTTTTTTTTTTCCTTTTTCCTTTATTGTCTGAATTTGACAAAATACAAATCCTAGTCCATGTGGAAGAATATGGGCCGGTACCCATCACATGACGACTCCCTATCTTTTAACATAAGCTATGGGCCAGGTGTGCTGTTTTATTTTTGGGCTGGGCTGGGCTGTCCATGGTAAAGGTTTTCCATAGTCTTGATTATAAAATGAAGTTAGGGTTACATTCATTGAATTTGAAAGTAATTAAAGAGCATCGACGTGATTCTGCATGGTAATCCTAAAGGTTGTGTTTGGAAAGGGATTGGATGGGAAGAAGTGGATTGGTACTGTAGCAGATTTGATTGATAGGAGGAAAAAAGTAAGAATGTTTTATATAGAAAAGTGAAATTTTTTGATTTGTAGTGATTTTTTTATTTGAAAAGTGATAAAAAATTATTGATGTGATATAAAAAGTAGGAATATTGATGTTGATTTTGAGAAAAAATTTTTTGGGGATTTTACAAAGCCAAGCCAATCCCTTGGCAAACAAGGCCAAATGGATTAATTTGAATTAGGAAGCAGAGATCCCAATAAATCTGAGATGAGATGAGATCTACCCACGTGGTCACCTGACATATTAGCAGTTAGCTTTAATTCTAGGAACATGGATGTTCATGTTTTTAATGCTTGCCATCAATGGGGGTGTTGTGCTTTCAATTTTTATGTTTCTTAGGCTTATTTGCTTTCAAAACTCTTGATTTTAGTTTTCCCGGGAAGAAGATCGACTATTTTCGAATTTATAAGATTTTAGTTTTTTTAAAAAAAATTTATTTTAATGATGTGTAATAGTTTTCAAATTCTGGGACAATATGTTAATAATATAGTTCAGAATAATGTGTGTTTGATATAAACTATTTGGATTGTCTATCTTTTAATTAGACATGATTCCTCTTGGAGTTGATCTATTCCATAAACTAAGTGCTATCACACTTATTTCAATATAATTGTTTGGTCTTTAAACCTAAAAGAGATCTCCTATAATTTCTCACATGAAGGGTTATTTATGGGTTTCTTCCTATCATTAATAACTTTGAAACCCTCAACTACAATTGGTGCTTTATTTTATTTTATTTTATTTATAAAAAAAAAAAAAAGAGCTAGCATGATATAACGGGGCTTGATGGGGGAAGTGTTGCTCAATACTTTTAAAAATTTAACAGAAAGAGAATATGAGATTTATTTAGTAACAGTTCGTCTCCAAGAGGTTTAACTCAATTGGTTGAGACCATATTTAATGAAGCGGAGGTCACTGGTTCAAATCTCTTTCTTTCCTCTTGTACAGACATGTACAAAAAGAAAAGAAAAAAAAAAGCGTTTGACTTGTAAAAAAGTGAAGTAGGATTATCTCCATTTTAAATTAACTCACTTAGTTAAAGTGAGGTATTTTTGTCACTTTAAAAAATGAAATGACAAAAATACCCCTTCATTATAAACTTTTAAACTTTAATGAAGGTGAAATGAAGTCATAGATGCCTGAAAATTGAAATTAATGTATTTGTATATTTATTTGCCATCAAATTCAGGAACTATTAAAAGCACTACTTATCCATCTAACTCCGTTTCATCCACTCCATTAATAGACGTGTGATGATGGGGGGCATGTCCTGGTCTTGCTAATCAAGGGGACTGCAATAGAAGAATCAGCTTGATTGTGTAGAATAATTCAATAAATGTCCATCATATAATCCATTAATAATAAATAATTAAATAATTAGCAAATAATCTGGTTTAGGCCCAAGGTGGTTGTAGTGGATGTGGGTTTCCATTAATAGGAAGCAATTTTGAGAATGGTACCGCTCTTGTCGCTTGTACCAAAACACAATAATTAATTAATTTTTTATTTCAAAAAAAAGAAGACATTAAAAATTGGAAGAGCAGGCCTTTGACTCTTTGGTCTACTACAACTCTAGTCACTTGTTGCAAAAGAAGGTTTAAAGAAATGATTCTTTCATTGCCTTTTTGTTTATTTAAATTTATTTAATTCTGTCCTGGCCTTCGGATTGAGAATGGAGTAGATCGGTGTGAAGACTTAATTCTCACGGTCAGATTTTTAGTTTCTAGTTGTTTTTTATTTTTGTTTTGTATTTGAGTTACCCATATCTTACATTTAGTCTGTACAAAACAATTCTGTTTATTAAATGTAATTATGCATGGATTAGCAGAAGCTTGGAATTACTTTTATGACTTTCTAATCTTTATAATTTTTTGCTGTGGTTTTTAGAACTGTATGCTATGTGATGTAGAAGCTCTTTATGCTCATAATTTCATTAATGGAACTTTCATTTTTTTTTAATATATATATATATATTTAATTCCCTTTGTGTGTTTCACCTAACAAAGGGTGCACTCGAAAAAGATGAAAAAAAGGGCATGAAATCAGTTCCCATGAAGCAGTAGATTGAAACACAATTTTAAAGCAAAATGGGGCTTCAAAATGCTTGTGAAAATTACATATATTTTGAGTGCATGTTAATTTAATAGATTTTCTAACCCAATTATTGTACATTTAAATGAGGTTTTTTTTTTGCTGCACTGTATAGTTGAAAGGTTTCAATCAGACACACCCCTCTCATATATGTATTTTATTTATTTTGATTTTATTGTTTGGCCGGATTATGTAGCTGAATGTAGATTCGTGTTGGAAATTGCTTTACCTAATGTAGTTGTTAAGAAGCATGAGAATTGAGTTCTTGATTGATTTATTCTTTCTTAGGCTGGTTGGTGAGATAGGGACAAAGCTTGACCCACATCAAATCCTCTTACGTTCGTCCAACTACTTCCATCACCCGCCCGCCCTGCCGGGACGAAACTAGAAATTTAACTTTAAAGGGGTCGAACTTCATTATTATTATTATTATTATTTAAATAAGCCATTATAAATATGCTAAAAACAAGTATCTTTTTATTTTTTAAAGAATGAAAAGAGCTGCTCTCAGTTTCTCCTTGACTCTGTCTTTTAAGCGGGTTTCGTGATCGCTGCAAAATCCTGCTAATCATTGTTTTGGTATATAGTGGGGCTATTGGGTAAGCTGAGCATCCCATTCCAAGGGTCCGCGCTTTGGGACAATTTTGCTAATACTTAATAAAGTAAGCTTCCCCATGATTATATTTAAATGCACAGCCTTAATCAAGAGGCTCCAGTGGTTTCCTTGGTTGGTCACCATGCTTTCCATGCTAAAAGACTTTTTGAAGCGAATATATATATAAAGTTTAAACAAAGTGGTCTAAAAATATGTCAATTTCTAAATTGAGTTAAGAAAAACTGATTCAAACCTAATTTGTAAGAAAAATTTTAACCCAAAGGCAAGACAGTCGGGTAGGTAGTCTCTATCCCTTTTGATGCTCTCCTTTCGCTTTCTCTCTCACGTACAAAACTAATTTAAGCATCGTAATAATAAAGCGAAAAAATTTATTTTATAATTATTTTTTTAAAATTTAAATAATAATAAAAAATGATTGACATGATATAATAAATAGGGATTTGCTAGGAGTTCTCCTTGTAGTGTTCTCCTGACGTTCTCTCAGTCTTACGTAGAATATGATTTAAGAAAAAATAAAATTGTAGTACCCTTTTTTGGCCAACCGATTAATTTTTATGAGTTAATAGTTAGGTTCTAATGCTTTAAAACTTGTTTTTGGATTCAAAATTAAAATCTAAGAGTGGAAAGTTAATCCTTTAGGGATATTATCACACAAAATGAATTTGATCATCCTAAATTTGGTGCTAATGCATAAGAAAATCGATGGTGAAGGCCACTACAATTTTATTTTTTCTTAAATCATGTTTTATGTAAGACTAGGAGAACGTCAGGAGAACCTACTGGGAGAACCCCTAGCATTTTCCTAATAAATAAGAATGTTATGGTTGATTTTGAAAATAATTTTTTAAGGTTTTAAGTCCAGTCAAGTCCAGTAATTTGGTAAACAAAGCTATAATCCTAAATTACTGACGATTTTTGGTAACTCTTTATCTCGATCATTGTTATTTTATAATAAATTTTTACTTTGGCTTCCTTAACTTCTACGCGATTTTATAAATTATCTTTAAACTTTAAAATCTCTCACTTTAGACCCCCTGAACTTTGAATTGCTCTAAATTATAATCATTTCTTTAATTTTAGCCGTTAAAAATACAAACAAAAAAAATCAAAATATTCATGATTTTTGTTTTTAAAAAAATAAAAAATATTTTGAAAGTTATAATTTTATACAAAAGTCAGGGGTATAAATGTCATATAACCTTTAAAATCTGACGAAGGGATACAATTACACATTGAGAGTAATTGAAAATTCAAGGGTCTAAAGTAAAAAATTTTAAATTTTGAAGAAGATTTATAAAATCATGTGAAAGCTCAAGAGGTTAAAATAAGAGGAAAATTCACTTTCCCTTCCGAAGTTTTAGGGGTTTTTCAATTTTAACCAAAAAGTTTAAAAATTTACAATGTACCCCCTGAAGTTTCAAAAAGTTGCAATTTTAACCATCTGTTAAAATTTTTCGTCAAAATGGACAGAATTTTTTTTAAAAAAAAGTTTGAGAGCAGTTTCATCATTTCATAGTTTTCCATTCAATTTAATGAAAAAAAATTAATTGGGGGGTTAAAATTGTCAATTATTGAAACTTCAGGAGATATATTGCTACTTTTTAAACTTTAGAGTTAAAATTAAAAAACCCTTAAAACTTCAAAGAGGTAAAGTGAATTTCCTCCTTCAAATAAAGTTTTTCTTATTTTATATTTCATCATTTTCATGAGATTTGTTAGAAGTTAGGGATGTCAAATCAATAAAAAAGATATTTGTTCATTTATGGGAGCCACAGACAGCTTGAATTAATAAGGTGGTGCCAGCTAATGATCATTGCATTGGACTATTGAAGGTTGAAATAGAGGGTGGCATTTAAATTTTGGATGATGCGAAATGGGTGCTTATAAAGGGATTCGCATCTCTTAGGATTTTTTTTTTTTTTTAAAAAAAAAGTTTAATATTTTTAAATTCATAAATTTTAATCTTTTATTTTATTTTAGAATATAAAATAAATCACATTTTAATATTTAATAAGAAAACATAACTTACTAAATTCATTAAAGGTCGCTTTCTCCTTAAATGCTAAAACATAGACGCTTAGATGAAATAAATGATTAAAATTTATGAATTTAAGTGTTTCAAATTTTAAAAAAAAAATTAAGGGATCTCAATCCTCATTGTAATTTATCTGTCTCACACGAATGCCCATAGAAAACTCAAAAATGTTCACATCAACCCACTCTGCCATTGATGCTGACCTTCCTCTTTGTCCACCTGATGAAAATAGCACATACACCACAAATATGTAAAAACTAGTAGTTAATAAAATGCTTTTTATGGGAGGTGAGTTTATTACCATATTATTTATTCTACAGATGATACTACAATACAATGAATAAGTAAGAACAATTAAAAAATTATTCAATGAACATATTATTAAATTAACTTAATTTGATTTGTCAGCCAAAAAGTCCCCCTAATTAAATGCACTTTAGTGCTTTAATACTAGTTTCCTTCTTGAATTTAAAACCAAAAAATATATATATTACCCAAAAAAAAAAGAAAAAAAAAAAGAGGTTACGAAGAATGAGCATGTGAGTCTGACTGTCAAAAGGTGGTTTTTGCCCGCGCAATGTCGGGCGAAATAACCCACCACTAGATAACGAAAACCAACGTTGGACTTTCAGAGAGAGGGAGAGAGATTTAAAAGGAGCGGCGAAGTAGGGAATTGGGTCCGAATACAACGGAGTTCGTGTTCGTTGTCTCTTCGGTTTCTATCTGGAATTCGGAGGTGTTTGGTGGTTGGATTTTCAGAAATCAGATAGATAGATAGAGAGAGAGTCTGAGGAATCTGAGTTCCTTTGTGGGAACGACGATTCCTCGTTCATTCATGCCGGACTTTTACTCAACCTTCTTCATTATCCTCCTCAGGTTTCTCTCTCTCTCTCTGTTTCTTATATGTTCTGTTTTCTGTGTATTTGAATATATGCGTGACGTACAAGCAGACGTGTGATTGTTTTGATGATTTCGTTACAAGTTTGACGTTGATGAATCTGATAACGAGGAAAACCGGTTTAGAGGCATGTGTTTGATGCCAAATTCCAACAAACATTTTCCTCTCCTCCATCACCTAATCGATGTGCGTCTAGGCGTCTACATAACATTCTCTCTTTCTTTCTTTCTTTCACGTTTCCTTTTTTTATTTTCATCTATTTTTCCATCTGCATGTGTTCGTACTTTAATTATATCATTATATATTTTCCAAATTTGGTATTTCATTAGTCGAGGATTTTATTTATTTATTTATTATTATTATTATTTTAATTTGTTACTTTGATTTTCACATGCCTTGCATTTAGTGTTCCTTTATGGTTTTCATGGCACATTGCAAATACTTAGCCTTATTACTACATCATAAAGTCCGAATACTGCTCATTTTTTATTAATATATACTGGTTCTTAATAGTTGATGTGTTCTTTTGTGCTCTTTGTTGCAAAATAGTTGATGTGTTCTAGAGAGAGAAGTAATTTCTGAAAGAAATCCATTTAAATATGTTTTATATATATATATATATATATATTTTTTTCTGGTCAAAATTTGGCATTCAAATGCCAATGGTTAAAATTAAATGATCTCATTGTTCAAGTTTCATGTAATTGTAATTAGACATTGCATAGTTCTTCCACTAGTCAATTTATATTTATTGTGGCTTTCAGGTTTTATGCTCTGAAGCCGGAGTAGGATCATGTGATCCCAGTCACACATCAATGTGATTACTCATCCTATAATTCTACTTTTCTTACCCATACGGTAACTCTTGTGCCTGGAAGCTAACCAGAGACGCAAAAGGGTCTCTCTGGAAAGGTGTTGAAGGTATGTCCTTGTTTTAAGAAAGAGAAAATTGGATAATAGGAATTGTTTGGATTAATGGATAACTACAAAGCTCAATCATGGAACTGAACACGCCAGGAACAAGGCATTAGATATGGGAAATCTTACTTCACATGATAGTCATTTTGCTTCCTTCTATGTGAGAGCCAAGTGTCCATAGATGTTTAGTGTTTTTAACCGTGTAGTCTGTAATCTTTCAAGGGAATGTCAAATTTAACCCTCAATTCATGAAATTCTTTGCTTGTAGAAATCATGGGTAGATGCGGCCTTGAATTAATAATTGAAACATGCTAACTAAAGAAGAAAATGTGTTTCAGATTCCATCCTGTTTGCAGTCAGTCCAAAATTATTTCATTGAAGGATCAATTTGATGATCCTGTTTATGTTTTTCATTATGACTTACAAGAGTTTGGTTACAGAATTAGGCAGCAATTTAACCAATTGTCTGGGAAGATGAACTTCGGTGTTATCATTTAAGTTGATGGTTCTTGAGGCAATCATTAACTGTGAGTTTTTTTATTTTATAATATTTTAATAAAAAGAAAAAGAAAAAATGTAATGTTGGTTTGGTTGAGTTTCTCATGTTTCATATTTACTAATTTTTTTTTCTTCTACATAATGATGTTCTGCAGATGGCTTGAAAAATCCAATAGTTTGCATGTTTATGATTGTCTGGTCTGTTTGAATCCTAACTGGGAAGAAGTTATTGAATTCCGCGTTCACCTTTCCTACATACATTTTTTTTTTCCATCTGTAAACGGCTGATTGATTTTTTAAATTGATATGATCAGTTGTGAATTTGGAAAGATGAAGCTTGCTCCAATTTAAATTTGGCTAAGTCTCCTGCATTCTTTTTGTTTACAATTTACTTAATCAGTGTTGCTGGAATGCACAGTAGGTTTTTTGTTTCACATGGAGGTTTATATCTGCTGTGCCTGATTAATCATTGAAGTTGGCACCTTATATGAATTTGTCGTAAGTGGGGCTTGTAAAACATAGTTGTCACAATGGGTGGCTGTGCCTCAAAACCAAATGTAAGTGTAAATACACAGAGGAAGTATTTTCGTAGACACAGAAAAGGCCACAGAAAGATTTCCACTTCTATTTCTGATATACCTATTAAAGGGATTGGCGATGCTGGAAATCATGTGAGAGACTTTTCTGTTAGTGAGTTTGTTCATCTCGATTTTGAGAATGGTGCTGCAACAACCTGCAAGAGATCTGAAGTTTCTAACAGGACATTTCATCTCACCCAGCTACAATGGAACCATAGTCAAATCGATGCAAATGGTATCTTCTTTCTCTCTCTTATTAGAGCAATTTGATAATCAAATAAGGAAAGATGAAGATATGGGTACCTAAACCTCTAGCAAGTTTAGTGGAGTGATAGGGGGGCATATACTACTAATTTTAAAGAAAGGGTTCAAAAACATACTTGGTTTAAAGAGGAAGGATAAAAACTTACAAGTTTACATTTTATAACAAGAGTTGTATGAGATGATTTTTTGAATTTAAATCTACATAAACATTTTTACGGTAGTTATTGCGGTTTTTAGAACTTGTTGGATGGGCTATTCGCCTTCTTTGCTCTAAATGACACGAATGCCTTCTATTGCAGGAATATGCCAAGAAGAAGCATGGTTTGACTCGGTTAGTATTCTGGAATCTGATTCAGATGATGACTTTAGTAGTGTACATGGAGGTAATAAATCCACATTCATCAGAACAAAGCGATTTATTTTCGATTACGCTTATATACTATTATTTGTGACTTTGTTATTGGTCTTTTTGGCTGCCAGATTGTTTTCCTTCAGTAGGTAATGCAACACAATTGCTCCAGTACGAAAGTGCATCCTGCTTTGTAGATAGTGGGTGCAAGTATGAGGGATTTTATGGAAGTTACCTGAAAATAGACGGAGGTGCACAAAACTCAGGAGAGAATTCACAAGAAAACAATGTGAAGTCTTGCTTACCTGGTTTGCTTCCTTCAGCCAGTTTCAATGACAAGTGTCAGCATTTGTCAAGTCCCCCTCCACAAAGAAAGCAATCTGCAGTTATCATGTATTCTTATAAGAGGAAATCTGTTGATGGAAATGAAAAGACTGAATACTGTAAGTACAGAGACCTTTTAGAGTACACGTAGTGCTTCATTTTTAGTTATTATAGATTACATTTCAGCTGTATGTCTTGCCTAGATTTTGTAATTGTGCTATTGCTTCTCATAGAGTTTGTGGCAGTATTATAGGCATCTTTTGGCATTGGATATAGAAGATATTTCTTGACCTTTATCAGTTTTGGTAAAATTGTACCTTTAGAAGTGATAGAATGTATTTGACAGTCTTATTTTTTGATATGTATATGATAAGTACATATGGTTGTGCATATGGCCTGCTCTCTGCTACAATGATAAATAGAAAATGTGTTCTGGCAGGTTCATCTGAGAAACTTCTGTATCGTCCCAGAGGTGGATTGCAGATTCCATGTTCATCAGGAGAGAAGCCGACTCCAGGATGCTGGTTTGCTGTCTCACCTTCAGTTTTTAAGCTCCGTGGCGAGAATTATTTCAGGCATGTGAATGAGTTTCTCCTGTCCATCAAATATGCACATTTATGACTATTAGTTGGTGATTTTATTTGATTTTTTGTTTTCTAATTAAGGTCTTGATGGTTTAAATATTACCAATTGATTATGCAGAGATAAACAGAAGCTCCCTGCCCCAGACTGCAGTGCATACGTACCAATTGGAGTTGACTTATTTGTCTGCCCACGAAAGATAAATCACATTGCTCAACACCTTGAACTTCCTTCTGTGAGGGCACATGAGAAAGTACCAACGTTCATGATTATCAATATACAGGTTCTCTTTCTCTCTTCCCATAAAAATACCTTCATGCATGCTTAATTTTATTCCTTCATAAGATTGTTTCATAGTTGGTCAGTTGCAACCATGATAAGGACCATGCTTGTCATCTATAAAGGAAGAAAAGTCCGAATGATACCTTAGTCAATTCTGTAATCATGAAACAATGGGTTTTTCCCAGAGTATACTCTGGGAAGTGATAGGGAACAAAATTTTCTGTAGGATGGGTAATTGGAGGTTGTTCTGCCTTCGCAGATGCTCAGGGTTGTAGTGGTACAATTCAAGTGCAATGTCATTAGCTTCTGTATTAACTAGTGGATCTAAATTGTGTACTATGAATTGTTTCTGGTGTTGTTCCAGCTGCCTAATTATCCTGCTACAATGTTCCTTGGTGAAAACGATGGGGAAGGCATGAGCCTTGTGTTATACTTCAAACTATCTGATCATTTTGACAAAGAAATCTCTCCTAGTTTTCAGGACAGTATAAAGGTACTTTCTCAATCTTTCCATATAATTTCCATATCTAGTTTTTTGGTCATCTAAAGTTTAGGGCCAATGCTGATTTGTAAAGGGTTTCTAAAGAAAAAAAAAATAGTTCTTCTCTATTAAGTGCCTTTCTTCTATTTTTCTCTTAGTATCAAAATTAAGAACTTGTGCTCTGCTTTTTTCTTACCCAAGTGCCTTTTGGGACCAGCTACAGATCCTTGGCACTAAAGTCTTCCTCATAGCCTTGGTTTTTTTGGTTTCCTCTTATTTCCTCGAATGCATTTTTTTATCTACCTTTTAGTAATCTGTATTCCATTTTGCAAGCTTTCTTTCTCCATCTTTTATTAAATTAAAGATACAACTTTCTTACAATTTGTTAATCCTCCACAGAGACTTGTTGAGGATGAGATGGAAAAGGTTAAAGGGTTTGCGAAGGAGTCCCTGGTTCCTTTTAGGGAAAGGCTAAAAATTTTGGTTGGGGTAGTTAATCCAGAAGACCTCCAATTGAGTTCCACTGAAAGGAAGCTTATACATGCTTATAATGATAAGCCAGTACTGTCACGCCCTCAACACAATTTCTTTAAGGTAAAGAAAAATTCGTCTTTGGTTCCAAGTTCATTTTCTTCATTGATGGCATTGCACAATTCCACTATGGTATACAACCATTAGCCTCTCAACACAGGATTAAACTAACTTTGCCGTCTTCTTTTAATTTATCCAGGGACCCAATTACTTTGAAATTGATCTAGATATACATCGATTTAGCTACATATCCAGGAAAGGACTCGAATCGTTCCGAGACCGTTTGAAGTATGGCATTCTTGATGTTGGTCTAACTATCCAGGTATATAGAGTTTGTCTTACCAATTATCCTAGAGTTGAATGAAAGAACTAGTTTATGTTCCAACTAACTATTTTTACTTGCAAAACTGGTTTAGTTTTTCTTACGCATTGGTTATAAAAGACTCCGTTTTTAATTCAATACTGATTACAGGCACAAAAGCCAGAGGAACTGCCAGAGCAAGTCTTGTGCTGTGTGCGCTTGAACAAGATTGATTTGGTTAATCATGGCCAAATACCCACAATTGTAACTCTGAAAGATGATCGATTTGGACATACACCTATGGATTAATGCATTTATAGCCAATAATTCTGGCAGCGGAATAATCAAGAGCCATATTTTGTAAAAGTTGGTTCAACCATGGCCTTTTTAAATGAAAGAAAAAAGAGAATAAGTAAGACAGAAGAAAATTCCTTATTTTTTGGATACAGAGATGAATTTATCTAATAATACTATCAAAATATGTTGAATCTTTATTTCTAATTATTTGTTGATTTTTTCTGTGCTGCGGAATCAAACCACTATTTCTAAGTCATGTGACGTAAACGTTGCGAAGGGCATAAGCTTCTTCTTTCTTTCTTTTCTTTTTTTCCTTAACATGGGATAAGGGCAATCTTTATCCCACAGCCAAACAGCTACAGCTCTAACACCAAAACTAGAATAACACAATCCCTCAAACTCGAACAAGTGTATTCTTGCACTGGAATAGGAATAAAACAAAACACACCTCAAGAGGGTTTAGCTTGCAGCTCAAACACCCCATTTCTTCTCTAGCAACTACGGTCCACTCCCACAATCTAGGGTTTTTGCTTATTAAGGAGGATAGGCAGAGTTTCATCTTATTAAGAAATGAGAATTAGTATTGCCATTATAGCATATTAAGGAAAGGTAGTGAGATTGGTGAATTGCTTGACGAAGAATCATTATAAGTCATACGGCCCAAACTACCTACAACTTACAACAAAAGAGAAAGTAGAAGCAATCAATCTTAAGATAAGAAGAAGAAGAAAAAAAGTCACTCGACCAAATGCAGCAGTTTACGCAACCATATGGAACAAAAATACTTGTATTCCCATGTACAAAAGAATGCACAGAAATGTAGAATTGCAACAAAATATTGCTCATTCAACTAGTTAAATCCAACAAGAATTACAGTCCTAATCCAAGCAAGTTTTGTCTTGAACTCACTTCTCCTTCTTCTTTCCATTTTTCCTTTCTTTTGTATGTTGGATAAGTGGGCCTTCATCAAAACTATGGCCTCTAGTGTGAAAAACAGATCTAAGAAAAGTTAACTTGCACCTTTTGCCTGATAGTTGGCAAAATTTTGTGTGATTTGTTGACCACTGATCTTCACATTCACATTCACAACACAGAAGCTATGTTATCTGTTCTTCTTTCAATCGGGAGCGCGCTATAGGCTGTTGATCATTGTTCCTTAGATCCATCTTGTTCATTAAGGTGTGCTTCTCGGCTAGTGCATTGTCTGGTCTAGGCTGCGATGCAGTGCTTGGGGCTGTGTTGTGGCTGCTACTTCTAGCAGCTGGTACGTCATGATTATGTTTTCCCTCGTACGTTGTAATGACAGCTTTAGGATCTGACGCAGCCCTCTCGACGTGCTTACGGACATTACATCCTTGGCTTGTGCATTTATAATAGCTCCTGCGGATCAGGAAAAGGTACATAAGGAATTTCCAGAAAAACAACCCATGCAACAAGGAAATTAAACGAATCACTGAGAATAGATTAATTACTTTTTTTCGCATCCATTGAGAGGATTAATTAGGCATGATGGAAACACACATTACATCAACATATTTCAAAAAAGCAACTAAAAGAGTTCTCACGCAACAAACAACATGATCTTAAAGAGTCCAAATTTTTGTTTTCCTACCCATTTAGGTAAATGATTTAGTTGCGACATTGATTGACTCCCCCAGGCTTAGGCGATGCACATAGTTTGCAGGTGATTACATGCATCCATGGAGATCAACACAACTCAAATGGGCTAGGAATAAATACCCAAGTGTAGGAAAAAAAATCAGAGACTGCTGACTGATTGATACTAAACAATCATGAAGGCGGTCATGACTCATGACGGTTTCAGTATGGCAAAATATGGCAGGATGATTGGGGAGTTAGAGATAGCGATGACAAGATTTGATTAAAGAGAGGCAATGTAATATAAAATTGTGGTTTTAAATATGGTTAGAAGAGCTGAGATGATTTTTAAGCCTCGTGGAGTTAAGGATTTTGAATAAGATGTAAATCCCCCTTTTAATTTGCAATTTTGATAAGAATACATCTACTTTATCGACCTCTTCAGTAGGATGATGTGCAAAAAGATCTCAGAATATGCAAACACTGGATTTATTAAGAGATAGCTCTATACTTCGATGAGCTAAATGTAAATTGTGTAGATTATAAAGAAAATTTAACCACATTGGTGAAGGGGGACCAAAAGATAAGAAAAGTAGTACTACCTTGGATAAGGATTGCCTTTGACAACTTTCTGTCCATACTTTCGCCACCTATACCCGTCATCTAAAAGATCCACTTCACTAGTCGTCTGCACAATGATTCTAGGCTCTGTGACAGTCCTATGTGAAGCAGCTGGCTCTGAAACCTTGACCTCTGTACTTCTGCACAACAACAAAAGGATTGTTAGAAGCCAAAACAAACAAATAAACAATTACCCTTTGGCATGATGCTGAAAGGAAAAAAAAAATATACCGTTTCTTTGGGTTGGGTTCATCTTCATCTTCGTCTCTTTCATCTACTCCAGTTTCCGCATCACCGACTTCCTCGCTATCACTAGTTGCAGATAAGTGTTCAGGTGTCGCTTGGCTAGATTCCTGACCCTTCTTAGACATTGAATAAGGAGCCATCCCTCTCAATTTGTTCGAATTCCCACCTTGACCTTGGGAAGCTAAGTCCGGATTTCCCACACTATTGGAATTTCCATTTGGATTTCCAGTATCTTTTGCACGCTTATTGGTTTGAGGTGGTTGATGGTTGTGCTGGCCCTTGTAAATTATTTCGGTTACTTGGCCTTCAAGAGAGCGCTCAACCTTTTTCTTGACAGGACAATTTGGATGTGTGCATTTGTAATAGCTTCGAGGGAATTCACTACCCTTCACCTGCTTCTGCCCATATTTCCGCCAGTTGTAGCCATCAGCAGCAGGGTTATCAACAGTGAATGTAGAAGGTTGGGATCTCTGATCAGAATGGGAGACATCGGATGATTCATTCATTGCAACACTGGAGTCTGGCACCGAGGGTGGCACCTGCTGATGTGCAGTTGCGTTGGATGTAAAGGCTGGAAGCTGTGTTAATGATGTGGCAGGTGCTGCTGATAACGAAGACGAGTAATCAGGTTCAACATGCATATGGGAATAGGCTTGTGCAGCCTGGGCTGTGACCTGTGCCAGAGCTTGCTGGTGTGTCATTCCAAAGGGTCCCTACAAGAATCATGAATCACAAACATAAGAAGTCAACACGGTACGAGTTCTGAATTCCAAACAGTAATATAGTAGGGATGATGGGGGAATTCTAAACTAAAATTAGCGGTTATACTTCTAAAAGTATTGTTATATATGGATTAAAGAACATATCCCTCCCATTCTCTATCCTAAACTTTCAAGAATTGGCATGTCACAATGTCGACTGTCGGTATTATACGACTGTATCTATATCCTGTATCCGTAATCATAGAGCAAAGTATTCAACTTCACCACCATAAAAAAGCTTTAAAAAGATTTCTCCTTATACAAGCCGTACAGGCCTCGTGTATATCCTACCTATGAATTACTTCAAAACATTCAATTTCAATTCATAGGTGTCTCTTTATTGGTAAGGGGTAGGCATTGATCATTCTTAAGAGAAGATCCTAATCCTCAAAGATCAAAATAGTAGATTGGAAATTTCAGTTACCATTAAGCTGGAAGCACATATCTGTTTCTAATTTTGTTACCATCGTCACTATAGCATGCAAATTCGAACCATTTCCCAAGATCCCAGTTATATCTCCAGTACTCCTTAAAGAGCAAATGAAATTCAAATTCTAGTAAGTGTTTTTGTACACACTTTCCCAGAAAACCCAAATGAAGTATGATGACCAGACATACTGAGAATTACCTGACCGCCCGGCGAGAACAGCCCCGGCGATTCCAGCAAGCCGGCGGGGCTCAACCCCGGCGGAACAGTGAACATAGGCGACTGTTGAACCGCCGAATTCGGCCTGAACCGAAAATCGTCATCTCCGGCGCCGGAACCACTGTCATCCGGCGGAGGGAAGCCCTGGCGCTGGTGGGAAGGAATAGCCGCCGGTGAAGTCATGGCACCGGCGAGAAGCTGAGAGAAGGACCTGCAATCATCGGTGTCCGAGAAGAAGCTGGAGAGCAGCGTCATGGGCCCAGGGCTGAAGCCCAACCCACCCAAGCCCGACCCACCACCACCACCGTTGAATAGCGTCTCCATGGAGGAACGCGGTGGCAGAGTGATCGTAGGACGTGAAGGAAGAATACAAGCCGTCGATTTCGACGCTTGCGATGATGATGATGATGACGATGACGACGTTGACGGTGGAGGCGGCTGTTCTTTCTCAGCCATCGATTTTTTTTTTTGCGCGCTCTCGCTCTGTTCCTTTCTTTGCCTTGGTTTCTCTGTTTTCGGTTGCGTCTGTTTTTTTTTTCGTTTTTGCTGCTTTTTTTTTTTTTTTGCTTCGCGGATCTGAAAGTAGAGCAAAAAGTCCACGCCCCAGATACGGAAGGACAGCCCCTTTTTACCCCTCTCCCCTCATCTTTTTTCACTCTATTTGGAGGGCCACCGCCGCGGATTGACGGTTTAGTCCTCGAAGACTTTTTGAGCCTCTATTGTCGGTTTGCCATCTGTAGACATGCCATGCATCTTGCAAGCTTCAACCGAGAAGAAGACACAACCAACAAGTAGTTTACTGGTGACCAACTCAACCGTAATTCCCCCCCCACCACGTGGCACCAAAGTCCCTAATAATTAGTTATGTAGGATCCAAATTTATTAGCATGAGCCCTATAGCCCTCCTAGAAATCAAGCTCGAACAAAGGTCCGTTAAGTGTTTAACATTCGGCCCGTCCAAATGCTATCCCGATTATTTGATCCTCGGTCCTTCTAAGGATCGGACTCACTGTTGAATCCTCGAAAATTCGAAGATTATACTCGCCTATTGGATCCTCAGGGACATTCGAGAATCGGTTCAACTATCTGCTTGCCCATTACCAGATCCTCGGCTACGTCGATGATCTCCTCTGCCAACTAGGTAGACGAAACCAAATGCCTATAAAATGAGAGTTCCACCCTCACTTCCAAGGTATCTAATATTTCTCTTAGTTTATTATTTTTGGAATTCACATCACTGACTTAGGTATCGGAGCTCCCATCGTCGAAACACCACCAACCGTTCTTATCCTATTTCTCTCTTTTACAGCAAAACTAATCCATACACAAACATTCAACTATCAATATATCGTCCAATAGGAGTTCATCACGCCATTCTCAGAAAAACTATATTTTAACAAATTAATTAATTAATATTAATTAATCGGTTGCGAGTTTTAATAAATACGAAGAATTTTTTCTTTCATTTCTTTTTTCAATTTTAAGAAGATAAAATATTCATGTGGAGCTCCGGTTCCCGGTGAACTCTTATGAAGCATTTCATTTTGGCTAAAACATTTATAAAACTGTCTGTAGTAGACAAGACTAGAGAGTAAATATGGAGGTCGAATCTGCCCCCCTCCTCCTCTGAAGCAGTCGCAATCAGAGAGAGAGTTCAGTGGCGTCACAACTTGAGGACTAGAAAAAAAAACCTGTGTTACAGACTTTGCAGTGGTGGGGTTTTTCATTTTTGTCCGTGTTTGCGTTATCCAGCCGAACTCCTGCAGCCACGAGCCAACCGCTGACGATGCCAATGGAGGACGAAATTGTCCTGTGCGTAAACACAACAGGACAAAATACTATTCTTCAAAAAGGATAAATAATTCACTTTAAACAATTAATATGTGAGAGCTCATAAATAAGTTTCAAGTTTCCATCTACTCGGAATATAATCATTTAAACCGAATAATACTTAGTTAATTGTAATAAAAAGATATTTTTATCGTCTTCAAATGATAGTTTAATCAGTTATGAATCCATACTTAATAAAGTGAAGGTATAAAGTTTGAATCCTCTTTCTCCTATCATTGTGTGGATTTGTCAAAAAAAAAAAAAAAAGAAGATATTTTTATCTTTTTAATTTTTTGATAAAATTAAAATACATATTCATTATAATTATATAGATATTATCCAATAATTGTAATTTCATCTGCTCTGACTTACAATAAATGTTTATGTTAACAGGTTAAATTATTTTTTTTTTTTTTTGAAAACAGGTTAAATTACTACGGATTCAAACAGTTAATTCTTGTGATTATAATCGTATGTGTTTTTATTTATTTATTTATGTAGGAGTAGAGACTTCTGGCCGCCAAAATTGTTAGCCAAGCATTAGCCATTTTTCTCTTTTTTTATTTTCTTTTAATTGAAGAAGAAATATGTTATAAGGGAAAATCAAATTTGAGGTATTGACACTAAATTTATGATGATCAAATCCATTTTGAGTGATATCATCTCTAAAAAATTAATCTTTCACCATAGATTTTAATTTTAAATTAAAAACAAATTTTAAGACATTATAATTTAAAGATTAACTCATACAAATTTAACTAACAAAAACAATATATTATTAATTTTTAATATTTGGCCGACGCTAGCTGCCTCGTTTTAGCAGCCGCGAGAGTGCAAATGTAACACATTTCCTGTCAAACGAAAATGTGTCTTGATGATGGTAGACATGTAATTAATTAGTTGCTAGGAAGCAGGTGCAAGGACAGAAAGGGAAAAATGCTGCTACTTATTTTTAATTCATTATAATTGGCCCCCATCAACCAGGGTTGGCGTTGCAATCAAGTTTTCGGTTGTATCTACTTATGGCTACCTGCAATGGCCTCGTGCACAGCACTCCTCCTTCTGGCCACACTCGGTGAACAACACCACAGACACAGACACAGATAGAGGCGGAGACACAGACAACATATATATTATTTAAAATATAATATTTTATATTATATTATTTTAAATAAAATAACTAAAAAATATTCCATTAATTATAATGAAGATATATTTTTATGAGAAATGTTAAAGGCACAACATATACTCAATAAAGACCCAATTTATTCCTTTAAGTGCTAGATTTTTTTAAAAAAATAAACTGTCAATGGAAGAGAAAGTTTTAAACTATAAATTAAATCTAAAATAAGAGAGAAATTAAGTTTTTTTGTGACTGTATGACTGTATCACATCCCTATTTTTATTCTTTCAGATAAAATTCACTAAATATTCGAGCAGGAGAGAATCCGATTCCATTAATAATATGAGGCATTTTCATATAACACTTGCATGAGTGAAGAAATGGGGTCAGATAAATGGCAATGAAAGTTAAGGTCATCAATGCAACGAGGCCAAGCTGTGATGACTTTATTGGTCAGGAGTTTTGATGTGATGATGTTGTTGTAAATTTACTTCGGACAATATTGAAGAAAATTTAATATTACCAAATGCATTCATCCAATTGGGGGCCTACTTAGTACTTACCATAGGGGCCGGTTTAAAGGCCATGTATTAAAGTGAGACTTAATTTTTTTATTTTTTTTGTGTGTGTATATATATATAATATATTTTGTGCTAAGATACATATAATTCTTTTTGTTTATAATTTATACAGTTGTTTTTTATAGATATTCTAAACATTATTTTATTGAACAAACTTAGCCGGCACGTTTGGTTTTAAGTTCAAACGAAATTATGAGTTTAATTATTGATTTAGATGTGCCATTAATGTGACTTCCCTTTTTCTTGCAATTAGGAGAGCATACTTATCGAAGCCATTTTGCTCAAAAAACAAATGGACAATATTGTTCTCTTAAAATCATGAAATGGATCCTCTCTATTTGAAGCGAAAATGGAGCAGATCTAGTTTAATATTTGTTTTATCATAATTGGGGCCTTAATTAAATGAATTAGAATCATCTCCTATTCATTTAAATTTTGAAGTGGATCATATAGTGGAGAGTATTTTAATTTTGTCTTTTCAAAAAGTGAAAAACAAAGGGAAAAATATATTTGTCCCCCAAACTACCAGTTTTTTGTAATTTAGTCACTAAACTTTTAATTGGTATAAATAACCCTTAAACTACCAACCTCTTATTAGCCTTTTAGTTTAATTTGTTAAAATGGATGGAAAATATAAAACTAGTTTTGGGTATTAGAGTTTCAAAAATAGCCTTTTAATTTTTAATTTTTTAATTGATCAAGGGTATTTTCAACTCTAATGAGTTATTTTTCATCTATTTCTGAAAACTGAGAACTATTTATAAGAGTTGATCGATTATTCTCATTAAAAGTTTGATCTAAATTACAAAAGCATTTGGCTAAATATACTTTTCCCAAAACAAAAAATACTCTCACAATATAATTAATTGAATATTATTCAGTTCATCTAGAGGATCCTGTTCCAAATTAAAGAGCATTGATTAACTTTTTTTTTTTAATCATAATTAGGACCTTAAAAGGTTTATATATATATATATATATATATATATATATATATATTTATTGAAGTATCCTGAGTATCATTTTCACTTTTGCCTCCAAAGTTTAAAATGTGACACTTTACCCCCCCAAACTTTCAAATTGTGGCAATTTAACCAATTTATTCCCAAAATGCCCCTAACACTTTTTTTTTTAAAAAAAAAAAGAGGTGGCCGGCCACCCCAACATATATTTATATATATTTTTGGTTTTTTTTTTTTGAAATTTTTTTTTTTTAGGAAAAAAAAAGTGCTAGGGGTATTTTGGGAATAAATAGGCCAAATGGGTTAAATTGCCACAATTAAAAAGTTTTGGGAGGTAAAGTGTCACATTTTAAACTTTGGAAGCAAAAATGAAAAATTGGTAGATACTTCAGGGGGGTAAAGTGTAATTTCCCCATAACTTAATTATAGTACTATCGTCTATCGCTATTTGCGACAAAACTCACCTCACCTCTTTTTTTTTTTTTTTTTCTTCAAGCCCATTTTTTGTTTCTTTTTTTTTTCAACTTCAATTTATTAATGTTATTATTGTTATGAACTAAATGATTTTTATTGAGCAATTTTGGATGAGTGACTTTGGTCCTGGCATGCCTGTGGTACTTGAGTCTAATTAGCTTAAGGAGCTCTATTAGTTTTAAACAATATATGTTTTTTAAGAAAATAAAAGTTGAGGACCACTCAAAGTATTAATATTATTATTTTGACATATCCACATAGGGAAGAGAGGATGAGAGATTCAAACTAATGACCTTCGATTTATAAAGCATGGTCTATAACCAATTAAATTACCCATTGAAAATTCCACTCAAAGTATTTGAAGGTGGTTGATCCACTCCCGCAAAAGTGTTTAGGGGGTGACTTTGTAATATTGGGCCGAAATTAAATGCTACAAAAAATAAAAATTTAAAATATAGTATATTATAGTAAAAATAGATTGAAGTTATAGAACACAGCGAGACTCGGTTACCTTTTGAATTGAAGTAGGGACGAGTTGAGTCATTTAAAAAAAAAAAAAAGGGACGAGTTGAGTAATAGGACAATAGGTGAGGAAGGCTTCCTCGTTGCTTTTTTTTTTTGGAACGATCCTTGTTGCTTCTTAACAATGTGTGTATATATACATATTCAATTGATTTTTATATGGCCCAATAATGTTTTTCAAATTAATTATTGAGGTAACTTCACTTTAACTCTTGAATTATTAAGTGATTTGACAAGTCCCTAAATTTCAAAACTTTTCAATTTGGACTATTGAATTTTCAATTATAATCAATTTAAACTTATTCGTCAGATTTTAAACATTAAAAGCGAAACAATGACATTTATACTCTTTAATTTTTTATAAAATTTCAAATTTACCGTTAATTCTAAATTAAAAAAAAAAAGTTAAAAAAATTGCTGTCACAAAGTTTTTTTAAAATAAAAATAAAAATCATGGATATTTTCATCTTTTTAGGTATTGTCGTTAGAAGTTAACAGCAAAATCAGATAGAGTGGTTCAAATTAATGAGGAGCGCTACGCATTTCAAAATTTCTTCCCAAAAGTTGGTTTCCAAATGGTGAGTTATCATCTCATGAGATCTATTATTTTGGGAAGTGTGTCATCAACTCATGAGATGGTGACACATCATTTGGGAACCTACTTTTATCAAGAAAATCTGGGATGTATAGCATTTCTCAAAATTGATTGCAATTAAAAGTTCATGGTCCAAATTGAAAGATTTCGAAGTTTAAGAGACTTATCAAATCGAGTAGTAATTCAAGAGTTTAAAGTGAAATTACTCTATAATTTTATTATCATCGAATAAGTAAATATCAAAATCAAGGAATTCAATGTTGAATGGTAGGTAAATGACCTCAGTTGTAAATATTTAAAAAATAAGGTCATTTGTATTATATTGATGCATAAAAATTCAATTTTGTGAGGCCCACGATAAAAAGATTTTCAAGTGCAAGTTAATATCATTAAAAAGAATTGTTTACTCTTAAAAAGGTAAGCTCAATCGATTGTGAACTATACCTCATAAAGTAAATATCACTAGTTCAAATTTTTCTTTTTCTTTTTCTTTGTGTGAATATGTCAAAAAATAAAAAATAAAAATTGTCGAGGCATCGTCAGCCGCCTGCGATGTCATAAATTGCGACCTTTTTATATTTTATTGAATTTATGTGGCCTAATTTTAAGGCTAGCTGAGAAGGCAACCTCATATGACATATCCATTCAATTGTCACGCTGGTTCTATTATGACCACATAATCATAATGGAAACAAACAAATATACATACGAATTCGCCAATGGAACTTGAACCCCCTCCTCCTCCTTTTCATCAAAAACACTTCTTTTATTATGGATTCATATGCCATACGTGAGTTGTTTACCCAACAATTATTATTATTTTTTGAAAAAACTAATAGTTTTTGGTTGCAATTGTAAATAATTGAAGTCGTGTGATAATAAGTTCATCTTGGATCGGGATCTCTTGCAATTGTCAGTGGCCTGCAATTGCAATTGTTCAAATCTCAACTCTTCATTGTAAATTAGATTTAAACATGTGATCAAATTTTTCCTGTCACATCATTAACTCTTAGAAGAAAAAAGAACGGATTTGAGATAAGAGTGATTAGACTACTCCCATTAGTCTTTTAGGGAATGGTTGGCCACCTACACTTTCAAACATGTTTGGAGTATTACGTCCATTATCGTCACTATATTTTTATTTATTTTTGTGGTAAGCCACTCTCAAAGCAATCAATGTGAGCGGCTAACCACTCCCAATATTTTATTTGGGCAGTCAATCACCCTAGGCAAGGGTGGCCGACCACACTTTTTTCTTGGTTGGTAATTTTTTTTTTCCAAAGAATTGATAACGTGGCAAATTTCTGACTGCAAAAAAAAATGAGGAGTATTGTAGGGACCATGATCTTTATCTTCTTCAATGTGTACCATTATAAGGATTGTAGGGACCATGGTCTTAACTTCTTCAATGTGTACCATTGTAAGGACTATCCCTAACCAAAAAATGAAAAGACCATTCATATGCATTCGTCACGTGTCCAGTGGGACCCTTCGAGCGTATTGGGACAAGCAGTTTTTTTTCTTTTGGACTAGGCTGCGGGGTATTTACATTTGGCGCCATGGGGCATTTATAGGGAAGCTATGAGTAAATAGTAAGGATTATATCATTTATTACTTATAACATTATTGAAGCTATAAATCTTTTAAATAAGAATATATTATTTGATGATGAGAAAATTCATTATCATAAAAAACAGCCAAATTTTTATAATTTTTAGAATGCTTCTCTTATTGAGTCTTAAATCTTACGTAAAATATAATTTAAGAAAAAATAAAATAATAGTACCATTTTTTTGCCAACAAATTAATTTTTATGATTTAATATTTAGGTTCTAATGCTTTAAAACTTATTTTTGAATTCAAAACTAAAAACTAAGGATGAAAAGTTAATCTTTAGGGATGGTATCACAAAAAATGGATTTGATCATCCAAAATTTAATGCTAATGCCTTAATTTTGGTGCTAATGCAAAAAAAATCGGTGGTAGAGACTACTACAATTTTATATTTTTTTAAATCATGTTTTATGTAAAACTAGGAAAACGTCAGAAGAACACTACGAGGAGAACCCCTAGTATTTTCTAAAAAAAAATTAGAAATCAAATCCCGTGTTAGTTAAGAATGATAGAATTTTAAAATGAAAAAACAAAAATTTGAATATATCAATTAAAAATAAGACTTTTATTTTCTAAGCAAACAAAAATTTCATAGATTGGGCAGGGGTTAAGATTAGGGGTGTAAATTCCACAAGTAACCGGGTATATATATATATTTTTCAAAATGTAAAACGAAGACTTTATTTATTTATTTTTTGAACAATCACAATAAAGCGTAGCTTATTGGGCCAAAAAAGTCCTAATTATTTTATAAAAAGAGTAAAAAATGACTAAATTAAGCTCAAAAAGTATGTCCAATATCCAAAATATCAAATTTTTGAAAGACTCGGTGACTGATTTGGATAATTGGCTACCAATAATCGTTGATTATTATATAACCGGGTAATTGGTAGTCAGTTACCCGTTTTGGTTTTTAAAATTGACAAATTGACAATCCCAGTTCCGGTTAGCGGTTTTAGTCAATAACCGCTAACGGGAACCGCGTTTATACTCCTAGTTAAGATTTTGCTAAAAATGGGCTTTAACCTATTAGCCAAATTTTTTAAGATAATCTTGTAATTAAAGTTACATAGGCTAATCTGTTTAAACTGATTAACCCTAAAAGGAGATTCAACTTTTGGAATGAAGAATATATTAGTGTGCTTAATTTCTCTTAACATTCTTCCACCCCTAAAAACCCACAAAATTCACAACTTCCTTTTTTTTAAAAAAAATAATAACAATAATAATGTAGTGAACTGGGTATTCAACTTAAAAAAGAATTAGCCCTTCCGGAGTGGAGTAAATACTGGGTTCATTCGTACGCAAAGATTTGGGTAAAGGAGCTCAGACACTAACGAACTCAATGGAGGAGGAGAAGCAAGAAAAGCACCAAACCAAACCAATCCGTTGCATCGTAAAACTGGGTATGTTATTTTGTGTCCTCGTCATCTTAGTAATCTTAATTTTATTTATAATGTTAACAAAATCCAAATCACTTCTAATATACCTGGATTAACTCTAAAGCCTTGTTTGCTCTTTTAGCCTTCAACTTATCGTTTATTAGCTTTTACAAGAGACCCAGAACGCTGGCTCGAGCAAATAATGTTTATACAAGTCCACTGGCATTGCTAGATTAGTGGGTGTTCGTTGAAATTTCGTTTCTCCCATGTTTGAATTAATGACCATTTCTGGTGGAGATGCTGATTCATCTTCCTTAACTGGAGTAGTTTCTTATCCTTAACAGAAATCTTATGAAAATTTTTGAGCGATTTATACTTTGTAGTTAATAATGTAAGAGGATAAACAAAAGCAATATGCAAGGAATTCTTATATACCCTTTTTTCTTGTTGGAGCAAACTAGTAAGAAATGTGTTTTGTGTTGTGAAGGAGGTGCGGCAATTACTTGCAAAAGTGAACTTGAGAAGATAAATGAAGAAAACCTTAAGATAGTCTCATCTCAGCTGAGGCAGGCAATGGTGTTGCAGTCTCCTTCTACGAAGGTTCTTGGGATGGATTGGAGCAAGAGGCATGGGAAATCGGAGGTCTCATGCAGTGTAGATGATTTTGGATATGATGCAGTTGTAGATTCCAGTCGTTTTATTGTTGTTCATGGAGCAGGTTAGTTGCATAGCTCCATTCATGAATTGGAACTGCTTCTTGATCATAAGCATTGAAGGCACACTGAATTTAAATGTGGTTATCATGCTAATGATGATATATCATATCATGACTTTATTCACTTTATTCGACAAGAGAAGGTCCCTGTATTCTTTGAGGAGTTGATGCTTGAAGTAGTTTTTGCCGTTATTGTCTTCTAAAGATATGTGGAAGTTCAATTTTTTTATTTTATTGTAATGTACGATGGGGGCTGTAGGTTCTTTTGGGCACTTTCAGGCTAGTAAATCTGGGGTTCATAAAGGAGGATTGGACCAACCTCTTGTCAAGGCTGGTTTTGTTGCCACAAGAATATCTGTAAGATTAACTGCTTTTTGTATGTTGTTATTTCTTGATGTTTTTAGCTTTTGGACTATGTATATATATATATATATATATATTAAAGACGAGGAACCCCTCAAGGCAGGGCCACTTCAAGTACCCTTCCTTGTATAAAACAGAACCGTTTCATTAGATTGAGGTTTTTGTTTACCACGTTTTAGATGCCATACTATCAGGTGTAATGTTATGTATGGAGTTGTCAGAATCCTTAATTAATTTGGCTATTATAATTGCAGTTCAACATTAGGGAGGAAAGAAGAAAAGAAATTATCCTTTTGAAGTATGAGGCCATTTTACATGTTCAAGCGGCCAGAGTTTTTCGAGTCCTTTTTTAGCTTGACCTTGTTTTGTTTTGAGAATTACTTTCGAAGCTTTATGTGAGCCAAATCTCAGATACTGAGAAGATATAGGCTGAAAAAAAAAAAGATTCAGCTTATTTGTCAATCTACATTCATTTCATTTTCTTTGTTTTTTTTCCCTTTTTCTGTTCTTCAGGTTACGACTCTCAATCTTGAAATTGTTAGAGCACTAGCCAGAGGTACTGATCTAGCTGTTACAATTGAACTTCTTTTTTTTTTCATATTTTCTCTTAACCTTGTATCTTATATTTTGCATATCTTCTGCCCTCATCAAGTCTAGTCTGCTATGCAAGTCAAACGTGTGTATCAACATGTGCACGGAATTCCATATTTGTGTTTTTATATGAATACCTTCCATTAGATTTCTATCTGACTACTGTGAATTTAGAATTATATGACCCGCTCAGCCTTGTGTTACTCTTCACCAAGTGCTTATTTATCTGGTTAGACAGCCCAATTTTCTGTTACACATGCATCTGAGAATGGGATGTGGAGAAAATTACCCTTAGCAAAGTTTCATCTTTTCTTTGCAGAGGGTATTGCTTCGGTTGGAATGTCTCCATTTTCTTGTGGATGGTCAACCTGTGAGAGAAATGTTAGAAGCCTCCAGAAAGACTATTTGTTTCAACATATGCACCAATAATGGGAGACTTGTTCTTTATTTATGTATTCTTCTTTTTGGAGATGTTGTCTCCTCTTCCTAACTTCGGACTCTTATATATTGACAGATAGCCTCAGCTGATTTGTCCATAGTGGCTAAGGCTACTGACTCTGGTTTCATACCTGTAAGTTTGATTTAATAAATAAATTTATAATAACACTTTGAAGCTTGAAACTATGAGAAATCATGTTGTTTTGAACGTTGTCCTTTCTATGCAAAGTGAATGGCCACTTGTATTGTGTAGTTACTAACTAGAGTTATTACCACACATTGAGTGCTTCACCTTGGTTGTCAGGTAAATAATCTTAAATGCCAGCTGTACTTAAAAGCTTGAAACACTAAATGGGAATTTTCTGAATATAAACAAGCTTATGAAAACCTGATTATTTAGTAAGTGAAAAACTATTCCATTAGTAGCTCTGCATGGAGAAAGATAAATGGATGAGGATAGCTGAAATTGCAAAATCATATAATTTTGAGTTAAAGGAGGCCCATGTCATGACTTGATAAAATGCCAAATACTATGTATGAATTGCATTGCAGAGAGTTTTAAGGCAGCCATTGGAAGTTATTGCCTGGAACACTGGTAAAATTCCTTAGCTGTTAAGCACAAGTGCACAGTTTCTTTTTTTCTGAAGGGAAACTTCATATAAAAATGCTGAAAATTTATCTAGATCTCCCCTTCATAAGCCCTCTTTGGTGAGGTCAACATTGGGTAATGGCCTTTTTTTTTGGCTGCTGTTATTAGCGTGTTGGATTTTTGCAGCCTCTTTATACCCCCAGGTTTGAACATGAAATCTGCTATTAGAAGTTAAAAACATACCTATACTCTTATATAGAACTCCAGGGATGAACTCACTTAGAACTTTAAATAGGTCTATGTGTACTCTAGATTTTCTACACATTGAAGTTTGATTGACATTTGTTATATCAGTCTTATTGGATTGAAGAAGAATCTTAAACATTTTAATGTACTTTATGAATCTCAAAATAAAGAGGCGTTAAATCTTATGATTGTATATCCTACTGTTATGAAAAAGAAAAATGAATTATTTTGGTTTACAATTTCATATTTTATTATGCATTTTTTTCTTTCTTTTTTCTTTGTGGATACATTTGTTTGAATACATCGCTTGGTGCTTATCCTTATCTGCCTTCTAGGTTCTGCATGGAGATGCAGTGTTCGATGGATTACAGGTTTGGTCCCTGTGAGGCATGTTTATCGGCTTTCTTAGTTGTTAGTTGGTATTCACATAATTTATTTACCTCTTAAAATCAGGGTTGCACTATATTGAGTGGAGATGTTATCATACGTCATCTTGCAGAGCAGTTAAAGCCAGAATATGTTGTCTTTCTTGTATCCAGTCCATGGAATATATCCTTTTCATGCTTACATTGCTGTACACATAACATTCTTTTATACCGTCTATGCAAAATTGGGTCAAGATGGCTTAGAGATTGGCCTTCAGTCTATAGTTCTTTTTACCTGGTAAATGTTATTAAAAATAAACGACTCTTGTGGCCCTTTTTTATTTTTTATTTTTTATATCTTGGCACATCTTGTCTCTTGATCAATGGAAGCAGCTTCAACTTCTTGTCAATTAAACATGCTGGTAAACTATTTTGGGTGACAACATGGTTTTTGAGGAGAGAGACTAAATAATTTGGTTCCTTAACAATCCTAACTGTTTGAATTATTTATTATGTACTATTATGCACGCAAATGTACTTCTCATCATGCGTCAAGATTTGTATGCAAAGTAAATTTTGCCAAATTTTTGTATTTGACACATCTTACACTAAGATTACCTGTCTCTGTTTGATATGTATCAAGCGACATTCTGTACTGTTATCTGATTAATATGAATTGAAAGACAGATGTTTTGGGGGTATATGACCGTCCACCAGTTGATCCTAATGCTGTACTCTTAAGGGAGATCGGTGAGCACTTGTTATAAACCCTTGAACTTATACACAGATGGTATCTCAACTGGTTCAGTTGGTTTGTTGACTGGATAGGCTTGACAAATTTTTTCTATTGCAACAGCTGTGCGGGAAGATGGGAATTGGTCTGTTGTGAAACCAGTGCTTCAGAACAATAACAAAGGTTAGTGAGGTGAAATTGTGATTTTTTATCAAGTTTACAAAGCAATATAAAGAAGTCCATTGTTTCCGGTAGACAATTTGATGGGTGGTACATTAGCTTTTTCATAACCCTTCTTTTTTAGCATGAGCATTTAGGATAAACCATGAAGGCACTGTTCTAAAGAACATATTTTTTTGTCCCCTTCAAATGCAGCATAAACCTAGATGAATCAAATTGATTTCATTGCAAGTCGAAACTTTCAGAGTGTTTTCAGTTCCTAGCAGTATCTGATTGTACTCAAGTGTGGTGAACACGAATCTATCGGAACAAAAGTTGGAAGTTTGGAACTAAAGCTTAAAAAACTGGTTGCTTCTACATGCATTTTAGTCTGTTTCAACATAGCCACGTACATATTTGGACATTTTGTGAGTCTTCCGTGTGCCACTTTTGTTGAGACCATGATGGATTTAGTTAGATGCCGGTATTAAGAAAAGCTAAGCATGTTATATAGTTGCTCCTTTTTTTGTTAACCCACCCTTCAAAACATATGATTCAACTTGAGGCACAAGAATATGTATCTGCTGTTTTAGACCCTAGCACCAAATTATAAATGTTTGTTTCCATATCCTGTCAACAGTTGAAACAACTGTAGCAGCTCATGATACAACTGGGGGCATGTCCACCAAAATAACAGAAGCTGCAATGATTGCAAGACTTGGAATTGATGTCTACATTGTGAAGGTAACAGCCTTTTTCTTACATTATTGTCTTTCAATTCATTTTGTGAGACCTTGGAGTACTAAAAATATAAGCTGGATGCAGGCAGCCACAAGCCACTCATTAATGGCCTTAAGTGGGGAACTGAGAAGCAACATTCCTGATGATTGGCTTGGGACACTCATCCGATTCGTGAGCTAAGTCTGGCAACTAGAACTACATTCTATAATGCCCATTCTCCGAATAGCCTACTGGACTTGCATTATCAGAATAACCGGACCCACAATCTGATTGCATTTGATATTAGAAAATATCGAAATGCTCACAATTTTTTATTTTTTTTTATTTCATCCTGTAACTTTCACTTTTTCTTTACCCCAATGTATTTCATGGTTCGAACTTCGAAGAACCCATTCCAGCTTTATCATCTTATGGACCAGAATATTCACATATAAATCAAGGTTCTGGGAGGTGTATTTTGTTCTTGATTTGGAAGTCTTGGTAGTTTTGAATGTGACGTACTTTTGGGTTGTTTGTTGTTTTGAGAATAGAAAAACAAAAAGAGAAGCATAAAAGAACGAACTGAGTCCAAATCTTTTGAGAAATGTAATCTAAAAAAAATGACAACAACAATTTGGACAGACACTTTTAACTCCAAAAATATAACGAACTCTTACGGATGTTTAACAACAAAATATACCACACGTGAATAGAGTAAAACCTCAACTAAAAATAGTAACTTTTAAAACACAAAA
Source organism: Carpinus viminea (assembly GCA_013348765.1). Taxonomy (NCBI): domain Eukaryota; kingdom Viridiplantae; phylum Streptophyta; class Magnoliopsida; order Fagales; family Betulaceae; genus Carpinus; species Carpinus viminea. Next base: position 5,986,711 of record CP054671.1, read on the forward strand.
CAGGTTGACAAATTGAGCATACAGAACCGAGACTTGAAATAACAGCTAAATAAGGCCTGAAGGGATGACATATAAAATTTGTGCCATTGCTTCTTAGGGAAATAAAGGCCACCTGAAAACCTATCAGTACATGACATCATTCCAGTCTAGCAAGTTTCAAATTTTTTCTATTGTAACAGCTGTGCGGGAAGATGGGAATTGGTCTGTTGTGAAACCAGTGCTTCAGAACAATAACAAAGGTTAGTGGGGTGAAATTGTGAATGTTGTAAATAGAAAAAAAAAAAAAAATACATGCATAAACCCTAATGCAATCAAGAAAAAACCACAATGATGAGAACAAGAATAACTTTAAATTGAAAATTTGAAACAACATGAGGTGCCAAGAAGTGTACAGACAGTCTTTTGTTGGTGGATATAACAACACCATGAACCCGGAAATGGTTCAGTACTAATCAAACAGAACAAAAATATTGCTTATAAAAAGCTTAGTAATGGGAAAGTTTAGCAATAGGTGGGAGCCACATTTCAACATAACTTAGTGGCCCTAGTTCTCAAACTCAAATAAAAACCCTGAACGACATTACTATTATTGCTAATTAGTAATGCCTCAGTTTAAAGTTCCAGTCTCCAAGTATTCCCCACACATGGAGGAAAACTACTTGGGACCAATGTCCTTGAGAGCACAGATCTGCTCCTCTCCCATAGCAGACATCACCGAAACAACCAGATCTTTTCCATCAGCAAATCCATCCTTGATCTGCATAATGAATATAAAATGAATAAGGTAACAATTAATAATCCATCAGGAAACAGGGCACAAACAACATGAAACATATTTCAGTGAGAATACTATAAACATATTTTTTGTCGGTAGGAATCTAATAAAAGTTTAAGTCGCCCACATCCTCCTGTTACAGAAGGGCAGATAAAGAAACATATTTGGGCAAATATGAAACAATTAAATCTGAAGAAACCACCACTCTATCCCCCAACCAAAAATCCAACGATTGTAATACGAATAAAGAAAATTATCATTGCATCACCAGATCATAGTCATCGGACAGATCATCAAACATAATACCAGCAAAAACTGATAAATACATTCAGATGTCCAAACAAATGAAGCTGGAAGAGAATATAAAGGTTCAAATTTCAAAGAAAAAGCTACAAGAAATGGGGGAAAAAAAACTTGCTGTATTATTTCAGAGAGATAAACCAAGTCACTAACCTGCGTAAGCATATTTTCATCGGTTGGAAGCCTCAGGTCATCCTTAGTACTACCATTATCAGTCAGCAGACTCACCTGAAGCAATTAACGAAATATTACATATTTTTTAAGTTCACTTAAACCCAAGAAAGTAATCAAAGGGAAAGCTTGATCATACAAATCCATCCTCAGAAATATCAATCAGCTGATAGTCAGTACGGTTGACATGGGGAACCTGTAATTCAATAATTGACATGTTAATATCTTTGAAACACCACAAATTCATGCAACCCAACAGCAATACCATAGATCTGATCGAATAAATAAAGAAAGAAAGAAAAGAGCTCTCACATCACAGTTGTGGGACGAGGGAACAATATCCTCAAGCTTCTTGGCAGTAAAAATGTCAATTGCAACAAAGTGACACTTAGCATGTCCATGCTTCCCAGTTTTGGAAGTTGAAACCTCCACAACCTGCCATGAAAACAAAAGATAAGAAAAGAATTTATTCAAACAAACTAATCATTGAAAATAACGTTGAAAAAAGACAGACTTTACATAGCGTTGAATACATGTAAACAGAATACAAAACACACATTTTTTTCTGCTCCGTACATAAAGTTCGAGTACTTTTAAACAATTTTCTGAAATTTAACCTTCCATAGAACCAGCAAGCTCACAAAATCAAACTAATAATAGGTCATTCTCACGATTTCCATGAAATCAGAAACATTAAATTGAGAAAAAAAAAAACGAACATCAGAAAGTCGAGGACTTTTTAATAATTTTCCGAAATTAAACATTCCAAATTCCATAGAACCAGCAAGCTCACAAAATCCAACTAATAACAGGTTATTCTCACGATTTCCGTGAAATCAGAAACAGTAAATTGAGGGAAAAAAAAAAATTCAATAACATCGAATCGAGCCAAACAAGCAAGATCGGAAATTTATTTTCAGACTCCATCCGGTATGTTCCAAAAAAAAAAAAACAGAAAAAAAAATCATGCGAGACACAATCGAGAAGAAAGCAAGCAAAACGAGACCAAAGAGGTGGAAAAGTTGTAGATCTAAGAAGATAGGTATTGTAACCTTGCAGGGCCTGCCTTTGATGACAATGTAACCGTTCTTACGGATGGTACCCGCCTGCTGAGGATAGGTCTTGGAAGCTCCGGCGTCGGCCTTCGACTCGAAGTGGTGCTCCTCGTCCGACATCGTTTCGAATCAGCTACGGAGGGGAGAGAAAGGTTTAGGCTAGAAGAGAACTAAGGAGAGGGAGAGAGAGAGAGTCAGAGAGAAAAGAAAAAGAGAGAATTTAATCTATCTCATCGCGGTTGAGACGGAAAAGACTCCTTTTAGAATTCGGTTTTTGTTTTTTTAAATAAAAAAATAAAAATTGCGTGCGTGTGAGTGTGAGGGACTGAGAAGTGGGGGTGATTGCGTTACGAGGACGCTTGACTGTGCACGTGGGCGGCCCGTTGGGCTTTTAACCTTAATAGAAATAGAAAGAGGGTCCGAGACGTATGCGGTGCATGTATTGGGGAATGTGTTGTTAATGTTGTAAATAGAAAAGGACAGGCGATATTCGCATCTGCCTTGTCTGCATAATCTCCGTAAAAATATATGCTACCGTCAACGCTTTCATGCGCTTCCCATTTTTTAAGCATTTAATGTGATTTATTTTGGATTTAATGTTAACTTTTATGGGAAAATTTGCAAGTGTTTTTATGGTCCTATTTTAAGTTGGGGTGTTCTTTTTGGTAAATGTTGTTTTCTAAAAATCAAGTGAATATAATAGCAACTTTTTTTTGAAAAAAAAAAAGCACATAGTAATATAGCATTTCCTTTTAAGGTAAATGAGGTCTCATATCATTGGAGACAGTTTTAGGAGTTTCTTCAATGGATTTATAAAATTTTCATCTGTCATGTTCTTTTAAGCATGTTAAAAACACATGCTCTTTTATTAGAATTTTCCTAAAGTCTTTTAAATGCTATTAAAATAAGTATATGTTTTTGACATGCTATATTTCTCATGTGTTAAGAAATGCATGACAACCATAACCAAAGAGCAAAATAATCAACCGATCGGCTCCGTATTTACTTCCCTTTTATCTTTTGTAATGGGAATGATTACAATTTATCCTTCTATAAATGGCCTTCCCCAATTTCTCAAGCCAAGGAACTAGCTCTCATTGTCAAAAACTTAATTATTGTCCTCAAGAAGTAGTTCAATCGACTAGGATCACACTTAATGAAGCGATGATTATTAGTTTGAATCTTTCCCCCTCCTGTGTGGACATGTAAATAAAATATATATATATATATATTAAAAAAAAAAAAAAAAGCTTAATTATTGATCCTCTATGGAAAGCCTTATTTGTAGGGCTCCAGCTTCTTTGTCTTCTGGGCAATCAAAACCAACAAATTTTTCAGTTATCACTCTGCGGTGTAGGGACCCTGCAACATTATCAACCTAGTCCTTGGAAAACTATATAACCAGTGAAGAACCAATTTAAAATGGATGAAGCAACAATGTCTACATTTTCCAAACATGCTGACCACCGACCAACACCTGTGGACAATCCTGCCTATCAAATACAACACATTCCAGTTACAAGTTTGAACCTTTCTAAGGTAAATTAGGGTGGCACTCAGTCGACTTAGTCCTAAAATGATTTATATGACTTGCAAATCCAAAAATATCGGCTAACACAGTTGGTATGTGTGACAAGGAATGTTACATAACCAATTTAACAACATGCTACAACATACGTAATTCCTACCTTATCTCAAATATGATTTGAAATAGTAGGATAATTCCAAGGACTCTAGGCCTCCATAGTAAGGTACTTTGAGAAATCCTAGACCTCTCAATCAAATGTCAAATGTTTGAGAAAATTATATTACAGTCCTTTTATTAATGAACATCGAGTGCAGTTTACAAAAAGAATTGAATTGAAAATAAAATTCTAACAAGTAAACATGGTTATCCTTGAAACTCCTAATAGTATATAACTCTATTCCTAATAAGATTCTTAGTAATAAATAGTTCTAATTCTAGTAAGACTCTATATAACAATAAGATGATAGTCCTATGTCCATGCAACTTCTTCCTTCTTATCTTCACATTTTTCAGGTTTGAAGCTCCCCACGTGTCTCATGATTCTTACATCCACATAGGCCCGTAACACAATTACAATCAGATTAGTGGTAGATATAATATTTCTGCACCTTAGGGTAAGAGAGTGCCTTGCTTTTTTCAAAAGGAAGCCTTCAACAGACTAAGATATTCTTACACTTTTTTCATGCAAAATAGGGAGCAGTTGGATTGGAGCGCAAAAGATTTCAATTACAGGGTCCCAAATATCTGATGTCTCTATCGTGGCCCATCTGAAATTTCAAACAAATAAAGGGATAATGTAAATGAACTTGCCAATCTAATAATGGGTTACAGCATATGTTTTTTCCTTTTCTTTTTTGGCGGAGAGGCTTTGCATATTGGAAGACTATAATTTTCTTTAATCATGGTTCTAAAGTGCAAAATAATTAAACAGTGAAACAGGCTTCAGTCAGAGTAACATACGTAGCAGGATCTTGATGTAGGAAACAACAACACAATTAAGTAAGATGGCCAGCAAACTATAGAGCATCTTTTACATATGCGATAATGCAAAGTAGTTGTAAAGTCGATGATATCAGTATACTTATATCGGTCATTACCTTCATTGCATAGCATATCATGGACAGTCAATTCCTACTTGTCGAACTTCCAGCAGACTCTGATCTTATGTAGCTGTCATCAACTTCGTGTATGAATATTTGAGGAGGCTCTTCTCTGTTATAGGCAAAGTGTGTATGGAAAATATTAATCCTTTAAGGTTAGGTCCCAAGGAAATGTTTTCATGTTGACTACTCTTGCATATTCCTAATATACTTGTCAGTTAGATCATGTAAAAATGCAATTGTAGAATATTGTAATAAGGTGTAAATGGAAGAGAGTATAGCGGAAGAAGAGGAAGGAAAGACACAATAATTTTTGAGTGGTTTGGCGTTAGAAGCCTACTTCCATATCACTCAAGCTACTTATTGATAGACATGATCAAATGGGGGTGGGATGGGAATAATTCTCTCTTGACCGGAAAAGAAAAATTAATAAAGAGATCAATAAATAGTGGTTGCCCTTAGTAGGCTGGGGGTTGTCATGACCACTAGGGAATTGCCTCAAAGGCTACATTTAGCACTTATTGTCTTGGATGTCTTTACAACACAGATGAGCCATTTTTATAAGGAAAATGTGGTAGGTGGAATGAATAAATAAAGTATCAAATAACTATGGTAAATACATTGTTAAGGAAAATATCAAACCGAATATGGCAATCCTATATTCTAACAGCAATATGCCATTACAAGTGATAAATTGAGTCAAGCACTCCCACACGGTCCTTTACCATCCCCTTCTCTGCATATCCCTTTTTTTCACAACCTTTTTCACTCTTCATCCACTTCTATACAACTCATAATTTACAACTTGACATTTTCTTCTGCTAAGTGCCCCACGATTTGTTAAGAATTAAAACTCAACACAAACACACAAAAACCTAGTATTTTAAGCAACATAATAAACACCCACCTCAGAAACAACAAAAAAGACATTGATACATTAGTATGTGCCAAGGTTTTGAAAAGATAATGTAGAACAAAAATTAAAAGGTAGATGTCAACAGAAGAATAACTAACACTTCTTTAGCTTCTTGGTAAGTGTAGCTTGATGCAACAGCCAAAAGTTGTCCCTCATGGTTGTATGATAAAGATGCCACACTATTAGGGTGCCTAGGCAACTGAAAGTGAAAAAGGATTAGAGCAATATAAGATTTATGACAACAACATATATTATTTGGTTAGGAGTATATCAAGGTCAAAGGAGGCATATAAGATTGCTTAGAAACCGGCATCTTTCACACACTCAGGTAAGAGAGAGGCAGAGAGTACTTATAAAAAAATGAGACTATATGCCCACCAAATTCTCCAACAATTACATTAACAGTGTTAAAGTGATTAAATTCATCATTTCTTAACAATTTAAGTTTTTGGGGTAAGTGGCGATCTAATATGGTGGTATCAAAGCAGAAGTCTTGAACTCGAACACTAACTCTATAATTTACACTTGATTTCAATTAAAAATTTTACATGTTGAGCTTCACTTATTGAAGAAAAGTTTAAACCCACACGTGAGGAGGAATATTAAAATATTAATTCAATTATTAAATTTACTATTTCTAGATAGCTTAAGCTTTTGATAAATGGTAATTTCAATTTTTGGGATAAGTGGTGATTTAATAAATACTACTAAAAGATTTAGAAAATATTGTACTTATCAAAAATATATATATTAACTACATTCACATCAAGTAAGAGAATATGAAGAGTCCTAGAACTGAAGTAAATAATACCTCAAAAAGTCTTCTCCTGTTTCTAGCATCCCATGAGCTAACATAGCCTTCATTATCGCCTGTAACAAATGCACCACGGATGCTAAAACAAAAATATAAAATCAGTAAATTTGTAGAATATTTTAGTAAGGTACAGATAGGAATACACAGGAATACACATACAGAGGATTGAAAACGATGTCATTCACTGATACTAGATGATATCTTCCATCCTTTGACTTTGGATGACAACGGAACGTGTATCTGTAATAGAATTTGATACATCACTTTGTCAGTAAGTTTGACACTAAAAATATGCTACACGCCCAAAATGCTGTCTTTTTAGTTTCAGAAAACAATATCATTTGTGTGTTCAAGAGCTTTAGGACATAAATTCTGAGATCTGAAAGCATTCCTATACAAGGACAATTAGATATTAAGTCAGTGGAATCTAAAGCATGTATATAATTCTGAATTTCAACAGGTCAACAAAATTATGCTCCAATAGAAGGCCAACAATACACAAGAAATAAAAACATGGAAGTCAGAAACTGTTTATCATATTGAGCCTTGAATAATTCAGATAGTATAAATATTCTGCATCAATTACATTAATAAAATAAAAATGTAGTTTTTCCATCAATTTTTTTTTAACAAATTTTTTTTTTTAAAAACATATGACTTAAGGAACTTAAGCACTATAATCTAAAACTGACCTAATGTCATTTGGATTGGATGGATGGGAAATCTCCACTGCCACTCGTCCATCTACTGATCCAGCTGCATATCCTGCAAGGAACAAATCCTACTTTAGAGACATTGAATAGGTTTTCAAATTTGATATGGTTGCAACATGAATCTAGAAGGAAATGCAAAAAACTCTGTATCCTTACACATTCTAAATCCCTAGGATTTAATTTTAAAAAATGGATATAAAAGTGGAAATATTCAGTTAGTTGAGATAAATATGGCAATATTTGGTGTTTTTGATACTGACATTGCTTTTCACTGAGGTTGTCTCCAACCACAATAACAACTACATGGTTAACAAACACACAAAGCCGATTACTGCAATAATACCTTTAGAATAAGGAATCGAGCTGACACATCTAATATCCGAGTTTGATTCTCTTGATTGAACTGATTTGTCTAAATTACGCAAATCATACATATATACTGATGCTCCAATGACTACCATCAAATTACACCCAAAGAGTGACATGGAATCCACCTCTGCACCAAGGTTTCTTGAGTACGCAAGAGCCTTTGCCATGCGTGTGTCCCAGAATAGTAACTTCTTGTCCAAACCAGCAGAAATTACTTGACCTACAACAACGCAAAGAAGAAATCCATTTTGGTTCAGAAACACCATGGGGGTTACAGAATCCTGATCACCAGCAAAGTAAACAATTTACAGTGCCCTGACCAAGAATATTTCTTTCTTTAATTTGGAAATTCATTTGCTTAATCCACAAATATACGTAATCCAATAATGCATTAACCTAACAGAGATTATGTAAAGGTTGTCTTTATTTGCAACATCAGCTATGCCTAACATAGATATACCAGATACAAAATAAAGTTAACCCATTGAGCTGGCAGAAGCACTTAATAATTATTGAACATATTTGGTATAGTTTGTGCAGATTTGGAGTAAGAGGCAAGCCTCATTTAAAGCAACCATCTTTTCTCACCAGAACTGCATAGATTTAAGCCTAGATGGAAACAAATACTAAAGCATCAAGGCAAATGAATTGGTGTGGGGAACAAGAATCTTCAACAACAGCATACACCAAATTGCAACTTCTTTATATGTGAGCAATTCATAAGATGCTAGCAGCCAAAAATTTAAAGTTCAAGTTCATATGTAAAAGAGTAATGTTTCAAGTTGGATTTTCATTGAACTTCTAGCTCCAGACAGGCTTCTTGAAGCAAATGTACCAGAATAAATAACTAAAACAATGAAATTGCTAAGGTAGAAAAAATGTACATAGATTGGAGAATTTGACCTTGATTTGGCCCTAGCATATGGAAGACAAAACAAATTGAACTGTAACCCAAGATTGAAGTACACACCAAAGCACTCTTCTCAAAGTGTTAGCCACTAAAAAAATTCTTTTTCATGTCAGAAACATAAGTTAGAATAACAACTATGACCCAGCACCACGTGTATCTTTCAACTTCTTGCCCACGGAACATCAAGTATATAGCCAAGGGGAGAAGATGATAATCAAGACCGATACCAATAGAAGAATTCAACTGAACATAGTAGAAGATAAACAATGGAAGGGCAAGGCTTTAGACTGAAAAAACACAAAATTTCCACACCAGATGGATAAAAATATAAATCCATAACAATATAGTATCACCATGACTTGCTTCTATTTATGGCCTTAGAACCTACCCAGTAATTAAGCATCTGCTAAATAGAATAAATTTACTAGTCCACTCAATCATGAAGGTACTAATGATGCCTCATGTCATACATTAGCACAACGAAAAAGCATGTAACAAATTTCTTCTAGATACTAGATAAGGAAAATTACATATTCATCAATAGATAATCTCCTCAATAAATGGTGACAAAAAAAAAAAAAATTCCCAAGATTGTTGGCAAACTAAAACAGCAACTGAAAAAAGTATAAGTTCAAAAATTACATTCCAGTACAACTTCATAAATGAGGTAATAGTAATAGCTTACATGTTTCATCTGAATATCCAATACCCGTTGCTATATCATCGTGATTTCCAATTGTATCATTAATTCCCGAATGCAAGTCATACCTGAAAGAAATTTGTAGCAGAACAAGTCAACAGATAATGTCTAATAATAATAGCACACAACTCATCAAATGCTGCAAAATAAATAAATAAATTCATTAAAAATACAATGCAAAGATTATACAATATGCTGCATGCACTCTAAACCAACCACATAACTGACAAACATAAACAACAAATGTTGGAACAGAATGCTCTTTGGGAACCCCATCAGCCAATATGAAACAATAAAATATATATATATAATTCATAAAAAATAATAGTCGTTGTTATATCATCATGAAACAATATGTATAGTAAGTAGGGATGTACTATTAGGCAATACAGACGAGACATGTGCAAGAAAGTCTGTATAATTTACCAAAATAACAGGGTTACACTGAAATATACTTCGTATTCACAACAATAAATTGCACACTCTCACCACCCCTCTTGTTTCCTCTCTCTCTCCATTAATATCTGAGTGGATTCTATTGCTAATAAACTCCCTCATCCCAGGTTAAATCTAACTTAAGCGTTCAATATTGCAACTTCTTAGGGTTAGCTACAAAAATATTTTGCCAATTAGCTCTAACTAGGGTCATGGATTTGAACAGGTAATATGATATCAAGTGTTTTCCTCAGAGTCACCACCCTAATCATTTGTTTGCCGCTGAACTTGCAATGATTCTACCTTATTTACCCTGAAACACTCACTTATTTGACATATATTCTTAAGCAAGGAAAGGATCACAACAGACATTAGGACCCTAAAAACAGAACCCCCTTTATATTCTAATACCCTACAAAAACTATCAATAATGTATTAACCTTTTTCCTCATATGAGTACACAAAGTGCGACCCAAAATGCCAGTAATCAAAGCCAGCCCCAAAGGTGAACACTTTCTCTTTATAAAGTTACGAAGCTACACAGCCTATTATACCAATATATGTGCCCTAACTTGTAACATAAACCATAAGTAAATCGTATAAAAATAAAAACAAATACTATAAATAAAATCCCCAGACTAGTTATGTTGCCTATCCCTAAAAAAGCCAGTATTAATAAATGCAATTTATATATGATATTGTATAAATAACATATATGAACATAACCAAACCTACCTTGTAACGCAGCCATCAGAGGCAGCACTGAAAGCAACAGATTCGTTCTGGAAACAACAATCGAGAAGCGCGGCTTCAGACTGAGCTTCGAAACTAAGCGCAGAACCATCCACATTGCACAACCGAAGACTCTGCGCAGAGAGACCGCCAGTTACTTCAAAAGCGAACAACACAGAATTAGAAGCCCCAAAAATTAGCATAGATTTTTTTTTTTTTTAAGGAAAAAAAAAACACTACTCACGGAATCCCAAGAAGAAATAAGGAGATTGTTGGACTGCGGAGCGAAGCGGATTCTGGAAATGGCGTCTCGGATAGGGTTTTCGAACTCCAAACAAGTTCCATTCATTTTGAAAGCAACGGGGGAACCGAAATGTGGAAGTGGAATCTCAGCAGTACGAAAATGAGGTAGAGCCAATGTGATTGTCCATAGAAATTGGAGATTTCCAGAGAGAATTGGTCACAACTCCCAAAGAGCCCTAACTTTGCCCTAGAGAAGGAAGGAAGGGACCTGCGACCTGCGAGGGACTGAGGGTGAATGGCCCACCAAAATTTCCCGCTCACTCTGGACTCTGGAGTATCAAAATATCAAACTGACATTTTTAACTAGAAATTCGCGCTCCTTAGTATAGAGTTAACATTATATACCTTTTTTGGCTGTAAATTCAACAAGCGGATCCGTGGCGCAATGGTAGCGCGTCTGACTCCAGATCAGAAGGTTGCGTGTTCGATTCACGTCGGGTTCAATTTTTTAATTTTTGAATGTAGTGGTGGGCCTGGTGGCTAGGCACTCTCTAAGAAAGATTCACATGGAAGAAATTAATTTTTTACGTAAAATATAATTTCCTCAAAACTCAATTTATCTGTTTAATTTAATAACTTTTTAAGACTTCCTACATCCGATTAGTTATATTTTATCTATATCATTTAATTTTAATTATTTTTTATTTTTATAATGATTGTATTTTTCTTAATATCTTATTTTTCAACTTTTGAGAAAAAAGTGATGTGAGAGAGAAATAATAGGAGAAAATTTTGGAAAAAATGAGATGTGAAAGAGAAATAGTAGGAGAAAATTTTGAAAAAAGGGAAAATAGGTGAGAAACAATAAAAAAAACGTGGAAAGAAAATTTTGTGAGAGATAGTGTGAGAAAAAAACAGACGTGAGAGAAAATGTAGGAAAATAGCTCTTTCAATATTGCCGCTACATATAGCTTTTTTTTTAGCTCATTTAACAAAAAATTTATTCTACATTTTTTTTAACTTATCCAATGTAGAGGGTATTTTATCAATTTAAGGAGCTATTTTAGATAAAAATGACATTTAGCTCTTCCATTGTGAATGCTCTAATGGGCTATAAAGCCAGTGTTTGTACGAAGTACATATGAGGCCCGAAAGCCACTGGCTATTATGTTAGCGGAGGAGCTCTATATTTTAGAAATGGTGAATTATAAATTTTACAACTAAAAAAACTAGAGCATTTGAGAGCAAAACTTTCTATTTCATCCGTTCCTTTTGTGAGTGATGTTCGTCAAGAAAAATCTATTAAAGTTGCTCGGAAAAAAAAAAAAAAATAGTAGAATCTTTTAGGTTGTAGACATAGGATGAAATACGCTCACACTAGCAATTGGAGTTTTAAATGAAGAAGGAAAGGGATGATGATCCCCCAAAATTCCTTGAATAATTCTAGGCAGCCAGGGTTCACTTGTCTAGTCACACATTTTAGAATTGGTTGATCAAGCGAAATTGATAGAGTGATGTAAAATCCAAAAGTTTGTCGGCAAACAAGCACTCTCAAGAAATTCGAACCAACCTGCGTAGAACTCAAAAGTAATGTACTAGAAACATGCATACAGAAAATCTTATGTAATTGAGATAAGCAAATACACGCATGCACATACACCCATGAAAAATTGAAAATCTAACATGAATATGCCATAACATATCCGTATGAAATAGAGTCATGGAGTTGAACATCAAATTAAACTACAAACTGAAAAGCAGCAAAACTTTCAAATCTCAGTTGAAGGAAGTCGCCATATATATACAGAAGACTGAAGCAGACTCACTAGCTCGGAAATTATCAGAACCTTTCATCTGGAATGAAGAAATCAAACTTGACATCAACAGAACCTGACCTCTCTCCAGTATCTTTGTACTCGATATTTGTTATTGCTCCAACCTCGTCTAGATCTTGATATTCTGGTTTCACCCGCCGTACAGGCACTGTGACGGAATAAATGGTTCCAAGGTCTGAATCAGTAGAGACACTAAGCTGAACTTTATCCTGTGATTCTATCTCCACGAAATCTGATAGAGCCTGCACAATATTGTCGACAATCTTCCGTTTGGCCTCATCATTCACTGCACATCGATCAGAGAAGAGAATCATCTTCAAGCGCTGCTTGGCAACCCTAGCATTAGAGCTCTTTCTAGATGTTGATGATGGGAACATTATCTTCCAAGCCAAGTTTAAACGCTCAAAGAAGCTCATGCTAATGGCATCAAGGAGGAAGCTCTCGGATTCTTGGCTGATGGACCTTGGCGACAGCTTATAATCTCCAGTGATACCAGAAATGTGCTTGGAATTACTACGCATATTGCGGTTATCAAGTACCATGCAGGACCATTTGGGTGTGATTTCAGATAGGCCGGATCCTCCATTCAGGAAACCAGAGAACTCTACCTATAAAACAGCAGAAAGTTGAAGGCCTAAGCAGGCGGGCAGGCCAAGGTATTTGCATATATATATAAACCCTCTAAAAACATGCATAATATATTAACATGCCCATGTTGCAACACATAACGTCTTGTATACTTTCAACCCGTTCATCTGCTCGTAAATTGCAAAATGAGGATGGTTCAAACAGAAGGAATATGCACTAATGCATTTTGATGAGTATTAGATGTGAAACCATAACCTCAACCTTCAGGATAAACAGGACAGCACACCCCTTCCCTTGTTATAATGGGATCAACTCGTGAGAAAGATACCCATGTACCACTCCAGACTCCACGCTTCTAGACAAATTAACCCAGTTGTTCCAAATACTATTGAATTGAATGTACACAAACAAGATGAAAAATGATAATTCTGATAAAAATCCTAATCAAATACCATTGTTCTCACCATAACATTCACAATATTTTCACCAAGTTGAAATTTCTACCTAGTGTATTCTCAATTTTAACACCGCAATTAGCAAAAGTTTGATAGAATACAATCTATGCAAACTCCTATTCATTTTGAATAATACCTTTCACAGGTGGGTATGCCCTTATTCTGCAACTACAGTGAGCAAACAAACAATCCCATGGTAAGTATTCAGTTTGAATTGGTGTATAACACATGACAAGAAAAAAGAGCAGACTTTTCCACCAACTAAACTATACTACTTGCTCTTCAGCTACAAGTAGAAACCAGCCCCTATGGTAAATATTCAATCTGAATTGGTGTATACACTTGACAAGAAAAAAGAGCTGACTTTACCACCAACTAAACTATAATACTTTCCCTTCAGCTACCAGTAGAAACCAGCCCCTATGCTTTCTACATGCGAATTACCATATGAAAAAAAAAAAAAAAAAAAAACACCCCATTAATTCGAATCATCAAATGAAACAAGCAATCCCTACTTAAATGCTCTGTTTTTGGTAGCTAATAAATCCCGACAAAATAAAAGAAAACCCGGAATCTCACAATTACCCCTCTAACACACCCAGTTACCAGATTCCACGTTTCCCTCTCTTCCTTCGGGCTTTGACGGAAATTAACAAATAAACAACGAAATATGAAAAGAATAGCGTGAAATTCAGATGGAATCGAAGACAAGCGGAGTAAAATGCAAGAGAATTAGCACTGAGAAACAAAAGGGCGAGAGCTCAGACCTTGGAAGGGCGCAGAGAGCTTCGAAGAGGGTTCAAATGGTAGGAACCCATCGTTGCAGAGACCCTCAGATCCCCAGATATCGCCATTTCCTGAGGCTTCCGATTTCCCTCGCTCTCGGATTTGTGGCGCTCGCTCTCACTTTTAAGAGTCTCTTCTGGCCCCTTTCAGGCGATGGGCACAGTGGTAAGTAGCTGACAAGTGACAATTGCCAGCCAGGGAAACGACGCCGTCCTGTATCTGCCCTTTGAAGGAATCTTATTGCAATGCCGAAAATAGCTTAAGAACAACTTTGGCACTCATGGACTGAATCTATATTTTTTTTACTTTGAAGAGTCGAAGTACGAAAAAGATGGATTAAATCTAATTTTGATAGGGTCAAGCTTAATTTTTAATTTTGAAAATACATATATATATATTTAACTTAATTAAAAAAAATTAAGAGAAAATTTGAAAATTAAATTGGTCTATTGTAGTTTCATTCATGCTAGGGATGAAAATCATAATTTCTCATATAAAAGGAGGTCGAAATATAAATAACGGGTTAAACTTAGTTTTGATAGTTACTGAGCCTAATTTTTAAATATATATAACGTAATAAAAATATAAGTTAAGAGAAAATTTGAAAATTGAAGAGATTATAAACTCATATCTTCTTTGATCTATATGTAGTTTCGTCCTTGTTTACGTTCTAAAATAATAATGGTTTTTAAAATTAAACAAAATAATGATGTGGGCTGAAAAAAAGACAATAAAATAAACTTTTTTGAATGTGTCGTCTTTCATAAAAAATCTAAATTGTTTTATGATTCTATTTGATATGGTTAATTAAGCATTAAAATACCTATTAAACTATTATTTAATGTAACTAGGAGTTTTATAAAGGAAATGAATTAAAATGAAACATAATGTTATCAAGTTATACTTTTACTTAATTAAAAAAAAAAAAATGTATTTTTGTTTTGTTATCTTGCCTACGTTCTGTCGTTTGCAATGAAGTTATTCTTACAAACTATATATATATATACACACATATATATAGTAAAAAATTACTCCCTAAGATTATAACTATAATCAAATAGATCATTCTATCCACCTTGACGTAGTAACACCGTTAAATGAGTGGAAGGTGGACGAAATTGTATATTTGATAACAATTCTAACACTAGAGAGTAAATTAATAAAACTTAAATCATATAAAGTAATGCCTCATGGACCTTTGAAGCATTTTGTTCTTATCAAATAGCACCATCATGCTATTTCATTTGTAAAATAGTAAGATAGATTGAGTTTACCAATAAGAGACATACGCATTAATATGAATAAGAAGTTAAATTTTATAATTTAAGCACAATTTATTTCAGCGTAAAATTTTATTTTCGATTTTTTTTTCCACTTTTGAGTGTTTGGAATATTTGCAAAAAAAAAAACAATTCTACACACACTTTTACTTATCGACACTTATAAATAACTTTTAAAATCTTAATTAGTTGTCCCCAAGAGATAGTTCAATCATTGAACCATAACTTAATAAGCAGATCATCATAGTTTGAATCTCCTCCTCCTGAACATTTAAAAAAAAACTAAAAAAATCATAATTAGTTTAAAATTCAATAAAATTCCACTACAAATTAAATGTTGGCTTTAAATGTCACATAAAAGTGTAGAGAAACGAGTGTAATGAAGTGAGAGTATGTGTGAATTTAATTTAATTTGATTTAGCATAGTTTTTTTCATTTTAGAAACCTATGTTCATTAATATTCTTTAATTTATTATGACACAAATTTATTTCAAACTAATTTATAAAATTGTTTCTTAAACCTACTTTAATAAGTAACAAATGTCATTCAATATTTGTTGGTTCCTAAAAAATTAATGTTTTGGTTTATAGATTAGTAGGATGATAATAAATGGTCTTTAAGAGGTAGCACAATCGGCTAGAACCACTCCTTATGAAGCGGAGGTCACTAGTTCGAATTCCCGCTCCCCTCTCTTGATTGGACATGTCAAAAAAAAAAAGAAAAAAAAGATGACAATAAATGACGGTTAAAATATTATTAAATAAAACATGTGAGAGACGAGGAACAAGATCCTCTCTAATTGACAAAAAGATCATTCCGATTTAACTAATTGATATTCTTTGGTTAATTTGAATTAGAGATGGTTATAAGGTAATATTTGATATTTATCTTATGTAAGATGATATTTATCTTTATTTTCGCTATTTACCTTTATCGTTTTTTTTAGTCTACAACGAAGACACT
Organism: Carpinus viminea; assembly: GCA_013348765.1. NCBI lineage: Eukaryota > Viridiplantae > Streptophyta > Magnoliopsida > Fagales > Betulaceae > Carpinus > Carpinus viminea. Next base: position 6,003,380 of record CP054671.1, read on the forward strand.
TATTCCTACAGAATTAAAAACATTGTTATTTGATTAATTATCTTAGTCTTTCACTACATCATCATTAAAATAGATTAAAAAAAATTATTCAAATTAGTTTGGAGGAAATTTATATCAAATCTATCATTATTCTCTTAAGATATATATGGGATAATCAAAGTCGTTCATTGTAAATTAATGAACGACCTAGATTGAAAGAATTTTTTTTTAACCACCTGCTTGAACTAACCCCAAATAATTAAAGAATAAAACACCGAAGAAAAGGAGACAAAAACACCCCCAAAAAAAAAAAAAAATTGTAGCACAGTAACACAAAAGGTTTCCCCAGAACCCGGTGGTTCAGAAAGACACAGTAATCAATCACGGCAATCAAAACTACGGAAAACGGTTTTAGTGAATGGGGAGATGGAGAGCTGGTTTCCTTCTCCTCAATCACATAGCCACTGCTTCCAAATCTCTTATCCCTAACCTTTCTCGTCCTCTCAGACCTCTCCATCCCTCGATTCCCTTATGCCCCGCAATTCATCTCGTCAGATTAAGATCCTTGTCTGCAATCCCATCTCGGGTCTCGGTCGATTTCAACGAATTCGATTCTGGGCATCCGAGTTTCGATCACAATAATGAATTCATGGCCAACGAGGACGAGGAAACTGGAAAGATTCCTGTCAAAGCCTACTTTCTTTGCACCAGGTTGGCCAGTAGGATTTTTTTTTTGTTTTTTTTTGTTCACGTGTTTTATCTATGTGGGTCTGTCTCCATTTGTGTTCCTCTGCAGCTAAGATGTTGCTGAATGGCATGTGTTTGGGAGTTCGGATGTTGGGTTTTACGAAATCATAGCACCTGGGGTTGTATGTTTTGATTTTGTTTTGCTTAATTTTATGCTGGAATTGGTGGATGCTGTTTCCTGTATTCTAGCATTGGTGGTAAAGAATGTGAGAATGTGTAGGAATTTCCTGTATCTGAAGGTCATATTTTTGTTGTTGAAAGTTGTGTTCTTGTTTTGTATGATATGATTTGGTTTTCTCAGATTCATGGTTTTGGCAGTATCAATTTGAAGAGCATGCAAGCCGAGAATTTAAGCAACGTAGTTCCTCCTAGCTCTCGCTCATCAAATTATATTGCTCTCAGATATTGTGATTTCCCTTCAGAAAAGACTGTAAGATGATCAAGGAACAATTGGATCCTTTTACTTGTTTCAAGTTCTTACTATATTTTTTTTTTGGAAACTAGAATCCACGTACTTCCCATCATTCAGCCACATGATAACTGCATAATTTTGTTTGGATCATTCAGACTGGGTTTATGTTGGCAATGCATCCACTTTTCTTCTTTTAGGCATTCATACGAGGTTATGATTGTTTAATTACAACAACCTTAAAACAAAATAAGCTTGATTTTTAGTTTTCTGTTATTTTGTGGTTGTTATCTTCCACCATTATTTCTGGCTATGCTGCCCAATCTTATTTTGCATCAAACAATTTTGAATATTTTATCTTAAAGGAGTACAAAGTGGATGTTGCATTATGTATCAGGACTGGTTGTTTAACTTAGCAGTATTTGTTCATTTGAATGTTTCATCAGATGGTTAAATGAAACAAGTGCAAACCATTCCTCACGCTAACCTATGAAGCTGTCTTCACAATTGTTATGAACGTATAGTGTTAAGTGTTGATATTGAAATTTGATAAGTCAGATCAAGTTATTTCCATCACTTGATTTTTTTGGGCCAGGGGGGTGGCTCCTGGCTTAGGTTGTGAAGAGGTGGGGTAGGTTTTAGGTTCATATTTTACCCAATCACAGAAGAAAACAGAATCGATACATCAAATATGAAGTATGTGGGTGGTGCCCAGTAACTGTAAGAATATTTCAACTGGACTTGTACGTGTGGTCTTACCTGGACTTTAATAACAGAATCTTCCGAAACTCTTAACTACAATTACTAACAGGATTGGTTAACATATCTTTGGATAACGTGAGACTTTTTATGTAGGGCCTTGGAGTCAATGGGAACCTGAGCTACTGTCGTTACATGGTTGTGTTCCAGTATGGATCTGCTGTTCTATTTAATATTGACGATCATGAAGTTGAAACTTACCTGGACACAGTTAGAAGACATGCTTCTGGGTTGCTTCCAGAGATGAGGAAAGACGGTAAGTTTCTTTAAGAATGGGATTAAGTTTTTAACTTAATTAAACTTTTTATGAAAAAGGGTGCTGTATTTGTTTTCATGTATTTGGTTCTCAATACCTGCTCTGCATGACAAGGAGTATGAATAGTTCTGTAGCTATATAACATAGTAGTTGCTTTCCTGTAGTTTGTGTTTTCCATTAGCTTCATTACAATGTTGTTCCCTGAATATTTATTCCATAGATTTGACAAATACATTTCTGACTAGTATGTGAATAATTTTCTGTTTGGCTGTCTCTGTGTCTTTGTACTAGATTATGCTGTAAAGGAGAAGCCATTGTTGGTTGAGGATATGCAGGGAGGGCCGGACTACATTGTTCTCAAGACACTGGACACTGATGGCATCCGCATTATTGGAAGTGTGCTTGGCCAAAGCATTGCTTTGGATTATTTTGTTTCACAGGTAATTTTGGTGCTGCATTTCACCGCTATATTTTTTTACATATGGGTAGATTACATTTTTCCTCTACAAACTATCATTCTTACGTCACTTGCTTTCACAAACTTTAACTCATTGTAACTTGGGCCAAAATTTCAGTGCTGTCCAACTCAATTGCCAATTTGGACAGAAAAGCATGTGAATTAAAGTTGCTGTAACTAAAATTTCAAAACAGGGGCAGAGTTGTAATGAGTTAAAATTTGTGGAGGTAAGTGGCATAGGAGTGATAATTTTGTGGGGGCAAAGGTGTAATTTAATCTCTATATATTCTGAAATGTCTTTGTTGGAGAAGAAAGCATTGGCTTGCTTGTTTTCTAGCTTTATGGCCACTTTTGGTGCATTCCAGATTCTCTAAGATCGAACCAATCTTGCATAAGCATTAAGGACGCTTATTGATTTTCATTATGTTATGGAAAAATGGCTAGTGCTGCTTGAAACAGCATACCAATTGGCAAGAAATTCTTGATTGAAATGAACTTTAAATTTCGGCCAGGAAGTTTGATGGAAATTGATTTTAAATTTCAATGACATCTCTCTCTCTCTCTCTCTCTCTCTCAGATTGATGGTATGCTTCAAGAATTTGCAGACATAAATCGTGGAATGGAGAAAACTGGAACTTTTACAATGGATAAGAAGAAGCTCCTTCAACTTGTCGGGAAGGCTAATTCAAATCTAGCTGATGTAATCCTCAAAGTTGGTCTTTTTGAGAGGTAACTCTATTGTGATTGCTTTTATTGTTTCATGTGATGCTTCAGAATATGGCTGGTTATCTCTGTGCATACAATGAGTGGCAGAAATTTCTTCTGCGCACTGCTGGATGATGTCACTTTTTACTATTTTAGGGATTGATTACATAGATAGGTAATGGGTCTACTTTGCTCTGCCACACTTGCACTTTAAGCTCACATTTTGAATTTACATTAAGCTTACAGAATTTACCTGTCAATGAAACACATTGCTTGCATAAAATTTTGTGCGCAAATGAATCTGTGAATTATTTAAAATTAAAATCAAAGGTTGAATAAATTTGAAGTATAATATATCAATATCACAAGTGCTTATCAGTTGAATTTATACTAGAACGCAAGTTCTTTGCTCAAGTTGAGCCTGGTCTAGCCAGTCTTATTGCGCTAAACATGCTTGCCTTAAGCCTTGAGTTTGGCTCGTCAAGCTTAAATAAAGCTCTTTCTGCTCATTCATGTTGCTTTCGGGCTTGGGTTGGTTTTATCAAGCTCGAACAAATCTGTTTTTGCTCATTATGGTTCTTGACTCTGAAAGTTGTTAGAACTTCTTCCCTGGCTCCCAAGGCTAGGCACGAAAAAAGTGAAATTCTGTAAATCTTATGTGATTCGGCTTTACAAAGATCAGATAACCTGAAAGTCCATTCCATAAAGTTGTTTACTTTTGAATAAGATTCGAGTGTGCTCAAAGTTATCCTAATCTTTTTTTTTTCTAAAGCACTTTGAGTAAATGATTTTCGTTCATAAGTTTTCATCTTGCAGCTCCTCATATTTTTTTAATTATCTCATTTTTCAGATCAGAAATTGCTTGGAGGGATGCAAAATACGCTCAAATATATGAATATCTTCGAGAGGAGTATGAGGTGACTCAACGCTTTGGAAATTTGGATTTCAAATTAAAATTTGTCGAGGTAAATTTATCCTTATGTCCCTTTTGCTGATGCATATGTTTAATTAGGTTGTTGAATTCTAGGGTTAATTTCTTCATGTAAAAAAACAAAGAAAGGGAAAAGGATATAATCTACAGTGATTCTTATGTGGCAAAAGTAATTTAATTTTCTTATATGTTTGAGGGATCATCTCATCTATTATGTCACTGATTATTGATGGAAGAAGCGATAATGTTATAACTAACCCCCTCCTGCCTTGCAGCATAACATTCATTTCCTCCAAGAAGTCCTCCAAAACAGGAAGTCCGACTTCTTGGAATGGTGCATCATTGGCTTGTTGACTATTGAGAATGCCATATCACTATACGAGATTGTTCGTGATTCAAATGTAGTTCCTCTATGATCTTGCAAACAGATTAGGAAACTTGTAACAGCTAATTGAAGTTATTCTAGCACAATTCAATTAATTTATTGAGCAATCAAAATCCCATTCATTATTATGTGTATGCAACCATTGGAAACTGTCTGAATTCCATTTTTGTAATACTTATATTATGAATAGAGAAAAATAGAAAATAAAGTAATGAAATTATTGGAGCAGCAACAAATGAACCATCGGTGGTTGATGTGTTAAATTCAGGTTTCAATATAGAAAACAGATTATTTTTCTAATTAGGGCAGGGGTCCTCACGGAATCCACGACGAATGATTCTGAATATTTTGTTCTATGCCTACAAATGCAAATGAGAATTGCCTAAAATTTTGCAGGCACGAGATCTTGCAGATTCACTACCCACCATCAATGCCACAACAGTTTTGACCAAAACTTGGACTAGTTCAACAATACCAACGTGAACAATTGCTGGGAATTAACCCAAAATTTCTGAGTTATCATGAACTTTCATATTGCATTGAGTCATTGGCTATCATCAAAATATGCATAACATATTATAAGCTACCCCTAAAGCTGACGAGATTTTAAAGGCTAAAAAGTGAAAACCATAAAAGTAGTGCATCCAATGTTGTCAAGAGAGACAAGAGGCTGCTAATATCTACTCTATAAGAACACCACCAATGACTACCCGGTCATCTACCCCGATGACAACAATGTTCAATCTAAATTCAGAATTCTTGTACTCTGACGGCAGCGCGGGGCACATCATAAGCATCCTTAGACCTAGACTTCTTCACACCAGCTGTGAACCAAACCTTATCAGACTTGTAGCCCTCCACAGCCACGTTGGTAACTTTCACCCACACTAAGACCTTTGTCTTCATTCCCTCTATACCTGTGAGCTTTCCCCTCAGCAAAGTTCCTTTAACTCGGGTAGCATACCTTACTACAGAGGAGTCCTTAAAGCTGACCTCACTTACAGAAGGCAAGTACACAATCAGCTTGGCCTTTGATTCGTCAAATTCATAACAGGTTATATTCTGGGGAAATAGGCCTCGTGGTAAGTTGTACTCTTGAAGGAGATCTGGTAAACCTTTCACTGGCTTTCCTGTTGGTACGCATTTTCTGGTTAGTGACACCTGTTTCTGTTATGATAAATGTAACTTGACCTTCAAAAGAAGGAAAAAATAGAAGGAAATAAAAATATAGTCAATACTGGGGGAGAACATGATCTTGTGGTGTTCTTATATTTTCAAATTTGTTATGCCAGCTGAATGAAATGAAACTATATATATTTCCTACTAAAAAGGTCCACCTCACTGAAAGAAAGAGGCCAATGACAAATCATTTCAAAAAAATCATACTCAAATGGAAAAAAAAATAGATGGATGAAAGACTCCAGAGCAAACATGCTGGTAATTGATAAGAGGGTTTATAAAATGAAAGAACATCGAGTTTTAAATGTGATAGAAGTAGAGTGCAATTAGAAGTGGATGCAACTTGAAACATATGCGATTCCATCATGAAGATCTGTTGCAAGCAATTAGTTTGTGGGTTGATGACCTAAATCTATAAACTTCTTTCTAAAAGAAAAAAATTAGGAACAAGCTCACAAATATTCAATGTGGCCTCCATCAAACGATTGTGGTACTCTAAAACTTTGAAAGGGAGATTAATGTGAAGGAAAATTATAAAAAGTAGCATGTCAAGGATTTTCAAATTAGGAATAAGGATTCAAGCATAATGGAGCACACTAAGCTCAAATATAGTTACAAACCTTTTAGTTTGTTGAAAATCCACTTTGCCTTTTCTTCAACTGTGTTTGAGAAAGTCTGCAAGCAAAAGCAACCTTTTTTAGGAGCATGAATAAGAGAAAGCAATAGCATCAAAACTAAGCACAAATACTTATAAGCAGCATGAATAATAAATCAGCATACAGATGCATCAGAGTTCTTAGGATTATACAGTTGGCTATTATTAACATCGCCATATCAATATGCTCATAAATGGTCTCATGTTTTACTGACACACACAACAACGGGTTTACACAGTCAAGAGGTTTATACTCTAAGCAATGCAATGTAAAAATCTATTTTCAATCAAACCTAGCATTTTAAAAATCTTGTGTTATATAAATCTGAAGAGACGATGCTTGACTGGGTTTTCAGAAGAAGATAGCTTTTCTTAGACTAAAAGTGCCTCTTTTCTGTCATCAACTTGTCTTTGTAGAGGTAACTGGCAAATGTGGCTTTCAATCATCACTACACAAACACTATCAATTATTTTTAGCTATATGTTACATGAGTAGAGCCCATACCTAGAAAGTCAAAGCCAATCTGAATATATCAAGACACAATATTCATCCAAATAATGTTACCCTTTTTTGGTGTGACCAAATTCCGTCCCTCCATTCGAGAAACTCACCCATTAAACCGCAATCTAAAGTCTAAACATGCTGTAGCATGGTTTACACAATCCAATCCCCATCATAGCACAAACACTCCCAACATACAATTGAAGCAAGCGTCCACATTAACAAACCCCTTTCAACTATTTTCTTTTTCATTAGAAAACCCATCTCCCAGTTCATTTCCTTTCTTGGAAAAACCTACCAATCTCTCATCCTACAGCTAATTTCTGAAAATCAATCCATGATTAGCAGAATATCAACAAATGGGTACAGTTTAATCAAGCCACATTACACACATAATGACCATAATTACCTCCAAAACCAGAAATGAGACAGGGACAGACAACATCACAATGATAACAAAGAAAAGGTAAAGCGAAGGGTACAAAGCTAGCCAAAAAAAAAACACACAGAACAATACACAAAAGTCCATACAGAGATGTCTTCACTAATGTTAGAGAACTCCTCCTTTGCTTTCTTTGAAATCCATAAGTTCCCGACCTTTAAGCTACCCACTTTTGTCAGAGCCTTCTCCATTTTCTCTCTCTCTCTCTCTGTGTCTGTCTCTCTTGGGTAGAAACCAGAGAGAGTCTCAGTACACTATGTAGTAGTATAGTAGCGCCGGAGTGAACAAATCTCAAGCTGTCAAAGAGACAAACATGCTTATTATGATCCCAATAATGTGAAGAGAGAGCAGCGGCTGAGGCTTCTCGATGAAAAAAATGAATATTTTAATAAAGTCGAGGGTGTTCTCGTAATTGAGCACAACGGCCATGGGGTGATTTTAACGGCGAATCTTCTGCGGTTTGTACGCTTCTGCGACCAAATCCTTATTAATCTTTGTTGTTTTATGATACTTTCCGGTTCAATGAACCGGAAATAATATTCAGCAGTTAATTATAATGTAATGGCATTTTTTTTTCTTCACCTTTTTAATTAGCTAAAATATTATTTTATTATATCTAACTAGATATTATTTAGAGATAATCATAATTCCTACTTATGAAACAGCATAGTAATGCATTTTCTAATTATCTAATTCAATTTATTATCGATGAAATGCATTCTGATTTTTAGTAGAAATTTTTAAAAATACCCATTAAAAAAAAATTAAAAATTTTTAGTTTTGAATAAGAATTTTTTTTTTTTTTTTTTAGATCTACTATTGTGAGCAATCTATGAGAAGAATGATGTAATTTTCTGACCATTTTGGGTCGATGAAGAGTAGCTCTAGTCTTCTCAAAAGCAAATCTATGTGTGGGCTAAGTTTTTTCTATTTTTGTTTTCCATAATTTTGTTTGAATAAGAATTGTCCAAACTTTGGATTGTAGATGTGATCCATTTCTTGCTCTCGGGCTTAGGAAGATGAATTTCATATGCATTTTTTGCTACGAGGGCCGAGAAAGATGAGCTACTAATGCATTGAGTTTTAATTTGTTTGTAATAGATTTGATGTTACAACTGAAAATTAGTAATGGGTTAACGGATATTGTTGTCATATATATGTTTTGAATTTTGATTTTTATGTAAGCCTTGTAACTTCGTACTTTCGGCTATGATTTTATCAAATTTTTTTGTTTTATGATGTAAAAATGTTTATGCTCGTGATATTTCTTCAATAAGACAAAAATGATTTTTAAAAATATAAAATAAAATAAAACGACAGTTTAATGCCCATATATATTTGAGGGGAGGCTACTATATATTCTACAGTTGGGTGATGATTAAACTGAAAAGATTCTGGTGCACATGGTGGGGGTAAAGGTCGCGTATTTTCCAGCTCAAAAGATGACAATGACGGCCACGCGCGGTGGGAAGTGTTCACACTGTTTCTTCTCTGCTACTCGCCAAACAACCATTGCTACCATTCCAGCACGCGGAATGCCTAAGCCTCTTTGGGGCTGTTTGCCATTGGCTTGAAGAAAGAAAGCGGCCGGAATTATTGGAAGATTTGATTGATATTTGAAAAAATTAAATCTAAATGACTCAAAATATGGTGTTTTGCTATTCCAGGTTAATGTGTCGAACCCCTTATTAAAAGGCATAAAATGCGCAAAGTCTTTATAAAATTTATTCTCATTCTTCAAACTCGTGTTCATCTTTTGCTACTCCTTTTCAAATACATCATTATTAAAGAAAGATGCTATTTTTTTATTCTCTTGTCTATCTCCGGTCTAACTTCATCCTTTTTTTTCTTTTTTCTTTCTTTTTTTTCCCAAATTTATCGCTAGATATGTAGGATCCACATATAGGTTCTATAAATCCAATGATGGATTTAAAAAAGAGTTGGACAATAGATTTCAACACCCAGCCTCCTCCATCGCTTTGGCCGTCTACTCCACTTTAGCGTTCATTTTCCTCTCCAATCTTTTGGCTTTGTCAATTTCTACAAAGGTTCTTAGATCGATTTTTTTCGAAGTAGATCTATGTTTTCGCCGGCGGTCCGAGTCCTATACGTGTCTTTACACCTTCATCCCCGATGCCAACAAGTCCTATATACAACAGACGTTTTCCTCCGATCAACATGCGACGGTTGTGGTTCGAACGCACTGGAGCATGGATCGCGTGAATCTCACCTGCTTTTGTATGAGCTTGCCGCTGTTGTGCTATGTTTTTTGTTTTGTTAATGTGTCGACCTCTTATTAAAAGACATCAAATGCTTGGTTTGTGCCAAGTCTTTATAAAAGTTATTCTCATTCTTCAAACTCTTGTTCATCTTTTGCCACTCTTTTTCAAATGCATCATTATTAAAGAAAGATGCTATTTTTTTTATTCTCTTATCCATCTCCAGTCTAACTTCACCCATTTTTTTCTTCCAAATTTATCACTGGATATGTAGGATCCACATATAAGTTCTATAAATCCAATAATGAATTTAAAAAAGAGTTGGACAACAGACTCTAACACCTAGCCTCCTCTACCACTTTGGCTGTCTACTCCACTTTAGCGTTCGTTTTCCTCTCTAATCTTTTGGCTTTGTCGATCTCTACAAAGTTTCTTAGATCGATTTTTTCCAAAGCACATCTACGTTTTCACCGTGGTCCAAGTCCTATACGTGTCTTTACACCTTCATCCCTAGTGCCAACAAGTCCTATAGACAACAAACGCTTTCCTCCGATCGGCACACGACGGTTGTGGTTCGAATGCACCGGAGCGTGGATCGCATGAATCTCACCCACTTTTGTATGAGCTTGCCGCTGTTGTTTATGTTTTTTGTTTGTTATTTTGTTCTAACTTTCAAGTTGAGCATGGATAATTTTCGGTGTGAAGGGCTTATATTTTATGGCTGGTTAAATAAAAACTTTTGTTGTAGGGATATGATCTACTAATGTCTTAGATCTAGTTTGCCAGAAGCATATATATGCCATAAATGAAGTTTGTACATGAGTAAGATTGAAGGTCATAGATACGATTTGATTGTTAGATTTTTCGATGTATTACAACTTTGTAATCACATAATTTTTGTTTTTTTTTAAGAGCTTTATGCTCTAAATCTTTTATGGAATGAGAAGAGATTTACCAATTAAAAATAATAATTTGGAGGAATAACGTGTCTCTTTGAGTATATATATATGGCCTTGGATGGGGGTTCGACAGGAGAAGGAAACTTGAAGAGAGAGAGAGAGTTTATTCTCTGTCGAGCGGGATACAAAGCTAATGTAGAGTTTAGGACCAAATTATACAGGCTCTCACGTCACGTGGCTTAATGCACGTTCATGGTTAATTTATTTAATTCTATATATAATAATGAAGAAGAAAATACATAAAAAAGAAATATTATAGCTTGCATACATGTTGGTATACCATAACCATATTATTGGTGGATCATGAATTCATGATTGAACCGAGAATTTAAATAAACTTGATATCCAGCACTCCACCACACAACGGTGGTAGCCCCTGGTTTCATAACATGTAGTACTCCTCGTGCCTTGTTTGAACTTGAGATGTTTTTTGTTTCCACTTTCATAATTTAAAACTTGTCATTTATAGGCAGGCGCAAGACATTTACAATAATCATGATATTATTATTGGTGTCGTTTAGTATTACAAAATAACCACATTTTTTTTTTATCTAAATGAAAAGACATTTGTATCATGAGCTTTCCAAACACGCAATTATTTGTTTACTTTTGTCAATTATAATACTTAGCCTACGAGTAATACTATAAGTCTCTTTTGTGTTAATCTTAAGTCTGTCAAATAATGATGTGATTATTAAAATCACTATTAGACTTGTAATTAATTATTATTGAATTTTGATTAAATGTTAATTTTAATAGCCGCATCATTTTTGGATAGACTTAAGATGAATACAAAAGAAACTTCTAGAATTACTCTTGAAATGCAGGTCGTCCCGTGACACATCAGAGGACGTCAATTTGGGCAAAATAATACATTTTTTTAATGAGTTTTACATTCAGGAAATGGTTCCAGAAATGCAGACAAGAGAATCTCATAGCTGTTTCATATTTGGTATCTAAAGGATTTACATTCATACACCCTGTGAAGAAACAAGAAGCACCACCTTGTTCTTTTGTTTAATCCAATCTTCGCAACAAGTATTCAACCTGAACTTGCTTTGTTAGAGGCATGATCCAATCCCCAAACAGATTGGCAACTAAACTTGGCTTGATTTTGTATACAGGATCACCCCCATCTTCCTCTTGGCTTGATTTTACATCTTGCCCGAATATTTTTGCCTTCGTCTCCGCTCTCTTCTTCACAGCAGCTTCCACTGTTTCAAATGTCAACAATTCCATGAGTCGAGCCCTGTCCTGCAAGACCAACATTTCCCCAGCATATTTTGAGAAAATCAATCATCGAAAAAAAGGAAACACAACACAGATATGAAGGAACTTACTTGTACCCTAATGGCAGCTTCATATGCGACAGGGGACGATAGAAATTTTGCCTCTGCAACAAATTTACCATAGTGGATTCTCTTGGAGAGTGCCTAGGCACCAGACATCATAATTAAAGTCAAGTTTTCTCAGAGTCTCAGACCAAATATGGAATGTAACCAACAAGCCAAAGACTCGCATATGTCATCAGAACAGCAATTGAATATAGAATGGCAGCAGTGACAAGCAGAAATAGATACTTAAGGAAATTTCCATGTGGAAATTAAGGAGTAAATTAGCTATTATCAAAGCCACAGGAGGAGGCCAGTTCATATCATAACACATGTATTTCTCTATCTCACCATAAAAATTAGATATAGTTGATAATATACCAGAAATTCAACACCATACCTTTAGACAAAGTGCGTCACAAACAGCAGCTGATCCATAGTTACCATCATCTCCGGTTTTGACCAATCGGGGAAGAAGATCTCTAAAATACATATTCCACACTTTATTGTTTATATTGATTGAATCAGCACAGGGACGCAGAACCTAGTTTGCATATCAGAAAAAGAGACCAAAATCAGTGGAAGAATATCTCAGCAACATTTAATAAAAATGTTATCTAAAGAGCTAGCTCTGAAAGAGAATGATATATAGCTCATCATCTTCTTTTAATTACAAAGCATGCGCTAGTTCACTTGCGACCTGCCATGAACTTTTTACTGTAAGATATGAACTCGAACTGAAAATGCAACAAATTCACTCTTGTCTTCAAGATTTTAAATTACAAGTTCCAAAATAGCTAGATCTCTGCGCCGAACTGAACATTAACATAGTATCTCACTATGTCAAGACAGAGACAGACTTGAAAATTTAACCAGTCTCAGTATATATTTATCAAGAAGTGTCAAAATGGGGCACAATCTAAGTACACAAGAAGTATACAAAAGCCCCCCACAAAAGGAGAAAAGAGATTGAATGAATAGCATCCTGAAGCACAGAGTATCCAATGAAATCCAAAAGGAGATCCTGACAATCCAAAATAGGATGAATGGGAAAACATGATCATATGAAAAAGTCTAGCAGAAACTCATTTTAACCACCTCATGGACATTTCTTGCTGTGGAAACCTCTATTGTCCCTGTCCAACTATATGGAACAGTAAAATAATTCCAAATCATCGAAAGAAATATTCAAATCCCAAGTTTACTCAGCTTGCCAACACCAACTCCTCGGAGTACAGCTACTACAGATATGAATTCCCCAAGAGGAAGCTTAAGCATTGAGGATAGCTTAAAATCGACCAACACATTGAAAAAGTGTCTCATCAACTTACAGAATATCTGAGTTTTTGTTTACCAAGTGATGTGAGATCTTATATGAACGTAGAAAAGAATGGCATTTATACCTGTGGGTACTGCAAAGGTGGTAGCATCGGCTCAGGTAAATCCCCTGGGAAGAAAGGATGTTCAACCGGGCTCTTATATCTATCCACCTTTTCAAAGAGAAGTGAATTAGAAAACTTGTGGCATCATAACTCTAGATTCTTATTCATTTTTTAGTCTCTCTCACAAATGCAATTACCTGAGCATGGAGCTTTTCAGTTTCTCTGACCATGAATTCAACCAAAGAACCACGGAACCCGTCCATGGAGAATGCATCATGGTTCATATGTGCCTGCATTATAACAATACTGAGCCCTCTCCAAAAGGCTAAATATTATACTATCCTCCTGTCGAAGTAAAGAGTGTCTTATACAATCTAGAGTTAGGGTTTCACTCTCATCCACCCTCTTCTTCCTTGTATATCTGTATCAAAAGAAGATTCATGTGAGAAGTTGGTTAACTAACACTTGAAAGTCACCATCTTTTTTCCCTTTTTTGTTATTGGGGGAGATTCTTTTGTTAGATATCCTATATAAGTTAGTTTCACAAAATTCTTCCACACGATTCACAAATCTTAAACTATGCCCCACATACGGTAATTCTTACATCAAGACATATCACAGCAAATAATAAGCAAATGGACATGTTTGTTCCTTCTTTTGCCTGCTGATCATCAACAATATGTGTCTGTGTGCTTGTGTTATTGTCATATTGAGATTGTTTCATCCAGGGGGGAAAAAGAAAATGGACCCTTTAATGATAATATGTGCCTGCACGGCATACAAGTTGACGAAATTCACTCTTTCAAATGATCATTTCAAAAATTGCCCACCAATCTTTATCAGTGTATTCACAGTGTCATGTGCAATGGTACAGAGAAAAACAAAATTAACAAACCAAAAAAAAAACAATTTTTAATAGTAATACGATATAGAATTGTTTTTAAAGATTGGGCTGACAATGCTCAAAGAATGACGTAAACAAGCAAGAAAAAATGAATAAATATATAGCAGAAAAAGGCTCTTTTCTGTACCTGACGGGCGAGGAGGAAGATGAAGAAGAGGAAACTTGAAGAGGGCGAAGCCCATTCCCACCAGAATGTGATCGGAGAAATTCAAGTGAGACGAAATGCAAAGTGGGTGTTGAAGATTTAAAGATGATGTGGGCTGGAGTGCCTGGTTTAGCAGTTTCTAATAGCTTGGCTTCCATTGCCGGTACGAGAAAGACAGAGACAGGGGCTCTCAGGCAGAGTGAGAAACAGACAAAAGGGAAGGGCAAATGAGAAGGACTAATAACATACGAGGAATGCTCAGAATGCTTGGAAAGAACATATAAAATTTTGGGTGTGGATAAAATCTTTACATGCAATGAATCTATGCTTAAACCACCCCTTCAATAAAAATGGGGATCATAATATTTGAGAACTTATCTTTTAGTTGCTGATTGGGATTGCGGTGGCAAGTAGAGCTGTTAGATAGAAACAAATTTGAAGTTTCCATCAAAAGACAAAATTCTCCTAATCCAACCATAAAAGCAAAAATTTCTCTCTCATACTCTGCCAATTTTTGTAATTAAATGTTCAAGTAATGTGGTGAAGTTCACATTTATCAGGAAAATAAATTACTGCCTAATTCTTCTCCATTTAGAGTAGTTTTCCACACACAGCGCCAGAGGGCGCGTCCAAAATGATAAGCAGTTTAATTTTGTATGATATGAAATATATATATATATATATATATATTGAAAGATGTAAACTCTTTAGACAAATATGGTCAAAGATTTTATTTTATTGTCATTTAAATTTGTTTAACAATATTAGTCTTTAAGGGGTACGTCAATCGATTGTGAACTACGCCTTATGAGCAGAGATCACTAGTTCAAATCCTTCTTCTCTTGTGTGAATATGTTTTTTAAAAAAACAATGTAATATTATATTTAGGTCAAATTCTTCTTCTCTTGTGTGAATATGTTTTTTAAAAAAAACAATGTAATATTATATTTACTATGTGGTATCATGTAGGCCATTATTTCAAAAAATAGAATTTTGACTATAAAATGAATTGATGTGGATGAGATCCAAAGAAAAGTTCACTAATTAGTTATATATGGTTTTCAAGAGGTAGTTCAATCGGCTGTGAACCACGTCTTATGAAGAAGAGGTCACAAGTTTGAATTCTCCCTCCCCCTACCCTTGCGTGAACATGTAAAAAAAAAGAAGTTATATATGGGACGTGTTGGTAGACATATTGGTACAAAACACTCGGAATTAGAACTTATTTAGGATTGTATTAGTGAGGATAAAAAATACTTTTAATACCAAGAAAATTAGGTAAAACAAAATATTGGCATGTTTGGTAAAAAAAAAGGTTTTGGCTAAAGAAAAAAAAAATCAGCACCCCCACCCATTGAAATATAATAAAAAAACTTGAACAGTTACATAAATAAATATAAAAATAAAAATTATTTGTGCCTTTTGAATGTTGAAGAGCCTCGTAATTATCCCTCCTTGTCCATGAATTTCTTGGCTCTAACGTACACAAGCTTCAAATGCTCCCTAAATCTTACAAGATCCAACTTAACATTTTGTTTCCTCAAGTATATTCTCATGGCCGGATGATTTGAAAACTTCTCTCCTCGATAAGCAACTGGGTCTCTTATAATCATTTCATCCTTGCTATACGTTTCTATCAAGCTGCTCTCCTCCGCCATTATCTTATACTCCATGTACTCCAGCCCCATCGCTTTTGCCGACATTTCAAAGCAAATCTCGGACACCCACTCCGTCCCAAGCGGCACCACCTGCACAAACACCGCCCCCGGCCGGAGAAACAGCGAATGTGTTAGCGCTGCGCCGTGAACCCCTACCATTGCGTGACTCGAATTTATCAACGCGTACGATTCATTCAGAGGGGTCCCGCGTTTGGGCTCCAACATAGACACATCGAAGCCGATTTTTTCTGCTTCGATTTTCACTTCATTTTCGTTCAAGAGTTGGCGGCCAACGGTGCCGCGCCGACTGGTTATCACCAGACTTGGCCGGGATTTTGGAGGGTTTTGGTTTTGGGTTTGGCCGTAGGCTTTGCCGAGGAAGGCGCGGAAATCGGTCATGTCTTTTGCGTTGGGCAATAGCGTGGGGTTTACGGTCATTGGGCCATGTGTTATCATGCCCAAGCTGGCCGAAGGAAAGCAGTGGGTGGCACTCTCGTTGTCGAGGTTTATGATCGGGTGTTTGCTGAAAGTGCGTAACAATTCTGTGTACTTGCTGGCCCACCAATCATTGACGTCCGTCAGCACAAGTACGACGTCTTTATCGGGGAAGAAGGAATTGACGGTGACGAACATGGGGATGAAGCCGTCATTGATGTCGTGGAAGAAGTTTCCGGCGTACGAGCCGTACCCGCCAACGCTGAATACCACGGCCGGGGCATTGTGTTGGAATTGACATCTTGGGCTTGGTGGGCCCGCAACGATGGTAACCTCTGTGATTTTGGACATCGTACGATCCTCCGCCTTGCGAGGGTATGATCGGATTTTCTCCACCACGGGATTTTGTGGGGTCGACCTGGTGGGGTCCATTAGAAAGAATGTGCATTTGATGGGGTCAAGAACTGTTGGGCCGTCGATTAAACAGGTGTCGTAGTCCTCGTGGGTTCGATCGCACCTGATTTCTTCTTCCCGAATTGATATTGGTACCAACCTTTTTTTTTCTGCAGCCATGAAAATTTATTTTAAAACTTCAAATTAATATTTTGATATATATAAAGAAGATATGTTATATTTTCATTGGCTTGCTGACGAAGGAAGATGCACAAAAAAGCAAAAGGAGGGAATGAAATTCAATATTTTACATTGAAATCATGTTATTTTTCGCACATTTGATATGTGACGTGTTTTTAAGTGAATGATCCATTTATTTTCTTAAAATAGCTTAGAATGTGCGGCATCAATAATTATAAAATAAGTATGAAGAGTAAGAGCTTGTTTGAAATTGCGTTTGAGAAGTATAATTTTTAAGTCAAGAGAGTTTTTGGACAAATGCTTTATTTTAAAGCTTTTGCCAAAAATATTTTTTGACCATTTTTAGGCTTTTGAGACCCTTAAAAGCACTTTTAATTTTTTTTACCAAATTATTACTTAAAAAAAAAAAGGCTTTTTGAGTGTTAAAAACACTTTTAAGCATTTCAGACGTAATTCCAAATATGTCCTAATACTACTCTATTAGAGTATTACCTTGTTTCCCTAGCGTTATTTTTCTTATCAGAAGTTTCAAAAACCTTAGTGAGCTAATTAGAAGAGGAAAGCAAGGCCAGCTGTTTCACAAGGCAAATTTGGCAATTGCCTAAGGCACGCTAAATTTGCCTAAGGCACCCCAATAAAATAAGAGAACCAAATGATAATTATATAATAAAAGGTTCTTTACATTAAAAAAAAAAAAAAAAGTTGAAGACTCTAAGGGTGTATTTGGGATTATGATTTTGTAAGAATAATCTGCATTTTAAAAAATATTATAAAATATAAGGCGTTTAGTATTAGAATTTAAAAATCACTTAATTTAAAATAGAAAAAAAAAATGTCATTTCTATAAACAGGTTAGAGGGATTGTGATTTCATAAGAATAATCTATATTTTTAAAATATATTACAAAATGTAAGGCATTTGGCAATACGATTTTAAAAGCACTTAATTTAAAATATGAAGAAAAAAAAAATGTCATTTCTATAAGCAGATTAAGGGTGCTTATTTTTATTTATTATTATTATTTTTTGACATGGTCGGACAAGAGGGGGTGCTTATTTGAAAAATTAATGTGCGAATTTAAGCCAAAATCATGATTTCGCATAACAAATATTTGATAAAAAATTATTTTTTTAACATTTTTATCCAACGCCTTTGCGATTTAAAAAAAAGGATTTCAAAAACGCAATTTTTATAATCGCACTTATTGAAACTGCAATTCCAAATAGACCCCAAATATGATAAAAAGTTAGGTAAATATTCTCCAATTTTAAGTCTCCCGATTATAAAATTTTCATTTTTGTTTTTCTCTATTTCTCTTTCCAAGAGTTATATCATCGATTATTAGAAAAACTTGAATATAAAAACTTAATTATTAATATTGCATTTCAAGAATAATAATTTTTTAAAAAAGAATAAATATAACATAGAAATTAAAACAAAGGGTTTGTGCATACCTTGAGTCTTAGTGGACGAGTGAGTCACACTTGTTCTTGACAGAATCTTTAAATCAAACAGCTGGAATGCAACGAAAAGTAGTACGATTGTAATCCATGCGATCTCCGTCGTTGAGTACTCTCTCGCCTTCTTCATATCCAACGAAAATATGAATGCTTTGATGATATTTGATCTGAATTTCGAAAAGAAATTGAGTCTTGGAGATATAAATTAATCAACATGGAGAAATTAGAACACTAGTTTACCTGACCAAAAATGTAGGTGGCGAATATATATATATGAAGAGCAAAAAAATATAAACAAATTGCTCAAGCTTTCTATGGGGGTCGACCGTGGAACTAGTTGGAGGAGAAGGGAGAGACGAGCCGCGGGCGCTGCCGGCCGGGTGCAAGCTCACACGTTATTAGGCAGTGGATTTAATAGCTAGGGCTGGCCATGAATTAGGCAATTGCCTAAGCCAACATGCAAATAATAATTGTATAATAAATGATGTTTAAGATTCTAAACATGGTAAACGGTTGGTAAATATTCCCTAATTAAGTCTGCAAATTATATGTTTAAAAAGTTAGTAAATCGTCTTTAATTATGATACAAATAATAATTACCAATTGAAAGAAGAAGAAAAAAAGAATTAATTCAAAGATATAGAGTTTGGAAATATAAATGATTTAAGTCAATATTTTTCTCATATCATCCTACAAACTTAATAGATCAACAATTAGATTTGTAGTGTCCACCACTGAACTTGTGTGGGCCCACATAAATTCTAAATCTAATAATTTATTTGTAAAATATAAAAAATAATAACAATAGAAAATTGACATAAATCATTTCTCTTTAGGAAAAAAAAAACAAATTAAGAAAGATGGAAGGTCAATTTCAATTCAATAGCATTGTTTAATTTTTCTTTTCTTTTTTTTTTTTTTTTAAAAATAATTCCATTGTTCATATTCATGAAAAGTGATCTCCAATGAATATGAGATTCTCATATTTTTAAATCTAAGCCCTCAATTAGATCTAACGGTCCAAATAAATATAGAAGTTTGTATGTTATCTCAACTCTGCATTTATTTGGACCATTAGATGTAATGAATGACTTACATTTTTAAAATATGAGAATCTTATATTTTAAAAAAGGGTTAAATACCCTATCGGTCCTTAGGGTTTCAAAATTTTATTTTTTCCTCCCTAGGGTTTAGAAAGTGACCAAATTAGTCCTTGTGGTTTTGAAAAGTAACAAAATTAATCTTTCCGTCAGTTGACCGTTAGTTGAGTTAATGGACTGATACGTGGACTAATTATAAGTTAACACGTGGGCACCTAATTAAATTTTTAATTTTTAAAAAAATATTTAAAAAAAAAAAGAAAGAAAAAGAGAAATAAAATTTTTGGAGTGGCCAAGGGGTCGGAAACCACCCCAATTTGGACGATTTGGTTGCTGTAAATTAGCACAAAAGAAAGCAAGAGGAAGAAAAAAATCAAACATCTGGTATATTCAAGAAGATATTACAAAAGTAATAAATAATATTTTTGTCTTTTGAATTTTTAGCTTTTTTGGCAAAGAAACCATAGGAACAAAATTGTAGAAATTAACCCGGGTTGGCCGGATCAAGATAAGCTAGGACGGAAGAAAAACCATGGTTCTTGCTTATCTTTCTCTTTGTAAAGAGTTGATGGGTTTTAGAGATAATTGTGAGAATCACATCGACAGAGAGAAAGCGAGTTTCACAGAGAGAGAGAGAGAAGAGAAGAAAGAGTTTATTATTATTATTTTTTCTACAAAAAAAAATTTTATTAGGTGGTCACGTGTCAACTTTTTAATTGGTCGCGTTCAATCCAGATTAAGTCAACTAATGTACCAACCATTGAATGACTAATTGATTACTTTTCAAAATCACAAGGACTAATTTAGTCATTTTTCAAACCTTAGGGAGGAAAAAATAAAATTTTGAAACCCTAAGGACTAATGGGGTATTTAACCCTTTAAAAAAATCTAAAGTGATACTAATCCTCTTGATCCTCATATTCCATTACAATCCACTCTCTCTATAAAATTTTCATTTTCTCTCTCTCTCTATATATATCATCAATTGAAAATGAGACGTCACCTGTTGTTCTTGAGAAATGACCAGATCATCTAGCCCTTGCCACTCCCTGAGGCCAAGGGTACATGATTTGAATATAAAAATTTAATTAGTGATATTGCATTTTAAAAATAAATAATTTTTTTTTAAAAAATAAATATAATATAGAAATTAAAATGATTAAATATCTAATATTCAATATTTAAATTTTAAACTTATTGCATTAAGCTTCAAAATCTTTTAAACTGCGCGACTCTATTCCATCAATAGAGACAGCTAAATTATATTGAAAATGCATTTAAGCATGGCAGGGAATCATTTACAAAAGGCGTATTACACAATTAACGCTTTCAACAATCCACTTTTACAAATTTAGTGGATCAAAAATCACGTGAAACTTACAAATTTAATAGTAAATTCGCATCAAATTCTAATTTTTCCTAATGAATTCTACAAATGAATAAATGTGAAAAAAAAAAAAAAAACCTCGAGACCCTCGTCAGTCGTCACTGTCCTTTGTCCGTGAATTTCTTGGCCTTCAAGTAGGCTTCCTTCAAGTATTTCCTAAATCTGACCATATCCAGCTTAACATTTTGTTCCTTCAAGTATATGGTCATGGCCTCATGGGACCATTTCTTTCCTCGAAAGCCAGCCGGGTCTTTTACAATCATTTCATCCTTCCCATACTTATCCATCAAGCTACTCTCCTCCGCCTTTATCCTATACTCCATGTACTCTATCCCCATAGCTCTTGCCGACCTTTCAAAGCAAACCTCCGCCACCCACTCCGCCCCAAGCGGCACCACTTGCAAAAACACCGCCCCTGGCCGGAGAAACAGCGAATGTGTAAGCGCTGCACCGTGTATCCCGACCATTGCGTGGCTCGAATTTATTAACGCATACGCTTCTTTCAATGGGGTCCCGGGTGTTGGCTCGAAAACAGTCACGTCGAAACCAACCTTTTCTGCTTCGAGTTTCACTTCATTTTGGTTTAACAGCAGGCGACCGACACCGCCGCTCCGTCCGGCTAACACAAGAAGTGGCCGGGATTTTGGAAGGTTTTGGAGATCATGATTTCGGCTGTAGGCTTTGCCGAGCAAGGCGCGGAAATGGGTGAAATTTTTTGAGCTTAGAATTAACGCGGGGTTTATGGTCATAAAACCATGTGATATCATGCCCACGGTGGCAGAAGGAAAGCAGTGGGTGGCAGTATCGTTGTCGAGGTTTATGATAGGGTGCTTGCTGAAAGTGCGTAACAATTCTTTGTACTTGCTGATCCACCAATCACGAGCCTTCGATATTACAAGCACGACTTCTTGATCAGGGAAGATGGAATTGACGGTGATGTAAAGGGGGATGAAACCATCGTTGAACTCGTGGAAGAAGTTCCCGGTGTAGCCGCCCGCGCTGAATACCAAGGCCGGGGCCTTGTGTTGAATTTCGCATTTTGGGCTTCGTGGCCCCGCCACGAGGGTGACCTCTTTGATTCTGGACATCGTGAAATTCTCCGACTTGCGAGCGTATGGTCGGACTTTTTCCACCACCAGCGGCTTTTGTGGCGTCGATCTCGATCTGGTTGGGTCCATTAGAAAGAATGTTGAGGCGGCGGGGTCCAGGACTGTTGGGCCGTTGATTGAACAGATGTCGTAGGTATGGTGGGCTCGGTCGCAGCTGATTTCTTCTGCACGTGTTGATTTCCGTGGCGGAGGCGGCGTTGGCGGATGGACTATTTTCCCATTGCGAATTGATTTTGGCACCAAGCGTTTTCTATCTGCAGCCATGGAAATTTTTTTTAAAAAACATAGAATT
This sequence comes from Carpinus viminea, assembly GCA_013348765.1. NCBI lineage: Eukaryota > Viridiplantae > Streptophyta > Magnoliopsida > Fagales > Betulaceae > Carpinus > Carpinus viminea. Next base: position 6,025,761 of record CP054671.1, read on the forward strand.
AAATGAAGAGAATATTAAGAGGATTCTGCAACGGGAAGCATACCTAGAGTCGCATTAATTGTTGATATGATGGAGAAATTAAAGTGGAATACGAAGAAAAGTAGTAGAATTGCGACGCATGCGATCACCACCGTTGTTGACTGATCTCCCTTCTTCTTCTTCTTCTTCATATCCCTATGTGATCGAATTCGAAGCAAACCCAGTACCGACTCCCTCATCATTCAAGCTTTCCTTTTATATTCGATATGGATTTCAAAAGGAAAATGTCAAATAAATTATTGGAATATCAATCGAATGAGAGCGAGCGGGGAGAAATTAACAGTTTACCTGACTAAAAATGTAGCGAATTTGAAGAGCAAACAACTCTAAACAACTTGCAAATCTTTTGCAGATTTATAGAGAGAGAGAGAGATGACGGAGAAGAAGTGAGAGACGTGGGAGGCATTTTGGCGGGTGCAAGCAGGATTTAGGCAGTGATTTAATAGAGACAGCTAAATTATATTAAGCAGGGAATCGTTTACGAAAAGTCAAAGAAGAAAGATTTCGAAAGCGGCAGTCGTATAGCAAAAGTATATGCGATCGAGTATAGATAGCGGTGCTTGGGTACGTACGTGGTGAAAGGGGATTGGTTCAAAGATAAACAGAAGTCCAGATACAATGGTATGGACGGGTTGGTCAACATGGCAATCGGACTTTGAACATTTTTTTTGGGAAGTTGGTGTTGGTCCATTTTTTTGGGAGTGTCAAATGACTAAAATTAAAGCCAAACTTAACATATTTTTTGTTTTTACTTACAATTTTTTTTCCCCTTATTTTGGGGACCATGGCCCTGGGTTGCGTGCCACACTTCTCGGCCTAAATTGATGGGAATAAATGTAATTTGTAATAACCCACTTCTATACCATTATTCTAATACATGATCGCCTCGTTATTTGTATTATATATATATACACAAATTTTTATGTTAGGCCCTAGCATGTGAACCTTCTCTAGTTATGAATTCAGACAGACCACGACTTCGTCAATGCAATTTTTGTTCACTTTTTGTTAATTTTAAACCAAGCCCAATTCAGAATCGATCTACTAATTCATTAATTTGGGCCCAAGCATTCTGACAAGACTTTTTTTTGTAACAAGACTTTCATTAAAAACAAGAGAAAAAGACCAACAACTAGCAATTACAAAGAAACTAAAAGGAGATGTGAATCTTTGTCACTACAAATGAAAAAAAGATAGAGAGAGTGAAAAGTAGAATGCAAATAGATTGAGCTTCGGCCGCGGCCCAAAATGCTACATAATGAGCATAAAAGTTGGCACTTGGCACTTCCGTGTATATTTTAAGCCTCCCAAAGGAAGGAGGTTGGGATGAGTGAGATGGAGACGGAAGACCACAATAACATTGGATATCTTTCGATGGATGCTGATTTGATCCAAGATCTGCGTAGCTGTTATAGTCCTTAATAACCATAACTCAACAATGTATAAAATATTTATAATAAAATAAATAGTTAAAATTCTGAGTCCAATATAAGTGCTTTAAAAAAATAAATAGCTAAAATAAATTCTATTTAAAAAAAGTTCTTTAACTAAATATTTGCAGTGTTCAATTTTTTTATTATTATTATTTTTTTAAATGGAACAGTTTAAATTTAAGGAATCCTAGACTAAAGTTAATTTGCGTGGGTCTCACGTGTGCTCTTTGGTCCACCCAATGAAGAGTAGGATTTTTGGCTGCCTAGCGTCAATCTTTTTTTTTTAGATTAAAAAAAAAATTGAAGAGAAAGAAGTTAAAAGGGAAGCGTATGCCAAATTTAAAATTGAGAATTATTAATTAGAAATTGATCAAATTATATATTAAATTCATTTGCCTTTTATGAATCATTAATCAGAAATTGGTATCAGCAAAACTATATAAAACTGAGATAGCGTTTTGTGGCATTAACATCAAATTTAGAATGACAAAATTTCTTTAGGGTAATACCATCCCTAAAGGATTAACCTTCCACTCCTATATTTTAGTTTTGAATCCATAAATAAGTTTTGAGATATTATAACCCAAATATTAGCTCATGAAAATTTAGGATGATTGAATTTCTTTAGGGTAATACCATTCCTAAAGGGTTAACCTTCTACCTCTAAGTTTTAGTTTTTAATCTATAAACAAGTTTTGAGGTATTAAAATTCAAATATTAGTACATAAAAATTTAGCTAATACATGTTTTTTATCTTAAAAGAAAAATAGAATTTAAGAGACAGCCACACGTTGGGTGACACTCGGTTGCCTTAGTTTGGCAACCGGATAGCACTGCTCTTCAATGAATAATGGATTAGATTTCAGAGACAAAGAATGGTCCCGAGTACAATGTTGTTGTACTTCATGATTTCAAAATAAAATAAAATAAAAATTGTTGCTGTACTTCATGCAACGACCTTCACAGTAATTATTTTTTTCTCTTCTTTCTTTTATTGGTATCGGAATTTTTTAACTCCTGTAAAAAATTTAATCTTTTTTACAATATTCTTCAAACAAACGAATGCGAATTTTGTAGACACAAATTCTCAAACATGTGACATTGTTCTAAAAAATGATCAACAGGTAAAAGGATTAGAGGCTAGATCTAAGCTTAAGTAGGGCTAGTGAGATCAAAATCTCGATCATGTCGCTGCGAGCAGTCCCTCCATCTTCTCATATGGTCCGAAGCCAAACAAGATCTATGCCCTCAAAAATCATCCGAATCAGATCCTGTGCAATCACCCAAGTCAACTCCGACGGCATCCTCTCCTAAGGCAGCTAAACCGTGCAAATATTCGTAATAATGGAGAAAATATTGTTCTAAAAAAAGATCAACAGGTCAAAGGATTAGATGCTAGATCTAAGCTTAAGTAGGGCTAGTGAGATCAAAATCTCGATCATGTCGCTGCGAGCAGTCCCTCCATCTTCTCACATGGTTCGAAGCCAAATAGGATCTATGCCTTCAAAAATCACCCGAATCAGATCTATGCAATCACCCAAGTCAGCTCCGACGGCATCCTCTCCTAGGGCAGCTAAACCGTGCAAATATTCGTAATAATGGAGGAAACATAAATAAATGGAGTAAGTCTAAGACTTTATGATTTTAACACAAATAATGCACATGTCAGTTTAGTAATGAACTAAGATGTTTTTATAATATAAATGACAGTTCCATCATGACAATTTATATTATAAGTGATATAGATATATATAATATATATGCATATAATACAAAGTAACAATCATAGTTCAACAGTATGGTATACCTGAGATATTACCCATTTTCAGTAGGGTTGGTGTTGTCTCGAAGGACCTGTAGTACAATGCATGTGCCATAACCATTGGACGCTACCGTACATAACACTAGCAGCATAATCGAGTTCGACCTTAGGTGGCCTACACCGCTAATAATGTTAGTCCTGTAGTGACCGCCCATTAGGTTGCGTTGGCCACGAACAACTGTTGGATCCAAGGCCCATATAATTCACACATTTGATTATAAAAACTAGCATGTATAGTAAGCTCATGACCATTATACTACATGTATTGGTATGTCATGTCATACGATGCAAATTATATTGTCTATATTTTACATGCATGTTCTTTTTACAAGTCTCACTTCATTAACATATTCAGCATAACGTTTTGTCAAAATGCTATAGTTAATGTGCAACATGTATAAATAGTGGGAGTTGCAAATATGTATATTTTTTAGTACACAAAATATACGTGTAGTGTATAGAAAATAACATTGAGCATTATGTGAGTTAAAACTTACATGGGTCGAATAACGTTTCTGAATAATACAACTGATCCGGGTTCTCCAAATCTGTGAAAAACTTTATATTAGTTATACTTCTACCTTTCAACAACTTAGAATAAGGAAATAAGAGCTATGAGACGGTTGGTAAAAATGGAGTTCCCCTGTCACACTCTAACTTACATTCGGGCTCAGGGCCGTATGTTCGTTGTGACACTTCGGGCCATACGTCTCGAGACCGTACGTCCGCTCCGAAGTTTTCAAGGAGAACCTCATTTTCTCTCAATTGTCTGCCTATTATCTAACTCCTAGGGCTATTAAAAACTCCCTAAGGGCTCCCAACTCAGAATATAACCTCCATGCAACAAGATTAAGCTAAGTTAATAAAACGCTAACTTAAATAAGATTCAAAGCATTAGATTTGTGGTGTCCACCATTGAACTTGTGTAGGTTCACATAAGTTTACAAATCTAATAATTTATTTGTAAAATATAAAAAATAATAATAATAGAAAATTGACATAAATCATTTCTCTTTAGGGAAAAAAAAAAAATTAAGAAAGATGGAAAGTCAATTTCAATTCAATAGCATTGTTTAATTTTATTTTATTTTAAAAAAAAGGGTTAAATGTATTTTTAGTACTTGTGCTTTGAGTCAAAATCAAATAGCCACCTAAGTTTTCAAAAATATCATAAATTGTACATGTGGTTATCAAATAAACCTATTTGGTACTCTTGTTAAGATTCCGTTAGTTTTTTTAACAGAATGCCATGTCACCCTTACACATGGCGTGGTACTTAAATTTTTGGGTGCCACGTTAGATTAAATAATATTAAATGGGAAATGCTACACTGCAATAAGTTTTCCACATATTTCCCATAAAAAGCTGAGGTGGCGGGCCATTTTTAATATTTTATTTTTAATTCAAAATTAAAACAACAAAAAAACTAAAAAAAATTAAGGGGTGGCTGGCCACCCTATAAGAGGTGGCTGGCCACCCCAGTTCTGGACAAGGGTGGCTTCGGCCACCCCAAACTGGTAGTCTGGGGTGGCCAAAGCCACCCCTAGGCCTTTGGGGGTGGTCCGGCCACCCCCAAGGGCCAAAATAAATTTTTTAAATAAAATGGGTTTGGAGGCTGGGTTGTGGTGAGGGAAGGGAGGGGTTTCTGCTTCTTGGGTGGAGGGTTGTTGTCGTCCTCTTCCTCTTCATCGTCGTCGTTGTTGTTGGTGGTTGTAGTGTCGTTGTCATTTTCGGTGGCGTTGTTCTCGTTGTCGTTGTGGGCGGATCTAGGGGACATGTTGAGGTCGTTTGAGTCGAAGGTCATAGGGTCCGATTTCATTCTGTTATGGGGTTCGCTGGCAATGGTGGAGGGCGACCCGGTGGCGTTGGGCGGTGGTGGTGCAATGGGCAGATTCATCTTCTTCTTCGTCCTCGTCTCTATAGGTGGCCTGGAGGGAGATGGCGACGGCGTAGGGGGTTGGGGGAGAGGAAAATGGAGAGAACATACGCAGGTGTTTTAAATTTTCCTTTTTTTTTAAAACATAATTTAATATTATTTAATCTAATGTGGCAACTAAAAACCCTGGTACCATGCCATATGACGCCTTGAAATCGCATATATCATACCATGTGTAAGGTGTCGTGGCGTTCCGTTAAAAAAACTAACGGAATCCTGACATAAGTATCAAGTGGGTTTATTTGATAACCACATGTACCATTTGTGATATTTTTGAAAACCAAGGTAGTTATTTGATTTTGACTTAAAGCACAGTTACTAAAAATGCATTTAACCCTAACAAAAAAAAAAAAAGTCCCACTATCCATATTCATGAAAAGTTATCTCCAGTGAATATGAGATTCTCATATTTTTAAATCTAAGCCCTCAATTAGATCTAATGGTCCAAATAAATGTAGAAGTTTGTGTGTTATCTCGACTCTGCATTTATTTGGACCATTAGATGTAATGAATGACTTACATTTTAAAAATACAAGAATCTCATATTTTAAAAAAACCTAAAGTGATACTAATCCTCTTGATCCTCGTATTCCATTACAATCCACTCTCTCTATAAAATTTTCATTTTCTCTCTCTCTGTATATATATACCATCAATTGAAAATGAGACGTCACTTGTTGTTCTTGAGAAATGACCAGATCATCTAGCCCTTGGCCTCAAGCCCTTGCCACTCCTTGAGGCCAAGGGTACATGATTTGAATATGAAAATTTAATTAGTGATATTGCATTTTAAAAATAAATAATTTTTTTTTAAAAAAATAAATATAATATAGAAATTAAAATGATTAAATATCTAATACTCAATATTTAAATTTTAAACTTATTGCATTAAGCTTCAAAATCTTTTAAGCCAGCGCAACTCTATTCGATCAATAGAGACAGCTAAATTATATTGAAAATGCATGGTTATTCGATCAATAGAGACAGCTAAATTATATTGAAAATGCATTTAACCATGGTAGGGAATCATTTACAAAAAAGGTGTGTTACACAACTAACGCTTTCAACAATCTATTTTTACAAATTTAGTGGATCAAAAATTACGTGGAGCACTCAATGGTAAATTCGCATCAAATTCTAATTTTTCCTAATGAATTCTACAAATTAATAATAAATGTGAGAAAAAAAAAAAAGAAGCCTCGGGACCCTCGTCACTGTCCTTTGTCCGTGAATTTCTTGGCCTTCAAGTAGGCTTCCTTCAAGTATTTCCTAAACCTGACCATATCCAGCTTAACATTTTGTTCCTTCAAGTATATGGCCATGGCCTCATGGGACCATTTCTTTCCTCGAAAACCAGCCGGGTCTTTTACAATCATTTCATCCTTCCCATACTTGTCCATCAAGCTACTCTCCTCCGCCTTTATCCTATACTCCATGTACTCTATCCCCATAGCTCTTGCCGACCTTTCAAAGCAAACCTCCGCCACCCACCCCGCCCCAAGCGGCACCACCTGCAAAAACACCGCCCCGGCCGGAGAAACAGCGAATGTGTAAGCGCTGCGCCGTGTATCCCGACCATTGCATGGCTCGAATTTATCAACGCATAGGCTTCTTTCAATGGGGTCCCGGGTGTTGGCTCGAAAACAGTCACGTCGAAACCAACCTTTTCTGCTTCGAGTTTCACTTCATTTTGGTTTAACAGCAGGCGACCGACACCGCCGCTCCGTCCGGCTAACACAAGAAGTGGCCGGGATTTTGGAAGGTTTTGGAGATCGTGATTTCGGCCGTAGGCTTTGCCGAGGAAGGCGCGGAAATGGGTGAAATTTTTTGAGCTTGGAATTAACGCGGGGTTTATGGTCATAAAACCATGTGATATCATCCCCACAGTGGCAGAAGGAAAGCAGTGGGTGGTAGTATCGTTGTCGAGGTTTATGATAGGGTGATTGCTGAAAGTGCGTAACAATTCTTTGTACTTGCTGATCCACCAATCACGAGCCTTCGATATTACAAGCACGACTTCTTGATCAGGGAAGATGGAATTGACGGTGATGTAAAGGGGGATGAAGCCATCGTTGAACTCGTGGAAGAAGTTCCCGGTGTAGCCGCCCGCGCTGAATACCACAGCTGGGGCCTTGTGTTGAATTTCGCATTTTGGGCTTCGTGGGCCCGCCACGAGGGTGACCTCTTTGATTCTGGACATCGTGAAATTCTCCGACTTGCGAGCGTATGGTCGGACTTTTTCCACCACCAGCGGCTTTTGTGGCGTCGATCTCGATCTGGCTGAGTCCATTAGAAAGAATGTTGAGGCGGCCGGGTCCAGGACTGTTGGGCCGTTGATTGAACAGATGTCGTAGGTATGGTGGGCTCGGTCGCAGCTGATTTCTTCTGCATGTGTTGATTTCCATGGCGGAGGCGGCGTTGGCGGATGGACTATTTTCCCATTGCGAATTGATTTTGGTACCAAGCGTTTTCCATCTGCAGCCATGGAAATTTTTTTTAAAAAACATATAATTAAATGAAGAGAATAGTAAGAGGATTCTGCAACGGGAAGCATACCTAGAGTCGCATTAATTGTTGATATGATAGAGAAATTAAAGTGGAATAGGAAGAAAAGTAGTAGGATTGCGATGCATGCGATCACCACCGTTGTTGACTGATCTCTCTTCTTCTTCTTCTTCATATCCCTATGTGATCGAATTCGAAGCAAACCCAGTGCCGACTCCTTCATCATTCAAGCTTTCCTTTCTTTCTCATCATATCCCATGCACCTTGCACGTTTATATTCGATCAAATGAGAGCGAGCGGGGAGAAATTAACAGTTTACCTGACTAAAAATGTAGCGAATTAGGATTGAGGCAGTGATTTAATAGAGACAGCTAAATTATATTATTAAGCAGGGAATCGTTTACGAAAAGTCAAAGAAAGATTTCGAAAGCGGCAGTCGTATAGCAAAAGTAAATATAATGTATGCGGTCGAGTATCGATAGCGGTGCTTGGGTACGTGGTGAAAGGGGATTGGTTCAAAGATAAACAGAAAGTCCAGGTACACGTTTCACGTTTGAAAGGTATGGAAGGTTGGTCAACAAGACTTTCATTAACAACAAGAGAAAAACAACCAACAACAACCAATCATAAAGAGATTAAGGGGAATGTATATCTTTGCCACTACAAATGAAAAAAAGAAGTAATGGGTGAAAAGAAGGAAGGGATGAAGAGTGGAAATGCAATCAATAATAAGCTTTGGCTGCAACCCAAAATATTACATTACTGGTACAAAAGTAAATACTTCTGTGTATTTATTGAGCCTTCCAAAAGAAGGAGGTTGAGATGGTGAGATGGAGTCCACAATAACATTGGATATCTTCCGATCTTAAACTACACAGACGTTAATTTGATCCAAGATTTGAATAGCTGTTATTGTGCTTAATAACCATGACTCAACAATGTATAAAAACATTTATAATAAAATGAATAGTTAAAATTCTGGTTCCAATATAAGTGCTTTAAAAAAATAATTAAAAAAAAAGGTTCTTTAATTAAATATTTGCAGTGTTCAATGCTTTTTTAAAACAAAAAAGGCAACGGTTTAAATTTAAGGAATCCCAGTCTAAAGTTAATTCGCGTGGCTCTCACGTGCTCTTTGGTCCACTCAATGAATAACGGATCAGATTTCAGAGACAAAGAATGGTCCCGAGTACAATGTTGTTGTACTTCATGATTTCAAAATAAAATAATAATAAAAATAAAAATTGTTGCTGTACTTCATGTGTCCAGCAACTACCTTCACAGTAATTTTTTTTTCTTCTTTCTTTTATTCTTTTATTGGTGTCGGGATTTTTTTAACTGCTATAAATTTTTTTTTAAAATCTTTTTACAATATTCTTCAAACAAACGAATGCGGATTTTGCAGACACAAATTCTCAAACATGTGGATCCAACGGCAACACTTGTCGATATTTAAAGAAGATTGATTGATTGATTAATGTGTCAAAAGAAACTCAAAACCCACGTGAAAATGATTTATGCCCACGCGAGAAGAGTTTGTATATTAGCTATTTATCTCGATTCTCTACCCAATGGGCTTTTTCCAAAGCCTTTTGAGCAGGCCCTTAATTAATGTGTAGAGCATCTTCCGAAAAATAATTGTACATTTAATTTTAATTAGTTGTGATTTTCACGTGTAATTTTTTCAAAAAAATGTTTGTAAAAATAGCATGATTGGATTAGAGAAAATTGTTCAAACCCAATTTGAGAGAAACTTTATCCCATTTAGAAAATCTCACAAATATAAACAAACCAACTAAAATCTCGTTTCGCCTAATTCAAATGCTCTTTCAACCCCTAAACTTGACACTCTTTGATGAAGGACAGTTGGAAGGAGTTTAAAACACTCCACTAGACGTCAGCTTGACTTCCACCCGAGCAAAAGTCAATGCATAACACTTTGCTAGACATTGGCTCGACCTTCATTTGACCAGAACGGATTCATCGACAGCAAAATAGCTCAACTTACTAAATGGATTGTTTCCACTAAATCTCTAAAGTTCTTCCATTTGTTATCTATTTTGTAGAGTCTAAAAATAAAATTCGACCTGTACTCACCCATTTCTCTAATGGGCTAAGCCTATGATGTTAAACAACATGTCTTAAAAAAAGGTAGAAAAAGGGAAAGAGAAATCAACAAAAAAAAGAAAAAAAAAAAAAAAAAAGAGGAAGAGATGAACGTGGGAAAACGAATGAAAAGCATGGGCTTAGGGTGTTACGGATGCTGGAGAGTCACAGGTGAAAGTTTCTCATGGAGTTTACCTTAAAAGGACAATTATGGTAAATGCAGGGGCACTGTTGGGGGTGACTTTTATCGAAAAAGCCGGGGGAAAGCAGATGCTCTTCTCAGATCTTTGGAAGTCGTGAGATTGAGAAAGAGACAGAGAGAGAGAGAGAGAGAGAGTGGGATGTGGATGAGGGTGAGACGCAACGGGGCGGATAAATGCGATTTTTGCCCGTGGGGACCACAGTCAGCCCCCCCAAGGGCAATCTCGTCAGTCCGTTTTTGGAAAAAGGGCCTTCTCGTTATTTCTGCGGAAACTGAGGGCCATGCACTTTTGCGATGAGCCCAAGATTCGTGGACGCGGGACGCAGATCGACATAGGGATTTGAGAGTGAGAGTGTTGGAGAGACACAGAGGTGGAATTTACAAACTCCGCCTTTTCATATAATATATAGGATTATTGTACGGACAGGGTCTGGGGAATCTTTACTTACCCGTTCTATCCTTTTGTATTTTCTGTTTTCTGACCAAAATTGGTATGTCCTCTTGCCTCCTGGTGGGTTTGAAGAATTTCATTTTTATATATATATATATATATAAAAACAAATCTTTTACATTCGTGTTATTATTTCAAAAATTATTATAAATTATTTAATAAGATATTTTATAAATTATAACCCATCTTTTTATGTGGATAATTTATATTTTTAATGCAAAATCTAATTGTATAGAGGGAAGTTTTTTTAAAAAATATATATCTTATTTTTTGGAAATTTTAAATATGTATTTGAGATAACTTAAAAAACTATTTGTTAGTGGATGGGAATAACTTTTTAAATTTATAAGGGTAAAATCAACCTTTCCATTTTCTTTGATAAAGTAAACGTGGTGCTTGACTATAATTTAAAAAATTATAGATAATGAGTGATTTTAGTCCATGAGTTCATAAAAAAGCTTTATCATTTTTCCAATGGGTTTGTGAAAGAATTGACATTGAGCAAAGCTTTGTGTTGCTTTTGTCGTCATCAAATGGGACCAAGCCCAATGAAACGGAGATTATTAGTTAAAATTTTTTTCTCCTCTTGTTTAAACATGTTAAAAAAAAAAAAAGAATTCACATTTTTTTTTGTTGGAGTGCAATAGTGTTGTTCTGCTTACGTAATGGTTTTAAAAATATGCTTTACGTACTTTTTTATCTTATTGTGTCGTTCATCTCCTCTCCTAATTGTTGTTGCTGCTTGTTAATTGTTTGTTTGTGTTTTTTTTTTTTTTTTTGACATGTCCACACAAGGGTAGAGAGATGAGGGATTCGATCTTCTTCTACTATATAAGCGTGATTCGTACCATCGATGAAATTTACCTCTTCTGTTTTTGTTTGTTTGTGTTTTTCGTTTTAAATAAAATGTTTTTCTTTCTATATTTGCCCTCACGTGTGAAGAAAAATATTAAGGTGTGAGAAATTATATTTCATGGGGGTTTAAATAATTTTTATTATGAAATTTGACTAATATTTTAAATATTTATAGAGATTTATTAATATTTTAAATGGGTTGAACAATAAATTTTCCCTTATTAATATTTCATTATATTTGGGTGCACATTGATTAAATTGATTGTGACCAAAAGGTGGCCAAAACCGAACAGTCTCGGTCAAAATCAAAGACAGATTATGGTGAAATTCGTTGCTATTTTTAATAATAGGTTATTTCAATTTTGGGGGTAAAATTTTTTTTTTTTTCTTTTAATTTTTTCGCCATGTGAGGAGCACCAAGATGTGGCATGCTTTGAATGGTGACAGCTATTCAACTGCCAATTATTGACATGCCTACACCCCTACAATTGCTGCCTTAAACTATGCATCGTCATCATCAACATCATGTCTTGTCTCAAACACTTTCACGGTCATATTCTCGCCTGCAAATTATAGTTTTCACAAATTTGAGTGAAAATGAATGTGGAGCAATGCAAACATGTGGTGGATGGGGGCGAATTGAGCGAATTCTTGAACAATCTCTCCCTTCAAAAACAAAACCCAGGAGAATTTTACATGGTCTGTAAATGCTATAAGACACCATGACAGCAAATTGAATAAATCAAGCTGTCAGAACCAACTACTGTAATTCTATTGACGTTATTTTGTCCCCCCTTGAGAGAGGGAGGGGGCCTCCCATCAACATTGTGAACCAACCACCCCCTTTCCTCCTTGACAAAAATATGAAAAAAAATTCCCAAAAAATCCAACTTAATCAAATAGGCCAGTATCATCAATCATAATCTACTAATTTTATGTTGGGTTTGTATCGAATTTTAAAAATAAGTGTACGACTATTATATAAATAAATCATAATCTGATACATTTAAATAAACTCATTCAATCTTTTAATCCGAATCTACTAATTTTATGTTGAGTTCATTACATACTTTCATAAATTAAAACACCCAAAATGATTTTGTTGAGTTGAACAGTTTAGTCATGACAACATATGCCTTCTCTTTGTCCACAATGCATACAAACTTGTTATTAGTTGGCCACATTTATGTTTGAACATTGGGCATAGATCCCCCTCACTTAATAGTGAGCTACCCATCTAAGGACAGCAGGACACATACCTTTATCGTTTGGTTAGACAGCAATGCCTCATTATAGGCCATTAATTTGTTTTTTTTTTTCCTCCCTATTTTTGCAATGACCAGTTAAATAGTTGCTGTGGTTGTACTGAATACTTTATAGATATATTGATGTGTGCAGGGCATGTACCCTTCTGATGGCGACTTATTAACAAGTTTGGGTACTTGGGGTTGCTTTTGAAGGGATTAAAATGCTCAAGAAAATAATAAAATATTTGTTGAGTTAATATTTTATCATTTAATTTTAATTAAATTTTGACTCTTATGAATTTAATAAATAATTCATAAATTTATATTTTTGGAAGAAAAAAAATTAACTAGAAAACAAATAAATGGTTGTTTTCATCTTGGCCTTTTTCTCCTAACATTGGGTATGATAGGGCGCTGTCGTATTAAATCGGTAAACGATATTGTTTTAGCAAAAATCAGAGGGTTAAGAACTTAAGCCAATCAAATTGATGGGAACCCCTCCCCTCGGGTGGGGCCCTAAACATTTGCTTTGCCAAATCTTCCACTAGTTGGGACTTTGAAAGCTTCACATATTTTCCACGAAAGCGACCGACCAAAAATCAGGGGCCACCTCTATTCTTAACAGAAAATAAGAAAAAAAAAATCTCGAATGGCTAATGAACTTGCTTGACTCGCAACCAATTTCATTTGCCTATGTTATTTACCATTTCTGACTAGTATGCTGATTATGACATTTATCCGACCCCCTAAAGTCATCATCATTGATCATACTCTTCTTTCTTTCTACGGCCCCATATTATTTTAATCGGCAGCTGACTGTCGGCCGCCGATCGTTGATTGCCGTATAGGGTGGTATTTTGTGGTTAGGTAAATACTATGACAATTGACATTGGTTTGAATCCTACAATAGGAGTTGTATGCCTGATTGGTGTAAAAGCTTGTTTGTGATTACGTTATATAACTTAAGAAGTACTTAAAAAGCTGTGCCTAGTAAAAGTTTGCAGGTTTGATAAAATATATATATATTTTTTCTTTTCTTTTTTTTTTTAACTTTCAAAATTGTCAAAATACACTTTTGGCAACATTTTTAAGCTTTTGTCGTTTTTTGACTTAAAAATTATATTTCTCAAATGCAATTCCAAGCGAGCAATAAACCACTTGGTTCTCATTGATGCTCTAGTGGGATGAGTTGGACTTGAAAGAGGATATGCGGTTCCTACCGTCTAGGGCCATTATGTGTGGCTCCCAGCCATTATGTGTGGCTCCCAGCAAATAAGTTAGTTATGCTTAGGTATAAATATATAATAGTCATAATTAGTGTCTCTTATTTGCCTTTTTTTATTAATAGACAAAAAATGTATATATATTTTGACTCATTTAATTAAACGAACCCTTCAACTCTCTCTCCCTCTTTTTTTTTTCTTTTTAAATTTTTGTAATATTATATTATTTATTAATAATTTTGTTTGAAGACCATGACTGAAAACAATTCAACACCCGTGTTTTTCATTGGAAGTCATATTTATAATTTATTGATTAATTGTGTTGGTATGGGAGATGGCCAACCGAATCGTCCACACTATCAATTTACAAACCATATTAATTTTGTGGTCCTGGATTTTGGTTTGCTTATTTTTCAAGTTAAGAACATCCTCGATCGTTTCATCTGATTGTTACACACAATTTCTAACGAAAATGAAAATGAAATTCTTTTGCAATGACATTTGTTTAAATGAGTAAAATGACATTAGTCACGCTCACGCAAATTCCACGAAATTTATTGCATTTATATATGATTTATGGTAACTTTTTTCTTACGTTGTTGTTTTCAGACACATTGGCAAATTTGGTCAGCAATGAAAGAAAGTTCAATTCCTCGATCTTCAACCTTCCGTCCAAATGATATAATTAAGAAGACTAATTTTGCAACACGGTATCATATTTAATTCAACTTCTTTAGATGCATTGTATCATTCTATCGAGTTTTTGACTTTTCTTTTCTTTTTTTTTTATTCAATCTATTAGGCTCATATATGTTTAAAATACACCTAATTTTCACATGTATTTTAATTGAAAAATTACACTTTACCCCTTAAAGTTTGGGACTACTTCCAATTCGACTTCGAAAGTTTTAATTTTTGTAATACACCCTTCCAAACTTTCAAATTTTCGACAATTTTGACCCCCCTTTTTTTTTCTCCAAAATGCCCTCATTCCAAGTTAAAAAAAAATTTAAGGGGTGGCCGGCCACTCTAGTTGGGACTGGGGGTGGCTTCAGCCACCTCAGACTAGCCACTCCTTAATTTTTTATTTTTAACTTGGGATAAGAGCATTTTGGGAAGAAAAAAAAAATCAAAATGGTCGAATTGTAAAAATTGAAAGTTTGGGGGATGCATTGCAAAAATTGAAATTTTAGAAGTCGAATTGAAAATCGCTCCAAACTTTAGGGGGATAAAGAATAATTTTTCCTATTTTAATTGAACATATGAGAATTATATATATTCTAAACACATATCAACTAGATTAAGTTTTAGAGGAAGCATATAATGTATAGAATTGCTGGAGCATCAAATTGCAAAGGTCCTGAAAATAATTAAAACAAAATATATATAATATGTGCAGTAATTATCCAATCACAAGTATGGATATAGGCAAAAATTGCATATGGGTAGGTAGGTGTACCTAAAGTATCCGGGTAATGGTAATATTATTATGATTGTACTTGATACCACAGTGTATATATACATCTGAATCTGATCATATGTGGTTGTATTGCAACTGGCATATTAAATCTGCATGTACCCATGTCAGGCCTTTTTCAGAATCCTCTAAACTAATTCAATGGTACTTGATAATTGTTTGTTTGTAATTTTTTTTTTTAATTTATTAATTTTAACTTGTGTTGTTTAACTTTATTGGAGCATCTAAATAAGATGGCTAACAAAGTGATTTACAGGATAGCGTTGATCGGTCACCCTAAATTACTAGCGAGTGGTCCGGCCGCATACCCAATCTTTGGTGTTGATCCTGTTGAATGTGGTTAATCATCATTAAAAAAAAAAAAAAAAAAATTAATATCAATTTTTATTTTATATTAATATTAATTTTTTAAAAAACTTTTAAGGTATTTAAGTAAATTTAGTTTATAAACTAAGCGTATTTTCATCATTTTACATTAAAAACAAGCATGCCTGTGTTAAAAATGTGCATTTTTCTGTTAGATTTAACAAGTTGGCTTAGTGAAAAGTTTTTTTTTTTTTTGCCAACGATTAGTAGTTAAAAGGGGTTGAGTTTGACAATTGGTAGTTGTAGAAACAACGTGTAAATGAATGATGGGAGATGTTAAATGTAATTAACCCTTAAAAAAGAAAACAAAAAGAAAACAAAACAAAACTAATAGTTAAAAAAGGTGTTGTAAATAAGCAGGGTCTCTCAAATACTTTCCCCATTTTGAACATGAATTATTTAGGAGAAGTGTTGAGAAGCCAAATAAATAAACTCAAAGAAATTTTTAAATTGACGTAGTAGACCATGAGAAATAGACAAGAGAGAAATAATTGCATTTTTTTTATTTAAAAACCCTTGCTACGTCAGTTTGAAATTTTTTTTAGATTCATTTGTTTAGCTCTCTAGCACTTTCCATTATTTAGTTAGATTTTTTTTTTTAATAAAAAAAACTTAATTTACCTCTTGATATTTCCTCACTTTTGTAATCATACCTTAAAGTTTAAAAGTTGTAATTTCAAGTTCCTATGTTTCAGTTTTTTTGCAATATTACCCTTACGGTTAGAGTTTAGGGTTAATTAGAAGGTCTGTACCACAAATTAATAAAAACACAAAACTACATTTAATTAACAATTTTTTAATTAAAAAAAAAAAAAAGAAGCTCTATGGTCATGGGTCACCTGAACGTTCTATTATTATTATTATTTAAAAAAAAATTTATTTTGGAGATTTATTAGAATTTATTAAAAAATCTGAAGACATTGCAGATTTTTAAAATATGATAACTCAAAGTTTACAACATTTAAAACTTTAAGAATATATAATTGTAAATTTTTTGTTGCAAATTTTTCTTTGATTTTTATAAATTGTTGGATACGATAATTAATTAACATGTGTACTGTGGTCGTACAAATGTCTACGCAATTCCACTGATATACAACGTTCTGCCTGGCGCATATAAATGAGCTAATTAATACGAAGGTAATACGTACGTGCACTCATCAAATTTTCTGGACACAGACAATCAGACATAGTGATACTGTGATAGAGTCGTAGACCATGCAAATTTTAATGAAGATCGGCGATAGACATTGTGAATATCTAAATTCAGATGACAACACCTTTTCAGTTATCATTTAAGCCAATTGTCGGTCAGATAACAAAAATAGTTTTTATTATTATTTTCATATAAATTAATGTTTTAGTTTTTTTTTTTTTTGATGTTTTAGTTTATAATTAGTTAACTATTTCTTTTTTAAAATGAATTATGTCAGATGGTGCAACAATGCTTGTTATAATGTTAAAGATATAACTCAAACATTATCTATGATATATACAATAGTCTCTCAAACTCTTATAAAACAATAGTTATGAAAAGTCATCGTCTCAAATGAATTTTGACGAATCATATCTCTATCCGTTTTCAGGTCCTGGTTTTTTTTTTTTTTTTTTAAAAAATCTTTGATATTAGTATTTTATCAATCGCAACCTCCTTTGATGCCTTTACCATAGTGACAATTATTTTTTATGCTTGATAATTCATCCATCATCGGTACATGGTTTGCTCCCAAAAAATGAATCGTAAGAAAACAAAACCCGATCAGAAACCAATTTTGTTATTCTTGAGGATTCGTGAAAACAAAACCTAAGAAAACGAATAAAACTTCACACTATAGATTGCCACTAAAGCTGATTTAGAGATGATACATTATTATTTAAAAACAACGAAAATACAATAACACAACCCTACACACCCTCATGTGTTCCAGGGCCACTGTCGGCTAGTCCCGCACCGTTAGAAAGCACACAAATGACCATTGACAAATGCGCCCTGATTGATCTACAGTGGAGGTGGGAAAAATGAAGGAGAAAGGGGGTGGGGATGAGGGAGTTGTAACTGCCTCCCCTAACTCTGTTATGCTCTTTATGCACTGGTCTTTTTTTAGGGTTTGAATTTGATGACTCTCAAGGCAATCTATAATTTGTTAATTTTTTTTTTGGGGAACAAATTGATAATTATGATTCCATCAAAGGAGATAAATCTAGAGCAAATTGCTCTAAGGTAACAATGCTTTGAATACATCCAGGGATTTCCTTCATCCAAACATATTTGCATCCTGCTTCACATGGCGGCTAGTCCAACTCCGCATCCTTCCTAGTATTAATTTGGCATCATCTACAATCTGGCCATAGGGTTTGAAATTTTCACCTTGGTCCTTGAGTGCTTGAACGACTTGTAAAGAATCGACCTCCATGATAACCTTAGTTAATTAATTAAGTGTACGCGACAAGTTAGTCAATAATTAATTAAATTGATAAGTCATATTTTTTGTGAAACTGTCCAATGCTCGTTGGTTTGCAGATTGTCTAATCCATTGGAAAAGGATTAGCTACTACTGGGATTAACTACCACTGAGAATATATTAGTTATTCATATACCTTTGTTTGGTTGTAACGTTGGAACAGATTATCTAATCATATTCTTTCGTTTGGTATAATGCAATATGTTGGTGAATTGAATCGTATTTTGATATTATTTCCTAAAATACCCTTATAATATGAATAAAATTTATATTATTAAGGACCTTTTTTTTTCTTCAAAACATAAACAATTATATTATATATATTTTTAATTATGTCATGGGATTTTTTTTTTTGGCAATTATGCTAGAAAATTAAAATTATTTATATATAAAAAAAAAACATAATCACCATATTTCATATTTTATATCGGTGATTTCCGTCTAAATGAAGAAAAAAAACTGAGAGAAGAAAAGCAAAACTGTGTGTGATTTGAAAAAAAAAAAAAAAAACTCAGAGAAGAGAACGAAAAAAAAAAGATTGAGAAAGAACAAAGAAAAAAAAACTCTGAGGGAAGAGAAAGAAAAAAAATTGAGAAAGAATGAAGAAAATATGAGAGAGAACGAAGAAGAAAAAAAAAAACTGAGAGAAGAAAAAAAAATCCAAGAAACACAATGAGAATGAAATAACCAAGAAAATAGAGATAAAAAAGAAGAGAGGAGAGAGAGATATCTTGCTTTAAGAGATGAAGAACGTTGCTTTGAGAGATGAATATCATGAGAGGTGTGAGAAACGTAGGGTTTTTTTGGGTAATTTTACACGATATTTTTAATCCCACAGGAAAGGATTAGCTAAGCCACTAAAAAATGAGTGACTTAACTAATCCTGTGTGTATAGGATTAGTAGTCCCATGGGAGTAACTACTCCCAGGAATAGCATGTTACCAAACAAAGGACTAGCTGTTAGCTAGTCAATCCAAAGGTCTAATCCACGAACCAAACGGGGCCTAAAAAAAATGTTTGAAAATTTATTTGTAATGCTAACATTATTAATGACATAAATGACATCATTTTAATCACATTTAATTAGGTTAATTAAAACGAGCGAACCACTCCCTCTCCCTCCATCATACACTAGACAAGTTGAGTGAAATTATAGAGCATAGCTTAGGCTATTGGTCCTCAAAAACCACCCACTAGGTCCCCCCACGCCATGTAATAAATTTTATATTATATATATATTTTAATTCAAATTTTATAATATAGTTGTATTTCTTTTGTGGGTACGATTAATGTTACAGTTTGAGGATTCGTTTACATTGATAATGGCGTAAGATATATGAAATTATGATTCATTAAGGCTCGGTTTACTTTGACATAAAATGATTTCCGTATTTTATGGTGTTTACCGTGACGTAAAATAGTGGTCAACGGAAAATATTTTTCTTTTGGCCGAAAATTCTTATTTAATTTCCGGAAAAATGGTTTACAGTTTTGAAAACCGTAAATCATTTTCCAACTTTTACCATCTCACTCTCAAATCAACGGACCCTTTCAAAACCCACCTAAGACCTCGCCGAGACTTACTCGGGACTTGCCCAGGACCCACTCGAGACCCTGCTATGACCTACCTAGGACCCGAGCAGGAATAAAATTGTCTCCTCTTGAGACAGGTTCTTTGCCACTCTGTTTGTGAGTATTTTTTTCTTGCGTTTGCCTATTGAAAAGGAGGTTTTTTCCTCTTGCCTTTTTTGTTTCTTATTTCTCTTCTTCGTATTTTTTTTTCTTATCGTTTCAGGGAAAATGATTTTTCTAAAATATTTTTCTAACGAAAACCATTTTACATGAAAGTAAACGGAGCCTAAATGGTAATCAATGTGTGAAGGGATTCTACTCCAAAGTAAAAGCAAAATAACCATCAAGGGTGGTAGTTAAATGGCTCAAGAAAATTTCTAAAGTGGTTGGGCATTTATTAGGGCGTGAGTTCGAATCTCCGCAATGGAAAATCCTTACATATACTTAATTAGTATTAGTCACATTGATTCTCATTGATGTCCGAATAGACTGACTTAATTAAAAAGTCAAAATTCCGAATGCATCCATGCATCTTGGAAACTAGTTTCTTATCTCTTTGCATATTTAAATTTGATTAATGTTTAGATGGATATGAGTAATGCTATGTATCATATTTTTATCCTACTATATTGACATAATAGTTATAACAACTTGTTTAATTAATTATTGTTAAAAACAATAATTAAATGTTTGTTGAGACTATCACATAAGCGTTGTGGGATAATTATGAAATAAAAATATAGTACATAATATTACTTATATGAATATACCATACTTCTATAATATATATATTTTTATTCAACTTTGTGACTGTGACACTGTCAATTAACCTTTAGATCAACTTGGTCTTGTGTTGATAGCAGTGACGGGTTTATAGGGGGACCAAGGATTGCCTTGGTCACTCCACAAGTCCCTAAAAAAAAAAAGAAAAAAAAGGTGTTAATATATATATTTATATTACATGCCATTGTCCTTGTCCCAAAAAAATTTACAAAAAAAATTTATATCTCAATTTCTTCTCATCGAACTTTTTAGATCTATCCCCGGCTGGTAGCTATGTGTACCACCGTGCCTTTCATCACTGACCCATCAATAGTTGAAGCAATAGCAGAATGGAAGGCTGTGAGTTTATGCCAGAACCCAAGTCTCCAATGGATTTCTTGGAGGGCAATGCGCTTGAAGTTGTGAACAATTTGAAACGAGAAGGTTCTTGCTGGAGTCAATATGGCCCAACTAAAAGACGATATGACCAACTAGTAGAAGATACATGAGTTATCCTCAACAGATTGCAGTTTTGGGCATGACATCATCTAAATCTAACCTCAAGAATCAAGATATTAAAGAGTTTGAAAAAGATGACATTGGGTGAGATTTTGATTGAAATAAAGGTTGTCTTTAATACTTTTTTTTTTTTCTTCTTTCCATTTGGTCACGTCGTCACGAAGAAATGTTTTAACATTCTAATGAACCTCGCGCCCATTGATTGTATCATCTAAAGATGTTTCGCAAAAAACAGCCACGTATTAAGAGGCATAATGTTCTTTTTTAACTCCACAAAAAAGGACATTTTTCCCTGGTCAGAAAACAGAGGATCGGCCAATCAGAACCCCACAGAAGCACGAATCCCATTCTCGTAAATATCTACCACCCAGATGGGCATTTATTATGTCAATCCTAATCCTCCTCACAGTAGGAGAGTGGGGCACACACTTTCGTCAGCTACAATTAGCCAATTAAACAATACTTAATATGGAAATTTTGTTGGAAACAAGCAACTTACGTTAATTGATTCGGTAGTATTAATCTTTTTTTTTTTTTTTTGAGGTAAAACAAGTAGATTAGAAGAACGTAATTGTGAAGTTTATTGTTAACTGTGAGTGATTGTTCCTGCAGTAAAGCTGTGGCGATTAAAATAATTATATATATTGTATGAGAGTGCGTTGGATTTTTCAAATTGTTAAATGGTGAAGAAATAGTTTTTAATATCTGTACCAAAAGCAAGGAAGGTGGAGAGAATCTAGAAATGCCCATTTCTTTTCATTACCTCAAAAACACAGAAATAAATTAGATTTTATATTTATATATAGAAGGAAAAAGAAATGCGTGTGTGTGAGAGAGAAGTGAAGAAAAAGCAGAGAATAAAAAGAGACCGGATGTTGACAAATATCATGTCACTGTTCTTAGAAGGTCGTTTGTTTGTGTGAAGATTTCTTATCTGGGATCTCTCTCTTTCTCTCTCTCTAAAGGAAGAAAAGGAAAAAACTCTTCTCTCTCCAAAAACTCCATTCTTTGAGAGAGAAAGAGACTGGCCCAGCAGATCGAAATCTCCTCCTTTTCTTCAATCTGGTGACGATCTAAGCTTCCTTCAACGGTGTTGCAAAAACACCCACTTTTTTGTTTGTTGAATAATTGTTGTTATCATTTTCTCTAGCTGCTTTGGTCTCAGTGGTGAGAGTCTGGGACTCTGAATTTTCCATGATGTGGAGTTTTCGTTGAATGATTCAATCCATGCGGGGTTCTTGAGGGGAGAGCTGATAAGAGGATGTGGGTCTGAGGTAAAAATTATTTTTTTACTTTCTTAGTAAATTGATTTATGGTTTCATTTTGCTTGATGATTTCGTTAATTGGGTTTTACTTTATTTTAATTATGCCTTTTGAAATTGTTAAATTGTTGCCTTTTTTATGGCTTGATTGTGCATTTGTTTTTGTGGTTTCACTGCAACTTATAAACTCCACTGATATTTCTTTTGATATTTAATTTGTGTTTTGTTTTGATTTTTTTTTTCTTAATTTTTTTTTTTTGAATTGGTTTGATGGCTGATTATAGTATTTGTTATGGTCCATTTGTCTTGTTAATATTTGCTTATATATGTTAATTTTAGGTTGTAACTTGGTAGGATCTGTTCTATTTAACTTATATTACTGATGTTAGATATTCGTCATCTCGATTATTAGCAAAGAGAACTTCGAACTTTCCATATCGATCTTAAGGCTTCTAAAAGATTCAGCGTACGGGGTTTTTTCTCCAAATTTTGGTCGGATTTTTGTGCGGCATGAAAAGCTTATGGTGATTACCGGCTGTCTTGGATTCTCTTCGCTAGCATATAATATTTTCCTTTTCGGCGTCTACTTCTAACTGCATTAGTGAAGGATTTTTTTTTTCTTCGTTACAAATCTTATTAAGACTTTTGAATTTGGATGCTTTATTAAAATGTTGTATTCATTTTTAGCTCAGTTAAGGGAAGGGTTATATGAGTATCCCTTTTCTACCATTGGTATCACGGGATTGTTCCCTTGAGTTGCTTGTGAGTTCTCCTAGTAAATTAGAAATGGAGATTCCTATGCCTAAGGAGCCTTATATTGGATTTAGTTAGAGATAATGGCTACTCTCAATCAGTATGGAATGTGAGGAAGGTAATGTAGTTGCTGTTCTGAAAACAAAGTGTCAGATAGCAGTTGAAGTGTTCAGCCAGGTCCATGAATATTTATAATTTGAGACTCTTAAGTAAGAACTGCATTAGTTTTGCTGAATTGTTTCTAAAGAAGGCTGCTGATCCTTATTTGTCGCACTGTCAAGCAGTCAATTATAGCAATGAATACTCTAGAGCGTCTAAAGACTTTTAATATAATTATAGCTTGCAGTAATAAACTCCTTGAGCAACTTGTCACTAATTTTTTTAGTTCTTGGAACATGCAGGGTTTATTTTAAATGATTTAAAGATGCATAGGTCCTCCTTTGCTTTCTTAGACCTGAAATGGAATTAGTGACAAGAGAAACTATAAGTTTTATTATCTATTAAAATCTTATTTCGTTGAATGAAATACAATCATACTTTCTAGGATTTTTTGTTGCTTCTTTCTGTTTCTTTTAGTGAGTGCTTTTTGGGGGGAGGGGTAATTTAAGGGTACTAATCCTATAAAGTAGGTTTTACAAGAACAGGCAACTATTGGGAGTCATGGTTTCAACATGGTTATAGTGAATGTGTTTGCTAGTGTTATTAACTAACTCATGTTTCTCTAAATAATTATTGTATCTGTGCATTCATGCTGCTCGGAATGCTTGCTTTTTAAGAGCCAATTTGTTTATATGGTAAGAAAGCCTATTAAAGTTTTTTCTTTGAAGGTGCAAGAACTTCTAACTTTTCATTTTTTCCCCCTCGATACTTATATGCAGTATATCAGATTGTAGATGCTCTTTAGGCTTCATAGAGCCATTTCCAGAGAGTGATTCTTGAATTTCTAGACTGGAAAGCCTTTACAATAACTTCCACTGTTAATTCATGTGCTAGGTCTATAAGGTCATGTGACTTCGGCAATAGAGGGAGAGTGTGGAATAACATAATCAAGGAGTTTTAGCGTGAAGAAGATTTAGGATATGAAATTAGTAAATAGAAATGGAACAAAGAAGCAAGCAATCAGCATTTAGCTTAACTAGGAAACCTGAAAATTTAAGACATTTATGAGGGAACATCTTTAAAAATACATTGGAAGGCTGGCAAATTTGAAGTGATAATATATGTGTAAAAAAATGTGATGCCTATTATTGTACAAAATGAGGATCTTGGTACCAAAACAAGCACGTTCTTGAACTTATGAGACCTTTAATGTTTCCACTTTCTGTAAAAATTGCCTAATGGCTCATTTCATTCCTGCCCTTGGAAAGTAATCTTAGCATGCTTTGCTGGTTGTAAATTTCCTTGTATGTATATAACTGTCATCCGTTTTTTTTTTCCTTTCTTAATAAAAACTAGGGCGAGCAGTCCTGCTAATTGGGAATCGTTGCATGAAACTAGATTCGCATTGTTATGACTATGATTGTTTTGTTTATGTGTTTCAGTGTTGATAAGTTCCTTCGTTGGTGTTCAGGAATGGGAACAAAAGTGCAGTGTAAAGGTTATCTGCCGGGCTATTACACAATGAGGGATCTTAACGAGAATTCTAACAGTTGTAGCTGGCCCTTGTATTATGGGGATAAAACCTTGGTAAATGGGCAGTATTATAATGATTTCTTGCCGAGGGCTGCCACAGATTCATATCCTGATTATGATAAGGATGTAGTGAAGCAGATGATGCTTGAGCATGAGGCAATATTCAAAAATCAGGTATTCAAATTTTCTTGGCCCTTTTAAATTCCTAGGGGTTCAATCAATTGGATTCTTAACAGATTAAGTTTATTTAGTTTTATTGGATACTTCTGATTTTTCTGCCTTCATCCAGGTGCATGAACTTCACCGCCTTTATAGAATACAGAGGGATTTGATGGATGAATTTAAAAGGAAAGAATTTCATAAAACCCGGATGCCCATTGAGTCATCATTGTCATCAAGTCCCTTAGCATCTCAAATTACGTCTGATGCTCGAAAATGGCATATCCCCAGTTTCCCTTTGGCAAACTCTGTTTGTGCTGGACCATCTGTTTCGGGTGTTGAGGACATTCATTCTACTTTGAGTTCTATAAAAGGAAACAGCGCACAAGGTGGTCCTTTTTTATCTCAAAATGGGGGTAATTCAAAGGATTTAGAGGTGCTGGACTCCAGACCCTCAAAGGTCAGGAGGAAAACGTTTGATCTTCAACTTCCAGCTGATGAATACATTGATACTGAAGAAGGGGATCAGATAAGCAAAGAAAATGTATCTGGCATGTCAAGTTATCATTGTAATAGAAATCATAAGGTTGGTCCTGAGAATGGTGTAAAGTTGTTTCCTATCGATGGTAGGAAGAGTGGTTTTCAAGGAGAGGCTTTGACATCTGATTCGTGTTTAGAGAGCAGAAATGGTTTGGCAGACTTGAATGAGCCTATTCAGATAGAAGAAACAAATGCTTCTGGATATGTTGATGTTCTGGGGCATCGTGCCCGTCACCTTGAGGTTCAAGGCCCCGATCTGTCTGCTAAACCAAACTCGCAGTTTCTAAGTTTGCAAAAGGAAATTTCACTCAACTCCCACAATGGAATTGATAATGGGACTTGGAATAGTCGGCACTTAGAGAACAATGGAAATGGAAAAGGGTGGTTTTCCCATATGCTTGAATCAGGTATGGTTTCTTCATCAAAATTCCTTATGTTGGTTCTGTTTGAATTCTGCATTTTTCTCTATTTTTTTTAAACGCATATGTCTGGTCAGCTTGCTTCATTGGGTTACAACCTTTTTTTTTTTTTTTTTCTGGCTGCCAATTTGTTTATAGGGCACAGTAAAAGCAACTTGAACTCAGCTTCTCAAGGTTTCCAACCAGAAATATCTTCCCAGCCAATGCAAGTTTTGCTTAACAAAGCTCATGAATCTTCTGCTTACTATGTAACTGATCAAAGCAAGATAGGATTGTGGAATGAAAGAACAGTTTGTGCTTTGGAAATGTCAGACAGAGGTCATGAAATCTCCAGTAATAAGCATTTGGGGTCAATTGTGGCCTCCCACAGTCCATATACTATTGCCCCGTCCTCTTGGTCTCACTCAGTTTCATCTTGGGAAAGACAAAGTAGTAGCTTAAGCCAGAAGTCAATATCAGTTCAAAAACAACCATGTTTGAACTCATCTGCTAATTTGAGTAAGAGTTCTCAGTCATCAGTGCAGAGCAATGGATTTTTTGGAGATGCTTGGCATCTTAAGAGCAATCCTAGTTGCGACCCAGCTTTTGGAAGTGAAGTGCCTAACAGAAATGGATTTTACCATGGGTCTTCATCGGGGTCCAAGGAACCAGTTCATCTCCCTTCAATCAGCTATGATTATTTGAACTCAAGTAATGATCAACAAAGAGCTCCTGACCACTTCTTCAATAATGGTATGATGAAGTACTTTAAGGGTTCAGATTGCATGGACATGAATTCTGTAAAAGATGAGAATGTGATTGCGGTGCTTTCTAACAGTTCATCCAACAAAGTAGCTTCACAGCAAGGTTTTGAGATGATAGATGGAGGACAGAAGCATGAAGAGCATCTTGCAGTCTTGCCATGGTTCAGACCTAAGCCTGCTTCTAAGAATCAGGCATCCAATGCAGGGAGAGTTTCAACTACAGAAGAGCCGAGTTTCTTGCAATTTTCAACAAAACAGTTTTCCAACAAAATTGAAAAGGAGAAGGGAACTAATGAAATTTTTACGCAGAATTTAAAATCGGATTCATGTTCAAATGATGTTGAAGTCAAGAGGACTGAAGGAGTAGCCTACCCGAGTAATAGAAAAATTCTTGGGTTTCCCATCTTTGAAAAGTCTCATATTTCTAAGAACGAGTCTTCTTCTTTTACCTCCCCCTCTGTGTCCCTTCCTCTCCCATCTGAAGGGGAAGTTGTGGAGAATAATGGGAAAAACAGAGTCCTTGATATAAACTTACCTTGTGAACCTGCAGTTCCTGACTTGGGCGATCAGATAACGGCAGAAGTTCTGGTTAAAGATAAGAAAACAGATGCAAATGTTTCCATTTTCAGACATAACATTGATCTGAATTCCAGTATAGGTGACGATGAAACATCCTTGGTACCTTCTATTCCTAGCACTAATGTGAAGATTACAGCAGGGATAGATTTAGAAGCCCCTGTTGTTGTTGAGGCTGAGGAGGATGTAATTCCTGGAGAAGCTGCAGAAAAGCAGCATGTGGCTCTTTTGCAGTCACCACAGCACAAAGCTGAGCACCCAGAGGATGATTTTATGATGGTAGCAGCAGAGGCAATAGTTTCCATCTCATCGACAAGTCTCCACAATCAGTTTGATGATACCACTAATTGCAATCCGTTAGAAGCTTCTGTGGACCGCCTTAATTGGTTTGTGGAGATAGTTTCCTCATGTGGAGATGATATTGAGAGCAAGTTTGACCTTGTTTTGAGAGTCAAAGATAGCGAGGATAATGAAGAAGAAGAAGAAGGGAGTGATTACTTTGAGTTCATGACATTAAAACTAATAGAGACAAAGGAAGAAGATTATATGCCTAAACCTCTGGTTCCAGAAAACTTAAAGCTGGAGGAAACTGGAGCCACTTTATTACCAAATCGTGCCCGGAAGGGCCAGGCAAGAAGAGGTAGGCAGCGAAGAGACTTCCAAAGAGACATCCTTCCAGGCCTTGCTTCTCTTTCAAGGCATGAGGTAACAGAGGATCTTCAGACATTTGGAGGGCTGATGCGAGCAACCGGTCATTTGTGGCATTCAGGATTGACAAGGAGGAGCTCTACTAGAAATGGTTGTGGAAGGGGCAGGCGGCGGTCAGTGGCGAGCTCCTCCCCCCCTGTGCCAGTAAACTCAGCTTGCACTCAGCTGATACAGCAGCTTAATAATGTTGAAGTGGGACTGGAGGATAGAAGCCTAACAGGGTGGGGGAAGACAACTAGACGCCCCCGCCGGCAGCGATGCCCTGCAGGTAATCATACATCTATCCCTTTAACCTGATTGTGGGAAGAGGCTTTGTATTCTTAATTTAGAATTTTATAGAGGGAAGTAAGGAGTTGTTTCTCTGGCATTGGGAAAGTGAGGTGGTTCTGAGCCATGGGGACGGACTGCCTTTTGTACATTTCTTAGTCCAAAATTTGGGCTTGCTTGATTATCTACCTTTGAGTGTTTACCAACTTTGTATTACCGTAAATAATGTTGTATGATTTGTTCCGGGATATATAATAGCATTCCTTCACTTGTGCGTGCAGTCCCTTGGGTCTTACTCTTAGCCAGGGTAGGGGTATTTTCTTCTTGTATATTTGCTTCATCTGATCGACCCACCGGCCGGAGTTTTATTAAAGATGACTAACTAGTGTAGAAATCACGATCGACCCGAGTGAAATGAACTCTTTCATCATAGTCTTTTGGTCCCTGATTTTCAGAAAATGAGAAGACGAATTCACTTCTGATAGACTTTCGGAAAATGGGTGTCCTGTGTAAATGAGGGTGGTTTCTTTCCTCACATGGCCATGGGACAATGATGCTTCAATTGAGGAACCAAACTCGATGGCCAACCAACTTTCACGCAGGTGAAATAATTGTGCGGGGCAGAGTGTAATTTAGAGTGGTGGTGACCCAGTCAGCTTGATCTCATCATTTATGTGAATGCATCGAGTTCCACTTTTCCGATTAATAATTCAAAGCAATACATCTTTTCCGCCAACATAATTAGAATACCTACACGGCTACATCCAATCCAAAACAATTGCTCTGACCCTATTTATTTTTATTCCTCCTGCATATTCATATAAATATTGAATGAAAAATTTAATATTTAGTAATTATTAACAACTGGCATTCATCTATGATTTTCACTAACCTTTTCCGCTTTCCTTGCCCTCTCTCTCTCTCTCTCTCTCTCT
Organism: Carpinus viminea; assembly: GCA_013348765.1. Classification (NCBI taxonomy): domain Eukaryota; kingdom Viridiplantae; phylum Streptophyta; class Magnoliopsida; order Fagales; family Betulaceae; genus Carpinus; species Carpinus viminea. The sequence goes on from CP054671.1 coordinate 6,054,732, forward strand.
GTGCCCATCAAAGCCACATAAATTATTCTGCAGATCTGCCATAAATGGTCGTCTGTGCAGCTGTGCTAATGATTTGGACTTATCAATCGGTGGTCGGACTATGTTTCCTCTGGACATAGAGACGAAGATCTGCAACAATTCCAATCTAAAAAATTTCCTTTTCCACTTGTCAAGATAGATAAATAAATTTTTACTATAAATCTGAATAAAAAATGATTAAAAATCCCAAAATCAGGGTCGGGCCCAGGTAGGCCAGATGTTGTGGGTGGGTTGTTTGTTTCTCAAAAAGCGGCTTTAACTTCGTTGTCTGTCCTTTTGCGTAGCCATTGGAAGCTTTTAGCTAATAAACTTTGTCTACCTCGGCTCAGGTGAACCAACATTCATTTCTTTATTTAATAGGTAATATAAAAAAAACGAGAGGAGAGCGCGTGGACGCACGCGAGTTGTGAGGGCGGGTGGGGGAGAGGGGGGGGACAGTGGACAGAAGAGGAGAAGATCTTTCTTTTTGTACGCTGTGGTGAGGGTGCAGATGCGTGGTGGTGTCGGTGTCCCAGTTGATTTGTCGTACAGTGGTCATAGTCAATAAGTCTCCTTTTAGATACTCCTCCAACCAATCGCATTTCACAACAACTCCCCTTTGCTTTCTTTTTCCTTCGTCATGCAAAAAAGCAACCCCCCACTCCACTTTTCAGTGCTGCCTCCCCACCCTACTTATCTGTCCTTTTCTCCGACTTCTTCTTCTTATTATTATTAGCTTTTTTTACCTTATTTATTTATTTATTTTTTCTTTTACCTTTGTACCCTACTACCATTAATTAATTGCAACTTGGGCCCTTCCTTCACAATTTTTTTTTTTGCATCCCTAGATCTTCTTGTACGCATATCTACTTTGTAAGAGTATTTACAGTAGTCTTTTAAATTTGGTTTTTTAAAATAATCAAAAATATATTTTTTATTATTTTAACAGCTTACCTTTTTAGAACACACTTTTCAGTTTCTTTACTTTAACAATTCACTTTTGCTATTTGATTAAAATATTATTTTTCTCTTTCATTCTTTACTTTATTTTTCATTAAAAGGAGAGAGAAAAAGAAAAAGGAAAAATGTGGAGAGAGAAAATAAAATTGTTTAAAACTTTAAAGAATAGAGAGTGAATAGTAATTATTAACTTTGAATAAATACTGTTCACAATGTTAACTTTTTTGTTAAAATGAAGAGGCTGAAAAATGAGGTTTTTAGCTCTTTTATTAAATTGACTTTTCAAACTAACAAAAAAATGGATTTGAAGAGACTGCAGTGAGTACTCTAACCTAGCTTGTACGTACTTGAAGTTGAGAAACTTGAGATTGAGATCATCCCACAATATGTGGTCAACATGTACCCTTGAAATAAATGTCGTTTGGCAAATTACAGTACGTTTCCTAACCTCCTACTACAAGGCATTGTTCACCATTTAAAAATATATATATAAATGGTTGATATGGAAAAATAAAAAGTGGAAAAGTGAAAAAATTTGTTTTATAGTGATTTTTTTATTTGAATAGTAAATAATGTGATATAAAAAGTAAATGATTTGATATGTTTTTTTTTTTTGAAAAAAATAAGGTAAATAGTGTGGTACAATGTGGGGAGATGTGAGGGGATGAGGGAGAGTTTAACAAACAAAGCCTATAAAATTTCACAAGTATAAAACTTTTACATAATTGAGCATATAGCTTTTAGAAGTCATAGCAAAAAACTTTGAAGGTTACAAAGTCATAAAAATGACTTTAAACTTCCGCTAACTTATGTACAATTACATTTAAGGAATATATCTGTTTCGTGCAGACTAAATGTAAGAATTGAGTAGTCAAAATATAAAAACAAAAATAATTTTTATCACTTATGCATACTTTATAGTCCTATTCTTTCTTTGCATTTATATATACATATAATCATTCAATTAAGTTTATTAAATTGACATGTATGCATAATGACACATGTAATTTAAAAATATTCACAAATTTTGGATAGCTGGCAAAGGTTGTCTTATATTTGCTACCGGAATTATTAACAATTTAGACAATAAATTGCCGAAAATTCATATCCGAATTTGGTTAAGGTTGGCCTAAAACGAATATGTACGCTAAACATTGGTGCCCAATAGAATTAGGGTTGGAAAGGGCGTTTTCTTTACATTCTCGTTGGCATACTAACAAATAGGGAAGGAATGGCGGGAGCGCTACTGCTTTGCTTCTCCTGCAAACCCAGATGACCAAAACAGACCATGAAACTTGTTTCCACCTTACGTACACACTTCCCTCTTACCAAAAAGCCTTACCTTCCATGGCGGACTCTCACGTATGCAACCCATCAACAACCCTTAGAATCTCAGGAGCTCGCTCTGGCTCAGACCATAGCTTCTATGGACTCCATTTCTTCAAACCCCTGTTTTTCTCTTCTGGGTTTCTGCAGAAACATCGATTCTCTCAAGATAATCCACGGCTTGCTCATCGTAAACGGCCTCACCGGTGAACTTCTGTACAATACGAAGTTGGTTAGCATGTATGGTTCGTTTGGGCGCGTTGAGTATGCCCGCTTGGTTTTTGATAGGATAGAAAACCCAGATTTTTATTCATGGAAGGTGATGATCAGGTGGTACTTTCTGAATGATTTGTATTCGGAGGTTATTCGGTTCTATACCCGTAAGAGAATATGCGTTAGAGAGTGCGACAATGGTGTATTTTCAATTGTGTTGAAGGCGTGTTGTGAACTGCGCGATATTGATGATGGGAGGAAGGTGCATTGCCAGATTGTTAAGGCGGGGGGCCCCGATAATTTTGTGTTGGTGAATCTTGTTAACATGTATGCGAAATGCAGAGACATTGGGAGTTCTCGTGAGGTGTTCGATGAAATTCTTGATAGAGATGTGGTTTCATGGACATCAATGATTGTGGGGTATGTGCAGAATGGCTGTCCCATAGAAGGGTTGGTTTTGTTTAACAGAATGAGAGAAGGGTTAGTTAAAGAAAACCAGTTTACTGTACAGAGCTTAGTCACTGCCTGTAAAAATTTACGTGCTTTACATCAGGGGAAGTGGCTTCATGGGTATCTGATTAAGAGGGTTTTTGAATTTAATCAGTTCTTGTCGTCAGCACTTCTAGACATGTATGTTAAGTGTGGGGATGTTAGAGATGCCCGTTCTGTCTTTGATGAGTTTTCTGGTATTGATCTTGTCTCATGGACAGCAATGATTGTTGGATACGCGCAGAATGACCAGCCCAATGAGGCATTAAAGTTGTTTATCGATAAGAAGTGGGTTGATATATTGCCAAATTATGTTACGACTACTAGTGTGCTTTCGGCATGCTCACAGTTACGCAATTCAGATATGGGACGGTCAGTTCATGGTCTGGGGATTAAGCTTGGGTTAGGAGAACCTTCGGTGAGCAATGCTCTTATAGATATGTATGCAAAATGTCATATGATCAGAGATGCTAGTTATATATTTGAAACAGTTTTAGACAAGAGTGAGATTGCTTGGAATTCAATTATGTCTGGCCATTTACCAATTGGTCATGCATATGAAGCTCTTGAACTCTTTAATCGAATGATATCAGATTCTGTCTCACCTGATGCATTCACACTTGCTACTGTTCTCTCAGCTTGTGCTTCCGTTGGTGCTCTTCGAGTCGGTTCTTCACTCCATGCTTTCTCTATGAAGGAGGGCATACTATCATCCAGTGTCTATGTTGGCACTGCACTTCTTAATTTGTATGCCAAATGTGGGGATGTGAAGTCTGCTCGTATAGTTTTTGATGGGATGGGAGAGAAGAACACTATCACGTGGAGTGCAATTATTGGTGGTTATGGAATGCAAGGGGATGGTAGTGGTTCCCTTGCACTTTTCAGCGAGATGTTGAAAGAAAAATTAGCGCCCAACGAAGTAATTTTCACTACTGTATTATCAGCATGTAGCCATACAGGGATGATTGGGGAGGGATGGAGGTGTTTCAACTTGATGTGCCAGGACTTTAACTTTGTCCCTTCGATGAAGCATTATGCATGTATGGTAGATCTATTATCTCGTGCTGGCAGACTTGAAGAAGCCTTGGACTTCATTGAGAATATGCCTGTACAGCCAGATGTTAGTTTGATTGGATCTTTTCTCCATGGATGCGGACTCCATGCAAGGTTGGATCTTGGAGAAGTGGCAATCCGGAAAATGCTGCAGTTACATCCTAATGAAGCTAGTTACTATGTACTCATGTGTAACTTGTATGCCTCAGATGGAAGATGGAGCCAGGTTAATCAGGTGAGGGAGCTGATGAAGCAAAGAGGATTGAGCAAGTCCCCTGGGTGTAGCCTAGTGGAGATGGATATTATTGATGATATCTCACCTGCCAAAGTGGCATCTCTTCCGTAGTTCCTCCAACCCAGTTTATTGTGGTGGGGTGATTGAGGAAAAGGCCTATGAATGAGTAAATTGTATATTTTCATCTTCAATTATAGGATTATTGGCAATTTAAAGCTTACATTTTATTTGGTAGGGACTAGGGAGGATGGAAAATGTAAGAGAGAGAATAGAATAAGAGGAAAACAAAAATTATGCACATAACATGAAATCATGAGACTCTGTTGAGGCAAGAGGTTCATCATATTACGTTTTGTACCGTGCACATAATAATGGCACTAATTATTGAGAGCCAAAATATTATGTCATCCACTATTTTTTTTGCCCCACTAATTGATCCCAATGTTCATCACATAAATATAAATATGCTATTCTTTCAAATCTTCACTGCTGAAGATTTGTCTGATTTGAAGACTTCAAGATTTTTCTATTGAAGATTTTCTTCAAGATTTTCAACACTTTCCCAAGATTTTCCTAAGATTTTGCTCAAGATTTTCAAGATTTCAAACTACTTTGAAGACTTGACTGCCAACAATTTAGTCCTGCAGAGATTCAAGATTTTCATATTTCACTGTTCACCATCACTGTTCATCTGCGAGAATGTGCTTTTATTTTGAATGTTTTTTGAAGAGTCTATAAAAGGAGCTATCCCCTACCATTGTAAGGCAGACGTTTTCATACCCTGAATCTTTTGCCAACTTTTCTTCATTTCTTCCAACTTTTGTAATTTCCCACTTAGTTTCTAATTTCCCTAGTTCATTTTCTTCTTCTACTTTTGTAAGTGTGTTTCTAACATTTCAATAATATTTCCAGTTTATCTAATCTATCTTCAGTTACTTTTTTATTATTATTTGCATACCAACATATTGGACGATTCTATTGCTTTTCATTATTGCATACCGCTAGATTGGATAATTCTACTGCTTTCTTTACATTATTGCATACTGCGCTTCCACCCTCCCTCCATATATATATATGCTATTTATTTATTTATTTATTTTATTTTGACATGCCCACACAAGGGTAGGGGAATGAGGGATTCAAATTTGTGACCTCTGCTTTATAAGACGTGATTCACAGTCGATTGAGCTACCACTTAAAGACATATATGCTATTTATTGAGTGGTGATTTGCCCTAGTATTTCATGACACAATAGTTTTAAGTTTATTCAATGTGGACATAATATGAATTATAACGGAATATTAATTGAAAATAACTCTCTCTCTCTTTTTTTTCCTTTTTTTTAAAAAAAATTTGAAGGAGTTTGGGAAATAATGATATAAACAAAAAAATATAATCAAGTAAAAGATATTGTTTGGAAATAGAAGACTATTTGTAAGAAAAAGAAACTAAGAAAATAGAGTATGGAAGGACAAGAGATGGGTAAGTTAGTGGAAAGTTTACTACCAAGGAGGGTTTACCCCTCCTTTTGCTACTGTTTTTGACAATCTTGTCAAGTTTTATCCAGCAACTAGAAGCATTAATTTTCTATTTTGCTTTCCTTCAAACTTCTTATTGTGGTCTCTAAGAGATAATTCAATCGATTGTGAACTACACCTTATAAAAAGGAGGTTATTAGTTTGAATCCTCTATTCTCCTTCCCATATGTGAACATGTAAAAAAAACAAAAAAAAAAATTCTCCTTGTGAACTATAAGATCATCTTCCTTAGAGAATATTAGGTACTGAACAATCATATTGTACACCATACCCTTGTTCGACGGCCAAAGTCGACAAATTTTCTGAAATCCTGTAAATTTCATTCGTTTGCAAATGAGAAGTATCTCCAGCTCCAAATGTGTAGATTCTTTTGTCAAGTTCAATTGTACTCCATCCAGGAACCTTCGTTAGACCTATTCCTTTCATCATTGATCTCACTTTCCCAAATTCATTCCAGTCTCCTCCTTCTGCGTATATATTAGACAATAAAGTGAAGTATCCAGTATCATCTGTACGAATGTCTAAAAGGTCTCCTTCAATGCTTCTAATCATATCCATCCTCCGATGAATTCGACACCCATTAAGTAGAGCACCCCATATGCTAGCATCTACAGGAAATTGCATTGATTTAATAATTTCATAGGCTCCATTGAGATCACCAGCTCGGCTCAGAAGGTCAACTACACTAGAAAAATGTTCTGTATTGGGCTCGATCCCAAAATTCTTCATTGAGCTAAAATATGAACTACCTACTTCCACAGATCCTGCATGACTGCAAGCTGATAGAATATTCATGAAGATAACTTCATTTGGTTGTATTCCGGAATCCACCATCTGATTGAATAGTGAGATGGCAGCATTGATCTGACCGTGTATTCCATAACCAGCAATCATGGTACTCCACGAAACCACGCTCCTCTCTGACATGCTATCAAAAACTCCTTGGGCTACATGAAGGTCTCCACACTTGGCATACATATCAGTTAGAGCTGTATCTACATAAAGATCTTTTTTCACACCGCAGGTAATAAGTTTGTGGTGAACCCATTTTCCCTTTTCTAAATGACCCAGATGGGAGCAAGCTTGAATTGCACTTAAGAAGGTCACTTCATTCATCTCAGTGCCATTCAAATACATTTTATCAAATAGCCTGATTGCTCCTACTGCATTCCCATTCTGAGAAAACCCACAAATCATAGAATTCCAAGTTACAAGACTTCTCTGGTTAATCTTTTCAAATATCATGTATGCGGAATCCACAAAGCCACACTTGGAGTACATGTCGATTAGCGAATTCTGTACAAACTCATCCATAATGCCTCTTTTGATAACATGGCCATGAATCTGATATCCAAGCTGTATTGAACCCACATTTCCACAAGCTGAAAGAGAACTTGACAGGCTATATGAATCTGGCATCAGTCTGTGAGTCTGTATCTGCACAAATAGTGATAATGCCTCCTTCAACAACCCTTTCTGAGCATAAAGCGAGATAAGCGTATTCCATGATACAATATTTCTCTGCCCAAGTGCATGAAGAACCCCCTCGCAATTATTTAGTTTTCCACACTCGGCATATAATTCTATTAAAGTTGGCCCTAAAAAATCAAGTTCAGCATCTACAGCTTTTCTAATAACAAAGCAATGAACTGACTTCCCTTCTCTAAGCAAGCCTAACCTAGCACAAGAACGTATGATCCTCATCATGGTTACTGAATTAGGTTCCGCTTTAGACCCTTGCATCTCAACAAAAACATCTATTGCTTCTCGGAAGAGACCATTTTGGTTGTAGCATGTAATCATTGCATTCCAAGAAGCTGTATGCCGGTGAGCGACATTTTGGAAGATCCTCTCTGCACTACGCAAGTCACCACATTCATTATACATTACAACCAGGTCAGAATCTAAAGACCCATCACTTTTAATTATCCTTGTCACAACTTGACCATGAACCGCCCTCGCTTGTCTCAGAAAACCCAAGTCACCACAAGCCTTGGCTAAACAAAGCATTGTCACTGAATCTGGTTCAACACCTTGAGAGACCATCCTACGGAACAAATCCAAGCCTTCACTTGTGTATCCATTCTCAACATAACATGATATAATTGAACTCCACAAAACCACATCTTTAATCAGCATTCCATCGAATATCATTCGTGCATCATCTAAGCAGCCCATTTCGCCATACACTTTAAGCAATGAAGTTTCAACAATAGCATCAGTATCAAACCCACATTTGAATATCCTCCCATGCACCTTCCTACCAATACCCAGATCACCAAAACCCGAACAAGCTCTCAAAATGGAAGGATATATAAAGCTATTGACCTGGACTTGATAGTACAGCATTTTATGGTACAGTGCAATTGATTCTTCAAAGAAGTGGTTCCAAACATAACACTTAATAAGTACACCCCACATGAATGAATCTGGGCTAGGGAAGGTTTCAAAGACAAGTCTTGAAGATTGGAGAGTGCCCATTTGGGCATAAGATTCAACGAGTTTGGTGGAAGCAAGTGGGTCTTTGTGGAGGCCAGTGACAAAGAGATGGGCGTGGAGTTGGGTTAGTGTTCTTAACATGGTGCAGCACCTGAACAAGGGCATGTAGAGCGTCATTATTCTTGGTTTTGAACAATTTAACAGGGTTATTTATAGACTCTAGGTGAAGTCAAGTTCAGGCGAAGAGAAGGAGTTTTCTTCCTTTCCGCTGTGTGGATTGAGCATGGAACAATACGAACCCCGTTTTTGGAAAGGAGGTTGGTTAGTGCATCGGTACCAGGGGCAGAAGTGTAAAAGTGCCACCATATACTACCATATAGTCAGAAAGAGAGAGAGAGAGAGAGAGAGAGAGTGAGAGAGAGAGAGGAGGGGAAGAAGAAGAAGAACATGTAGTTATCCTCGGTCCCTCGGCATCTATTTCATGCATGTAGTTGATAGTTTGTTTGCTTTCTGTGCATTTTCCACATTAAATTCAGAGTAGGGTAGTTCATCACCATATATCACCATCACCAAAATCTAATCCGGATTCTCAGCAATTTTTCAATTCAGATTATTACTTTATAAAACCCACTTTATTATTACTTTATAAAACCAAAGTAATACCCGCTTTACTCCAATAAGTGAGTGCGCTAACCAAAACTTGTTTGGTCATGTAAACCCTATGAGAATTCTTTCATATCTGACAACAAAACTGTCCTCAAATCTTGTTACTTACATCCCACTATTAGTTGCAAAATTACAAGCCAACTTAAACATCTTGTTAAAATGGATAGTTTCTTGAAAATATAGAATAGTTTCCAACCGTCGAGGGAAAAGCCTGGCCATCTGAGCTACTTGGAACAATAAAATTGTTTAGAAACAGGTGAAATTTCTACAATTTCAGTAAGAGAGAACTTCCACAATCGCTTTGTAAATCAAATTTGCCGCCATAAGAGTTTGCTGAGAACAATACAATCTATCCAAAGGCGTAAATAAGATGATTTTCAATGGAAGAGTTAAATTTTTATTTTTATTTTTTTTAATGTAAAATAATTTCTTAAAACTTAATTTATCTAGTTTAGCTAATAACTTTTTAATGGTCTTCTACATCCAATTAGTTATATTTTTATCTATATCATTTAATTTTTATTTTTTATAATGATTGTATTTTTCTTAAATATCTTATTTTTTAATTTTTGAAAAAATAAAGTAATGTGTAAAGAGAAATAATAGGAGAAATTTTTTTCAAAAAATGAGATGTGAAAAGGAAATAGTAGGAGAAAATTTTAAAAAAAAAAAAGAAAATAGGTAAGAGAAACAATAAAAAAAACATGGGACAAAAATTTTTTGGAGAGATAGTGGAAGAAAAAAAAACGTGAAATTTTTTTTAAAATAACTCTTTGAATAGTGCTGCTATATATAGCTTTTTTTTTTTTTAACTCATTTAATAAAATATTTATTCTACATTTTTTTAGCTTCTTCATTGTAAATGATATTTTATCAATTTAAAGAACTATTTTAGATAAAAATGACATTTAATTCCTCCATTGCAATGCTCTAAACTGGATAGATGTGAACCAGGAGATTATATATATACAATGTACAGCGCCTCCCAGGAAGCCAAAAGAATTCTACAAGTAAATGGATTACAGTTGATCATATCTAAAGAGATTATAACAGTCAAATAAACTTTCAGATAACGACTGCGACCCAAATTACCAAGTGCCACATGGTAATTCTACTCCTAAAAGCTTAAATGTACATTCATTAAGCATCACCATCTGGCTTCTCATCTTCTGAATCAAGGGTACTTCATGCCGGGGCCTATTGTATTTCTCACGCAGCTGCTTGATTGGGATGAAATCTCCAGCCCCGTCCACCCCATAGAATAAAAAGGAAATATAGGGATGATCAAACCTGCCCTGTACATGGTTAAGAGCAGCAGAAACACAATCAAGCAACATAGCACAGGAAGGGGTAATCATGTTATTCAGGGCAATTCTACACACGCATTTAAAATAAGAAAAAGGGACAATCACCATGTCTGGTTGATCAGGGGCTAATAGATTCTCCTCAGGAACTGCAACAAGGAAAACCATTCATGTGTTTGTCAGGAAATTTGAAAGGCAACCAGCAAAACCCCACAAAACAAACACTCAACCACCGCAACAATGCGCTCAAAAAAACCAATTTTAAAGAGTAATTGAATCAAGCAATTGTAAATTACCATACGCCACAAGTAGATTGGGGTCTGCATGTACATCAACCAAAACCTGGAAAACAATAAAAAAAATATTATTGGAAATAATTATTTGCACCATGGCTCCTCATTCAACTAACAAATAAAATGAGGTGAAAGAAAATAGAAACTGAAAACAGTAAAAGGAAAAGAAATATGTTCAATTAACAAATTTAGGGCCAGTTACATTGAAATGCACCAGTGGATCCAAAATAGTGGAAAATGAGAATCAGTCAATGTATTACACATTACTTTTTCTGCAGCCCCACATCCTTGTATGAGTTAATGTAACAAACATAAGAAAGAAACTCATTTTCATATGATATCAGAAAGATATATTCATTTCTAAGATGGGCCAACCATAGTGGAAAAAGGCCAGGTAATTAAAATTCATGAGGTTAATCATGTTTAGGAATTAAAAACAAGTCTACAAATATTGTGGACTATGAAATAAACCTTCAATTCAAACATTGAATTTTTTAAAAAATTGATACAGTGGTTAAACCTGATAAAATGACTGATTAGAACCCCGACTCAACTTTTCAACTTGAGCAATCTCCATCCATGAACTTGATTCACAGCACATAGGATCCATTCCACAAATTACAGCACAATAGCCTGAAGATGTAAGATGAGTCCTTAGTAACAAAAACCAGTAGGGGAGGGTAAGAAGGAAGATAACATTCACTCATCAGAATGTGAGGAGCCAACTCCTGATTCTACTGATTTCACTTTGATTCTTTTGGGTTTCTCCACCGTTTACAGATACTAAGGCAGCTAATATAATTTCCTTGTAAAGGCTCCATAATCATAACAGTCTTAAAACTATATCTGCTCACATCAAGGTTACAACCAAGAAAAAGAAGAAAAAAAAAATCACATTTTACTCCAAGATTGACCCTTATATGGAATCAAACTAAAGAAATCTGAAATAATACAGTAAATGGCATTATAGTTTTATACCAAAGATTTTGTGTCTCACTTTCTGCCCCAAACGAAATGAATATTGTACATTTTCATATGCCAGAGCGTTAACTGATGCTGCCAAGGACTCTGACTCAAGTTCGGAAATTTCATCCCGTAAGTCAGCCGCCAAAGCATAATTCTCACTCTCAATTGCGTGCTGCAGGTCTGCGCTGCAAGGAAAGAAGCAGAAGATGGTCTAATTTAATCTACAAGATGACACACCATGCAGCAAGACAAAGAGGACAAACAGATTGGAAAGATATCAGATATAATAGTATCTTTATTTACAGAATCACTTAAATCAAACCTTTAGCAGATGCTAGATTAAGAAAAGCAGGACTCACCGTAGACGTATGATACTTATAGCCTTATCTTGAACTTTGCTCTTTGAAGATGATCCCCTTTTTGCTTCTTGCTGTCTCATGACCTCTGCTTCTACCTTCCAAGAGAAAGACTTAATAAGAAGGTCGAAATTCACTTGATGCACTGATTACAAGGAAGCTTCTACACATGGACATGGAACAAATTAGTGCAGGCAAACATACTCATACTCATGGTGTCAAACTCTGCAACTCCAAAAGGTCAAAATGCAACAATCCTCTTTAACCACTCAATAATAGTTCAAATTCCTATCATCAAAATGAATAACTGCATGCATTTTCATATAGCCAATAGTTTATAAAAACTGTATGAACTTCAAACAAAAATTACTTGAGAAACTATTGAACAACTTCTGAACAAGTCTTTAAAACAGGTAATTGATTGATATAACATCCTTATGATATCTACATATAAGCAGGATAGAGAGGACTAACCTCAGTAAGCTTGTTTCTCAGTTGTTGAGCGGTTTCATACTGCTCCAAATTTAAAGCATGCTGCCATACATGGACCAAACCAGGAAAAAAAAAAAAAAAAACTAAACTTGTTGGAAGGATTAAACTAAGAGATATGCTAAATCGCATTAACACTATAACAATTAAAACCAAAAAAACAGCCTGTTAAACCTGTACTCTAGTGGCCAAGTCAAGCTGGAAGAAGAAGATCAATATATCCTCATTAGCACTCTCACTACGTTCTGAGCTAGCATCCAACCCCTGGCCACCTCCTTTAAACAGCCATCCAGCATCAACCCTTAAATTTCTGTGCCTTAATATATTGGGATTACCAATTAAGAATAGACTCTGCACGTACTGAGGCCAGATGTAATGCCTAACAGTAGCAGAGGTTATCGGAGTTTTCTTCATTAGCTTGTAATGCTTCCTCCATGAAGCGATTGATCCATAAACCCCACTCTTTCCAGAGGTAGCAAGAGTGCTTAATGAAAGACCTTGCACCATTTCTACCATGCAATGATGTACCCTTTTTTCCCAGAAAACTAATCTATCTTTTCCACTCTTGCATACAATGACAGCTGCATCTACAGTTGGAAAAAATGGCCTATATAGAGTCAATCTATGTAGGTAGGCCACTATTGGAACATCCAATCAAAACTGAAAACATGAATTTTGAATCTAAATTCCACTGAAGCAACCTAGAATCACGTCACCCAATAATACAAACATTAAAATTAAATAATTAATGGGAATGAATTAGGCAACTTTAAAAATCAGTAATAGTACGTCAGATGCAACTTCGAAGTAAGGATTTGTTCATTTTTGGTTATGCTTCTCTCCTTCACCGTTTCATTGCTTAATAGAACAATTTGTATTATGCTAAAAGATAGTTTGTTCTGTTTTCTTGAAACACCTTTCATTTCTTATTCAACTGGGAAATAGCTAACTCACACACACTATACTATAAGGCATCAATTTTCTCAACCAAACCAAAACTCAATATCATATACATAATGCATCCCATATTAGGGGGTTTAGGTCATCAACAATTTTGTAGACTATCAAATAAATCCACAGTAAGTGCATTTCAAAAATTACCGGAGCAACCCTAAAACCATTTAAGAAGCAATTATCTCAAGTGTTTCTAGTAATACTATTCTATCACCATTTTAACCAGAGAATATAATAGAATTTGCACAACACCACTGTCATGGAAGGACTAGAATATTTTCCAGCATGTTGGAGCGTTTTCAGGACCAAGGATTTGCTACCTCAGCGATTTTCTTCGTGGCAAAACCGAGGGAACCCTACTGCACGGCAGCTTCGTTCTTCTAGGTTCTGACGAACCAGTGTGTGTGAGAGGTATGAGAGAGGGAGGAGATAAGGAAGGAGAGAGAGATAGAGGTAGAGGTAGAGGCTCTCAGAGAGAAGTGAGAGAGTGGAGGAAGAAGATCCCAGGAAAATTATGTATACCCGTGGCATTATGCGAGTGAACGATGGCATATTTGTAAATAAGTGTAAAATAAAATAAAGCACATTAGGGGGATATTTTCTTCAGAGAAATGGTAGGTATTCTTTTAGTATTATTTTAGTGTCCTTTTATTTGTAATATGATTTTTTAAATCACAGTTTAATTTGATAGGAAAAAATATAAAAAGCTTCCCTAACTATCAGCCATTACAATATAGTTCTTCAATGTTTAAAAAGTAATAAAATAGCCTTCAAACTATCAAAATATAACAAAAAGACTATTTATTTTTTATATTCCTATAATACCCCTATTCATTTAACAAATAGAATAATAAAGTAATTGTAAAAAAATCCAAAAATGAAAATAAAAATTAATGAGCAGATATTTATTTATTCCAAAAAATATTTTTTTTGGTATTTATTAGCCCATTGAATTTTTTTTTTTGTATTTTTAAAAAATTGTTTAGTTTTTTTTACAATTATTTTATTATTTTATTTGTTAAAAGAATATAGGTATTATAGGAATATATATAAAAAAAAAGTGACATTTTTGTTATATTTTGGTAGTTTGGGTGACTACTTTATTATTTTTTGAACATTGATAAGCTATAATGTAAATGGCTGATAGTTTGAGAGGCTTTTTTTTTAATATTTTTCTCAATTTGATATTATCATTATTGACTTTTAGAATTTGTTTGGGATTGCGTTTGAGAAATAGAACTTTTAAGTCAAAAAGAGTTTTTGGGCAAAAGCTTCATTCTCAAGCTTTTGTCAAATTTGCTTTTTGGCCATTTTTAGGCTTTTTGGACATTTAAAAGCGCTTTTATTTTTTTTACCAAATGAGTTTTTTTCTTTATTTTTCAAACGGAATTTTTGAGTGTTAAAAGTACTTTTAAGCTTCTTAAACACAATCCTAAATAGGCTTTTAATTTATTGATAATTTTAAAAATTATATTACAGTTAAGAGGACACCAGAAGAGCACATAACATTTTCCTTTTCTCCCCCACCATATCACAGCTAGTCAGCCAGTCTAATTCATTTGAATCAGATAATATCTAGTTATTATATCGAGAATATTTTTATCATCTTTAAAAAAAAAAAAAAAACAAAAACGATTCTAACATATTTGATTTACGTTGGGTTAAAAAAGGGCCCAATCAAGTAAAAAAGCCCAATACAAGCTTCTTCGTTTTTTTTTTTTTAAGCAAATAAGGAAAGGCTAAAGAGGTCCAATACAAGCTTATTATGGCACTCGGTTGAGTGAGCCTAAACAAAAGTGAGAAATTTCAGTTCAACATGATAGGGTATCAAGATATTTCAATAGAATTATCATGTACGTTCACCAAGAAGAAGAAGATGAAGTAGAGGTACATGCATATGCAAGATCGGAGAAAGTCACCAGAAAGTTACTGGAAAAGTATGATTCTCGTCCTCACAATAATTAACAAAAAAAAAAAAAAATTGAAATTGGCTTTGTTTGCCAAAGGATCGGATCGGATCCAAAACCCCAAAAAATTTCTTTTAAAATCAATCTCAACATTTTTATTTTTATATCATATCAATAACTTTTTATTACTATTTAAATAAAAAAATCACTACAAAACAAATTTTTTCACTTTTTTATACAAAATATTTTTACTTTTTTTTTTTTTTCTCACATCAATAAAATTTGTTACAGTTCTAGTCCACTACTTTGTCAAACATAACCTAGTGACACACGACATGGGAGTCTCACAAGGGTTGTATCATGTGCATCACGAATTACAACATTTAGTGCAATGTGATAGTGCGTAACCTCAGTTAAACTCATAAAATGGTTGCTATGTTTGCCAATAGACGGGGCCAGTACTGTAACAGAATGGCATTGTAGCAGCCAGAGAATATGGTCCACTACCTACTTGAAACACAGACTTGCAGCACTCTTCTCCAAAAAAATGTTTGCACGGTTTTTACCATTAACCCAACTACCCATCTAACCCAACCACCACCCATAACTTCACTCATTTTCCACACAAAAAAAAAAACCCTATAAACTTCTTCTTACTCTCGCATAGTTCAAACTTCTCCCAAAATTTTGAAACCACCCCCACGCATTTTCATTATCTCAAACTCCTTCCTCTATATGCAGACGCAGACCCAGCCCCAGGCCAAACGCTACATTCGAACCACATTTTCATCCTGAAAGTCATTTTTCCTCTGTGAGAGGAAGAAGTTTTAGTGGGTTTTTTCTTCTTTTTTTTTTTTTGTCATTGAAAATGAGTTGAGTTATGGGTGGTGGTTGGATAAATGGAAAAAACAGTGCGAACATTTTTTTGGAGAAGAGTGCTGCAGGTCTATGTTTCAGGCCGGTAATGGACTGTATTCTCTAACCACTACAGTGCCGTTCCGCTACAGTACTGGCCCGATCTATTGGCAAATACAACCTCGAGTTCAAGCCAACCGAAGAGGATCTCAATCTCCCGTGGAGTAGGATTCTCTTTATTTTGATACATTTAAAGAGGTAGATCATTGTATATTATTTCGTTTAAAAAAAAATGCACTAAGTTTAAATTATGATGATAAAATAAATAGTATCTATTAAATTGAAATGAAAATAGAATCCTTATGATCTTATCAATAACCCATTGTGGTCAATTCACAATACATATTTTTCTTTCTTTCCAGTCTAGCATACCCTAAAAAAGTTAAGATGATTTTTTTTTCTTTTTTGTAAATTGTTTTTAAAAGTTAGATCAAATATATATATTTTTTTAATAAATTGTTGACTCGTATTATAATTAGAGAATGCCGTCAATTTTTGTAGAGACTAATATGACATTAATCACATACGGTCCATACAGAAAAGAAACTAGAAAGATTCAATTAATTTTTCTAAGCTTACTTACTATTTCCTTTTCTTTTTTTGGTTTATTCTGGGCATTATGCTTTTTTTTTTTTTTTTTTTTGTTCCTGGTCCTGGGTCCTGGGTTCTGGGCATCATGTTTCATTTCAGAGTAATGCATTCTATACCAATTCCCATACATAACGTAAAGCTACCAAGAACCCATATCATATTATGAGGCAATGTCAAAGCATATGAAAAGTAACCAAACCAAATATTTGTGGAGTTTGTGTGTGTGGAATCCCCACAATTGCACAAGGTATATAACCGGAAGTAAACAAGAACTTAAATACTATAACAAATCCAACCACCAAGCTTTGACGAGGCTCATACGCTTTTATTTATTTCTTTTTTTTATTAAAAACTCAACAAGATCATACAAGAAAAACACAACAAATGAACAACATTATTTCCATCCTCAGACAAACAGATGATGGCTTCAAAAATAAAATCAAAAAATGGATATGCATATTTTCTGTACACATTTAACAGACAAATGTGTACACCTCCACCTAGCACTGATGATAAAAGAGAAACATGCGAAGAAACCACAACCTGTGGACCAGCTTTTATCGCCTGATGGAACTGCACTTGTGATCCCTATGGTCGATGATATACATATTTTGTTCTCGGGTCAACAATGAGACCCTTCCCCCCATTCACTTCTAAATCATGCCTGCTAAACGGCATTAAAAAAAAATCAGAATCAAATATTGAATTTGTTAGATTTGCATACTTTATATTATCATTGTACACCACAAATGGCATGCAACTTGCAACACATGCAGCAAAAGTGTCAAGGAAAGGACTGTTAATCCAGCCATCTATCGATCATCATGAGCCACTGGCTTCGACACCGAGAAAATATAAATGAACACAGAATCCTTGTATCATGTGTGATGTCAACCAAAAGCCATATTGCCTTGTAGTGGCCATTATTCAAAACTGTTAAGTAATTGAGAACAAAACGAAACTAAATGGGGAGAAAAAAAGAAAAGGAACACTCAACTGAAATACAAAGTCGGGGATGGTCAACTGCTCACGGGGAACATATCTGAACAGCTGAAGAAGTCGATCAACATAGGCTACTTTCTTCCACACCTAAATATTAGTTCTCATAAGAAATAAAAATAAAAGAAAGAAAAAGAAAAAAGAGCATGTCCATGGACCTTAATTTTGTTCAGGTCCCAATATTTGGTAAACGGGAAATAAGTTCAGACATACCGAATTGTCTACAAGCAATTGTAGAGCAAATATTGCAGCCTTAAGTCCAAATGTTGGGTGAAGAACATATATTGCCTAAATATAGCAGAGCAAGAGATCAGACCAAGATTGCGAATATTGTATTCCTAATTAGAACAAGTAATTCAGTAGTGCATACATGCAGATTGCGCTGGTGTTTCCGACCAAGTATCTGTTGTATTCTTCTCATCCATCCAAAGTCCGGTTGACTGTTTATTGCAAGGCACATGCATAATGTACCGAGTGAGCAAAACTGGATTACTTTCAGAAGAAGGAACTTCACATACAAAGCATAAAAACTACGCAACTATCCTGTACCAGTTCCACTAAGACTAAGAACCACACAGAAGAGCTAAACCCCTACTTCTATTGATATAACTAGTTCTATAGTACTCATGAAATGTTGCAACATTCTCATCCAATCTTCCAAAAGAGAAGTCCGGGTTTGTCTTCTTTTGTATGTGAACATGTCCATTAGTTCCTCCATGACAGAAAAGACTATTTAAAAGGTTTCAGTAATCATCAACCATCTTAAATGAAGGCCCTTACAACAAATAGTGTAAGATGGGCTGTGTCAAGCCCTCCAGAGAACTTAGAAGCTGCTGCCAATTGACTAAGCTCATGGGGGCTTTTAGATGTTCCAAGTAACCATCTAAATGCCAAAAACTGTGAATGTCCCTCTTTTGCCCTTCATTGTATGACTAATAAACATGCCACAGTATTTACCATAAGTTCTACTCATTCCACCACTTATACTGGCCTCATGTGGCATGAATCACATAGAAAGCAGGGACAATTTTGTGAACAAATTCAATATTAGATAGGTTACCCTTGATATACCTGAAACCTGTTGGATAAAAATACCAAATCCTCAATTAACATATAACTACTCTTAGCAAACTAGGCAGGTATAATTTCAAGAGAGGCAACAACGCTTGAAGTCATGATGGTGCCAGCTAAAATAGTTGATTATGTCTCTTATCATTATACAAGAGACAAAGATCGAATCCCACCTTCACTAAAGAAGGGGTTTATGGGATGGCAGAAGGTACCCCTCATGATGGAGCTCATAGGCCCAATAGCCACCAATGGAACTGCGGCAACAAAAATATAGGTCATGCATTTTGCATCTATACTTACGGCTGTAAGGATGCAGCAGAGTGGAAGTAGACAATAGTATAAGGCTTCTGTATCAAGGGCTCGAACTCCTGAGATTTGATAATCAAGATGGTAATCTTAGTCATGAAAGACAATACTCATAAAGAAAAAAGTAAAGAAGATTATAACATTAGTAAAAAGGAGCATCATAAACAGAAGTATGCATTTTCCAACATCAAGGAGCTAAAAATCTGTAACTGATGATCGAAGCACTAACTTTTTTTTTTTTTTTTTTAATAAGTTATCAAGATATCATTAAAAGCGTACCCAAGTACACAGGTTCCAAGCACTAACTAGAATGCAAGAGTATTTCTGCATACACTAATTAATGTTACAGTGAAAGCCATAACCTAATTACCTTTACTACATGAAGCACAAATCGCTCCAAATCAAGACATCGCAGCAGGAAATGTGCCCCAACAACAACCATCACAGGACGACCTTCACTGTCTACCCCACCACGGTAACTGAAATAGAAATAAAGCGTTGATGTTAAATGTGAACCAAAAACCATCAATTCTTGAACACATGAATGAAAAATTAAATGTCTCTGAACAAAAAGTACTTCCCTAAGTTAACCGTGTGGGAAATTTTAGAAAAACCCTAGGCAGAAAATTGTTGCACAAAAATGAAAATTTTATCATTTATGCGTCTCATAATTGGGGCTCATCAGTCATCACACACTTAGTTTTAACATTTATTGTGTGGCCACAACAAAAGCATCTTCCTTATGAAGTTGTAAACAAGGGTTTCTTGAAAGGTCTAGAAAATAACCACTGAAAGAGGAAATATATGATAGGCAAGGGAGAATCTAGGCCCAACAAGTTCACTATATTTGCAGCCGTCAAGGTGGCTAAGAATTCACAAACCTAAAGAGTAGAACTGCCATCAATTATACCAACTTAGTCATCTTAAACATGAGAATTTAATATTGATGGAAAAAAAGTAATTCAGAACCACAAGCAAGTGCTTTATTGATTACTTTGTAAAAACAAATACTATAGTAGGCATCTAAAACAGAAGAAGAAGAAATATGGATGCCTACACAATTTTCATCTCTGCAATTTCCGAAAGATTAAGAGAATTTGCTTTCGCAAGGTATCTAGAATGAAGCGAGTATTCTTCAGCAGCAGATAATGGAGGTCCACCAAGGTCACCAAATCCAAGCATTTTAGCACAATTCCAACCCCTTTGTGCTTGAGCAGTTTTTTCCCATTGTTCTTTGCGTCTCAGATCTGGGTCTTTGATTAAAGACATGAAGGCAGGATCCAGAAATGAACCCAAATGTGATGAATTCCTAAAAGAATAACAATCACCTAGTAAGGTAGTTGAATGTTGAAAACTGAGCACCCAGTAATAGTTGCAATTTAGTTCCATCACAAAGAAACGATAAAACGACAAATACAAAAAGCATGCACATGTGGGCATCAGTAGCTGGAATTAAAAGCATAAACAAAAGGGAACAGGGGTAATCACATATGAATAGAAGTATGAGACATTATTTGCTCAACTATTTTAGTTGATTGGGAGGTAAGGATACCTCGAATACCCTATTCCTTTCACCATATTCATCACCATAGGTAAGTTGAGGAAATTAGATCCTGCAGCTCTACCTATTTGTCGACCTGTTACTTGTTCTCAAACTCAGGCCAATAACACATCAAATAGGGATTGCATGATATGTTGTGATAATAGACAGCGCCTAGAATAATTTCCCGTGACAAATTTAAAGTGAAGCAATTGTGCTGTGTAGCTCTATGAAACAAACAAAAGACACTTTGTGATTCTCATGGAAAAACTCAGGTCATAGGTTCACACATAATAAACTAATAAATGCTTTTAAGCATCATAACCTTAGGCCTATGAGATGACAATCTAATAGTAGTCATTCTAAGGCTATTTATCCAAAATTCAATCATAATTTAATAATGAAGTGTACCAACCAGAAAGAGATATGTCAATGTAACAGATACATATATTTTTACACAGTGACTCTACCCATTCAAACACATCTATACGATGGTTGCAGTTAAACAACCGGTCAGTAAAAGGAAGAATACATATTTTCTGTTACCTATATATATATATATATATAAAGGAATACATATTTTACAATGGCGATTGATTTTCTGAGACTAAAGTTCACTGACCTTCGTACTAAGCCAACATCACTAACAGGAAGATCCACTGGAGCCTTGGGAGGTTTAGGAGCGGTCTTCTTGGGCAAAGGCTTTATTCTGATTTTACGTTCATCTATAATTGTCTCACCATTCTCATCCCCAACATCTGCAGGAAGCTTTGAGATTGCCACCTCCTCCTCGTGTTTATCTCTAGGAAAGTACAGTGGAAGCAACCTACAACGGAAAAATATGAAAAGGGATTATGCCTAAAGCCTATTGAGTCCTAAAACAAGTAGTCACAACAGAAGTAACAGAAAATTGCATAACACAACTGAGGAGACATATCAAACAAAGGCAACATACTTCACATCTACAAGGTAACATATATAAATAGCAACATAGTTATACCTCTTGTATATTTCAGTATCGGTTGATGTGGTAGTACAAAATACAACAGCCTTTATTTTATCTTTCTGCTTCTCAAGAAGCCGCCGCACAGTTCCTGGAAAGTAAACCAAAGGTGAATTGGACAAGAAACAAACTAAAAATATTCAACCTTCCAAAAAAAAAAAAACCATGGACATGATAATTCACAAACATCACAAGATCCTTAAGTTGTATCCACATTTTAAAAAACTATTCTACTTCACTTTTCTTTGTCATCCCACAGAATTTCACTGCATTGTATTTACTATAGCATTTGAAGTTATCAATTCATTGGATTGATTGAGTGTGATCACTACTAATGAAAAAGAGAGAGTAGATTGGAGTTACTGAAGAGAGAACTGGAGCTATCACTGCAAAAAAAAGTAAGAGATCAGTTTTTAGGAATTCATAAGTTATTCTACACCAAAGAGTTTCCGTTTTCCTTTTTTTTTTTTTTTTGATTGTTTGCATTGATGCCTATCACTTAAGGATGGATTCGTACACAAACCCCGTATGTATGGAACAGTTCAATTTACATGGGTTTCTCAGAACTAAGGCAATTTGTGAAAAACACTACAAGAATCAATTGAAGAACTGTAACAAGGAAAATATCTCACTTATAGCCACATGAGCAGCTGGTTCACGAGGATAGTTTTTAGCCTCTGTGTATATACAGCCCATAGCAATGCTGCATTCATATATGTCACGCAAAGTAAGTTCCAACTTTACAAAACTACAGGAAGAGCACAAGAGATGAGCAAGCTACAAGAAAGAAAATGACATTGCATCTGCTACTAAACAACCTTTTAAGCCCATTTTCAATGAGAAGTTCAAGGCAAGAACGATAGCAATGACTAAGAGCATTCTCTGCAGCAGTATGGTATTTCACTGCATACTTGGGACCAACGGTATGGATAACCCTCCTGACAAGATATACAAATAAATACGGATGCTTCAGATACAAGGAGAGAAAATGCATCAAAATGAGACATGTAACACTTATCAAAATTACACACGTAACTCAATAATAAATAAATGTGAGACTATAGAGACCAGAGCACAACATGCAGCATGTGCATTATGATAAATCACCAAAAAAACACATGACAGCCACCTTATGAAGCATGAAGACAAAATTGATTGATGAAAGATCCAAATCTAAGAAATCCTCTACGAATTTTGCTATGACAATCAACATTAGATATTTAACCAAAGATGGTTTATTTATTCATCAACCAATTCATGTAAATAATTGACAATCACTGGTAATAAAAACAGAATCCTATGCTTCAGCCACTGTGAACTAAAACATAAACAACAGCAATGAGTGCTGAGTCATTTCTTTTTTCTCCTTTTTTTCAGTGGTTTTCTGTGAGTACTACAATTTCAAGTTAAAAATCATGGCACATCATCAGTGTCTATGGTCTCCTAGGCAGTATGCCCATAGGTGAAGAGCAACATGGTACAGAAATGAATTTCTGATATTGTATATATTTCTGCTTTCTTCTTTTTCAAAGAGTTATAGATACAAAAAAGCACCAATAAGCCCACCTAGCAGGAAGGTCATATGCATTAGTAACTTTTGCCATCCCTGTTCGACATCCACCCTGTCAAGAGACAAGATATACCAGTTCAGTCAACTGTGGCCATTTCCCAAAATGCCTTAGCAATCAGAAAAGCTTTATTTAAGAAAGAAACAACTCGCTTAATTATGCATGGCACTCTATGGTTTCAACGATGTTATGGCCTGTCCTGACTATTGAATTATCTTTTAAACTTACGCTGTAAAATCCTATGTATAATTTGCCGTGTCAACTTATCAAAAAAAAACTAGCAAGGATCTTGCAAAAAATTCCTCAAACCACATCCAGTGGAAATTGGATATGTACTAGTGAAAGCTTTCCACATGAAAAAACAAGAGCTTAACAAACAATTTTCGTACCAATGTGGCACATTCTTCTGCAAGACCAGGTCCAGCTGCAGCATGCAGCCCAAGGCTGCTGTGTGCTTCATCCAAGTTCTGTTAGCCATCCAATTTTAAATCATATCAGGTATCAAATGCATTTTGTATCCAAGACCAGACTACAAAGTATTAAGTGCTCACCTCATTTGTTGAGTTCACAACAGCATCTACCTCAAGATTCCACGGGTTCCCCCTCCAAAGATATATCTTTGAGTTAATTTCATGATCAACAGGAAACCTTGACACCATTGCATTGCTACCACTCTCCGCCCCCGGAGATGTCAATGGATCAGGAAAGTATGAATTGGAAAATGAAGGATCTTCAACCTCGAATTCCAAAGAAGACCTATGCTCCGCATCACTCCAACGTGGAACTTGATCCAAGCTAACAATGGAGTCCCCACTATCTGTTGGTACTCCACCCCGGGTTGTGGCCGTAGCCACATTCCGGTACATTTTAACAACTCCCAATCAGAGTCTCACCCCACTTATCGTTGGATTTCTCAAACCCAGTATCAAAAACACTACTATACACCAGTCCTTTCAAAATCACACTTCACCTGCCACATGAACGAATTCTTGAATTCAAACCCAAATCAATCAGACTTCCCCTGAATCAACACAATAAAACTAATCACATAGATACAAACACAATAGGCACAATTCAACCAGAACTTGTATCGCATGCTCAAAATTACAATCAAGTCACCATAACCGGAAGAAGAATTTGTAAAACTATAAACCCAATCTTCATAGATAAACCATTTATAATTTCCCATTACGAAACATAAAAACAAAAACCAACTCAAATTTTGATAATCGTAACCCGCAAAACACCGCACAAGCAAAAGAAAGAAGGATCACTCAAATTCTGAATCACTCGCCTCGGCAGCTGAGAAAATGGTAGGAAGAAAACAAACAAAATTTCGAATCTCAAAATCTCAACACAGAGCACCAAAACGAAACAAAAATGTCCTTCCAAAAATCCCCCCACCCCCAATTACATTGACACTACATTCGAATTTCGCTTTGTTTCGTATCCCAAAGTTTTCGCAGCAACCAAACGGAGAAGCAAAATTGAGTTTCGAACCCTAACCTGAAATTTTCCGCGGAAATGAACAATTAAACAAACAAAAATTCTACGAAACCCTAAAATTCGTGTAGAAAATGTACACGGAGAGGGAGAGGGAGAGAGAGAGAGAGAGAGAGAGAGAGTACCTGTGATTGAGAGTTTCGGCACATAAATATTTTTTTTCTTTTTTTTGGTTGGGAGAAAAGTACAACTATATTTGGTGGGTCGATGAGCTTGCAAAGGCAACGAAGCTCAATTTTGCCAGGAAATTACGAGGAAAATCTGGTATCTTATATATGTTTTTTGTCTTTTTGTGTAGTTTGACTCGGGATATCATCACAAACCCTCCATCTCTCTCTAGTCTCTTTGTTGCATCAAAGACCCTTCTTGATCCTTATCATCATGATCATCCACTGGAATTCACTATAATATTTCCCAACAGGTATGACGTGTTTTGTGCTGGTGTGTGAGTGTATGGAGCACCATGCACTATACCCGTTTTACCATTTCAGTGGCACAAGAGGAAAAGCAATGGATATTTTTTGGACAAACTTATCTAATAAAATGATGTGTGCACATGTACTATTTTTTTAATAGTTATGGGACACATGTCATTTTATTAGATGGATTTGTATAAATTTATTATAAACTATTTTGTAGCAAATTTTTGTCCATGCCACCTTTACGTTTGTTGTATATTCGGATTCGGGTTTGATCTTTTTGCCACTTGAAGGGCTGCGCTCGAGATTAGGGTGTAAGATATAAAGCCCATCAGCTCGTTAACAACGGCTTGGTTTGGTTTGGTTTGGTTCGGTTAAGATAAAAACTTGATTTTGTCTTAGCTTGAATAATAAATTAATCGTTCATAAACATAGTAAGATATTTATATATTAAATAAGATTACTCAAATAAATTTAACTTGATTCGAATAAGCTTATAAAAACTCTTATAACTTAGTTTTTACAATTTTTATAGTATTATTTTAGTTTTGTAATAAGAATATCTTAAGTAAAAATGAATTTTCTTTCATAATATGATAGATATTACTTGTGAGTTTAGTTTTAGAGATTTGTGTGTTCATGTATGGATGTGTGTGTATGTGTGTAATGAGTTTATATAAAATGTTTATAATTTATATAGACTTGAGATTTGATCATTTAAGATTCAAGTTAATATTCAATTAACTCAAACGATAAAATGTTAGTAATATTAGTCCCTAAGAAGTAGTTCAATCAATTGGAACAATGCCTAATGAAGCAGAGGTCACTAGTTCGAATCCCTTTACTTTCTCTTGTGCAAACATGTAACAAAAAAAAAATTATCAAAAGATAAACAATCATGACATTATATAAGAAATAAATGAGTCAATTGAACAGCTCGTAAATAAGTTTGAATTTGTCAGTCAAAAAAATAAGTCAAATTTGAACATATAATACCTAACTTGATAATAAACTCAAGCTCGACTCATGCTAAAAATAAAATAAAATAAGCCAAAAATAAACATTCAATACTCGACTCAAGTAGAATGCAAAATACTCATTCAAATCTTAAAAAAACACTTTTGCTAATGATCAATCATCCACACTAAAATGTAGATAATTTTCTTCGGTAACAATTCACTATGACAATAGGTTTAAGTCCTATTGGAAAAGCATCAAATGTTCATATTCCTCATCTTCCACTCTTGAAAAAGTCTCATAAGATTTATCCCACAACTTCCACCATCGCCAACAGCTTTCCTTGCCTCTTCTTTCACCCCTGCAGCTTTCCTCCTTAACAATTCATTCCCCATCATCTCTCTAATTCTGTCTCCAATCTCTTCCCCCTTTACAGCAACCTGCTCTGCCCATCCCCAACTCCTCACCCACATCCCAAGCCCACTCATCTCCACCACCTCCGCATTAATCTTCTGATCCCCATGCTGGGGCCACCCTAAAATCGGCACGCCGTGCCAAGCAGCCTCAACCACCGAGTTCCATCCACAATGGCTCACAAAACCCCCCACAGCTCTGTGACGCAGTATCTCTCCTTGGTCCACCCAATTCTTCACCACCAATCCCTTCCCTTCATAGCTCACGCCCACTACCTCCTCGTTCAAGCCCTCTTCTTCCTCCTTGTCAACTTTCTTGTCCTTCACCACCCACAAAAATCTACACCCACTTTTGATCAACCCATTCCCTATCTCTCTTGATTGATCCCTCGACATGGCTGTCCGACTACCAAAGCTAACATACACCACCGACCCATTCGGTTGCTCATCGAGCCACTTCAACTGATCACCACACTCTACTCTCTCAAACTCACATGCCGCTAAAGGTCCGACTGCAAACACAAATGGCAACCCCTCAACTACTTTTCCGCCATTAAGAGCTTCTAGTGACTCTGCCTCAAGCCCTTCAAATGAATTGATTACAACCCCATTTAGTTTTGGAACTTTAGGACTGTCTTCCTTGAATATGTTAGCAAAGAGATTATCTGAGATAAGAAGTAGGGGAGGGATTGAGGATCTAGGTATTGGCGTAAGGCCTGGAATTTTAGCAGAATCGTCATTAGCATTGGATGCAAAGATGTGGAAGTATGAAAAGAAAGATAACATGCTGGCTGATGATGTGAAGAGGATGTAGCTAGGGATATGTAAGGCTTCAGTAATTGGAATGACGGAGGAAATCAAAGTCACATCAAAGACGAGGGCATGGAGAGGTGGAGAAAGTGAGGCGAGGAGAGGAGAAAGCAGGTGAGCCGAGCGGCGCATTGCTTCAAATCCGAGAAAGAAGGGGTCTGTTGATTTGGCTGAGGAAAGGTCCAAAGGGAGGAGTTGGAATTGCACCTCGGAGACTTGAGGGAAAGCAGAGAGGAAGCGGGAGACGAAGTGAGACTCAGCGAGTGAGACGGTGGGGTGGGTGGTGACGAGGGTGACACGGCAGTGGTGGTGGACGAGTAGTGCGGCAAGTCTAAGGAAGGGCGTGAGATGACCCATGCCAGCGCTAGGGAGGAGAGCTACATGAAGATGAAGGGCTTTCGAAATCGACATGCTTGCTGGATCCTGGAGCCTGGAGGTGGTGAATCGGCATAGGTCTTGAAATGGATTCCTAAGCACTTGTTAGCTTCATCGGCACATGTGGAAGTAGCGAAAAGAGTTTGGTAGCTGAAAGGGGTAGTTGGAATACTGGGTCTTCGATCATTCTGGTTTTCTTTTTATGTTTTCATTTATCTCTCCCTCCAATTAAATCCGATTTTTGTTAACCATATAAACTAACTGTCAGGTGGTTTGCATTTTAAGTTTTTTTAAAACTGCTAACCGCTAACTATATATATATATATATATGAGTAATGTTATAAATTTTTTTAAAGCTGTGATGTAATTTTTAAAATTATCAATAAATTAAAAATTAATAAATTACGTCTTAAATTTAACAGTAATTTTAAAAGTTACATTACATTTAGGATGACTCTAAAAAAATTATGAAAAGCCTTATAATATTACTTTATATTGGTTTTTTTGTTTAAAATTTTTCATATATATAAAAATAAAAAAAACTATTAAACGATTAATTAATTTTACTAATAACCTAAACAATTACGATTAATAATTTCTACTAATCGTAACTGCTTTTTTACTTGTACCAAAATCGGAGCTGGTGTGAAATGGCATTTCTTGCATGTCCAGGAAAGAAGACCGACGTGTCCTCTTGATGTGCATGTGGAAAGAACGTGATAACAGTGGTCAGTGGAGTACGTAAGTGCAGCAATTAACGTGTGTAGCCTCGGGGATGAAGTTCGTTTATGCGTCAGCTAGGGGGACCTAATCCTATATCATCGTAGGTGTAAAGGTGTGCCACGTTTGGAATAGGATTTATTATTATTATTATTATCATTATTTGAAATAAAAAGGAGTCACTTAGGCAACAAATTAGGAAAAAATTGTTCTAATTTTAATAAAAAGGGACAATTTTATTTTTATTTTAATACTTTTTTTCCTAACCGGATTCTCTTCATTTCCAATCCTATTCCATCACGTGTATTTGTGAGAAAGAAAATGAAATATTAATGACGGTGTAATTTATATTTTTATCATTTCAAAGGCAATATAAATTTTAAAATTATTACTGAATTAAAGTTCAATAGTAATGATCTTTTTTTCTATTCTTTAATTGGTTGTTTTATTATTTCTGGAAATAGTTATTTTGCAGGAATAACCATTTCTCAAACAGGGAAGGGATATGTATTCATTTCTTGATGGAATACCACACCCATTGTTATTTACACAAAAGCCTTCCAAATATGTCTCTGTTCCCTCTTCCATATTTCTGAAACCGTAGTTTTATTTAAACATAATAAGGCCGGTTTAGGCCACCATTGTTGACTGTTATTCATATTTTATCCAAAAAGAAACACTATAGAGACAGTTTTCTATACTTTCCTATAATCTTTTAGTCTTTTTAGGCTTCAATATAGAAGTGTTATTGATCTAGTGTTGGCAAATTTTGCTTCCCACATGATTTGTGTTGGTGCATAGGGTGATCACACTATTATAAGTGTGGTCATTCCTACACCAAATTGTATAATATATACCGATATACAGGAAGGTAATATAACTTCCAATGGAAATAATCGGTTAAGAGTTGAGTTGAGACTCTATAAATAGAGTCTCATAAGAACACAAATTATTATATCCTAACAATCTACATAATATATGTACGTTAGTTTTTCCTACGTATAGATTGGGTCTTCAAGTTCTCTTGTTCTCCACAAGATTTCTACCCTAACCAGAGACAATCATTCCTGAAATTAATTATACAGAATATTTAAGAATCCAACAATCTGCTGCATCAGAAAGAGTATGTTCAGCCACATAGGTTATAGTTATTATTTTCATTCAACCAGCCTAAGAAGCAACTAAATATGGCAACTGATTAGCTAATCAAACACCCAGTCACCCTTATTACATTAAAGACAACAATTGAAAGAAAAAAAGGATGCATATGCTATCCTGTTGTAAGAAATTGTTCTGAAATGTGATTTTACATGGTAAGATTTACCCATTGCTGCTAAGGGCTAACCCAAGAAACCATTGCCTACAGGCTCCAGCAGCTTCATTCTTTCACTCCAACCTTCTGCTTCAACATCAAAATGAATTTCTCTCTATCCTCAGGTGACATTCCCTCGGCTGAACAATCTCCCACACCCATTTCTTCCCCACGTAAGCAGTACTTGTCCTGTGTTTCTTGACGGTTCCTGAAAATTTCCCAAATGTGGCATCATTACACTATAGCATCTCAAATCTAGTCAAGCAGACATCTAACTCACAAGCCATAAGTAATCAACATCTTCTTATGTTACTTCTTATCGATGAGCAAAGTCACACTTTCCCAATTTTTCTTTTTCCTATTTTACACTTTCCTTGATTTGACATTGGAAATTATCATTGAATCTTAGACGGGTTAATATGTATACGATATATCAATGGCATCAAATATAACATGTCAAATCTAGACAAGGAGACATCTAAAAGGCTAGTTCTAAGCAACACAAACACTGGGTATGGAAAAAATCAATTCACTTATAGAGCCCAATTGAAGCTGTTTGATGATTGACACATAACCAAAAAAATTACTTTTCTTTGTTCAACTTGGATTTCTCTAAGTATTCTTTGAGCAGGGGAGATGATTTGAATCTTGAATCATTTTCCGCGTACTTCTTCTGGTTTTCTTCTGGAAAAGAAGAACAGTAGGATGTCATTTGACACATCAACCATGGATTTTCAATGCTGATATTATAATAGAGATTATCGAGTATCAAACCGTTGAAGCGATTGAGAAAGTCAATTTCAGGCAACTTAGGACCGGGTACTGATTCTATTCCAGGGGTTCCTGACAGAAATCCAGCATTGGCTGCAAACCCAAAAGAAAGAGTAATCAGTTCTACTATGGACCTGGATTTTGTCACTCACATTTCGCGGAAAAGATTCAATAGGCAAATCCCCACCAATAGGCAAATGACAATAAGAGATATGAAATAGATGGATATAGGAAATTTGGGTTCTTTGTTTTTGTACAGGAGTTATTAGAAAGATAAATAAAATAGAGCTAATTCTTGGGCTTTCCGGATATCGGATTTGACGAGAGAAGAACAATAACTGAAGCAGCCAGAGGGAGAGACCTGTGAAGAACTCGGCGGCGTGGTAACGAAGATGAGGAAGAAGAAGAAGAACCAGAAGAACCTGTGGGCTTTACACCGCACCCGATTTGGATCTTCTTTGGACGGTAAGTGGGTTTCTCACAGACGGTGAAGTTGGTGGAAGAAAATTGAGAGAGAGGAGAGAGTGAAGAGGAAACCATAGTTGTTTCTGTAAGTGAATATTCTGATCACACGTCTCCTAGCACTACACAAGGAAACTCTAATCTGCATGTAACCACAAAAGGAAGATTCCGCTCGATCTCGTGGCATACTTTTATTGGTTACACGTTTTTTCTTATGACTTACAGTTGACCTATCAAACTTGTTACAAAATACTTTTCTTATCACTTACCGCCTCTAAGACCTCAGCATTATGGAACTTACTAAGCTTTTATCCAAAATAAATTATTTAACTTTATTCGCACTTACATATCATATAGCTTAATAATAAAACATATTAAATGTCATCATGCAATGTCTAGCCACAACAATATATATATATATATGTGTGTGTTTCGTCTCATATCAATCACATAGGCATATTGATACACTTAGTATAAAAATCATATAAAACTAATCATTATCATCATACAATCATATGCTATGCATATCCATTTTCATGCAAATCATCTTGTGTCATTTCCATTATGAGATCAGTCCTGTAGTAGGAGACTTGTCATCATTACTAAGAGTCGTCACGTCGTTTCTCTTTTACATATGAGGACAACTCTACAGTAGAAGACTTGTCATCATTATCGGGAGCCATCACCCTGTTTCTCGTTATGCAAGAAGCCAACCTTGTAGAAGACTTGTCATCACTATCGGGAGCCGTCACCTTGTTTCTCGTTATGCACGAGGCCAATCCTGCGGTAGGAGACTTGTCATCATTACCAGGAGCCATCACTCCGTTTCTCGTTATACAAGAGGCTAGCCTTGTGGTAGGAGACTTGTCATCACTACCGAGAGCCGTCACCCCATTTCTCGTTATGCATGAGGCCAACCCTGTGGTGAAATTTTTTTGTTATGCATCTATTATATTTCAATACAAAAAAACTTTATAGAGAAACAAACATAAAAATAATCAATTTACTACCATGAAAAATTTATACATAGATACACAGAGATAAATCCAAGTAACAAAATTTTCAATTAAATATAAACCTTAGATGGAATCACATACAGTGCAGAAATAAACAATATCTTTTTATTTTATAAGTACCTAATAAAACAAAATATTGCACTCAACATTTAATACGACCAGATAAATCTTCTCAAATTCAATGTTCAATTATCTCTGTAGTATTTTGAATGAGTTTCTATTTTTTTTATTTGGCACAAAAATCAAATAAACACATTATTATCTCCCATTGGACCTCTAAACTCCAAACAATTTATTATATTAATTCAAAAGTCAATTACAATTGTTTGGAGAGGGTTATGTTATTCTTATTAAGGGTTCATTTGAGATTGTAGTTTTAATAAATACGATTTTAAAAATTAATTTTCTTGAAAATTGTGTTTTTGAAAGGTTAAGAATAAGAATTATTTTGGGATTGAATTTTTAGGTTATTATTGTTGAAGAGTGGAGAGAGATAAAGAAAAAGTTAATTCTTGAAATTGTAATTTTTCTCAAATAAAAAACAGACACATGAAAGATTAAGAAGAAAAATTACTTTAGGTTGATTTTTTAGGTTGTTATATTTGAAGACCTGAGAGAGAGACGTGGGAAGAGAGAGAGAAAAAAAAAATCTGAAATAATTGGGAGATCTTTATTTTGTAGGCCTTATTATTTAATTTGTAGATAATTTATTATTAATCAAATAGTTTTTCAATGGCTTATTATTTAGAAAAAAAAAAACAATTCTTATTTTATAAATTATCTATTACATGAACAAAAAAAAAAAAACTCGTCTTCTCTAGCCTTTTCTAAATTTTAATTAAAAATATTAAAGTGACAAAGTATTAATACATAATAATTTGATTTATCATTACAAAATAATAATAATAATAACAACAACAATAATAATAATAATAATAATTTGATTTGTATTATTTGTTTTCTTATTTAATTTGGATATTAATAATACTTAATATTGTGCATTAAATGTTTGAATTTAATGAAATCACATATAAAGAAACTAATTGAAATATAATTAAATGTCTTTAATTATGGTAATTTAATGATCGGTTCACTATTAATAAATTGGTTCACTCTTAAAAAACTGGTTAAAAAATTATGCCTTAAAAAACTGATTTATCCTTTAAAAAAAAAATGTTCATGCCATATGTCGCAAAATTAAAGCACTTCTGAGAGTGATTCGGCTTATATATATATATAAAATTCCCCCACATTTTATCACACTAATTACTTTATTTTTTCCAAATATATATATATATATATCAAATCATTCACTTTTTTATATCACATCATTTATTATTCAAATAAAAAAATCATTACAAAATAAAATTTTTCATTTTTCAATACTATTTTTTTATTTTTCTATATCAATTATTTATTTATTTTTAATAGGTAAACAGTAAAAAAAGAAGCAGAAGAACGTGCATATAGGGGAGTGTATAGGTATTTAACAAACACCCCAAATATGTCACATTTTGTGGTGATGTCCATGAGCATGTGATGTCTAGGGACATGGCATTAGAAAAAGGAAAATGTTAAATACCCAACTTTTGTCTTTTTTATTTTTTTTAAAAAAAGAACAAAGTAAAAAAAATGAAA
The DNA here is from genome assembly GCA_013348765.1 of Carpinus viminea. Taxonomy (NCBI): domain Eukaryota; kingdom Viridiplantae; phylum Streptophyta; class Magnoliopsida; order Fagales; family Betulaceae; genus Carpinus; species Carpinus viminea. Next base: position 6,088,328 of record CP054671.1, read on the forward strand.
AAAGTGTCTAAAGCAATTTTTTTTGTCCTTCTTTCTATTGGTGTTTTTTAAAAAAATGAAAATTCCATTTTTCTTCATAAAAATGGTCATTTTTCGTTAAAAAAAGACCATTTTTCATCAGAAAAATGTAAATTTCATTTTTAAAAAATACCAATAAAAAGTAGGACAAAAAAAAATATATATTATTGCTTTAGACACTTTTTTTATTTTTTACTTTAAAAAAATAAAAAAGACAAAAGTTAGACAAAAATTGAACAAAAAAATTGGATCTTTATCATCTCTCTTAAAAAATTTGTAGGTGCACTTGTGACATGGATGGTTGTGGTTTTTGGCAAAGATCTAGGCCTGACAACGTCATAGATGCATTGGAGTCTGTACATGCGCTACAAAAGGATTGACGACCAATCTTGGTGCAGGTATGGACGCTAGGTGGCTGAGCCCCCTTGGCTCAATACCAATATTTTTTCTTTTTTGTCTTTTTTAAAAAATATATATATTTAATTGTTTTTAAATAAAAAAAATAAATTACATGTGACAAAATTTAATTAGTCCACATGTAATTTCAATTAAGTCAATTAACAGTTAATAGACGGAATAACCAATTTAATCATTTATCAAAACTACATGACTTTCTATGATAAAAATCAAATCCTGAAGGAAAAAAAATAAATAAAGAAGTAAAATCCTATGGGTAATTAGGTATTTAACTATTTAAGTTAATCAAATAGTATTTTAAAATTTAGATAGGAAAAAAAAAAAAAATCACCAAACCTCCTCGTATTATGGGATTAGTGTCATTTATATATTGCTACTGCCAAGGTGAAACATTCGAAGAATGGTAGAGAAATAAGAAGAAAAATAAAACTAATCAACCATTTTTAAGATTTGACCAACAAATTAGCTTTTGATTTTATGAAGAATAAGTATCTCTACAAAAGTAAAGAGGAATCCTTTCGAGAGGATTTTTTTTTTTTTGGCCTCAATAATAGCCACATTTTTAATAGGTAGCAATTTTTAAGCATTTTGATACCTAAAAATAGCCTAATAATGTAATTTGAGAATCTACAATTTAAAAAAAATTGTAGAGGATCTTAATCCCCTCCGTCTAGCATTACTCAATCTATATATATATATATATATATATATATATATATTTAAGAAAATCCTGCAAAGCTAATTAAGAAATGTATTATTTAACAAAAACCTTGTTCATATACTTTGGATAATCAACTAATTATGCTCCTGCGGTTTACCTTGTGTGACGCTTGATAGTAATAAGTGCTTGAGAATTTTGGGTATTTAAACTGGACAATAAGCAAGCAAAATCTTTATTCACTCGATCTACTCTTATTAAGTAACAATATATGTTTAAAATAATAATAATAATAATAAAATAAAAACGAACAGAATTGCTGCACTAGGTGTTGCAACAACTCCATATCATCCATGTGATAACCAAGAAATTAAACATAGGGAGGCATTTTTAGTCCCTATAATTTATTTTTTATTTTTAAAACAAATGGGGGTATTTTAGAAATTTTGTTGGAATTTAAAAGAAAATTTTAACGAATGGGGGACATTGCAAAAAAATTTTAAGTTGGATACACTGGCTCCGTTTACTTCGACGTAAAAAGGTTTTGTTGGAAAATATTTTTAGAAAAGTCATTTTCCTTGAAAATGTCGAAAACATTTTCCGGTGACACATGGAAAATCATTTTTTTAATATTTTCATTTAATTATATTAACCTATAAAATATAAAAATATAAAAAGATTACGTTATTCATGCCAATATGGTGCACAATTGCACACCTTCCAATTCCTCTGGATTTCTTGTATGCCGCAAACAACCATAATTTTTTTTATTTTATTTAGATCATTACTTATTTTTGGTAAACAAAATTATTAAATTTAATTAATAATCAATATTTTAACTTAACGACTTTAAGATTCGGTCTCCTTATATATACCTATTATCTGTGCATTTTTTTTTTAATAAATGACGTAATCTCAAAACCATGCATGTCTAGTAAGATTGATATATATGAAAGGGCAAATAAGTTACTTTCATCTTGCTTGAAAAAAAAAAAAAAAAACCATGAATTCTAAAATTCAACCACAAATAATACAATATTTTGGCCAAAAAACTAACATCTAAGTTAATTAGTATCTTACTACATATCGATAATATGTAAATTCTAATTTCCATGGTTTTTTAAGAAGTTGTCCATTAACCAAAACTTTCTAAGCTTAGCATTCTTTATTAGAAATCCTCTTGCAGCCTTTTCATATCTATTCAAATAGTCGAATGTAGATGCAAGCATAAATTCATTATATCTTTCCACTTTCATCACTTCCTTATCTTTGTCCATTGCTACAATCACAAATATATGAATAGTAATGCAAGATAATAACATGCATTATCTCATAAAAGATAAAAATATAATGTAATATAGAAACAAACTCATATCTAAATTCATGCTAGGAATTTATATTCAATACAATTGTGTTGAAGGGTACAATTCTTTCATTTCTCATATAATCACATTCAATGGATTTGTGTTGGTTGCATACTAAAGCTACACAACTAATCAAGGTATATATTTCTTCTTCCTTTGCTCGTTACCCATTTGTTCTTTTCTGAAAATGGGTTGATCTCAATATATTATTGCTGCAAATTTATATTAAAATTTGCCTATATCATTAATAGTTGTTACAAAAGGCTAGATCTGCATGGGTCAATGCCTAGCAGCTACACCAAAACCAAAACAAGCATACAGTAGCCAAAAGAAAAAATCTCCACCCAAAAGATAAGCAACAACAGATGAGGGAGACTAAATCTCACAAAAGAAAGCCTTGGAAAAACAAGGAAACAACTAAAAAGCAGTAAGACAAACCATAGAAACCAGCATTCACAACAGCTACCATATAACTTCTTTTCTTCCCTAAATATAAGAAAAATCTTGAAATAAAATCACAAAAAACTACTTGATCTAGCTTTTCTTTATACTATAAACTGGTCAATTTTAATATTTCATAATTTAATAAACAATTTTAACCAAGGAAACTTGTTGCAAATCAGTGAAACTCGAGGAACTGATTTCTAAAGAAAAATTGTGAAAGTGCACGACATTCGAATATTATTGCGGCTTGAGCTTAAAGCAATGTCTGGACAATCGCTGCAGCCACAGACGCAACATCATGCACAACTTTGTTCATATCAGTTAGCGTTGAATCCCCTGAGAAACAATTTTCACATGAATTGGCCTCTCGTATCCACGATTAAAAACCATCCAAAAGGTAAAAACAGGCTCTTTTCCCCTCTCTCTCTGCTATCCCCATTTCACATACCCACCCCATTCACCCCCCATGCCCACCCTCAACAAGCCACTAAACTCATCCGTCACTATGCTAATGTCACCCTTGCCGTACCCGTCTGGGCTAATCAAATCATGCATGCCAATCTCCCTCTCCCTCTCAAACCCACCCCACACCGCCCCCCAAAACCCTTGACCAGTAACTACACTTGGCCATCACCACCCCTTCCCGATCCACCTACATTCACCCACACTGAGCCCCATTACCAATCACCCTTCTCTCTCTCACACACACATTCAAACCCATCAAATCTAGACATCAACACCACTTCCCACCATAACTGTCCAATCATCTCCATAAAACCCACAGCCACACCCAAACTCTAATGCCATTTTATCACAACATCAACAAAAAGACAACAAAAATTGAGAAGAGGGAAAAAGAAATAAATAATGAGGTAGGGGAATTGGTTCATTTATGGGTTTTGTGGTGGCGATCAAAGAACGACAACAACAACAACAACATTTGGCATATTAATTTAATTGACAATGGGTATCAAACCAGAGAAACTTCAAAGACACAAAACATTTGAATCGAAGCTCAAAATACTACCCACATTTAGCATGTGACCCATCCCAAAGCATAGAAGCAAAACCACAACACAAAACAACCAATATCCACCAAAACAAACGGATAAAAGTGAATCCAAGCTCAACCACATCAATTTCAAAAGACAAGTGAGATAAAGTCCAAATTAATTAGATGAAACCCATAAAACGAGGAAACTTACATACCTTGTGAAAAACAAGCAATAAGAACAGATCGGGGCTTGAAAAGCACGGAAATAGACACACAAGAGGAAAGATCAAAGATTTTGGAGATTTTCTAGAAAACGAAAATGAGGAGTCAAAGCAGTTATTGACCGAGAGAGAGATTATAAGGAGAAAGAGAGAAGAAAAAAAATGTGCCGGTGTGAAGGAGAAGATGAGAATCGACTAAGAGAGAGAACCTGTGCCGATGCGTGTGTTTGAGCGTGAAGGAGAGAAGAATCGGGAATGAGTTTGGGAAAATGGTTTACGAAATTAAAGAGTGGAATTTTCCAAAAAATGTGAAGGCTTTTTGGTCAAATGGAAATTATTTTCAGTTTGACCATCATTTTACGTTGAAGTAAACATCGTAAAATATGTAAATCATTTTCTGAAAATTATTTTACGTTGAAGTAAACGGAGCAAATTGAAAAAAAAATTAAACTTTAAACAGGAAGGAAAATGATCTTCTCCATTACAAAAGTAATGACAAATTCAGAAAATTCAAGGGTTAAGCGAAGTTTTCCATAAAAATTAAAATAAGAATGACGTCACATTCTATGGAATAACAGAAGATGTCCTCTAAGGCTCTAACCCTCTTCATGCCTCCACCGGATCATCGGAGGTTAGCTGAATCTATGGAATAACAAAAGATGTCCTCTAAGGCTCTAACCCTCTTCATGCCTCCACCGGATCACCGGAGGTTAGCCGAATCTGATGGCAAAATTCAATATATGATGATAGCAACTTAAATTCTTTAATTTTTTTTTTTTTTTTTGCCTTGCATCACCTCTAAAGCCTATTTATCACCAAAAAGATGTGGTGAAGAAAGATTGATGGTAGGTAAAATTTGGGGAAAAATTCACTTTACTCCATAAAGTTTCAAGGATTTTTTAATTTTAACCCAAAAGTTTCAAAATTAACAATGTATCCCATGAAATTTCAAAAAGAAGCAATTTAAACCCCATTAACTTTTTCTGTCAAAATGGACAGAACTCAGCCCACGTGTGTCTCACTTGACTTATTAACTATTTATCTTCCAATTTTGCCCTCCCGTTAGTCTAATGAATTTACGTGAAGCATGACATGCAGTTTTGGTGCTGCGCGCTGAGATCAACCGCCATGCCTCAATTCAACTTGTCTTCTGCAAAACGACGAAAATTGATGCTCACACGTGGTCTCACGACATCCCTTTGTTCAATTACATGATTATTCATGTAATTGAATAATTTGTTACATGATTATTCTTTTTTTTAATAATGACAAAATAAATAAGCAGATAAAAGAATATTATTTAAAAGGAAAATGTTAGGGGTTCTCCCCGTAGGTTCTCTTGGTGTTCTCCTAATCTTATATAAAACATGATTTAAGAAAAAATAAAATTATAGTGGCCTTCATCACCGGTTTTTTTAGGCATTAGCACCAAATTTGACACATTAACACCAAATTTGAGGCATTAGCATCAAATTTAGGATGATCAAATCCATTTTGAGTTATATCATCCATAAAGAGTTAACCTTTCACCCATATGTTTTAGTTTTGAATCCAAAAATAAGTTTTAAAGCATTAGAACATAACTATTAACTCATAAAAATTAATCTGTTAGCAAGAAAATGGTATTACAATTTTTTTTTTTAAATAATATTCTACGTAAGACTGAGAAACACAAGAAGAACCCCTAACAAACCCCTATTTAAAACACTTGTTCATCTTTGAACTTTGAGTCTTTGTTTTCGGCTGTTTGGATTTATCCCATTTAACAGATTCATAAACAAGAAAGAGGAGATCGATGATGTCTAGAAGCGCGTCAGTAGAGGATGCGATTCTTCCTTTATTGGAAGATTGCACTTCAGCCGTCAGATCAAAATATGGACAAGATGATGATAATCAGGACCAAGATCTGGCACGGAGGGTTTGGATTGAGTCTAAGATGTTGTGGCACAAAGTGGGTCCTGCAATCTTCAGCCGCCTCACCTCCTACTCCATGTTGATCATCACCCAAGCCTTTGTCGGCCACTTTGGTGACCTTGAGTTCGCTGCAACTTCCATTGCCAATAATGTCGTCGTTGGCTTCAACTATGGCCTCTTGGTGCGTATTACTTCAATTTCTCATTACATATACACACTGTTTTTGTTTGCTTTCGAATTGATCTCCTATTTCTCAAAAACCGTACGACGGCGCGTGAGAGACTCTCAATCTCTATCACTTATAGTCACCTTTTTATTTTTATTTTTTTTAATTTAATTATATATTATTGATATATCATGATATATGGTTTATTTATTTATCAGCTTGGAATGGCAAGCGCTTTAGAAACGCTATGCAGGCAAGCTTTTGGGGCCAAAAAGTACCATTGTTGGGTGTATTCATGCAGCGATCGTGGATTGTTCTTTTCATGTGTTGCGTACTGCTTTTGCCTCTCTATTTCTTTGCCACTTTGGTGCTAAAGCTGCTGGGACAGTGATGTCGACCAAGATGCTTGGGAATACATGAGAAAGATCGAAGGGAAGAGATATTGAAGTGGAACTAACCCGGAGGATGACGACAAGCTCCCAGACTAGAGCTGCGGCAGAGGACCAGAAGCAGAGTACTCTAAATCTATGAACGATCGCAACATGACCTGCGGTCGATCATAAAACTTGAGCCCAATATCCAAAGGCTACTGAGGAAGCGACCGTTGGGTGGCAATCGATCGCAGAACTAGCGTCTAACGTGTGGAAGCTACTAAGGAAGCGACCGATGGCAGGGATTCATGCACCTTGATCGATCGCCCATCGACGAACGATCGCCCCCGTGATGCGATCGATCGCACACCAGGTGTTATGTTTTTTCTTCACGTTTTCTTTATTATTAAACCGCCTTAGTTTATTTATTTGAATTGTATTAGGGTTTAAGAGTCTTTATTCCGCACTTCTTTGTTTTTGGGGCTATATATACATGTTTATAGCCTCCAAAGAACTCACTTCTTGATTATTGTTTTACAGTTTACTTAATAAGACTTCTCACAGTTGAGATTTCTTTTTATATTTTCCTTTGATTTACAGATAGACTCTGTTTATTAGAGAAGAGTTCTTAGATTCTTGATAGACTCGAGATCCAAGATCTATTTATCCCTCTTCTTGTATTGTTTCTTTGCTTCTGTTATGTCTTAGGCTGCATCAGTTGGTATCAGAGCGCAAGTTTCTTTCCATGGCTCCAATCACAAGAAGAAAGAGCAACCGTTGTCCAACTCAGCACGACGAGGACGATCGCGAGGAATCAAGACATGAAGACCAAAGGACGACAAACGTTGACAACGAGGAGGTACAGGCGGCTATGAGGGCTCAGATTGAAGACCTCACTAACCAATTGGCTAAATCACATCTCTACAACAGGCGTTGGCGTCGAACTCCACCTCAATAGGAGGAAGAGGAAGACGAAGGCGACTACAGTTATGAATCTGCAAACCCTTTTGCAGAGTGCCGAACGCAGGGACGTCGACCACCTGTGCAAGCTCATGCTAATTGGTGGGAGAGCGGGTTCAAACTGGATATTCTAGAATTTTCAGGGGGGATGCAACTTGAAGAATTTCTGGATTGGGTAGGCACAGTTGAAGAAATTCTTGACTTCAAGAGGGTACCTAAAGACAGAAGGGTTTCTTTGGTCGCAACCAAATTTCGGATAGAGCTGCAGCATGATGGCAGCAATTGAAGCAAACAAGAGTGCGGCAAGGCAAATTGAAGATCACTAGTTGGGAGAAACTAATGAAGAAGATGTGACCACCTTTTTGCCCTACAATTACCTTCGAACTATGTACCAAATGCTGCAAAATTGGAGCCAAGGTTTGAAGTCTGTAGATGAGTATACGGAGGAGTTTCACAAATTATTGGCGCGAGTTGATCAATCAGAGTCGGATGACTAGCTAGTGTAGCGATACATTGGGGGCTTACGACATAAATCCAAGACACGGTAAATCTTTTTTTATCCCATGAATATTTTGTCAGCCCATCAAAGGGCTTTGTTGGTTGAGAAAACGTTGGCACGGGGTTCCATGGGCGTGTTTGGATGTGGAGGAGTGGGGGGCTACAACCGGTTGGGAGGTTCATTCCAAAACTGGGGATCTACCCCATCAAACGATCCAAACAAAGGAATCACCATTGCAGGGTAGCCTAGTCGAATCGGAGTGACTACCGGTCTTAAGTCTTTTAGATGCGGTGAACCGGGTCATCGGATAGCGGATTGTCGCAAAAGAGAGAAATATGGCAAGGGTCTTCTTGTCGATTTAGGGGGCGCCTTTGAGAAACAAGGCGATGGAGAGGAACACGAAATAGAATTTGATGAAGATGGAGGGGCTAAGGAAGAATTTGTCACAGGGGAGGCCGAGAGTGGACCTCTATTTATGGTGAGAAGGGTGTGTTTCACCCCTCGGAAGGCGAAAGATGGAGATGAGCAGTGGCACAATCTTTTCCACTCAAGATGTACGATTGGGGGCAAAGTATGTCACCTTGTCATTGATTCGAGTAGTTGTGAGAACGTTGTAACGGAAGAAGTAGTAACGAAGATGGCCCTAGAAACGGAGCAACATCCTACCCCTTACTGTTTGGAGTGGCTAAAAAAAGGCACCGAGGTATTAGTTTCTAAACACTGTTTAGTGTCTTTTTCAATTGGGGTTAGATATAAAGATAAAATGTAGTGTGATGTCGTGGCCATGGATGCATGCCACCTATTGTTGAGGAGGCCGTGGCAATATGTTAGAAGTGCACACCATGATGGGAGGAAGAACACATATAGTTTCATGTTCAGTGCTGTAAAAAAAACGCTCTTACCTAGCGTGGGGATTGGTCTTACGGCCACTAAAGGCACGGGTCACTCTCAATCTTTGTTAGCAAAACGAGAGTTTATCGCCGAGATGCTATCATCAAAAGTGGTATACTTACTATTGAACAAGGAAAGTTCCAAAAAGGAAGAGTTACCGGAAGAAGCTAAGACATTAATAGATGAATTTGGGGATGTGTTTCCGGAAGAGCTACCCGATGAGCTACCACCTCTTCGGGACATACAACATCAGATTGACTTAGTTTCGGGATCAAGTTTGCCCAACCGACCACACTACCATATGAGTCCCAAAGAGCATGAGGAATTGAGGCGACAAGTGCAAGGCTTATTATCCAAAGCGCATATTCGGGAGAGTTTGAGTCCTTGTGCGGTTCCAACATTGTTCACACCCAAGAAGGATGGCACATGGAGGATGTGCGTGGATAATCGAGCCATCAACAAGATCACCGTAAGGTACAAATTCCCTATCCCTAGACTAGATGACTTGTTGGATCAATTGAGTGGGGCCATAATTTTCTCAAAACTTGACCTACGGAGTGGGTACCACCAAATTCGAGTGCGAACAAGTGATGAGTGGAAGACCACATTTAAGACGCGAGAGAGACTTTATGAACAGTTGGTGATGCCATTCGGGCTGTCTAATGCCCCTAGTACTTTCATGAGGGTGATGAACCAAGCTTTCCGCCCATTCATTGGAAAGTTTGTGGTAGTATACTTTGATGACATCCTCATCCACAACCCCAACAAAGAGAAGCATATTCAACATGTACGGGAGGTACTTTGTGTTCTCCGGAGGGAGAAATTCTATGCTTCACCCACAAAATGTTTATTCATGAAGGACTTGGTCCTTATCCTTGGTTATGTGGTATCTAAGGATGGATTGGCGACAGATGAATCCAAGGTAGCAGCTATAAGGGATTGGCCCATACCCACTACATTACATGAAGTTAGAAGCTTCCATGGGTTGGTGTCATTTTATAGGCGTTTCATTCATAATTTCAGCACTATTATGGCGTCTATCACAGAATGCATGAAAGCAGGGAAATTTTCGTGGAGTGAAGCGGCAACGGAGGTGTACATGTTGATCAAGCTTAAGTTAACGATGGCCCCATTGCTTGTGCTACCAGATTTTGAAGTTCCCTTTGAGTTACATTGTGACGCATCCAAAATCGGCATTGGAGCGGTGTTAAGTCAAGGAGGGAGACCGGTGGCATTCTTTAGCAAAAAGTTGAGTGGTTCAAGGCTCAACTATAGCACCTATGACGTGGAATTTTATGCATTGGTGCAATCATTGAGGCATTGGAGTTCTTACCTAGCCTACAATGATTTTATCTTGTACTCGGACCATAAGTTAAGATAAATTGTCGTCTTGGCATGCGAAGTGGGCTGCATATGTCCAACAATTCTCTTTCACCATCAAGCACAAAGCCAGAGCATTGAACAGGGTGGCCGACGCCCTCAATCGAAAGTCATCACTTTTGGTCACAATGACAAACGAGGTACTTGGCTTTGACTTTATAAAAGAATTGTTGCACACTGACTCTTTCTTTGGCCTATTGTGGATGAAATAGCTGGAGGAGCACGGAGTGATTATGGAGTGTATAATGGGTTCCTTTTCAAAGGACACTTTGCAATATGGGACTTAAAATCATCCAAGAATGCCATAATGAAGGCCACATGGGGAGAGACAAAACAGTCCTTTTAGTGGCGGAACATTTCTATTGGTTGACCATGCGGAAAGAGGTAGACAAATTTGTGTGGTGCTGTAGAGTGTGCCAAGTATCAAAAGGGGGAGCAACTAATGCAGGGTTGTACATGCCCCTGCCTATCCCGGAAGGTTCGTGGATGAATGTGAGCATGGATTTTGTATTAGGCCTACCTTGGACCAAAAAAGGTAATGATTCCATCTTTGTGGTTGTTGATCGATTTTCTAAGATGGTTCATTTCATTGCGTGTAAGAAGACTGTCGATGCTGTGAATGTGGCTCAATTGTATTTTCGTGAGGTTTATCGGCTACATGGCTTGCCCTTATCCATAGTCTTTGACTGTGACATGCAATTCCTTAGCCACTTTTGGCAGTGCTTGTGGCAATTATCGCACACTAAGCTAGATTTTAGTAGTGCATATCATCCTCAGACGGACAACCAAACAAAAGTGGTCAATCGATCCTTGGAGGCATTACTACGGAGTTTGGTGGGAGAGAACTTCAAGTCATGGGACCTACAACTGTACCAAGCGGAGTTCGTCTACAATCGGTCAGTTAATCAAAGCACGGGTCTTAGTCCATTCACTATCATCTATGGTGGTAACCTGCACACACTTTTGGACTTAGCACCTCTCCCTGATTTGAAGAGGACAAATACTAAAGTGGAGGATCTCATTGCACACATCAAGGAGGGCCACAAGTTAACAATCAAGAACCTCAGGAATTGACAGCGAAGTATATAGTGATGGCAGATAAGAAACGACGTCCATTGGAATTTGAAGAAGGTGATTTTGTGTGGGCAATCCTAACTAAAGACCGTTTTCCCATCGGTAAGTACAACAAGCTGAAGACACGTAAGATCGGCCCTGTTGAGATTGTGAAGAAGATCAATGCCAACGCATATCAGAAGTTACCCAGCCATATCAAGACATCATATGTTTTTAACATCAAACATTTTGTGCTGTTCATTGATGATTCTTCAGAAAAGGATACGAATTTGAGGGTGAATTCTCTCCAACTTGGGGAGGATGATGTAGACTGAGATGCTTGGGAATACATGAGGAAGAAAAGAAGAGATATTGAAATGGAACCACCCCGGAGGATGATGACACGCTCCCAGACCAGAGCTGCAGTAGAGGACCAGAAGCAGAGTACTCTAGATCTACGAACGATCGCAACATGACCTACGATCCATCGAACTCGAGCCCAATGTCCAAAGGCTACTGAGGAAGCGACCGTTGGGTGGCGATCGATCGCAGAACTAGTGTCTAATTTGTGGAAGCTACTGAGGAAGCAACCGATGGCAGGGGTTCGTGCGCCCTGATCGATCGCCCATCAGCAAACGATTGCCCCATGATGTGATCGATCGCACACAGGGTGTTATGTTATTTTTTCGCGTTTTCTTTATTATTAAACTGCCTTAGTTTACTTATTTGAATTGTATTAGGGTTTAAGAGTCTTTATTCCGCACTTCTTTAGTTTTGGGGCTATATATACATGTTTATAGCCTCCAAAGAACTCACTTCTTGATTATTGTTTTACAGTTTACTTAATAAGACTTCTTACAGTTGAGATTTCTTTTATATTTTCCTTTGATTTACAGATAGGCTCTGTTTATTAGAGAATAGTTCTTAGATTCTTGATAGACTCAAGATCCAAGATCTATTTATCCCTCTTCTTGTATTGTTTCTTTGCTTTCGTTACGTCTTAGGCTGCATTAGACAGCCTTCAGAAGTGGCGGAGCTATCTGGGCGTGTGACAATGTGGATGGTACTGCTTCATTTTAGCTTCGCATTTCAGTTCCTTCTCACGCGATTCTTGTAGAGCCAACTCAAAACTGCAGTGGGTGTCTTTGGCGGCACTTGTGGTCCATGTGATTCTGAGTTGGCTATTTGTGTATAGGCTTCAACTCGAAGTGGTTGGAATTGCAGTTACTTTGAACTTTTCTTGGTGGGTTCTGGTCTTTGGGCTTTTGAGTTATGTTGTTTGTGGTGGTTGTCCTCTCATATGGACTGGTTTCTCCATTGAAGCATTTTTTGATCAGCGTGTGTGGGTTTATTGGAGTTAAAAAGATGATGAGGACCAGATTAGACTAAAGGGAGGGCAAAATTGGAAGATAAATCATTAATAAGTCACGTGAGACGCACGTGGGCTGAGTTTTGTCCATTTAGGTGGAAAAAATTAACGGGGGTTTAAATTGCCGTTTTTTGAAACTTGAGGATACATTGTCAATTTTGAAAATTTTGGGTTAAAATTGCAAAACCCCTGAAACTTATGGGGATAAAGTGAATTTTCCCCTAAAATGTGTAATAAGAAACCAAAGGTAACCAAGTATGGGAGACCCCTTTTATGTTAATAGTATTTTCTCAACAGAAATGTGTTAATTTTGGCTTTTTTTTTTTACTTATGTTTCGCTGTTTATTTATTTTTACACTTTACCCTCATAACTATTCACCCATTTGCACTTTTACCTTCAAAGTTTCAAATGTGACACTTTATCCCCCCTCCCAAACTTTCAAATTGTGGCAATTTGACAACTTTGACATTTTTTTTCCAAAATGCCCCTATCACAAAAAAAAAAGTGATGGCGGCATTTTGGGAAAAAAATGTCAAAGTGGTTGAATTGCCACAATTTGAAAGTTTTGTAAAGTATCACATTTGAAACTTTAGAGGAAAAAGTGCAAATGGTAGATAGCTCCAGGAAGTAAAGTGTAATTTCCTTTTTTTTTTAAGGCCTTGCATCACACTGAAGCCAACGGTCCAAGATGTGGTGAAGAAAAATTGATGGTAGGTAAAATATATAATAAGAACAGGGTGTCTTCAGAGATTATATAATGGTTATACGTAAGTTTTTAGTAGAAATGTGTTTAGAGAGGCACTTTCTTGTGCAGCTACCAAAATTAAATCCCTGAAATTATTCATCGTATTCAAAAGCCTTAAGAGGCAAATAAGTAAAAAACAAAACATTAACAAACAATCCAAAATATTCAAAACTATTTATACATTATAACTTAACATTAATTTGAGGATAAATCCTTAACTACTGATATGACATCAATTTTGCATTCAATGAACAAAACATCACCCATCAAGTAGCCCTTTGATGTGTCCTCGAGATCTGTCTGTGACAAAAATTTGTGATGACCGTAATCGCCGCCGGGATCAGGGAACCAATACTCAACTATAAGATAAGAGTCGGTCAAGTGATTAGAATTTAAGATTTGTTTTTCATGAAGATTTTAAGGAGAATTGTCTCATGTTTAAATGAAATGAAAGTTAAGAGCATATTTTTGTGAGAGTCAAGAGAACACACATGTGTTTTCACAATGGTTGCTATTGATTTGATTCCTTATTCGAAGCTTGTATTTCGCGTACACTTTTCTATTAGGAGAAATAATTTCGGAATCACCTAAGCTCATCAGAAAGAGAGACAAGCATGTGTCGGCTCCTGTTCCTAATCTGTTCGGATAAAGTTTCAACTTCCTATATCCAAAATATAAAGATAAAGGTTATGAAACTAGTTGAGAATGATATAGAAGAGCAAAACACCAATCATACCATCTTTTCCCTTCAACAGTGAATTGCTCGGAGGCATAATCTTTATCTTTTAAGGCCGTAAAGTTCTCAATCTTCCAAGTGAAATAATCACGTTGAGGTTCATTTATCATCGATAAACACTCTCCTTTACAAGGACCTTTGCTAACAATAACTTCCACCCCAAAGACACAAGTGTCATCCACAAGATAACCACTTGATGAATCATTTAGAGTCTTATGAGAAAGCAATTGGGCAAATCCCCATTCAGTCTTGAATTTATGAAAGCGTCTTACTCTCACATTTGCATCTGAGTTGTTGAGATTCACAAGCAATGGTAAAGTATATATCAAATCCCGAAATAAATACATGAGAAATGTTATTTTTTTTCTTTTCTTGTTCGTCTCCCATCTAACTCTATCCATATTTTTTTTTTCAAAGCCACCATTATATCAATAAGACCCAAGTTTGAAATGAGTTGAATAAGAGATGAATAAGAATTTAAGGAATAGCATGTCTCTAAATATATTAGTGAGGTATTTCTAGATGGACAAATAGCAAAGCAAATTAAGCTCAAGTCTACTATAAAAACTATGTTTTGGGCGAAGGTACCTTGAATACAGAGGTACTCGTCTCGGATTTGATCAAACACAAAGAATTTTATGTTTGCGTTAACCGTCCACCAAAATCGAAGATCCTTGGTATTTGCTATTGCCAAGTATAGAGAGACGTGACCGTTCCCATTGCTATTCTTTTTCCCATTTGGGTAGAGTACCAATCTCCTAGACATGGAAATGAAAATTATCATATTTTCCATTGAAAAAAAAAAAACTAAGAACAGATCTGAAGATGCACCATTGATAGCCGCCAACTTCAAACTGGCAAGAGTCACATTTTTCCTCCATCCTTAACAGTAAAGAGAAATTATTAATTTGAAATGAATAATGATCAGGAGATCGTGGAAGATTTGTAGTTGATCGTAATATTCCTGAGGGGAAAAAAAGAAGAAGTTACATTTAAAGATAAAAAGCTAATTATTATTGTAAAACTTTGTTAACACTTGTATATATCTTCAATAAGAGGTCAGAGGGTATAAAGTAGTTGTTAAAGATCCAAATATTTTATATATTTTCTTTTCTTAGATTATAGCAGGGGAAGGAAGAAGGGCATTGGGTAATTTCTTTAGTTAACAAGTAACAAACAATTAGACAGAGAGAGAGAGAGAATAAACCAGTTTCATCTTCCATGTCATTCTTTCTCCCGGTGTAACGATGAACACCTTCTAATATTTTGAAGAAGCTCATAGGATTATGGAAGGAGTTCCAATATATGGTTAAACTTGATGGCCGATGGTCATATTTATTTGTCTTACAGGATGGAAAAAAGGGAAGCTATTGAATATATTCTTGCTTCGGCTGGCAAGCAAGCATCTACTAGTTTTTAAAATTATTTTTTGACTTGCCTTCCATGGTGGGGAATCAAAAACTAGTACATTCAAGGAATAAAAGAGCGAATATGGAAATGCCATAACAATGGATGGAATGAGAAATTCCTCTCAAAATGGGAAAAGAAAATCTCATCAAGGCTGCTTGCAATCCAAGTTATCTTAACTTATAGTATAATTTTCTTTTTTTTTGCCTAAAATATTGTTGAGAGATTAACTATTCGATGCTACGATTCTTATGCGGACATAAAGAAAATTACTCAAAAATTGTGTGAATGAGCTGGACAAGTATGTGGCATTCAAATGCTACATGGATGGGATAGGGGTCGAAGAATTAGAGTGTTTTAATAAAATACTTCTATCTAAGCAAGGATGGTGTGGCGACCTACTTGATAAAAGAATGATTAAGAATTTTTCTTTTAAAACTAATAACCCATAACAAAGCGGATTGTCACAATGGCATGACAATACTTCAGATTAATCAGAGTTTACATCTTTGTAACGAAATATAAATAATGTGAAGACATACATAACACATTTGAGCTGACAAAATACATCTATGTTAATAAAACTTTAAATACAAAATAATGGCTATATAAAAGTGTCACATGCAACACGAGCCGTATACAAAAATACCCACATCTAAGCATATACATAAATGCTCTACTAAATAAGACTAACAACTAGTCCAACAATGTCAACCTCATCTACTGTTTTTGTACCTGCATTCACAACATCATCGGCATCCCAAAACCCGAGATATAGGTGGAATTATGAGCCCACTGCCTCTATAAAATAGAGACCTCAGTAGTATGGAACTCATTAGGCTTTTATCCAAAATAAATCATTTAACTTTATTCACACTTGCATATCATAAATCTTAACAATAAAACATATTAAATGTTATCATGCAATGTCTAGCCATAACAATATACATATGTGTTCCATCTCATACTAGTCACATAGGCATACTGATACATCTAGTATAAAAATCATACAAAACTAATCATTATCATCATACAATCATATGCTATGCATGCTCATCATCTTGTGTCATTTCCATTGTGAGATCAGCCTTGCGGTAGGAGACTCGTCATCACTATCAGAAGCCTTCACCCTGTTTCTCTTTTATATATGAGGACAACTCTGCGGTAGAAGACTTGTCATCATTATCAGGAGCCGTCACCCTGTTTCTTGTTATGCATAAGGCCAACCCTGCGGTAGGCGACTTGTCATCACGACTGGGAGCCATCACCCCGTTTCTCGTAATGCAAGAGGCCAGCCTTACGATAGGAGACTTGTCATCATTACCGGGAGTCGTCACCCTGTTTCTCGTTATGCATGAGGCCAGCCCTGCGATGGGAGACTTGTCATCACTACTGGGAGCCGTCACCCCGTTTCTCGTTATGCAAGAGGCCAACCTTGCGGTAGGAAACTTGTCATCACTACTGGAAGCCGTCACCTCGTTTCTCATTATGCATAAGCTAACTTTACAGTAAGAGACTTGTCATCACTACCGGAGTTGAACCCTGTTTATGTTACATTGCTCATGCTATGATCATGCCCATTCATTCAAACATCTCATGAAACAACAAAAATGGTCATAATATCTCAAGTACCATACATCAATCATTCAACCAAAACGTCTTTTATACTTTAAAAATAGTATCATTTTTGCCCAGTAATTAAAATACTTACCTTGATCCGTATGGGTTCTCTTAGTAACTTTGACCCTTTTGCGTGCACCTATGTATATACATAATAAACACATAGTTAAACTCAACTCAAACTTCACTAAGATACTTAAATCCCACTAGCGTCTTTCACTTTCTCACAACTAGGTAGACATCACAACCTTCTTACAAACAAACATAATTAAATACTCATTATCTTATAACATAATATATATTTAATCGTTAACTCTAAAGGCATATACATAGACTCTAAGTTAGGCATTACACTTAACCATATAATTATTATTATTTCCTAATGCTCATTTATTCATTTATTCTATAACTTTATCATACATACTCTATGTTTATCATCATGCTTACTATTAGAACTCATTATCATTGTTAAACCATTAAACCCATGAAAGTCTAGGGTTAATTAACATTTTAAATGCAATTAACCCATCCCATTAGCCATCCTAGGGTTCACATACCAAAAGCCCTAATTGAATTCATACTATACAAATTATGGTTTATGTCCATACTTTACCATAAGGTAAAATTAAAGTTTCAACCTATTAACTCAATAACCCGGAACTTGAATAACACATAGAAATCTATTACACATAAAAACCCCACATTAATTTTAGGCATGTAACTACTTACTAAAATTTTCTCCAAATTTTAAACCTAATTAGAGATTACCCGAATCACTACAATTTCAAGCTTAGAATCTGTAACATCCCGATTTTAATGTTGTAAATAAACTCGAGTGTTACGCTGAAATAATCTTACACAGCGAAAAAGTGAAATTATCAATACAAAATAATACCATTATATATACTTTTCTTTATACAAAAACATCCAAAGCTATGTCGTACATGGCATTTATATAAATCTAACTTACTGTTTAAACTCTAGACAAACTTCACCAACTTGGAATCTCTGTACATCTCAATATGAATTACCTTGACTTTCTATTCCTCAAGCACTACAAAAACAGTGAAGTAGTGAGTCAATTGATTCCCAATAATGTAAATCATTGTTGAATCATATATATATCAAAAAGGCCATATAAGTTATAAAACCACAAGAATCCATATTATTGGATATCAATATCTAGTGCTGGGCAAGGACCCGCCCAACCTGCAAACCTGCTCCGGCCCGCCCTGCACCGACCCGGTCAGATTTTCAGTGTTTTTTTACGGATTTGGGTTGGATTTTATCCAACCCATACGGGGAGGGGCACATGCTTTAGATGTTTTTTCATGCGGGTACCTGCCCTGCCTCGCATTAGTATAAAAGCTAAAAATCCCTAACCCTAATTCTTTCATTCTTGTGCCTCTTCTCCTTTTTCCAACCTCTCAAGTCTCACGTCTGCTCTCTCCATCTCCAACACAAGAGTTGCTCGTCTGTTCTCTTCTCTCTCTCTCCATCTCTCGTCTGCTTCTCTCTTCGTCTATGCTGGTGCTCGACATCCTCAGGTCACGGGTTGTTGCGCCATTCCCACCTCTAGACCGTGATTTTGGTTTTTTTTTGCAAATTTCAAGTCTTTTTTTTCTTTCTCCCTAGTCCAGATTTAATTCCAAGTTCTTTGGTTTATGTTTGATTCAAGGATTCTGATGTAGGGGTTGTGTAACTTTTGAGGAGATGAAACGAAAATGGAGAAGAAACCAAAGGAAGAAAGATGGAAAGAAAGAAGAGAGATCGGCATAGAAGCCGGTGAAGGAAAAAAGGAGAGGATTTGAGGAAGAGGAACCCAACCCGCCCCGATCTACCCCACCTCGCATCCCTTGAACCCGCACGGATATTGTCATTATGCTTGGGGTGATGGATTTGAATTTCCAGAACCCACAATGTGCGGGGCGAGTGAGAAAAACATCGATACCTGCCCTGCCCCGCCTCGCCCCGTGCCCACCCTATCAATATCATACTTAGTAAGTAAGAATACTTACAGTGGATTACAATAATGAATTATTAAAGGTAATTACTTGTCGACACTCATTTTGCTACAATTGATAATTACCCATAAAGTTTCTTTACTGACTTAATCTATTTCACGCCTAAACTCTATTTCTTCCTCAAGTCTACCTCTATCGCACGTTTGCTTTAGTATTTATAGGCTGAAGGAATTATATGAGAATATAAAAGAAAGAATAAGAAAGTAATAGAAGTTTGTAGAAGAGAAAGGAAAGAATAAGAGAAGAAGTAGGCTTGACAAGTGGGGTGGGAGAAAGTGGCGTGGAAGTCTAAGTTCCATGCATTCCATCAATAATATCCTAATATATTATAATAATCCATAATATTTCCAAAATATCATTTACATTCATAATATCTCTAAACTATCATTCTCATCTAACGTCTACAAGACTACAAATAACAAAATCTGGGTTGTTACAAAATCCAATAGGTAGCACAAAACCTTAAAAGAGAAACTAGATATTTCAACAATATAACATAATCCCCAAAATCCATTCAAGAACCTTAATTTTTGGACCTAAGGAAATCCTTAATTACTCATGTAATTAACTCCTCTAAATGACAATTCCCAGTATTCATACACCCAAAACGCATCTTACTTTAAAATCAAACCCAAATGAAATCCCAACTAATTAGCTTATACAAAAATTAGAGAAGGATCTCACTAAAATGGAGGTACTTTTCATGGGCTAGAAATGAATGCATATTGCTCAGAATCCGATCTCCACTATTCACAATGGAGATTCACATGTCATGAACCTCCTTTGCAAAATTTCAGCTCGATTGGACCACAAATGTTTATTGATTGGAGCTGTTGATCCCAACTAGATGAAATTTTCCATAAACTCACTTTTCTTTCTCTCTTTCTTCTGGACAGCACAACTCTCTCTCTCTCTCTCTCTCTTTCTATATGGGTCTTTCTCTCTTTCTCATGAAGTGTGCGTGTGTGTAGAGAAGAAATGGAGAAGATGAAAGAAAGGAGGAAGGGGGAGAATTAAGAGTGAGCGTGCATGGGGAAGAAAGAAAGAAGGAAGAAGGAAAGAAATGATGGGGGCTGCACGTGTGAGTGGGAGTAGGGGAAAAGATATGGGTTAAAGGGATGAGGAATGTCCCGCATAGCCAATGGTAGCCTGACACGTGGCATTAGTTAGATCTCATTTTTATTTTAAAGCATCATCTTTTATAAATTGCTCCATTACCCCACCTTATATAAATTCTATCTTTTTTATTCTCTATAATTCCCCACACTACTATTTACTCTAATTACAACTTACCATTAGCATTAATTATTTACTATACTATAACTTATTATTACACTTTATTATTATAATACAATTAATCTATTTTATTTATTAATCAATTGTCACACTAATATTATTATTAGTTATTCTCTTTATCATTAAAACTTATATTACATAAATATATCATCATTAAACAATATTGTTATTACATTATTATCACACAAATATTATTATTAATCAATCTTGTTTATATTTTAATTATGATAAAGTCACTATTATTGTTATATTTATTATTCTAAATCATTTCATGCATAATTTATTCTACTAATTAATTCAAATTACTATGAGGTTATTAATAATGAAGTTAATTATTTTTTCAGGTCTTACAGATGGTGTCGGGTTCAACAACCAGATTCTTTAGTGGCACAAATAATAAAAGAGAAGTATTAGAGAATCTCTGCAAAACGGTCATGGCAAAAAACCCCTATATGTTGCCCACCAATGAAAATGTGACACCTCAGCATGGAGCATGATAAGAAAATAAAACCAGAACTAGGTCATATTTATTTCTCTCAATCGGATGAAAAACAAAACTTTTAAGCTTCCCAACATGTCTTATTATGGGTCCATCGGGATTACGGTTTTAGTAAGTGCAATTTTAAAATTACAAAGGCGTTTGGTAAAATATATTAAAAAATACTTTTTTTATCAAATATTTGTTATGTGAAATCGTGATTTTGATTTAAATTTGAGCTTTTTCAAATCAGCACCCCCTATCTTGCTTATCGATATTGCAAATTTTTTTCTTCCTATTTTAGATTAAATGCATTTTAATCGCAATACCAAACACCTTAACGAATATTATTTTTACGAAATTGCAATCTCAAACGTGCCTGAGGGCTCTCATGCATCACATTTTCGATTTTAGGAATGCAGGCAATCTACTTTTTTTTTTTTGACATGTTCACGCAAGGGTAGGGGAGGGGAGATTCGAACTTGTGACCTCCGCTTTATAAAGCGTGGTTCACAGCCGATTGAGCTACCACTTAGGTATACAGGCAATCTACTTAATGGAAAGGTAAAGGGTACTTTATACTATAGAAATTGCGATTTTTTCCTATTTCTCGCAAAGGAATGCAGGCAATCTACACAAATGGTGCAATTTGGGTTTAATGGGCGAACATTACGAAATTGGGAGCATATGTAATGGAAGGCTTTATAACACATTTTCGATGAACTTAAAGAGTTAAAAGTGAAAAAAAAAATTAAAAAAATTAAAAAAAAAATTGAGGGTGTTAATTGAAGGACAAAGTTTTCCTGTAAATTGGGTTGAAGGAATTTCCTTCAACCTATTCTATAAAAATGACATGTGTCCCTTAAATATGTGAGTTTTACATTTTTTTTTTTAATAATATGGACAAAGTTAAAATTATATTTCACAAATATCACTAGTTGACTCATGAATTTATTTCATAAATATCAAATATATATATTTATATATATAAGGACAATTTACTAAATGAGGGCTCTCATGCATTTATCGTAAAATCGATAACTTAACTTCTTAAAAAAATTATTTTGTTCCTTTTATCCTTGCATCACACCAAAGCTAATGGCCAGAGACTCAGAGAGGTGGTGAAGAAATATTGATGATTGGTAAAATGTCTAATAAGAATTGGGAGTTACGAAAGATAACAAAATCGAGGAGACTATAAATGTTAATAGTACTTGGGGAAAATGCATTTTTAATTCATGAAGTTTCAATGATTTTTTAATTTTAACCCCAAAGTTTAAAAAGTGGCAATCCACCCCCCTGAAGTTTCAAAAACTTGCAATGTTAACATTCCGTCTATTTTTCCGTTAAAATAGACGGAATTTTTTTTTAAAAAAAGCCTGAGGGTAGTTTTGTCATTTCTTAATTTTTCATCCATTTTAACAAAAAAAAACTAACAGCGGAGTTAATATTGCAAGTTTTTGAAACTTCAGGGGGTGGATTGCAATTTTTTAAACTTTGGAGTTAAAATTAAAAAATTACTGAAACTTTATGGGTTAAAACTGCATTTTTCCCATGGTACTTTCTCAATGTTAGGGAGTTTGATACATTGAAGAGTCTTAATTTTAGTATGTTAAGACATTGTACAACTCAAAAGATTAAGCTTATGGGTTTGAGCCCAATAATGCTTTATTATTCACTCACAAACCCAAATGGGCCTTAATTAAGAAGCCTTTTAGTGAGCCCATAATTGATGCATGAGAAAATTGACAAAACTGTTATTTTAATTATGCATCTGTGTTTTAATTTTCATTTTTAATAAGGATTGTGTTTTCTCTTTACCACTGAGATTATGTTTTCTCTTTTCTATTAGAATTATGTATTGCTTTTCCAATTAAGTTTGATTTTCCTTTTCCTTGTTACATTAGGAGGTGCTTAGAATATAGAAAGGCAACCAATCTTTGTTATTTTTCAATTCAGTTTGAACTATCAATTACATTTAAGTATTTCAGAGATATTTATTCGTTTGTTATTTGGGGCAATTAATGTCTTTCTTTTCTCTATTTTGTTATTTTCTTTCTTCCTGAATTCTTTTTTCAATATTCAATTCTTAGGTTCTATTGTTATTATACGCTGTTAGAACAATCTTAGTTTTGTCCTGCATCAATAATATAGCATGTTGATACACTACACAATCCAAAAACTCAAGCCTATGAGTTTAGGCCAACAATGCTATATTAACCACAAGCACAATCATACTTCTTACATATTTTCAATGTAGAACTCTTAGGGGTGCCAATACGGTTACGGTTAGCGATTAGTGACAATAACCGCTAACCGTAACCGTCCTAGCGGTTAGTAGATTTCATTAACCGCAACCGCTAACTGCCTAACGGTTAGCGGTTAGCGGTTAACAGGCCGGTTAGCGGTTAATGAAATAGATAACCGCCCGCTAACCGCTTTTTCAAAATTGGGCTTTTTTTTTGGCTTTTTAGTGTTTTTTTTTTGTCTCAATTACTATAAAAAGAGCCCATATTGAAAAATAAAAAACATTTGACCTCAAATTTATATTTACTTTAAAAAAAACTTAAATATTAAATCATAACCGTTAACTTTAAATAAATATAAAAATAACAAACACAACATATAAAAAAAAGCTCAACACAACTTTCACAACATATTTAAAAATAAAAGCTCAACACAAACTGTTACAGCGATAAAAAAGGTTCAACACAACATATTAGTTTAAATAAAACATTAAATGATAAAATAAAACATTAAAACTTCATCAAAGATTGTTCCTTTGAAATTATGGGATCGATTGAGTTCAAGGATGACTCTCTCTGCAGGGGAGGTTGCTCATTGAGTCTTCATCGATATTTGAAGAGCGAGAGAGAGAGAGAAATGGGCAAATGCATTGAGACTCTCTAGAGTTTGAGAGAAATGGCCAAATGAGGGTTTTAACTTTTAGGGTTAGAATTAGAAAGAGATAAATATATATAACTGCAAAATGGTGTAGTTTTGCTTTCTTCTTTTTTTTTTTTTTTTAATGATTTAAGATTAAAATTGTTCAAAAAATTGTCAATTTTTTTTAAAAATACATTAATACTTTAATTATTGTTATAAGTATCACATTGTTGAATTTAATATCAATTACTTAATTTGATATTATATACTATATAGTCATATAATCTTAATAAATAATAATTAAATTAGATAATAAGATTAATGATTTAAATTATGAATTATATTTACTTAATCAAATTTGAGATCCTTTAATCTTAATAGTTCAATTATTGTTGAATATGAACTTTATGTTATATAGATGATAACATAAACTAAGTCTCTAGATTATATATATATATATATATATATATATATATATATATATATATAAAAGTATTAGCATGAACTTGAGACTCTCTCTTTGATTGAGAATTGAGATAAATTTTGCTACCCTTTTAACTTATATTAGTATGAACTTGCATACTTATAAGTTATAATCATATAAAATTATAAATTATAGTGATAATATATTAACATTTAAATTGTAATTTAATTATCTAAAACAAAAATGTGATTTAATCATTAATGATTAATTAATTATGTTATATGTATAAATATTATTATATTTATAATTATAAAATATAATATATAAAAAGCGGTTAGCGGTTAGTGTTAGTGGACCTATAACTAGCTAACCGCTAGCAGTTAAGCGTTATACGTTAGCTATATTATGATTTATAAGTTTTATACGGTTGTTTAGACTAAGAACTCTACCCTTTTACACAATCTAAACATTAAGGAGGCACTTGAGAAATGATAGAATTCATTATTTTTAATGAATCTTTTTACTATCTCTATAATGAATGGATAATTTCATCATAGCATTTATGTTGGTCCACATGAGTCCATAAATCTAATAGTTAATCTATTAAAATAGTAAAAATTAATGGTTGAAAAATGATTTAATTAAAGATAATTGTTTAACATGTCTAAGGCACTTTATTGTGCAGCTAGCAAAATTAAATCCCTGAAATAATTCATTATATACAATATACACAACCCTTACAAACGATTGTTTACACGGCCACTTTAGAGGTAAAGGAGTAAATTTAACGTCAAGCAATAGGGCTTGCCGTTAATTTGAACGTTACAAATATAATATGCTAAAACAGTCCAAAACATTTAGAAAGCCAGTAAAATGTATATATAATAAGAACATGGTGTCTCTAGGATTATATAAAAAATCACCTAAAAAGCATTAGCTTGACATTAATTTGAGGATAAATCCTTAATAACGGATATGACATCAACTTTGCATTCAATGAACAAAACATCACCCACCAAGTAGCCTGTTGATGTGTCCTTGAGATCTCTTAGAGACAAAAATTTGTTAACACCATAACTGTTGTTGAGATCTGAGAACCAAGACTCAACTGTAAAATAAGAGTCAATCATATGATTAGATTTTTAGATTCGTTTTTCGTGTACATCTTATGGAGAATTGTCTCATGTTTAAAAGAAATGAAAGTTAAGATCATATTTTTGTGAAAGTCAAGAGAACACACCTGTCTTTTCACAATGGTTGCTATTGATTTGGTTCCTTATTTGAAGCTTGCATTTTGCATACACTTTTATGTTAGGAGAAATTTTTTTTGAATCACCTAAGCTCATCAGAAAGAGAGACAGGCATGTGTCGGCTCCTGTTCCTAATCCGTTCGGATAAAGTTTCAACTTCCTATATCCAAAATATAAAGATAAAGGTTATGAAACTAGTTGAGAATGAAATAGAAGAGCAAAACACCAATCATACCATCTTTGCCCTTCAACAGTGAATTGCTCGGAGGCATAATCTTTATCTTTTAAGGCCGTAAAGTTCTTAATCTTCCAAGTGAAATAATCACGTTGAGGTTCATTTATCATTGATAAACACTCTCCTTTACAAGGACCTTTGCTAACAATAACTTCCACCCCAAAGACACAAGTGTCATCCACAAGATAACCACTTGATGAATCATTTAGAGTCTTATGAGAAAGCAATTGGGCAAATCCCCATTCAGTCTTGAATTTATGAAAGCGTCTTACTCTCACATTTGCATCTGAGTTGTTGAGATTCACAAGCAATGGTAAGGTATATATCAAATCCCGAAATAAATACATAAGAAATGCTATTTTTTTCTTTTCTTGTTCGTCTCCCATCTAACTCTATCCATATTTTTTTTTCAAAGCCACCATTATATCAATAAGACCCAAGTTTGAAATGAGTTGAATAAGAGATGAATAAGAATTTAAGGAATAGCATGTCTCTAAATATATTAGTGAGGTATTTCCAGATGGACAAATAGCAAAGCAAATTAAGCTCAAGTCTACTATAAAAACTATGTTTTGGGCGAAGGTACCTTGAATACAGAGGTACTTGTCTCGGATTTGATCAAACACAAAGAATTTTATGTTTGCGTTAACCTCCCACCCAAGTTGAAGATCCTTGGTATTTGCTATTGCCAAGTATAGAGAGATGTGACCATTCCCATTGCTATTCTTTTTCCCATTTGGGTAGAGTACCAATCTCCTAGACATGTAAATGAAAATAATCATATTTTCCATTGAACAAAAAAAAACTAAGAACAGATATGAAGATGCACCATTTATAGCCACCAACTTCAAACTGGCGAGAGTCACATTTTTCTTCTTTCATCCCTAACAGTAAAGATAAATTATTGATTTGAAATGTATAATGATCAGGAGCTCGTGGAAGATTTGTAGTTGATCGTAATACTCCTGAGGGAAAAAAAAGAAAAGAAAAAGGTTACATTTAAAAGATATAAAGCTAATTATTATTGTGAAACTCTGTTAATATTTGTATATATCTTTAATCAGAGGTCAGAGGGTATAGAGTAATTGTTAGAAGATCCAAATCTTTTGTATATTTTCTTTTCTCAGATTATAACCGGGGAAGGAAGGAGGGCATTGGGTAATTTATTTAGTCAACAAGTAACAAACAATTAAAGAGAGAGAGTAAACCAGTTTCATCTTCCATGTCTTTTTTTCTCCTGGTGTAAAGATGAACGCCTTCTGATATTTTGAAGAAGCTCAAACGACTATGGAAGGAGTTCCAATATATGCTTAAACTCGATGGCCGATGGTCATATTTATTTGTCACAAAGGATGGGAAAAAAGGAAGCTATTGAATATATTCTTGCTTAGGCTGGCGAGCAAGCATCTACTAGTTTTTGAAATTAATTTTTGACTTGCCTTCCATGGTGGGGAATCAAAAACTAGTACACTCAAGGGATAAAAGTGAGAAAATGGAAATGCCGTAACAATGGATGGAAGAAGAAATTTCTCTCAAAACGGGAAAAGAAATTCTCATCAAGGCTGCATGCAATCCAAGTTATCCCAACTTATAGTATGAGTGTTTTTTTTTTAAGCCTAAATAGTGTTGGGAATTGAAATTAACTCTTCGACGCTACAATTCTTGTGGGGACACAAAGAAAATTACTCAAGAATTGTTTGAATGAGCTGGACATGAGTATGGGGCATTCAAATTCTATATGGATGGATGGGGTTCAAAGAATTGGAGTGTTTTAATAAAGTATTTCTATCTAAGGAAGGATGGTGCCAGGTTCGACAACCAGATTCTTTAGTGGCATAAATAATAAAAGAGAAGTATTATCCACAATAGAATTTCCTAGAATTAGGCTTGTGGAACATGTTTTCCAATGCCAGGAGAAGTATTTGGCAGGAATAAGACCTCTTGAAGGCAGGGCTAGTGTGGCATGTGGGAGATAGATCCAACATAAAAATATGGAAAGACAAATGGCTTTTGAACCAGCCTTCATTTATGGTGTAATTGCTAGTTCAAAGGTTGGAGTGTGAGGCACGAGCCAAGGATCTTATTAATGAAGGCACTAGATTGTGGAATGTACCCTTAGTGATAGATTTTTATCGACGAAGAAAAGAAATATATATATGTATATATAGTTTGTCTCTTGATCAGCTCAAATGTACATACTCACAAATTCATTTGGGGTAGCTCACCGACAGGAAATTTTTGATAAAAAATGTGTATCATATGTGGAAAAAAAAAATTCTTTTTATACAGGAGCCAGGTGAGTGCTCTAGAGTTACTGGACATAACATTGTGTGGAAGAGTATTTAATTGGTCTCTAAATGTCCCTGGAGTTATGAAATTTTCTTGTAGAAGCTAGGTAATATAATATGTTGCCAACCAAAGAAAACCTTTTTAAAAATTGGTGGTTAAGGATTCATTGTGTCCAATTTGTGAGGCAGAGGTAGAAAATGTCTCATTTTGTGGCGATGCCCATGAGCATGTGATGTCTAGGGGCAGGGCATTAGAAAAATTGTAGGTGCACTTTGTGACATGGATGGTTGTGGTTTTTGGCAGAGATCTAGGCCTGACAATGTCATAGATGCATTGGAGTCTATACATGTGCTACGAAAGGATTGGCGACCAATCTTGGTGCAGGTATGGACGCTAGGTGGCCGAGCCCCCTTGGCTCAATACCAATATATATATATTTTCTTTTTTGTCTTTTTTTTTTAATTTCTTTTAAATAAAAATAAAAAATAAATTACATGACATGTAACAAGATTTAATTGGTCCACATGTCATTTCTATTAAGTCAATTAACAGTCAAGGGACAGAATGACCAATTTAGTCCTTTATTAAAATCATATGACCTCCTGTGATAAAAATTAAATCCTAAAAAAAAAAAAATAAAGAATTAAAATCATAGGGGTAATTAGGTATTTAACCCTTTAAGTTAATCAAATAGCATTTTAAAATTTAGAAAGGAAAAAAAAAATCACCAAACCTCCTTGTATTATGGGATTAGTGGCATTTATACATTGCTGCCGCCAAGGTGAAACATTCGAAGAATGGTAGAGAAATGAGAAGAAAAAGAAAACTAATCAACCATTTTTAAGATTTGACCTACAAATTAGCTTTTGATTTTATGAAGAATAAGCGTTTCTACAAATTGAGGGAAGCCAATGATCTAAGGGTTGGACCAAAAAGAGGCAATGGATGTGGCAGCAAGTAATAGACACACACATTAGAGGCGCATGTTAGATGCGCTTTGGAAGTTGTGGATGCCGGTGGTATTGGAGGAGAGGCGTATGGGTGAAACAAAGGAGCAGACCGCGATAAATTTGGCTTTCAAATCACGCAAAAAAAAAAAAAAAGAGAAAAAAAAGAGTAGGCCAGTTTTGAGATAAGCAAAGACTATAGAAGGACTAGAGTATTCCAAATCTTACTAAAATTCAATGATTATGTGATCTTAAAAGTTATATCATATTTAAGAGCATTACTCGAAGAAGAAAGAGGGAAATACAAAGCTCTTTGTCACCAAAAACGTAATTTTTTTTTTCTAATTAAAAATGTTTACCGATATTAGTCATTTGATCTGGCTCACTTAAATCCAAACATACATAATAGGGGTAACACCTTTGCAATAATAAAACATGCATGAACTTGAACTCAGAACCTCGGACACGTAAAGTGATGTTTTCTAGCAGAAAAAGCGTCCTTTATTAATAGAGGCCATCAGATCAGACCAACCATTGGGGTATCATCAAATGCTCCCTTTGCTCGTCTTCCACTCTTGAAAAAGTCGCATAAGATTTATCCCACAACTTCCACCATCTCCAACAGCTTTCCTCGCCTATTCTTTAACCCCTGCAGCTTTCCTTCTCAACAATTCACTCCCCATCATCTCTCTGATTCTCTATCCAATCTCTCCCCCCTTTACAACAACCTGCTCTGCCCATCCTCAACTCCTCACCCACATCCCAAGCCCACTCATCTCCACCACCTCCGCATTAATCTTCTGATCCCCATGCTGGGGCCACCCTAAAATCGGTACGCCATGCCAAGCAGCCTCAATCACTGAGTTCCATCCGCAATGGCTGACAAAACCTCCCACAGCTTTGTGGCCCAGTATCTCTCCTTGGTCCACCCAATTCTTCACCACCAATCCCTTCCCCTTCATATGCTCCATCAGCTCACGCCCCACTACCTCGTCCAAGCCCTCTTCTTCCTCATTTTCAACTTTCTTGTCCTTCACCACCCACAAAAATCTACATCCACTTTTGATCAACCCATTCCCTATCTCTCTTGATTGATCCCTCGACATGGCTGTCCGACTACCAAAGCTAACATAAACCACCGACCCATTTGGTTGCTCATTGAGCCACTTCAACTGATCACCTCACTCTACTCTCTCAAACTCACATGCCGCTAAAGGTCCGACTGCAAACACAAATGGCAACCCCTCAACTACTTTTCCGCCATTAAGAGCTTCTAGTGACTTTACCTCAAGCCCTTCAAATGAATTGATTACAACCCCATTTAGTTTTGGAACTTTAGGACTGTCTTCCTTGAATATGTTAGCAAAGAGATTATCTGAGATAAGAAGCAGGGGAGGGATTGAGGATCTGGGTATTGGCGTAAGGCCTGGAAGTTTAGCAGAATCGTCATTAGCAGTGGATGCAAAGATGTGGAAGTATGAAAAGAAAGAAAACATCATGGCTGATGATGTGAAGAGGATGTAGCTAGGGATATGTAAGGCTTCAGTAATTGGAATGATGGAGGAAATCAAAGTCACATCAAAGACGAGGGCATGGAGAGGTGGAGAAAGTGAGGCGAGGAGAGGAGAAAGCGGATGAGCCGAGCGACGCATTGCTTCAAATCCGAGAAAGAAGGGGTCGGTAGATTTGGTTGAGGAAAGGTCCAAAGGGAGGAGGTGGAATTGCACCTCGGAGACTGAAAGGGAATCGGCATAGGCCTTGAAATGGATTCCTAAGCACTTGTTAGCTTCACCGGCACATGTGGAAGTAGCGAAAAGAGAATGGAAACTGAAAGGGGTAGTTGGAATACTGGGTCTTCGATCATTCTGGTATTCTTTTTATGTTTTCATATATCTCTGGCTCCAATTAAATCAGATTTTTGTTAACCATATAAACCAAAATATAGGAGGGGTGAAAGCTAACTGCACTCCGTCAAGCAGTTAGCGGTTAGCGATTTTAAGTTTTTTCAAAACGGCTAACCGCTAACTATATATATATGAGTAATGTTATAAATTTTTTTAGAATCATCTCAAATGTGATGTGATTTTTAAAATTACTAATATATTAAAAATTAATAAATCACATTTTAAATTTAACAGTAATTTTAAAAGTCATATCACATTTAGAATGACCTTAAAAAAACTCTGAGAAGCCTTATAATATCACTTTATATTGATTTTTTCGCTTAAAATTTTACATATATATAAAAATAAATAAAAATATTAAAAAAAACTACTAAATAATTAATTAATTTTACTAACCGCCTAAACAATCTAATTGTAACTGCTTTTTACTTGTACCAAAATGGGAGCCGGTGTGAAATGGCATTTCTTGCCTGTCCAGGAAAGAAGACCGACGTGTCCTCTTTATGTGCATGTGGAAAGAACGTGATAATAGTGGAGCACGTAAGTGCAGCAATTAACGTGTGTAGCCTGTGGGGATGAAGTTCATTTATGCGTCAGCTAGGGGGACCCTAATCCTATATCATCGTAGGTGTAAAGGTGTGCCACGTTTGGAATAGGATTTTTTTTTTTTTTTTGAAATAAAAAGGAGTCGCTTAGGCAACAAATTAGGAAAACTTTGTTCTAATTTTAATAAAAAAGGACAATTTTATTTTAATTTTAATACTTTTCTTCCTAACCGGATCCTCTTCATTTCCAATCCTATTCCGTCACATGTATTTGTGAGAAAGAAAATGAAATATTAATGGTGTAATTTAGATTTTTATCATTTCAAAGGCAATATAAATTTTAAAATTATTATTGAATTAAAGTTCAATAGTAATTATCTTTTTTCTATGATTTAATTGCTTGCTTTATTATTCCTAGAAATAGTTATTTTGCAGGAATAACCATTTCTCAAACAGGGGAAGGATATGTATTCATTTCTTGATGGAATACCACACCCATTGTTATTTGCACAAAAGCCTTCCAAATATGTCTCTGTTCCCCCTTCCATTTAGATGAAAAAATTAATGGGGGGTTTAAATTGCCACTTTTTTAAACTTAAAGGGAATACATTGCCAATTTTAAAACTTTTGGGTTAAAATTGAAAAACCCTGAAACTTATGGGAATAAAGCGAATTTTCCCCTAAAATTTGTGATAAGAAACCAAAGGTAACCAAGTATGGGAGACTCCTCTTATGTTAATAGTATTTTCTTAGCAGAAACGTGTTGATTTTGGCTTCTTCTTTTCTTTTTTTTTACTTATGTTTCGCTTTTTTTGGTTTGGGGGATTACACTTTACTCTCTTGAATTATCCACTCATTTGCACTTTTACCTCCAAAGTTTTAAATGTAACACTTTACCCCCTCAAACTTTCAAATTGTGGCAATTTGACCACTTTGACATTTTTTCCCAAAATGCCCCTATCACAAAAAAATCCAAAACAAAAAAACCAAAAAAAAAATGTTGGGGTGGTCAAACCACCCATCATATATGTATTTTTTTAAAAAAATTAAAAAATAAAATAAAATATGTGATGGGAGCATTTTGGGAAGAAAAAAATGTCAAAGTGGTCGAATTGCTACAATTTGAAAGTTTAGGGGGGGTAAAGTGTCATATTTGAAACTTTGGAGGTAAAAGTGCAAATGAATGAATAGTTTGCGGGGTAAAGTGTAATTTTCCCTTTTTCTTAAGGCCTTGCATCACACTAAAGCCAACGGTCAAAGATGTGGTGAAGAAAAATTGATGGTAGGTAAAATATATAATAAGAATAGGTGTCTCTAGAGATTATATAATGGTTATACATAAGTTCTTAGCAAAAACGTGTTTAGGGAGGCACTTTCTTGTGCAGCTACCGAAATTAAATCCCTGAAATTATTCATCATATTCATAAGCCTTAAGAGGCAAAGGAGTAAAAAACAAAATATTAACAAACAATCCAAAAGATTCAAAACTATTTATACATTATATAACTTAACATTAATTTGAGGATAAATCCTTAACTACTGATATGACATCAATTTTGCATTCAATGAGCAAAACATCACCCATCAAGTACCCCTTTGATGTGTCCTCGAGATCTGTCCATGACAAAAATTTGTGATGACCGTAATCGCCGTCAGGATCAAGGAACCAATACTCAACTGTAAGATAAGAGTCAGTCATGTGATTAGATTTTTAGATTTGTTTTTCATGAAGATTTTAAGGAGAATTGTCTAATGATTAAATGAAATGAAAGTTAAGATCATATTTTTGTGAAAGTCAAGAGAACACACATGTGTTTTCACAATGGTTGCTATTGATTTGGTTCCTTATTCGAAGCTTGTATTTCGCGTACACTTTTCTGTTACGAGAAATAATTTCGGAATCACCAAAGCTCATCAGATAGAGAGACAGGTATGTGCCGGCTCTGATTCCAAATCTCTTCGGGTAGAGTTTCAACTTCCTATATCCAAAATATAAAGCTAAAGGTTAAGAAACTAGTTGAGAATGATATAGAAGAGCAAAACACCAATCATACCATCTTTGCCCTTCAACAATGAATTGCTCGGAGGCATAATCTTTATCTTCCAAGGCCGTAAAGTTGTCAATCTTCCAAGTGAAATAATCACGTTGAGGTTCATTTATCATCGACAAACACTCTCCTTTACAAGGACCTTTGCTAACAAAAACTTCCACCCCAAAGACACAAGTGTCATCCACAAGATAACCACTTGATGAATCATTGAGAGTCTTATGAGAAAACAATTGGGCGAATCCCCATTCAGTCTTGAATTTATGAAATCGTCTTGCTCTCACATTTGCATCTGAGTTGTTGAGATTCACAAGCAATGGTAAAGTATATATCAAATCCCGAAATAAATACATGAGAAATGCTATTTTTTCTTTACTTGTTCATCTCCCATTTAACTCTATCCATATTTTTTTTCAAAGCCACCATTAGATCAATAAGACCCAAGTTTAAAATGAGTTGAGTAAGAGATGAATAAGAATTTAAGGAATAGCATGTCTCTGAATATATTAGTGAGGTATTTCCAAATGGACAAATAGCAAAGCAAATTAAGCTCAAGTCTACTATAAAAACTAATTTTTGGGCAAAGGTACCTTGAATACAGAGGTACTTGTCTCGGATTTGATCAAACACAAAGAATTTTATGTTCGCGTTAACCTCCCACCCAAGTTGAAGATCCTTGGCATTTGCTATTGCCAAGTATAGAGAGATGTGACCGTTCCCATTGCTATTCTTTTTCCCATTTGGGTAGAGTACCAATCTCCTAAACATGGAAATGAAAATAATCATATTTTCCATTGAACAAAAAAAAAAACTAAGAACAAATCTGAAGATGCACCATTGATAGCCGCCAACTTCAAATTGGCGAGAGTCACATTTTTCCTCCTTCATCCCTAACAGTAAAGAGAAATTATTGATTTGAAATGTGTAATGATCAGGAGCTCGTGGGAGATTTGTAGTTGATCGTAATACTTCTGAGGGGGAAAAAAAACATTACATTTAAAAGATATAAAGCTAATTATTATTGTGAAACTCTGTTAATATTTGTATATATCTTCAATCAGAGGTTAGAAGGTATAGAGTAGTTGTTAAAAGATCCAAATCTTTTATATATTTTCTTTTCTCAAATTATAACAAGGGAAGGAAGAAGGGCATTGGGTAATTTATTTAGTCAACAAGTAACAAACAATTAGAGAGAGAGAGAGAGAGAGTAAACCAGTTTCATCTTCCATGTCTTTCTTTCTCCCGGTGTAAAGATGAACACCTTCTGATATTTTGAAGAAGCTCAAACGATTATGGAAGAGTTCCAATATATGGTTAAACTCGATGGTTGATGGTCATATTTATTTGTCTGAGAGGATCGAAAAAGGGGAAGCTATTGAATATATTCTTGCTTCGGCTGGCAAGCAAGCATCTACTAGTTTTTAAAATTATTTTTTGACTTGCCTTCCATGGTGGGGAATCAAAAACTAGTACATTCAAGGAATAAAAGAGCGAATATGGAAATGTCGTAACAATGGATGGAAGGAGAAATTTCTCTCAAATCAGGAAAATAAATTCTCATCAAGGTTGCATGCAATCCAAGTTATCCCAACTTATAGTACAAGGTTTTTTTTTTTTTTTTTTGCCTAAAATAGTGTTGGGAAATTAACTATTCGATGCCATGATTCTTATGCAAACATAGAGAAAATTACTCAAAAATTGTATGAATGAGTTGGACAAGTATGGGGCATTCAAATGCTATATGGATGGGAGAGGGGTCAAAGAATTATATTGTTTTAATAAAGTACTTCTATCTAAGCAAGGATGGTGTGACGACCCGCTTGATAAAAGCATGATTAAAAATTTTTTCTTTTAAAACTAATAACCCACAACAAAGCGGATTGTCATAGTAGCATGACAATACCGCAGATTAATCAGAGTTTACATCTTTGCAGCGGAATGTAAATAACGTGAAGACATGCATAACAGAATTGAGTTGACAAAATACATCTATGTTAATAAAGCTTTACATACAAAAGAATGATTATACAAAAGTGTCTCATGCGACACGATCCATATACAAAAATACTCACATCTAAGCATATACATAAATGCTATACTAAATAGGACTAACAACTAGTTCAACAACGTCAACCTCATCTACCGTCTCTGTACTTGCATCTACAACATCATCGGCACCCCGAAAACCCGAGATACAGGTGGAATTATGAGCCCACCGCCTCTATAAAATAGAAACCTCAGCAGTATGAAACTCACTAGGTTCTTATCCAAAATAAATCATTTAACTTTATTCACATTTGCATATCATATAGCTTAACAATAAAACATATTAAATGTTATCATGCAATGTCTAGCCATAACAATATACATATGTGTTATGTCCCTTACCAGTCACAAGCATATTGATACATCTAGTATAAAAATCATACAAAATTAATCATTATCATCATATAATCATATGTTATGCATGCTTATACTCATGCTCATCATCTTGTGTCATTTCCATTGTGAGGTCAGCCACTACGTGAGGAGACTTGTCATCACTACCAGGAGCCGTCACCCCGTTTATCTTTTATATATGAGGACAACTCTGCAGTAGAAGACTTGTCATCACTATCGGAAGTCGTCACCCCGTTTCTTGTTATGTAAGATGTCAGCCCTGTGGTAGGAGACTTGTCATCACTACCGGGAGTTGTCACTCCGTTTCTCGTTATGCAAGAGGCCAACCCTGCGGTAGGAGACTTGTCATCACTACCAGGAGCCATCACCCCGTTTCTTGTTATGCATGTGGCCAACTCTACGGTAGGAGACTTGTCATCACAACCGGGAGTAATCACCCCATTTCTCATTATGTATAGGCCAACTTTACGGTAGGAGACTTGTCATCACTACCGAATTTGAACCCCGTTTTCGTTATGCATAGGCCAACTCTATGTAGAAGACTTGTCATCACTACCGAGTTGAACTCAGTTTCTGTTACATTGCTCATGCTATGATCTTGCCCATGACAACATAACCTTGAACTCATATAATGTCATAACTCATATCATGAAAATCATAGAATTATGTAACAAAACATTTAAACTATAAATATTCTCATAAAAACAAAATCACTACATCCTCTTGCAAACCCATAAAGCTCATAGAAATATTTCATTAAACGTTTACCCCAACTAATCTCATGAAACTTCATAAATAGTCATGGCATAAATAGCATACTCCCAACATAATCATCATTTCCTCTTGTAAACTCATAAATTCTCATAAAAACATTTCATCAAACATTCATCCATCACCTGGCCGTCAGCCACACCAAAAGGCTAGATTTGGGTCAATGCCTAGTAGCCACACCACCAAAACCAAAACAAGCATACAGTAGCCAAAAGAAAAAATCTCCACCTAAAAGATAAGCAACAACAGATGAGGGAGACTAAATCTCACAAAAGAAAGCCATGGAAAAACAAAGAAACAACTAAAAAGCGGAAGACAAACCATAGAAACCATTCATTCACAATACCATATAACTTCTTTTCTTCCCTAAATATAAGAAAAATCTTGAAATAGAATCACAAAAAACTACTTGATCTAGCTTTTCTTTATACTATAAACTGGTCAATTTTAATATTTCATAATTTAATAAACAATTTTAACCAAGGAAACTTGTTGCAAATCAGTGAAACTCGAGGAACTGATTTCTAAAGAAAAATTGTGAAAGTGCACGACATTCGAATATTATTGCGGCTTGAGCTTAAAGCAATGTCTGGACAATTGCTGCAGCCACAGACGCAACATCATGCACAACTTTGTTCATATCAATTAGCGTTGAGTCCCCTGAGAAACAATTTTCACATGAATTGGCCTCTCGTATCTACGATTAAAAACCATCCAAAAGGTAAAAACAGGCTCTTTTTCCCTCTCTCTGCTATCCCCATTTCACATACCCACCCCATTCACCCCCTATGCCCACCTTCAACAAGCCACTAAATGATAAGTGCCAAAATATTGATATTTTATCCCTTAATTTACATTTGTTAATTTTTTAGTTTTTTGTTATTTTGTTCCATTTTATTTCCTTTTTGTGTTTTCTATGTTTTTGTAGGTCATGAAAGAAAATGAAGCGTTTCTAGAAATGTTCCAAGCTTAAAGGGCAAATTGGGAAGACCTAGAAGATGTGAAAAGGATTAAATCGGAATTTATCAAATTAAAGTCAAAATCGGATTGCATTTGGATTCTGCATATGTCTCGGTATTTTAGCCATAACTTTTAGCTCAAATATCGGATTGAGGTGATTCCAACGGCATTGGAAAGCTAACTCAACATTCTAAAAATCATTGTGAAATATAATTTTCCCAATTCTGACCGCCGCAGTGCCAAAATCACCCTCACAAGATAGGAACGCAATTCTGGACGAATCCTAATCCGATTTGTAATAGGATTGTCTCCTAAATTGATTAGGAGATGAAATTCAGAATTTTCTAGGTTTACTAGTGTTTCTAGGACTTTCCTAAGGCCTATAAATAGACCTCTAAGCCTCACAATTAGATAGACAATTTCAGAGAGGAGAAGTTGGAGGCTACTTTTAGGAGCGGTTTTCGGTTCTTTCTTTTCCTTTTCTTTTTAGTTTTTATTTTAATTATGTGTAACTAATTATTTTAGTAGGGCTGGATTGAAACCCTAATTATGTTTATTTAATATTTCAATATTGGCGCCTTTGTGATAATCATATTGTGTTGCTTAACTTGATTAATGCCTGTTTTATTGAATTCTTCATATGTATGTGATTGGCCATTATATGCATGTGGTATGGACTTGTTAGTTAGATCAATTTGGATGACCGAGTCCTGGGTTTAACATACAAAAGATATCCACGCCTCGTTCTTGGGTTAATCAACATGGGGAACCGGGAGTAGACACCCATACCCTAGGCCTCATGTGTTTGTCGGTTTTCACAGTTTTTATGTTTTCTTAAAGAACAACTTAGTAGACACCCATGCTAAATCCTTTAAGAAAGAAAAGAATTAGAGTAGACACCCATGCCTAATTCGTTGCTTAGGGAAACTAATAGCTTAAGGAGTAAACATCTATACCCTTAAGTTGGCAAACATTAGGTATTCATAATATGATTGGAGCATTGGCATATTGTTATATTATTTAAATATGATTAGTGGTGGATATCAAAGCCCTACCACTTTTATCTTTATTTTTATTTCTTTTCGTAATATCAATTTTGTGACAACTTGATATTTTTAATTTAGTTTTTTTAATTCTAAGCAAAGTTAACAATCCTTGTGGGAATGATCTCGTATTTGCCTACTATACTATCGTTTTGATCTTGTGCACTTGCGAGTAAAACGTACTAAATATTATCTATTAATTTAGGTAGTATTTGGTACAACACTAAACTCATCCATCACTATGCTAATGTCAACCTTGTCGTACCCGTCTGGACTAATCAAATCATGCATGCCAATCTCCCCCCCTAAACCCTTGACCAATAACTGCACTTGG
Organism: Carpinus viminea; assembly: GCA_013348765.1. Taxonomy (NCBI): domain Eukaryota; kingdom Viridiplantae; phylum Streptophyta; class Magnoliopsida; order Fagales; family Betulaceae; genus Carpinus; species Carpinus viminea. The sequence goes on from CP054671.1 coordinate 6,127,390, forward strand.
CCATCACCACCCCTTCCCGATCCACCTACATTCACCCACACTGAGCCCCATTACCAATCACCCCCCCTCTCTCTCTCTCTCTCATTCAAATCCATCAAATCTCGACATCAACACCACTTCCCACCATAATTGTCCAATCATCTCCATAAAACCCACAGCCACACCCAAACTCTAGTGCCATTTTATCACAACATCAACAAAAGACAACAAAAATTGAGAAGAGGGAAAAAGAAAGAAATAATGAGGTAGGGGAATTGGTTCATTTTATGGGTTTTGTGGTGGCGATCAAAGAACAACAACAACATTTGGCATATTACTCTAATTGACAATGGGTATCAAACCAGGGAAACTTCAAAGACACAAAACATTTGAATCGAAGCTCAAAATACTACCCACATTTAGCATGTGACCCATCCCAAAGCATAGAAGCACAACCACAACACAAAACAACCAATAGCCACCAAAACAAACGGATAAAAGTGAATCCAAGCTCAACCACATCAATTTCAAAAGACAAGTGAGATAAAGTCCAAATTAATCAGATGAAACCCATAAAATGAGGAGGAAACCTACATACCTTGTGAAAAACAAGCAATAAGAACAGATCAGGGCTTGAAAAGCACGGAAACAGATGCACAAAAGGAAATATCAAAGATTTTGGAGATTTTCTAGAAAACGAAATTGAGGAGTCAGAGCAGTTATTGATCAAGAGAGAGATGAGAAGGAGAAAGAGAAGAAAAAAAATGTGCTGGTGTGAAGGAGAATATGAGAATCGACTGAGAAAGGGAACTTGTGCCATTGCCAATAATGTCGTCGTTGGCTTCAACCTTGGCCGCTTGGTGCGTATTACTTCAATTTCTCATTACATATACACACTGTTTTTGTTTGCTTTCTAATTGATCTCCCATTTCTCAAAAACCGTATGACAGCGTGTGAGAGACTCTCAATCTTTATCACTTATAGTCACCTTTTTATTTTTATTTTTTTTATTTAATTATATATTATTGATATATCATGATATATGGTTTATTTGTTTATCAGCTTGGAATGGCAAGCGCTTTAGAAATGCTATGTGGGCAAGCTTTTGGGGCCAAAAAGTACCATTGTTGGGTGTATTCATGCAGCGATCGTGGATCATTCTTTTCATGTGTTGTGTACTGCTTTTGCCTCTCTATCTCTTTGCCGCTCCGGTGCTGAAGCTGCTAGGACAGCCATCAAAAGTGGCGGAGCTATCTGGGCGTGTGACAATGTGGATGATACCGCTTCATTTTAGCTTCGCATTTCAGTTCCCTCTCACGTGATTCTTGTAGAGCCAACTCAAAACTGTAGTGGGTGTTTCTAGTGGCACTTGTGGTCCATGTGATTCTGAGTTGGTTGTTTGTGTATAGGCTTCAACTCGGAGTGGTTGGAATTGCAGTTACTTTGAACTTTTCTTGGTGGGTACATTCTGGTCTTTGGGCTTCTGAGTTATGTTGTTTGTGGTAGTTGTCCTCTCACATGGACTGGTTTCTCCATTGAAGCATTTTCTGATCAACGTGTATGGGTTTGTTGGAGTTAAAAAGATGATGAGGACCAACGTGGGTGGGGTTCAAAAGGGGAGGCTAATCATGTAAATTCATTAGACTAAGGGGAGGGCAAAATCGGAAGATAAATCATTAATAAGTCACATGAGACACATGCGGGCTGAGTTTTGTCCATTTAGGTGGAAAAAATTAACTGGGGGGGTTTAAATTGCCACTTTTTGAAACTTCAGGGGATACATTGTCAATTTTGAAACTTTTGGGTTAGAATTGAAAAACCCCTGAAACTTATGGGAATAAAGTGAATTTTCCCCTAAAATGTGTAATAAGAAACCAAAGGTAACCAAGTCTAGGAGACACCTCTTATGTTAATAGTATTTTCTCAATAGAAACGTGTTAATTTTGGTTTTTTTTTTTTACTTATGTTTCGCTGTTTATTTATTTTTACACTTTATCCCTTGAATTATCTATCCATTTGCACTTTTACCTCCAAAGTTTCAAATGTGACATTTTATCCCCCCAAACTTTCAAATTGTGGCAATTTAACAACTTTGACAATTTTTTTTCCAAAATGCCCCTATCACAAAAAAAAATCCAAAAAAAAAAAAAAAGTGATCGGGGCATTTTGGGAAAAAATGTCAAAGTGGTTGAATTACCACAATTTGAAAGTTTAAGGGGGGGTAAAGTATCACACTTTTAGAGGTAAACGTGCAAATGGGTGGATAGTTCCAGGAGGTAAAGTGTAAGTTCCCCTTTTTTTTAAGGCCTTGCATCACACTAAAGCCAACGGTCAAAGATGTGGTGAATAAAAATTGATGGTAGGTAAAATATATAATAAAATCATGGTGTCTCCAGAGATTATATAATGGTTATACGTAAGTTTTTAGTAGAAATGTGTTTAGGGAGGCACTTTCTTGTGCAACTATCAAAATTAAATCCCTGAAATTATTCATCGTATTCATAAGCCTTAAGAGGCAAAGAAGTAAAAAAAAAAAAAACATTAACAAACAATCCAAAATATTCAAAACTACTTATACATTATAACTTAACATTAATTTAAGGATAAATCCTTAACTACTGATATGACATCAATTTTGCATTCAATGAACAAAACATCACCCATCAAGTAGCCCTTTGATGTGTCCTCGAGATCTGTCCGTGACAAAAATTTGTGATGACCGTAATCGCCGCCAGGATCAGGGAACCAATACTCAACTGTAAGATAAGAGTCGGTCATGTGATTAGAATTTAAGATTTGTTTTTCATGAAGATTTTAAGGAGAATTGTCTCATGTTTAAATGAAATGAAAGTTAAGAGCATATTTTTGTGAAAGTCAAGAGAACACACATGTGTTTTCACAATGGTTGCTATTGATTTGGTTCTTTATTCGAAGCTTGTATTTCACGTACACTTTTTTGTTAGGAGAAATAATTTCGGAATCACCTAAGCTCATCAGATAGAGAGACAGGTATGTGCCGGCTCCGATTCCAAATCCCTTTGGGTAGAGTTTCAACTTCCTATAGCCAAAATATAAAGATAAAGGTTAAGAAACTAGTTGAGAATGATATAGAAGAGCAAGACACCAATCATACCATCTTTGCCCTTCAACAGTGAATTCCTCAAAGGCATAATCTTTATCTTCCAAGGCCGTAAAGTTGTCAATCTTCCATGTGAAATAATTACGTTGAGGTTCATTTATCATCGACAAACACTCTCCTTTACAAGGACCTTTGCTAACAATAACTTCCACCCCAAAGACACAAGTGTCATCCACAAGATAACCACTTGATGAATCATTTAAAGTCTTATGAGAAAGCAATTGGGCAAATCCCCATTCAGTCTAGAATTTATGAAAGCGCTTACTTTCACATTTGCATCTGAGTTGTTGAGATTCACAAGCAATGGTAAAGTATATATCAAATCCCGAAATAAATACATGAGAAATGCTATTTTTTCATTTCTTGTTCATCTCCCATCTAACTCTATCCATATTTTTTTTCAAAGCCACCATTAGATCAATAAAACCCAAGTTTAAAATGAGTTGAATAAGAGATGAATAAGAATTTAAGGAATAGCATGTCTCTAAATATGTTAGTGAGGTATTTCCAAATGGACAAATAGCAAAGCAAATTAAGCTTAAGTCTACTATAAAAACTATGTTTTGGGTTAAGGTACCTTGAATACAGAGGTACTCGTCTCGGATTTGATCAAACACAGAATTTTATGTTTGCGTTAACCTCCCACCCAAGTCGAAGATCCTTGGTATTTGCTATTGCCAAGTATAGAGAGATGTGACCATTCCCATTGCTATTCTTTTTCCCATTTGGGTAGAGTACCAATCTCTTGGACATGGAAACGAAAATAATCATATTTTCCATTGCACAAAAAAAAAAAAAACTAAGAACAAATCTAAAGATGCACCATTGATAGCCGCCAACTTCAAACTGGCAAGAGTCACATTTTTCCTCCTTCATCCCTAACAGTAAAGAGAAATTATTGATTTGAAATGTATAATGATCAGGAGCTCATGGAAGATTTGTAGTTGATCATAATATTCCTGAGGGAAAAAAAATTACATTTAAAGATAAAAGCTAATTATTATTGTAAAACTCTGTTAGCACTTGTATATATCTTCAATTAGAGGTCAGAGGGTATAGAGTAGTTGTTAAAAGATCCAAATCTTTTATATATTTTCTTTTCTTAGATTATAACAGGGGAAGGAAGAAGGGCATTGGGTAATTTATTTAGTCAACAAGTAACAAACAATTAAAGAGAGAGAGAGTAAACTAGTTTCATCTTCCATGTCTTTCTTTCTCCCGATGTAACGATGAATACCTTCTAATATTTTGAAGAAGCTCATACGATTATGGAAGGAGTTCCAATATATGGTTAAACTCGATGGCCGATGGTCATATTTATTTGTCTCAGAGGATGGAAAAAAGGGAAGCTATTGAATATATTCTTGCTTCGGCTGGCAAGCAAGCATCTACTAGTTTTTAAAATTATTTTTTGACTTGCCTTCCATGGTGGGGAATCAAAAACTAGTACATTCAAGGAATAAAAGAGCGAATATGGAAATGCCATAACAATGGATGGAATGAGAAATTTCTCTCAAAACGGGAAAAGAAATTCTCATTAAGGCTGCTTGTAATCCAAGTTATCCTAAATTATAGTATAAGTTTCTTTTTTTTTTTAAAATAGTGTTGGGAGATTAACTATTCGATGCTACGATTCTTATGCGGACATAAAGAAAATTACTCAAAAATTGTGTGAATGAGCTGGACAAGTATAAAGCATTCAAATGCTATATGGATGGGATGGGGGCCAAAGAATTAGAGTGTTTTAATAAAGTACTTCTATCTAAGCAAGGATGGTGTGACAACCCGCTTGATAAAAGCATGATTAATAATTTTTCTTTTAAAACTAATAACCCATAACAAAGCGGATTGTCATAGTGGCATGACAATACCGTAGATTAATCAGAGTTTATATCTTTACAACGAAATATAAATAACGTGAAGACATACATAACACATTTGAGCTGACAAAATACATCTATGTTAATAAAACTTTACATACAAAAGAATGGTTATACAAAAGCGTCACATGCAACACGAGCCGTATACAAAAATACCTACATCTAAGCATATACATAAATGTTCTACTAAATAAGACTAACAACTAGTCCAACAACGTCAACCTTATCTACTGTCTGTACCTGCATCCACAACATCATCAGCACCCTGAAAACCCGAGATATAGGTGGAATTATGAGTCCACCGCCTCTATAAAATAGATACCTCAGTAGTATGGAACTCACTAGGCTTTTATCCAAAATAAATCATTTAACTTTATTCACACTTGCATATCATATAGCTTAACAATAAAACATATTAAACGTTATCATGCAATGTCTAGCCATAACAATATACATATGTATTCCGTCTCATATTAGTTACATAGGCATACTGATACATCTAGTATAAAAATCATACAAAACTAATTATTATCATCATACAATCATATGCTATGCATGCTCATCATCTTGTGTCATTTCCATTGTGAGATTAGCCCTACTGTAGGAGACTCGTCATCACTATTAGGAGCTGTCACCCTGTTTCTCTTTTACATATGAGGACAACTCTATGGTAAAAGACTTGTCATCACTATCGGGAGTCGTCACCCCATTTCTTGTTATGCAAGAGGCCAGCCTTGCGGTAGGAGACTTGTCATCACTACCGGGAGCCATCACCTCGTTTCTCGTTATGCATAAGGCCAACCATGTGGTAGGAGACTTGTCATCACTACTGGGAGCTGATCGGTGTCAAATATAGTTTATTGGACCCCCCCTTAACTTATGTTTGTTAGGCTCTTAGTTGTGTTAATATCTAATGTTTTGTATAGTTTTAGCGTTTTATAGTGTTGCAGGTCCTTGCATTCGATTTGCGGTCAAAAGCGTGGAAATGGCCAAGATGAATATCAAGCCCCTGGAAGTGCGTTCGAACGCATGATCTACGTTCGAACGTACTCCTCGTCAGCCCGTGATCCCCGCGTTGCCCTAGCCGGCCCTATGCTCCATCGCTTCAGCCTTATGCCGTGAGCAATTATTTGCGTTCGATCGCATTATGTGCGTTCGAACACATTACGGTCGAATGCAGCTCTGGAGATCAAACACATGCGGCACTGTGATTCATTTGCGGTCAAACGCAGCTCTAGAGATCGAACGCATGCGAGTGTGCGATCGAACGCACAACCTGCGGCAACACATTTTATTTTGTCTATAAATAAGATTTCGTTGTTTTCATTTATTTTCATGCTTGGAAGACGGGTTGAGGCACCCTTAGTGGCTCAAAACCTCACTGTTCTTCATTGTAAACACTTCTAAACGTCATTTATTTATTTAATGTTTTATTTTACTTTTAATTAGTCTCTTATTCCCTTTACAATGGATTTGTTTATATATATTCATGTTTAGTTCATATTTTCTGTCGTTTATATTTATGTTTATTCGTTTCAATACATTTTAGTGACAAAAGTGTGTTGATTGTTGTTTACAAATCGTCAAACGTCAACACTCGTTGCAACCGGAGATACATCGGATGATTCGTTTTTTAACCAATATCCGTTGTGACCTCTTAAAACAATGTTTGCCTCGAGTAGTTCGACAAGATTTGTGACAACAATAGGATATGCATATGAGCTTCATCGATAGACGGAAATATGAACAATGTGTTAGCGCTCAGAATATGTCTAGTGGCATAAATGTTAAATAAATATGAGCTAAGCATGTTTATATGTTAATTAATTTGTTGTAAGGTGGATTAAGGACCTTAGTTGTTTTTATTACTTTATTTATTTATACATTTAATTTAGTTTATATTTTCGGCACACCTAGTGTTTGATATTGGGACTAGGTTAATGTAATATTAGTTTAGGCATTTTAAATTGATTTTTAGCAAAGCCGATTCTCTGTGGGATCGACCTCGCACTTGCATACCCGTTACACTGCTTAACGACTCGTGCAATTGGCAAGTACAATTAAATTTGTGCAACCAGAGCCATCACCCTGTTTCTCATAACGCAAGAGGCCAGCCCTGCGTTAGGAGACTTGTCATCACTACCGGGAGTCGTCACCCCATTTTTCGTTATGCATGAGGCCAGCCCTATGATAGGAGACTTGTCATCACTACCGGAAGCCGTCACCCTGTTTCTCATTATGCATAGGCTAACTCTACGGTAGGAGACTTGTCATCACTACCGGAGTTGAATCTTGTTTCTATTACATTGCTCATGCTATGATCATGCCCATTCATCCAAACATCTCATGAAACAACATAAATAGTCATAGTATCTCAAGCACCATACATCAATCATTTAACCAAAACGTCTTTTATACTTTAAAAATAGTTTTTTTTTTTTTTGCCTAGTAAGTAAAATACTTACCTTGATCCGCATGGGTTCTCTTAGTAACCTTGACCCTCTTGCATGCACCTATGTATATACATAATAAACACATAGTTAAACTCAACTCAAACTTCACTAAGATACTTAAATCCCACAAGCATCTCTCACTTTCACACAACTAGGTAGACATCACAACCTTCTTACAAACAAACATAATTAAATACTCATTATCTTATAACATAATATATATTTAATCGTTAACTCTAGAGGCATATACATAGACTCTAAGTTAGGCATTACAATTAACCCTATAATTATTATTATTCCCTAATGCTCATTTATTCATTTATTCTATAACTTTATCATACATACTTTATGTTTATCACCATGCTTACTATTAGAACTCATTATCATTGTTAAACCATTAAACCCATGAAAGTCTAGGGTTAATTAACATTTTAAATGCAATTAATCCATCACATTAGCCATCCTAGGGTTCACATACCAAAAACCACAATTTAATTCATACTATACAAATTAGGGTTTATGTCCATACTTTACCAAAATGTAAAATTAAAGTTTCAACCTATTAACTCAATAACCCGGAACTTGAATAACACATAGAAATCTATTACACATAAAAACCCCACATTAATTTTAGGCATTTAGCTACTTACTAAATTTTTTTTCAAATTTTAAACCTAATTAGAGATTACCCAAATCACTATGATTTCAAGCTTAGAATCTGTAACATCCCAATTTTAATCTTGTAAATAAACTCGAGTATTACGCTGAAATAATCTTACACAACAGAAAAAGTGAAATTATCAATACAAAATAATACCATTATATATACTTTTCTTTATACAAAAACACCCAAAGCTATGTCATACAAGGCATTTATATAAATCTAACCGATTGTTTAAACTCTAGACAAACTTCATCAACTTGAAATCTCTGTACATCTCAATATGAATTACCTTGACTTTCTATTCCTGCAAGAACTACAAAAATAGTGAAGTAGTAAGTCAATTGATTCTCGATAATATAAATCATTGTTGAATCATATATATATCAAAACAGTGGCAGATCCAGGAATTTCATCCATAGGGGGCATGATTTTTTTAATGATTTTTTTTTTCATATTTTTTTTCTTAAGCTAGGATCTTCGGGTAGATTTGCTAAATCTACTTCAACACGAGGTCGTTTAAAATTTGATTCTATCTCAATAAAATCGTTTTTTTTCTTCATAATCTCAGATAACTACAAATTATATATTTATACAATTAAAATATGAAACAAAACTATATAAATTCGTAAATAATTAAATATAAAAACGATTATCAAGAATAGGCTGAATTAATAGCAATATAAATTTAATTACATATTTACAATTTTACATATCTCAATTTTCGGTTAAAGTTGTTATTAAGAATAACTGAATAGGCTGAATCCTGATTCCTAAATAGCAAATTAGCAATATAAATATTAAAACAATTAAATTAAAAGAATCATTTAAATCTAAATCTAAAAATTTAATTACATATTTACATACCTTAATTTTTCTTTAAAGTTGAAAAACAAAAGAAAATTATGGTTTAATTTTATTGAAGTTGAAAAATAAAAAAATTAAAAGCCTAAAAAAATAAAAATATAATTTTTTTTTAGTTGCAAGTTTGCGGCAGGAAATTGAGGCACAAAGAGTTGAAAAGTGACAGAAATCCTTCCTTTTTGCTCTTAGGGTTTACTGCAGCGCCTTTTTAGTTTTTTTTTTTTGGGTTAATTTTTCAACTAAAAAAAAACCTGGCGGCAGTAGCTTTGAGAAAAGGCTCAAAGCCTTTTTAGGCTCAAAGCCATTTAAGAAATCTGGCGTAAAGGCTCAAGGCCTTACTTTTTTTCTTTAAGTCTCCATGGACCCCACACTAGTACACACCGGTAGATTTAGCAAAACACACCGTTTGCTTCAAAGCACTATTCATCATCTTCTTTCTCTTGTTTCTTCTGCAACTAAAACTGAAAATCTAAAATGATGCTTTTGATTTTTTTTTTCAAATTTTAACTTATTAAAGGGCATAATATGGCTTAAGCATGAGGATAGATGGTATAATCATGGTTGAGAGAGGGCATACTAAGGACAAACAATTTTTTTACCATGGTAAAGGGGATTTTTAAGAGTTGAGAGTGGGCATATCCGGCCCTGTATCAAAAAGCCATACAAGTTATAAAACCACAAGAATCCGTATTATTGAATATCAATATTATACTCAATAAGTAAGAATATTTACAATGGATTACAATAATGAATTATCAAAGGTAATTATTTGCCGACACTCATTTTGTTGCAATTGATCATTACCCATAAATTTCATTTATTGACTTAATCTCTTTCACACCTAAACTCTATTTCTTCCTCAAGTCTACCTCTATCGCACGTTTGCTTTAGTATTTATAGGCTGAAGGAATTATATAAGAATATAAAAGAAAGAATAAGAAAGTAATAGAAGTTTGTAGAAGAGAAAGGAAAGAATAAGAGAAGAAGTAGGCTTGACAAGTGGGGTGGGAGAAAGTGGCGTGGAAGTCTAAGTTCCATGCATTCCATCAATAATATCCTAATATATTATAATAATCCAAAATATCATTCACATTCATAATATCTCTAAAATATCATTCTCATCTAACTTCTACAAGACTACAAATAATCTAACAAAATCTGGGTTGTTACAGAATCCAATAGGTAGTACAAAACCTTAAAAGAGAAACTAGATATTTCAACAATATAACATAATCCCCAAAATCCATTCAAGAACCTTAATTTTTGGACCTAAGGAAATTCTTAATTACTCATGTAATTAACTCCTCTAAATGACAATTCCTAGTATTCATACACCTAAAATACATCTTACTTTAAAATCAAACCCAAATGAAATCCCAACTAATTAGCTTATACAAAAATTAGAGGAGGATCTCACCAAAATGGAGGCTACTTTTCATGGGCTAGAAATGAATGCATATTGCTCAGAATCCGATCTCCACGTTCACAATGGAGATTCACGTGTCATGAATCTCCTTGCAAAATTTAGCTCAATTGGACCACAAATGCTTATTGATTGGAGCCATTGATCCCAATTGGACGAAATTTTCCATAAACTCACTTTTCTTTCTCTCTTCTCTTCTGGATAGCACAACTCTCTCTCTCTTTCTGTATGGGTCTTTCTCTCTTTCTCATGAAGTGTGCGTGTGTGTAGAGAAGAAAGGGAGAAGATGAAAGAAAGGAGGAAGGGGGAGAAATGAGAGTAAGCCTAAATGGGGGGGAGAATAAAGAAAGAAGGAAGAAGGAAAGAAATGATGGGGGCTGCATGTGTGAGTGGGAGTAGGGGAAAAGAGATGGGTTAAAGGGATAAGGGATGTCTCGCATAGCCAACGGTAGCCCGGCACGTGACATTAGTTAGATCTCATTTTTATTTTAAAGCATCATCTTTTATAAATTACTACATTACCCCACCTCATATAAATTCTATCTTTTTTATTCTCTTTAATTCTCTACACTACTATTTACTCTAATTACAACTTACCATCAGCATTAATTATTTACTATACTTTTTTTTTTTGACATGTCCATACAAGGGTAAGGGGAGGGGGGATTCGAACTTGTGACCTCCGCTTCATAAGGCATGATTCACAGCCGATTGAACTACCTCTTGGAGACATTATTTACTATACTATAACTTATTATTACACTTTATTATTCTAATACCATTAACCTATTTTATTTATTAATCAATTGTCACACTAATATTATTATTAGTTATTCTCTTTATCATTAAAACTTATATTACATAAATATATCATCATTAAACAATATTTTTATAACATTATTATCACACAAATATTATTAATCAATCTTGTTTATATTTTAATTATGATAAAGTCACTATTATTATATCTATTATTCTAAATCATTTCATGCATAAGTTATTCTACTAATTAATTCAAATTACTATGAGGTTATTAATAATGAAGTTAATTATTTTTTCAGGTCTTACAGATGGTGTCGGGTTCAACAACCAGATTCTTTAGTAGCACAAATAATAAAAGAGAAGTATTAGAGAATCTCTGCATACGGTCATGGCAAAAAACCCCTATATGTTACCCACCAATGAAAATGTGACACCTCAGCATGGAGCATGACAAGAATATAAAACCAGAACTAGGTCATATTTATTTCTCTCAATCGGATGAAAAACAGAACTTTTAAGCTTCCCAACATATCTTATTATGGGTTCGTCAGGATTACGGTTTTAATAAGTGCAATTTTAAAATTACAAAGGCGTTTGGTAAAATATATTAAAAAATATTTTTTTATCAAATATTTGTTATGCGAAATCATGATTTTGATTTAAATTCGAGCTTTTTCAAATTAGCGCCCCCTATCTTGCTTATCGAAATTGCGAAATTTTTTTCCTATTTTAGATGAAATGCTTTTTAATCGCAATACCATACACCTTAACGAATATTATTTCTATGAAATCGCAATCTCAAACGCACCTGAGGGCTCTCATGCATCACATTTTCGATTTTAGGAATGCAGGCAATCTACTTAATGGAAAGGTAAAGGGTACTTTATACTATAGAAATCGCGATTTTTTCCTATTTCTCGCAAAGGAATGCAGGCAATCTACATAGAAGGGTGCAATTTGGGTTTAATGGGCGAACATTACGAAATTGGGAGCATATGTAATGGAAGGCTTTATAACACATTTTTGATGAACTTAAAGAGTTAAAAGTGAAAAAAAATAAAAAAAAATAAAAAAATTGAGGGTGTTATTTGAAGGACAAAGTTTTCCTGTAAATTGGTTTGAAGGAATTTCCTTCAACCTACTCTATAAAAGTGACATGTGTCCCTTAAACATATGAGTTGTGCATTTTTTTTTTAATAATACGGACAAAGTTAAAATTATATTTCACAAATATCACTAGTTGACTCATGAATTTATTTCACAAATATCAATATATATATTCATATAAGGACAGTTTACTAAATGAGGGCTCTCATGCAGTTATCGTAAAATCAATAACTTAACTTCTTAAAAAAATTATTTTGTTCCTTTTATCCTTGCATCACACCAAAGCCAATGGTCAGAGACTCAGAGATGTGGTGAAGAAATATTGATGATAGGTAAAATGTCTAATAAGAACTAGGAGTTACGAAAGATAACAAAATCGAGGAGACTACAAATGTTAATGGTACTTGGGGAAAATGTATTTTTAACCCATGAAGTTTCAATGATTTTTTAATTTTAACCCCAAAATTAAAAAAGTGGCAATTCACCCCCCTGAAGTTTCAAAAACTTGCAATGTTAACATTCCGTCTATTTTTCCGTTAAAATAGACAAATTTTTTAAAAAGCCTGAGGGTAGTTTTGTCATTTCCTAATTTTTCGTCCATTTTAACAAAAAAACTAACAGCGGGATTAACATTGTAAGTTTTTTAAACTTTAGGGGGGTGGATTGCAAATTTTTTAACTTTGGAGTTAAAATTGAAAAATTACTGAAACTTCATGGGTTAAAACTGCAATTTTCTCATGGTACTTTCTCAATGTTAGAGCATTCACAAGTTAAAAATAAGATATTTAAGTTGAATAAAAAGTTGAAAAATAAGATATTTAAGAAAAATATCTAAACCCCATAAAAAAAAGCATTCACAATGGAAGAGCTAAATGACACTTTTATCTAAAATAGCTCCTTAAATTGATAAAATACCATCTACATGGATAAGCTAAAAAAAATGTAGAATAAATATTTTATTAAATGAGCTAAAAAAAAAGCTACATGTAGCGGCACTATTCAAAGAGTTATTTTCTAAATTTTCTTCTCACGTCTTTTTTTTCTCCCACTATCTCTTCCAAAATTTTATTCCCACATTTTTTTATTGCTTCTCTCACCTGTTTTCTCTTTTTCCAAAATTTTCTCCTATTATTTCTCTCTCCACATCATTTTTTTTTCAAAAGTTGAAAAATAAGATATTTAAGAAAAATAAAAAAAAATGAAAATGAAATGGTATAGATAAAAATATAATTAATCGGATGTAGGACGTCCTTAAAAAGTCATTAGTTAAACTAGATAAATTGAGTTTTAAAGAGCTATTTTATATAAAATATTAGCTCTTCCATTGTGAATGCCCTTAGGGAGTTTGATACATTGAAGAGTCTTAATTTTAGTATGTTAAGACATTGTATAACTCAAAAGATTAAGCTTATGGGTTTGAGCCCAATAATGCTTTATTATTCACTCACAAACCCAAATGGGCCTTAATTAAGAAGCCTTTTAGTGAGCCCATAATTGATGCATGAGAAAATTGACAAAATTGTTAATTTAATTATGCATTTGTGTTTTAATTTTCATTTTTAATAAGGATTGTGTTTTCTCTTTCCCACTAAGATTATGTTTTCCCTTTTCTATTAGAATTATGTATTGCTTTTCCAATTAAGTTTGATTTTCCTTTTCCATGTTACATTAGAAGGTGCTTAGAATATAGACAGGCAAACAATCTTTGTTATTTTTCAATTCAGTTTGAACTATCAATTACATTTAAGTATTTCAGAGATATTTCTTCGTTTAGTTATTTGGGGCAATTAAGGTCTTTCTTTTCTCTATTTTGTTATTTTCTTTCTTCCTTAATTTTGCCCTGCATCAATAATATAGCATGTTGAGACATCACACAATCCAAAAACTCAAGCCTATGAGTTTAGGCCAACAATGCTATATTAACCATAAGCACAATCATACTTCTTACATATTTTCAATGTGAAACTCTACCCTTTTACACACATTTATACTCTACACTCACAAAAATTTGACTAAACATTAAGGAGGCACTTGAGAAATGATAGAATTCATTATTTTTAATGAATCTTTTAACTATCTCTATAATGAATGGATAATTTCATCATAGCATTTATGTTGGTCCACATGAGTCTATAAATCTAATAGTTAATCTATTAAAATAGTAAAATTAATGGTTGAAAAATGATTTAATTAAAGATAATTGTTTAACATGCCTCAGGCACTTTATTGTGCAGCCAAAAAAATTAAATCCCTGAAATAATTCATTATATACAATATACACAACCCTTACAAACGACTGTTTACACGGCCACTTCAAAGGTAAAGGAGTAAATTTAATGTCAAGCAACAGGGCATGCCGTTAATTTGAACGTTACAAATATAATATGCTAAAACAGTCCAAAACATTTAGAAAGCCGGTAAAATGTATATATAATAAGAACAGGGTGTTTCCAGGATTATATAAAAAATCACCTAAAAAGCATTAGCTTGACATTAATTTGAGGATAAATCCTTAACTACGGATATGACATCAACTTTGCATTCAATGAACAAAACATCATCCACCAAGTAGCCCGTTGATGTGTCCTTGAGATCTCTCAGAGACAAAAATTTGTTAACACCATAACTGTTGTCGAGATCTGAGAACCAAGACTCAACTATAAAATAAAAGTCAATCATATGATTAGATTTTTAGATTCGTTTTTTGCGTACATCTTAAAGAGAATTGTCTCATGCTTAAAAGAAATGAATGTTAAGAGCATATTTTTGTGAGAGTCAAGAGAACACACCTGTCTTTTCACAATGGTTGCTATTGATTTGGTTCCTTATTTGAAGCTTGCATTTTGCATACACTTTTCTGTTAGGAGAAAATTTTTTTGAATCACCTAAGCTCATCAGAACGAGAGACAGGCATGTGTGGCTCCTGTTCCTAATCCGTTCGGATAAAGTTTCAACTTCCTATATCCAAAATATAAAGATAAAGGTTATGAAACTAGTTGGGAATGATATAGAAGAGCAAAACACCAATCATACCATCTTTGCCCTTCAACAGTGAATTGCTCGGAGGCATAATCTTTATCTTTCAAGGCCGTAAAGTTGACAATCTTCCAAGTGAAATAATCACGTTGAGGTTCATTTATCATCGACAAACACTCTCCTTTACAAGGACCTTTGCTAACAATAACTTCCACCCCAAAGACACAAGTGTCATCCACAAGATAACCACTTGATGCATCATTTAGAGTCTTATGAGAAAGCAATTGGGCGAATCCCCATTCAGTCTTGAATTTATGAAAGCGTCTTACTCTCACATTTGCATCTGAGTTGTTGAGATTCACAAGCAATGGTAAAGTATATATCAAATCCCGAAATAAATACATGAGAAATGCTATTTTTTCTTTTCTTGTTCGTCTCCCATCTAACTCTATCCATATTTTTTTTCAAAGCCACCATTATATCAATAAGACCCAAGTTTGAAATGAGTTGAATAAGAGATGAATAAGAATTTAAGGAATAGCATGTCTCTAAATATATTAGTGAGGTATTTCCAGATGGACAAATAGCAAAGCAAATTAAGCTCAAGTCTACTATAAAAACTAAGTTTTGGGCGAAGGTACCTTGAATACAGAGGTACTTGTCTCGGATTTGATCAAACACAAAGAATTTTATGTTCGCGTTAACCTCCCACCCAAGTTGAAGATCCTTGGTATTTGCTATTGCCAAGTATAGAGAGATGTGACCGTTCCCATTGCTATTCTTTTTCCCATTTGGGTAGAGTACCAACCTCCTAGACATGGAAACCAAAATAATCATATTTTCCATTGAACAAAAAAAAAACTAAGAACAGATCTGAAGATGCACCATTGATAGCCGCCAACTTCAAACTGGCGAGAGTCACATTTTTCTTCCTTCATCCCTAACAATAAAGAGAAATTATTGATTTGAAATGTATAATGATCAGGAGCTCGTGGAAGATTTGTAGTTGATTGTAATACTCCTGAGGGAAAAAAAAGAAAAAAAAAGTGGTTACATTTAAAAGATATAAAGCTAATTATTGTGAAACTTTGTTAATATTTGTATATATCTTTAATCAGAGGTCAGAGGGTATAGAGTAGTTGTTAGAAGATCCAAATCTTTTATATATTTTCTTTTATCATATTATAATAGGGGAAGGAAGGAGGGCATTGGGTAATTTATTTAGTCAACAAGTAACAAACAATTAGAGTGAGAGAGTAAACCAATTTCATCTTCCATGTCTTTCTTTCTCCCGGTGTAAAGATGAACGCCTTCTGATATTTTGAAGAAGCTCAAACGACTATGGAAGGAGTTCCAATATATGCTTAAACTCGATGGCCGATGGTCATATTTATTTGTCACAAAGGATGGAAAAAAAGGAAGCTATTGAATATATTCTTGCTCGGGCTAGCGAGCAAGCATCTACTAGTTTTTTAAATTAATTTTTGACTTGCCTTCCATGGTGGGGAATCAAAAACTAGTACACTCAAGGAATAAAAGTGCGAAAATGGAAATGCCGTAACAATGGATAAAAGAATAAATTTCTCTCAAAACGGGAAAAGAAATTCTCATCAAGGCTGTATGCAATCCAAGTTATCCCAACTTATAATATGAGTGTTTTTTTTTTTTAGCCTAAATAGTGTTGGGAATTGAAATGAACTCTTTGACGCTATGATTCTTGTGGGGACATAAAGAAAATTATGCAAGAATTGTTTGAATGAGCTGGACATGAGTATGGGGCATTCAAATTCTATATGGATGGATGGGGTTCAAAGAATTGGAGTGTTTTAATAAAGTACTTCTATCTAAGGAAGGATGGTGCCGGGTCCGACAACCAGATTCTTTAGTGGCACAAATAATAAAAGAGAAGTATTATCCACAAGAGAATTTCCTAGAATTAGGCTTGTGGAACATGTTTTCCAATGCTAGGAGAAGTATTTGGTAGGAAAAGGACCTCTTGAAGGCAGGGCTAGTGTGGCATGTGGGAGATAGATCCAACATAAAAATATGGAAAACAAATGGCTTTCGAACCAGCCTTCTTTAATGGTGTAATTGCCAGTTCAAAGGTTGGAGTGTGAGGCATGAGCCAAGGATCTTATTAATGAAGGCACTAGATTGTGGAATGTACCCTTAGTGACAAAGATTTTTATCGACGAAGAAAAGAAATTTATGTATGTATATATAGTTTGCCTCTCGATCTCAAATGTACATACTCACAAATTATTTTGGGGTAGCTCACCGACAGGAAATTTTTCGATAAAAAGTGCATATCATATGAGAAAAAAAAATCTTTTCATGCAGGAACCAGGTGAGTGCTCTAGAGTTATTGGACATAACATTGTGTGGAAGAGTATTTAATTGGTCTCTAAATGTCCCTGGAGTTGTGAAATTTTTTTTGTAGAAGCCAGGTAATATAATATGTCGCCAACCAAAGAAAACTTCTTTAAAAATGGGTGGTTAAGGATTCATTGTGTCCAATTTGTGAGGCGGAGGTAGAAAATATGTCTCATTTTGTGGCAATACCCATGAGCATGTGATGACTAGGGGCAGGGCATTAGAAAAATTGTAGGTGCACTTGTGACATGGATGGTTGTGGTTTTTGGCAGAGATCTAGGCTTGACAATTTCATAGATGCATTGGAGTCTATACATGCGCTATGAAAGGATTGACGACCAATCTTGGTGTAGGTATGGACGCTAGGTGGCCTAGCCCCCTTGGCTCAATACCAATAATTTTTTTTTTGGGCAAAATTCACTTTACCCCCCTAAAGTTTCAGGGGTTTTTCAATTTAAACCCCAAAGTTTAAAAATTGATAGTTTACCCCCCTGAAGTTTCAAAAACTTGCAAAACAAACCTTCTGTTAACCTTTCCCATCAACTTGGACGGAATCTCTCACACACGCGCCTCATGTGCATTTTTAACCTATTTTTTTTCCAATTTTGCCCTCCCCTCAGTGTGCCTTATCCTCCCCACATTTTTTTTTCTCAAGTCTTAAAATCATTTGAGCACGAGGTCCACGACAACACCCACGACAACACTTTCTCTCCCTCTCCAATACCCACGAGAAGAACAAAGCTACAGATCGTGGTCCCGTGGTCCCCTATTGTATTGAATCAACCTATCGCGAGTACCCATAGTGAGGCAAGTTCGTGGTTTTCTTCTTTTTGTACCCCACCCATAATCCCACACGACAGTCAGTGAGCAAGCCGACAATGTTTCGTGAATTTGTTCGTGGTCCCCTTCTTTGTGGTCATATTGCGCGGAGAAAGGAACAACAAACTACTTTCTTACTAAATTTTGCTTTTGTACGAGGTGTGCTCCAATTCCCTTTTAAATTTTTGAACATCTAATTCAGGGTTTTTTGAAAAATTGGGGGTTTTGGGAGAATATTAGGGTTTGTGGTTATTGCCTATTGGTTATTGAATATTTAGGGTTCTTTTGTCCATTTAGGGTTTACATAATCCATTATTCACGTTTGTTTCTAGGTGGGTCATTCATTCAAGCAATTTTAGGGTTTCTTTGTTATAATTTCGAAGGAAAAAAAATTGGTTTGTGGTTATTGCTGATTGGTTATTGAATATTTTGGGTTTGTGTATTTAAGGTTTAGATGAAATCAAGTAGGTCAATTTAGTGTAACTGACTTGGTATTAGGGTAAGACCTATTTAGGGTTTACTGTAACTGTGCTGTTTTTTTAGGGTTTAGGGTTTACATTTATTTAGGGTTTATTTATTTCTTATAGGAAATAAAAAAATTATTATCAATAATACCATTAGATTTTTTTTTTGATTTTTTTTTTTTGAAATACCATTAGATATTATGACAAGAGAGACGAAAAATAAAATAGTGAAGCACAATTTAAATAGCTAATCACTGCAAAAATTTTTAAATTAAATCATCTCAAACTTAATAAATTTCAACAAATGGTACTTTGATGTGGTAATTTCGTAACCAAAATATCAATAATAAAATTAACCACTCGTAATAGGACGAATCTTTGTAGGATACGGCTATAGAGAGGGTGTCGAACCTCAAGGACTGTAGGGGTTTTGTTACTAAATTCTAAAGACTAAATTTAACCTAATTAATTGAAAGAGTTTTGATTGTTTGTGAATTTGAGTGCATGAAAGTAAATGCAGAATTACAAGTAAATATATGAGAGAGAGAAGTAAGATACCGATTTCACCACAATCCGCACAACAATGGTAACCGTATTTAATTCCAGAAACTCAGAATATGTATGTTATAAAAGAACAAGAAAATACAATATCAAGGGATAAGGATAATTTATCTTCGGTTGGTACGGATCGTCCACCTAACCACTAAGATGCGGCACGACCCGTCTTTCCTAAGCATAAACTATAAAATCCCTTAATAAGTTTTCATACAATCAATGGAATAGCATAACCCATCTTCGGTTGGCACGGATCGTCTACCTAAATTACACTAAACTAGGGTGTAGTACAACCCATCTTCCCTAGGCATGGCCTATCTTAATCCTATTAATCATATGTCTATTAAAACCCATTGCATAACCATCAATCTTATAATTACAGAAAATAAGGCTGATTTGAGTTCAATACAAACAAAATAATTTCTAAGACAAGAATAGAATTTCGTAAATATTGAATTTGAATTGAATAACAATGGCATTGAATATGAAGAACAGAAATCTAAAGTTGCAATCCTCACAGTTATGCAATCAATATACATAAATTGAATTAAATGAAATCAAATACAATCACCATTGTGCTTGGAAAGGGTTACATCGGTACCCCACTAAGGGGTTTAGCCACTCATGATCTTCTATGCTCCACAGACAAGTTCTGAATTTCACTCTGGAAAACAGCCCCTTTTTACAATGTTTAAGAGCCTATTTATAGGGATTAGAAAACCCTAGAAACCCTAAAACCTTAATTACAGTCATAGGTCAATCTCCCAGTCCAATTGGGAGACTGAAAATCGAGTTCAGCTGTCAAAAAGGTGATTTCCATGTTCTGCACGCCCGAGTGCGAACGATCACAAGCTTTGGACGATCGTTCACAGGCTTTGGGTGATCGTTCATAGTGTGATTGTTCATAGGTGCAGCTATGATCATTCACAGCTACAGAATGATGCCAACTTGTCCCTTTTAGCCCGATTTTCAATGGAACTCTTGCATTTGACCTGAAACACAAAAACAATGCAAAATCAAACAAATAACAACGCTGGGGAATTAACATATGCGAGTTAAGAAGCTTGAATGTGCAACATTCGGCGCTTATCACTTGATCAATGCATTATATGGCAGTGATGAGGATACCAACATGATACAAATTTCTCTCTCCACCCACTTTCAAGTTGAGAAGCACACCCATATTTATAGTTAAACATGGAGCTAGGATTCAAGATGCTACTCAAAACCAAACTTTACTTGTAGGGTTTATTTATTTAGGGTTTACATTTATAACTGACTTGGTATTAGGGTAAGACCTATTTAGGGTTTACTGTAACTGTGCTATTTTTTTTAGGGTTTAGGGTTTACTTTAAGCTTTGAATGAGGTACTCTAAATTTAGGGTTTACATTGAAATTGTAATTTCTTTTTTTCATTTAGGGTGTTTAATAGGATGTCCATTTAAAAATTTTTATATCATATTGTAGGATGTCCAATTCAAGATTATTGTTTGAGATCCACTATGGTGGTAGATTCAACAGGACTATTGGGTGTGAGTACGTGGGGGGTCCATAAAGAGAGTGTTGACCCCGATGAATTATCATACTTTGAACTGGAAGCCATGTGTTGACCTTATGGGTACAACTCAGGGGACTTAACATATTTTCAAGAACATGGTAAAAGTCTAGCAAAGGGTTTGCATTTGATTACGTTTGACCATAATGTACTATTTATGGTTGCCTCCCATAAATCTGATAACATAGTTCACTTATTTGTTGTTTCTTTCGGGGAAGATATAGCTAATGTAGAGGATTGTGGGGAAGATGATGAAGATGATAATGTAGCAATAGCTGATCGTAATGACCCTTGGTGGCAGGATAAGCTTAGTGATAATGAAGATATATTTGATGCAAATGTTGATGACATTGATGGTGGTGCTAGAACATCAAAAACAAAACTAAATGGGTCCAATGTAGTTGAGTGTCGGGAAGAGGGACAACATAGGGATGAGAGAGGGGAAGGGGGACAACATAGGGATGAGAAAGGTGTTGAAAAGGGTGATGATATCAGACATGATGAACCTGGTGAACATGATAATGGTGAGGGAGAGGGTGGTAATGAGGATAGAGGTAATGACGATGATAATGAAGAGGGTGTGGATGCTGTTAACCAAATGAAGGGGCAGTAGTGGCTATAAATTTAAAGGGACCATTTATGAAGATGATGATGATGACAACTCTGAAATGGGTAAGAGTGATATACTTGAGTCACAAGTGAGCAGCGATGAAGATTGTGAAACACAATCTTCACGCACATTAGACTTTCATGCTGTGGATCTACAGGATCCAACCATTAAGCTTAAGATGAAATTTCCAAACATCAAAATGTTTAGGGAAGTGATCGGTGCCTAAAAGTGCTGATTTGGACCCCTTAATTTATATTCGTTAGGCCTTTAGCATTGTTAATATTTAATCATTTGTAGTGTTTTTAGTATTTTGTGTTGTGCAGGACATTGTGTTGAATCATGGTTAGCAAGGGCAAGAAAGGACTTAAAGCGAAGAAGCTGCCAAAGTGCGTTCGACCGCACTTGGTGCGTTCGACCGTACTTACGGACGCGCACACCACGATCGCATGCATGGCGCATCACCCACAGACGCAGCAGCAGCCTGCGCACCACTGATGCCGCAGCTGCACTCACGGTCGCACGTGCAGCACCCATGCAAACACAGTCACGCAAGCATGTAACGTTTGCACGCAGCGCCCGGCCCTAGCGATTATCTGCGTTGAGCGTAGGTGCTCTGCGCGTCGAACGCACCTCCATGTCAGCCCTAGCCCCTCCATGTCATTAGCCACGGCGATTATTTGAGGTCGAGCGTGTAGCTGCGTTCGACCACAAATAATGGTAAGTTCACAGCAGTAGTGCGTTGACGCACTCAAATCCACCACCTATAAATAGGACCTCGTGTATTCATTGTGAAGCACGTTTTGGGAGGTGCCTATAGGGCCCAAGCCCTCTATTTTTCCTTGTAAATCCCTCCTAAATTGTCGTTTATTTAATTTATGTTTAATTTTACTTTTAATTAGTCTCTTTTCCCTTCGCTTTAATTTGTTTATATATATGTGTTTAGTTATTATTATTCTTCATTTAATTTATGTCTATTCGTTTCAATGCATTTTAGTGACAAAAGTGTATTGATTGTTGTTTATAATGCGTAAGCGTGTCGACTAACGTTACCGGAGATACATGGATATTAGTCTTGGACCATTATCCGTTGTGACCTCTTATATGATGTTTGCCTCGGTTAGTCCGACAAGATTGTGTAGCAACAATAGGATATACATATCGCTTATCGATAGGCGGAAATATGAACAATGCGTTAACGCTCAAAGTATGCCTTGTAGCATAGCTGTTAACAAATATGAGCTAAGCATGTTTATATATTAATTAATTAATTGTGAAGTGGATTAGGGGTAGTCGTTTTATTTCTTTATTTTAATGCTTTTTAACTTAGTTTAATTTTACGCTTTATTTTATTGCATTTAGCTTAGTTTAAATTTCTGCACGTTACACATTCGACATTGGGACTAGGTTAAGATTTTATTAGTTTAAGCGCTTTAAAGTTGGTTTTACAAACACGATTCTCTGTGAGTTCGCACTGCTTGCACCACATTACTACGATCGACTCGTGCAATTGGCGAGTACTATTTTTGGTACGACCAAATTTTGGCGCCGTTGAATCGGTGTTTTGTTGAAATTAATTTTCTTGCTTAGATTAATTTTATCTTTCTACTAGTTATTTTAATTGTGCAATTATTTTATTTTATTTCGTGCATTTGTATAGATAAAACCAAAAAATTAGATTAGCGTTTTTGTTTTGGTTTTGGTTTCTGTTTAAGTTTTTTTGAGTCTGGAATTTACGCACACGCAGTGCGGTCGACGTAGGTGCTCTCTGATCGAGCGCTCATTCCGGCCGATCGCGTACTGCGTTCACACCTTGCGCCTCTGCGTCTTGACGTGCCTGTTTTAAACCAAGCGGTCAGATTGCGTTGAGCGCACATCCATTGCGTTGAGAGCGCTTGCGAGGCTGCTATAATATTTACGTGGCTGCGATTGATCGCCGTTCTGCGCTCGGCGCACCTCATTCTTCTGCGGCGAGACGAGCGGTATGTGTTCTATTTTGCTTTTCTTATTTTATTTAATTATTTATTTGTTTATTTATTTATTGCTTGTGTTTATTTACTTGTTGTTCTTAGTTTTTAGTTTTAGTTTATTTTTTTAATTGTTTATTAGTTATTTGTTTAAGTTTATTAGTTTTTGTTTATTTTATTAATTGTTTCATGTGGAATATTTTGAACTGTTTGGGTGAAGCATGAGTCTTCCGTTCGATTATTTTAATGTTTCCCCTACCACTTTGCACCCACATGAACCGTGTTCACACTGCTCTAGCCCTTATCATAGTTTAGGTGATTGTCCACATTGGGGACAATTTTCTGATTTTTCAAATGAGCAGTTGAACACCAGTTTCTCGATCTGGTTTGAATCTAATTCAAATTTTTATAACCCGAATTGGAACAACTATTCTGATTTTGTAGCATGATCATGCTACGGAAAATTTCTCGAGTTGACGAACTGCACCACCACTGAATATCCGGTTAAACAACCATTTTCTTCCATTCATCATATGACTATCCTCCTCAGACGTCTTCCTTGGAAGACACTTTTAAGGAATTCATGAAACTAGTCGGCCAACCCACCATTTCTGCGTCTCATGAACCATCATTAGAAGAATCACTCGAGACGTTTAGGAAAACAGTCAACCAACCTTGTCAAGAAATCATAGATGCCCATGTGGCAAACACTGAAGAAATTGCAAGGTTGGAAGAACAGTTCGGTCAATTAGTTTCTAAATTCAACCTAGTTGAGGAGGAAGAGTTTCAGATTCATGAGATGGCTCATCCTCCCCAAGAGTCATTTGAGCAACATTTTCCTACTGCTCATGTTGATGACTTCGAAGGGAGGGCGAACCAACTCATGGCTGCCAGACAAGCCCATACCCAGCTTTTTCACACTCACACACCTTATCAGTCATGTGAATATTGTTATCATCATTCTCACCAGTTTGATGATTGCCCTTTCCTTAATTATTACATGACTGAAGTTGATAAGTATGCACTTGACAATGCTCAAACCACCACCATACTTGTTGATGAGGAAATTAGAGATGAAGTTGCAAGTGAGTGTAGCTTAGAGGAACTTAAGATAGAATGTTTCACCTCAGATGATTGTGACCTAGACCTCGATAGGCTAGTGATGCAAGATGGAGTGTTGCATGATTTGTGTTTAGAGGATCTGAGATGGAACACTTTGCTCGGATAGAGATGACCTAGACTTGGATAGGCTATTTGATCATGTTGAGATTTTTAGTGAGCCTAGTCTTGAGGATCCATCTGGAGAGTGTTTTGATGAAATTGAATATGATTTGGATCTAGACAAGTTCCTCGAGCAAGTGTTAGGTTTAGAGAGCAGTCTGGAGGATCCTTTGGAAGAGCTTTGCTCAATTTGAGTTTAATTTGGACCTTGACATGGTGCATGAGCAAGCTAAGGCTTTAGTGGATCCCGCTCGAGAGGCTGAGAATGGAGGAGAAAGTACGAGGAGCAGTTTGAGCCCCGCCAATTTTAAATTGGCCCAATGACAAGGAAGTGAGTCTTAAGCTTACTCCTTCGTCACAATCCCTCTCGAGACATATCATCAAGTTCCATCTTTCCAATGTCTCGAAGAGTCATCTTATGTAGAAATCTTTGAGGATTCACACACAAGATCACAAATCTAGGAACCGTGTTCCTAAGTGGATCCTCGAAACAAGGACAACTACATAAGATGGCTTAACATCCTTCGAGAGGGTATCTTATTTTAAGGAAGAAAGGATGGAAGGATTGGTTGGACACCCTTATGAGGGAAGGTCGGTATTTTTTTATCTTATTTATTTTACCGTTTTTTATTTATTTTCTGTTTTTGTAAATAGGTGTGTTTTGTGTTTTGTGCTTGGTAATTTTATTTTGTATATAGCTTAAATTTTCAAAAAAAAAAAAAAAAAATTTGCATTGGCGTTGAGCGTACTTATGTAAGTTGAGCGTGTCTTCTTATCGTCAACCTTGCCTTGGTGAAGTTGACCGCTTGGCGCCCTTCACACCTGCACTGCTGCGTGCGTTGAGCGATGCTTGAATAAGTTCGAGCATTCCCCTTCACACACACCTTTTTGCGATGCGATTCGAGCGTGCATATGCGTTCGAGCGTACTGATTTAAACCCATCGGACACCTTTTAGGTCATTTCCCCTCTCCCCATTTTCCCCTTGACCGTACACTCCCCAACCCCTCCTCCGTCATCTTCTCCCCTAAATCCAAACCACCCACACCCACCACCACACCGCCTCCCACCACCCAGAACACCACCATGGCCATTCTCCGTCCACCGTACCCACTCCCCAAATTTCCCATTTTGTCCCCAACCCACCCGAAACCCAATTTTCCAAAATAACCCCAAATTTTTGATTTTTTGTTCAATCAAAGGGCACAAATCCTCTCTTGGATTGTGCCTTTGATTGTGTTAGTTTTTATTTGTTTTTGCGGGGGTTGGGCATTTTTCAAAGGGTTCTTTAACCCTTTATTTTGAGTGCACACAGTGCTCGACAAATTGCCTCAACGAACCTCCATCATGCCTAGAGGGCAAGGTTCGTCATCCGCCATCGAGGTCCGTGTCTGACAGCCCAACCATCCATGGAGGCGGAAGCTCTTGTTGGAGAACACTTTTGCTATCAAGCAGTGTTCTCCAACAATGAAACGACAAGTTGGGCCGTCAGAGAATTGAAGCGCCGGGGTTGAAAAGACTTTTCAAACCCGTCACCTCCACTTGCATCTGACGGCTGGTCGAGACTTTTACACTCACACGAGGGGATAGTGACGGCCGGACGGTCTTTTCTCCTCCATTGGGAAAAGGCGTGGAGGTGACCGTCGGAACATAGCTCATGAGCGTTGAAGTGCAGCCATGAGCCACTTTGGTCGGACACCCCGGCAGTGCCCCTCCATGCTCACACTCGAGGGCGTCGTTTCCGATATGTGTGAGAGCGTCTGCGACGACGCGCGGCGCGCCCGGCAAGGCGAAGATTCCTCGGAATCTTCTCTTCATAGATATGGTCTTGTCGTAATGTGTGTCCTTTGGGACACAAGACCTGACGGGACCTATTTCTCGGTGCCCTCTACTCATTCCACGGAGGATTACGGTGTTCTATTGGAGATTATCTGGCGTCGGATCCAGAAAGTGAGGAGTACATCATCGGCGGAGCACCACGAAGGCGTGGGGATTGCCTTTCCCTTTCTCCTCACACATATTCGAGAAAGATGGGGATCAAAGGCACATCGGCAGACGGGCGATTCTTGATAGCCACTTTGGCTCCATTCGGTGGCGTCGAGTCTATCCCACATGCCCGAGCCGCTGCAGCTACAGCGAGCCCGCGCCGAGCCTGAGCCCATGGACATTCGAGTTGGTAGCTGAGCATGAGATGGCTTTTGAGCCGCGGGACGCTGAGGCGGCGGGAGGGCGGCTGGCGATGCGAGGAGGGCGGCTAGAGGAGGATGAGGAGTGTATCACGCTTAGGCGCTCCACTTATTGCATTCAGGACACCCTCGTGGACATCGATCCCAGATCGAGGCGTCTGATTTCATTTTTGCAGATTTGCGAGAGGATGCTTTCGTCGGGGCGGGCTCGAGGTCGGAGATGTTCCGAGCCATCATGGAGAGGCCTCCAATGCGGGACCTTCTCTGCACCACCGGCACCACCAACCGTGGCGTCTTTGTGGCGTCTTGGTTTATTCACCTTGCACTTTGTTTTATTTCCTATATCAACACTTGTGGGCAGTGCAGATTTTGAGTTTGGGGGTATTTTTATTGTGTGCACATTTTGTTTTTAAATTATGCATTTTATAGTTATGGTTTATTTTCATTGGTGTGTTTAATTTGGCGAACATATGATCACATTGATTAAGGGTTTTGCAGTTATGTTACTTTCATGGCATAATGAGATATTGTAGTTCAATTTGAGATTCACGAGCACAATTGTACGTAATTTGTGGGATAAAATCTGGTTTTGGTTTTGTTAGTTTTGTAACCTTGAATGCAGTTGGAAAACCATTTAGAGAGATACCGTGGTTCATCAAAAAAAAAAAAAAAAAAAAAATGATGATCATTTGAGCTTTCCAGAAATGACGGATCTCTTGCCTCATTAAGCAATGAGTATTAGCGTAAAAAGTGTGAAGTTAGATGTGGTTAGAAAGCTTACGTAGCCTTTTGACTCGAGTTAGTAGGTCCTTAGGGGTGTTTTCGCCTAATGCCCTAAAACCATTTGGTTTAGGAGTCATTGACTTGCAACGATACATGGGTCAATTAGCTTAGTGAAGTTTATGCGGACTAGCAAAATGTAAGTTTGGGGTATTTGATCGGTGCCTAAAAGTGCTGATTTGGACCCTTAATTTATATTCGTTAGGCCTTTAGCATTGTTAATATTTAATCATTTGTAGTGTTTTTAGTATTTTGTGTTGTGCGGGACATTGTGTTGAATCATGGTTAGCAAGGGCAAGAAAGGACTTAAAGAAGAAGCGCCAAAGTGCGTTCGACGCACAGTGCGTTCGACCGTACTACGTAGCGCACAGTCATACGCCGCATCACCAGCCTTACGCAGCAGCCGCGCACACCATGTGATGCCTTGTTGCACTCACGATGCGCCGCGCAGCACCATGCAAGCACGGTCGCGCGCAAGCACAGCATAGCGTTACTTGCGCGGCAGCAGACAGCCCTAGCGGTATCTGCGTTCAACGCAGTGCTCTGCGGTCGAGCACGCACCTCCATATCGTATTTGAGGTCGAGCTGCGTTCGGACCTCGTGTATTCATTGTGAACACGTTTTGGGAGGTGCCTCTAGGGCCCAAGCCTCTATTTTTCCTTTGTAAATCCCTCCTAAATTGTCGTTTATTTAATTTATGTTTAATTTTACTTTTAATTAGTCTCTTTTCCCTTAATTTAATTTGTTTATATATATATATGTTTAGTTTATTATTACATCATTTAATTTATGTCTATTCGTTTCAATGCATTTTAGTGACAAAAGTGTATTGATTGTTGTTTACAATCGTAGCGTCGACTAACGTTACAAGGAGATACATCGGATATTAGTCTTGGACCATTATCCGTTGTGACCTCTTATATGATGTTTGCCTCGGTTAGTCCGACAAGATTGTGTAGCAACAATAGGATATACATATGCGCTTATCGATAGACGGAAATATGAACAATGCGTTAACGCTCAAAGTATGCCTTGTAGCATAGCTGTTAATAAATATGAGCTAAGCATGTTTATATATTAATTAATTAATTGTGAAGTGGATTAGGGACTGTAGTGATTTTATTTCTTTATTTTAATGCTTTTAACTTAGTTTAATTTTCTGCTTTATTTTATTGCATTTAGCTTAGTTTAAATTTCTGCACGTTACCTGCTCGATGACATTGGGACTAGGTTAAGATTTTATTAGTTTAAGCACTTTAAAGTTGGTTTTCGACAAACACGATTCTCTGTGGGTTCGACACTCGCACTTGCACAGCCACATTACTACGATCGACTCGTGCAATTGGCGAGTACTATTTTTGGTACGACCAGGAAGCTGTGAGGGTGTACAATTTGAAGAAGGGGAAGGACATCTTATTCAAAAAGAATGAAACTGCAAGGTGCGTAGTTGTGTGCAGGGATAGTAGATGTAAGTATAGGGTGTATGGAAAAAAGATGGCTGGTGAAGAATTATTTTAGGTCAGATCTATGCAATCTAAACACATTTGTGGTCAAAATACCGAAACAGCATAGTGAACTCCACCTGGATAGTACACAAGCTATTTGACAAGTTTAGGTTTTAGCCTAATATGCCTTTGGATGTAATCCAACATGAAGTGAAGGAGAAATGGTGTGTTGATGTCAACCCTAGTATGATGTATAGAGCTAGGAGAAAGGCGAAACAAAAATTGTATGGGAAGGTTGAGGACCAATATGGGAGGTTGTGGGACTATTGTGAGACCTTGAGGCAAACTAATAGTGGGTGCTGCGTTGTGATGAAAGTTGATAGACCAAACCCAAATTTGCTTCCCAAATTTGGAAGACTTTATGTTTCTTTGGCAGCCATGAAAAGAGGCTTCTTAGAGGGTTGTAGGCCCATCATTGGGGTGGATGGGTGCTTTCTAAAGGGACCATTCAAAGGCCAACTCCTTTCTGCAGTTGGAAGAAATGGGAATAACAATATGTACCTGATTACATTTGCTATTGTTGAGGCCGAGGTGAAAGACAGTTGGGTTTGGTTCCTTGAAACCTTGGTGGTTGATCTTGGTACTCATGGCAGGCAGGCTAAGCCTACATTCATTTCAGACGGACAAAAGGTAACATTTCTTTTCACACTTTAAAAAAAAAGCCTTCTTGCAATTTGATTGAATATTATTTTCATAACATAATTTTTTTTTTTTTTTTGCAGGGTCTTATGCCAGCCTTTGAGCTTGTTATGCCACATGTTGATCACAGGATATGTGTTAGGCATCTATATGCGAACTTCAGAGACATTGGCGGCCATTAAGGGTTGGCATTGAAGGAACAATTGTGGGCTGCAGCGTCTTCATACACAGAGTATGAATTCAATGACCATATGGCTGTCTTGAAGAAAATGAATGAAGGCGCATATGAATTTTTGAATGAAGTTGATCCTGGCACATGGTGTCGTGCATGGTTTAGTAACTACCCAAAGTGCGACCTGTTAGTGAACAACATATGTGAGTATTTCAACTCATATATTTTAAAGGCTCGTGAAAAGCCTATCTTGACTATGTTGGAGATGATTAGGAAGAAGATGATGAGAAGATACCAAGCTGAAAGGGAAGGGATGAGAAGTTGAATGGGAAGTTATGCCCTAGGATCGCTGCAAAATTAGAAGAAATTGGGCTGGAAGCAATTGATTGTGTTGTACAGTATGCGGGTGAATCAATGCTTGAAGTTAATACTCCAAATAATAAACAATTTGTGGTAGACCTTCGCAGAAGAAGGTGTGGGTGTAGGAAGTGGGAAATTACCGGAATCCCATGTCCCCATGCAGTGGCTACTATACTAAATGATTGCGGGGATCCTGAGGATTATGTAAACGAATGTTTTACTATAGAGGTCTACAAGAAGGCATACACCCCGGTTATCTACCCAATGCCTAGTGAGGAACAATTGGTCAAAACAAGTCATGATAAGTTGGAGCCTCCAAGAGGGAGAATTGCACTGGGTAGGCCAAAGAGGCAAAGGAGAAGGGCTCCCGATGAGAGTAGAGACCCAAAAAATCCAAATCGGATGAGAAAGTTTGGGGCAAGAATGCAGTGTGGGAAGTGTCATGGTCTTGGACACAATAAAAGGTCGTGTCCAACGACTAGGAGGAAGCATCTAATAGCAGGAAATCGGTTTCAAGAAATGTAAGTTTCTCATTCATGTCTATTATGTTTACTAATGAGAAACTGACTTATGAAAAAAAAAATGTTTACTAATGAGAAACTAATGTTTATAGTATGATGTTATGCATGATATTGAACATGTTTTTGTTGTTGTGTGTGCAGTCAAGAAAGGTTCGTTCGAGGGCACCTAAAGTGAGCAAGGGCAGTGGCAAACAAAAAATTGTGCAACAGGTAGTTCAATGACTTGCTCTTCAACTTATATATGCAAGGTAACATTGTGATACTCAACCTATTTTTGTACTACCTCTGTGCAGTCAGGAAGGGCTGATTCCAATACTCCCGTAGTGGACAAGGGCAAAGGCAAACAAATAGTTACGGAGAAGGTACTTGAATGATTTGGTATTATTGTAGTACAATTGTGGTACGTAGATAACTAGGTCTAATTGTACATGGTAAAAAAAAAAAAAACCACAAAATTAAACAACAAAAACTGAATCCTAAATTGTTATGCAGAGGGCTCAGCCAAAAAGTGGTGGTGGACTAGCTGGTCCACGAGCTTCTACTGTTTTTAAGGTAAGTAAATGTAACAGTTTTACATAATCCATTCTTTGGTTTGTTTTTTCCCCTCATATTTAGCTTTTATATATCTCATTTCTCTTTTGTTTTGTTTTACTTTTTTGACCAAAAAAAAAATCTTTTTTTTTTGTTTTCTTTACATATGCAGAAGAAGGGCAGACCCACAAGTGTTGGTGGCACACATTCAAAGAGCAAGGAATTCCACATCCCACAGCTTATTGATGAGCGAGAGCACACCCCCTCGGTTTTGCACCTTCCACCACTGCTGAAAATGAAGCAAGTTTATCACCTCCACCCGGTTTTCCACCTTCCACTGCACCTGCTAATGAAGTAAGGGTATCACCTCCACCGGGTTTTGCACCTTCCACAAAAACTGTTGCTGATGAAGTAAGGGTGTCACCACCCCCCCTCGGTTTTGCTGATCAAGAAGGACTTCAGACAAGCATTGTACTACCTTCAGCATGAGGTGTGTCACTCAAAGCATTAACAAATGATCTAGTACTTCCCACGCTGTCAATAGGAGGGCTTGCAACAAGGACGCGCCGTTCAGATCGGCTAGCTGGCATTTGCCAAAGTGTTCCCAAAAAAAACACTGCCCCAATACTTATTGACCTTACTGGAGATGGATGTGAAAGAAGAAGGCCTTTGACTAAGGGTGGTGGTAGTTTGGGAGCAGCAAGAGGAGGGCCATTGACTAGGGGTGGTGGTAGTTTAGGATCAGCAAGAAAGGGGCCATTGACTAGGGGTGGTGCAGCCATGAGTGGGACATCAAGGGGTGGGGCAGCCACGAGTGGGATAGCAAGGGGTGGTTCAGCCAGGGGTGGTGCTAATGCGTCTTCATCGTCAAACCAACCAAAAGGCAAACAAATTGTTACAATAATCGAAAAATGAATTGAAATTATGGAGGCTAAGAGGAAAAGAAAAAATCAGATTTGAAGCCATAAGCAAAGATGTTCCAATGAATTGTAAATTATGACAATGTTTGATTTGGTGTGTTAGGTGGTATATACAATGACATTTAAATTTCTGGTTTTTGTTTGATAGCGGCTATGCCAATATTAATGGCATTATGGTTGTCTTTTTATATTTATCATGGTATGTAAATATTCATGCATTGACCCTTAGTGTTTATATGTTGTGTGGTATGTATTATTCATGCATTTTGTGAGTGTTGAAGTTACAGATTGGTATGGTGTTTTCATGAGAGGATCTTGTAATGAAATTCCAAATTGGTATGGTGTTTTCATGTGAGGATCTTGTAATGAAATTCCAGCTTTGGTAATTTTGGTATGTTTATACAGGTCTTCCCACATACTTTATTTTAAACTAAATAAGGTAAAATATGCATGATATTAATGTGTTTGTGTTCAAATACCAACAAATATTGCAAGATTGATTGAATAATTACGTTGTGGAATAATTACATTCTAGGTACATCGGACGCCAATTCTATTATAGTATTAAGATTCCCAATATTGCAAGATTGATTGGTTTACATTTCTAAGTCTTACAACACATAGGTTCATATAATCTGACATGGGAATAACAAAGTTTAACTAAAGAAAATAAATCCCACACACACAAGAATCATGTCTCTAAACTAAACACCACCTTTTAGGGCTAAAGCGTTTAGACAAAATAGCTCCACAAGGACCACATTATTCTAACATATTGCAAAACCATCACAAAAAACTTCAACATCATCCACCCAATCCACCGTGACAGCCAAGCTCAGGACAGCAAACCTCAGGACAGCATCATATGGCCTAATTTGCAGAAGTTATGACCATTGGGAGTGTATCCAAAGAAGACCATACATAGTGCAAACATCAATACCATCCATGAACACACAATTATTGTTTGGTAATTCTTCTTCATTGCATGCATCTTTATGTCCCCGATCTCGATTTGTTTACGATATTGGGATATCTCATCCAAAAGTTGTTCCTTCATATGCTAAGCTTGACTCTCCATTTCTGCTCTCACCTTCCCAACTTCAACTTCAACAAATGTTTCACATCGTATAGCTTGAGCCTCCAAATATTCATGCCTTTGGTACAAACGATGTACCACCTTCTGACTAAAGGAGCACATTTTCAGATCAAGCCATTCAAAGTAACCGCAGTCTTGGTTAATCTGCAAAACACATGGGTACATACAATTACCAACCTAAATTAAAATAAACCCTAAACAAAACACATTACAACACACAATTACCAACCTAAATTAATTAAATAAACCAAACAAAAAGCAGCAAACATATAGTGATACTTGCCTTCCAATTTTCGCAACTAACAAACCTCCGTCCAAAGTTTCTCTCAGTGTGGGCTGTTTTGACAACAGTGGGCCGTTCACATAAGCAAATATGCTGCGTGATAGATGAAGTACTGCTATGAGCTAAACCAATAAAGCTCGCACCTTGGTTTGAGGTATCCATTCTACATGATATAGTAATACATATCATTACTCTACTCACATTTCAAAGCAGCCATACTACCATCATATAATCGAACTAAAGTGGTAATCTGAAACACACGCTAATATTTTTTTGGCAAAATAATTTCAGAATCACAATTAACTACTACCTCAGACAACATAAAATAGCAATAGTCAACCAAGCTACAAATGTTCACCCTAAAAGAAATAAAAAACTAATGTGTTTATTGGAGGCTAAATAAATGAAAAAATAATTACAGAATCACAATTAACTACTACCTCAGACCACATAAAATAGCAACAGCCAACCAAGCTACAAATGTTCACCCTAAAAGAAATCAAAAGCTAATGTGTTTATTGGAGGCTAAATAAATGAAAGAATGCCAAATAAATTAATGAATTCAAACCCATCAAATATTTAAGTTAATTAACAACAATGAAAGCTAAAAAAAAATAAAACTTTTTTGGTCCGAGAAAGAGAATTTGAGAGGAAACTTTTCTGGTCCCCCCACTCATACACGTAGTTTCACCCCTGCTAAACCCTAAATGAAAGAATAATAAACAAGAGGCAGATAATATTACCCTAGACAACAAGAACCATACACAATATTCCTACAAAAACCCCAATTTTACACAAAACACCTAATTTTACAAAAAACCCTAAAATATTAGATGGGAAATGGCGATACCTCATAAAAAAGCCAATTGGCGTTGTCGCCTGTGTGTCGAAGATGAGAAATGGCGAAGAAATCTCCACAGGTTCGCTGCCGTTGCTGTCACAGGGCTGGGACCACAAGAGTTCTACAAAGCATGTCGTTGTCGTGCTTGACCGTGTGGGTTTGTTGGTGTTAAAAAGGTGAGGACCAGCATGCGTGGACCAACGTGGGGGAGAACCTACGTGGGGGAGGATAAGGCACATTGAGGGGAGGGCAAAATTGGAAAAAAATAGGTTAAAAATGCACATGAGGCGCACGTGTGAGAGATTCCGTCCAAGTTGACAGGAAAGGTTAACAGAATGTTTGTTTTGTAAGTTTTTGAAACTTCAGGGGGGTAAACTGCCAATTTTTAAACTTTGGGTTTTAAATTGAAAAACCTCTGAAACTTCAGGGGGGTAAAGTGAATTTTGCCCTTTTTTTCTTTTTTGTCTTTTTTTTGAATTTTTTTTTAAATAAAAATAAAAAATAAATTACATGACATGTAACAAAATTTAATTGGTCCACGTGTCATTTCTATTAAGTTAATTAATGGTCAAGGGACAGAATGACCAATTTAGTCCTTTATTAAAACCATATGACCTCCTGTAATAAAAATTAAATCATAAAAAAAAATAAAGAAATAAAATCATAGGGGTAATTAGGTATTTAACCCTTTAAGTTAATCAAATAGTATTTTAAAATTTAGAAAGGAAAAAAAAATCACCAAACCTCCTCGTATTATGGGATTAGTGGCATTTATACATTGCTGCCGCCAAGGTGAAACATTCGAAGAATGGTAGATAAATGAGAAGAAAAAGAAAACTAATCAACCATTTTTAAGATTTGACCTACAAATTAGCTTTTGATTTTATGAAGAATAAGTGTTTCTACAAATTGAGGGAAGCCAACGATCAAAGGGTTGGACCAAAAAGAGGCAATGGATGTGGCGGCAAGTAATAGACACACATCGGGGGGCGCACGTTGGGTACGCTTTGGAGCAGGTGGTGTCAACAAGAGTTGTGGATACCGATGCTATTGGAGGAGAGGCGCATGGGTGAAACAGAGTAGACCACGATAAATTTGGCTTTCAAATCACACCAAAAAAAAAAAAAAAAAAAAGAGTAGGTCAATTTTGAGATAAGAAAAGACTATAGAAGGACCAGAGTATTCCAAATCTTACTAAAATTCAATGATTATGTAATCTTAAAAGTTATATCATATTTAAGAGCATCACTCGAAGGAAAAGAGAAATACAAAGCTCTCTGTATACAATCACCAAAAGCGTATTTTTTTTTTAATTAAAAAATGTTTACCGATATTAGTCATTTGATCTGGCTCACTTAAATCCAAACATACATAATATGGGTAACACCTATGCAATAATAAAACATGCATGAACTTGAACTCATAACCTCGGACACGTAAAGTGATGTTTTCTAGCAGAAAAAGGGATCTGGCTTCAGTGCTATTATTGAAATAACAGCATGTATGCTGTTATAATTTGAATGGTCAAGATTTGTCATAATAAATGATAGAAGTAATTAAAGGGTTTAAATTTATCATAATAAATATCAATAAATAAATGAAGTAATGGATGAAAGAGAAATTGATATTTATTATGATAAATCTAAACCCTAATTATCATTATTATGATAAATCTTGACCATTCAAATTATACAGACATGATTATTCAATGAAAGCCAAATCAAAAGCATCCTTTATTAATAGAGACCATAAGATCAGGCCAACCATTGGGGTATCATCAAATGCTCCCTTTGCTCGTCTTCCACTCTTGAAAAAGTCGCATAAGATTTATCCCACAACTCCCACCATCTCCAACAGCTTTCCTTGCCTCTTCTTTAACCCCTACAACTTTTCTTCTCAACAATTCACTCCCCATCATCTCTCTGATTCTCTCTCCAATCTCTCCCCCCTATACAACAACCTGCTCTGCCCATCCCCAACTCCTCACCCACATCCCAAGCCCACTCATCTCCACCACCTCCGCATTAATCTTCTGATCCCCATGCTGGGGCCACCCTAAAATCGGCACACCATGCCAAGCGGCCTCAATCACTGAGTTCCATCCGCAATGCTTGACAAAACCTCCCACAGCTTTGTGGCCCAGTATCTCTCCTTGGTCCACCCAATTCTTCACCACCAATCCCTTCCCCTTCATATGCTCCATCAGCTCACGCCCCACTACCTCGTCCAAGCCCTCTTCTTCCTCCTTGTCAACTTTCTTGTCCTTCACCACCCACAAAAATCTACACCCACTTTTGATCAACCCATTCCCTATCTCTCTTGTTTGATCCCTCGACATGGCTGTCCGACTACCAAAGCTAACATACACCACCGACCCATTCGGTTGCTCATCGAGCCACTTCAACTAATCACCACACTCTACTCTCTCAAACTCACATGCCGCTAAAGGTCCGACTGCAAACACAAATGGCAACCCTCAACTACTTTTCCGCCATTAAGAGCTTCGAGTGACTCTGCCTCAAGCCCTTCAAATGAATTGATTACAACCCCATTTAGTTTTGGAACTTTAGGACTGTCTTCCTTGAATATGTTAGCAAAGAGATTATCTGAGATAAGAAGCAGGGGAGGGATTGGGGACCTGGGTATTGGAGTAAGGCCTGGAATTTTAGCAGAATCGTCATTAGCATTGGATGCAAAGGTGTGGAAGTATGAAAAGAAAAATAACATCCTAGTTGATGATGTGAAGAGGATGTAGCTAGGGATATGTAAGGCTTCAGTAATTGGAATGACGGAGGAAATCAAAGTCACATCAAAGACGAGGGCATGGAGAGGTGGAGAAAGTGAGGCGAGGAGAGGAGAAAGCGGATGAGCCGAGCGACGCATTGCTTCAAATCCGAGAAAGAAGGGGTCGGTAGATTTGGCTGAGGAAAGGTCCAAAGGGAGGAGGTGGAATTGCACCTGGGAGACTTGAGGAAAAGCAGGAGACGAAGTGAGACTCGGCGAGTGAGACGGTGGGGTGGGTGGTGACAAGGGTGACATGGCAATGGTGGTGGACGAGCAGTGCGGCAAGTCTAAGGAAGGGTGTGAGATGACCCATGCCAGCGCTAGGGAGGAGAGCTACATGATGATGAAGGGCTTCCGAAATCGACATGCTTACTGGATCCTGGAGCCTGGAGGTGGTGAATCGGCACAGGCCTTGAAATGGATTCCTAAGTATTTGTTAGCTTCACCGGCACATGTGGAAGTAGCGAAAAGAGTATGGTAACTGAAAGGGGTAGTTGGAATACTGGGTCTTCAATCATTCTGGTATTCTTTTTATGTTTTCATATATCTCTGGCTCCAATTAAATCAGATTTTTGTTAGCCATATAAACCAAAATATATGAGGGGTGAAAGCTAACTGCACTAACTGTTTGGTGGTTAGCGGTTAGCGATTTTAAGTTTTTTCAAAGCTGCTAACTGCTAACTATATATAATTATATATATGAGTAATGTTATAAATTTTTTTAGAGTCATTTCAAATGTGATGATGATTTTTAAAATTATCAATAAATTACATCTTAAATTTAACAATAATTTTAAAAGTCACATCACATTTAGGATAACTCTAAAAATATTATAAAAAGCTTTATAATATTACTTTATATTGGTTTTTTTGTTTTAAATTTTACATATATCTAAAAATAAATAAAAATATTAAAAAAAACTACTAAATAATCAATTAATTTTACTAAACGCCTAAATAATTGCTATCAATAATTTCTACTAATCGTAACTGCTTTTTACTTGTACCCAAAAGGGAGCCGGTGTGAAATGGCATTTCTTGCCTATCCAGGAATGAAGACCGACGTGTCCTCTTTATGTGCATGTGGAAAGAACGTGATATTAGTGGAGTACGTAAGTGCAGCAATTAACGTGTGTAACCTGTGGGGATGAAGTTCGTTTATGCGTCAGCTAGGGGACCCTAATCCTATATCATCGTAGGTGTAAAGGTGTGCCACGTTTGGAATAGGATTTTTTATTTTTATTTGTTTTTATTTGAAATAAAAAGGAGTCACTTAGGCAACAAATTAGGAAAAATTTGTTCTAATTTTAATAAAAAAGGACAATTTTATTTTAATTTTAATACTTTTTTTCCTAACCGGATCTCTCTTCATTTCCAATCCTATTCCGTCACGTGTATTTGTGGGAAAGAAAATGAAATATTAATGATGGTGCAATTTATATTTTTATCATTTCAAAGGCAATATAAATTTTAAAATTATTATTGAATTAAAGTTCAATAGTAATTATCTTTTTTTCTATTATTTAATTGGTTGTTTTATTATTTCTGGAAATAGTTATTTTGCAGGAATAACCATTTCTCAAACAGGAAGGGATATGTATTCATTTCTTGATGGAATACCACACCCATTGTTATTTACACAAAAGCCTTCCAAATATGTCTCTGTTCCCTCTTCCATATTTCTGAAACCGTAGTTTTATTTAAACATAATAGGGCCGGTTTAGGCCACCACTGTTGACTGTTATTCATATTTTATCCAAAAAGAAACACTATAGAGACAGTTTTCTATACTTTCCTATAATCTTTTAGTCTTTTTTCAGGCTTCAATATAGAAGAGTTGTTGATCTAGTGTTGGCAAATTTTGCTTCCCACATGATTTGTGTTGGTGCATAGGGTGATCACATTATTATAAGTGTGGTCATTCCCACACCAAGTTGTATAATATATACCGATATACAGGAAGGTAATATAACTTCCAGTTGAGATAATCGGTCAAGAGTTGAGTTGAGACTCTAGAGTCTCATAAAAACACAAACTATTATATCCTAACAATCTATATAATATATGTACGTTAGTTTTTCCTACGTATAGATTGGGTCTTCAAGTTCTCTTGTTCTCCACAAGATTTCTACCCTAACCAGAGACAATCATTCCTGAAATTAATTATACGGAATCCTTAAGAATCCAACAATCTGCTGCATCAGAAAGAGTATGTTCAGCCACATAGGTTATAGTTATTATTTTCATTCAACCAGCCTAAGAAGCAACTAAATACGGCAACTGATTAGCTAATCAAACACCCAGTCACCCTTATTACATTAAAGACAACAATTGAAAGAAAAAAAGGATGCATATGCTATCCTGTTGTAAGAAACTGTTCTGAAATGTGATTTTGCATGGTAAGATTTACCCATTGCTGCTAAGGGCTAACCCAAGAAACCATTGCCTACAGGCTCCAGCAGCTTCATTCTTTCACTCCAACCTTCTGCTTCAACATCAAAATGAATTTCTCTCTATCCTCAGGTGACATTCCCTCAGCTGAACAATCTCCCACACCCATTTCTGCCCCACGTAAGCAGTACTTGTCCTGTGTTTCTTGACGGTTCCTGAAAATTTCCCAAATGTGGCATCATTACACTATAGCATCTCAAATCTAGTCAAGCAGACATCTAACTCACAAGCCATAAGTAATCAACATCTTCTTATGTTACTTCTTATCGATGAGCAAAGTCACACTTTCCCAATTTTTCTTTTTCCTATTTTACACTTTCCTTGATTTGACATTGGAAATTATCATTGAATCTTAGACGGGTTAATATGTATACGATATATCAATGGCATCAAATATAACATGTCAAATCTAGACAAGGAGACATCTAAAAGGCTAGTTCTAAGCAACACAAACACTGGGTATGGAAAAAATCAATTCACTTATAGAGCCCAATTGAAGCTGTTTGATGATTGACACATAACCAAAAAAATTACTTTTCTTTGTTCAACTTGGATTTCTCTAAGTATTCTTTGAGCAGGGGAGATGATTTGAATCTTGAATCATTTTCCGCGTACTTCTTCTGGTTTTCTTCTGGAAAAGAAGAACAGTAGGATGTCATTTGACACATCAACCATGGATTTTCAATGCTGATATTATAATAGAGATTATCGAGTATCAAACCGTTGAAGCGATTGAGAAAGTCAATTTCAGGCAACTTAGGACCGGGTACTGATTCTATTCCAGGGGTTCCTGACAGAAATCCAGCATTGGCTGCAAACCCAAAAGAAAGAGTAATCAGTTCTACTATGGACCTGGATTTTGTCACTCAAATTTCGCGGAAAAGATTAAATAGGCAAATCCCCACCAATAGGCAAATGACAATAAGAGATATGAAATAGATGGATATAGGAAATTTGGGTTCTTTGTTTTTTAACAGGAGATATTAGAAAGATAAATAAAATAGAGCTAATTCTTGGGCTTTCCGGATACCTGGATTTGACGAGAGAAGAACAATAACTGAAGCAGCCAGAGGGAGAGACCTGTGAAGAACTCGGCGGCATGGTAACGAAGATGAGGAAGAAGAAGAAGAACCAGAAGAAATTGTGGGCTTTACACCGCACCCGATTTGGATCTTCTTTGGACGGTAAGTGGGTTTCTCACAGACGGTGAAGTTGGTGGAAGAAAATTGAGAGAGAGGAGAGAGTGAAGAGGAAACCATAGTCGTTTCTCCCTCACTCTCCAGCTTTGAGGGTGATGATAGGGAGGGAAAAACAAACGGTGGATAACAATAGCTAAGATACAGTAAGAATGCTCTCGTGGCATACTTTTATTGGTTACACGTTTTTTATTATGACTTTCAATTCACCTATCAAACTTGTTACAAAACATAACTTTTTATTTTTATTTTTTTAATTCCATCAAGGAAAAGAGGAAAGGAGAAATTACAATATAAGAAATACAAAGAAAAGGGTGGGCGACATTAAAAAATAAAAAAGTAAAAAAATAAAAAATAAAAGGTGGACAACCCAAATAAAAACCCAAAAATATTATGAAATGAAAGTAATACAACATAACATTATTGAAAATAGATCAAATAAATGACCTGACCTATTAGAAGAACTAATACCACAATTTGTGGCGGTTTGTAATGGCAATGCTCCAAAAACAAACTACCTACATAACAACAACTAATACAAGCCAAAAGACGCTCCACCATGATATTGTAGTTGCCAAAGGGAACTAGCACTAAACAAGGTTGGATTGGGGCCGCCGGAGAGAAACTTCACTACAATGTCCCGTAAGGATGATACTTGGCATAAATAGCTTGGTGTACACCAAAACCGGATCTACAACCACATCTAGGGTTATCTAAAGCCCAGTGGTGGAGCCACGTCGGTGGTTGGGGGTGCCCTGGCATCCCCAACTATTTTGTTTAAAAATTTTTTTTCTTCTTCCTTGCTTTGTTGCTTTTTTGTTGCATGACATAGCTTTCAATTTTTTTTTTCTTTTCTCTTGCTCCTTGGCCTCCAATCTATTAAAAAAAAAAAGGTTTATTTTTCCTCCCTTTCTCACTTTTTTTTTTAGTTCTCTCCCTTTCTCTTCTCTCGTCCCTCTCAAACTCTGCTTTCTTTGACACTCCAAGGTTAATTCTATGTATTTAATCTTGATTTTTGTGTGAATTATCAAATATTTAGGGTGAAGAAAATTTTTAGGACACTAAAAAAAAAATTAGCAACATCCCCAATATGTATAGTCTAGCTCCGCCACTGCTAAAGCCTAAAGGTAAAATAAAGAATTAGCTTTTGAAGTCAAGTGAGGGAAGCCAACGATCTAAGGGTTGGACCAAAAAGAGGCAATGGATGTGGCGGCAAGTAATACACACGCATCTGGGGGGCGCACGTTGAGTATGCTTTGGAGCGGGTGGTGTCAACAAGAGTTGTGGATGCCGGTGGTATTGGTAGAGAGGGGCATGGGCGAAACAAAGGAGCAGACTGCAATAGATTTGACTTTCAAATCATGCAAAAAATAAAATAAATAAATAAAAATAAAAGGAAGAGTAGGTCAATTTTGAGATTGGAAAAGACAATAGAAGGACTAGAGTATTCCAAATCTTATTAAAATTCAATGATTACGTGATTTTAAAAATCACATTGTATTTAAGAACATTACTCGAAGAACGGAGAGGAAAATACAAAGCTCTCCGTACACAATTATCAAAAGCGTCATTTTTTTTTTCTAATTAAAAAAAATGGTTTATCGATATTAATCATTTGATCTGGCTCACTTAAACCCAAACGAACATGATATGGGATACGCCTGTATAATAATGAAACATGCATGAACTCGTAAGGTGAGGTTTTCTAGTAGAAAAAGTGTCCTTTATTAATAGAGACCATCAGATCAGACCAACCATTGGGGTATCATCAAATGCTCCCTTTGCTCATCTTCCACTCTTGAAAAAGTCGCATAAGATTTAT
The DNA here is from genome assembly GCA_013348765.1 of Carpinus viminea. Lineage (NCBI taxonomy): Eukaryota > Viridiplantae > Streptophyta > Magnoliopsida > Fagales > Betulaceae > Carpinus > Carpinus viminea. The sequence goes on from CP054671.1 coordinate 6,170,280, forward strand.
CTCACAACTTCCACCATCTCTAACAGCTTTCCTCACCTCTTCTTTATCCCCTACAGCTTTCCTTCTCAACAATTCACTCCCCATCATCTCTCTGATTCTCTCTCCGATCTCTTCCCCCTTTACAACAACCTGCTCTGCCCATCCCCAACTCCTCACCCACATCCCAAGTCCACTCATCTCCACCACCTCCGCATTAATCTTCTGATCCCCATGTTAGGGCCACCCTAAAATCGGCACGCCGTGCCAAGCAGCCTCAACCACCGAGTTTCATCCGCAATGACTCACAAAAGCCCCCACAGCTTTGTGACGCAGTATCTCTCCTTGGTCCACCCAATTCTTCACCAACAATCCCTTCCCCTTCATATGCTCCATCAGCTCACGCCCCACTACCTCGTCCAAGCCCTCTTCTTCCTCCTTGTCAACTTTCTTGTCCTTCACCACCCATAAAAATCTACACCCACTTTTGATCAACCCATTCCCTATCTCTCTTGTTTGATCCCTCGACATGGTTGTCCGACTACCAAAGCTAACATACACCACCGACCCATTCGGTTGCTTATCGAGCCACTTCAATTGATCACCACTCTCCTCTCTCAAACTCACATGCCGCTAAAGGTTCAACTGCAAACACAAATGGCAACCCCTCAACTACTTTTCCGCCATTAAGAGCTTCTAGTGACTTTGCCTCAAAGCCCTTCAAATGAATTGATTACAACCCCATTTAGTTTTGGAACTTAAGGACTGTCTTCCTTGAATATGTTAGCAAAGAGGTTATATGAGATAAGAAGAAGGGGAGGGATTGAGGATCTAGGTATTGGCGTAAGGCCTGGAATTTTAGCAGAATCATCATTAGCACTGGATGCAAAGATGTGGAAGTATGAAAAGAAAGATAACATCCTCGCTGATGATGTGAAGAGGATGTAGCTAGGGATGTGCAGGCTTGAGTAACTGGAATGACGGAGGAAATCAAAGTCACATCAAAGACGAGGGCATGGAGAGGTGGAGAAAGTGAGGCGAGGAGAGGAGAAAGAAGGTGAGCAGAGCGGCGCATTGCTTTGAACTGGAGGAAAAAAGGGTCGGCGGAGTTGACAATGGAAGGGTCCAAAGGGAGGAGTTGGAATTGCACCTGGGGGACTTGAGGGAAAGCAGAGAGGAAGTGGGAGACGAAGTGAGACTCGGCGAGTGAGACGGTGGGGTGGGTGTTGACGAGGGTGACACGGCAGTGGTGGTGGACGAGCAGTGCAGCAAGTCTAAGGAAGGGTGTGAGATGGCCCATGCCAGCACTGGGGAAAAGAGCTACGTGGGGAGGATGAGGCTGCAGGGCATCAGAAATCGACATCGTTTAGAGGAGCCTGAGGACTGAGGTGGTGTTGGGCCGTTGGCAATGGTGAAAGCTTTAGATGCAAGAATTCAGACTGGTAGAAGAACGAGGAGTACGTCTGATTTGTTCGCACAAGCCTTTTAAATAATTGATCGTAAAGTTACTAAAATATATGGTAGCTGCACCTACTACCTCATTTTGCCGGTTCATGACCTACCACTCATTTATTCCTGCACACACACACACACACGCACATGCAAACTATTCTAATCTCCCATTTTTCACTTGTTTGAGAGTGCTAACCACTCTCGTTTCCTCCGTAAAATTTTCAAAAAAGCAAAACAAGTGCACATGATCTGAACGCACGGTAAATCCAAAAAAACCTAAACCTAACAAATAGCAGTTTATTAACTTAGACTAAATTTAATATACCTTTTAAATATTTATAGACACTTAACACTATTTTAAATGGATTGAAAAATATTTTCTCCATACTAGTGTGAAGAAAATTTCTATCCTTAAAGGGATCAAATCCTTCAATTATAATTCTCTAATTTTATATTGAACTCCTGCTGAATTCATGTGTCATATCAAAAATTGCATGCTATTATATCGTATTAAGTTTGGATCATATTGAAACATAAATAGAACACTATATAAGTCAATTATAACCTGACCAATTTAATTAAACAAATGAAATTTCTCAACCCTAACCATTAAGTTTCATGTTGAATTCGTGTCAAATTCACATATTGTGTAAAAAATTAGTACTACTACTTAGGGGAGGAAGTACCATTTGAGCTCTCGGAATCAATCATTTTAACCACATAACAATTACCTTTTAAATTAAATCAAGCTTCGTTAATATATATATATATATATATGGCACAAATTCCACAAGTTTTCTTAAATTCATCACATGCTCTGCTATCATCAATTAAATCGAAGCATGTAATCTCCACCTAAATATAGCTATCAGCATCGTCTCCGTTATCATTAAATCAAGAAAATTCCTAGTTCCTTTCATTGTTCTTATACAATCTCAACGACGGTTTAAATGTAGGCTGTACGGTGAATTTTTCGTGCTTTTTGCACAACTTATGTCGAATGTATCCACAGAGCACACTTCATCCACTTACCTTGGAATTCCCTCTCCTAATATGCTATTCAGGAAGAAATTCATCCTTCTAGCATGGCCTTAGCAGCATCAACTAGTAATGGTCTAAAATCATCTGAAGCTCGACCAAGCACAGTGTATCCTTCCTTGTCTTCTACATCTACATCTGCTCCATGCCTTACTAAAAGGAGAGCTATCTGCCAACCAAACACAAATCAACAGATTATTTAAAAAAGTAATAATTGCATTCTGCCTCGTATCTGATAGACAAGAACCAACTTTGTACGACGTTTAGTATTTCTATTCAAAAGTCATCTTGACTATAGTAATAAATATTGGAAACCAGGAAAACACAGACTATTTAGTACTTGAAACGGAAATCATCTAGAAGAACCTTAGGTAAATCAACAAGTTTATTTTGCATATGACGTCCAATATGCACCCCAAACAAAAACATTATAATTACATAATTATGAATAGTTTATCATTGTCTCTTTAAAAGGTCATTGATAAAATGAATATTCCATAACTCTCTTCTATTCCTCAAAAGACACCACAAATAAACAAAATGAAAAGTTCCTCAATTTCTTAGTACACTGGGGATTCATGTCTAATAATAAAGAAAACAGAGATTTAACACCTCATGCAAAATGCCTCCTGTTTCAATAGGCTTCGAGCAATATAGAACTGACTCAACATATAGGTACGGCGAAATTTATTACTGTTTCATTCTAACGCAGTAAACTTTGAAACAATATTGGTAAAGCTTGTGAAGAAGCTCAAGCTTGGAGCAAGCTTTATTAGAGAAAGAACAGCTTGGTTCAAGCCCAATCTCAGAAGAAAAAAAAAATGTCTGCTATATATATTTTGATCTTCAATCTTCACAACAACAATAATAATAATAATAACAACAACAACAACAAAAGAAAACTATCTTTATCCAGGAAGTTTTTGGTCAATACAGACCCACATGTGATTGATAAAATAAACAACCAAGCACGCACTTGCTAAAAATTAATCATTTTCCCCACCATCTTTCTTTCCCTCATGTATTTTGCTAGGAAAATCAAGAAATTTGTATTTAACTATACCATTAAAACGATGAGGCCCCAGGCACAGGCTAGGTAAAGTAGGCTCAACAAAGGATTGTCCCAACACAGAAGTAAAGGGGAAGAAATGGTAGGTCAAGAACACAATAGACATGAAATTAATAATGGAATAAAATTTACTGAACAAAAAGTCAAGTGAATATTAGAAAGAGGTCTTCTCTAGGAACTCTGACCAAGCATACCTCTTTGTTATGGCAAATAACTGCATTCATAAGACAAGTCTGACCAGCTTTATCAACAGCATCAACCTCTGCTCCTTCCTCAATTAAAAATTCACACAATTCTGAATTGCCCGTGCTAGCTGCCCGATGCAATGGGGTGCAACCAACCTGGAGACACTGAATGTCATACAACAGGTGTTGAAAGCGAAAATGCACAAGCATTGAAAAATGAAGATTTTTTTACACGTAATGTGCACATGAAGATGGCAATATATGGAAAATAGAGTTATGCCAGATTAAGTAAAAATTCTCGTGTGAAGTTACATGCCTTGTCCTTCAGATTAATCTTTGCCCCTTGTGAGATTAGAATTTCAGCAATCTTCAGCCATCCCTTACTGGCAGCATAGTGAAGAGCAGTGCGACCACCACTATTTTTCAAATTGACATCAGCTCCTGTTAAGTGCAAAAAACATAGCATTTGAGATTACATATGTTGCAGTTTTCCACAACATAGGCATGAAGGTTTAAAAGCATGCCAGGGGCCGTTTTGGGGTGTTAAACAGGAAAAGGAATTGACAACTAAAATGTTGGCTGTTATATTATCTTGCTGCTGCTACCATGAATTTGGGTGCGAGTGTAGGATATATGCTCCCATAAGCTGCTAACATAAACAGCTTAGCTCATAATCTGCTCCCATTAATTGATAAATCCATCATGAATAACAGTGTCTCCCTACGAGGCAATAGCATGTATTCTTGCTTAAGATTTATGGTATGCAGCTTGATGGCAGAATTACACAATCAAAACTCTCATACGCAAGGTTGGGGCGGGATATATGTGCAAATATGTCTGCACATCATTTTTTGCAGACAAACCAAACTAAAAATGTTTGATCAATTAGACGTGTGGATTGATGGGTGGAACAGTAATCATTAGCCTGTAATAAAGCCTAAACTGCCCCAAATATCTCTTCCTCCAATCAAACGCTATGTTGGATCAGAAGCTTGCCAAGTTAAGGCCTAAACTCAAAGAAGAATTTGGAAAAAAAACAGAATACTATGCCAGTGCCAAAATATGATGTAATAACCCGCATAATAAAGATAACTTTTCAACGCGGAAGAAAGATTTGGAAGTGAACAAAAATTTAAAAAAAAAAAAAAAAGAATAGAAGACAAAAAAACTTATGATTGGGTTTGATGTGGACAAAAATAGGCCTAGTGCCTAAAGATAAAGGCCCAATCGACATAGAGGCCCACTCGCGCAAAAACTAAAAAGGTCATCAGGGAGCCTAAGTTAAAAACACCCTATCTTCTCCAAAGGAAAGGTTTGTCTCTCACAACCCAATTTTTCTCTATTGAGTCTCTCTCTTTGAGAACTCATCACTAACTTAACTATCAGAGGCACCCAGTTGGCCCCACTCCGGTGGTTCTCCCCTTGTTTTGCAGGTATCGGCTGTCGAGTCTGGCTATGTGACATAATGCATCATCAGGGTTGAAATTCAAATTCAATTAAATTCATTGTGATGAATGGCTTATAATTTGAATTCATAACTCAAATTTGTTAATAAATTAATTTGAATTGGTTTTGCAGTTCAACTCATTTATTTGGAATAGAGATAAATAGGAATTCATTTGTTGTGTTTAAATAGAATAGAGATATTTCTGGGACTTGGTAAAAGTTGTCTTAAGTAAATTGAAATGAATCTAAAATGGGGAAAATCTGATGTGATTTGGTCCTTTGTTGGCCAAATCACACGAATTCTAATTCAATTCATTTTGGTCAAATCATGGGTTTCCAACAGTACCTACAAGCGACTAGCTTGAAGTTCTTTTTTTAACCAAGTAAAAAATTCCAAGATTGACACGAAGAATACTAATTCAAAAACAAATCAAGCAGAAGTATGAACTCCTACCTCTGCTTAATAAAATTTCTACTATTTCTGAATTCCCAATGCTAGCTGCCGAATGAAGAGGCACCCACCCTTCTTCGTCTGCACTGTTTATCACACTTTTTGATTCATCAATTGCCGACAATACCTTTAACACCTGATCCCATCAAGTTTCATAACAGTTAAAATTCGGATTAAAAAATTTCCAAGAACAAAGCACCAAAAGTAAAGAAGTAACTACGGATGTTAACAACTCCTGGTGCTTCGCAAATCAATACAGATATTGAGGTACCACAACAACGTAATACCAATATCTCAACACAGCATATAGATTCACTGGTCTAATCTCGGAGGTTACAACTCCTGGTGCTTCCCAAATCAATACAGATATTGAAGTACCACAACAACGTAATACCAATATCTCAACATAGCATATAGATTCACTGGTCGAATCTCGCAAAATGCAAACCATGACGAACTACAATGCTCCTCAATACAGAAAAGAAATTGATGATATCCAAACATCAAGTCTCCTATTTACCATTTCCTGGGAAATAGGACTATTTGGTCCAATTTAAATCAGATATTCCTTTCCCGGAAATCAATAGCAAAGGAAAGCGACAAACCAAGCAAAATTTGCTTTGTCCTTTTCCTTCTTTTTTCCCAGCAACCAGAGGCAGAAGCGCCCACTTCGGGAAGGCAGACCAATATACAGCTTGGATTTCAGATTTTAAATCATTCATTTGACATTCGTGTAAGTTTGATTCATATCAAGCAATACTGACCAATTTCTGTAAAAAAGGACTCCAGGCATGATTTTACTACTCTCTTTCATTTTCCAACAATTTCTCAGCAACCAAACAGGGAACTGGAGAACTTTAGGAAAGGACCGACCTCTGATTGGGAAGAAGACGCGGCCACGTGGAGGAGGGACCGGCCGTCCTCGTTCCTCAGAGAGAGAGCTCTGGAGAGCTGCTCCCGAGAGAGGGATTTGAACGTCGAGGCGTCTCCGGATTCCGCGGCTCTGAAGAGGTCATCGTCTTTGATCTGAAGCTCTTCTCTCCCGGTATCGATCTCCATGTCCATGGCGCTCGATGTGCTGACGGGTCGCTGGGGTTAGGGTTTTAGAGATCCTTTTGTGCGAGGAAAAAGAAAATGACCATGGGTTTTGGATTGTCATCCTTCGATTCTTGTTGACAACTAAAACGTCGACGTATGGAGCAATTTGTTTTCAGTTTCTCACTCTATTAAGAATGTTTAAATAAAATCAGGTCCGCTTTCGTCATAACTTAGGTACATCCGTACATGATTCTCTTAATTTCGGTATTTTTGTATATTGTTTCTACATTGCCGTGGACAAAATTTTATATATGTTTATAAAAAAAAGGGTAACTCACTTTTATTAAATCGATTTTATGAGGTAAATTACATTCACTAATTTTTTTTTTTTGACATGCATTCACTAATTTTTTAATATATAACATTATGTCATTTCAAATTTTAAATAATTAAAGAAGAATACGTATAATTTATTAGTTAAACTTTTATTTTGTTACATTTAACAATATATATAATGTTGTGTCAGTTAAAATTTTAAATGGCATTATTACAACATATACTACCATCTAATTTAAACCAAATCACAACTCCATCTATAGCTTATAATCATAATTTTATTACATTTAATGAAAAAAAAAATAGAGAATAACTTCTCTAGACTTGGTGTAAACCACCCATTTACAACTTCCAGTAAAACTTGGACGCACCAACTTTTTCAACAAATCAACCCACTCAATCGTTTGTCATGTTTCCCATCTCCACTCTCTCTTGCAATACACAGAATACCCATCTCCTTCTCTTCCGCCACCTCCCTTGCTGTCGCCGACGGCATAACCGGAGCAAGACAAAGAGTTGGCGACTTCCCAAGTTGAATCTAGTTAACTGTGAGAAGAAAATGAGTTTTTGTATCAATAATATTGCGGTAGACGTACAATGATAAAAAGAATGAAGAAGGATTCTGGTGGTGTTACGAAGGAATAAAACTTTTACAGTTAATCAAAAAGAAAGAAAATTTTCTCGCTCCAATGTTCGTGTTTGTGATAAAGCCGGTGGGAAAGACGCTAAGTTGACTTATTTGTTGTTTTTGTGTTTATTTTTATTCCGTGTTTCAAGTTAACATATCTAATTTTTATTGGATGCTGTAAATAAATAAATGAGTTTACACCACATTCCAATAGTAGAGACTATTATAGGCTTAAAAAAAAAAAAAAACTACTAGCAAAAATAAACGGTAGGATTTGGTGGACTTTCAGCCCATTAGGCTCCTATGGGCCTGTGGTTGAGTTCCCACTCAAACCGCAAGAGACAATAACAACTGCATTTTCCTGCAAAGATGTCAATGATGAGTGACAATTTGATGGCTCATGTGAGTTGGTTGCTTATGGATTGGGATCTTCAGCAATTTATTGCCCAAATTGTGAAGGGATTCATATATAAGTTACCTACGCGAATAGGTGACTAAATGCCTCCAAATTTAATTGGGCAAGAAATTGCTGGGGATCTGAATCCATGACAGCTTATGTAATAGAAAGAGAAAAGAGCCTACTCCACTACTCCAAGCGAAGGGATTTCAAAAACTTGAAAATGAGATGTCATATAAACAGGGTGCCCCATTAAGGGTGACCTGAGAACACACGGCATTAGCCATGTTATTGTAGCCAACACCCATTATGCTCTCAGGAGTCAACCCTAATGAGGTGTACCCTATTATATGAAGTAGAATGTCATCAAAAAAATAATAATAATAAAAAATGGGATAGTGGCTCTCGGATAGGATTTACAGCAATTAACTGTCGCAATTTAAGCAGTTATTGTGAGAGAGAGTTCGTATAAGACCCAACTATTCGAGTCAAAAAAACCCATCTCACCGTAACTATCTAAAATTGCTAGCCAATTACCGTGGATCCAAATCCGTGGTTTTCTTGGGTTCTCTCATCTCAAGCCATGTAAACAAGAAGCCCCAAAGGGGTGACCTGAGAACACAAAATGCATTAGCCATTGTTGTAGCAGAGCACCAACAAACTTTGTGTTCTCAGTCGTCACTCCTCTGGGGTATACTCTGTTATACGAGGTGGACTCTGTAAATATAAGAGATAGGAATTGAGTTTCTGGAATTGAGTTTCTGGGGTTCTCCTTTATAAAGGTCAGAAACTGTAAGGGGCTTCATGTCACACTATGTTGTCATTCTACCGACACTTTTGTATGTCGTCATATCTTGCACATTTTTTTTGGAAATCTTCCCAACCGCACATGGAGAGATTAAACAGAACAGGTTTAAATGCATAATTGTTATTTATGCTTTATTATCACTTTATCAAAAGATACCCAATTTTAAAAAGTAAAAACAAATTCATATATCTATTTTTCATCTATTTACCCACTCTATGAACAGTAATAAACCTAATAACATTTTTTAATGTGTATAAAAAGTCATGTAAAACCAATAAAAAAAAAGACATAATTTTTCTTTAAATTGGGTTAGATGAACTTCTTTTGTCTCGGTCTATAAAAATGATATGTGTCCTTTTTTTTAATAACATATAAATACATGAGTTTTTAATATTATTTATTATAACTTTGTCAATTTTATTAAAAAAAACATGTGCATCTCAGTTTTATAAATTGAGTGGGAATAAGTTCCTTCGACTCAATTTAGAATAAAACTTTATACATATAAAAATTGTCATGTGTAAAACATGTTATTTCAGCTTGAAAGTTAAGAGAAATCTTGGGCCGTATTAACATTTTTACTAACAAACAAGTACTAATATGATGTGGAGCTTATTTATTTATATTGGTAACATTTTTTTTATTAATTATTTTGACCATTTTCAATAAATAAGTTACACATCATGTTAATATCCCTAGCATTTTTTAAAACTTAATATTAAAAAAGAAAACAAAACAAAAGATAGGAGGTGGGTGTAATTCACTCTATTGAGGAAGTTGGACCACTCTTAAGGAGGTTCGTCTTACTTCAATGATAAAATAAAATCCCATTGACCAGTTCCAACCTCGCATTAATTGAAGGGTTATAATTTCAATGGACACATCTCATTTCTTAGGAACTAAATATTGATTGAAAAAAAATAAGAAGATTAGGTGTGTGTATTAATATGTTATGGAGACTTTTCCCTCTCTCTCTCTCTTTCCCCTAAAAAATGTTTGGAAGTGACTAAAGAGGTATATTTATTTATAACAGTCGAGGGACTAAAATTAGATACCATTGGAATCTAATAAATTTGATGGAGCAAAATGGCTAGTTTAGAAAAGAGCAAGGATACCGTGAATCTGCCGTAAAAGACTCAAGATAGGGCTGACATGTATAGTACACGCGCTAGAACAAGGACAATGGGATTGAAGAGAGCAAATCAGTGAAGGCCGTAGAGAAGACAAAGAATAAAAAGAACAAAAGATAAATACAAATCTAAACAGGCTTCAGGGGACATCTGGATTTGTTGGAGGAGGGGAGCAAGTATAGTTAAAATGGTTTGTGCCACGTCACTTTGTATTTTTTTCTTTTTTATAAAATATTTTTGTAAATCTAGCCTACTTTCAAACGGGTAGCATCTGTGTTTTTTTTTTTGATAAAACAAGAGATTATAACAAGCAACAAAAGGTTGGACAACCCAACAATAAGCCTCAATGGACAGCTTCATCCCATGTCTTCACCGACATCAACTTTCATCTCCCCTCCTTCTTGGAATGGACAGCTTTGAAGGTCTTAAGATATGTCACTTTTTGTATACACCACATCGTTAAATAGGCCGTTTTCGAACCTAGTGTTTGAAAGCATTTTCACTTGTAATCCTCATTTTCCCCCTTTGTTTAAAAAAAAAAAAGGCGACTCAAAACAACTCTTTCAATATGAGTAAACAAGAATTAAAAGGGAATTAATCTAATAAATGACGAGTTCTATATTTTATTGGCACAAAGACCAAAAAACTTGGCCACTAATTAAGGTGATTTGACAAGGTGCGTGTACACAAAACATATACAATCAATTTTTATTTTGTGTTTTGATTTCAAAAGATAAAAATCAAATTGGTTGGACAAAACTTTTTAACAACATTTTATTTTAGGAAATGCTAAGTACTCTCATCACCACCAGGTGTCTTTTTTGTTATATATAGATATTAGTTTCTAAAAATTAAGTAAGAGAAATAAGAATAATTTTTATTTTTTTATTTTTTTAAATGATATCCATTTAGACCACGAGAGCATAATACACTTTATTTTCTCATTCATCTTTTAATTATATATTTTTGTAAATATAATAAATTTATTATTAAATTTATAGATTCATGCATATCTTACAATAATTCAATGATGAATCGACCATTCACAAGATCGAAAGTGATGTGAATAATGATTTTTATTATTTTTTATGAGAGCACTCAACATATCTTTCTTTTTCTTTCTTTTTAAATTTTTTTTTTTTTTCCTTAGCAAAAATACTAGAATATCATTCACGCGCGAGTGGGGCAGTTGAGAAGCCACAGCCACATGAGACGTGTCGGTGTGCCCGACGTGGTGTCCTACGTTCTCACAAAAGGAGCACCGAACACGCCAACGACACTGAAAGAAACCTCCATTAATATTCATTATTCACGGACAAGCAGGTCAAAGCCTCATCCTCTTCCATCTTCAGATATCTTTTGGCCTCCCAAATCCACCCCCCCTTCATCCTACATTTTCATACTTTTCCGGCATCAATGGATCAGTTTCTTCATTCAGATTCTCACAACAAACCCACCACCAACCCTCAGAAGCACCACCAACCGTCCAACAGTGAGCTCCTCGCCAGCGCCAAGTTGTTGGCTGAGGCAGCCCAATCTTCGATGCGACATGAAACCGACAAAGTTGACAAGGGCAGGGCCGCCGGTGCCGCTGCCGATCTCCTCGATGCTGCCTCTCACTATGGAAAGCTGGAAGAAAAGAGCTTCGGCAAATACGTAGAAAAGGCCGAGACTTATCTCCACCAGTACTCATCCCATTCCTCCACTACCACAACCAACCATGGTTCTGGCCACTCAGCTTCCACCACCACACACTCATCCGCCACCACCACACACTCAGCGCCACACTCAGACGGTGATGATGCCCCCAATTCTGGAAGTGGGTACGGGGAATACTTTAAGATGGCTGAAGGTTTCTTGAAGAAATATTGATTCCAACTGCTTTGCAATTTCTTTGGTGTATTTTCTTTCTTTTGCCTCTTTGTATGTTTAATGTTCTATCTGTTCTGTACTTGTGCTCTGTGGATTTGTAGCCGTTGGATCTTGGGTTGTAGTGTGTAAGAAATATGTTCAGTGTGATAATCTATTAGCCCAACGTGTATTTCTCCCTTTTATCTCATCAGATTGCAATATTAGATTATAGATCTAGCACATACATATATCTGAGCTGCGTCTTGACTCGGTCAAAGACAGATTTCAGGAACCATTTGGGACTCACAAGTCACAATAAACCCAAATTGGCTCCTCTCCACAAAGAATTCCCCATGGCTGGTCCTCTAATTCAACCTGCGACTGTGCTTAACAATAACAGGGTAACTGGCTGGATAAGGCCCAGACCCGCACCCTTAGCGCCTGCAGACGACTAATCACCCAAACTTACCGAGAAAGATACTTATCACACGTATTTTTTTTATTGAGACCAATAAAAATTACCAGCCACGTCTCTACTGTCGCCCCAGATGGGCCAGCCACCATAGACCGCCGCACCAAACGTCGGTAGCAACTGGCAAGGCAAAATACCACGTCGATGTCGCCATCAGCCCATGCCATCGTCCTTTCAGTTGCCGCCGATCTTGCAAGTGTCGTCACTATTTTTTTGTGGTAATTAAAGACCTAGTCAGTCGGTCAAAGTTTGAAAGTGGATAGTAGGATTCTATCCATTTCAATGAAATGCATAGTATTCATTCAGGAAGGTAAAATTGTTATTTTCTTAAATCTAATAAATAGATATTCTCCATTTTATTTGGAGATGATCATAGAAGCAACATAGGAAGATCATTAAAGTTTTCATAAATTTTCCCTCGGGAACAAGGAAATTGTTAGGGAGGAGAACAATGCAATCTTAAAGGTTCCGTATAACATCAACCTGCCTGTCTAACATGTTTCAAGTTACTTGAACATCTGTTCGGGAAAGTGAACCACAACAAGGCTCTCTTACAACTGTTTAATTGCCTAAATTGTAAACAATATGGACATACAATATCACTTAATCTCAATCTCACTTACAAATGTCTTTTATTCTCGCATATTATTTTTCTTCGCAACTCCTCTTCATCATTTATTTCTTTCTTCCATGCAACTCTTCGATTATATATATATATATATATAAAAGTTAATATGATTGGATGGAAATATAAGAAATAATTGTTGATTTTTGTACAAGCCATTTTTCATCATAAAATATTTTACAACTAGACAAATGGACCTAAAAGGAAAATTGGAATAAAAAAGGATGGATCATAAATTCCTATTTGATAGGAAAATTTCCAAGCCATATTTAAAATAATAATAATATTAATAAGACACGCAAATTATTTGAAGCTTTGGTGGAAATACAAGCTAGACTTTATGAAATCAAATTGGATTCTATGGACAAACCTATTTGGACTGCCTCAAAGAAGGGTTACCATGTTAGCTCTGATACATGGGAGGTTTTAAGAGTTAAAAGGGAGCAGGTTGAGGGGTGGAAGTTAGTTTGGTTTCCTCTTGCCATTCCTAAGCAAGCTTCTATCTTGTGGCTTGTCATGAAAGAAAGGCTAGTTACAAGAGATAGGTTGCTGAGTTGGGGTTATAAAGGAGATGTCAAATGCTTGTTCTGCAGGAATCAGTTGGAAAGTTGTGCTCACCTATTTTTTGAATGCAGTTTTAGCTATATAATCTGGAAATTTTGTATGGCAAGATGTAAAGTGGCCAATCCTCCTATTGTATGAGAGGATATACTTCAATTGTGGTGCAGCAATTGGGGTTCTAAATCTTTAAAGACTATTCTTTGTTGACTAGTTTTGGGGTCTGCTGTTTATAATATCTGGTGTACTCGACATGAACTCAAGCATGCAAGTCATCTTATCACTAAGGAGCAGATTTTGAAGAAAATTATGTGGGAAGTTCGAACCAGAGTAGTTGGGAAAGGAATTTTCTCAAGAACTAGCTAGGGAGAACTTTATGCTTTGTTCTCTTTTGAATCTGCCTACAGATTTGCTTGTTGCTTAGTTTGCTGCAGATTTCTTTGGTTGTTTGTTTTTCTGGTTTTTATAAGGGCTTTTGTGGTGGTTGTTTTGTTGTGCTGCTAGTTGTTTGTGCAATTTTTTTTTTTTTTTTTTTTGTAAGCCGTGTGGTTTTCTAGCATGTTTGGTAGGCTCCTAAGTGGTGTTTTTTGTTCTTGGTTTGTTTGTTAATGAAAACGCTTATTCATCCAAAGAAAAAAAAAAAAAAAGGACATGCAAATTTTATGACACATATAATAATAATAATAATAATAATATTACACTTTTCATGGCATGACACAAAAAATATATTTTAAATGAAAAATTAATAAATTTTCTATCAAATAATAATTTATACTGCATTATCAAGAAATGTGTGGTTCGGAGTGAGAACGTGTCTGTCTTAATCCATACTTTGTTTGCTCACATAAAAAAAATAATAATAAATAAAATAAAAAATCCATACTTTGTTTGTGAAGGCAATTAACTCCCGCACGACGCCGTTTCTTTAATATTCGGTCTTATAATCAGGTTCTTCCAGTCCCCGAAACGGTTATCGGGGGCGGAGAGAGAGAGAGAGAGAGATCTTCCTCCATCCACCTCTGCTCTATTCCCCCATCTTTCCGAATTCAACCCCAATTCCTATATAAACCGAAAAAGGTAAGATTCTCTTTCAGTTCGTCTTCCAAATTAAACGCCACTTTCCCGTTTTAATTATTGATTCGTTCTTTAATTCTCTTTGCCAATATTATTTTTGCGTTGTTTATTTTTTATATATATCCGATTCCTGAATTTAATCATAATTTTTCATTGTCTCCACCAAAAAATTGTCTCTGATAGGAACTTGTTGTGCATCGCTGTATGCAGTTGTTAATTTCTCTGCTTTTAAGTGGCACTTGAGTATGTCCCAAGTCCCAACTTTTTGTTGCATGTTGTGATGATTGAGCTTTAATTTTGGGCTTAGAGAATCGTAGACTAAAATCAGCTTCTAATGGGGAATTGATTTTAATAGAATTTGTCTTCATATCTTGCGGGTCAAGTTAAGGTTTTAGTCGTTCTTAGATGCACACAAGAAGTTGTAATGAGTATGTGCGTGCATGTATTGCAATATCAATGAAATGAGGAGGAATTAGATATGTAAGAAACTTAAACAAAATTCTTTTCTTATAAAGCAAGATAAAGAAATTAGATATGTAGGCATCCGAAACATTTGTTATAGAATTCTGTATGATTTTTTTTTTTTTTTTTGGGTTTTATAGCAGGGTTCAGAAAGAGATTATACAAATATGTCTTATAGTTATAGGTTGTGATTTATGTAGTGCCTAGATGTCCTGTGAACAAAACATCCGGCACTATATGTATAACAATCTGACTTTAATCACTCCATCTCACCGCTGTCTGTACGTTTGAAGATTTGTCTTTCTAACTCTGAGAGTCCGTTTGGTCTTGCAATTTTGCTTGTCAAGAGTGCGTTTTTAAACACAGTCACGGAGAGTGTCTCATTTGGAGGTGTGTTCGGAAAAATGGCAGTTTGAAAACATAGAAGAAAATCATACTTTCAAATAGCAAGCAAGGGTGGTTTCAAAGGCTGAAATCTGAATGGCAATTTTAAATACTAGACTGCGATTTTATCAAACGCTTAATTGTGTTTTTAAAAATTTCATTTGAAATTGCAATCTTTCAAACCGCATATTTTGAAACCACTAAACCAAATGAACCCTAAAGGTAGCATAATAAGTGTTTATTTTTATGTGTGAAGGTGATGCAGGGTGTGAACTGGTTTCTTGGGTTGCCATTACAACACAAAGTTCTGTTTCAGCTATGGTCAGTGTTCAAATGTCTGTTTCTTCTTTTGGATTTTAGGGAGCTCATGTATCACGTTGGTGGGATACAGTACTAGGGTTTTGTTGGATGAGACCTGAAACTTGTGCTTAGGTTTGCATTTAGATGATTAGAGCTCAAAAATACAATATTTGATATATATGTTTTTCTACGTTTCTAGGGCCAATTACTGCATCAGGTTCTGTAAACTTCAACCAAACGGTTTAGCTGTTAGATGAAAACTGGAGTTGTACTTGTGAAAATACCTCTGTTGGGATGATAGACCGAGCGCTAATTTCTTGTAGGCTTACAACTGCAAGTGTTATTAGCTGCAGTTTAAATTTGTCATTCTAGCCTAAACAGGGCAATCAGGTTGATAGGATAATCTCTTTTTGGCATCCGAATATGGCTTGTGCAAGGGGGCATGAAAGTATGCAAATGAAAACATAGAATATTCCAAAATTAGAATTTGAAGTGTTTTTATTAACTTGCCATTCAAACCATGTAGCGTTTTCTTTTCTTTTTTTGCAACCAAAAGTTTTATTTTTATCCTAATGACTCGATGTTTGTAGATTTTGTTCACAAATCACATTTCTTTAGTGGGTGATTGACTTCCTAACTATGAGGCTTTGTTTGTTAAAGTTTTTTCCTTTCCCCTTTCATTTTTTTTCTTTTCAAAACAAAAACATAACAAATAACTCGAAACACAAAATACTCAAAAAACACTGAAAATTGTTTTCACTTTTATGTCACATCAAAACACTTTTTAAAACAAAAAATACTCGTCAAAACACATTAAAAAAGGAGCCTTCAGCTGTTATAGGTTTAATGTCAGGAACATGAGCTGTTGACAATTGACACTAAGCTGGTTGACCTGTGGTTCTTTTGCAGGAGAATGGCTAAAGCTCACCGACTTTAGCAGTTACTGCTCTTGTCTTATAGGACTTTTTCTTCTGTCATGATGTGGAAATTTGCTTCAAATGCCATTGCAAGCATTGGACTGAAGAAAAACTCACTAGAGTCGAGTCGAGCTTGTCCAGAGTGCTCAGATGATGAAGTGTGTTCAAATTCTAGCCGAGAGGAAGGACTGGAATGCCCAATATGCTGGGAGTCTTTCAATATTGTTGAGAACATCCCCTATGTGTTATGGTGCGGTCACACACTCTGCAAAAATTGTATCCTAGGGCTTCAATTGGCTGTGTTGAAACTCCCCGCTCAACAAATCACAATTCCATTTTTCATTTCCTGTCCATGGTGCCACTTGTTATCATTCCGGCTGGTTTATAAGGGAAACCTTAGCTACCCTCGCAAAAACTTCTTCCTTCTTTGGATGGTCGAGAGCTTAAATGGCGATCGGTTGAAGTTCAATTCCTCCTCCTGTGGTGAAAATCAACCGACTTGGTCTCCAAGATGCAATCTTGCTCTTGGAAATCAAGCCACCAACGGTAATCTCAGAAGGGCCCCTCCTACCCGTAGCCCTGGACACCAGGGGTCTAACGATGATAATGGTAGCAGCAATGTGGATAGACACCAATTTTCCCTTCATAAATCTCTGGATTTCTTTATTCACTTCACATCCAAGTTCCCTTTGGTCATCATATTTCTCCTGATTGCCTTTTTTGTTGTACCTGGCTGTGCTGTCATCTTAGCCCTCTACTTACTAGTTACAGTTGTTTTTGCAATCCCTTCTTTCTTGGTATTGTATTTTGCTTACCCTACTTTGGAGAGGCTGGTGAGGGAAATAACCTCATGAGATATAGTTGGTTTCTTGAATTCACCCCCATTGCCTGTCATCGAAATTGGTCACTCCATGGCTACACTTTCTAGCAGTTTGTGTCTGTCCGAGGTCGAGAAGCTTTTAATATTTTTCCCAAAGTTCATATCTGATGCCGTGGAAGCTTCAAGAACCTGAGAGGCATGGTCCTGTCATTGAATTCTTTACTTTGAGAGTGATTTGGATGAACATATTGTACGAACTCGAGTGTGCATAAGAATATATTTTACCCTGTGCTTCTGGCGTTGATATCTTGATATTTTATTTATTATTATTATTTTTTTCTCTGGTGGTGATATCCTGAACAGAACAAGTGGGAGATGTTAATGGATCTGGGCAGCTATTGCATGTAAGTCATGAGTCTCAAGAATTTATTGCTAAACAAGGATAATATCGTTTTAATAGCTGGGAAATGAGCTTAATAAGTTTCCTGAGTTCTTCAAGATATTGAATGGTCTATAAAAGGTGCCTATAACCATCCAAAGAGGATTTCAATCATGGGGGTTCATCTTTCCAAGTGTCACAATTGATTGTCCAATTGCAGGAGATTCCGGCCCGCTCATGAATGTTGTCCAAAAATCGTGGATTAATGAATTAAAATCAATGTTATTATTTGATGGGGGTGTATTGCTTGGAACTTTTATTGGTGACTTCTCTTTGATATAGAATGGCAAATCATACAAAGAGTTTCCCATGAGTTGGCGCTTTGAGTTAGATAAGAAACAGTGAAATTAATAGTTACATTTTAAAGAAGTTAAAATGTAAAACAAGGTAAACAGATCACAGTCAGCAGCAGAAACATGTCTTAGGAAGTCTCCCCGTTTTTCTAATTATGTTTGTCTTTTCCTTCACCTTCAACTCTTCATTCCTTCGATTCTCCTTTGCCTTCTCTCTTGCTCCAACTGCAATCCGCTCAATGTATTCCATATTCTTGTAGAATTCGTCCATGGCTTTTTTCCTTCTTCTCTCCAGTTTACTCTGCACCCAAGAAGATGTTATCATAATCAGACCCTATTCAATGTCCATTTTTCTGAATTAGCTTGTGAAAAGAGAATGAAACAAAACCTCTGTCCTGTCTCGTTTGCGCCTGGCTTTTTTCCTCTTCTTTTCCTCCCAGGAATTTAAGGTGGAAATTAACTTCTCATGCCTGAAATTCCAACTATCAGTGAATGAACAGTACATATACTTGGATTTTTAATGCCTATTATTTGCAATTAATATTGATAAAATAAGAACCTGTCTTTGATTTTAGCCACCTCAGCTTTCTCCCAAGCATCTGCTTCTGTTCCCTGCCGCCTGGAATCACTTGGTGGGATTCCAGGTCTTGTTGAAGTCTGCCTTCGATCCTGTCCGATGCCATATGGTACAATTCTTTGCCTGATATTATCCCCGCGCGCACACACACATATATATATAAATCTCTTAGCCTTCATTTGGCATGCATGTAATTTGCAACTATCTTCCAGGATGACCACCAAATTGATTTCGCAATCATAATTTGTAATTTTTAGTAGAGCAATCTCTTTTCATAAATTAAAGGTTAATTTTTATTGTCAGATCATCAAGTTATATAACAGTCGTCTAATAGTCTACTAAATAACAAACATTACTCTTTGCAAGTAATCTTAATTACCCCAAAGATGGAACCATGGCACCCCCGGTTCCCGGGGCTCCTTGTTCTAAAACTGTCTTTGATTACCCATGCAAGGTATGGTGATTACAATCCAAAATAATCATGTCTTAATAATGTAAATTTATGCAACAATGAATTTTCATATTCAATTCCCCCTTCAGCTATATACATATTCATTGTTAAGAAGCAGAATTACCTCCTTGGCCTCATTGGCCACATTTGCCTCATTTTCTTGAGCAAAGCATCCATGGACTAGATCTGTTCTGAAACCTTAGTGCTTGAGAAATATTGATTGGGTTAATCCATGGTTGGTCTGGTGTGTATTTGAAGGAGAAGGGGTAGGGAAAAAAAGAAAGGTCTATAAATGAAGATTGGGGTATGCTTTGCATGTTAGGCCTGGTTTTGAATCTTAATCATCTTATGAGTGAAGAACAGTATTCTTTCTTTCCCCGGATGCTTAGCTTTCAATGTGGGGAGCTTTATAATCTCTTTTTCTTCCCTTTCGCACCTTCTTTTTTTTTTTTTTTCAATTCTCAATAAATTGTCATTATTCTGAGCCCTCTGGGCAATGGTGGAGACTACACTTCTCTGATAGTAAAAGGAATTTTATCAAAAAGATAGTAAAAGGAATAGACTAGGCTGCCCAGGCAAAAAATAGATGAGGAGAGCACGAATTTAGATTTGCAGAGGATGTGCTTTCGTTGAGAGTAGAACTCAAGACCTCCCGCTTACTAAATGCGTGCTCTAACCGATCTACGAAAGCAATTTGCTTAGTTTTGAAAACTGTCTAATTTTACTCCGTGTTTTTAAGCAGTTATCAGATTTAAAAAGATCGTGATTATCGAGAATTCCCAATAGATGCTTCTTATAATTAATAAATATGCTCGGTAAGGTTGGTAAGAAATGATAAATACTTGCATGACAAAATTCCTCTCATTTAATTTAAAAATAATGATTCATTAACAAACATCCCAATAGGAATTTTAGTCTGTTTTGAACTAATGTTGTAGAGTAGCTTGCAAATTCGAGTTTACCCTAAAATAAAATTTTTAAGTTTTTGTCACTTATTAATTAGGAAAAAGTCCACATACCCCTTTCAAATTATCATCAAATTGATAATATCTCCTCTAAACTTTTAATTATGACAATGTTCTCCAAAACTACCAAAAATTGTCAATGTTCCCCTCGATGACGAAATTACCCTTAGTAAAATAAAAAAATACTAAAATTTCTAGAAAAAAACATAAAACTGAAAAAAAAAAAAATCCACAGGGTAGAAAATTAATTTTTTTTTTAAAAATCCTTTGTAAAAAAATTAAAAATTTTCATTTTTTTTTAAATTGATTTTTTTTCTTTGTTTTATAACTTTTTTAAATAAGAACTTACGTTTTTAAAAAATTAACAATTTAGTGTAAGAAAATATAAATTTTCATTTTCTAAAAAAAATTCTTTGAAATAAAAATTTCCGTTTAAAAAATATATATATTTTTAAAACAATCATTCTTTTTAAATTATAATTTTTCGTTTTAAAAAAATTAATTTTTTTTTAATTTTAATAGGGGTATTTTTGTCTTATTAAAAAAATATATAGAGGCATTTTTATCTTTTTGCTAACTTTAGGGGGGGACATTGACAATGTTTTAGTAGTTTGGAGGGGGGACATTGTCACAATTGAAACTTCGGAAAAGATATTATCAATTGAGTGGTAGTTTAAGGGGAAAATGTGGACTTTACAGTTTACCCTATTAATTATCATTTCCTAGGTTTTGATAACAAGCAACCCCATGCTTACCTTTGTGGCTCTATGTATTAAAAATAAAAAGATGGGTGCTCATATCAAACTCGTAGGAGATGCCTTCAATTGTTGGAGAATATAAGAACATGGAGAAGATGAAGCAAGCTGTTTTTTTTTTTTTTTTCTTTTTTGTTTTGGCAATTAAGAAGCTTCTTCCAACACAATTAAACCCAACGGCATCTCTAGCCGCATCATCAAAGCTTTCACATGACGGTAGCCTTACCCGTCGCTTTTTGAAACTTTTTTGCGTGTATATAATTATATATTGGCTTAACCCCTCGTTGTCGTTTTAGCCCCTAATGGCTAAAATTACGATTCCGTCACTAATGGCTTGCCATGATTTCGTGGCATGTCAGGATAATTGTTTCAACGAAGGCTTCATATGTTCTTTTATGTAGTTGACTGTATACCATATTCATTTCACTTCGTTTGCCGCAGTAAAAGTAAACCAGGAACACAATTTTAAAGACAAACTAGGAAGTCCACTCTCTTTTGATTCATTCATATCTGCAATACGGCGACAGAGTGTCAGAGTTTCATCCCTCATACATGGTTCCATCCAGCCTTCGTCCATCCATCTCCCGTCAGTCCAGCACCCAGCCATCCCACACAGCTGATGAGGCACAATGGAGATGGAGATCTTTTAGACTGATCGACTACCTACTCGGACAAGTGAGTCCCAAGTGAAGTGGGTCTCTCACATGTACTACCATATTGCACAAATTATGGCTGTATTTGGCAATGGACTGGACTTGAAGAAGTGGGTTGGTTTGATTGATGTTAGAAAAAAAAGTAAGAATGTTTTGTATAAAAAATAAAATTTTTTGTTTTGTTGTGATTTTTTTATTTGAATAGTAATAAAAAATTATTAATGTGATATAAAAAAGTAAGAATTTTATAGTTGATTTTGAGAAATTTTTTTTGAGATTTTGGGATGGTCCAGTCCGTCCATCTCCAAACAAAGCCATGATGTGTTTGGCAATAGATTGGATTGGAGGAAGTGGGCTAGTATTGTAGCAGATTTGATTAATGTAAGAAAAAAAAAAAGTACGAATATTTTGTATAGAAAAGTGAAATTTTTTGTTTTGTAATGATTTTTTTATTTGAAAAGTGATTGATGTGATATAAAAAAGTAAGAATGTTGGGATTGATTTTGAGAAATTTTTTTTGGGATTTTACAAAGTCCAGTTCGGTCCTTCCCCAAACAAATGGCTGTGTTTGGCAATGGACTGGACTGGAGAAAGTAGACTGGTACTGTAACAGATTTAATTGATGTGAGGAAAAAAGTAAAAATGTTTTATATAAAAAAGTGAAATTTTTTGTTTTGTGATGATTTTTTTATTTGAAAAATGATAAAAAGTGATTGATGTGATATAAAAAAATAAAAATGTTGGAGTTGATTTTGAGAAATTTTTTAAAAAATTTTACAAATTTCAATCCGATCATTTCCCAAACATACCCATTAATAAGACTGGACTTTCTCCATATACTCACAATTTAGGCAGAAAATGAATAGAGGTCCTTATCCGATAAGGCAGGACAATTAAGCCAAGGTTGGAGTTTTACCAAGCAGCGAAGGTGGAAAACCTTGGGTACCACTAACCACAGTAACGGCTCCCGGCATGACCGTGCAACTTTTCATAATATCAGCTATAACAACACTATGTGAAACAATTTTCCCTATTCATCTCTATATCACTGCATCTTCATGCAACGATTAAAAAATATACCATCAATTCCAAATTGAAGAGAAAGCATGAAACCATTTACGGTATAAGCAACTCCCTATCAACTGAAACTAATCATCAACGATATACTTATAGCCCAAGTTCTTTAACGACACAAAATAAATTTTCCCATTTCATTTCAGAGAATCAGATCAGCCATTTTGGCAATAAACAAATAAGATATCTAACCTAGTAAAGAATAAGTTAATGTCTTGACTACACAAGGAACTCAGTGTCAGAAACCTCAAGGACTTTGTGAACACCAGTTGGGCTTACACCCGGCCGGAATGCATTGCCTTCAATATACCTGTTAAAGAACATTTAATAAACAATAAATTAGCCCAATTCCCTGTTCAAACTCAGAAACTGGGTAACTTTCCAAGATCCGAGCGGTCAAGAGAATCTCACATTTCTTTCAAGAAGGGTGTTTATAGAAGGCATCAGGAATTCTTCTGTTAGAAATGAGTTTAAGCCTAACTTAACTCAAAAGCTAGCTCAAGAGTTGAGGTTTCCCCTCAACTTTATAAATGGCCCATATCTTTAATACTCAAACAATGTGAGACTTCCAACATGCCCCCTCACGTGTGGCGGGAGGACATCCAAGCCAACACGTGCAACAAATGGGAGGTGATGGGCCACAGCCAATTAGGTTAGGCTCTGATACCATGTTAGAAATGGGTTTGGACCTAACTCAATCCAAAAGCTAGCTCAAGAGTTGAGATTTCTCCTCAACTTTATAAATGGCCCATATCTTTAATACCCAAGCAATGTGGAACTTCCAACATCTCCCTATAAACTGGTTGTGATCCAAGTACCTAAAATTGAATCAAGGGATCTTTCAAAGTTCAAACCAATACAATTTCCTTTGCAGCATACATCAACTGCGAAAATACAAAGCATAGATTCATGTATCCAACAACTTCTAAAAGAGGTAAAAAGAGGGTGCATTCCATGAAATGCCAACTAAAATATGTATGCCGGCATAGAAATGCGAGTTTATTCTGTAGCAAAAACAAGCCATAGGGCCTCCAAGGGATAACTAAATCGGTTATGGACCACGCCTCATAAAGCGGAAGTCACTAGTTTGAATCCTTCCTCCCCGTCCCCCTTCTCTTGTATAAACACGTCAAAAAAAAAAAAAAAAGCTATGGGACTTGTTGAAAATGCATCTACATTTTCCACATTAAGAAAGGCAAAATATCAATACCAAAGTCATATTCTACAAGTTCCAAGAATGGTGGCATCAAGGTGATATGGTGATTAATGAATCATCTAAAATATTGTAATACAGAAGGTTTCCAATTATAATCAAAGGCAGCTACCAAGACACCAAGTTAGGAAGATAAGTAGGTTGCATAATCTTGGAAAGACAGAAATGTGCAGCAGACATTCCATTAAATTTAATTAATACAGTTCTTGTGTCTGATAAAACACTGCCATGGGCACCATTACCAAGTAGGTGAAAATAATAGCAAACTGAATGCTACAAAACTTAGAGAGGATTTAACTAAATCATGAGAACGTTAAGTCAAAGGCAATCTTGCTCAAATTATTAAATGAAGCATCAATAGCGAAAACAAATGCAAAATCAGATTTTAAGATGGCAAGACTCGTTACTTTTTTCATTTATAAAAGTAGTTATAACCTTACACGTAGGTCCAAGGCCACGTTAATTCAGTCGATCAGCTAGAGACTAAATAATCAATTTTAATATTTTAAATCTGCCTAACCATTTCCCAAAGAGAGAAGAAAAATGGAGGAACCAGCATCCAGGCTGCTAGTTTAATGTGTTTTTACTACTACCAAAAGAGCATCAGATCCTTCACACTCCCAACTCTATGAAAGTATACCAATCAAAAATCTGAAAGAAAACTCACAAGTAAATCAGTTTAGGAATATGAGCAAGTCCAGATGGTATTACTCCAGACATTTTATTGTAGGAGAGGTACCTGTGAATGTAAAACAATCAATAATACATAGTAAGACAATATTCTGACATACAGTCTTTTTTCATTTTTTGTTGTACCTGGGTGTGCTGTCATCTTAGCCCTCTGCTTACTAGTTACAGTTGTTTTTGCAATCCCTTCTTTCTTGGTATTGTATTTTGACTTTGGAGCGGCTGGTGAGGGAAATAACCTCATGAGATGTAGTTGGTTTCTTGAATTCATCACCCCAATTGCCTGTTATCGAAATTGGTCACTCCATGGACTACACTTTCTAGCAGTATGTGTCTGTTCGAGGTCGAGAAGCTTTTAATATTTTTCCCAAAGTTCATATCTGATGCCGTGGAAGCTTCAAGAACCTGAGAGGCATGGTCCTGTCATTGAATTCTTTACTTTGAGAGTGATTTGGATGAACATATTGTACGAGCTCGAGTGTGCATAAGAATATATTTTACCCAGTGCTTATGGCGTTGATATCTTGATATTTTATTTATTATTATTATTTTTTTCTCTGGTGGTGATATCCTGAACAGAACAAGTGGGAGATGTTAATGGATCTGGGCAGCTATTGCATGTAAGTCATGAGTTTCAAGAATTTATTGCTAAATAAGGATAATATTGTTTTAATAGCTGGGAAATGAGCTTAATAAGTTTCTGAGTTCTTCTTCAAGATATTGAATGGTCTATAAAAGGTGCCTATAACCATCCAAAGAGGATTTCAATCATGGGGGTTCATCTTTCCAAATGTCACAATTGATTGTCCAATTGCAGGAGATTCCGTCCCGCTCATGAATGTTGTCCAAAAATCGTGGATTAATGAATTTGATGGGGGTGGATTGCTTGGAACTTTTATTGGTGACTTCTCTTTGATATAGAATGGCAAATCATACAAAGAGTTTCCATGAGTTGGCGCTTTGAGTTAGATAAGAAACCGTGAAATTAATAGTTACATTTTAAAGAAGTTAAAATGTAAAACAAGGTAAACAGATCACAGTCAGCAGCAGAAACATGTCTTAGGAAGTCTCCCCGTTTTTCTAATTATGTTCGACTTTTCCTTCACCTTCATCTCTTCATTCCTTCGATTCTCCTTTGCCTTCTCTCTTGCTCCTCCTGCAATCCGCTCAATGTATCCCATATCCTTGTTGAATTCGTCCATGGCTTTTTTCCTTCTTCTCTCCAGTTCACTCTGCACCCAAGAAGATGTTATCATAATCAGACCCTGTTCAATGTCCATTATTCTGAATTAGCTTGTGAAAAGAGAATGAAACAAAACCTCTGTCCTGTCTCGTTTGCGCCTGGCTTTTTTCCTCTTCTTTTCCTCCCAGGAATTTAAGGTGGAAATTAACTTCTCATGCCTGAAATTCCAACTATCAGTGAATGAACAGTACATATACTTGGATTTTTAATGTCTATTATTTGCAATTAATATTGATAAATAAGAACCTGTCTTTGATTTTAGCCAACTCAGTTTCCTCCCAAGCATCTGCTTCTGTTTCTACCATTGCAGATCTCATTGAGCCCTGCCGCCTGGAATCAATTGGTGGGATTCCAGGTCTTGATGAACTCTGCCTTTGAATTTCGATTGGTTTTATGGCGGCAGGCACATCAGCTTCAGGTCTTATATTGTCGGAGCTTTTCAGGTGGTCAGCAAAAGTTGGACTCTTTTTCATTGGAGGGACACCCCCTATGGGCTTTCCGGTCGTTGCAGCAGTTGCAGGCACCTTTCTATCTTCTCTTTCAGAATATTTCATTGAAGTTTCACCTAAGACATACCATGTCAAGAATTTTTGTTCCAAAAAAATATATAGTCAGTTCTCAATTCTCATGCTCTGCTTTCTTTACCTGGGAATCGCTTGGATACCCTACCAGCTTCTTCTGTCAAAATTGCTTTACCCTCCTTTTTGCTCTTGGTTGTAGCCAAAGGGGTTCCTGAGATGCCTGGCTCGTCAAGTGTGTTGATGGCAAATGCAGCAGCCGCCACTGTGGCTGCATACGAGTCAACCCCATTGCTTGAATCATAATCCTGACTCTTTCGTCCAGAGAACTGTCTCTGGAGCCAGTTTTTCTTCTCTGAAAAACACACCATGCATTAACTAACATTAAGGTTTGTGGTTATAATTTGTTGCTCCTTTCTCCCTTTGTCCATCAAGACAACAAGTTTTACCTTTGAAACTCTGAGTCTTTTGAGGCGGTATTCTTCGATCCGTGAGGCTGCCAGCCTCCTCTGTCTTCTCCCTTCGCACGCCAGAATATCTGGGCCTGATATTATGCATATATTATATATATATATATATAATCTCTTAGCCTTCATTTGGCATGCATGTAATTTGCAACTATTCTCCAAGACGACCACCAAATTGATTTAACTATCATAATTTGTAATTTTTAGTAGAGAACATTCTCTTTTTATAAATTAAAAGTTGGTTTTTACTATCAGACCATCAAATTATATAGCAGTCGTATAATAGTCTACTAAATAACAAGTATTATTCTTTACAAATAATCTTAATTACCCCAAAGATGGAACCACAGCAACCCCAGTTCCCGGGACCCCTTGGTTTCGTCTCAAATTAAGTACATACAAATTCTAAAACTATCTCCAAAATAATGATGTCTTAATTTATGCAACGATGAATTTTCATCTTCAATTCCCCCTTCAGCTATATATAAATATATACATTCATTGTTAGTTAAGAAGCAGAATTACCTCATTTGCTTGAGCAAAGCATCCATGGTTTGAGACTAGAACTCTTCTGAAACCTTAGTGGTTGAGAAATATTGATTGGGTTAATCCATGGTTGGTCTGGTGTGTATTTGAAGGAGAAGGGTAGGGAAAAAAGAAAGGTCCATAAATGAAGGTTGGCGTTTGGGTGGGCAAGCAAGGTTGGGTATGCTTTGCATGTTAGGCCTGGATTTGAATCTCAATCATCTTTTGAGTGAAGAAAAGTATTCTTTCTTTCCCCGGATGCTTAGCTTTCAATGTGGGGAGCCTTCTGGGCAATGGAGACTGCTACACTTCTCTGATAGTAAAAGGAATAAATAGCCTAGGCTGCCCAGGCGAAAAAGAGACGAGGAGAGCACGAATTTAGATTTGTAAAGGAAGTGCTTTCGTTGAGAGTCGAACTCAAGACCTCCCGCTTACTAAACGGGTGCTCTAACCAACTGAGCTACGAAAGCTACATGCTTGGCTTTGAAAACTTTCTAATTTTACTGTGTTTTTAAAGCAATTATCAGTTTTTTTTTAAAGATAAAATCATTGCATTTGCAGAAAAGCTCCCCTGGCCCCAGCCACCGAAGCTTCCAGCCTACCCTCCATTGTGTAACCCTTTGCTGCTATTACTCTTCCGTACGTTCTCATCACGCACCACGACGCCCAGACCAATCCAACCCTTATTCTTCGCACAAGAGGCATCCCAGTTCACCTTCACCCACCCACTTGCCGGTGTTGTCCACTTCACTGGATTGTCCTCATCTGCTCTACCGCAAGCTACTGTCCCCACTTCATTGGCGCTGGGGAACTCCTGTAGGGTAGTAACGGCATTTTGGACAACTATATATATTCGGATGCACGAAGTTACCTCCAAACACCACGTCGCTGCGCCGTAGCCATAACCTTCGTGCTATATATACCCACGAGCAGTTTGATTTCTTCCAATGACCATCGTTGCAAAACGTCTTCTACAACCTGGTAGAAATTCAAACCGTATGTAGATGTAGAACGTTTCTGCAACTTAGCACACCCCACACTCCATGCATCCGCAGCAGAGGGACACTGCCAAAGGATGTGTACCGTTGTTTCGGTCTCTGGTCCACATAACGGACACGTTGGGTCATTGGTAATTTTTCTCCGGGTCGGCAATATGTCATGACATGCTCTCCAGTCTCCATATAAATTTTTTTCCCCACATTTGGCATATTTAAAGCCCAAAGATCTTGCCACTCCCTACTGTCTTCCCCACGTGTTGAACATTCAGCCAACTCATATCCATCCAATTCCATCTGGAGGTGGTAGGCAATTTTAACTGATAAAATCCCAGCTTTTGTGCCTCGCCATATGCAAACGTCTTCCCTGTTTGAAGCACTAACTGGTATTGATTGAATTAAAGATACCTCCTCTTGAGTGAAAATAGCTCCAAGCAAAGTTGAATTCCACCATTTCGTATTCCCATCAATAAGTGCATCAACCGTGGCATTTGGGTCCAACATCGCACCATGTAAAGTAGACGGCCTTAGGAGCCATTTGTCTTTCCAAATTCTAACTTTTGCACCATTACCTATCCGCCAAAATAACCCTTCCTTAATAAGATTATAAGAACTTTGGATGCTCCTCCAGGCAAAAGAAGGTGTGCACCCAAATGTGCTTCAAGAATATTACCCCCCCAATAGTATTTCCCTTTCGTTATTTTAGTCGTGGTTATCGGAAATTTTCAATATATGTTTCCGATAATAAATATGGTTGGGTTGGTAAGAAATGATAAGTATTTACATGACAAAATTTCTCCCATTTAATTTAAAAATAATGATTCATTAAGAAACATCCCATTAGGAATTTTTGTCCATTTTGAACTTATAATGTTATAGAGTACCCTGCGAATTCCAGTTTACCTTGAAATAGAATTTTTAGGGTTTTTTTTTACATGTTCACACGAGGGAAAAAAGAAGATTCAAACTAGTGACCTCTATTTTATGAGGCATGATTCATTGTCGATTGAACTATCCCTTTAGAACGAATTTTTAAGTTTCT
Source organism: Carpinus viminea (assembly GCA_013348765.1). NCBI lineage: Eukaryota > Viridiplantae > Streptophyta > Magnoliopsida > Fagales > Betulaceae > Carpinus > Carpinus viminea. Next base: position 6,199,594 of record CP054671.1, read on the forward strand.
ACCACTAATTAATTATCATTTCCTAGGTTTTGATAACAAGCAATCAGATGCTTAACTTTGTGGCTGTGTGTTAAAAATAAAAATAAAAAGATGGGTGCTCATATCAAACTCGTAGGAGATGCCTTCAATTGTTGGAGAATGCAAGAACATGGAGCAGATGAAGCAAGCTCGTGCAAAGTAAGCTGTTTGTTTTTTTCTTGGCAATTAAGCAGCTTCTTCCAACACAATTAAACCCAACAGCATCTCTATTTCTAACCGCATCATCAAAGCTTTCACATGACGGTTGCCCTACCCGTTGATTTTGAAACTTTTTTTCGTGTATATAATTATATATTGGCTTAACCCCTCTCGTTATCGTTTTAGCCCCTAATGGCTAAAATTATGATTCCGTCACTAATGGCTTGCCATGATTTCGATCGATGCATGTCAGGATAATTGTTTCAACGGAGGCTTCATATGTTCTTTTATGTAGTTGACTGTATACCATATTCATTCCACTTCGTTTGCCGCTGCAAAAGTAGACCAGGAACACAATTTTAAAGACAAACTAAGAAGTCCACTCTCTTTTGATTCATTCATATCTGCAATACTGCGATAGAGTTTCATCCTTCAGACATGGTTGGATCCAGCCTTCGTCCATCCACCTCCCGTCAGTCCAGCACCCAACCATCCAAGACACAATGGACATGGAAATCTCATTCGAGATTTACTTGTCCAAATAAATAAATTTCGGACTACCTACTACTCGGATAAGTGAGTCCCAAGTGGGGCCTCTCACATTTACTACCAAATTGCACAATAAGACTGGACCTATCCATCTACTCACAATTTAGGCAGAAAATTAAAAGAGATCCTTATCCGATAAGACAGGACAATCAAATCAAGGTTGGAGTTTTACCAAGCAGCGAAGGTGGAAAACCTTGGGTACCACTAACCACAGTAACGGCTCCCGACATGACCGTGCAACTTTTCATAATATCAGCTATAACAATACTATGTGAAACAATTTTCCCTATTCATCTCTATATCACTGCATCCTCATGCAACGATTAAAAAAATATACCATCAATTACTATTTGAAGAGAAAGCATGAAACCATTTACAGTATAAGCAACTCCCTAGCAACTGAAACTAATCATCAACAATATACTTATAGCCCAAGTTCTTTAATGACACAAAATAAATTTTCCCATTTCATTTCAGAGAATCAGATCAGCAATTTTGGCAATATACAAATAAGATATCTAACCTAGTAAAGAATAAGTTGATGTCTTGACTACACAAGGAACTCAGTGTCAGAAACCTCAAGGACTTTGTGAACACCTATTGGGCTTACACCCGGCCGGAATGCATTTCCTTCAATATACCTGTTAAACAACATTTAATAAACAATAAATTAGCTCAATTCAATGTTCAAACTCAGAAACTGAGTAACTTTCCAAGATCTGAGCGGTCAAGAGAACTCACATTTCTTTCAAGAAGGGGTGTTTATAGAAGGCATCAGGAATTCTCCCTGTAAACTGGTTGTGATCCAAGTACCTAAAATTGAATCAAGGGATTTTTCAAAGTTCACACTAATACAATTTCCTTTGCAAACATACATCAACTGTGAAAATACAACGCATTGATTCATGTATCCAACAACTTCTAAAATAGGTAAAAAGAGAGTGCATTCCATTAAATGCCAACTAAAAGATGTATGCTGGCACAGAAATGCAAGTTTATTCTGTAGCAAAAACAAGCCATGGGACTTGCTCAAAATGCATCTACATTTTCCACATTAAGAAAGGCTAAATATCAATACTGAAGTCATATTCTACAAGCTTTAAGAATGGTGGCATCAAGGTGATGTGGTGATTAATGAATCATCTAAAATATTGTAATACAGAAGGTTTCCAATTCTAATCAAAGGCAGCAACCAAGACACCAAGTTAGGAAGATAAGTAGGCTGCATAATTCTGGACAGACTGAAATGTGCGGTAGACATTCCATTAAATTTAATTAATACAGTTCTTGTGTCTGCTAAAACACTGCCACAGGCACCATTACCAAGTAGGTGAAAATAATAACAAACTGAATGCTACAAAACTTAAGAGAGGATTTAACTAAATCATGAGAACGTTAAGTCAATGGCAATCTTGCTCAAATTATTAAATGAAGCATCAACAGCGAAAACAAATGCAAAATGAGATGGCAAGATTCATTACTTTTTTCATTTCTAAAAGTACTTATAACCTTACACGTAGGTCCAAGGTCAAGTTAATTCAGTCAGCCAGAAACTAAATAATCCATTTTAATATTTTAAACTGCCTAACCATTTCCTAGAGAGAGAAGAAAAATGGAGGAACCAGCATCCAGGCTGCTGGTTTAATGTGTTTTTACTTTTTTTTGGATAAATAAGTAAAGATATCATTAAAAGCGCAAAGGGGAGGTTTAATGTGTTTTTACTACTACCAAAAGGACATCAGATCCTTCACACTCCCATCTCTATGAAAGTAAACCAATAAAAAATCTGAAAGAAAACTCACAAGTAAATCAGTTTAGGAATATGAGCAAGTCCAGATGGTATTACTCCAGACATTTTATTGTAGGAGAGGTACCTGTGAGTGTAAAACAATCAATAATACATAGTAAGACAATATTCTGATATATAGTTTACAGGAATAAGCAATGTTCATATCAACAAATACGGAATAGAAGGAGCAGAAGGGGAAGGAGAAGGAGGAGGAGAAGAACCAGCAATACTTACAAGATTTCCAAGTTGGACAAGTTTGCAAGCTGTGCTGGTATTCCTCCCGTTAAATAATTATTATTTAGATAACTACACAACAGATTTACACAGAGAATTACATAAACTTATCACTTCAATGAAGTACACAATAGCAAAATATCAATGAAGTAACGGTAAATTCACCAAGTGAGTCAACTTACAGGTTGCGAAGAGCTGGAAAGCACCCCTCAATGCGTATTAGTTCCCTTATAGTACCCACCAAATGATTGTTACCAACATCCCTATGAACACAAAAAATTTCAACAAACATTAATGGTGCAATGAAAATGCAAGGCCAACAACAAGATGTGCTACAGAGGATATGGATTGTTACAGGTGCCGAAGATTTTGTAGAGTTCCCAATTCTGGAGGAATTCGACCAATCAAACGATTTTCCTGTAGATAGAGATAGCGAAGCTCTGGAAGGTTTGCAAGCTCCTTAGGGATTTCTCCTTTGAAGTTATTGAAGCTCAGGTATCTGTGCAAGTTTCAAGAAATAACATCTGAACTCTAAATAGACTATCCACAAACTCAACTTTACGGTCATAGATGTTAATGTTACTCACAGATGAGTTAGACTCTTCAATTCACCAATTTCGGGAGGAATAGCATCTTGTAGTTTATTCCACCTCAAATTACTGAGGAAAATAAAAGATCAGCTTAGATCAATAAACCAAACCTTTCCAACATTAAAAATAACATCAAGTAAAGCTTATAATCCACAAGCCAACAACAGTTACTAGCAAAGAAGACACTCGAAAATCTTGTCATATATGTCCACTCTATCAAGGGACAATAAAACACAGCAAGCCTGACTATGAAATTGAAAATGCTATGTGCATAAGTTAAAAAGTATCAAAGACAATATTACACAGACTTGTGATCTAAGAGGGAGTAAAGGAGTGTACAGTATTTTAAGACGCCTCAACCGTCCGATCTGAGGAGGAATTGGCCCAGTCAACTTGTTATTATGGAGATCCCTGTAATGTGGACACAATCATGTATATGTATATATACATATATAGTAAACTTTACAAGAAACAAAAAAAGAAATTTCTGAATTCGCATTTATGTTTTCTAATAAGAGGAACATCTACATGTGGCTACAACTTGCAGCTGCATTTATCAAAAAGCAATGAATTTTTATAATTTTATCTCCAGTAACATCATTATGCCAACTTATAAGTAAGCAATTGAAAGCCAAATGGATATAAATCCCTAGTGAATTGAACAAGCCATGGCCATCGAAGTAACATTTCAGACGAGCCTAGCGACAATATACACAACAAAATTATTTCGAATAGAGGATTGAAGCTTACAGCCTAGTGAGATCCAACAGATTGGTGACAGCAGTAGGAAAAGGCCCTACAATCGACACCGCATAAACTTCCCTGCAAGAAATACACGAAAAAACATTTACTCTCTCCAAATCTCAAAACCTTAATTTTTTCTTCTTCGAGGTTTATAGAAATTTAGAGGTGGAGCTTACAATTCAGTGACGACTCTGTAATCTCCTTGAGTGGAGCAGGTAACCCCGGACCACGGCGGTAGATCGCCGTCGCCGCAGGGATCGTCCCCCACCCACGCGTACACCACCCTCCACCCCAGCGACGCCTTTATCTCGTTCAGCGCTTTCACTGAACAAAATCATTTCACAATTTCACACACTCAATCTAATACCAAAGAGAGAAATAGGGAGAGAGGCGATCTGAGAGTTACCGTCTCGTTTGAGGGTTTTGGAGAGAGCGAGGCCGAGTAGCGACGAGGAAATGAGGATCAGAATAAATGCCAGCAACAGAAAACGCGCCATAAGAGACGCAAAGATTTCTAGGACTAACTATGTAACTGTCGATAGATCTGAACAGTGATTGTAGAGATCTCTCTTTTCAGTGTTTGATGATTCGCCAGTTGAACGAGTGCGAGAGGGCGAGCGTAATTGATTATTATTTAATTAATTTTCAGCTTGTAACGCGGAATTGGAAGAAAACCTTCCTGTTTCGTCGGTGGGATTTTCTTTTTTCTTCGAATTCTGATTGGAGGGCTCCGTTTGCGAATGGTTTTGTTCAGCCGAAATTGGATTTGGGCTTTTATGCTTTTCCCCCTTTGCTGGAGACCAAGCCCAGTTGGTTCAAGTTTCTCTCCAATGTGGAGGGGTAGTGTATCTTTTTTTTCTCGATTATTTGGGGGAAAAATATAAAAAAACCTCTTCAACTATCAATCATTTACGATTTAGTCTTTTGAACTTTCAAAAGTAATAAAATGGCCCTTCAAACTACCTGATAGTTGTATTTTGGCTCCTTCCATTAGTTAAGACCGTCAAATTGGATGGAAAATACAAAATGGTGTTAAGTTACTAAAATGCCTTTTTTTAAAAAAAAAATCAATTTAAAAAATGCCCCAAAAAACGACGTCATTTTGAAAAGAAAAAAAAAAGAAGAAGAAGACGACACGAGGACATAGGCGAAGGACAAATTGCCAATGAAGCTGTTGGCTTGCGCAAGTCGAGGTTGCCATTTGGGGGTGTCCGGAGGTTGCTAGCCAAGTAGATTATCGCAGGGCGAGGCTGGAGGTCGCCGACCAAGTGGGTTCTCGCAGGTGAAATGGAACCCCCGCCGAGATGGGCTGGGTGTCTCTTTTTTTTAAAAAAAAAAAAAAAAAGGTTTCCGATCATCCAAATAGAGCGTGGGTTTCGAATATTGTTGGTCTTGAAATGAAGATTTCGTTGCTCTGTTTCTCTCGCTTTTAATTTCTGGTTGTTTGGTCACTCATAAACAAAGTGAGAAAAGAAAAAAAAAAAAAAGGATCGCTTAGGGTGTCTCAGAACCCATTTATGTCACTTTTTAAAAAACGTTCTTGGTTTTCCCTCTCTTGTTTCTAAGTAAAGACACAGATGGGTAGTCATATTTTGGTGGTTAATTATTTTATGGTCCAGTATTTGTTCATGTATGTATGTCTGAACATTAATTGGTGGTTGTTGCCATCAAACAGGTCTGGGCCATTCGAACCGATCGTAGAAACACAAGAAGAAGTTTTCAAGCTATGATTTTTTTCTCCCACCAAGAATATGGACGTGCATAGTAGTTGCAAGAACCCCTCAATGTCTTCAAGTTGCATGAATGGTACTGCTGCAAAGAAACCACGACTTGTTTTCTAGCTCAAATTGCCCCCAGCCCACAACAAAGAGAAAAAATCTTGCAAAGTCATCAAGGACAGAGAGGATGAGCATTACACAAAAGCTACTTTCACTATCTCCCCACACGACCCAGCAATCAAGCCACGCCGACAACCCCATTTAGCCAACACCCAAATTTCACCGGATAATCTACTTGGCGGCGACTCACAGGCGATAATCTACTTGGCCGGCAACCTTCGAACACCCCTAAACGGCAACCTCGATCCGTGCAAGCTAACAGCTTCATCGCGACTTGTCCTTCGCCTGTGTCCTCACATCTTCTTCTTCTTTTTCCTTTATTTTTTTCTTTTCAAAACGACGTCGTTTTTGGGGGCATTTTTTAAATTGATTTTGTTTCCAAAATGGCATTTTAGTAACTTAACACCAAAAAAAAAACGACGTTGTTTTGTATTTTTTATCCAATTAGACGGTCTTAACTAACGGAGGGGCCAAAATACAACTGTCAGGTAGTTTGGGGGGCCATTTTATCACTTTTAAAAGTTCAAAGGGCTAAATCGTAAATAGCTGATAGTTGAGGGGGCTTTTTTATATTTTTCCCATTATTTGGCTAATGATTATCATGTATCAACAAATATATATTATAGTTCCGTTCAAAATAAGTTTTTTTTCTTTAATTTTTTAATTTTTTATGAAATATAGTACATAAACTTTTTTTAACTAATTGTTGGATTTACACTTATACTTCTTTTTTGGGAAGATACACTTATCATTTATGGACCGTTTATGATACTTAAACCTCCCCAACTATCATTTATATATATTCCTAAGAGCTGTGAACCACACCTTATGAAGTGGAGGTCACAAGTTCAAATCCCCTCTCTCCCTACCCTTGCGTGGACATGTCCAAAAAAAAAAAAAAAAAACTACCATATATATATTAAAAAAAAAGTCCATTCTATTAGTTGAAGGTGTAAAAATTTGACAAAAAATGAACACGTGGCATGCATGTGCTCTTTTTTTTTTTTAAATAGTAATAATAATAATATGATGAAAATGCCTTTCAAGTAAAAAAAAAAAACAAGAGTGGTTTTACCATATGGTTTGATGATTGGGCCATCCCCAATCACTAGGAGAGTAGGAGGTGGCCGGCTAAGCCATCCTTAAACGATCTTGGGAATTGTTCAAATAACCCCGAATTACCTGGGATGACCAAACCAACCCTAAACAATTTTAAAAGTGGCGTTAAACTATCCCTAAAATGTTTTAGGCTAGCTCAAACATCCCAGGGGTCATCGTACCACTCCTAGTGGTGGCAACCACCGTGGGTTTGATGGCAAGCCACATTATTATTATTATTATTATTATTATTATTATAACTTTAAGTGTATTTGAGTAAATTGATTATATATATAAATTCAAGGTATTTCGTCAGTTCAATGAATGGAAGGAGCGCTATTTGCATGCGTCTAAATGGTAGTTAGAATGGGGGTTAATTAAGTGTCACAAATAATAATTTAAGTGATTATTTTCTAGTTTTTGAGATATGTTTTAAATGAGTAAAATAAATGGAAAGAAAAGCTTAATTTAATTTCATCATTCTTGTCCAAATAAAAAAGAAAATGAGTAAATAGTCAATATATGTCGTGTGCACTTATTTCATGAATATACGAAATATAGAATTTTACTAAATTGATTCGCAAAAAAATCTCGAATCAAACTATATTAATTTGCGTACGTATTTGCAATTCAACAAAAGAAACGTGTGGGCCTCTTCGACGAAGAACTATTTTTGTCTTGGTCAAATTCAACATTAATAAACATGTCCAAAACTAATTGAAAAATCCCTTCCCTCTCTTCCAATCTGTGAACCTACTCCCTAAAGCCATAGCTAGATAGTCAACATAATTATCTTTGAATTATCTTTGAAAGGTGTACGTGACTCAAATTGTTGTTGAATCTCTTCAACGCTCATTTATTGTGTAACATTGAAAAATTGTTGATCTAATTTCACACTCAATCTCTATATATTATCCAACATTTCCACTATCTTCCTCTTAAATGCCAAGAAGATTCACAAAAGTACTAATTTTTAAGCTCACCATGTAGCTTATTAAATCTCGAGAAATGGTCAACGAAGCATAACACTTGATTGGCCTGACGCAATAACATCCTTCACCTCTCTATCTCTCTCTCTCTACCCCGTGGTTCAGTGTTGCCTAAGAGGCTGAGAGCCCATGGAGCGGAGGCCACGTTAAGGGGACCCGTGAGTCCGTGACTGAAAGCCAAATTAACATCAACTAATGAAGAGCTCTATGCTTATACAATATTAAATTAGCAGCTTCGTTAATTACCGTTATCCTCACATGGTGGTGATCGAGAAATTGCGTCGTAACCGTAACGTTTTTGGCATTATATCGATCGATCGTGATGACAAAAATTGCTCAAACACACGATCAACAGTAAGATTATGGTGGAGACAAAAATAGAAAAGCGATTGCACGTTTATGTGCCGTGAGTCAAAGGCTTACACAGGGGGAACTAAAGGGTTTTTGTACAAACCATACGTTGACAAGCAAGAGTTTTGTCATGACTCATGGGATAATATTCACGCGCGACATTCGTCTCGATCTCACAATTCAAAACTACTCACGGCTAGCTTAGCTAGCTAGCTTCCTGCAATTTGAGATTCAAATACGGAAGGAAATTGCTTGAACATTATTACACGTAAAACAAGGATTTTAGCTGCGGATTTTGGACCGTACGTGTAGCAAGCAAGCCTTGTCTAAAATTATATATATATGCAAAATGATACAAGAAAAGGATAAAATACAAGAGAAAGAAAACAGGGAAAATTTCAACCTTGGCATATTCATAGCATGAACAGGAGTATACATGGGTATATAATTAATGCTGACCGATAATATATATATAGTACTTCAAAGGTCCATGTTGCCCTCAGAAAATAGCTCCAAATTTAATGAAAAGTCATGGGTTTCTCTTGAAATTCCACCTCTCCCAAACTGCTTGCTGCCTAAATAATTGCACCAAAAGAGTAGACCATTTCCATATTCTTGGGTTTTTGTTGCTTTTTTCCTCCTTCAGCAAGACATAGATAGAGCCAAAAACAGTAAAATTAATACTGGAAACAGCAAACACATCGCTTACAATGATCAGTACAAAAGGGTGAAACCAAGAACCAAAGACTCTTTCTTTCTTTCTCAGTCGTAGTCGTAGTCGTAGCCCATCATCAATTAAGTACCCTTCTCCTTCTTCCATCACAAAAAAAGAAGAAAAAGGGCAACACACAATATCATAAAAACATACCAAGAAATGGTGAAGAAAATTTGCTATATATATATATATATAGAGAGAGAGAGAGAGAGAGAGAGAAAGAGAGAAAGAGAGAGAGGACGGGGAGGATGATATATTGATATTATTGATGGCTAAATGATCATATATATAGGAAGGAAAATATCGACGGTATTGACACTGGTAAAAATTGTGGGGCTTTATCAGTTGTGAAGGGGTTGGGTCCGGAGGGAACCAGTCGCTTCTCCACACCGTATCTTGGGTCAATCTCATGATGGAGCTGTGAGGGCGACGGCGGCGGGAGGGATCGATGTCGGTGGAGTCTTTGAATTTGAAAGCACAAAGAACGTGGCTTTCCATGGGAAAGAGAAGCACAAGGATGGTGGTGATGGTTGCTGCGAGGGTTTCTTGAAAAGGCACTTTCCGCAGTCATATGCATCGTTGGATTGGAGAGGCGAGAGGAGGCTGGCGTGAGAAAGAGGAGGAAGAAAACCACCAATATGAAAAGCCGGCAACCGTTTGTGGAAGAAGAACTCTTCATGGCTGGGAGAGACGGATCGAAGGAGACGATGGATGAGAGTGATGAGGAAGATGGATTGTGGAAGAGAGAGAGAGAGAGAGAGAGAGAGAGAGCAATGGGGGACGGGGAGATAGTGATAGTAGGGAGATTTTTAATGCGAAGCAAGAGACACATGAAAGAATATAATTGCCGAGAAAATTGGGGTCACCAAAGGCATCGGGTAGTCGGCAATCACCATCGCTAATCAAATGAGTCACGTATATATGTATGTGTTACTGTGTAGGATGGCCCCTACTTCGCAATTAATTAATAATCTGCTCCCCCACCAGAATATATATATATATATAATTTATTATTTTTTTTATTAATATTTTTTTTATCCTTGGTAGGTCAGACTCTTCAAATTAAAAGAGCGAAACTGGTGCATCGTATGTATCATATATAGTAAAGCAAGATGCAAATTTTACGAGATGGACTCACATAGAACACGTTATCCCCCGCCCGCCTGCCGCCCTTTTAAAACACAATGTAACAGAAACAAATTATGATAATTAATTAGATAGTTTTGGACCACATATTTGGATTCGGCTGCAGTCCGGGTGTATTCAGTTCATAGTTGATATTTTTTTAAAGAAATTTTAGTGTCACAAATATATTGTGTTATCTTAATAAAAAGTATTAAAATATTAATTGATATTTTAAAAATAAATGAAAACTAAAATAATAAAAAAAAAATGGATAGCCTATGGGTGGCTTCGGCCAACCCTAGACAGGCCGATCTGGGGTGGCCGAAGCTATCCCATGGCCAATAAGGGTGGTTCGGCCACCCCTAAGGGCCAATAAATTATTATTATTATTTTTTTAGTTTGGGCTTGGGGGGGTTGGACCATCCCCAATGGCCATAGGTGGCTTCGGCCACCCCATACCGGCCAGGATGGGGTGGCTGAAGCCATCCCCAAGCCAATGGTGGTAATCCAGCCACCCCCTATAGGCTAGACGACCACCTCTTTAAATATTTTTAATTATTTTTAAAGTATAAATAATATTTTATTATTATTTATATTAAAAGGATATGTGTCTCATTTATGGCCCTAAGATCTCTTTAGAGGGATCTTGGCCATTAATCGGATATTTTTCAGTCCAAAATGGACTGAAAATGATCCTATTCCCACATATTTGGCTTACCTACTGAAATATTATAGCATATTGAAATATACCTTTAATTTATATAATCAATTTACTTAAATACCCTTCAAGTTTAGACGACCATGATCTTCATATTACACTAATTTAACATCTATATCTATATATAAATGTGAAATAATGTAAAAATAAATGTGAAATAATGATGTGGCAGTAAATATCAATTAGAGATGTGATACAGCCACAACATAGATTCAACAAAGACCCAACTTATCTCCTACATGTCATTTAAAAAATAAAAAACAAAATTGAATTCAAAACATGTACCAAACTTTAATATCTTTTTAAAAAATTTTAAATGACACGTAGGAGAGAAGTTTGGTCTTTGTTGGGTTTATGTTATGACTTTAACATTTCTCTATCAACTATTGATTTTTATTTTTACAAACCTATGTTAATTCAAAGAGGTGTAATACAACTACAAAAAACTCAATTTTGGCCAAACTTATAAACCAAATTTATCTCTCTCTAGTTTAAGACTCTCTTCCCCACAAACAGGGTTTTTTTTTTTTTTTAATTTTTTTAACTTAAGAGAAAAGTTAGACTAAAATTAAATTTAAATTGTGCCTTTATATTTTTTAATTCAAATATTAATTTTTACTGCCACATTATTTTTATGTTTTTTATGTTTGCGGTTCACACATGATCGTTTTTATGTAAGAATTTGAGCCTGGTGGCCGGTGGCCTAGGCCCAAAACTGATCTAGTCGGGTGGGTTCCAATTTTGAACTGAGACTTATTGACAAACTGAAAAATAGTGGTATACTATTGTGATCGGTCCCATTTTCTTGCCATACTTTTATTTCCTTATGAGAATAACCATATAAAAAGGGAGCAGAGGTACTCGAGCAATACACCCTTCGTTCTATTAGCCAATTGTCTTCACAAAAGGTTTTTATTGACCTCTCGCCGGCTCAAAATATAGCGAGTCACCCGTGTCTTTTATGGTTGTTTGTGTATGAGTAGCAACTAGAACTTTCGTGGTGCCATTAATTAACTGTACCAACATAAAATTATAATCATATTCTTATTTTTACTCTCAGCATCCTTCGAGCACTATTAACAGATCTTTTAAACCTCATTATTTTCCTTAAACATGGGAATAATCCCACAGAACGCACATGCACTGGATTTTCCATCCCTTCCCTAAAACCAAGTGAAAGCTACAATGCTACCCAAAATTTAGAGGCTTTCCATTATCCTTATGTTACTAAAAAATATGGTGGGGCAGGGGCTTTATATTTCCTCTCCGTTTGTTTGTTTTTTTATTTATTTAATGTTGATTTAGATGAATATCTAAATGATATATGATAAGAAACTGTATTGTGACGTATATTTGAATAGGAAAAGAAAGTAATTTTGTTTTCAAGATTTATAAAAAAATTTAAGAGAAGCTGTTAAGAGTATTCTTCATGTCATAAGTGTCCTAAAAAGTTTACTAACTTGACAGTCAACCCAAATTTTTTTTTTTTTTTTGGCCAACCTCTCTTATGAGTGGCTCAATTGATCCTATGAAAATTGTCATACTACATTTGGAGTCTTTAAGGTGGTCTAGATCACCCTCAACATCCGATCTTGTGGTTGGAACACCAAATCCGTTCCCGCATGATGGGAAGCTCTGACTTAGAGAGAGTGTACAATTTTTTGTTTTTGGTTAACATAACAGTGTCACATAAAAAGTAAGTATGGTTAACATTACTAAGTGGATGATTAACTTTTTATAGGAATTATAACATGATTTGAGACAAAGTTCATTGATATCACAGATTATAAATTCAAAATGTTATATCAATCTCTCATATATATAGTTTTTTATTAAGCCAATTACTTTTTTTTTTTTTTAACACCTTCTCTTCTCTAAGTTCTTTCCCACGAAAGTCCATGAGCTATGGGCTTGTAATCTATACAATGAAAAGCCCATAAACAAGAGCTTATCATCAGTTGCACAATGCCCAATATTAGGCGAGGAGAGCCCCTCTACAGCTTTTAATAAAAATTTAGCATATCAGACAAAAATATCAAATATAATAAAAATAAAAACACAATTTATTTTATTTAAATCAATCTTATAGGCTTTTTCATTCATTTTAGGGTTAAATATCTAATACTTTCCTAAGGTTTCACAATTTTATTTTTTTCCCTAGGGTTTGATTTTTATTACAGAAGATCCATGTAATTTTGATAAAGGACCAAATTAATCTTCCTATTAGTTGATCGGTAGTTGACTTAACGAAAGTTCATGTGGACGAATGAAAATTTGACTTAGCATAAGTGGCCACCGTCATCCACCTAATTAAATTTTTTTATTTAAAAACAATTCAAAAACAAAAAAAGACAAAAAAATTAGCCACCCCTTTGGACACCAAGGTGGTGGCCACCACCCTCAGCACCTTAGGGGTCACCCCCATCTGGCTAGATGGGGTCACCAAGCCACCCCTTGGTGCCTAAGGGGGTGGGTCCTTGGCTCCATGGGCTCGGGGTTTGGCCATCCCCTTGGCACCTTGAGGGTGGCCTGGGCACCCCCATCTAGCCAGATGGGGGTTGTCGAGCCACCCCCAAGGTGCCAAGGGGGTGGCTACGGCCAATCCCATTTTTCTTTTCTTTTTTTTAAATTTCTTTTTTTGAATTTTTTTTTAAATAAAAAATTTAATTAGGTGGCTATGTCATCACTGATGATGTGTCCACTTGTACCAAGCGTCAAATTTGTATTCTTCAACGTATCAGTCCGTTAAGTAAACTAACGGTTAATTGACATAATAATCAATTTAGTCTTTTATCAAAATTATAGGAAACTCTTGTGATAAAAATTAAACCCTAATTATAAAATAAAAAATTTAAAAAAAAAGTTATGAAACCCCAAAATATATTAGGTATTTACCCTTTATTTTAACCCAACACCAACCATCAACCACATAACCCTTCACCTATTTCTGAGTTCTTAACACTGAAATCTTCTTAACCAACCAAAACGGTAGCTCATGTAATTTTATCAATACGCACTTTGCCAATAAAATAAAAATTATTTAGTATAAAAAATTATATTATTTTTTTATGGTTCAAATTATATTAAATTATTCTGCGAGCCAAATAAGAGTTCATGTCATGATCCATAGATATTAAAATAAACTTTATTTTCGATTTTTTTTATTAATCGTCAAACTAAAATATCTGTGTCGTACGCAACCCAAAAATTCCTTTTACCCACCGACCTCCAAATCCCACACTTGATCATCTTCATCAACCGAAAGAAATCCGAATATGAATCTTCTCGCTCTCGCAGTCGCACCCTTCCTTCTCTTCCTGATCTTGTCTCTCTTTGACCCATCAACCCCATCCCAGGTTTCCCTCTCTGTAACCCCCACCGCTCTCGCAAGATCCGGAGATCCGATACGCATCCAATGGTCCGGCATCGCCTCGCCGTCCGAGCTCGACTGGCTCGGCATCTACTCGCCCCCGGACTCTCCCCACGACCACTTCATCGGCTACATCTTCCTGTCGTCTTCCCCCACGTGGCGTTCCGGGTGGGCTCCAGTTCTCTCCTCTAGTCAACCTCCGATCCAACTACTCCTTCCGGATATTCCACTGGGCCAAGTCTGAGGTCGACCCGAAACGCCACGACAACGATCACAACCCCCTGCCCGGGACGGCCCATCTGCTCGCCGAATCCAAGGGGGTGGGGTTCGCGTCGGGCAGTCGGCCAGAGCAGATCCACCTGGCGTTCACGGACAACGAGGACGAGATGCGGGTGATGTTCGTGACGGGGCGTGGCGATGAGAGGCAGTACGTGAGGTACGGGGAGAGAAAAGATCGGCTTGATGGCGTGGCGGAAGCACGTGTGGGGAGGTACGAGTTGGAGCACATGTGCGAGTCCCCGGCCAATGCGAGCGTAGGGTGGAGAGACCCTGGGTGGATCCATGATGGGGTAATCAGGAAGTTGAAGAAAGGAGTCAGGTATTATTACCAGGTAAATAATTTAGTTGATTATCTCTCTGATTAATCTTAATTAATAAAACATACATACCCATGCGAGAAACATCTTCTGCACACAATGATGTTGGTCTATGACAGGTCGGAAGTGACACTGGAGGATGGAGTGCAATCCACAGCTTTGTGTCGCGGAATGAGGACTCTGATGAAACAATAGCGTTTCTTGTTCGGCGATATGGGAACGGCGACACCATACTCCACGTTTCTCCGTACGCAAGACGAAAGCATAGCGACCATGAAATGGATCCTCCGTGACATTGAAGCACTCGGTGACAAGCCCGCATTTGTCTCACACATCGGGGACATTAGCTATGCAAGAGGATATGCGTGGCTGTGGGATCAATTTTTCGCTCAGATTGAACCTGTTGCGTCCAAAGTAGCATACCATGTGTGCATTGGTAATCATGAGTACGACTGGCCTTCACAGCCATGGAGGCCTGATTGGTCTCAGAGGATTTATGGAACAGATGGGGGTGGTGAATGCGGCGTACCCTACAGCCTGAAGTTCCACATGCCTGGAAATTCTTCAGAGCCAACCGGAGCCCGAGCCCCTCCTACGAGGAACCTTTACTACTCATTTGATATGGGGGCTGTACATTTTGTGTACATATCTACAGAGACCAATTTCCTTCCAGGGAGCAGCCAATATAACTTCATAAAGCATGATTTGGAGTCAGTTGATCGAAAAAAGACTCCTTTTGTGGTTGTCCAAGGCCACCGGCCAATGTACACTACAAGCAATGAATACAGAGATGCCCCATTGAGGGAGAGGATGCTCCAGCACTTGGAACCCTTGTTTGTGAAAAACAAGGTGACCCTTGCATTGTGGGGTCATGTCCATAGATATGAGAGGTTTTGTCCGGTGAATAACTTTACCTGTGGAAGCATGGGGCTGAATGGGGAGAACTGGGAGGCATTTCCCGTCCATATTGTGATTGGGATGGCAGGACAAGACTGGCAACCCATCTGGGAACCTAGAGCTGACCACCCAAATGATCCAATCTTCCACAACCAAACCGCTCGTTGTACCGCGGCGGTGAGTTTGGGTATACTAGATTGGTTGCTACAAAGGAGAAGCTTACGCTTTCTTATGTTGGGAACCATGATGGGGAGGTGCATGATATGGTGGAGATTCTTGCATCCGGACAAGTTCTCAGCGGCGGCGGTGCTGCTGCTGGTGCCATTGATCACGCTGATCATGGTGCTCCGGTTCGTTCCACATTCTCACTTTATGTCAAGGGAGCAAGTGTGTTGCTGCTCGGGGCTTTTGTAGGCTATGTTCTTGGTTTCGTTTCACGTGCCAGGAAAGAGGCTGCCTTGAGAAATAGCTGGACTCCCGTGAAGGCCGATGATGTCTGAGCTCTAGAGACTAGATTGTATTGTAAATCTGTAATATGTCTCCTGTATTTCAATGTGTTCGCAATTAGCCATCGAGGCTAAGCTTATAATTTTGTACGACCTTCAAAAAAAAAAACTCGTATAACTTTTAAGTCTTTGTAAATATGCAATTTTCCATACAAAGGGTTTCGTATAGTTGAAGCCCATATACTTCGTCAGATAATTGCGAAGTTGTATCCAATGTGACGACTTGAATGTGATCTTATGTTATTATATGATCTTATGTTATTATAACCATATTGTGCCTTTTTGGGCAACCATCATATTACTAAGACAAAGTTTTCGAACCCAGTCTATTAAGTATTAAATCAATATTTGTCATTAGAGTACGTGATTCTCAAATTACAATTTTCTTTTTCAGTTTATTATATTTAAAATGCATGAAAATCACATACTCAATGGACAAATATTAGTTTAATAGACTGAATTTGTACCGCTTTCAGGAAAATGTTGTTAGTTTATATTGGAAGTGCATGGTATTATCTACAATGGGCTGTGCCTCACTCAACAGCATCATCAGATCATTCCAGCCCTAACTGATGAATACACTTTTTCGAAATTTTCGGTCGTTAAAACCACATTTTCTCTCTCTCCAAAACAGAAATATCCAAACCCACTTGGTCGTTGGCACAGTAGGAATAGAACCAACCATAATATTTATTCTGCAGATGGGTAGTTGACTGTTTTATTTAATTTAGTTATATGTGATATTGGGGTTTGGCACAGGAAAATACTTGTAAAGGACACAAGCATCTACAAAACCTCAGTTGAATAGGCACACCAACAATATGTACCACGCTAAACGATGAATAGAATTGATTCTTATGGTCTAAGGCAAAAGAAAAAGAACCAAAACCAAGTATAACATTGTGGTAAAGAAAAAATCTCATATTATTGCAGCATGAATGGGGAAGAAAACCAGTTACACCAGTAATGATAGCATCCGATCAAAAGTGGGGAAACAAATATATGGCAATAATAGAAATATAGAAAAGAACAGTATCAGTTTTCACTTCCCAAGCAAATGACGTGCACGTTGATTGGCACCTTTCACTCGAGAGTTCAGTTCATCCACATCATCACCAAGATGATCAAGAGCTTTATTTTGCCTGCAATCACCACATTGAACATTATAAGAGAGAGAGAGAGTATAATTGTATAAAATGCTAAATAAGTGAAAGGAAAGATGATAACAGATAAATTCCTCCAGCAACTTTTCTACACTGCCAAAGAATCTGGTATGGCATGTGATTGTGTGAAGGAAAAAACATAAAGGAATCTATTAATGGTGCCAAGAGAATTGTACTAAGTTCTTGAAATAAGATTAACGAGATTTTCATAGTAACTCCCTGAATTCCAAAGACTTAATATGTTATACCACGGCTTTGTTCATTGCATACTACAGTTCATAATTATTTTTTTCTAATAAGAAAACAGGGAAAACTTCTCAATAAACAGCCTTAGGAACACGGCAGTATGGCTAGCTTTGGTGTTCAGCATTAAATGTTTTTCTAAAAACATTGGCCCCTATTGCTTCACTCAACACAAGCAAAAAATTGTCACTTCTAAAGATAGATTGTCATACCAAAAAAAAAAAGGGAAAGGAAATATGCAATGACTACAAGAAGGAAACATGTAATTTGCACATGATCGGATCAACACTGACCTGTTAATTTCACCTCCCATGTCAACCGCCATATTTTTCAAATCACCCAAGAGATTACTTAGATCTGAAAGCGCATCATCTTGCTTTGCCTTCTCGACCTGGTTTTGGTGAACCCATATCAGTAAATCCAAAAGCAAATGTTGGTACATTCATATATACCTAATCAAGAATCACAAACACTAACCTCAACTTTCTGCAAGGCATTTGTTGGTTCAGGAGGAGGTGTTCGAGAAGCTGACCGTCCTCTGGGTGCAAGAGGAGCAAAACCCAATTTCCCCCTCAGCTCTGAGTGGTTTTCACTTCTTTTGGATGAATTATCTGTTCAGCCAACATAATAAATATAAAACAATCCCAATCACTATGCTCCATGATAATAAGAAGCAAACTAATTTTGTTAGGACTAAAACCTGCAGTAATTACGGGCCCCGAAATTTCCCGAGTCTTCTTTGGCTTCCAAGTCTTAGAGAACATGCCACCAAGGTTATTTAAAAGCTTCTCACCCTGATATTAAGAAGGCATTATAAAAAATATGTGAGCCACTTGAAAATAAAAAATTTGTCAAGGAAAAATAAATACCAGCTACAGGAATGGAATAAGCAAAAGGTTACTAGAAGAAAGAAGAAATTCCAAAGAAAGAGAAACATAATAGGGTGGCGGCAATCCACTTTTAGGTAATGGGTGAGAAATTAATACACTAATTTTGGACAGGAAATTTTAAAAATTGGGTCTTAATGATTATCAGATTGCAATTACAGGTAGCAATGGTCCGAGTGAATTCAGGCAGGTTAACCATCTCCAAAACTGACACCAATTTGTATGTGAACAATATACTGAAATTTCAATTGAAGTTCTAATATGTTTAATCATAACTGAACGGTGTGGTCAGGTAGAATAAGGTTAATTTGGTCTGAAAACCTACCCGTTCCACTATAGTTGCCTTGTGAAACTCAGGTTAAACTATATCAGTTCTAATTTGGCACATATAGATCTTCATGGCCACGTTTTGAAGATACCTAAGCAGCAAAACTGATAGATTGTCTTAATAAAAAGATAAATTTGAGTTATACTGGAGCTTTTTATGGTGTGCCATGTGGAACTCAAATAAGTATTACGATTCTATTGAAAGAAAAAAAGAAAGGCACAGCCCTAGTAAGTGGACCTGAAAGATTATAAAAAACCAACATTATAATTCATATGCATTCCTTACAAAGCTTAAACACTTTAATATGCATACCAACTTCATAGTTAAGCTTCTTTGAATAGTAATTGTATACTGCTGGCTTTCCTACCAAAGAGAATCCAGTGACGTGAAAATTATGACACATTCTACAAAATTCTAGGGATATTTGCACATATTCAACTAGGAGCTCCTGCATAAAGTTATAAACCAGTGTATTCTGGATAATTTTTCATTTTTTCCTATGCAGTTCATCCCTGATTCTATTGCAGAAGCCTAAAATGCGCAAAGATTTTACAAGTGCTGGGCCTCAGATTATAAAAGTTCCAGCACCTTCAAGAAAGCAGAAAAAACCTAGATGAACATGCTAATTGAAATAGCAAAGTCAAAGAGGGGCAGGATGTCAAAAAGGTTCTGTCATATTAATTTGAACATCGCAGTCCATTCCCTAGGTTGCACACTTGCTCATCCATTTCTCATGAGCAAGAATATAAATGAGCTTACCCGACTCAAATCCCTCTCCGTATCAGAAGCCATCATGTGGGTCCTTGTAATTTGCTCACCCTGGTGATGCAACATCTCAAGGGTCCTCGTACCATCCTCTCTGATGTCCTCTGCAATCTTCAGGCAGTTGTTAACCGTCTTTGTTGTCTCCTCAGCCTTGTACATAGCATAATTCTCCAGTTCTTGCACACTCTGGTTCTGTAATCCTCCTGAGTCATGAAAGTCATTCTTGTACCTGTCTCTTCCCACTGCAGAACCAGAGTATGAAGATGACGAAGAAGATGCCTCTCTTCTCCCATCATCACCATCATCAAAAGGGTTGGTATTGAAATTTGGGGTTACCAGCACAGGTTCTGAAGCAGTTCGTCTCGCAGGCTTAAAAGTTTGCTTGGTATCAGATTCAGTATCTGAATCAAAAGGGTTAGAACTAGAAGAAACTGGAAACCCAGGATCCACTGATTTCTGCTTAGAAATCTTATTTGCAGGTGATTTCAAAAATCCAAACATTTTGGCAAGAAATCGAGATTCCTATATATCAACACAAATGATGTTGGGTCCAGAGTCTCTAAACCGAAAAATATCTGTGTGATGATTTGATGCTTGCACCTAAAAACATAAACAATGTCGATTAGTACGAATCGTATGAATCTGTTTGATTATTCATCTGTGGTTAACAATGTCAATGAGTAATAATTGTGTCCTAATAGTTCATTTTTTTTCAATGTTAGGATTGCACATCGTCGAAAAAAAAGGCAAAAGATCTCTAATGGTACACATGACACAGCTTGGTGTGACACCCAGAAAGCGATCGCAAATCTATACTTGAATCATTTTTTTTTCCTGTGATAAGTCAAGTAAACATTTTGCTAATAAAGAGAGAAATCTCGGGTATACAGGACGCATACACAGAATTTCATACATTTTCACTCAAATCATGTCGAAATAAAGAGCGTTAAAACAATAAAACATGAACAGCTATAGAATTTGATCTTTTTAAAGACAAGATCTAGCAACAGAGGAGATACAAAGCAACTTGAATCAATAACTTTTATACTAAACAAATTTTATCAAATTAAAGCCATGGAGCAATCATGAATTACCATATAAGCAAAGATACAGGTTTAGAAATAAAGCCTACGCCAAGACACACATACACACACGGACAAAGCAAAAAAGAAAGGAGTACTGAAAATTACACCTCTGCATCTACAATAACAAACATTCTCTGGGTTTGTCTCCGCAACCACATAGAGCAAGAGCAGATACGTATTACATTGAAGAAAGATCGGGATCCGGGAATAGTATCAAATGAAAGCAAAACTAAGAGCGAATGAGTACCAGATGGGTACCTGAAATTAGTTCACCAGAAAAGAAAAAATCAGGGAAAATCTTGGTCTTGCCGTCTCGTCAAGAAAAGCTTCATACACGAACCAACGCCTTTATGGGTCTGTATATGAAAACCAATAGGACGGACCCGAGAATAGAAATCGTCAATGGGAGAGAAAAAAATTCTCAAAGACAACTCTCTCTCTCTCTCTGTGTCTGCCTCTCGCTCCCTCTCTTACACACTCTCTTTTTGTGTGAGAAAAAAAAAATAAAAAAATCAAACAGATGGGAATGGAAGGCGCCGCGGAAAAGCAGATAACTGTACGGCTCGGCTCCTCTCAAAGTCCACCTTTGAATTTTCTTGGACAAATTTTAGGACCGTTGGAATGCCCTATAATGAGGCACACATGCCTGACACATTAATCGAGAACAAATTCGACACGCTTACATTGGTTTCACACGTAGGTCCGAGAGAGCCCAACGGTCCAATTTGAGTTTCCACGATATACGGTTGGGGATATGGGCTGGCCAAACCTAATTTGAGCCTTGATCCATTTTATGGCCCGTTAATGAGCTCCCATCCTACAGGACAGGCTTAGATTGGGCTCGCATGAAGGTCCAAGTGAACCCAACAGTAAAAGGTTGTGTACTTGTGTTTGTAACACACTAATTTTTTTTTTTTTTTTAACAATTATTAAAGCACTAAGTAGTTAGTTAATAAATTAACATATTACTAGTTAATTAATATATACTAATTAGGTATAGTTAACTATAGTTATTAAACGAACAGGATTCGAGTCGAATTTAAATGAATGGATTGTGGAGCAAACTTGTTCATTTACAACGCAAGTTGGTTGTATCTCTCACTGGGCTTCTACATAAGGAGTATAGTAAATGGGCTGGCTAGCTTCATGCTATGGTAAAGGCTATAAATTTAACTTTGCAAGATGAAACTAAAAGCCTTCATGGGCCAGGGCCATTTCGCTAGTTGCAGTTGGGCTATTTCTGAAGGCCCATTTTCCCAGGAATTGTGTCCAATATTCCCCTTGTACGAACGTAGTGACTTGAATAGTCTCCGGAACAGTAAGAAACAATAATGCAAGGTGTGAAAGCAAGAATATGCCTGCAATCAAGCACTCTTTTAAAGGAAATCAACTTTTGAACTAAACCCCAACCCCAGGTCCCCAACCACGTTAATTTTAATATTATTTAGTAGGGTAGGGTCCCCTGAAATCTGAACCTAGTTAAAGGCAATTGATCGAACCCCTCCTTGTTTTCCCTCGGAAGCAAGCTCAGTAAATCTCTCATTCATTCTTTTTAAAGTGTCAATTTGCCGTGAGACTGAGCTAAAGCTAGATAGCTACAAATCAATGCTAGCTAAGAGTCCTTTTCCTCTTTTAACTAGATGCTTTAATTTGTTTGTAAAAGTGATCGATTCTGTTGATCCCTTTAAAATCCCGGAAAATGTGAAGTGGATTGAAACTGGCCGGCCTAACATGCTTAGAAAATATACTTTGTAAAATGCCTTGGAATATGATTCTCTTTTCTTTTTTTTTTCTTTTTTTTTTCCTCCAGAAGTGCTTTCAAAGCTTAATATATATATAGAGAGAGAGAGAGATCTTTCTCAATGTCACATTGACGCTAATAACTCACCTATCACCTAGAGCCCTAGACTCCCTAGACCCCAAGTTCGGCAGAGCAACAGACACAACTTTAAAGCAGATAAAAAGTGAGATTAGACCCACTTTAATAATTTGCTTATTTCTTGTTCTCTCTCTCTCTCTCTCTCAATCTCTTTCTCTTAAGACATAATACTTTTTTATTTTCCTGGAAACACAGACACACTTAATCACCTAGCTACTAGTACCATGTAGTGTGTATATGTAGGCATGGGTCGAAGTATGGTCCATTTCCACTACAGCCAAGATGCCCAAAAAGTAAAACCAAGCAACAAGTGTGATAGTGAAAGGAGAGAATCCACCTCATGCACCGGCAGGACAACAATCCAACATCGCTTTTCCTCTACATTACTTTGCCCTAGTGCCTTAAACGCGCATTATTGTTCCCTCTTCCTCATCTCCCTTGTTTCTTCGAGGTTGCGTTAGAATTTAAACCCAGTCCAATCCGGACGTATATGATATATTAATGATGATCTT
The DNA here is from genome assembly GCA_013348765.1 of Carpinus viminea. NCBI lineage: Eukaryota > Viridiplantae > Streptophyta > Magnoliopsida > Fagales > Betulaceae > Carpinus > Carpinus viminea. Next base: position 6,222,742 of record CP054671.1, read on the forward strand.
CACTGAGAGAATAAGTATTTGAAAGTATATGTAGCGCAGGCCCTAGCTACCATTGTATTGCATGCACAATGCACGTCACATGCTTGAAACATGGCATGAACGAGCTAGATAGCTGAGAGTATGATGATCACAGAGGTGCTGAAGCCTGAAGCAGAGGAACCCGTTGGATATATAAAAAAAAGCCAAAAAGGGTTCAAGATAGCGCTGTAGGGTTCACGGTTTACCATCATGAAGCACCGCGTCAAACTGTCCTCTCATTGAAGAATCTTTAAAATGAACAAATGTTTTGAAGGAGATCGAGGACTACAGGCTTGTGATGGGATGGAACTGCGTAATCACACAGCTATTCAAACAAAAAAGGCGCAAATCCCTTTTTCAATCAAGTGCCACTTGCCAATAAGCTAGAGCTTATCCCGTGCCTAAAATGTCCATTCAACTTTTGACAGGTGGCCCATGTCTAATCTTTTAGTTTAGCATTATCATAAACCCACCTCCCTAATTAATTTGATTCGATATTTATCTAAACCCAAGCATTTGGTGGGAAATACCTACAAAGCAGGGAGTCGGTAGAAGGACGGTGGAGTTTCTTAAGTCAATTTGAATATTTTAGACAAAAATAGCCCAAAAGAAAAGAGTAGAGAGGGAAAAAATAAATGTAGATGTAACTTAGAATGAGGATTGAGGACCATTCCCTTCGTATTATACGGCCGCGCCAATATTCCTCCTTTCATAGCATTTTATGTGTCATACAAGTAAATGGAATCTAGTGTACTGCGTCTATGTGCGATACAATAAATTCATGCTCTAGACGTGTGATGGACTAAAATCATAGGCTTAGTTACTTGTTTGACTAGGCTTAATGGGCCCTTTGATAACTGGGTACTCCATCTTATAATTGTTTTTCTAGTTTGTTTGTTTGTTTTTCTTGTAATTCTTTCTCACTTATTGGGAAAAAAAAAATCAAACAAAGGGTAGTAAGGTAAAACCCATAGTAATTTTTGCAAAAAAAGCATTATATATATATATATATATATATACATATGATGTTATGGCCGGTGTTAATGTGAATAGTTGAGATTCTAGGAATTAATCAAAACTCGGTGCAAAAATTTTAGAATAGAATCCTCTTCAGTTTAAATAATATTAAATTAATTATATTAGAATGATATTTTTGTTTTTTTATTATTTAAGTGGACTAAAATATCCTTATAATATAATCAATTGGATATTATCACTTTCACCGAGAGCTAGCTTCTCAAAATTAAGTGCAAAATTAATGATTTTACATGTCACTTTCACCGAGGGCTTCTCAAAGGGAACACAAAATGGTTGTTCAAGAATCATGGCCTTGACTCCACTATAACTGTAATGATGATATTTCCTCAATAACAGAAAATTTTATGATGGTTTCATCAAGGTTCAATGCTTCTGCTTAGTACTAGTACTGTATAATATATACCCTCTGGCCCACTTTTGCTTCATCGTATTACTGTCGTCGTCTCTGTCAGTTAGACGATCTCAGCCGTTGGTCATGATGATAACTAATTTATAATAATAATAATAATAATAACTATTATTATTATTTGTGAAATTGTCGGCATATGAAACAGTCCAGGTGAATGCATATACACATACGCAAATTGCAAAGCATCAATAATAGGGTAAAAGTTGTGGTGCCTATCGTTTCTTAAAAGCGAAGGCAAACCATATATATATAAAGGAAAACTCGAGGCAATTGGGCTGCTTCTTTATACGAAAATTGTTTCAGCTCTGATACGACAGTTTATTTTAAATCAATGGTTTGGATATATGTAGGCGATCGATTTGGTAATATTTACCTTAATGTAAGGGTGAGTATTAGAGTGGCTAGCTAGACCGTTCTCTTTGACTATAGGGTTGGTTTAACCACTTTTATAATATAGTTTGAAGGCAACCGAATCACTCTTATAACAAAAAAAAAGGGGGGGGAGGGAAACTATCTCTAACCCTCATGAACTACCGAGTATCGGTTATTTGCCCTCATGAACTTCTAAGTGTAATATTGATCTCAACTCATTTAATTCTATAGCCTCTTCGTTAGTCAACTCTATTGAAACTCACAGTCAACGTTATTGTTTACGTTATTGTTCACATGTTCACATTATGTTCACCAATTAGGTAGTTGACTGTGAGTTTCAACGGATTTGACTTATAAAAGAGGGCTATTAGCTAGGATTAGGTAGTTTGAGAGGGTTAGGTATTGCACTTGGAAGTTCATGGAGGCAAATGACCGATACCCGATAGTTAATGGGGGATAGAGGTAGTTTCCAAAAAATAAAAAGGTGTTGACCACACTAAAAATTTGACCTAAGGGGTAGCTCGGCCATAACACCTACCTATTACACGTGCCACTTTTTCAGCTACACCCGTCGGCTCGACGACACAAACTTACACCCGGGCCGGCCTCACCTGTAGATAATATAGGGAGGCTGAGTCCAAGAGAAGATTTGTCCCAAAAGCCTTGACCATGCTCCTTCGATCTAATGAGCTTGAACATGCGATAGATGGTCATGAATGAGATGGATTTCCCCTGGTTTGATCTAAATTATTGATTTGGAATGTATGTGGACCACTTGCGCGGCGTAACATGCATGCATGGGGCGGCTGGCTAGCACGGTCCATCAGCTGGTCCATGCTTGATGCTTGGAGTTGGATAGGCATAGCAATAATGTAACGTGGAAATAATGTGAGAATATTAATTTGTGATTTGGTCATTCATTCATTATTTCTTGTTAAAATTATTGGGAAATTTACCATAACGTACACTTGTAGCTAGAAACGGTAAATGTTAATTTTACATGCATGCTACTTTACAAAATTAAATTATTTACTATTTCTCAATCAACAAAATTATATATAAATATATTTAATTACATGAATATATGGCTTTGCCTTTGCCTGTTTAGAAAAATCACCATTAACAAATCCATGTCCTTGTCAGCATGCTTACGTACGTATCATGGTTGTTGTCAACTAGCTTGTCATTTTTAATCTTCTTCTTTTTTACGTACCTTTTCATTTTCACGAAACCTACAGTCCACAGTCTACAGAAATTACAAAACCTCTTAAATTAAAGCGAGGTCGTTTGGTAAACGGTAATTATCGAATTATATCGTGGTCCAACAATTCTGAATTGATCAATGCATGATTACATCTGTAATAATAATAATATTTTTTTTTCTTCCTGAAAAGCTTATTAAATATAAACAAATAATAACTAGTTAGATATATATATGTTGCTTAGAAGCAGATTAAAATAGCCAACTCCTAGATGGCTTGACTGGTTGAGTAAATGGGTGGTCTTGTGGCCCCAATATTGTAGCCAATATATTTACAAGTTGTTTTCAATTTTTAAAATGATGAACAAAAATGGTGACCATGACTAAGGCTGCTGAGATATGATAATACTTCTTAAAAGTAATAAATGGCCGTATAATATAACTGTCGGCCAAAACAATGGATGCTGAGGTCCACACTGTACGCTGAGGATGAAACCGCAACCAATTCGAATTGACTAATCAAACTTTAGGGGCTAACGTACGCCTCATTTGGATCTCTTAACGCACCAATTTTGCTTACCAAAGATGACGTGCGCTAACCATTTGACACTATAATATTTAACCAAATCCCCGCAATTTTATTTATTTATAATTTTGTGCCAACTTTCGTGATTTTTTTTTAAAAAAAAATTTCTTTAAATCAGCTAAATGTTGCATTAACTCAATTTCGTGTAATTAATTAATTTGGATCGGGTCGGGTCAGTGGGTTTAATTTGCATGCTTTTGTGATGATCATTTGAACAATCGGAAAATTAACCTTTTGGGTCAACCAGTTGCGACTACTTTTCCAGGGGTGAGGTGAAGGAGCTTGTTGTTGTGTGTTATGTCAAAATGTGAACTTTCACCAATTTAAACACAATGCATGTACATGCACCCACAATTACTTTTCAGTTTGAAGAACATCATGGCTTACTGAAAAGATAAATACTATATATACCTGCACTCATTTTATATATATCTCCTAACCTTTTTTCATGGCCCCAACCGAAGAGATGCATCAGAGGTGGTTGTCTCCACCCCCAATGTGCCATTGATGGCTGAGACAAACCCACATGGTTTGAGGCTAGTCGTGGTCACCCCACCGTGCCATGCAATTTGGTGGTTGTGACCACTAGATGACTCGGATCCGAGGGGTGCGGGCCTTGCGGCTACTTCATATATGACCAATCTAATGGAACATCTACCATTTTCAGGAGAGAGTTATAAAATGATTATAATATGGTTACGAATGTAGCATAACTCATAAAAAAAGAATGGATCCCATAAATTGTATATACAAAACCTATAATTTATGGGAGAGAAAAAAAATACTATTAATAAAAATCTTTAGCAATATAGTTGGACATAATAATGGTACGCTTATAATCATTTTACAACTCTTGGCCATGTTAGAGATACAAATTTGCACCACTCTCCTTCTAGTCGATGCCACTCCCAACTATCACGCACGCACGGCCGAACCACCGAATCAATCAAATCTAGTGACCGCATGCATGCAACCACCAAATCTGAGGCTGCAGCCACCAAATGGCACCCCATGGGAGCTGCCGTGATGATCCGTTGAAAAAAAAATTAAAAAAAAAAAAATTATAGCTAACAGGAAAATGACACATCACACTGCCACGTTAGGATGTTATAAACTCAAAATAGATTTGAAGTTTTTATGATGAGATCTGTTTTTATGAGACATGTGAGACAATAGTGTTGCTAATGCAAATCAATGTTATTCATTATTCAGGAAAGTGGGATGTATATGCTCCACATCCCACAGGTAGACGATTCAAAAGATTTCGATCACAGCTTGCATGCGCTACTTTAACCGTCCGATCACTCATCATATTGCCCCACCCCTGTAAATGCTTCATATCTAAAGGATCTCGTGAAATGACATACCGGGCCGTCTTCTAAATATATAACACACGTGTTCAAACTGTATCTCATCGCTAGGACCCCCCCAAGCTTTTCTCTAAAATCGGTGAGTTAAAAATTACTTTACGATGCAACACGACACAGCGAATCATTTCCTTCTTCTTCTCCTTATTTTTCTTTTTGTTTTTAAAAATAAAAAGGTGATACTTTTTCTTTTCTTTATTACTCCCTATAGAAAAAGAAATCTTCATGAAGTTCGGTCGAAAATGACATGCTTGCTTAAGAATCAAGTTTACTTTTAAATAAAGAGATTCGGATCACTCGATCCCCCACCCACACACACACACACGCACTCTCTCTTCTTAGCCTTTTTAAATTTTTTTTAATAAAAAAAAAAAAACCTATGAAGAAATTCCTGTGTTTCCGCACCCAGTCGGCAGTCAATTTGTCCCCAACTTCTAATTTTCTCTAAATAAAAAAAAAAAAAAAAAAAAAACCTGTAAAAAAAAAAATCGAAAGGATTTCTAAGTAGTACTCAGCATTAATTTCGACAACTACGTATCAAACATGTACATCAATGTTCTTCTTATAAAAAACATGCGTATTGAAAAAAAAATTTTTGATAATTTTATGTGATAACCATATTAATTATATCAAAAACGCTAGCTAGATAGGTGCAAAAACGCAAAAAAAATTCTTCTTCTTCTTATTATTTTCTTCTTGACTAGCGGAATTTATAATATATAGTCTCTATCAACGCATAAACTATCAAAGAATCTGTGAAAATGACAGAAGGTGGGATTTACAAGAGGTTTGGCTCTGTGAAAATGGATCCATTGGTTTTACATTTCCCGGCATATGTAAATAAACGCCGATGATTTTTATATTTTTATTTTTTTGTAGTGATTTGACCATGTCACCAACAATTTCAAAGAAGAAATCCTAAAAAACCTATAGACAAGGAAATGGGCAAAAGGGCATATAAATATATATATTTCTCTTTTAAAGAGAGAGAGGGGGGGGTGGTGTTCGGAAAGTTCTTGGACAAGGGAGATGGCGAGCAATAGGCAAACGAAGGTGGTTGGGTACCTCTGTACGTGGGAGTGGGGGTTACCATAGGAAAAGTCAAAACATCATAAGCTAGGGATCGAGATGACAAGTGAGAGGTGGAGGAGCTGGCAGTCCGTACTGGCAGCTATCCTCCTGTATGAGGGTGGATGGCGTTACGTTCCAAGGAGAGAGGTAGTAGATCGAAAGGAGTCGGACCGACAAGTTCCAAAAAATAGCTTTTATGCCTAAATTTGCGAGTAAATGGCTTATGCCCATAATATCCTAATTAACCTTACTTGTTTTTCTTGTTTTTTTGAGAGTACAAAACACTGAAAACAATAATAATAAATATTATATATTTTGAAAAGCATTTGACACCCAAACCAATAAACGTACGTAACATGGAAAGAAAAATAATTGAATGACCTCCTGAATTAAACCGCTACCACCATGCCATCCGAAGATGAACAAGTAGTCCCAACATCCTTCCCTAAGGCTAGCTAGAGTGAATTGGACCACATTGGTGGTGCCAAGCTAACCGATGGCCTATTGATGCACACGTTTTTGGGCATGCATTAAATAAAAGCACTAAATCACCAACCACCCTTTCAGATGCATATAATATTAATATATGATACTCAAAAATTCTAGCTAACATTTTTGCAAAATTTGAATCATTTAAGAAAACAATTAATTACCAGGATTTTTTGAGAACTCTATTATAAACTTACTTAATTATTTGATAAATTCAGAAGATACTAATCAAATTATTTAAAACAAGTACCTTTCCCTATATGTTTGGGGTAACTTGTAACTTCATTTTAGACCCGTGTATTATCACACGATTTAACAAGCCTCTGAACTTAAAATCTCTCAATTTGAACCCTTAAACTTTCAATAGTAGTCAATTTAAACCCGTTTGTCAAATTTTAAACATTAAAAGTGAGACAATAATGTTTATACTCCTGATTTTTTTATAAAATTTTAAATTTACCCTTAATTCCAAATTTTTTTTTTTTTTTTAAAAAAGGAAAATCTTTGATATTTTGGTATTTTTAGGTACTGTCATTAGAAGTTACAGCTAAATCTGACGAATGGGTTCAATTTGACAGTAATTGCAAGTTAAGAGTTCAAATTAAGAGGTTGTGAAGTTGTCAAATCACGTGATAATTCAGGGGTCTAAAGTAAAGTTATCCCTATGTGTTTTGTGATTATATGTTAACTAACATGTTGTTTGGTAGTGAATTTGCTTAAACGATTCAAAAAGAGATAAAATTTTCAAATAGAAATTATGCACTCCAGTTATGGTTAGTAATTTTCGACACAATTGGTCTCTAAATTCAACACAATCTAATACAAAAATAATTAATTATGTTTGAAGATTATAATTTATTTAATTAAATACGTTAAATTATAATTGATAGTATATACCTCAATCCAAAAATGAATATAAGATAATGAATATAGGATTAATTATTTGTCATCTCAAAGTGGTTTTCTTTGTCTCTGCATTTAAGAGTTGAACATTTTTTTGAGTGAATTCAAATGCACGAATACAATAAGTTCGTTTGTTATCACATCAGTTGTTGCATTGGTGGGCCAAAGCCTACAAATCAATTCATTGAAAAGATCCACTCATTACTCACAAATTAATATCATTTATATTAACTTAATAAAATAATAAAAAAAGGTATTATTATTCCAACCACTTGTGTAGGCCTAAGCAGATTTTTCTTTTGTTTTTGTTTTTGTTTTTTCTTTCCTGTGGGCATATATATCTATTGTTAAGTAATAGGTCGATCACAGTTTAGAAGCGACTGGTCCAATCAAAATTAAGATGGCTATCTTTGATCGAATTTCCTAATTAATTTAAAATAAGCTAGATTCTTCGTGAAATAGAATTGGGACCAATCAATGAAATAGGCTTCTATTAATTTATGTCTATTAAATTAAAATTCTTTTTTTTAATTAGGAACTAATTTTGTTTATTTTTTATTAATATTTTGAAGATCCACATGCCACATCATGAATCTAAATTATTAGAGGGTAATTTGTAATTAGCCAATGCTGCAATGAATTACTAAGGACACAGATTCGGTCCAGCCATTTACAACAAGTTCCACTGATTTGCCCTAGCCAGCTAGGACGTGCAATGTACGTTCACTAGTTTTTAAATAAGGAATTCCAAAGAAAAAAAGGAATTCCTTTGATTAAAGTCATCATTATTCATTAGGGCATGGGAATAAGTTTAGAATTGGCTTCATTACTATAACCCTGTTAATATTATCTGTATACATACAACAACTCCCGAATAGGAGTGGGCATAATCCTATCTAATTCGGTACTCCCCGATCCATGGATAGGTGGCCACCTTGCCCTGCCCCAGAAGGAACGAATCCAATATGTTTTTACGTACTGATGCTCAGTTGTAACTTGAAGTAACCAAAAATAAAAATAAAAACTTGGAGTAACCGTATCACAACAGGGTGGATTGCAGAATATAAAAATTTATAATGCAAAATAATAAAATAGAATAATAAGATAGAGATGAAACAGAGATATTCGTGGTTTAGTTTATGACCTACATCCATAAGATCAAACCTTAAGGCTGCATTAAGCTCTTATTTATCTGAGTAATATTTACAATATAACATGCTCCTATAGGAGAATTATGTTGAATATAAATAGACTTCTACTCTAACCTTATTCTCGTAACCAAACAGCTCTAATATAACAACTAAACAAGAATATCGTATTCCTAAACTAGAATAGGAATAACATTGCACTTAAGTGACGATAACTTACACCTGTAGCCAAACATACTCCTTCTTCAATTTCACAAGACCACTTTGGTGTTAGCTGAAAAGCTCCCCTACAAACTGATGGTAGAAACTACTGTCAGTTTGATAAACAAAACAAATAATTGATCGTTTGTCGGTTGAATATTGACATAAACCAACAGGGGCGGTCGGATCACGCCATAAAAACACCAAGGGGCGGTCGGATCTTGCCATAAAACACCATTGGGTAGCTGGATCTCTTTGCAAATTATCACGGGACATTCAGATCTCGTCGCAAATACAAAGGGCCGATCAAATCTCGCCGCAAAACCACTAATGGATGGTCAGATTCTACTGCAAACTACCTAAAAACAGAAAAATACTAGATATATGATTTTGAATTTTTGAATTTTTTTTTAGTTGGGTTGGAGATGAAGGTGAGAGAGAGAAAAAATGGGATGACTAAGAGAGACAGTGGGCAAGGTGTTTAAAGAAATCACTTAGAGGGACAACAGAAAAGGAACAAGAACTACATTAGTCGATTTAAGTTCTAATATCATGTAAGAATTCATAATGTAAATAATAAAGCAGAATAATAAGATAGAGATGACACAGAGATATACGTGCTTCGGTCTATAACCTATATCCACAATATCAAGTCTTAAGGCTGTATTAAGCTCTTATTTCTCTGAGTAATATTTACGATATAACACATAATAGGTTTTTTTTTCACTTGCAAAACCACCCCACCCCGCATACACCATAAGATAGAAAAAGGTTGAAGCCTCAATCCTAATTGCGCCATTAGGTTGGGGTGTTCATACAGTTTTTACCAACCACTTTGTAATCGCTATCCGCTAACCACTTTAAAAAGCGGTTAGTAAAAATTGCTAACCGCTTTATTTATATATAATAAATATATTTATTATATTATATTATACTATGTATATATATTTATTTATTATTATATATATAATATTATATTAACTTTTTATAATATAACTTCTATATATTTAATATTCGTTTCATTCTAATCCTAAACCTAGTTTATACAAATTTTCAAATTATTCAATATTCGACATACCAATGTGGTATATCGCAACCTATATGCTTGTTAAATACTACATATTTTGATGCCAAAAAAGCACAGAAGGGAAAAATAAGCTTAAAATTGAAAATTGGACCCCCAAAAAAAAAAACAAAAGTGGAAAGAAACATTTAAAGTGAGCACAGAAAAAGTCTAATTTTCAAATTCAGCCCAAAAAGAAACCCCCAACAAAGCCCAAAAAAGCGGTTTATAAAAAAACGATTATCCTAATGTGGTTAGTTAAGCGGTTTTAATCATTAATTAGCTAATCATTAATCGCAATCAGATGATCACTCCTACCGTCAGTGACTCAATGTAGTTTGCAGAGCCTCATAGTGAAACCCTAAACCTAAACTCCTAAACATTATGAGCTCATTATGTTCTCTCACTCCAACACAAATGGCGCACGGATCTTGCGATTCATGTGATGGATTTTCCAAACTTTCCACATTCCGCCATCCAAAACATTTGCATAGAACTCTATGTTCCATGAACAAATAATATAAATAAAAATACCCAAGATCAAAATAATCAAGAAATTTTTTTGGGCAAGCAAAATATAGTGAAAAGAAAAAGGAAAAGCAATTAAAGAAAGAAGAAAAAAACACCTAATGGTGGCTCGGCCACTCCCAAACACCAGCTAGGGTAGTTTTCAAACAACCCCCTCTTTTTTCAATTTTGTTTTTTAAATTTTTATAAAAAAATTATTAGAGTATATATTTTTGTCTTATTAAATAAAAATTAAGGTCCTTTTTTTTTTTTTTCCTTTCCCTTTTGCTTGCCTTGGGGACCGGGTGGGAAGAGAAGACATTAATATTTTTTGGTAGTTTATGGGGACATCGACATAATTGATGGTTTTGAGAGGATATTGACAATAAAGTCATAGTTTAAAGCGATATATGTACTTTTTCCTAAAATATATTAAAGAAGAAAAAAAAATACAAAGTATAGAAGTACACTCCAAGCAAAATACCACTAAAAACACCCAAGTTGGATGGAGATTTGAACAATAGCCTTCAAACTTAAATAATTAAATGTATAGACCCCAATATTTTTGCAACTACAAGTTTCCTGAGATCATGCAAGAACCCAGGATCTAAAGTCTAAGCCCACCTATTTAGGTTCTGGCGTTCTCAAACTCAAATTATTAAATTCTAAAAACAAGATATTTTCCTTGTTAAATAAAAAATAACAATTTTTTAAAAGAAAAATATAAAAAAAACCTATACTTTCTCTGTCTCAGAATAGATATATAATGTTCTTTCTCTTAAACTATATATATTTTTTCACTTTTTTTTTTTCTTAAAAAACAAATAATGTTATTATCAAAAGTTGTACAGCCTCTAATATAAAATAAATGAAATTTAAGAAGATTACTATATTTACATGACGCAGGACATCATAATAGAAAGGTTATTCCTTTAAATTCCAATTTCAAATGAAGACAATCTTAATGGCGTTGGAAAGCTTGTTCAAATGACTACAAATTTATATTTCATGAACATGTTCTAACTTAATGTTTACTAATTCAAAACAAGCATTAGTTAAAAGATAGTCGATACCGGCCCAGTCGAACGAGCGCTGCATCTTACAACTACCCAAACGAGGACTTCATTGCAAAGTTCTGTTTGAAAAAAAAAAAAGAAATTTCAATTGAACGCGAGTGGGCAATTTCATTTTATTTTACTTTTTATATTATAAACATTTAAAAAAATATATATATATATAAACTCACTTAGGCCAGCATTAGCCTCGTTTTTTAGTGTGTTAATTTTTTAACCCAGTACTACACCATGCTCTTTTTTTTTTTTTTTGACATCCCGGCCACTACACCATGCTGCATCATTATACTTCATTATTAATATATAATCGTGTACGTCATTTTACAGAATTTGTCATCTAGTATAAAACCTATAGAATATTATAATTGAATTGATATTTTATTGATCCTAACATCAAAATCATATTAAAATATTAAAAATATTAATCTTATTTGATATTTTGGTTTCATATTAATCATATGTAGATCGATATATAGGTAATCCACTTAAATGATTAATAGATTTAATAGTTCAATTCACAAGTAATTGTTTGGTTTGCATCGATCCCATTATTCTTTTGGATGATTTGGTTGAATTTGTTTAATGAAATTTTATTAACTAGCGAAACAAAAAACAAAACATCTCAACTGTATATATTTTATTAATATTGTTCCAATTAAGTAAAACTAGCTGATAGCTGGAAATGTATTATCAATCATTTAGGAAAGATTGTTTAGGATGGAGGATCTGGATTGATCTCAACTTTTTTTGTTTTCTTCTTTGGGTAATAAAGCAGAATAAATTAATTGAGCTAAAATGGCAGTTGTCCTCATCAAAGCTGGTATAAGATATTGAGATGAATATGATGATGATCAAAAACAGAGGCTAGGAATCATTCATGATTATAGATAGCAATAGTAGTAAGTAGTTGATTCGTTCGGTGGAGTAAAATAAGGCATCGGATTGTAAATTTTTTAAAAGCTAGCCCCAGCAAAGAGAATCCATTACATGAGATGAGGGTACAGAGAAGCATGGTGTGCCCTCTTGTCGGAAAGTCTCTCTCAGTCATTTATTCATGCGCGTGGGGCCTCCCCCCACCTCCATGCTTAAATATCAGCCTCCCGTACTATATTAGAGGTTGACGGCGATTTTTCTAACTTATCTCCTTTCTATTCGCCTCTCTCTTATTCCTTTTCCACTATCCTCTCTCTCTCTCCCTCTCTCGCTCTCTCTCTCAAACTGTGCAATGACGAGACAAAGCTTTCAAGCCCTTCTAAAAGTTCAAAAACTACGCGTCCTTTCCTACTCGCAACGAACGCCAAAACCCTAGCTTCCCTTTCTCTATCCCGCTCTCTCGTTTTTCATCGGAATTCAGCTAGATTCCCGCAGGGAATCTGAATTCCGAGCACTCCGCCACAGATCCTAGTCGCAATTATGGACGACGGGGACAAATCCGATCCAGGAACCGAGTTCACAAGCGACTCGAGCTGGCCGCTCGGGCCCGACTCCGACAACGTCTACTTCTTCTCCAACGACAGAGAGAGCAGCATACTAAGCGAGTTCGGGTGGAATCTACAGCCGGAGGATCCGAACCGGATCGGCTTCGACGATGCCTCCGATTTGGCGGGAAGCTTCGGTCTGCCGGACAACAACACTAGCAACAGCAACAGCGCCTTGCAGGGCTCCGACCCGGCGGGTCCGGCCGGGTCGGATAGCAAGGCCGGCGACGCTACGACTTCGAATAATCCGTCGGTGTCGTCGAGCCCCAGCGAAGATCCGCCGGAGAGGTCCACGGGCTCCGGCGGAAAACCGCCCGAGATACCGTGAGTGGGTTCCGTTTGAATACATATATATATATATGCATATATACGCAGCATGTGACTGACTAAAATCCGTACTTTCCTCTCTTTTTCATGGCCCAATGTCACTCTTTGAGTGCAGAATAATAGGAAACTAGTCGGATTCGGTATCCGATTGCTGTGGTTTTTCCGGTTCGACTTTTAAAGGGAGAGAGTGCAAGTCCGTGTCCGTACGTCTTTGATACCACCAACTTGTTCATGCAAGTTGGGGGGGTGGGGGGGATGAGGTAGTTTCGTAATTTCGCATAAAAACATGGGGTCTTCCAAAGGGAATTCGAGTAAAATCAAGGGGCTTTTTTCTATTATAAATCCGAGCCCTCGAGCATAACCGCCGTTATTGCGGCGGGAATGGCGTGCCTTCACTTTTTCCCTTTTTTTTCTAGCTTTTGGGGAATAACTTTGTGCCCTATTTTTTGCTGAAAAATCACGTAAAAATACAATGAAAAAAGAAAAAAAAAAGTGAGAATATAGCGCCAAACAGTATAAGATACTAAAATTTTCGAGGCCCTTTTTCAGTTATATATGTACGCATTACTTTTGTGCTAGCTCTTAGATTCTAATCACTTTGCTTTACATAAAGAATCAAGGATAATCTTGTGGAGTTTGTTTTATGTTCTTCATTAATTCAATGCCTTTGAATGTGAGTGAGTGCATTAGCATTTGGCATCGTTAATGTAACTAACATATGATATTTGTCTGTAAGTTGCATGACATGATGCTTCTCTAGAAAGGTGTTAGGTTGTTGTTTCTAATTAGGTGGGTTTCTTCTTTATAGTATGGTCCATATATATATCTATAGGTTAGTTGCACCACTTGGCTATATATATGTATAATCTACTTTTTTAGCTACCAAGTATAGATTGTTCAATCTTAATTATAGCTTGACCTAATTATTTTTTGTTGGATTAATGCTACAATTAATTAAGCTTGAACATTTCTTACCACACACACACACACACATATATATATTCTAATTTCTATTCTGTTTTCTCTAGCATTATAAAAAGTTTTCATTGCTAATTAAACACATGGTAGTTTTTGCCCACAAAATTTGGCATCAGGTTTCTTTTTTTTGGAGACCTAACAATTTGACAATTCTTCAAACGCTACCTACCAATGATTTTAGCTACCTTGTACGAAGTTACATTAGTTTTAAATGCAATGTGAAAGCACCAAGGAGTATTTAGATTATTTGCATTTGTCATTCATTTCAATGTTGTCTTGTTATATATAAATGCTGAACATCTGAAGCAATTCACGTACAGTACTCTCTTGCATCTTCACATTTTCTTAATTTCTTGCTTTTGAAAGATATATACAAACGTCAGTTGAAAACAGTTCACAAACATTTGGATAATTTCATCACGTTCATTTAGATAGAGACAGTTTTTTTTTTCGTTTCCTGACTAGCATGGCTTCACTTATTTACATTTAAAATAAAAATAAAAATTAGGGTATCTTCTTTTTGTTTGTTAATTGTACGTAGGTGAAATATTTTGTAGGAATAAAGTTAGAAAGAAGGGGCAAAAGCGAATCCGGCAGCCACGTTTTGCGTTTATGACGAAGAGTGAGGTTGATCATCTTGAAGATGGCTACCGATGGCGCAAATATGGACAGAAGGCCGTCAAAAATAGTCCATTTCCTAGGTCTGTAGATACTTCCCTTCACTTAATCAGAGAAAATACAGATGTTTGGCTTTAATTATCTTATGGACTGATTTATATAAAGTCGAATTACTTTAAATTTTGCCATTTACATGTTTTCCTTTTCTCCTATATATAAATCATCACCAGTTCTGACGTGCTCTCTGTTTATTCTAGTTGAGTCAGCCTGTCATGTCGTTTTCATATCATGCCTAGATTATGAAGCCCCTGAAGTTATACATATATATATCTTCTCAAAAATTCTTCTACATTCAACTCATTTTGACGGAATTTATGCACAGAATTATAATTTCTAAAATATGAATTTAGTAATATATATATAGTACTGATACTTTTTGTGTAATCATGATTTGTCTTGATTCTCAATTATTGAGAGGAAGTTTAGCCTTACACATGAGAGTATCAAAATATTGATACAATTATTAAATTCATCATTTCTTGTCAATATAAAATTTTGAAAAAAACTGATACTTTATGAATTTAAGGGTATATATATATATATATATATATATATATATAGTATTATATTTCGTGGCTTTTTGGATCCCCCAACGCCCTATCCCTTCCCTCCACCCAAAGATAGATAAAGAGAGCAATAATTAAAATTAAGCAATATTATAGTAGATATTTAATTTCTATGTATGTGGCAGGAGTTACTACCGCTGCACAAATAGCAGATGCACCGTTAAGAAAAGGGTGGAGCGGTCGTCCGATGATCCCACAATTGTTATAACTACATACGAAGGTCAACACTGTCATCACACGGTTGGGTTCCCTCGAGGCGGAGTCATTAGCCATGAAACCTTTGCTGGGCAGTTGCATACTCCGGTCTCGCAATTTTATTATCCAGCAGGCGCTGCTTTACCTCAAGAAAATCCTTTTATTATGACACAGTCCCACTCCCAGCAAATGCCAGGTGAAGCTGGTGATCATCATCAATCCCGCGCAATGCCACAACCAACTCCACAGTTTCCTACTAATAATGAAGGACTTCTTGGGGACATTGTGCCTCCTAACATGCGTAATAGATGAGAAGGTAACACCCTAGCCTACTCTAATTCTCTCAAGTTATTTCAATTACAATATTGATCTCTCATCATCTTAACATATGCAACTCTCTTTTCTTTATAATTCTAGCGTTAATTTGGATGCGCCTTTTGTGCGTGTGTGTGAGAGAGAGAGAGAGAGAGAAAGAGAATCCATTGTGGAATCCAACCTAAGTGGAATATTATATATACCCATATTTAGATGTACACAAGCTGCATGAGAGTGAACAAGGTACACAAATTAGGTTCTAAGAGAGAGAGAGAGAGAGATGTGTACAACAAATGAGTAATTATGAAATTAATTGATTTTGTGCTACATTTGATTCATTGAATCAAGCCTGCCTACCTCAAATTTACATTTGCAAATCTGGCAAGCAATGATGAGCTAATTTGCTTTTTGAATCATTTCTAAATTGTGAATCAAAGAAAATGAGTATGTTGGTTGAAAGTTTTCAACGCAATATCTACATGGCAGACTCTTAAGCATAATAGTACTGAGGAATTGACAATGTCAGATCTAAGACCAAATTATTGTTATTATCATTATACTTGTTACTGCTGTTATTGTGGGAATATTATGCATGCCGGTGTAAGATGCGTAGATATATTATTCATTAAAAATAAGAAATAAAGAAATTAATTTAGATGCGTACGTTGAAATATATAGTTGATTTAGTTTAGTTTCAGGTTTAGGTTAGCATGTGATCATCAAGTAGTTTTACTTTTATCTTTGAAAGTTTTTTTGACCACGCCTTGGAACATGTAACCCCACCACCACCAGCATAAAATATGGATGGCCATGGCATTACAGTTTGACCATCTAGCTAGCTAGCACTAGACTCCTTAAAACGATTAGATGTATTTGAGCTAGCACTGAGATATAGTCTGATATTGGGAGCCATAGTAATGGACATACTGATTTATATATATGTTAGGAAAATGTCCTGCTTGAGATGCATAATGTGTACTAAATGTTTCCTTTTGTGGCCATGCATCATTGCCAATAACATCAATCATGTAGTTCTCATTGGCTGAAAACTTATCCGTTACTATTAGATTAAGTGCTTGTGGACTATATTGTCTTTCGAAAATCGCCCACTCCATTATGCTTCCTTATCATGTATCCAAACAGCTTTATACAAAAAGGCTGTGGTCGAAAATATAGAACAACTTTAACGAAGAGCTGTCAAATGTCCACTAGAATGTTCTGATCAAATGAGTACTGATTTCAATCGCCTCGATCCCTTTCTAATTGGATAGGTGGTTGGTAAATCTATGGTGCAAATCCCATCTAGAAAAGCTTTTACTGCCTTTATATGGTCCTTAACTTTTTCAAAATGCAATTCTATCTGTATATATATATGTTGTCTTTGAATTAATTAATGATCTCTTAGCTTCATAACTTGTTGAAGATCAATCATAGGCTCCAATCTTCTTTTTTCTTTGGAAGGATGGAGGAAGGAGATACTCTCTACTTTTTTGGCATGAAATATGTAGAAAGAAAAGTGAAATACGCTCTCTTTCTACTTTAATTAATATACAAATATTGTCTGTTCTAGTTCTATTGTTATTGTCAATTAAGCTATATATAAACTAACTTTAATATATGCACAGGAAGGTATATATATAGTAGCACTAACATAGCAGATAATTGGCAAGTGGGAATGAAGATCGTCATCAAAGTAAATCATTATTCAGAGTAATCATTGCAATAACACTAGGATTATGGAGGTGCACGTCATTAACTTCAAAAAAGGAAAAAACAAAAGAAGGAATATACGTCAGAATGTACACTTCATACGTGGAGGTGACTTAATTAACAAGCTAATTATAAATAAGCGTAAGAGAACTCCTCCACTCATTCTACACCAAACGTGTTTTAAGTTTACATTTATTTAAAAATAAATTTTTTATAAAAAAAAAAAAAATCACTTAAAACACGTTACATTAATAAATATTAATTAAACATAATCATAAAACGGTTTTCCGAATCTTTCTTGAATTTCTGTGTTGGTTTACTTATTAAACCTTGCCCATTTGTACAGGACAAATGCAGTAGCTGGAAAAGAGCGGACACATTGATTTTCTCAAGATTGTAAGAGCAAAGGCAATATTTTTCAAGCCGGTAGTGAGTCTTTTCATCCCCCCGGCCAAAACCTTTTTTCTGAAAATCTCATCATATTCATGCGCGTACGTACCATATTGATCATTCATAGGTCCACGCTCGCATCCAGCTTGAGATATATTTCTGACAATCGTTTTGCCGATGTTAATATGTATATAATATATTCGACATCTCCTTGAAAGCTGCTGTACAGCGTGCGCCTTTCCACTTTCTTTTTTTTTTCGGATAGGTTTTCAGCTTCAATCTTAGAGTTAGCGATTGATGTGAACCTTAAACCATCTTCGTCCATATCTCTTCTGCGTTGATGAAAGGGAAGCGGTGGGCCCTGGGCTATGCGGGGAAGAGGGTTTTTTTTTTAATCTTCTTTTCTTGAGCGGGGGGGTGGGGGGTTGAGAAAAGAGAGAGATTTTTTTAGATCTGCTACTGCTCTTTTGCGTGTTCTTCATGGCTCGTACGTGACTCGGAAATAGAAAAGAAAAAGGGCAGCGTGAATTGGACCGGTAGTTGGCTCAGAGTCAGCCGACATGTATCTTTATCACCTTTAATTATTTATTATTTATGGCGGGGTTAAGTTGCCGTTCACCATGATGCCGGGGGTGGCTTCACCGGAGCCTTTTTTGTCTTTATCAAAATCCTGAGCAGACAAAGTCTAGTCAGTAGTCACCGACTCACCGCAAACCGTTGGCTTTTTAATGATTTACAACGAACCCTCTTTTTCTTTTCTTTTATATCCTGTTGCATGCGCTCTCTCTCTCTCTCTCTCTCTATATATATATATAGTACAATGTAAAAGGTTATGTCCTCTGATATAGAACGTAAAGGGTATACAACTGTAATTTTGCTTTTTCTTTCAAAGACAATACGAAAAAACAATGAGGTTGATCAATAATTTTGTTTTTTTATTAATATATATTTAAAATTAGTGTCCATATATATTAATTTTTTATGGGAGCAATTTTTTAAATATATATATTTTGGGGGTAAAGTAAATTTTGAAGGATCTTTCTTTAATAATAATAGTAATCAAATGCTACTTTTGGATTCACACCTAACTTCATATTTTCTGCTAAATACACCAACTTTGAATTATAATAATTAATAAAATGAATGAATAATGAAGTATGACTTTAGTCTCTCTTTTATCACTAAAGGTGATTTGGCATTTAGAATTATCACCATTAGATCGAAATTCTATAGTGATAGTTCCGAACCCACTGGTGATGTTAAAAGGTACACCAATTTTGAGATGATAAAATGAAGACAAAAGTCTTACTTTTAATATTATTCGAAATGAATATTATCCATTTTATTTGACATTGATTTTTTATTGAATTTTAATCTAATTAATTGTTGTTTTAAAAGCAAAAATTGTGTAAAAAAATAGGAATAAGTATATATAGCATTTCTCCAGCTATAATGCAACTGCCAATATGTTAATAACATATGTTGGTCAACCTTGGTCCTCCATTTCCTTGGAGGACAAATATACAGCAATGGCAGGACTGTTACCCAACCACATTTGTAGTCGGAGGGATGGACCTTCTCTACAATGATGCCGGGAGGAATATTAGATTCTACTAACAAAATGCCACGTAACTTGGAGGCTCGGGGTTTTGTTAAATATAACAGTATTAAAAAAGATTTTTTAGTCTATATAGAAATAAAAAGAGTAGATATTATGAAAAATGTAACCGATTATTTCCTTTCCTTGGGTTACTGAATTGAATCCATTCGATTTCTAAAAAGGATTATTAATCCTTTACTTTTCTAGGAATCCTTTATCAGTGTTTGTGAAAGACTTAGTTTCCTTAATCTTTTTGACCTTGGTTTCGTAGGAGCAAGAGTCAGAAAGATGACACTAGGTCATTCATAATATTACTATACCTTCCCTTTTCATCACGGGTTGGTTATTCGTCAGCACGAGTTTAGCTTACTATGCATATCACGAGCTTATTTTCCTAGGTTGGAACAAGTTGATAGGATCCCCTTTTTTTGCCCCATATTGCCACAATGAGGAACATGGGGACATAAAAAAGGAAAGAGAGGGATGGGGTTTCTCTCGCTTTTGGCATAGTGGACCCCGGTAGGAGGTTCGCACGGGCTATTAGTTCGGTGGTAGAGCACACCCTTGATAATTGCATCCAACTTCTTTCATTGTAAAGGAATACTATATTCTCAATTTGTGGCTTGTCTCAAACAAGAGAAAGAAACAAACAAAAAATATTCATAGATATTTACAATATGTTCCATACGGTAACTGGGGTTACCCCCCTAGAAACGTATAAGAAGTTTTCTCCTCATACGACTTAAGGAAATTATAAATTATGTCCATATAGATGAATATTCTTGTACTGCTCCTTGTTAGTCTCGAGGGACAGAAGAGGCTAGGTTAGCCGAAAGTTGGTTATTGGTTCAAGGATGCAAGGTGCCCCCATCTTTTCAAGGTAAGAAGGCGTAGAGAAAACACTTCAAGCCAATGTTTGAGTGCCAGGGGCACTACGGTGCTAAAGTAACCTAGCCATACTCCCAGGAAAAGCTCGAAAATAAAAACGGCTATTGTGTTAAGAAATGAAGGCTATGTTTGGGGAAGGGCCGGACCCAAGGATTCAAAGTCCCAAATTTTTTTCCTTCTCAAAATCAATCCAAACATTCTTACTTTTTACATCGTATCAATTATTTTTTATTATTATTCAAATAAAAAAATCACTACAAAACAAATTTTTTTAATACAAAACATTCTTACCTTTTTTTTTTTTCACATCAATCAAATCTACTACAATATTGGCTCACTTTCTTTTTCAAGCCTCCTCCCAAACACAGCCGAAATGTTCCAAATGTTCCTAGAAATTCTTACTCCCATTGGACCATTTGTATCTATATGCATTAGGATCCTGATCATAGTTCTAGAAATAAAAATACGAGGTTCAAAACAATTATTGTGGCTCTTTTTAAACATATAGAAGCAGGGCAGCAAGCAATGGCACAATATGTGTGTTGCGGTGGAAAAATATGGGTACATATATTTCCAGACAAACCAATTATAGTAAGACCATCTAATCTCCCATTGTTCTTTAGTAGCTCAGTGGTAAAGCGATTAGCTGTTAACTGACTAGTCGTAGATTCAAATCCTACTTAGGAAGATTTGATTCATTCTGAATTCTTTTCGGAATGAAAGGGTTTGCTTTGACCATTAAGAAAACCTCTTTGAAGTATTAATTAATGCAGGAGCAAATTGGGGAAACAAAAAAAAATGTAGGCGTAGAGTGAGGTTAGAAACCCGCTCTTTTTTTTTTCACAAGTAAAAGCAACAATATCGTATTACTCATATGAATAATGATATTAAATCTTCATATGCACCTCTGATCATATTTGTTGTACATTAACTGACGTGATATGTTTTAAGGTAAGGGAAGCCATTTAAACACGTCAAATTAGTTAATGTGAAATAGGTGCATGTAAAAAGTATCATTACTCTACATATATTAATTTACGTGAAACAATAAAACTATTATATATATTTTTATAATTAAAATATTTTTTTAAAAAAATTTGTTGTGCTTATGTTACTTTATTTGAAAGAATTTTTCAATTGCTTTAGTCATATATATACTCAAAAAGCTTTTCAATTGTCTCTAGCTAGTTTATTTTTATATATAGCAAATTAAGGCTCTCAATTACTCAATTACTCACTTCAAATTTTGATATGAGTAATTGAGAGCTTTTTATTTCTATTTCTATTTTCTTTTTTAACAATTGCGCTCACTTAAAAAAAAAAACTAGAGACATGCAATTATGAGAATCATCTTTAAGATGAATGTGACACCTTACCATCTTACAAACTCACGGACAAGTTAAGTCGACAAACGAAAATAAAAATAATTCTTAAAAGATGGTGGTCTTCGTTTGTCTAGTACAAAACAAAAACATCAAACCCGTGTGGTCTTGGGTCGCCATTCACTTCAGATATTTACTGCATATGGATCTCCACTCTCTCCGTCTCACCACGGAGCCATTACCACCGCTGGTTACCCACTAGGAAAAAAAAGAAAAGAAAAAGGAAAATATATATTGTAGAGAAAAATTTCAATTAGGTGGTAGTGTAAATTGAGTGTTTTGTACTCTTTAATAAGAAACAAACACCTTAGCTTAACATCAAAAAATATTATTTTCAAAAAAAAAAAAACATCAAAAAATATTATAACCCTTCACACTAAATAATATTCTTTTTCTTAACAAAATATCCGATGTTAAGGGCTCGAAGGTGGGTAGTGAGTGTTGAGTTAGAATGAATTGAGAAGTCCATGAGATTTATCTGAATTAAAGATACCGTATTTTTATTTCTATAATTATATTTGGTGTTTTTATCTAATACATCAAATTTGATTGAAAGTTGTAAAATAAGGATTTACACTACATCCTAATAAAATGGACTCTCTATACTATATTATTGAATGAAGAGGTTTTTCTTGTGTAATGTAAAAGATGAAGTAATTAATTTTGAGTGTATTGTGAATATTTTGTGTTTAAAATTATTTATTAATGGTTTTATTTATTTTACTTTTTGCTGTAAAAAAAAAAATGCTTCTCCAAACAAAAAAACCTAATCAATTAGGCCTGACTTGTGCATATATGCAAAATTTAAGATGGATGAAGTAATTTTTGTGCCTTTTTGGTGGTGATAGTTACTTGTGTTGATAAGGATTCCAACCTCTGCCAGACCCACATGGATTATATCTTATCCAAAGATTGAGCAAATATTTGTGCAGATGTATATTGTTGGAAATAAAATCTATCATGGGTCTCAAAATATTAGAAACTCAGATATTAAAGTAATATTTTCTTTTTAACTTACAGCTACGTAGAGTTTTACAGGTATTCAGCTGCTTTAGATATTTGAGTGTAGATTAAACGTAAAAGACTATTATCTATCTAAGAAGGATATAATCATATAGAGAAAGCAGTTACATAAAATCCTATAACAAGGGATGCAAGGCATAAGGTAAAGGAATATGCCGATTCATCTAAAAAAACCCTTAGCTTATTGTTATATTCTCATTTCATTTGAATGTAAACTTAAGGATAGAGTTTTTCCAATCTTTGGACTGGCAAATCCTTGATTATTTTGCCAGAGTTGATCACCGATCAGGCCGTTAAGTATCAGAGTTTTTCTAATCTTTGGACCGGTGAATTCTTGACTATTTTGCCAGTAGTCCATCACCATCACCGATCAGGCCGTACAAAAAACAGTATCATCAAAAAAATAAGATTTTTTTTTTTTATTTTCAAAAGTAATAGATTACATAAAAGATATTAGTAAAAGTGAGAAAAATATCTTTATATATGAGCGGTTGCTTTAAAGATGAAAAATAGATGGGATACTGTAAGGTTGCTCTCATTATATGTTTTGACTTGGAGGCTACCTATATAACCCAAATTCCAACAGCCAACAGGTTTACAACAAAGTGTGATGGGGATTAGAGTGAAGCATCTGACATCAATGGGTCTTTACTTGGGTCCACCAAAGTGGGCCCATTGGCCCATCTTAATTATGGCGATTGACTAAGACAAGATATGCTCAATCAGTCCCCAGTAGCTGAACCGTCAGATCAAGGAAGAATCTGATAGGGCCCAATTTCTTTTGTCCAGCAGGAATTAAAACTTTCTGGGATAAAAGCAAATAGAAAGGCCCTAAAATACAACTCTTTTGGTTCCCCACCAATCAATATATTTCCTTCCCATATAGCTTCCCAAGTTTTAATTGACCCGTTCACAGGCCCAAACTTGGACTTCAAATTATGAAAGCCCAAGCCCATCTTTAGATGCAAGTCCGGCACACAAAGAGCCAAGGGAATTGTTTTGCAAATGTAGAGATACATTTAAAATGATGAATTGATGATAGACAATTTCATATTGAATGACATGAAATAGACGTATCAGTTATATTAATTTTGTGACAACACATGATTCTCTCACTAGAATTCAACTAAAATCCTAAAGTACTAAAGATTTGAATAAAAAAATTTGGTGGCGGACTACCCCAAGGCCACTCTAACAGAATACTGAGGCTAGACAAGACCACCCCCAATCACACTTAGGGGATAGCCCAAACCACCCTTATGGCTTGAGGGTGGTTGTAAACTATCCCCAACAGCACAGGTGACAATCACACCACCCTTAATGTTTTTTTTTTTTGTTTTTTTTGGCATGTCCACGTGAGGGTAGGGAATTCAAACTTGTAACTTTCGCTTCATAAGGTGTGGTTCACAGTCGATTGAGCTACCTCTTGAGGACCCCTAATGTTTTGTTAGGATGACTGATTGAGGTGGTTGGCCAATGACCATCTATAGAATGTTTTGAATAGTTTTTTGGGAAATTCATTTTGTTCATTAAGGAATAGCTTTAAGAGGAGTAATTATTCATCTATTAGGGCAATAGTCATTCCATTTTAGGGTAGATTTTGCATACAAAATGTGCCATAAAAGTTGAAGAAAAAACAAAATAAATAATTTCCCAAAAATTTTATTTTCCCATAAGAATGCCATATATGATACTTCCCTAAAAATTCCTCAATACCAAAGGTTCCAAGTGCTATACAATTTATGAGACAAAATTTGAAACATTCCTTTGATAATAGTATCATATGGTCAGTTTTATCTGTACCAAAACCCAGTATCCAAATTTCATGGTATTGAATCTCCTATTGATAAACCTCATCAAAGCCATAATTTATTCATAATCAACAAAAAAAAAAAAAAAGCAACTTTTTGTCAATTTGTAGCTGAAGGGAAAAAAGGCAATTTTTGTCTATTCATAATAAATTCACAAGTAAACGCGCATTTCTGATCACTCCTTGAGTTTTTAAAAGTTGACGTTAACTATTTTGCTCTGTTGCGGATTTGAAATGGATAATTTTGTGTGTTTTCATTCCCATAAAGCAGCGTCCGTTAGTTTTACATCATCATTTTTGTCGCATCAAATTTAATTAATAATTTTTTTAATTTAATTATAAAATTAATATAATCTTAAAGAAAAAATAAAATAAAATATTTTTAAAAGTGAGACACTCATATACCAGTATCCCCAAACAGGGAAGAAGGGGGTGGGGGGTGGCCAGCAAGCCACCTCATCTGATGGCTAAAGGGTGGCTCACCGTCCACCCTCGAGAAGTAGAAGGTGGTTTACGAACCACTCCATATGGGTCACCCTTTGAGGTGAGACATTTTTTGTTAAACATGTCGATACAAAAAAAGAGAATGAAAATTTAAATTAACGATTTTTGTTTTATAAATCATGATTTATAACCGATTAAACTATTTTAAGACGAGATGAGGCTAGCTACCCTTGGGACGAGAAGAGGCTAAATGCAGGCTAAATCATGTAAAAAGAAAGGAAAAAAAAACATAGACGGGACGAAGCACTCATTCTGTCATTCATTTCTTGCAAGTTGCAATTGTCAGTGTGTGACTCGCAGTCGCAGTGGCTCTCCACTGCTTTTGTAGGACAATAAAGCAATATCCATGTGGCCATTGAAACAATTTGCCGGTTTAATTCAGGCAAGCCCTTGTTAGACTTTTGAGGCGATCTGAAAAAAGTTCTTGGTTTTGATGTTTACTGTGAGCAACTTCAGAGAGGTTTGGACATGACTGGACAACAATGAGGAGAATGTTATTTTATTAAAAATGATTTTTTTCACCTCAGATTTGCTAGAAAAATCTCAGCCTTTAACTGGATCTTGTCCGATCTATTATGAACTGGACAGGATCCTTATCCATAAATATGTATTTGCTACGTTTAATGGGGGTATGTGACAGCACAACCACCACCACATCCCACGGCACACACTTCACCTAGGATAATAAAAAGATCCATTTTTATTCCTGATAATTTCATAAACCTAATTATTCCGATCCAATCTTTGAGCTCAAGATATTAATCAATATATTCCCTTTCATTGCCGACCCATTTGATTATGAAATGGAGAATCTTCAGCAGGCTTACTGTTGCACAAAGAGGCTGAATTGCAGCCCTTGTCTGTACTGAATAGAAGGGCATGGTAGACAAAACTAGTAACAAAAAGTAGGCCATAATAAGAGGCATCACTAAACCACCCAAATTCTACACATTCAAGCAGATTATATCAGATGCATTTCAGGAAAAGAGGATTCCAAGGAAGAATGTATAGGGGCATAGGGCACTTCACAATACAAAATATTAACAGAGTACTACGAATGTGAATACACAGGGAAAGGAAACTTCCCTCCCACCCTCAAAAGCAGGTGGTCCTTGATGCTCTTTTTCACTTGAGAAAAGTCTTTCAACAGTTAGTTAATTTGTTCAAGCAATCATATGTACTGGGGATGGATGCTAGAGGCCTTTTATAGGTAAGATTTGAAAGCAAGACCTGCCTCAACCCCCCATTAAATATCACATTATTCAAGGTCAATGGCGAAAAATTGTGCAGAGATTTTTGCAAGGCATGGAAGTGGATTTGATTAGATAAACTTCATTAGAATTTGGTTTTGCAATGACATAGATGGATGAGCTCAAAATGAAGAACTTCCAAGTGCAAGAAAAACTGCTTATAGTGCCAGAAGCAGCAGTGGAACATTTACCTCTACTGAACATCCCTTGAATCTGAAGCAAAACGAAAAAAGAAAAAGAAAAAATGACCGACTTGTCTGTATGTCCTTGCATCTTCATAGAAGTATGACAAAATTTCAAAATTAACCACCACCAGCAAGTCATGCTTGTGGCTGCTTGCAACCTAACATGGCATGAACTCGGCATGCCCATTTGCCTCTTCATCGATAGGTGCAGGAAGATTAAGATCAATTAGACCAGGAAATTCAGGGAGCGCTTGCTTGATTACAACAGTTCTTTCTTCAGAACCTCCAAAAAAATGGGACCTCTTGTGACCACCTAAAGCTTGGCCCGACCGGAAAACCCTGAAGCAGATTGGGCATTCATGCCCCTTGCTTTTCTTTGGTCCCAATTTTTTCTCAGAATGAGCAGGGATGCTCTGATTAATTGAGGTTTTGACACTGCAAGACTTGACAGCTTTGCCACAAGGCTTTGGAACAGGTAGGGAATCTGTGTGGATGTTGTTTTCGCCACTCTCATACATTGACTCACAGCACCGAATAATCTTAGCATGGCTGGCTCTGTGCCCACCCAGAGCCCGATGAGATTGGAAGCACATGTTACAATTCGAGCACTCATATTTGCTACTCTTCTGAGCATTCTTGCAGCTCTCAATATTGGAAGAACCATATTTTCTCTTCGTGCTGGAGCCCCCCTCTAAAAATTCATTTTTAGCTATCATTCCTGAATCGTACTCCATCAAAGCTCTATCCACATGACCATATCCTGCATTTATGATCAATTCCTTCCCTAGTTCAGATACCGCATACTTGAACCTGTTTGAACTTTCGCCCAATTCAGCATCAAAGCCCCCAATTCCAGATCCATATTCCACTTTAGGCTTCTTAAATCCATCACCCGTAAAAGACCCATCAACAGAAACATCTCCTTCGGCCTTATTGGTTCCATTCCTAAAACATCCAGAATCAGAATTATCTGAAAGACTAATCGCAGCAGTTTTCAGCTTCTTGTCGCTTTGCTTCTTCAGCTTTACAAACTCATTAGCATTAGACACATAATTCCTACCATTTTTCATAGTCATTTTCACATCGATAGACGATGATCTGGGCTCTAAAACCACTGAATCGTTATCCGAAGATTCTGCCACCGAGTTCAAACCACCTCTATGACCAGAATCCCTAGACAACATCATCAAACACATAGCCCCCTCTTCTTGTTCTTGCTCAATCTCCGAAACCGATGAAGAACAATTTGGCAGAGTATTAGCAGAAGAGTAAACATCAAGAGTCTGGTACCTCGTTCTTTTCGATCTCCTAAGCTGCCTCTGAGCCGATGTCTCGTTAACTGAGTGACTATCCATCATGAGTGGTTTCTCCTCAAATTTACTAATTAGCTTTTCCTTGTCGGAGTGACAAGCCATGTGACCACAGAGAGCTTTCAATGATTGAAAGCCTTTGCCACATTCTTTACAAACCCTTTCCTGCAGCAAACAATCACCTGAATCCGCAATTCTCCATGTTTTCTTTGGGTTCTCTCGAAGACCATAAGCGGAATTCCAACCAGCAGCTTCAGACCCTGAATCTTTCTTGCTCCCGATTCCATCATTCACAGATGAAAACCTCACTACATTAGCATTTACTTGTGCTTCTTGTTCAACTTGAGCAGAATTTTGATTCATGTGGGTCCTGATGTGACCACCCAAGGCCTTCCACAAGGGTACCTCTTGTTGCAAAACTTGCACACAAACTTCTTCTTTAGCTTTTCCTCCATGGATTAATCTATCTGGCAACTCAAAACCAAAGATAACCCAGGAAACAAAACAGAACAGGGGAGCCAAGTCTTACCTCGAATCCGCAAGAACCCTACATTCCATGATCTTGCCCCACCAAGCACACCAAAAATGGTGAAAAAGCAGATGATGTGAGAAGCATACCTAGATCGAGCAGTTCAGCCACAGATCACGAAGTTTCTTGCTTTTTCACCAGAGGCGATAAGCAAAGAATCAAAAAGGACTCAGATGTGACAGTTTGTTGAAGTACGAGATCCGACCCACAAAAAGTGTCCCTTTAAATTCCATTTTTCCATGTACTCCTCTCTCCCCTTCTGAATGTTCAAAATTCAATAGGCTTGAAAAGAAAATTCAAAATTGTGAAGAAATGGGTCTCTAATGGTGGCGACGAACAGGTCTATCAACAACAATCAAAGCAAGGCCATGACTCTTTGATCTCTCTCTCTCTCTTTGATTTCTCTCTCTTGTTGGTGTTGTAGTTGGAGGAGAATTCCATGCATGGAAGCAAAAGACTAAAGAAGGAATAAAAGAGAGGCAGCACGTGTACTCTGTTGAGAACCTTTCGCCTGATGCATTGGACGGTCAGGATTGGTGGGTGTTTGGTAGATCCCAAGGAGTGAGGACTACTTGATATGGCAAACTGAAACTGAAACATCCAAACTATGCCTTAACTTTGTCTTGCTCGCAAGCTCACACAAGCTTAAGGGTCAGACTTCTCCAACCGTTATTGTTTTTCAGCTTCCTCGCTTTGGTCCCCATTGAAAAGGATATTTATTTACACAGATGCTGCCGTATTTTTATTTTGTTTCTTTATTTTCCATTCCTGTTTACATTCTTTCTTTAAACCCTCTCAACTCATCAACAAATTAATTAATTTTTTTTTAAAAAAATTATTATTATTCGCATATTTGGAAGTGGGTATTAACAATTTTCCCTATTTTTCCTTCAAATACTATCAATCATTCCTCCAGATTATAGAAGAAACAAGAATGAAGCCATAGCTGAAAATGGACTTTTGACTTCGGAGCTGTTTGCAGCCCCTATGACTTGGCCCAGCATTGTATGTACCAATTTGCTTGTTAAACTGTGCATATTTCTTATATTAATTATTATTTTGTTTCAATCTTTGAGGGTCAAGTACATTTTGCTGTTGGTAAAACTCACTCTAATTTCCGTAGCTTCTTGGACATCCTAAAGGATAAAGATTGCCCCCACAGGGCCACACCTCTGTATAATACAGCATCCAGCATCCCCCTCTGACACTTGCGAGAAGACAACTTTCACAAGCCTTTTGCAATTCGGTTCAATGCAGCTCTGTTTTCCCCGACACAAGAGCAAAGCACTTGGCACTTGGCACTTGGCACTTGCCTGCCTCCTCTCCTCTCTCCTCTCCTCCATCTTTATTATGCTTCAATACACTTTTTGACCATCCCATCGGATCTTCCAACAATGCACAAACAATCAGTCCTCAAGCTCTCCTCCTCATCTGTTTTTTTTTTTTTGGGTGTCATAATTGTTGAAACTATGCATCTCGGTAAAAAAAAAAAAAATCAAATAGGCTCGTTCGACAACTTACCATCCAATTTACTAGATTTTCAAACTTATATTGACGGTCCATTTTGAACTGATAAAAAATAAATTTAGAATATTTATAAAATACAAAGTTGTATCCTTTTGAATCAACTTTTCAACGCCACCAAATTTGCCTTCATATAATGTTTGAATCAAAAGATATGATTGCTTTACTCTATTATATTTATGCTAGACAACATACACCAACTTAAACTCTTATGTATTGGATCAACTTTTACACCGATTTAACCTTTTAGACTTAACAATTAAATCAAAATGCATTTTGATACTGAATTTTCCGTCACTTCAAAGTTCAAATTCCTAGGCATCGGGAAGAAGGAAGAGGAGAAGCTGTTGTCAAAGGGGAGAGCAGCCAAGTAGGCATAAAGAAGCCTACTTGGAAACTTCCTTTCTGCTTCAAACTTTCAAATTAATTAGCTTCTTCAATTTAGAAACACGAACTTATTTTCCTTTTAACAATGAACATCTCTCTTTGATGCAATGTACATAATCTCTCCAAGCAAACACTTTTTTAAAACATTAGACTGCTCAAGATTTAAATCAAATAGAGCAATCATGACAAACAACATCCAGATCGAGTTGTACTCAGCATTTTGATCCCTATATTTTTCTTGAACACTCGTTTGTGGGTAACAAGCAAACATGAAGTTGCAGGCCAAAGCAGAATACAAGACACACTCGACAACAAAAGGCAGCTTCCCTTCACCCCTTTTGCTCTCGCCTTTTCTTTTATTGTCTAGATATCAATTTGAATGTTGTGCTTTCTGTCACGCCAGTTTGCCACCAATTCCGGGATCACTCACACCCATAAAGGCAATATATTTGACCAACATTTGGGCGTCTTTGATGAGATTATGGTCAGATCCATTGTCTTTGGGGGGTGATCTCTATAATCCGGCCCCTTACTGTTTACCCACAAGAACCTCCCTAATTGACTGATTCTACGTTACCACTAAACGCCATATACAACCGTTGAACGCTTTGCAAATTATGACCCAAAAAACAGGCTACAGTCAATGACTACCTGTTCACTGCTGGCATTTATATGATCATGCCACCTCAACAACTCTCCTTCTTTGTCTCACATATTTAAGTTCTTCCTTTAATATCGATTTATTGTTTACTTAATTCCTTTTACATTATTCACTTTTCTTTATTTCTTTATAATTAATTGCTTTATTTTCACATCCGTAACCCTCCCGCATCACCCAACAAGGAGGAATTTAGTGAAAAGTCAAGAGAAAAGGGAGAGATAATAGAACACATCAAATTTATGTGGTTCGAAAGTGTTCCTATATAGTCTACGTTCACAAGAGTGTGCATCTCATTTCAGTATGTCCTAAAAGAATAGGGTTATATATACTATTTTCAGTTAAAACTCTAACATTGTATATTAAAATTCTCGATATACCCTTGCCATAATGCAAGAGCGTGGCAAAGCCCTTGCACCCCCATCCTATTATTCAACATTAAGTCGCAATAGGCCACAGAGACTCCACTCGTTCCGCTGATGCGACTATTAGAGCATGGTGAAGTCACCTCTATACACCAAAGCATTCACACCAACTCCCTCATATGTGGTTCCCTTCTCTAAGTTTAGAAAAAATGTTTAAAAAGTCACAAAAAGCCAACCACAAGAGAAGTCATATATCACCTCTAAACATTAGGATCGCTAAAGTACAACCCAATGTATAGGGTGCACTACATCAATCCTTGTACTTTTATTAAAATATAAAAAAACTCATTCTCTCTCTTGAATCATTAAAAAAGTAAATAAATGATCATAGAAAATAATAAAGAGAAGCTATTATGGAGTGCATGTAGATAAGGAAGTAAAATGTAGTTTTGATTCTTAAATTAAGAGAAAATAACAAGGAAGTTGTTGGGAACATGAACTTTTCATCAAAGGAAATGGACCACAACAGAAGGTACAAATGGGGTGAAGAATAAAAACAAAATATTGTCATTGTATTTTAGCCATCTCACACTTCCCTGTCCGTCTGGAGAAAAAACTGGTCGCACTTTTCTCTCCCATCGTGTTTACCAACATGAAATCGTGAAAAGGTTTGTTCTTTCTACTATGGTTGGTTAGCTCCAAGCGGAACAAAATCATTTTTTTTTTTGGATAGATGAAGATACTCGAAATAACAACAAAGAAGATCTGTTTTTCAATATGGCCATTGAATCCCCCAAATACGATCTCATAAGACAAACATCAGCGGACTTTGACGATGGTAATCTTCCTTGGAACCAGCGTGTTGGACGTATTAGTGGTCAGTTTCTCCCATTCCAAGAAAAGTTAAGAGAACAATATTGGTTTCCGACCCCAATAAAGGAAGCAAGTGAATAAAATACACAAGAGAAAGGGAACTTACAAAAGACGTATTCTCATTGAGAGAGCATTTTAACATGCCAACAAATATTAGATTTCACAGTAAGGATGTACACAAGGAAATGGAAAAATCAAAATATCCGGTGCTTTAGAAGAAATGCTCTTGCATGACAACCATAGCTGCCAAAGCCTCAAAATCTTTGGCCCTGGCGAAAGCCGCACCAGATGATATGTACAATAAATAGACACAACTATCTCAGAAAGCCACTAGATGATGCCTTAGTCATCCATCATCTTGTTATCCGAAATGCCCTCTCCAAAGACCTCTTCAATCATGTTCCATGTGGATAGAAGATCAAAACCTTTTAATGAAGCTGATGGGTACTTGGCATCCCAATCTTTAGCATCATAGGGCTCCAGTAAATACAACTGACCCACTGCATCACTACACCAATCAGCTTTGCCATGCTCACTCTTAACTTCACACCTTTGTGAAGCAGTTCCAGTGTTATCAGGACCGCAAGAGCTAGCTATACTGTCTTGACAATCAAACGAAGAGCATGAGTCATCTTGGGCACCGAGATCCTCCTGATCACTCCCTGTAGTCTTATCCACACGCTGAAATAAGGGGTCAAATTTGCTCTTATCAAGCGAATTCAAAACGGGTGCATCCGACATAAGACCCATCCCACCATCTTCTTTGGGAACGCAATCTCTACCAGGTTGCTTGATACCATCACCCTTGTAGTCATCATCACCGTCATTGTCATAGTCAGCATCATCTTCTTCAGAGGAATTCACTTGATTATCTTGATCAACAAGAGACTCAATAGCAGAGTCTTCGTCTTCTTCTGAATCTCCAACCTCATAGGAGCTTCTATTGCTTCCTTGCCATTCATCATCATCACTGTCTATGTCCAGCGAATTAGATCTGTTCTGAGCAGCACGCCTCTGAAGCATGAACACATTGAAATAATAGCTCACAAGCTCATTTTTACTTCGAGAAGGAAATGCCAATGACAGGTGCTTCCAAAAATTCTTGCCCAAGGACACAGGGTTGGAGTAAACAACCTCATGAAAGATCTGCTCTTCTTCCTCGGTCCATTCGTATGCCACGTCCTCTCCCATGTCAGAAAACCCTAAATTCGCAAATTTTTCATCCCCAATGGTTTTTCTTAGTTTTTCTCGCGCTTCCATGACATGCTGGCTAACACATCTAATAGAGCCAGAATCCAGACAGCTACAATCTGCCCTGGCATCGCCAGCATAGTCACCCTTGTCTGTAGACAAATTTGAATCAGGCAATGGGATAATACAAGTCCCCATCAGCTTCTCCTCACTATCACTATCATCAATGTTGGGGTTAAAGTTTTCTGTCAGATCCAACTTGTTCTTATATATATGTTTGCCCCACAATGGAATACTGGCTTGATGATTAGGACCAACAGGAACTTGTTTCCTAGGAGAGTGATCCAAGAAAGAAGAATAGACATCCTCAAATGGCACAAATCTTCTCCGTGGTAAATTTAATTCCAAATATTCTGGAGAAAGAGATGGGTAGGCTGATGCCCCAGACCCAGCATCTTCTTCACTAGAACTGCTGGAGACCCATGACGAGGGATCATTGGTCTCAATATCCTTATCAGTTAAATTTGAAACTTCAGTAACACTGTCTTTTTCAAGCGTCTCATGCCACTGAAGTTGTCGAAATCCATCCACATCCTCACCTGTTTGATTGCAAAATATGTCAAAGATTAACATATATATTGCAAAGAGAAATAGTTCAGCCAGATCAATGGCATCAGAAACCAGCTGTGCCACAAAATACAAACTTAAAATATTGTAAACAACCTATTTTTACCTGAAAAAGTAGGTTCCTGTGGGCAATAGTTACAAGGAACACGTTCGGCAAATGGTTTCAAAATATGGCTGTACTCAAGCTGCCTAAGGTGCTTATGAGGAAGCTCCGGGAACTCCTCATCAACAAAAGGCCTTTTAAATCCCATTCTAATCTGCAAGAAAAATAACTAAAGGTTAAATTCAAAGCCGCACAAGAAATGAGGAAGATCAATCAGAGCAACAAGAAACAATCATAACATAAAGAGAAAGGCAAAAATAATAATATACATGTTGATAAGTGCAAAGTGCGTGAAAAGATTTGTGAGGGCATTCAGAGATACAAAAAACTTGACGCATGAGGCACACAAAGCCATTCTAATTTTTTTGTTAAGTATTAGAGAGTTAGAGGCATGACAAGGAAAGAATATGTAATTATCATGCACACACAACAGAGACAGAGTATAGAATAGGAGAAGTAATATATAGAGAAACCAAATCAGGTTGATGTTACAGTGTCCGATTAAAAATAATTCAGGAAAAAGCAGCTTTAATTTATTGTTAAAAAAAACATGTTACTAAAATCAAGTCATGAAAGAGAACCTTAAACAATTTTGAAAATCAAGTCATAAAATCGAAGTGTGTAGCGTTATCACCTTCATTACCATAGTAAGCATATGGGTCATGACAAAGTTTATTAAGCTCACAAACTGAAACTACCGATTGTAATAACAAGTAAAAAAACACAAATAAATGACTACAAATTGATAATTATAAATAAAAATATGGTTATCGAGCAAATAATAATAAGAATAAGAACTTTTTTACCTCTCGAATTCGTAGAATTCAGACTTCAAAGGCAGGAAGATTAAGCTAAAACCCTAGAAGCCTTAATTCAGATAAAATATTACTGAATTAAACGCTCAAAGGTGATTTCCCTATGCCTTTAGTACGTACCCCCAACTTAATTCCACCAAATAGAAAAGCCCCAAATATTTCTGAAACCCTAACCCTAGACGAGTCGATTACACGCCCGAATTGGTCAAACCGCAAAATTATTGAGAAATAGGAATTCAGACAATCAGTCTCAGGCAAAAGGACAAAACCCCTCTATAAATTTCCAGAACGAACAAACCCTAAGGAATCGAAGCTTCGAAACCCCAGAAATTTGAACGGGTCGAGACAAACTACAAAATCAGAACCTGATTAGAGAGGGGATTTAAATAACACCAAAAATCGAAAAGAAAAACATAGAGGATTGGAGGATTATAACGGTCTAAAGGACGAACTCGAAACCCTAACCCTAAAATCGGGTCTGATCAACGGCTGGAGTTGATTTTGGGGTCAATCAATAGAGGATAAATAGAATTGAACAAATCGGGGATTTGATTTGAGGATTAGAAAAGTTAATCAGAGGAAAACCAGAACTAGATCTGAGGAAAATCGAAGGAGGGATAGACGACGAAGAAGACCGAAGCCGAAGGGTACGGTCTTTTTGTAAACGAGACGGTCCGAAATTATTAGAGAAAGAAAAACCGGGTTAATCACATACCGCTATACCCGAGAGCGTTGTCTGGTCTAGACCCTATATAGTCAAAACCGGCCCACTTACGAAATTACCATAGAGTCCTCATAAGAGTAGCTTTGCTCTTTTTTTTTTTTTTTTTGGGGGTTTAATTAGTAGTTTAGGACCTTCGTTTGGACATTTTTATTTGAGAAAATTTGACCGAAGACTTCCGAACTTTCATCTATTTTAAAATATTTTTTAAATTTCAAAAATTTTTAATTTAATCCTTTGAACTTTTAATTGCTCTCAATTTAGACTCATCCGTCAATTTTAGCCATTAAAAATACAAAAAAAAAAACCAAAATATTTCTTATTTTCATTTTTTAAAAAATTAAAAAAAAACATTTTAGAAGTTGAAATTTTATACAAAATTCAAATGTTTAAAATCTATAGAATGATCTAAATTGAGAGTTTTTTAAGTTTTAAATGAGGTATTTCAAAATGGATAGAAATTCGGAGGTCTTCAATAAAGTTTTCCCTTTTTATTTTTTCTCGCATAAGGTTTAAATCTTAACATAAATTGTACTTGACTTATGAGAAAATATCAACTTAGTACCTTTGTTAGAACTGGCATGTGTTCTAAAAATTAAAAATAATAATTTCTTCTTCTTTTTAGGTTTTATTCTTTTTAATATTTTTTTAGGACATGTGGTATTCTGCTAATTTGGGCTAACAGAACCTAATGGAGGCATTAAATTGGTCTTTTCCTGTTGGTTGGGTATCATTTATGATAAGATTTTTTAAGTGAACAATTAACACTAAAAAAATGTACAAACTCAAATACTAATAAAGTATTTAACTTTTTTCAAAAAAAAATAATAAAGTATTTAACTTTTTTCACTTTTTTTTAAGTGAACAATTAACAAGATATAGCCTTAAAGAAAAGAATTTAATTGGGGGTAATTTAATTCTTCGTCACATCACCTCCCATCTTCTAAAGTTTATGTAATATGGTCTTCAAATTAAAAAATTAATTTTCATATATTATATACTATGAAAATCATGTTACACAAGCTTTAGAGATATGTGTACCATCATTACTCATGTTAATTCAATTCCTCACGGATCTTTTTTATTTAATTCTTTTTATCTTCACTAAGAACATTTTTTTTTTCTCTCATAGTTTAAATCATGGTTTACTCTGCCCCTTTTCCCTCCCCTCTGGCCCACAAGCATTCTTTATCCCCGGAGCACAACCAAGAGACATTGATTAGGATTATTTTTCGTAAAAAGATATCATAATTGACTAGTGATTTTTATTTTTTTAGACGTGTTTTAATTGTTAGACATAATTTTAATCCATTGAACTATATTTTAAAGGGTACAGTAAATGATTTCAATACACCTTTCACCTTTAGGGAAATATTTTAAAAATAATATTTCCTTAAACCTTTATTCTGCCTTTGTTCATCGAGGACTAAAATGGACATGCAATCATGTTTTAGAACCTGGCTGACTAGGTTTTGTCCTTTGTTCTGTGCGAAAGGGACATAATCTTTTAGGTGTCACGTGTCATAGACGAACACAAATAATACAATAATATTTAATTCTCAAGCTCCATATACGTTCCAAAAGCATACAACATACTATAATTAGAAAGAAAAATAATAATAATAATAATGGAGGGCCAAATTTAAAAATTTGAATTCTCCAACTCTGAGAGTTCGAGTAGATCCAAAATCCAAATTCAAGTGGGTAGAAAAACAAATGAGAAACAGCTGTCCATCACTTTTATAGTGAGTGTCTTTTGTAACGAATAGAGAAAAATATCGAGTGCAACAATTTTGAGAGAGAACAGAGAAAAAATTGGCACTTTTTTACGTAGTCATTTTCCTTAGAGGTTGAAAGATTGTTTAATCTTGATAAAATATTAGTATATTATTTTAGACAACGAGTTATGTATTAATTGGTGTCTATCATTAGATTTTTGGGGAAAATGAAATATGGATAGAAGGAGGTGGCTAGGCCACCCCCAAGGCCAAAGGGGTGGGCTACGGTCAACCCCATTGTTAATTATTATTATTTTTTAAAAATAGGGACAATACAAGAAGATTAAGGGAAAATGAACACGTAAGTGGCACGTGTTCGACTTTCTCTCTAAGAAGATGGAATTGGGTAACAAATAGGTTGAATTGCAAATTTGTGTAACTTTGTGAGGATTGAGGGTACATTGCAAATTTTTAAATATTTGGGTTTAAATTGAAAAGATGTCCAACCTTGGGAGTAAAGTGCATTTTCCCTTTAGATTTCCCTTAACACCATATGGTTTTTTGAGGTTTTCTATGTATAAGGCGTTGTTTGATAAACACCACACCACGCTCAAATATTGTTCATTTTTTGGTACAATTTTTTAAAAAATGAGATTACATATTGGTATAGAAAAAGTAATATTAAAAAGTGAAAATGTTTTGTTTTGTATTGATTTTTTTACTTGAATAGTTGTAAAAAGTGAATGATGTAATACAAAAAAATAAAAATGTTTTGATGTTGATTTTTTTGAAATATGAGGTGAATAGTATTTAAGGGTAGGAGGGTGTTTAACTAACACACTCAAAATTTTGGTTTTTGCTTGTGAGATATTTGATTTATTTATCTGGTGAGTTGTTAATATCAATACATAGATATAAAACTATATACGTCAACACCATGAGATTATTGATGTGATTTTGATCATGCAAAGGCAATCCTAAAACACCACGTGCATTCATCCCAAAAGCAAGCTTTCCACTCTAATCCAATTCTATGTCTTATCGGTGAGAGTATCCAATGCAACTCAGAAGCCTAATGTTATTGATTAAAATCCACATACTACCCATGGGGCCTAAATGGAAACTGTATTATTTCCTCAGAACACCATAGCAAAGTGAAACATTATCCATGGGGCCAAAATGTTTTCTATTGATTAATCAAATAATTTGAAGAAAGAGAATGAATGAGACACAATAAACCAAAAAGGAACAACAATCAGTAAAGAAAATAGAATGATATTAAATTTTTCCTGTTTTATTACACTAACATATATTGATTTCCCAACATATATCATCATATAAAGAACATATATTGATTTCCCACTAGCTAGAGAGTAGTGTCTTAAAAACCCATTAACGAGAAAAAAGAAAAAAAAAAGAAAAACATAAGACCCGAAACTAGAAATAAAAAGGCAAAAAGAAAAATTAAAAATATTATAAAACCACCCACATCCTCTCTCAAATATCAATTCTACCTCAAAAGCCATATGCTTCTCATTTTAGCCACCGCGGGCATGTCCTTGAGCCATGCATCTAGTGGCTTGCCAATGGAGTAGACGATGAAACCAATTTCCCTCAACTTCTCCGCATCCACAACGTTCCGGCCGTCGAACACAAATGCAGGCTTCTGCATATTATCGTAAATCCTCTGGTAATCAAGCTTCTTAAACTCATCCCACTCAGTCAGAATGCAGACACCATGAGCATCCTTTGTTGCCTCGTAAGCATCCCCAATGAAACTAACTTGTTCCACAGAGGTAGGGGTCGATTGCTGAAGATGAACTGGATGGTCCCAATCAAACTTCTTCATTGAAAGGTCCCTTTGGATCTGATCCTCAGACACCTGCGGGTCATATATGCTCAAACGGGCTTTGTCACCCAACAGCCCTCTGCACACATCAATGGCTGGGGTCTCCCTGGTATCACCAGTGTCCTTCTTGAAAGCAAACCCAAGAACTGCAATCTTCTTGCCAGAGACAGTGTTGAACATTGATGCAACAACCCGGTTCACAAATCGGGTCTTCTGGTAGTCATTCACCTTAATAACCTGTTTCCAGTAATTTGCCACCTCCGGAAGGCCATTGCACTCACAAATGTAGACCAAGTTCAGGATGTCCTTCTGGAAGCAAGACCCACCAAAACCAACACTGGCATTCAGGAACTTGGGCCCAATTCTTGAGTCCATGCCAACAGCATGAGACACTTGAGTGACATCTGCACCGGTTGCCTCACAAAGTGCTGACATTGCATTCACAGAAGAGATTCTCTGTGCCAAGAAGGCATTGGCAGCAAGCTTAGAAAGCTCAGCAGACCAAAGATTGGTGCAAATTATACGGTCTACAGGGACCCAATGGGCATAAACATCTTTCAATGTCTGAATCGCCTTTGCACCTTCAGGGGTTTCCCTACCTCCGATAAGGACCCTATCGGGATTGAAAAGGTCCTTGATTGCAGTGCCCTCAGCAAGAAATTCCGGGTTGGAGAGAATTTGGAAGTTGATCTTCTTGCTATTGTGGGCAAGGATCTTCTCTATTGCCTCAGCTGTTTTCACCGGGACTGTCGATTTCTCAACCACAATTTTGTCAGATTTTGATACATCGGCAATCATTCGAGCAGCACTTTCCCAATAGGTCAGATCAGCTGCTTTGCCAGCTCCAAGGCCCTGGGTTTTGGTAGGGGTGTTAACCGAAACAAAGACTATGTCAGCCTCCGAGACATGTTTCTCCACATCAGTAGAGAAGAAAAGGTTCTTTCCCCTGCACTGCTTCACCACATCATCAAGGCCAGGCTCGTAAATGGGAAGCTGCTCGCTGTTCCAGGCATTAATCCGAGATACAGATATATCAACCACAGCTACTTCAATTGCGGGGCACTTCAGGGCAATCACAGCCATGGTAGGCCCACCGACATAACCGGCTCCAATGCAACAAATCTTCACCATTTTTATTTGTTTTCAACAACCTAAAAGAACAACAGATCAAACAAAAACAACATAGGTCAATTGATGGAATTTGATGCTTACTTCCAAATACGGTCATACCCAAAAGAAAAAACTTTCTTAAGCTTAGCATGACCATCATTCCTAAGCTTGATCATACAATCAGAAATAGATCGTAAGAAAACAAAAATTCCAATCATGTAAAATGAGATTATACAAACAATCTTTAATCAAATAATATATAAAATTCCAATCAAGTAAAATGAGATTGACCAGGAACAAGATAAGATTGAAAATGAAATTGAATCAAACAGAGAGATCAATCCTATGGAGCCCAATTTGGAGAGGACCTTATACGTCACAGATCCAGAGTTTAAAGTAGAGGCAAATGAAATTGCTCATACGTATTTGAATTACAATCGCTTATAATTCCAACAGGCAAGTCGAACTATCAGATTTACACCAAAAACATGAAAACAGCAGCAGATCTGTCCATAAACAAACAGATACACCCCTCCAAGATCAAAAACCCGACAATTCCATAACCAAAACAACCAACACGCGTAAAAACAGAACACACAAAATCCCTCAATGCAAGAACCCAAAAATCAGGTACAACCCACGACAGAAAAACACAAAAGCCGAATTGCCCACAAACCCAATTGACTATATAAAACAAACCAATTACCTCTCTCTGCTGGTCACTGGCGTCGGTGCTTCAGAACGATAAGAGAGAAATGAAAGAAAGAAGGAGAAGTAGAAATAGAAATAGAGAGAAGATCTGATGCAGAAGAAGAGAAGGAAAGAACTTCTTCTGCCGAACAATGCGGGGCTCGATAGACTCTCCCTTGAAATATATAACACCGCGTCTATTGAGCCATTTCCTTCAACACGTTTTTGAATTACCCACTACCCATCATCATCGTACGTTTAAACCAACCGGTTATTATTTGGTTTTGAATGACAAATTTAACATTAAAATGAATGTTCTGTTTGTTTACCGGTCAGAATTCAGAAAGAAAATCAAGTTATTAAATTAAAATAATCCTATATAAACAAACAACCAAGAAGATATTTTACCAAACAAAACTATATATATATATATATTATTGGTGCACCGACAAAAACCCATATCCGCATTGTGTTATGCATTACGAAGCAAAAACAAGCAATATATATACAAATTTAACATTTAATTATGTGAAAAATTCACTTCCAAACAGGACGGAACTCAAAAAAATAAAATAAAATAAAATAATTTATGAAGAATATTTGGGAATCCAGAATAAAGTGTGAATAAATAAATCAAAATTAATCATTTAAAGGTACCCGACCGAGAAAGCTTTAAATCACAGAAATGCTGGTAGATCTAAGTCGACATGGACAGATCTAGAGCGATTGAGTGAGATAAAAGCCATATTAAAAATGAAAATAAATTGAATTTAATAACGGTGGACCAACATAAATTAAATAGATAGCAATAAACATATATTTTTTTTCCATGTTTGAAACGTTACAGCCTACAGGTGTTATTATTATTTGGCAAACGTGTCTGGCACTAAAAGTCGACTAAATGTTCTTTCAAACCAAAAAAAAACACAAAAAAATCGTCTTCTTGTTAATAAATTGATTAGAAAGGGTTGCTCCGCTTGTAAACTCCTATGATTTATTCTGTTAATATTTGCTGGAGCTTGGATTATGTTGTTGGATTTCACTTTTAGAAAACTTCTATGATTTGTTTTGATTTAATTGTTCAAAATAGTCTTTTTACTGCAGTATAATATTTCTCTTTTTCTCGTCAGTCATCACCAACTATAGACTTATTGGAAGTTAAATATCAAATAATATATATGATGAAAATTTATTGGCAAAATGATTAGCAAGTGTGATATGAATAATAGTGTTTGAGTAAAAATAATGTTTTGTTTTTTTGTTTTTGTTATTGTTTTTTTGTATTTACTATAAGCAATAACTAGTAAATGATAATTTCAAGGTTTAAAATGCTCATTGCCTCAAATGTTGATAGTAGATAATATCTGCATTTTCATATATTTTAAGTTTTTTACTTTTATGTTATCACTATCACATCTCTAATATTAAAATATTTTCTATTTAAAAGTTAATTGTAATCAAATCTTGAAGATTTGATTATTATCTTGTAGTCACTCACTATCTTATAAATAAATAGGTACATTTATATGGTAAACATTCAACTATATATATTATAACAATTTTATTTTTGTGCTACTTTATAGCCCTTGCTTCGGCTATTATTCCCATAATAATTAATATTAAACAAAAACAAATTGAAGGAAAGAAAACGATCACAAAACTGCTGGTTAGGTATTTTATCAACCTTCTTCCTGCTCAACTCGGGTCAAATTCTGTTGAACTTTGACTTCCAAGTTATGCACATAGAATCTGAAATAAAACAAATATATTAAGCTTTAACGCGCCACCTCATCATCCACCTCAACTTGCCAGCTCACAGATACCTCTCATGCAGAAATGCAGCAGCCCCCCTTGATCTAAAACTCTTCCAACTCTATCTACTATTATACCACCAACGGACATTTTGAGATAACATTTATTAACAGTTATAGATATAACTTGCTGTATAAAGGTTTTTTTTTTAAAAAAAAAATTTAAAAAGGCCTGCTTCTTCTCATTTCAACTAGCATCCAAGTCTTTTGTAAGATATTCAAAGAAATTAAAAGAAGTCCATTTCAAAGAAAATAAGCATTTGCTAGAATACCAAACTTCACCATGGTGCAACTATAACCGTCGCCTTCATTTTATATATATATGCACACATAGGTCAACTTGGAAAATTCAAAGAAAAAAGAAAAGATTGGGCAAGAAAAACACCATTATCAATCATATTACTACTTGAAAAGATAAAATCCCAAAATATATATATATTCATTAAAATTTGCTGGATAAAAAAGTTTATCTTCAGTTACATGGGGGATTACAATGGATCAATTTAAAAAGATAAAGAAGGAAGATACCGAGGCATAGAAGCCTCCTCCCAAAAAGCGTTAAGAAAAATCTCCAACCTGTTTATCAAGCCGCTACTGCTTCTTAAACGCGTTCATTTTGTCCCTGAGATAGTAAAGCTTGGCCCTCCTCACTTTCTTCTTGTCCAGCACCTTTATCTCCTTTATGTTAGGCGAATACCTGTCATGCATTTCCCAATTCTTTGGCCATTATCAACATAAAACAAACCATGTACAATGTGACAACTTCAGTTAAAAAAGGGACCAAAAACAATAGTAGAACAAG
Source organism: Carpinus viminea (assembly GCA_013348765.1). Classification (NCBI taxonomy): domain Eukaryota; kingdom Viridiplantae; phylum Streptophyta; class Magnoliopsida; order Fagales; family Betulaceae; genus Carpinus; species Carpinus viminea. The sequence goes on from CP054671.1 coordinate 6,266,550, forward strand.
CAAGCTATATAGCTCAGCAAATACACCAAATAACCAAATAATTACCCTCCCTTGTAACCCCTTTTCCTCATCCAATTAGAAAAATATATATATATATACACCAAATAACCAAATGTTTCTTCTCAGAACACTCAGAAGCAAGTAAGACCTTACAATTTCAGCATTTATATAATGCATTGTGCAACTTAATAAAGATTCCACAAAGAGTTGACAAAAGAAAATCAAAATATATATCCATTTATTAGAAGATCAATTACAAATCAGTGCTTTTACTGTTGCTACATATGTGCACAACCATTTCCTTTTATTCTTCCAAAGCTAAAAAAATGAGAGGTGCTACTGTTCGTCATGGCAAAATTCCTACCTTTTTGCCACCAATAATAAATTGACACCTCATCATATTAAGACAAATGCACATGTAAATAAAATCAAAACACCCAATCATTTAATCAACATAAAACAAACCATGTACAATGTGACAACTTCAGTTAAAAAGGGCCACAAAAGTAGAACAAGCAAGCTCACCGTCTTCTCAGCAAATACACCAAATAAAAATAATCCGCCACCTTGTAACCACTTTTCTCATCCAAAAAATTAGAAAAAAATATATATAATACACTCAAATAACCAAATTCTAATGCCACAAAACAGTTTCTAATGCCTCAAAACTAAAACCTAGGAGAAAATTTCAGCATTTTTTTTTTTTTATCATCCTAAACCCATGGCTAAGAAAAAAAACTTCATAAAGATTCCACAAAGAGTTGACAACAGAGTGAAGCCAATAATGGATGATTTAGATGATAAACTAATAATTTTCTTTCATCTCAGAACAAGTGCATGTGAATGCATTTGTCGAGACAACAGAAATAAATATACTTCCTTCTTTCTTTCTTTGTTTAATCAGCTGCAGCATAGTTTAATTTTTCTGTGCATGTTTTCTTTATTAGAAGATCAATTACAAATCAGTGATTGGTGGGCAAAATACTCCACCTTATTGCCACAACCAATTGATTATTCTCAAAAAAATATATGCATAGATAATCTTCTCTAAAGGATATCAAGACCTATTCAATGCGAATTATGCATCTAAAAATGACCATTTGCACCATCTAATGTTGAATGAATGAAGAGGATGCTTCTGCAGAATGTCATGTAACCAACAAATCCTTTTATCACGAGTTGAGTTATGTCTAATTGTTAGTGCTAGGCCCCAGCAAAAGCACAGGAAGCTTCTTTTCTAGTTCAAAGAAGAAAATCCAATCCATTTTGGATGGACACATTTAGCCAAAAAAAAACTCCAAAATACTTACAGTGGAAAGAGCGATTCAACTCCAACCCCAGCTACTAGCCTCCTTAATCTAAATGTACTATTTAAACCAGCATTACGTCTTGCTATAACAATGCCTTTCAGAATTGAAACACGTCGCTTGTTCTCAGGCACTTCCTGTTCATATGAAGGATCATAAACAATTAATTTTGTTCACAAACCCCTCCTCTGTGACTAACATAAAATGGACAACATCCCCTTAAAAAGAACTTGTCATACCACTTTGAGTTGCACAATGTAACCAGGCTTTATATCAGGCATTGTTCTCGCTGCCCTCACTTCCTCTACAGCTTCCTTATCTAGAATCTGTGAAGTACAATGCCAACCATCATCAAAATGACAAAAAGAAGAAGTTATTTTTAATCTCCTATAATACCAATGCCAAGATGCATGCCTGCATAATGTGTTTCGCAGTTTTATCAAGCCTCTTAAATTTGATGCGAGGTGCTACATCAGAGACACACACAGAAGAATCTTGTGAAGCCGATTCAACAAGATTTTCTGCCGTTGAAAAGCTCCTGTGAATGAAAGGAGGGATCACAGCTGCCCATTGAAACAAATCCGGCCTAGAACTTCTGCATGCCATTGATACCAACGGTATACCATTATTAGATGCTGTTGACGTCTCTGCTTGGGAGCTGATTCTTGTCTGATACAATAATTTCACACGCATCATAGAAAGATATCTTGATTTGAAAGAAAACCATAAATCCTAATTCATCGATTGAAAAAGAAAAAAAAAAAAAAGTTCTTCAAATGAATATTAAACAACATAAAGATCTAATTGTTATGGCTTAACTGAAATTTCATAATGAATTTAATTTTTTTTTTTAAAAAAACCCTGAAATTTTGTAACTCATAGTATGGAACACATAAGGTGTACGGGCTAAAAACAAACATTCCCTCAAATTGGTAAGCAGATAATGCAAGACCAATGGGAAAGAAGTGCTATTGGTATCAATTCTCCAAATTTTATTTACTTACTTAGAGCATCCACATCAAACTCTCTATTTCTAACATTTTTTTAAAATTTTAACAAAATCTACAAAAAGTCCCCCACATCAAACTCTCTATCAAATGTTAAATACAACATTTGTCAAACATCATCTTCAAATCTAAAGATACAAAAAGCAAATGTTATTTATTTTATCAGATTATTTTATTTGACTGCTGGCCGTCTTGAAAACTAAACTTTTGAGAAATTAATGTTAATTTGTTCCATATTAATATGAGTGCTATTCTAATGTTGGGCACAAAAAATAATTTGGTTTCACAATAAATAATTCCATGCATGTGAGCATGAAAGTGAGTTTTCATGGTAGTTAAAGTAGTTTGGTTTCACAATAAAAAAATAATATTTGGTTAAAGTAAAAAAATATTTAGAGAGTTTGATATTTGGTAGTCTTAAAAAGTGACTAACTATATCTAAAAAGTACATTTTAAAAGTTAAATTTAACTAAATTTTCAAGAGCTTGATGTGGATGCTCTTACCCAAGAAGTAAAAGGTACATAACCTGGGAATACCAACTCTGAAAAACTTCAGGAACCACAATAGCAAAATCATCATTTACTGCAGCCAATTTTTGCAGCTGTCAAAAACAACACACTTGCAAGACGCATCTCAATGTTGCATCAAAAAGCCAAACAATAAATCAAATCATTGACCATTTAATACCAGCTACAGTATGACTGCATATTGGATCCAACGCATAAAAGCTCATCTTATTAACCAATAAAATATTATGCCCAGTGCAAGCTTTCACAGATCTTGTGAAATTGAGCAGCTCACATGATCAAGACCTAAGAAACTTTTGACATGTGTATCTGCTTAAGAAAATACAAAATCGAAAGGAACAGAGAAGCACGACATAATGTTGTTTAACAAGTCTATATGCTAGGCTACATTTTACAAAATGTACTCATAATCATAGACGATTCTAGTCAAACAAAATTGCCTAATGCCATTATACATACAAAAGTAAATAAGGTTCAGTCACACAAAAATGTGTAGCAATCAAAGCAAACTTTTATGACAGATTCACAAAAAATGTTTACACCATGGTGATCAAAAACCACACAAAAAGTACCTACTAAGTTTCCACAGAAACCCCAGACCAGATAAGGCATTATAACTACTGAGACGGATTTATACCTACAATGACAACCTATTCACCAATTTTTTCGATCAATAAAGCATTACAATTTGATTAGCCCAATTCTCATACTGCAATCTTCAAACAGTATAAGTAGTACCTTCGTAACACTAATGAGCACACAAATTTGAAAAAATAAAATAAAAATCGAGAACCATACAAAGCCAGATACATACATATGAGACCGCAGGCCGATACGAAAACTTGGAGAGGGACCCAATAGAGCTCCCATGAAACTTGGCAGCAACAGAGCGAGAAATATTTGATTTCGAATCGACGCTACTTAAGCTGCTAATGCTTTGTCTCCGGACCAACCGGATGCTCCCCCGTAAAGCTTGCATATTTCTAAAAACAGAAAAGCTACGAAATCTGCATTCGTGAAATGAAAAAAGAAAAAAAGATTTAGACAGTCAATAATTTCATTTCAAATTGCACAGAAACTAAAATCATTTCATTTCTTGTATTGAGGTTCATAAGGAAGACAAAAGGACGTTAAAACCGATCATTTCTTTACCGGTATTGAGTGATTCCGGGAGCAACTCCAGCGTTGTCTTCGGTGACAAATCTAAAACCCTTGGTGCCTAGCTCGCAAAAGTAGAAGGTTTATAATCGGGGATGGTTTGTTTGACGAAAATAGCCCCCGATGAAAATGAAGTCTGAAGAGATGGGCTGACCGGCCCAAGGCTTTGAACGGCCCACATACATACCAAAGGTTTACAAATCCGACTGGATGACCCGAAAGGAAACGACCAATCCCCCGACCCAAAAACACAAAATTTATTTAGGCGAAATATCAATATCATGTCATGTGCTTCATAGAAACATCCGAAAGGCTCTTTTAGGAGTATAAGTCTATTTTGTATTTATTTTAAGTCTATTTAAGAATGATGTAACTATTAAATGGTAATTTAATAATTTGATCATTATTGGATTATAATAAAATGATAATTTTAATAACTACATCATTTTTAAATTGACTTAAAATACACACAAGATGAACTTCTAAGATTACTCATTTTTAGTGCGTGTGTTGCATGCTCGGTAATGGTGGGCACGGGTTGGATTGGTGCAATATCGGCCATTTAGGCTAATCCAATCCCCATATTGCGGGTGTTGAAATTTGTACCCAAGACCATGGGTCTCGGGTTTTGCAGGGTGGGGTGTGCACAGTATGGATAATGCGGGCGGTGGGTATTTGTGCATGGCATTTTTGTAGTTTTTTATTGGATTGGGTTGGCCCGTTGGGCATACAGGCTTATTTTTCTTGGTTTTTCTTATACATCTTGAAGTAAAAAACCAATGAGGTTCTTTTATACATCCCAAGTCCATGAAACTTATGACAAACCAAATAATGAGAAGGGGAACCAATTGAATCATCAAACTATTTTATTATTGAATTAATTAAGAAGTGGGATCTGCAGAAGTTAAAACTCGATCCAATTAGATGAAAGAATTAGAATATAACCAATGTTGAAATCTGGGAGAAAAAAGAAGAGTAGTTTCTGTTTCTCAATTCCGAGTTTGAGAGAGAGAGAGAACCGAAGTTAAAATCTGGAAAAAAAAAGAGCAGTTCTGTTTCTCAGTTTCGAGTTAGATAGAGAGAGATTCAGAGAAAGAAACCTGGACGGCTAGACGTGGACGAAGTTGACCGGTGCTCGGATCGAGCTAGAGCTGGATCTGAGGGATGCGCCTTTAGATTGGTCCTTGGAGAGTGAAAAAAATGAAAACTCAGAGAGAGAGAGAGAGGAGGAGGGCACACGAGCGACCCTTTTCTTTGATGGTGTGCAAATATTCAATTGGGTTGGGCCAATCTTTCGGCTCATTCTCATTATTCTTTAGGTTTACGCACTATGTTAGTGATACATTGGGTTTTTGTTACGATGCTCCACCCAGGCTTTTCTTTTCTTTTCTTTTCTCTAAATATGTAGATAGTAAATGTAGACATATAGTAACTACATGTATAATTGCCGCAATGTTATTGTGGATATACCTACTTGAGAAATGTTACACATTTCAAATTTATTTTTTAAAAGTTAGTTCTCAAATGATGTGTCACCATATCATGAGTTGGTAACACATTTCTTAAAATAATAAATTTCATAAGATGGTGACATATCATTTGAAAAATTAACTTTTAAGAAACAAATTTGAAATGTGTAACTCCTGTCCTTTATTTTTAAACTCTTACGCAAGATATTGGTTCCATGCATAAGACAAGCACCATAAACACACTCAAAAAATAAAAAAAAAAAAAAGTCATTGTACACTCTTATTGTGAAGTCGTGGAGTTGGCAATGGCATTTTACAATCAAATATCTAATAAAATTATGCATATACTTGAGCAGGAAGACGTGGAGTGAGATGGACTTGGAGCGGGGTGGCTTTTAGGTTGGTAAGTCCGACTATCTCGGTCATGTCCACGGCTTCATTTGATGGGTTTGCAATTTCAAAACCTTGCAACAAGGTGGCAAGTGTGAGTTGCATAACTTGCAACGCAAATGAGATTCCCGGGCACATTCTTCTACCGCTGCCGAATGGTATAAATTCAAAATGCTGACCCCGTACATCAACACCCATATGGGTTGTAAGGAATCTTTCCGGCCGAAATTCATTTGGATCAGGCCACACTTGTGGGTCTCGATGGATCTTTGAAATATTAACAAGGAGTCGCGTGCCTGCTGGGATGTGGTAGCCAGCCAAAGTGCAATCTTCCATGGACTCGTGTGGAACACAGAGTGGTGCAGCAGGGTATAAACGCATTTTGTCAATACTCTCTTCCACATCTTCATTTTCACCCAATTCCAACACCGATTTGTCTTCTACTTCCTCTTCCGTCAGACCCTTCCAAAGGCCAAATGTATGAGAGCACGCACTACCAGAAAAAAAAAAAAAAAAAAGGTTTAGTTACAATAATATTTGAGGCATTTTTAGCCAAAAAAATGCTTCCAATGACTTAGCAACGTTTTATTAGGAATACTTAAAGAATGTCTATTTTTATAGTGACTAAAATATAAATTTAGGATGCTTTTTATTGAAAAATGTCTCTAAAAGAGAGGCGTTCAAAACAAAGCCATCCTTTTAAAAAAAAGGTGCTTTATGACAAGAAAATGCCCCTTTTTTAAAAAGGGGTATTTACATACAAGTGCTCCCTTCTTGTAAAAAGGCAAGGTAAAGCATCCCTATTTCAACAAGATTTTCTGCCGTTGAAAAGCTCCTGCGAATGAAAGGAGGCATCACAGCTGCCCATTGAAACAAATCCGGCCTAGAACTTCTGCATGCCGCTGATACCAACGGTATACCATTATTAGATGCTGTTGACGTCTCTGCTTGGGAGCCGATTCTTGTCTGATACAATAATTTCACAAGCATTATAGAAAGATATCTTGATTTGAGAGAAAGCCATAAATCCTAATTCATCGATTGAAAAAAAAAAAAATGCTCTTCAAATGAATATTAAACAACATAAAGATCTAATTGTTATGGCTCAACTGAAATTTCATAATGAATTAAAAAAAAAAAAAAACCCTGAAATTTTGTAACTCATAGTATGGAACACATATGGTGTACGGGCTAAAAACAAACATTCTCAAATTGGTAAGCAGATAATGCAAGACCAGTGGGAAAGAAGTGCTATTGGCATCAATTCTCTAGATTTTATTTACTTACTTTACCCAAGCAGTAAAAGGTACATAACCCAGGAATACCAACTCTGAAAAACTTCAGGAACCACAATAGCAAAATCATCATTTACTGCAGCCAATTTTTGCAGCTGTCAAAAACAACACACTTGCAAGACGCATCTCAATGTTGCATCAAAAAGCCAAACAATAAATCAAATCATTGACCATTTAATACCAACTACAGTATGGCTGCATATTGGATCCAACGCATAAAAGCTCATCTTATTAACCAATAAAATAGCATGCCCAGTGCAAGCTTTCACAGATCTTGTGAGGTTGAGCAGCTCACATGATCAAGACCTAAGAAACTTTTGACATGTGTATCTGCTTAAGAAAAATACAAAAAATGAAAGGAACAGAGAAGCACGACATAATGTTGTTTAAAAAGTCTATATGTTAGGCTACATTTTACAAAATGTACTCATAATCATAGACGATTCTAGTCAAACAAAATTGCCCAATGCCAGTATACATACAAAAGTCAAGAAGGTTCAGTCACACAAAAATTAAGACCGATCACAAAAATTTCACAAAAATTTTTATGACAGATTCACAAAAATTGTTTACACCACTGTGATAAAAAACCACACAAAGAAGTACCTACTAAGTTTCCACAGAAACCCCCAGACCAATAAGGCATTATAACTACTGAGACGGATTTATACCTACGATGACAACTTATTCACAAATTTTTCGATCAATAAAGCATTACAATTTGATTAGCCCAATTCTCATACTGCAATCTTCAAACAGTATAAGTAGTACCTTCATAACACTAATGAGCACACAAATTTCAAAAAAAATTAAAAATTAAAAAAAAATGGAGAAATATTTGATTTCGAAAACTTGAAGAGCGACCCAATAGAGCTCCCATGAAACTTGGGAGCAGCAGAGCGAGAAATATTTGATTTCGAATCGACGCTACTTAAGCTGCTAATGCTTTGTCTCCGGGCCAACCGGATGCTCCCCCATAAAACTTGCATATTTCTGAAAACAGAAAAGCTACGAAATCTGCATTCGTGAAATGAAAAAAGAAAAAAAGATTTAGACAGTCAATAATTTCATTCCGAATTGCACAGAAACTAAAATCATTTCATTTCTTGTATTGAGGTTCATAAGGAAGACAAAAGGACGTTAAAACCGATAATTTCTTTTCCGGTATTGAGTGATTACGGGGAGCAACTCCAGCGTTGTCTTTGACTCTTTGGTGACTAATCGAAAAACCCTTGGTGCCTAGCTCGCAGGAGCAGAAGGGAGGGTTTATGATCAGGGATGGTTTGTTTGACGAAAATAGCCCCCGATGAAAATGAAGTCTGAAGAGATGGGCTGACCGGCCCGAGGCTTTGAATGGCCCACGATACATACAAAAGGTTTACAAATCCCACTGAATGACCCGAAAGGAACGACCAATCCCCCGACCAATCCACGGGTCTTGGGTTTTGCAGGGCGGGGTGCACACAGTACGGATAACGCGGGGCGGTTCGGATATTATGTGCGTAGCATTTTTGTAGTATTTTTATTGGATTGAGTTGGCCCATTGGACATACGGGCTTATTTTTCTTGGTTTTTCTTATACAATCTTGAAGTAAAAAACCAATAAGGTTCTTTTATACATCTCGAGTCCATGAAACTAATGACAAATCAAATAACGAGAAGGTCCAAGATGTAGCTCAATCGACTAGAATCGACTAAAATCACGTCTATAGAATCAACTAAAATCACGTCTAATGAAGCGGAAGTTACTAGTTCAAATCTTCCCTCCCTTTTTGTGCGGACATGCAAAATAATAATAAAAATAATGAGAAGGGGAACCAACTGAATCATCAATATCTTATTATTATTGAATTAATTAAGAAGTGGGATTTGCAGGAAGGTTAAAACTCGATCCAATTAGATGAAAGAATCAGAATATAACTGATGTTGAAATCTGGAAGAAAAAAAAGAAGAGCAGTTTCTGTTTCGCAGTTGCGAGTCAGATAGTGTTAGGAACTTAGGTGTTTAAGGAAAGGAAATGGTTCTGAAGAGGACGAAGGGCTAAGGAGTCTGAGGAAAGAAGAGAGTCTGAGGAAAGAACAAAGAGGCGTAGGGATATTTTGTCTCAAGAGCCACGTGTATGGTGGAGCTAAGAAACTAAGGATGAAGAGGCATATGTACAGCAGCTGGGAAGCACTGAGGAGTAAGTGTATCTGATGGGAACACGTGGTCATTAGCTGGCATACACTTGAGGAATAAAGGCTGAATTATAAGGCCCAGTGTTGGTGGGCTGTTACATGTGCAGTTGCAACTGATGGGGGTTTATTGTTGTGATAGTGGGCTGTTAGGCTTGTTAGTGTTTGTTAAATGGGCTATAGGTTGATTGCAAAGTATATAATGCAATCAGCTGTAAGAATAAGGCATACGATTTTACACTGAGCCATTGCTTGTATATTGTATCCTGGAGATCTGTTGGGTATCTTGAACACTCAATAAAACCTTTAGACCAATTCCTTTCCCTTTCCATTTCCATTTATAATATTTCTTTCCATTTCAATCCATACAATAAATCATTTCTAAATACAGAAAATCAAGAGAGTTCCTCACAAGTAGTATCAAAGCTATTCGATTCTATACAAGTGTGTTACCAAATTTTTTTACAAGACTGCAACTATGGCAAATGGCACCAAATTATCTCAAATGCAAAAGGAGATGGATCTCATGAGTTGTCAAGTGGGAGAAATTGCAGAGATAAAGTCTCAAGTGGAAGATTTAAGGTCTCAGATGATGGCTTTCATTGCCAGGGTGAACACCATAGCCAGCAACATGGCCACCCTGATCAAAGACAAAGCAACAAGTTTAGAACAAGGAGAAAATCACAAAGGCAGATATGTAGAAATTCCTAAAGAAAGACAATATTACAATGAAGAAGAATATCATGGAGGGTACAAGAAGTATAAGTTTAGAGGGAAGATGGATTTTCCAAGGTTTAAAGGTGAAAATCCTGCTGATTGGTTGTACAAAGCCAAGCAATATTTTATGATTCATGAGACTTATGAAGATGAAAAGATTCCTATGGCTTCTTTCCATTTGGAAGGAGTAGCATTAACCTGGTTTCAAGATGCTAAGGGTACTAGTCAGGTTAGTACATGGGATTGATTTTGTTGGTCTTGCATGACTAGGTTTGGACCTATTGCATATGATGACCCAATGGAAGCTATGATAAGGTTGAAACAAACCAGCAATGTGGTAGTGTATAAAGCTGAGTTTGAGGTATTGTCTAATAGATTGAGGCACTTAACTCTAGGATATAAGCTGAGTTGCTTTTTAAGTGGCTTGAATGAAGAAATCAGACTTCCTGTCAAATTGTTAGCTCCTACTAATCTATTACAAGCTTTTGCCTTAGCAAAAATACAAGAAGAATATGTGGCTACTGCTAGGAAGACTTTTAAGCCATATTATATGGGAGGTGATAGGTCCTATGGATACAATTCTGGAAAGGGGATAGCACCATTTACTCATGGCGGTTTGAGTAATTTTGATCAATTTTCTAAAAAAGATGAGGGACAAAATTCTTTGTTTAGAAAACCCAATAGCACATTATCTATCCAAAGGGTTTCTTCTGCAATTATGAAGGAAAGCATATCTAAGGGTCTTTATTATACTTGTGATGAGAAGTGGAACCTTGCACATGTGTGCAAATCTCCAAAAGTTTATATGATGCATGGTGGAGAGATTTAGCAGGCTGATTATGCAGATGATATATTTTTTTTATTCGGTTGATGGTGTAGTTGCTGTGGAGGATCAACAATGTGCAGAATATGTTGGAAATCCTAAGATTTCTATACATGCTATTTCAGTTACTCTTGCACCTAATACTATGAGAATTGTGGGCACTATTCAGCAGCAAAGAGTAGTAATTTTGGTGGATTTAGGTAGTACACCTAATTTTCTAGACCCTTCTATTGTTAAAAGAACAAAGATTTCTAGAATTTTTCAACAAATAATCAAGGTGACAGTTGCAAATAGGGAAGAGATGCTAAGTGAAGGCAAGTGTACAAATGTGTGTTTAAAACTTCAAGGTAACACTTTCTGCTCAGAATTTTTTGTACTTACCTTAGGGGGTTGTGATGTTGTTTTGTGAGTTCAATGGCTAAGGACCTTAGGCCCTATTGTAAGGGAGTTATTACAATCATGGGTTATAAGGCCTAGTCAAAGCCCTTTTTCATCCCCTGTTTTACTGGTAAGGAAGGCTGATGGGAGTTGGAGGATGTGCATGGACTATAGGGCTTTGAATTTGGTGACAGTGAAAGATAAATTCCCTATCCCTGTTATAAATGAGCTTTTGGATGAGTTGTTTAAGGCAAAAGTATTTTCTAAATTGGATCTAAGGTCGAGTTATCACCAAATTCAGGTGTGAGAGGAGGACATCCCTAAAACAGTTTTTAGAACCCATGAGGGTCACTATGAATTTTTAGTGATGCCTTTTGGCCTTACTAATGCATCTTCCACTTTTCAGGGGTTAATGAATGAGGTGTTTAAACCATTCTTGAGGAGGTTTGTATTGGTTTTTTTTGTATGATATTATGGTATATAGTAAAACTATAGAAGACCATGTTGGTCAAGTTTTACAGATTTTACAAGCTCATCAATTATATGCTAAAATGTCAAAGTGCAAATTCAGGGTAGATGAAATTGACTACTTGGGACACTTTATTTCTGACCAAGGTGTAAGGACAGATCCTTCTAAGTTGGAAGCTATGTCAAAGTGGCTTATACCTACTACAATTAAGTCACTAAGGGGGTTTTTGGGCTTAACAGGGTATTATCAAAAGTTTATTAGAGGTTATGAGATAGTTGCAACTCCTCTAATAGCTTTGTTAAGAAAAAATTGTTTTACGTGGAATGAAGTAGCAGGAAAGGCTTTTGATTCCCTTAAACATGCTGTCACTCATCCACCAGTTTTGAGATTGCCAGATTTTTCTAAGCCATTTACAATTGAATGTGATGCTAGTGGGTTGGATATTGGGGCTGTTTTGATGAAAGAAGGACAGCCTATTGCTTTTATGAGTCAGGCTCTAAAAGGTAAAGCTCTTTTTTACTCGACATATGAGAATAAGCTATTATCCTTAGTCTCAGCAATGCAGAAATGGAGACCCTATTTACTTGGACAATCTTTTAAGATTAAGACCGATCAACAATCTTTGAAATTGTTGCTGGAGCAAAAGGTGGGGCACTATTACTCAACAGAGATGGATATCAAAGTTGTTAGGATATGATTTTGTGATTGAGTATAAAAAAGGTAAGGAAAACAAAGTGGCTGATGCCCTATCTAGGGTTTTTGAAGAGCCAGCAATGCCTATGGCAGCTACTTGTTCCTTGATCTCTTTTCCTTCTCCTGCTTGGTTAGAAAAGCTCAAGTTGAGCTATGATTCTGATCCAAGTACTATAGAATTATTGCACAAGTTTCAGCTTGGTGAAGATGTTCCTAAGGGTTACATGTTAAAGCAGGTTTTGATTCTGAAGAAAGGCATAATTTTTATTGTCAAGAATTCCCCTTTTAAAGGTAAAATTTTGGACTATATTCACAATAGTCCACAAGCAGGTCATTCTGGTTATAGAAAGACTGTTCAGAGAGATAAAGCTTATTTTTATTGGGAAGGTATGAGGAAAGATATTAGAAAAATGGTAAGAGAGTGCCTTATCTGTCAAGTGTCTAAGGTGGAGAATATTCATTCACCTTGTCTACTACAGCCTTTACCTATTCCTCAGGGCAGTTGGACCGATATCTCAATGGATTTTATTGAAGGTTTGCCCCTTTCGCAAGGGAAGAGTGTGATATTTGTTGTGGTGGACAGATTGAGTAAATATGATCACTTTATAGCTCTAGCTCATCCCTTTACAACTATAACAGTGGCTAACCTATTTTTTGAGCAAATTTTCAGGTTACATGGTTTGCCTCAAACAATAATGTCTAACAGGGATAAGGTGTTTACAAGCTCTTTTTGGAGGGAATTGTTTAAACTTCAAGGTACCACATTAGCTTTTAGCTCAACTTACCAACCATAGACTGATGGCTAGACTGAAGCTTTAAACAAATGTTTGGAGGGGTACTTGAGGTGTTTTGTCGGAATTAAGCCTAAGGCTTGGATTAAATGGTTACCTACGGCCGAGTGGTGGTATAACACCAATCATCACTTTTCTACTGGCCTAACTCCATTTAAAGTTGTTTATGGCTTCGTACCTCCTAAGCTACTGTCATATGTTCCAGGTATTATAGCTAATGATGTAGTAAATCAATCCTTAAAATCTAGGGAACAGATAATTCAGATTTTAAGGGATAATTTGCTTAAATCATAGAACTAGATGAAATTATATGCAGACAAACTCAAAATTGAAAGACATTTTGTTGAAGGTGATTGGATTTTTCTCATATTACAACCCTACCGACAAAAATCAGTAGCAATGAGAAGCAATTTGAAACTCTCTCCTAGGTTTTTTGGGCCTTTTCAGGTCGTCAAAAAAATAGGAGTAGTAGCTTATAAATTAGCTTTATCTGATGATGCGAAGATCCACCCAATATTTCATGTCTCTTGTTTGAAGAAAAAATTAGGATGCCACGTGTCACCTCTCCCAGTTCTACCTCCGGTGGATGAAAATAGAGAACTGAAGCCTGAACCAGAGGCTGTGCTGAATCGCAAGATACGTAAGGTGGCGAATCGAGTGGTGACTAAGGCGCTGGTCCATTGGAAGGGCACGACCAAGGAAGACAGTACTTGGGAGCTGCTCTACGACGTACGACGAGATTACCCACACCTTGTGGGCAAGGTGTTTTAAAGGGGTATCATTTGTTAGGTGTTTAAGGAAAGGAAATGGTTCTGAAGAGGACAAAGGGCTGAAGAGTCTGAGGAAAGAAGAGAATTTGAGGAGTCTGAGAAAAGAACAAAAAGGCGCAGGGATATTTTGTCTCAAGAGCCACGTGTATGGTGGAGCTTAGAAACTAAGGATGAAGAGGCACATGTGCAGCAGCTGGGAAACACTGAGAGCATCTCCAACAGACCATTCAAACTAGCTTTTTGGTTAAGTTTAACATTTTTCTTCCTCTAACAGACCCTTCAAACTATCAACTTTCTCTAAATATGGTACAGTGAACTTTCATATTTGAAAGTTCACTGTAGCCCTTATTAATAATTTTTTATTGTTTTTTCTCTCTCTCTCGCGGTTGTCTTCTTCCCTGACAGTGAACTCCTCCTCCTCCTCAACCTTCTCACATAACGCATAGTAGACCACGAATTCATACCTATTGGAGACCACTCCTCCTCAACGCAGAGCAAACCTCCTCAACGCTCTCACACAATGTAGAGCAGACCATGAAACCCATTTTGCGCCTTCATGAAACCTTTTTCGGTGTTTCTTTTTCTCTCTCACCCAGTGAAGACCAACGCCTCCATGAAACCCATTCCGGTGAAGACCCAAGCCTCCATGAAACCCATTTCGTGCCTCCATGAAACCCATTCCGGTGAAGACCGATGAAGACCTGCGCCTCCACGAAACCAATTCTGCAGAGCAGACCATGAAAGAGATTGGGAAGAAAATGGGTGGGTGAGAGAGATCAACTGTGCTGGTGAAGTTTCTAGAGAAGAGAGGACATGCGGGTGAGAGAGAAAAAGAAAAGATAAAAAAATAAAAAAATAATATTGAAAAATGATATTTAATTAAAATGGATGGTTAAAATAGAAGTTCTGTTGGAGTGTGTAGTGAAAAACTAGTAGCTAAAATGAAAAAAAAAAAAAAAAAAAAAGGTGGTATTTTGAGTAGCTAAAATGAAAGGTATTGCTGGAGATGCTCCGAGGAGTAAGTGTATCTGATGGGAACACGTGGTCATTAGCTGGCATACACTTGAGGAATAAAGGTTGAATTATAGGGCTTTGGCGGTGAGGCATTTATTGTTGTAATAGTGGGCTGTTAGGCTTGTTAGTGTTTGTTAAATGGGTTATAGGTTGATTGCAGAGTATATAATGCAATCAACTACAAGAATAAGGCATACGATTTTACATTGAGCCATTGCTTGTATATTGTATCCTGGAGATTTGTTGGGTATCTCAAACACTCAATAAAACCTTTGTTTAGACCAATTCCTTTCCATTTCTAACATCTTTTTCCATTTCAATCCATACAATAAATCATTTATAAATACAGAAAATCAAGAGAGTTCCTTACAGATAGAGAGAGATTCAGATAGAGAAACCTGGACGGCTAGACGTGGATGAAGTTGGTTGACCAGTGCTTCGGGATTACAGGCTGGAGCCGTGGACTGGAGGGGGTGTGGCACAACTTTAGATTGGTCCTTGGAGAGTGAAAAAATGAAAACTGAGAGAGAGAAAGAGAGGGAGGAGGGGGGTAGATGACCGACCCTTTTCTTTGATGGTCAATGCAAATATTCAATTGGGTTGGGCCAATCTTTGGGCTCATTCTCAATATTCTTTAGGTTTACGTTGCACTATGTTAGTGATAATTTGGGTTTTGTTATGCTGCTCCACCCATTTGAGGCCATTTCCCTTCTTTCTTTCTTTTTTTTTTTCTTTTTTTTTTTTAATATATATAGATAGTAAATGTAGACATATAGTAACTACATGTACAATTTCCGCAATGTTATTGTGGATATAACTACTTGAAAAATGCTACACATTTCAGATTTGTTTTCTAAAAGTTGATTTTCAAATGATGTGTCACCATCTTATGAGTTGGTAACACTATTAACACACTTTTCAAAGTAATAAATCTTATGCAAAGTAATAAATCTTATGAGATGAAAACAAATTTGAAATTTGTAGCATTCCTCTACCTACTTTATTTTTTGAACTCTTATACAAGATGTTGGTTCCACGCATGAGACAAGAACCATAAGCACACTAAAAAAAAATGTCATTGTACACTCTTATTGTGAGGTCGTGGACTTGGCATTTTACAATCAAATATCTAATAAAACTATGCATATACTTGAGCAGGAAGATGTGGAGTGAGATGGACTTGGAGTGGGGTGGCTTTTAGGTTGGTAAGTCCGACTATCTCGGTCATATCCACAGCTTCATTTGATGGGTTTGCAATTTCAAAACCTTGCAACAAGGTGGCAAGTGTGAGTTGCATAACTTGCAACACAAATGAGATTCCCGGGCACATTCTTCTACCGCTGCCAAATGGTATAAATTCAAAATGCTGACCCCGTACATCAACACCCATATGAGTTGTAAGAAATCTTTCTGGCCAAAATTCATTTGGATCAGGCCACACTCGTGGGTCTCGATGGATCTTTGAAATATTAACAATGAGTCGCGTGCCTGCTGGGATGTGGTAGCCAGTCAAAGTGCAGTCTTCCATGGACTCGTGCGGAACAGAGAGTGGTACGGCAGGGTATAAACGCATTGTTTCTTTGAGAATAGCTTGGAGATAGACCAAATTTTTCATGTCTGATTCCTTCACTTGCCTTTCCCTTCCAATTTGAACATCTAATTCTTTTTGTGCTTTCTTTAGAGCTTCTGGATTGTTAATTAAGGAGGAGAGAGAGAGCCCATGTCAGTGTCACTGTTGTTGTATCTGTTCCTCCTAAGATAAGTGCCTTCAAAAGACCAAAGTTGTAGCATTAGGAAAACAGTCCAAGGAACAACAGTAACGTGGAAATTTCCTTTTTGGGTGGCTCAGGAAAAACAAAAATCTCTTTCGATGGTTTGGTCAAACAACTTATATATATATGTTAATTCTCAAAGTCAAGCACGACACACGTAAGTTGCAGTTTGAATATTTGACCACTAACTAGCTAGGCTTTTAGATCTACTAGATCCCAAATAGTTTCACAATTACCCGACAACACTAGATAAAGAGAAATCCACCATACTTTCTCTTTTGTTAAAACCAAGAATTTGCTTGAACCAACACAATTCCCTCGTAGTGTGTAGACGATTATTAATTTGATTGTTATTTTTCTCCTCATGGACTTGATCTTTCTCTTGGATATTGTATGATTCCTAAGCCTATTTGATAGTGCGCAGTTTGAATAAATAATCATGTTCGTATATGGTCCCGCAGGAATTCACAAGAAGCTATTGATGGTTTTCGCCAAGCGTCCCATGCACGATACTACAAATTAATTGGGATAGAGCTCTCGATACTACAAATAAGAATATACACCCTGGTGGCGGATTCAGGAATCCAATCAAGTCGGGGCATGAATAAAATAATAAAATATAATGATAATTTTTTTTTCTCTTTATATATGGTAAATACAAATCAAATTTATTATATTTATTTATCTATTAATCTAATGATATTATAATAAAATTATTAGCATGTTCTAATAGTTATTAATCTAACAAAACAATAAATAAAGATTGGCAAGAGAGATTGGACAAAAACCCAAATCCATATATTTTAGAGCAAATAATCACGATCGAAGAGAAAAATATATTTGATATTACTAATAAATATACTTTTCCTCAACAATCAGTAAATATAACATAGAAAAAAGAAAGAAAACATGAAAGGGGCTTTCAGATAAGTTTCACCTAAAGTTCAGCCAATTAAAATCAAATACACAATTAAAATTCACCTAAAATCAAACACACAATTAGATTTCACCTAAATTCAGCCAAGAATAGCAATCAAAATAGCCCAAAAAAATAAACAAATCCCAACCTTTGATAACCAAAGGGCTAAGACCAAAAATCAACACAAAATCCTCCACAATTTCAACCTATAATCAAATACCAACAAGGCAACAAGAATCCAAGGCTACTACAATCAATACAAGAAAACCTAACTAAAATCAAGAATTAAGAACAAAGGGAATGATTTATATCTGCAAGGCTGCAATTATACTTTTGAAGAACCCATTTATTAGTAAAAAAAAATTTCTGCAGCAAGTTACCCATTTTGAAGAACCGATTTATACTTTTGAATAACCCATTTTTTTTTTACTTCAATTGATCCTGTGTATATGAATCTAAATGCACAAGAAAATTTAGAACCTATCAGTACATACGCAGGGCCCATTTACTTCTATTCGTAGCAGTAAGGGAAGGTAAATGATGCGGAAAGAGGGAAACAAGAAGGAAATATCACACCTCATCATCAACTCAAAAACATCACATCTAATATTTGGAATCTCTATCTCTTTGGATTAATATACACAGCAAATCAAGAATTGAGAAAAAAAAAAAAAAAAAAGGAGAGAGAGGAGGCTTTGGAGGATGAAGATTGAAGAGTAAAAAAAAAAGAAAAAAAAAGGAAAATAGAAATGTTGGGACTTGGGAATAAGGTGATTGTCGGCAAGTGGGTTGGGTTAAATTTAAAAAAATAAATTAAAAAAATAAGGTAGTGGAAAAATAAGTGGAGGAAAAGTAAGAAATAATTTTTAAATGGAGAGACAACTGATTTCTGATTTTAAAATGCAGGGGCAAGGACAGTTTTTTTTCGACAAAGCAGGGGCAATGACATAGGAAGGCTACAATTTGACATAAAAATATATAGAAAATTTTTTGAAAAAAAAAACCCTGCTTACCTGGGAGTAGATCCGCCCCTGGGTGTAAGAGTGATTGTTCGAAATGAGGCAGATCTCAAGGTAGCAGAGGCGGTGGCAACTTAGAAAACAATTGTGTTTTGCCGAATAAGATATTTTTTCGATTATTATCAATAAAAATATCATGATTCCTTTCAAAATATGTACATACATACGTCTAATGATAAAAGACATAGGACAAACATAACATAAATGTTAAATTACCGTTTGTCCCAAAAGATTAAGTTTATTATTAAGTCAAGTTGAGACATCTCTAGATCTTCTTTCACATGCCGGCATGTACCCATTATGTTACCAAATCTAATTTGATATTTGACTTGATTTTTTTATTTATTAAAATAATAGATATAATGTATGTATTTTTGCCTCAAAGTTAAGTTTGGTTAATTCTAACATCAACAGCTTCTTACAATGACGTGCCTAAAAGAAAAAAAAAGAAAAAAAGAAAAGAAAGAACATGATGGATTCAACACGGCTGCTTGTGCATTAACATGTGTTGGTTTGGAAATGTAGGGTTGTTGCAACTTCATTTTCTTCATTTTTAATTAGAAGTGAAGAAGTTTTTAAACAGGTGAACAGAGTCCTTTGAGTATCTCTTGAGCTTGTCATTATGACTAACAAAACAGAGACCAAATCTTGAAGTGTATCCAGATGCCAACTCCCAATTATCCAATAAAGACCATACAAAATACCCTCTCACATTGCACCCATCTTCCCTGCATCATCAAATTCAGATCAAAGCAAAGCATATGGGATCATATCAACATAATATGTCTAGCTTATAACTACATGTACAATTTCCACAATGTTACTGTGGATATACCTACTTTATTTTTTTGAACTTTTATAAAAGATCTTAGTTCCACGCATGAAACAAGCTCCATAAGTACACTAAAAAAAGGGAAGTAATTCTACACTCTAATTGTGAAGTCATGTAGTTGGCATTTTACAATCAAATATATGATAAAATAATGCATATACTTGAGCAGGAAGGCGTGGAGTGAGATGGACTTAGAAGGAAATATACTTGATAAACATAAACTAATTAGAGAGCAATAAACATATATTTTGTCCATGTTTGAAACGTTACAGCCTACAGGTGTTATTATTATATGGCAGACATGTCTAGCATTAAAAGTCGACTACATGTTCTTTCAAAAAAAAAAAAAAAATCATCTACCTGTTAATAAATTGATTAGAAAGGGTTAATATTTGCTAGAACTTGGATTATGTTGTTGAATTTCACTTTTAGAAAACTTCTATGATTTGTTTTGATTTAGTTGTCCAAAATAGTCTTTTTTATTGCACAATAAATTTCTCTATTTCTCGTAAGTAGTTACCACTATAGACTTATTAGAAGTTAAATATTAAACAACATATGTAATTAAATATTTATTGGCAAAATGATTAGCAAATGTGATATGAATAATAGTGTTCAAGTATAAATAATGTTTTATTTATTTTTTTTATGTATTTACTATAAGCAATAACTAGTGAATGATAACTTCAAGATTTAAAATGCTCTTTGCCTCAAATGCTGATAGTAGATAATATCTGCATTTTCATATATTTTAAGTTTTTTTTTTTAAAAAAATAAAAATAAAAATTTCAAATGATACGTACAAGAGAAATTAAGTCTTTGTTGGCTATATCACTATCACATCTCTAATATTAAAATATTCTCTATCTAAAAGTTTGATTGTAATCAAATCTTGAAGATTTGATTATTATCTTGTAGTCACTCACTATCTCATAAATAAATAGGGACATTTATATGGTAAACATTCAACAATATATATAATAACAAATTTTATTTTTGTGCTATTTTATAACCCTTGCTTCGGCTATTATTCCCATAATAATTAATATTAAACAAAAACTAATTGAAGGAAAGGAAACGATCACAAATCTGCTGGTTAGGTATTTTATCAACCTTCTTCCTGCTCAACTCGGGTCAAATTCTGTATACTTTGACTTCCAAATTATGCACATAGAATCTGAAATATAACAAATATATTAAGCTTTGACGCGCCACCTCATCATCCACCTCAACTTGCCAGCTCACAGATACCGCTCATGCAGAAATGCAGCAGCCCACCTTGATATAAAACTCTTCCAACTCTATCTACTATTATACCACCAACTGACATTTTGAAATATCATGACTGATTAGGAGATATCATGTACTTGATAGAAACATCTGAAATGGTTTCGAGAGGTAACTCAATCGGTTGAGGTCACGCCAAATAAAATTATTATTTCAAATTCTCCTCTTCCACGACAAGTAAAAAAAAAAAAAAAAATCCAAAAGGCTCTTTCAGTGAGCGAGTTGTGATCATCCAACTATGCTTGGTAGTGGTGGCACGAGTCGGATGGGGCGAATATCGGCCATTTAGGCTATCGGATTCAGATCCACATATTGCGGGTGTTGAAATTTGTACCCGAGACCCCTCCGGCTGCAGTGAACAAAAACCACGGGTCTCAGGTTTTGCAAGGCGGGGAGTGCACAGTACAGATAATGAGGGGCGGGTCGGATATTATGTGCTTAGCATTTTTGTAGTTTTTTTTATTGGATTAGGTTGGGCATGCAGGCTTATTTTTCTTATACATCTTGAAGTAAAAAACCAATTAGGTTCTTTTATACATCCTGAGTCCGTGAAACTTATGACAAAGCAAATAATGAGAAGGGGAACCAACTGAATCATCAATATTATATTATTATTGAATTAATTAAGAAGTGGGATCTGCAGGAAGTTTAAAACTCGATCCAATTAGATGAAAGAATCATAATATAACCAATGTTGAAATCTGGAAGAAAAAAAGAAGAGCAGTTTCTGTTTCTCAGTTGCGAGTCAGATAGAGAGAGATTCAGAGAGAGAGAGAAAACTGGACGGCTAGACATGGCTAACTGCTGTTCGGATCAATTAGATTAGTCCTTGAAGAGTGAAAAAATGAAAACTCAAAGAGAGAGAGAGGGGGGCAGATGAGCGACCCTTTTCTTTGATGGTGTGCAAATATTCAATTGGGTTGGGCCAATCCTTCGGCTCATTCTCAATATTCTTTAGGTTTACGTTGCACTACGTTAGTGATAATTTGGGTTTTTGTTATGATGCTCATTTCCTTTTTCTTCTTCTACTAAATATATAGATAGTAAATGTAGACATATGGTAACTACATGTACAATTTCCACAATGTTATCGTGGATATACCTATTTGAGAAATGCTACACATAGTGGTGGATTCAGGAATTCATTATCGTCGGGGTGTAAAAAAATAATAAAATAATATTTTTTTTCTCTTTATATATTATATTTTTATTATAATTTGGTAAATACAATTTAAAATAAAAATTATAATACAATATGTGTAAGACAAAAAACATATCTATGAGACTTCATAAATATATACAAAATTGATAATATTAGTTAACATGTAAGCACTAGTACAAAAATAAAAATACAAAATACGAAGTGTAAATTTTGATGATTCTTGTATGCAATAATCTACTGAAACTCACCTTGTTAATGCTTGACAAAATCCCAAAGTATATAGAAAAACTATATAGAATCAAACACATGAACTATGAACATATATAAGCAAATCCCACAAGTCTATCAAGGCATTTCGTGAACATCATCCTAAGCTGCTTCTTTTTCAAACAGAAAAACACAAATATAGAGACAAAATCCTGAAACTAGAATTTAAAAATAAAAAATTTAGTACCTATGAACCAAGGCTGCCTAAGACGTTTTATAGTTCATTTTTCTTATGATCTTGTTAATAAGGTTTTCCCAACAGCCAAAAATAATAGTTTAGGATTCTTAGAATCTGAATCACATAATAATCAGTGATCACAGCAAAAATACTACTTGTCAATTTTCCTTCGCTAGAGTCACATATAGAGAATCTAAAACAAATTGCATATACCCAGAAGAAGAAAATAGAGGAGAACTCAATATTATAGAAGAGAACTAAAAAAATTGAAATTAAAAAAAAAAATTTAAGCAGGGGCACCCGCCCCTGCATGGCTATGGGTGTATCCACTATCCACCTCTAGCTACACATTTCAAATTTGTTTTCTAAAAGTTGGTTTTCAAATGATGTGTCACTGTCTTAGAAGTTGGTAACACACTTTCCAAATAATAAATTTCATGAGATGTAAACAAATTTAGGATTTGTAGCACTCCTCTACCACTTTATTTTTTGAACTCTTATAGAAGATGTTGGTTCCACGCATGAGACAAGAACCATAAGCACACTCCAAAAAAAAAAAAAAGTCATTGTACACTCTTATTGTGAAGTCTTGGAGTTGGCATTTTGCAATCAAATATTTGATAAAACTATGCATATACTTGAGCAGGAAGACGTGGAGTGAGATGGACTTGGAGTGGGGTGGCTTTTAGGTTGGTAAGTCCAACTATCTCGGTCATGTCCACGGCTTCATTTGATGGGTTTGCAATTTCAAAACCTTGCAACAAGTTGGCAAGTGTGAGTTGCATAACTTGCAACGCAAATGAGATTCCCGGGCACATTCTTCTACCGCTGCCGAATGGTATAAATTCAAAATGCTGACCCCGTACATCTACACCAATATGGGTTGTAAGGAATCTTTCCGGCCGAAATTCATTTGGATCAGGCCACACTTGTGGGTCTCGATGGATCTTTGAAATATTAACAAGGAGTCGTGTGCCTGCTGGGATGTGGTAGCCAGCCAAAGTGCAGTCTTCCATGGACTCATGCGGGACAGAGAGTGGTCCGGCAGGGTATAAACGCATTGTTTCTTTGAGAATAGCTTGGAGATAGACCAAATTTTTCATGTCTGATTCCTTCACTTGCCTTTCCCTTCCAATTTGAACATCTAATTCTTTTTGTGCTTTCTTTAGAGCTTCTGGATTGTTAAGGAGGAGAGAGAGAGCCCATGTCAGTGTCACTGTTGTTGTATCCATTCCTCCTAAGATAAGTGCCTTCAAAAGACCAAAGTTGTAGCATTAGGAAAACAGTCCAAGGAACTAAAGAACAAAGGTGTAACTGTAACGTGGTAATTTCCTTTCTGGGTGGCTTAGGAAAAACAAAAATCTCTTTCGATGGTTTGGTCAAACAACTTATATATGTTGATTCTCAAAGTCAAGCACGACACACGTAAGTTTGCAGTTTGAATATTTGACCACTAACTAGCTAGGCTTTTAGATCTACTTGATCCTAAACAGGTTCACAATTACCAGACAATACTAGAGAAAGAGAAATCCACCATACCTTCTCTTTTGTTAAAACCAAGAATTTGCTTGAACCAACACAAGTCCCTCGTAGTGTTTAGGCGATTATTAATTTGATTGTTATTTTTCTCCTCATGGACTTGATCTTTCTCTTGGATATTGTATGATTCCTAAGCCTATTTGATAGTGCGCAGTTTGAATAAATGATCAAGTTCGTAATATTGAAGGGTTTGATTCGAGCCTTATAAAATAATTAGGTCTAAGATTCGACCTCTGTATGTGAATAATTATGTAGAATATATAACGCATACTAATATAAATATATGAGCTTTATCCAATCCGTGAAAGAAACGATTTGCCTAGACATGTAGCTTTAGTGATTGTATCAGCATCATAGTTGGAGATCTCTGGGTTGTCGTCAGTAACAGTAGACAACATCACATCCATAAAGTCTTGGTGTCCCTTATTAGCCTGATCACCAGAAACTTTTCTTTGCTTATGTTCTTTTAACCATCCTTCAAGCGCGTGATCCAAGTCTTTTGCAGTTCGTTTCATGGCCTTCTCGTAGCCTCCCAAGTCCAACCACCTTAGATATGGAAGTGCATCCGCCGCCACAAACGTGCCCATCAACTCAAAGAAATCTCTCAATGCCTCCCGGCACCGACGGTTACCTTCATCCTCATCCTCGGCTGCAGCCCCATGATCAAATCGCTTCCCAACAACCATCCTGAACACAACGTTTAATGTTGTGCAGCCAAACCATCTCTTCATCTCCACAAACATGTCTCTGTTCTTGACACAGAGCTCGTACATCTCTTTAACAGACATATTTACCTCGGACTCCCGGATGTGTTTGAGCATCTCAAGGCGGTGGTTTGAGAGGACCTCGAGGGTGGCTATTTTGCGCACGTGGCGCCAGTAAGGGCCGTAAGGGCTGAACCCAACCATGGCGTAGTTGTAGCCCATGATTTCTGTTGCTATTGCTTTCGGACGGCTGGCAAAAGCTTTGTCGTTGGTGGTGAAGCACTCTTTGGCTATCTCCCAACTGCTGACTACCACAGCTCGATGTACTCCCAGCCAGATGGTGAAGATTGATCCGTACTTATCAGCCATGTTACCCAATGTTATATGGGCTGGTTTTGCCCCTCCTAATTGGTGGAGGTGGCCAATCACAGGCCATGCGCCACCAGCTTCCGGTGGAAGTGTTTTTTTCTGAGCAGCTTTTTGGGATCTTTTTAGTATCCATACTAGAAAGAACAAAAACAAGAAAAATGCGAAGATAGTGGCCATGAAAGTTGCAGAGGATGCGTGAGGACAGAGCATGATTATGGGTAGAGGTTTTGGAAGGAGCATGGTTGTATTTTATATATCGAAAGGCCGAATGGATGAGAGCACGCGATCTTGACTGGGCCGCCCACTCGAACCACAATTCGTTGGTCAACGTTAAACAAACAGAAGGAAATATACTTGGGTCATTTCGCAGAAGGATCCTCTCCTTTGTCAGTAATTTATGGTCTAATCAATGATGTCCTCGAAGGATAACTTTTGAATTGATGATCGTCAACTCCAGACGATGGGGCCTACCCCAGAAGCTCCATATAATGGACAGAGGAGGTCTTGAACTATTTTCCTGTTGAACAAACTCATTGGCCCCATGGATATAGTCCCGCAGGAATTCACAAGAAGCTATGGATGGTTTTCGCCAAGCGGCCCACGATACTATAAATTAAATTGGGATGCGGCTCTCGATACTACAAATAAGAACATGGGTGTGAGAGTGATTGTTCGAAATAACGCAGATCTCAAGGTAGCAGAGGCGGTGGCAACTTAGAAAACAATTGTGTTTTGCCGAATAAGATATTTTTCGATTATTATCAATAAAAATATCATGATTCCTTTCAAAATATGTATATACATAGGTCTAATGATAAAAGACATAGGACAAACATAACATAAATGTTAAATTGCCATTTGTCCTAAAAGATTAACTTATAATTAAGTCAAATTGAGACATCTCTAGATCTTCTTTCGCATGCCAACATGTGCAATTATGGTTCGTTTGATAAACTATTTGAAGGCAACGGCATAGACAAGCTATTATAGCATAATGACATGTGCTACAGTAACTTACAGCAAAAATTCTCTTCCTACGTGAAGTCTTGGTGATGATGCCAAATTTGTTTAAAAAATGCCCTTACTTTACCAAGGTATAAGAAGGGAAAGTGAGAGTATTTTTGGAAAGAGAAAGCCTTGGTATAATGAATAATTTTTGTTTCAAAAATGCCCTCACTTCACCAAGGTAAAAGGAGGGAAAGTGAGGGCATTTTTAGAACAAAAATTGTCCTTATACCAAGGGCTTTCTCTTTTCCCAATTAATTTTCACGTAGGCAGAATTCTTGCTGCAAGTTACTATATCACATGTCATTTCTGTTACAGTAACTTGCCTTGTCATTGCTTACCTTCAAACCGTTTATCAAACGGACTCAACGGAGCCTATGTTACCAAATCTGATTTGAAATTTGACTTGAAGGATCAAGGGTTAGGTGGTTTTGATTTTTTTTTTTTTAATTTATTAAAATAATAGATATATTATATGTATTTTCACCTCAAAGTTAATTTTGGTTAATTCTAAAATCAACGTACAATTTCTTACAATGACGTGCCTAAAAAGAAAAAAGAAAGAACATGATGGATTCAACACGGCTGTTTGTGCATTAACATGAGTTGGTTTGGAAATGTAGGGTTGCTGCAACTTCATTTTCTCCATTGTTTATTAGAAGTCAAGAAGTTTTTAAACCAGTGAACAGAGTCCCTTGGGTATCTCTTGAGCTCGACTATGACCAACAAAACAGAGACCAAATCTTGAAGTGTATCCAGAAGCCCACTCCCAATTATCCAATAAAGACCATACAAAATACCCTCTCACACCCATCTTCCCTGCATCATCAAATTAAGATCAAAGCAAAGCATATGGGATCATATCAACATAATATGTCTAGCTTATAACTACATGTACAATTTCCACAATATTACTGTGGATATACCTACTTTATTTTTTGAACTTTTATACAAGATCTTAGTTCCACGCATGAAACAAGCACCATAAGTACACTAAAAAAAAGGGAAGTAATTCTACACTCTAATTGTGAAGTCATGTAGTTGGCATTTTACAATCAAATATATGATAAAATTATGCATATACTTGAGCAGGAAGGCGTGGAGTTAGATGGACTTAGAAGGAAATATACTTGATAAACATAAATTAATTAGAGAGCAATAAACATATATTTTGTCCATGTTTGAAACGTTACAGCCTACAAGTGTTATTATTATATATATGGCTGACGTGTCTGGCATTAAAAGTCGACTACATGTTCTTTAAAAAAAAAATCGTCTACCTATTAATAAATTGACTAGAAAGGGTTCATATTTGCTGGAGCTTGGATTATGTTGTTGAATTTCACTTTTAGAAAACTTCTATGATTTGTTTTGATTTAGTTGTCCAAAATAGTCTTTTTTATTGCACAATAAATTTCTCTTTTTCTTGTAAGTAGTCACCAACTATAGACTTACTAGAAGTTAAATATTAAACAACATATGTAATGAAATATTTATTGGCAAAATGATTAGCAAATGTGATATGAATAATAGTGTTCAAGTATAAATAATGTTTTATTTTTTTTGTTTTTATGTATTTACTATATGCAATAACTAGTGAATGATAACTTCAAGATTTAAAATGCTCATTGCCTCAAATACTGATAGTAGATAATATCCGCATTTTCATATATTTTAAGTTTTTTTTTTTTTTAATTTTTCAAATGATACGTAGAAGAGAAATTGAGTCTTTGTTGGCTATATCACTATCACATCTCTAATATTAAAATATTCTCTATTTAAAAGTTTGATTGTAATCAAATCTTGAAGATTTGATTATTATCTTGTAGTCACTCACTATCTTATAAATAAATAGGGACATTTATATGGTAAACATTCAACTATATATATAATAACAAGATTTGATTATTATCTTGTCGTCACTCACTATCTTATAAATAAATAGGGACATTTATATGGTAAACATTCAACTATATATATAATAACAATTTTTATTTCTGTGCTATTTTATAGCCCTTGCTTCAGCTATTATTCCCATAATAATTAATAGGGGTAACTACCTTTTACCCCCATAAACTACAGTGTCTTGACACTTTCCTTCCATGAACTACCAATTATGACACTTGACCCCATCAAACTACAATCTTATGACACTTTTCTCCCTTTTGTCAGTTAAAGAAGTTAAGACTAACGGTCAATAGAGAGAGAAATTTTCTTTTTTCCATTTTTGCCCCCACTTCAAATCACTAAAATGACACTTTTACCCTCCTAAAATGGGGGCAAAAATAGAAAAAAATTTATCTCTTCATTGACCATCCTTTGACACAAAATGGGGTTAAACAAAAACTAATTGAAGGAAAGAAAACGATCACAAAACTGCTGGTTAGGTATTTTATCAACCTTCTTCCTGCTCAACTCGGGTCAAATTCTGTTGAACTTTGACTTCCAAATAATGCACATAGAATCTGAAATAAAACAAATATGTTAAGCTTTGACGCGCCGCCTCATCATCCACCTCAACTTGCCAGCTCACAGATACCTCTCATGCAGAAATGCAGCAGCCCCCCTTGATCTAAAACTCTTCCAACTCTATCTACTATTATACCACCGACATTTTGAAATATCATGACCGATTAGGAGATATCATGTACTTGATAGAACATTTGATAAGAACATCTTATAAGGTCTCGAGAGAGTAGTTCAATTGACTGACATTACGTCTAATAAAATCATTATTTTGCAAAACCCGAGACCCCTTTGGCTGCTGTGAACAAAAACCACGGATCTCGAGTTTTGCAAGGCGAGGCATGCACAGTACAGATAATGCGGCGCGGGTTGGATATTATGTGCATAGCATTTTTGTAGTTTTTTTTATTGGATTGGGTTGGGCAAACGGGCTTATTTTTCTTATACATCTTGAAGTAAAAAACCAATGAGGTTCTTTAAATTCTTTTATACATCCTGAGTCCATGAAACTTATGACAAAGCAAATAATGAGAAGGGGAACCAACTGAATCATCAATATTTTATTATTATTGAATTAATTAAGAAGTGGGATCTGCAGGAAGTTTAAAACTCGATCCAATTAGATGAAAGAATCAGAATATATATAACCGATGTGGAAATCTAGAAGAGAAGAGTTCATTTCTTGTGAGTCGATAGAGAGAAACACCTGACTACATGGTGACCAGTGTTTCTGGGACCTGTAGGCTGGAGCCCATGGGGGAGAGTATTTTAGATTGGTCCTTGAAGAGTGAAAAAATGAAAACTCAGAGAGAGAGAGTGGGGGGCAGACAAGCAACCATTTTCTTTGATGGTGTGGAAATATTCAATTGGGTTGGGCCAATCTTTCGGCTCCTTCTCAATATTCTTTAGGTTTACGTTGCACTATGTTAGTGATAATTTGGGCTTTTGTTATGATGCTCTACCCATTTCCTTTTTTTTTTCTTCTAAATATATAGATATTAAATGTAGACATATGGTAACTACATGTACAATTTCCATATTTGAGAAATGCTACATTGATAAAATAATTTTTTTTTCTCTTTATATATTATATATTTATTATAATTTGGTAAATACAATTCAAAATAAAAATTATAATACAATATGTGTAAGACAAAAAACATATTTATGAGACTTCATAAATATATACAAAATTGATAATATTAGTTAACATGTAAGCACTAGTACAAAAATAAAAATACAAAATACGAAGTGTAAATTTTGATGATTCTCGTATGCAATAATCTATTGAAACTCGCCTTGTTAATGCTTGACAAAATCTCAAAGTATATTACGATTTCAATCATATTTCTTTAGAACAATATAGAATCAAACACATGAACTATGAACATATATAAGCAAATCCGACAAGTCTATCAAGGCATTTCGTGAACATCGTCCTAAGCTGCTTCTTCTTCAAACCGAAAAACACAAATATAGAGACAAAATCCTGAAACTAGAATTTAAAAATCAAAATTTTAGTACCTATGAACCAAGGCTGTCTAAGACTAAGTTTTATAGTTCATTTTTCTTATGATCTTGTTAATAAGGTTTTCCCAACAGCCAAAATTAATAGTTTAGGATTCTTAGAATCTGAATCACATAATAATCAGTGATCACAGCAAAAATACTACTTGTCAATCTTCCTTCGCTAGAGTCCCATATAGAGAATCTAAAACAAATTGTAAACCAGAAGAACAAATAGAGGAGAACTCAATATTATGAGAGAACTAAAAAAATTTTGAAATTAAAAAAATTTAATCCAGATGCACCACCCCAATTATGGCTATGGGTGTATCCGCCTCTAGCTACACATTTCAAATTTGTTTTAGTTGGTTTTCAAAAGATGTATTACAAAGCAAAGTTGGTAACACACTTTCCAAAATAATAAATTTCATGAGATGTAAACAAATTTAGGATTTGTAGCACTCTTACTTTATTTTTGAACTCTTATAGAAGATGTTGGTTCCACGCATGAGACAAGAACCATAAGCACATTAAAAAAAAAGTCATTGTACACTCTTATTGTGAAGTCGTGGAGTTGGCATTTTGCAATCAAATATCTAATAAAACTATGCATATACTTGAGCAGGAAGACGTGGAGTGAGATGAACTTGGAGTGGGGTGGCTTTTAGGTTGGTAATTCCAACTATCTCGGTCATGTCCACGGCTTCATTTGATGGGTTTGCAATTTCAAAACCTTGCAACAAGGTGGCAAGTGTGAGTTGCATAACTTGCAACGCAAATGAGATTCCCGGACACATTCTTCTACCGCTGCCGAATGGTATAAATTCAAAATGCTGGCCCTGTACATCAACACCCATATGGGTTGTAAGGAATCTTTCCGGCCGAAATTCATTTGGATCAGACCACACTTGTGGGTCTCGATGGATCTTTGAAATATTAACAAGGAGTCGCGTGCCTGCTGGGATGTGGTAGCCAGCCAAAGTGCAATCTTCCATGGACTCGTGCGGAACAGAGAGTGGTGCGGCAGGGTATAAACGCATTGTTTCTTTGAGAATAGCTTGGAGATAGACCAAATTTTTCATGTCTGATTCCTTCACTTGCCTTTCCCTGCCAATTTGAACATCTAATTCTTCTTGTGCTTTCTTTAGAGCTTCTCGATTGTTAAGGAGGAGAGAAAGAGCCCATGTCAACGTCACTGTTGTTGTATCCGTTCCTCCTAAGATAAGTGCCTTCAAAAGACCAAAGTTGTAGCATTAGGAAAACAGTCCAAGGAACTGAAGAACAAAGATGTAACAGTAACGTGGTAATTTCCTTTTTGGGTGGCTCAGGAAAAACAAAAATCTCTTTCGATGGTTTGATCAAACAACTTAATTCTCAAATTAAAGGCAAGCACGACACACACGCAGGCTTTTAGATCTACTTGATCCCAAATAGTTTCACAACTACCAGACAACACTAGAGAAAGAGAAATCCGCCATACTTTCTCTTTTGTTAAAACCAAGAATTTGCTTAAACCAACACAATTCCCTCGTAGTGTTTAGACAATTATTAATTTGATTGTTCTTTTTCTCCTCATGGACTTGATCTTTACTCTTGGATATTGTATGATTCCTAAGCCTATTTGATAGTGCGCAGTTTGAATAAATAATCATGTTGGTAATATTGAAGGGTCGGATTCGAGCCTTATGAAATAAGGTCTAAGATTCGACCTCTGAATGTGAATAATTATGTAGAATATATAACGCATACTAACAAAAGCATGAGCTTTTATCCAATCCGTGTGAAAGAAACGATTTGCATATACAGGCGAATATCTAATTGGGCTTCAACGGAATACCCAAATCATATATATATAGACATATATATATATATATATATATATATGAATTTAATTATAAGATTAGGGTTTATGAAAAGCTTACTAGACATGTAGCTTTAGTGATTGTATCAGCATCACAGTTGGAGATCTCTGGGTTGTCGTCAGTAACAGTAGACAACATCACATCCATGAAGTCTTGGTGTCCCTTGTTAGCCTGATCACCAGAAAATTTTCTTTGCTTATTGTTAGTTTGAAGTATTGGCTAAGTTTCGTGATCAAATGAAAAGAAAAGAGCCAAGCTCGGACGGGATTCATTGCCGCTCGGACGGGATGCAATCAAGTACTTCAATACTAGTTCGTCAAGATCCCGCTTCGCAGTCTGCTCGACGCTTCAACGCTGGCCAAGATTGAAGAATGCGACGAAGAAAGCGGAAACCTAGAAATTTATCAGAATAGTGACCGTCCAACGCCTATATGACCGTCGAACGGACATCGCTCACTAAGCCCATTTTCCATGTATATTCATAGTGACCGTCGAACGCCCATATATGACCGTCCGAACGGACATCGCTCACAAAGCCCATTTTCCATGTATATTCAAGTGACCGCTCGAACGGCCAATCTTCCCGTCCGACGCTACTCTACCGTGTAGCTTTTATTTGGATTCTAACTGTCCTAGGTTTAGGTTTTGTGGGGCTATTATAAATACACCTCTATAGAATGTTAGAGGTACGGATTTTCACCCCAGAGAGTTCGTGGAGAGGTCAGAATTAAAGAGAGAAATATTGTGAGCCTTGTTGTTCCTCTTAGAGGATCTTTGTTAGTTTGTTTGTGAGCGTAAATTGAGAAGTCTATCGGAAGGATCCGTAAAGGAATCACGTTGAAGAAGATTGTGAGCAAGGAGACGAGTTGGAGGCTTGTCGATCTTACAGAGCCAAGGTCTTGCAAAGGGTTGTAAGTGTTCCTAGTGTCTGTAATCTCGGATAATTTTCCGATAGTGATTTCGGTTTGGTCACGGAGAGGTTTTACAATTAGATCGGTTTCTAATTGGTTTCCTCTTCGTCACCAAAACCTTTGTGTCTGATTGTTCATATTTTGGTGATTGCTTGCTTAGATTAAATATCCGTTAATTCCGCATAAACCGTGATATTTTATCTGCTTAGGTTTTTCAATTGGTATCGAGCGTTCACTTTGTTTGGATTAAATTCTAGTGTGATCCTTGTTTGTTTTCTAACATGTCTCAAACCCTTAATTCGTGCCTAATTTTGATGGAACTAATTATGGCTATTGAAGTCCCGTATGAGATTTTTCTTAAAATCAATAGACGTTTGGTTCGTTATTGAATTTGGATTTCAAACTCCGGATAAGCTACAACGAATGGTCTAGCTGAAAACAAATCTCGTGGCTTAATGACAAAGCTATGAATGCATGTTCTTAGCAATTTCACAAACTGAGCACTCTAGAATTTCAAATTGTGATAGTGCTAAAGATGCTTGGGAGATTCTAGAAACTACTTATGAAGGAACAAATCTTGTTAAAGCTACAAAACTTCAAATGTTAGTTTCTAAGTTTGAAAGAATTGAAATGTTAGAAGATGAGACTTTTGATGATTTCTTTGGTAAACTTAGTGAAATTAGAAACTCCATGATAAATCTAGGAAAGAAAGTTTCTGACACTAAGATTGTGAGAAAGGTTATGAGATCACTCCCAGATAGATTCAAAATGAAGGTAATACCATTGAGTCATGCACTGATTTGGAGACCTTGAGGATAGAAGAGTTAGTTGGTGCCTTACAAACTTATGAGTTTTCTTTGTCTAAACCTAGGAATTATAAGGATCTTGCCCTTAGAACTCTTAGAAAGAACTCTGATGAGTCATCTGATGAGGAACCAGACGATGAGAAAATAGCATTGGCAGCTAGACAAAGACCATAAGTATAGGCATCGATTTCCCAAGAGACTTGAAAAGCTAGAAGAGAGTTACAAGGATAGAAATGAAAGAGACCCACGTGGTCCAAAATGTTATGAGTGCTCGTTATGGTCATTTATGCAAGGATTGTGCTAACCTCATGAGTAATAAACCAAAGGATAAAAAGGCTTTCAATATTACCATGAGTGACACGATGAGGAGGTTCTGATGATTCCCCTAATTATGTAGCTTTTGGGATTTCCTATGATTCGATGATTCTAATCAATCGATGATAAGTCCGCTCGATAATGAATCAAATAGGGTTAGTGACCTTCAAAACTCCTTTAACAATTTGGGAAAATTTTTCTACAATTAGAAATTCTAACCTAAAACTTGTTAAGGATGTCAAGAATCTTGAACTTGAAAGGGATAATTTGAAAGAATTGAGTGATTCACATGCTGTTTGCAATTCTCAAAATCTGAAAATCATGTGTTAATTGCTAAGAATAAATCCTCCAAAATGATCCGATTGAAACTAGAAATCACTTGAGTACTTTCTCTAGTGAAA
This sequence comes from Carpinus viminea, assembly GCA_013348765.1. Taxonomy (NCBI): domain Eukaryota; kingdom Viridiplantae; phylum Streptophyta; class Magnoliopsida; order Fagales; family Betulaceae; genus Carpinus; species Carpinus viminea. The sequence goes on from CP054671.1 coordinate 6,300,853, forward strand.
AGCTTAATCAAATGTTGCATGCTCAAGCGCCTAGTGATAGATCCGGTTTAGGATTTGATAAAACTGCATCTTGTTCTTCTAACCATACCTCTGCTTCAAAGATTGTGTTTGTTAAACCAGTTGAAGTAGAAAAATCTTCGTGTCAAGAAAAGCCAGCTTGTTCACTCAAGAAGGTAAGAAAGGTAAGAAAACTCTCTTGTATCTCATGCATCTTACCCTAGGCCTAGAGTTGCTCAAAGATTTGTCCCTACATGCCATCATTGTGGAAAAGTGGGTCACATTCGACCTCACTGTTTTAATTTGAAAACTCATGTGCGTAAGAATAAAAATTTCAGATCTAGGATAGATTGTGAGGGTTTGGTCACAATGATGAAAGGAGTGCTATCTAGGTTAGACCTGTTTGAAAAATTCATAAACCTAGACCTAAGATCACTCAAGTGTGGGTTAGGAAGGATGATACCATTCACCCATTGAGGGGAGTGGTAATGAACTCACCTTATTTTAGGTGAGCCAATAACATGCCTAGGATTGTTTTTCCTGCTTATCCTTGAGATTCCTAGAGCATGTTATATCTTTTTTGTTTTTGTTTAATTTTTTTTTGTTGTGCATTTTTTTTTGTTAAAATTTTTTCAAAAAGACAAAATATGTTTAGTTAGTTGTTTCTTTCTTCTTTTGTCTTATGCACCTAGATTGTCCATTAAATTCTCATGTTGCCTTTGTGGATTTAATTCTTGCCTTGGAATGTTCTTAGTATGCATGAGATGAACTTTTGTTAAATGGACTTGTTATTGTGGTTACCTAAAGCCCGAGTTATTCGGTACGCTTTTGCCTATGCTTAATTTTTGTGCACATTTAAGCTTTTTTTTTTTTTGGGTAACCATATGAGGTTTTTGACTAGTATTTGTTTCAAATTGACCATTTGCTAGTTGAACCTAGGGCTTAAAATTTCCTGCTTTCTCGGTTGTGATAAGCACTACATGTTTAAGGACACTTTCTCATAGAGAAAAGAAACAAAATAGTGAAACAAATGAATCAAAAGATCACATTCCAAAAGGAATTTATTTCACGTGTCAAACTTGTGCAAATTGTTTTACAATGAGAAATGTATAGGATGAGAGTGGCTAGGCCCTAGTATGATAAGGTTTGACTTTTGATCAGAGATACTTGTCAAAACCTCATGGTGGTGAAACTCCAAGTTTTTGATGGCTCACACACACTACACACAAGCATGGGTTGGATGAAACATTTTATTCGCTTGAGTTAAACAATTTCAATGTCTGGTTGTCACTTCAAATCTCATGTATATTTTGTATATTTGGAGCATGCTTGGGTTATTCATTGCTGAATTTTCATGAGATTTTTATGGGTGTATCATGTGTGTTCATTTGACTTTTGAGGGGGAGAAACATGGTTTGATTTCCAGCTTTCTTGTTGATTTTTGAGTCACATATTGAGGGGAGTTTCTATTGTTCATGATTATGCATTATCTCTTTGCATTTTTATTCATGAGTTGAGTTTATTTTTTGTTCCACATGTGCCTTGATGCGTTGTTAAGTGTTTCAGAACATGTTACCTTTTGTCAATTTGTGACAAAAGGGGAGTTTATTGGGGAAATGATTTTGTTCAAATTGCCAAAGGGGAGTTTGTTAGTTTGAAGTATTGGCTAAGTTTCGTGATCAAAATGAAAAGAAAAGAGCCAAGCGCTCGACGGGATTCATTGCCGCTCGGACGGGATGCAATCAAGTACTTCAATACTAAGACTTCAACGCTGGGCTCACGCCCGAAGATTGAAGAATGCGACGAAGAAAGCTGGCGAAACCTAGAAATTTCCACATCAGAATAGTGACCGTCTGACGCCCATCATGACCGTCTCAACGGACCGCTGCTCACAAAGCCCATCATCCATGTATATTCAAGTGACCGCTCGAACGCCAATCTTCCCGTCTGACGCTACCTACACTGTAATAGCTTTTATTTGGATTCTAACTGTGTCCTAGGTTTAGGTTTTGTGGGCTATTATAAATACACCTCTATAGAATGTTAGAGGTACGGATTTTCACCCCAGAGAGTTCGTGAGAGGTCAGAATTAAAGAGAGAAATATTGTGAGCCTTGTTGTTCCTCTTAGAGGATATTTGTTAGTTTGTTTGTGAGCGTAAATTGAGAAGTCTATCGGAAGGATCCGTAAAGGAGAATCACGTTGAAGAAGATTGTGAGCAAGGAGACGAGTTGAGGTTTGTCGATCTTACAGCCAAGGTCTTGCAAAGGGTTGTAAGTGTTCTAGTGTCTGTAATCTCGGATAATTTTCTCGATAGTGATTTCGGTTTGGCTCGCCTTTGAGAGGTTTTACAATTAGATCGGTTTCTAATTGGTTTCCTCTTCGCACCAAAATCCTTGTGTCCGATTGTTCATATTTTGGTGATTGCTTGCTTAGATTAAATATCCGTTAATTCCGCATAAACTGTGATATTTTATCTGTTTAGGATTTTTCACTTATGTTCTTCTAACCATCCTTCAAGCGCATGATCCAAGTCTTTTGCAGTTCGTTTCATGGCCTTCTCGTAGCCTCCCAAGTCCAACCACCTAAGATACGGAAGTGAATCCGCCGCCACAAACGTGCCCGTCAACTCCAAGAAATCTCTCAATGCCTCTCGGCACCGACGGTTACCTTCATCCTCATCCTCGGCTTCAGGCCCATGATCAAATCGCTTCCCAACAACCATCCTAAACACAACGTTTAATGTTATGCAGCCAAACCATCTCTTCATCTCCACAAACTTGTCTCTGTTCTTGACACAAAGCTCGTACATCTCTTTTACAGACGTATTTACCTCGGACTCCCAGATGTGTTTGAGCATCTCAAGGCGGTGGTTTGAGAGGACCTCGAGGGTGGCTATTTTGCGCACGTGGCGCCAGTAAGGGCCGTAAGGGCTGAACCCAACCACGGCGTAGTTGTAGCCCATGAGTTCTGCTCCTATCGCTTTTGGACGGCTGGCAAAAGCTTTGTCGTTGGTGGTGAAGCACTCTTTGGCTATCTCCCAACTGCTGACTACCACAGCTCGATGTACTCCCAGCCAGATGGTGAAGATTGATCCGTACTTATCAGCCATGTTACCCAATGTTTTATGCGCTGGTTTTGCCCCTCCTAATTGGTGGAGGTGGCCAATCACAGGCCATGCGCCACCAGCTTCCGGTGGAAGTGTTTTTTTCTGAGCAGCTTTTTGGGATCTTTTTAGTATCCATAATAGAAAGAAAAGAAACAAGAAAAATGCGAAGATAGTGGCCATGAAAGTTGCAGAGGATGCGTGAGGACAGAGCATGATTCTGGGTAGAGGTTTTGGAAGGAGCATGGTTGTATTTTATATATCGAAAGGCCAACTGTATGAGAGCACGTGATCTTGACTGGCCGCCCACTCGAACCACAATGCGTTGGTCAACATTAAACATACGAAGAAAATATACTTGGGTGATTTCCTGTAGTGCACCATAGATTCAATGTATTTGTACAAACTATTCTGTCCTTTGTAAGGATCAGTTTCGAATTGATGATCGTCAACTCCAGAAGATGTGGCCTACCCCAGAAGCTCCATATAATGGACAGAGGAGGTCTTGAACTATTTTCCTGTTGAACAAACTCATTGGCCCCAAGTATATGGTCCCTCAGGAATTCACAAGAAGCTATGCATGATTTTCGCCAAGCGGCCCATTATATTACCAAATCAGCTGATTTGATATTTGACTTGAAGAATCAAGGTTTAGGTGGTTTTGATTTTTTTTTTTTTTTTTATTAATTCTAACATCAACAGCTTCTTACATTGCCATGCCTAAAAAAAAAAAGAAAGAACGTGATGGATTTAACCTGGCTGCTTGTGCATTAACATGTGTTGGTTTAGAAATGTAGGGTTGCTGCAACTTCATTTTTTCCATTTTTAATTAAAAGTCAAGAAGTTTTTAAACCAATGAACAGAGTCCTTTGGGTATCTCTTGAGCTTGTCATTATGATCAACAAAATAGAGACCAAATCTTGAAGTGTATCCAGATGCCCACTCCCAATTATCCAATAAAGTCCACACAAAATACCCTCTCACATTGCACCCATCTTCCCTGCATCATCAAAGAACAAAGCAAAGCATATGGGATCATATCAACATAACATGTCCAGCTTATAACTACATATGTACAATTTCCACAATGTTACTGTGGATATACCTACTTTATTTTTTGAACTTTCATACAAGATCTCTTAGTTCCAAGCTTGAGACAAGCCCCATAAGTACACTAAAAAAAAAACGAAGTCATTGTAGACCCTAGTTGTGAAGTCGTTTAGTTGGCATTTTACAATCAAATATATGATAAAATTATGCATATACTTGAGCAGGAAGGCGAGGAGTGAGATGGACTTGGAGTGGGGTGGCTTTCATGTTGGTAAGTCCGACTTTCTCTGTCATGTCCACGGCTTCATCTGACACGTTTGCAATTTCAAAACCTTGCAACAAGGTGGCAAGTGTGAGTTGCATAACTTGCAATGCCAATGAGATTCCTGGGCACATTCTTCTACCACTGCCGAACGGAAGCAATTCAAAATGCTGGCCCCGCACATCAACACCCTTATGGGTTGTAAGGAATCTTTCTGGTCGAAATTCATTTGGATCAGACCACATATGTGGGTCTCGATGGATCTTCGAAACATTAACAAGGAGTCGCATGCCTGTTGGGACGTGGTAGCCAGCCAAAGTGCAATCTTCCATGGACTCGTGCGGAACAAGGAGGGGTCCGGCAGGGTATAAACGCATTGTTTCTTTGAGGATAGCTTGGAGATAGACCAAATTTTTCATGTCTGATTCCTTCACTTGTCTCTCCCTACCAATTTGAACATCTAATTCTTCTTGTGCTTTTTTTAGAACTTCTCGATTGTTAAGAAGCAAAGAAAGAGCCCATGTCAATGTCACAGTTGTTGTATCTGTTCCTCCTAAGATAAGTGCCTTCAAAAGACCAAAGTCGTAGCATTAGGAAAACAGTCCAAGGAACTTAATAACAAAGGTGTAACAGTAACGTGGTAATTTCCTTTTTGGGTGGCTCAGGAAAAACAAAAATCTATTTCGATGGTTTGGTCAAACAACTGATGTTAATTCTCAAAGGCAAGCACGACGCACACGTAGGTTGCAGTTTGAATATTTGACCATTAACTAGGCTTTTAGATCTACTTTATCCCAAATAGTTTCACAACTACCAGACAACACTAGAGAAAGAGAAATCCACCATACTTTCTGTTTTGTTAAAACCAAGAATTTGATTGAACCAACACAATTCCCTGTAGTGTTTACACAATTATTAATTTGATTGTTATTTTTCTCATCATGGACTCGATCTTTCTCTTGGATGTATGATGCCTAAGCCTATTTGATAGCAGTTGATGAACGAATAATCATGTTCATAATTGATAATACTGAAGTTTTTTTTTTTTTTAATTTTTTTTTTAAGAGGGGATAAAGTTGAAGGGTTTGATTCGAGTGATAAGTCAATTGATTTTTGTATCTTAGGAAATAAAGTCTAGGAATCAACCTCTAAATGTAAATAACTATTTAGAATGATGCATCCGAGCAAAAGCATGATCTTTTATCCGATCCGTGTGAAAGAGCAAAAGCATGATCGTTTATCCGATCCGTGTGAAAGAAACGATTTGCACATGTCGGGAAATATTTAATTGGGCTTCAACCATAATACCCAAATCATAGTTTAGGTATGTTTGGTAAATGAATGGATTTGAAAAAGTGAATCGATACTTTAACAAATTAGATTAATGTGAAAAAAAAAAAAATGTTTTGTATAAAAAAAATTTGTTTTGTAGTGATTTCTTTAATTGAATAATAATAAAAAAAATATTGATGTAATATAAAAAATAAAAATGTTAGAATTAATTTAAAAATAAATAAATAAATTTTTCAATCCGGTGTTGTCCACTCCATCGGCAAACCAATATATATATATATATATATATATATATATATATATATGTATGTGAATTTAATTAGAGGGTATACGAAAAGCTTACTAGACATGTAGCTTTAGTGATTGTATCAGCATCATGGTTAGAGATCTCTTGGTCATCGTCAGTAACGGTAGACAACATCACATCCATGAAGTCTTGGTGTCCCTTATTAGCCTGATCACCAGAAACTTTTCTTTGCTTATGTTCTTCTAACCATCCTTCAAGCGCATGATCCAATTCTTTTGCAGTTCGTTTCATGGCCTTCTCGTAGCCTCCCAAGTCCAACCACCTTAGGTACGGAAGTGCATCTGCCGCCACAAACGTGCCCATCAACTCAAAAAAATCTCTCAATGCCTTCCGGCACCGACGGTTACCTTCATCCTCATCCTCGGCTGCAGCCCCAGCAAATCGCTTCCCAACAACCATCCTAGACACAACGTTTAAGGTTGTGCAGCCAAACCATCTCTTCATCTCTACAAACATGTCTCTGTTTTTGACACAGACCTCGTACATCTCTTTTACAGATGTACTTATCTCGGACTCCCGGATGTGTTTGAGCATCTCAAGGCGGTGGTTTGAGAGAACCTCGAGGATGGCTATTTTGCGCACGTGGCGCCAGTAAGGTCCGTAAGAGGTGAACCCAACCATGGCGTAGTTGTAGCCCATGTGTTCTGTTGCTATAGCTTTTGGACGGCCGGCGAAGGCTTTGTCATTGGTGGTGAAGCACTCTTTGGCTATCTCCCAACTGCTCACTATCATAGCTCTATGTACTCCCAGCCAGATGGTGAAGATTGATCCGTACTTGTCGGCCATGTTACCCAATGTTATATAGGCTGGTATTGCCCCTCCTAATAGGTGGAGGTGGCCAATCACAGGCCATTTGCCACTAGCTTCCGGTGGAAGTGTTTTTTTCCGAGCAGCTTTTTGGGATCTTCGTAGTATCCATAACAGAGATAAGAGAAACAGAAAAAATGCGAAGACAGCGGCCATGAAAGTTGCAGAGGATGCGTGAGGATAGGGCATGATTCTGGATAGAGGTTTTGGAAGAAGGAGCATGATTGTATATATGGAAAGGTCAAATGTATGAGAGCACGCTGGGATAACTTTTGAATTTTTCACACAACTGTTGATGGCCTACTGTCTCAACAGAAGCTCCACATAATGGACAGAGGAGGTCTTGAACTATTTTTCTGTTGAACAAATTTATTGGCCCGAAGGAATTCACAAGAAGCTATGGATGATTTTCGCCAGCGGCCAAGACTATGGTCCCTCTGACAGATGGCACTGAACTTGAAGAGAGCTAAGGAATGGTCGAGATTAATTGGAATGCAGCTCTTGATATGACAAATAAGAAGATGGGTGTGGGAGTGATTGTGCGAGATGGCACAAGTGTGATGTTTGGGAATGGAATAAATTTGGCAGTGGAACGGTAATTTGGTTAATACGAAAAAAAAAAAAAAATTCTATATAAAAAAGTAGAAATTTTTATTTTGAAATAATTTTTTTATTTGAAAAATGATAAAAAAAAATTAATTTAATATAAAAAATTAGAATATTAAAGTTAATTTTAAAAAAAATTTAAAAATAATAGAGTCCGTTAAACAGTATTATTTCATTCTCTTTGCAAACATAGCCAAGATTCTTGTCTTGGCCTAGATGTGCTCCTGCAGTTTCCTTCATATCAGATCCGAAGGTAGCGGAGGTTAGTGACAGTTTGGAAAACAACTGTGTTTTACTGTGAATTGAGGCACTAAACAGTCGTTATAGAAGGAGATGCACTTGAAATAGAGAATACTTTGCTACAAGATTATTTTTGTTAGAGCAGATATGGTCAACTGATTGAAGATATTAGAATAGTGATCAGTAATCTTCAATCATGTGTTAATAGTCATATTTGTAGAATGAAGCAGCTCATAAATCAGCTAGAACAACTCTCCATCCGTCCCTAAATCAGGTGTTGTCAGAAGGAAGTCTTGAAAGTATTGATTGCTGAGCGAAATCAAATGGTTATCAATGAAAATATCATGATTCCTTCGAATATGTTGAACTTGCCGGCAAGATCAAATGATTATTAATGAAAATATCTTGGCCTTTAGGTCTAATGATAAAAGATATCGTACAAATAAAGGTCACATCAAGTCAACTCGAGACAACTCTTTGCACATCCCGACAGGTGCACATTATTACCAAATCTGATTTGAGATTTGGCTTGATCCTGAGGAATCATTAAAATAATATATATTATATGTATTTTTACCTGAAAATTAAGTTTGGTTCCTGTCAATGATGATAAATCCTGACAAGTAAAGACTAAAGAGTGCCACCTAGCTACCTCTGTAATATTTATTTTGTTTTATGTGTTATTTTCTTCTTGCTATTATCTCGCCCACAAAGAAAAGAAAACAAAGTCAAATTATTGGATGGAGAATATCTTCCGTTCGGCGTAAATGACTCACATAGGCTCTGTTTGCGGGAGGAACGGGGTGGAACAGGGCTGGGATCGGACTGTAGCTGCAGTGTACCCATCTGATACTAATTTTTGTTTAAAAAATATCCTCGTTTTATTTCAAAAATGCCCTCAAATATGTTGAGTAAGGTGAGGGTATTTTTAGAACAAATTGAGGGCATTTTTGGAACAAATTGTCGGCTGCTTTTTCAAGGCTAACACCAAATTTTGTTCCAAAAATGCCCTCACTTTGATCCAAAAATGCCCTTATATATGAGTAGTGAAGTGAGGGCACTTTTGGAACAAAGTGAGGACATTTTTGGAACAAAATTTGGTGTCAGCCTTGGAAAAGCAGCCGGCAATTTGTTCCATAAATGCCCTCAATTTGTTCTAAAAATACCCTCACCTTACTCAACATATTTGAGGGCACTTTTGAAATAAAACGAGGATATTTTTTAAACAAAAATTAGTATCAGATGGGTACACTGCAGCTACAGTCCGATCCCAGCCCTGTTCCACCCCGTTCCTCCCGCAAACAGAGCCATATTGTCCATCAATCTCACACTGTTACATAAGTCAAAACATAATAATTACATAAAATTAACTTACAATTATAATCATTAGATAAAAAAAAATGGCCATAGCTCACAGCACCCAAAGCGTTGTTGGTTCATCATCTCCAACGTCATAAGTTACCATCTCAAGCACTAACAATCGTTTTTGTTTTGTTTAGGGTGATAAAATCTATCTTAGGATTAACTTTTCATCTTTATATTTTAGTTTTGGAATCCAAAAACGGAGTTTTGAAGCATTAAAAAAAAGTTTTGAGATATTAAAAACGGATTTGAGGTAAGTCATGACGATTTTCAAGTGAGTTTTGAAACGAGTTGTCTTGGTTTTTAGGCGGATCAGGGTCTGGTGAGACCCACGCTTGGGTCTCACGTGGGTCTAGGCGAGACCCAGGCATGGGTCTCACCTAACCCATGCCATGGGTTTGGCGACCGAAGGTGTTTTGAAGTTTTTCATTTTAGTTTTTTGTTGTTTTGTTAGATGTTATCTAGTGCATCCAAGCTTATTTTTTAACTTGTGATAATCTCAGTTAGCACTTATTTATTGGCTGGGGGTTTTTGCCCCCAACCGTATCTATTGGATATTAGAAATGTTATATGTGGGCGTGGAGAATGATTTGGCACACCTCACACCAAAAAAAGACCAAGGCCAAGTGGCCAACCCTATGAGAGATTCACGCAGTAATGGTAGAAGATGAAAAATCATGATGAAAGCAAACGAGACGAGCTCAAAGTGCTTAATTCTAACATCAACAGTTTCTTACAATGAAAGCAACACAGCCGTTTGTACATTAACATGTATTAGTTTGGAAATGTAGGGTTACTGCAACTTCATTTTCTTCATTTTTAATTAGAAGTCAAGAAGTTTCTAAACCAGTGAACAGAGTCCTTTGGGTATCTCTTGAGCTTGTCATTATAATCAACAAAATAGAGACCAAATCTTGAAGTGTATCCAGCTGCCCACTCCCAATTATCCAATAAAGACCATACAAAATACCCTCTCACATTGCACCCATCTTCCCTGCATCACCAAAGATCAAAGCAAAGCATATGGGATCATATCAACATGTGACAGGGAATATATAATATGTGAACATATGGTATTTATTGCGTACTTGATTGCAGCCAGCAAATTCATTAGATGGTCATTGTGATATTTGATCCTTTTCTCATCCTTTAGAGCATCTTTGATGGAGATCATCGGACTGTTTGCATCATCCATCCCTGTTCAACCATGAAACAGAAGATTTAGCTTCAGATTTTCCTTCTGAAGTATGTTCAAATGCAATCAGGCTTACCATTTTCAGTGATGAGAATCAGGGGGTTCCCATACTTTTGCTTGATGTAATTCATTAAGTTTCTGATCCCCTGAGGTACTATGTACAACCATATAGAATTTGCCTGCAATTTATCATGGGTAAGAATATATAATCAGGCGGCTAGCTACACAAATAAAACCATAAGAACAGTGCTTGCATGACCTATATCATTTTGCTTCTATTACATACCTTGTCTCCTATTGCTTTTCCATCTTTGAAAGCTGAAAAGAGGGGCACAGAACAATAAAAGCAGAATACAGAAATCTAATGAGTTGAAATAAATAGCTCATTATCTCTAGTTTGGTAATTATAGACACAATATTCTCAGTTCATAAAAATTTATCCAGGGATCAATAAATAAAAGGATCACTATAAACTTACGAAGGGTAATGGCACCAGAGTCTGCAACGGAGTCGTTAAGTAGTACGCCAATTACACTACTTGAATCATGTCTTGCATAAAACGTAGTGTAGTAATTAATGCCAACAAAATCCAAAGAACCCTTGAGACGAGCAGCCTCAGAATTTGAAAATTCTGGAAGCCTGCTTCCTACTCTGCTTCTCATCGACTTTGGATAATCCCCAAAGATCAAGGGCTCAATAAACCTGAAATTAGAGCATAACAATTCCACTAAGTAACTGCATAACTCTGCTTCTCATGTCAGTAATATTGCCTGTCCAATAGCTGAAAGTTATCTTTTTTCTCTTCCTTAAAACACCCATTGAACCAAAACATATACAGGTGATCAAAAGTTACCAGCCAAGCTGGAAATCTTGAGCTCTTTGAGCTGCTTCAATGTCTTCTGTGGAGTTCGTTGCTGGTTCAAACCAAATGACATCAAACGAGATCCCAACTGATCCACGCTGTTTTGACTGCAGAATGAGACTGTTGTTTAGATTTAGTTGTCATGAATTCTGCCAAGAAATGCATATACAAGCATGAATGTATCTGTCAATTGTCATCATACCTTGTACTTCTTTCTGTATATATCTGTCACAGTCGCATGAGAAAGAAGAACATTATGAGCAACAACGTAAGGCTCTCTTGCAGAGTTTCCCGCCCGACAGAAGAGGTGAAGTAAGATGGAGCACCGACCCGGTGCTTGGAGACCCACGTCATATCCTTGGACAGCAAATGTATGTGGCTCATTGAATGTGATCCAGTTCTTCACCCTGTCACCAAATTTCTGAAAGCATGTCTCCGCATATGTTGCAAAGTCGTTTCTGCAACCAATCGAGATTAAATATAAATTGTTTGAATTGCAAACATATTTTCTAATCACATTTACTAAAAAGGAAGAGAAATACAAAACAGGATACTCTACATGATTTGGGGGTTTAACCATCCATTGTATTTGTCTTCTAGGGCTTGCGGAAGGTCCCAATGGTAGAGGGTCACGTACGGTTCAATTCCTGCACATGTTAAATCACCATTTATCTCAAAAGCTTATAAAAAACGGCAGAGACGAGCTCCACAATAATATCTGCAGGATATTAATGCCTTCGACGGGTGCACATAGTTCTTAACAACAATCTGATGGTTACTTACAGCCATCAGAATGGTCTCAGTACCTTTGGCTAGTAAAGCATTGATGAGGTTATTGTAATGATCAACTCCTGCCTGATTGATTTCACCACTGCCATCTGAGAGGAAGGAACTCACAGTGAGAACTTTCATCTTTAATTCTCCTACTAAAATAAGTTTCAAATGACTACTGTGAAAATAAATAAGATCTTAAACAGCTATATTATTTCATACTTCCATGAAATTTTCCTTACAACATGGTGCATATGTCGCCTGCATTTCCTGTAAGCTAATCCATCCTTAAACCATCCACATTCCAAAATTATTTTGATTTAAGCACTGCAACTGCTGATCAAAGGCTTTATTTGATTGATGCATTGGCGCTAGATTGAGCATAAATGCAAGTTTTAAAGAAGACTTACTAGGGAAAATCCGAGACCAAGCAATTGAAAACCTATAGGCATCCATTCCCATGTCCTTCATAAGTTGTATATCTTCCTGTTTGCCAAAACAAGTAATTTTAAAAAATGGGTACCTTGTACAGGGAAAAAACAAGGGAAATAATTATTTCTATATCCGTTTTGGCAGCTAATTAGGACTTTTTGATGGTACAAGCAGAGGGCATCATACTAGAAAGCCACACATCAGTGTTAGACCTAGAGCACATCTGAGATTGTATTTGAGAAATATTAAAAAAAAAAAAAAAGGTTTTTTGACAAAAGCTTTATTTTAAGCTTTTGCAAAAAAGTGCGTTTTAGCCTTTTTAAAGTTTTTGGACCCTTAAAAGTACTTTTAATTTTTTTACTAAACGAATACTTTTTTATTTAAACTAACTTTTTTTTAGTGTTAAAGCGCATTTTAGGCCCCTCAAACACACACCTAAATAAGCCCCTAGTCAAAGAACCAAAAATGGTTTGAGTAGATTTACATTATAACGGTGGTAATGATCCACAGCAACATCTGCATTACTGAAATCAGCTATTTTGCCTGTAACAGAATGCAAGGTAAATAACATACCAAAAAAAAAAAAAGAGCCTTAAAAAACTCGATTATTTCACATGGTTGACAGGCACACAAGACCAAATTTTGTAAATAAATTAATTATATTTTAAGGACATTTTTATCTTAGTCAATTGAATATTATCTGATTGAAATGAAATAAAAAATACCCGGTGATGTATTGCATAGTAAAACACAATGGTGGACATGATTAGTCAAAAAATGAGACTCAAAGATGCCCAAAACAAGCGAAGCAAAATATTTTGGGCCAATCATGCAGCACAGAGGCTGGCCAAATGCAGACCAACTAGCCAGAACCAGACACAAACGCACGCAGAGATATGCACATGTCCATGCAATCATAAGATTGTTACCAAAAGAATGTGAAAAAGTGTCCCAAACAGTCGGTCCCCTCCCATCCTCTTTCACTGCTCCTTCATACTGCAAAGAAGACGATTCATAAACAGCATACATTAATGTGAGTTCAATCAATAGAAACCTCGTTGATGAATGAATTAAGTAAGTTTGAAATTATCATAAGCATTTGTTATATATGGATCAGGTGTATACTCTTTTAAATAAGAAACCATCCAACAATGATGGAAATCCCATGTGAACATAATAATAATGACAACAAGTGATGCAGAGTGATAGAAGAGGTAAGGATTCTTAATCTCTTGTATTATTAATCCTAATGACAATACTGATCAGACCACCTGAAATCATCGAGTGGCCGAACCAAAAAAAACAAAACGGAGCGGATGGCTTAATGCCAATTGGGCTTATTTGACAGCTCCTAGATATAGTCAAAGGATAATGACCGAACTACCCCTGTGTTGTCAGAAAAAATAAAAATTGCCTTACTATTCTTCTTCTTTTTTTAATTTTTTTTAAGTTTTAATTTTATATTTTTCTATTATGGATGACACGTCATTTTGGAATTAGATCTGGCTTGGCACATCATTTTTCATACTACATGCTTAGTGGGACAAGACAAGACGAACCTGAAAAGCAGAAGAAGTGGTGCCAAAAACAAAACCATTGGTTGAGTAAAAGTTCGTGTCATATATATATGACATGAACTTATATCAGAAACCTCTCTTTTCATGTCAAACCACTGTCAGAGAATGGTTTGGATTTATTTATAGAAAACAGAGAGAGAGTGGAGTAGTGAGAGAATGTGAAATGACCAGCCGGTTGAGTAAAAGTTCAATGATGACCAGGTTAGAAACCTCTCTTTAAAGTTCTTTAAAATTATGACATGAATTCATAACTTTTATTAAGTGAAATGGTTTTTTTATTATTCTAAGATTTTATTTCAAAAATATTCCTAATATAAATTTCATCAAGTGACGTAATTTAATGTAAAACAATTATGGTCCCACAATTTACTTGCTTGTATATTCTAGATAAAATTACAGTATACATGTTATTAAAAAATTGAATGATGAAAATTTAATTAAAATAATTGAAAGATTTAAATATGTTATAATAAATACTAATTTTCTCTTCTTTCATTATTTTATCTATTTATTAGTATTTAGTATGATAAATCTAAACCCTTCAATTATTTCAATTATTTATCATAGTATACAAGCCAGATCCCCAGAACTATAGGGAGACATAATACTTTTTTTTTTTACATGTCCAAACAAGAGGAAGATGATGGATTCAAATAATGACCTTCACTTTATAAAACGTAGTTCTTAGGAACATGAGACATGGTACATTAACTACGGACTTGAATCCTCTCCATTTCATTTGAAATGGAGGGTATCAAGTTAGTTGTTTTTAGATGGCAGTTTTGTCATTTCAGGGTTTTCTGTTTTTTACTTGGACAAAAATGCCCTCAAAAAGCAACTAACTTGATACTCTCCATTTCAAATGAAATGGAAAGATCCTTCTCCATTAACTACACATAATCGGTGAGATATTGTTTAAAAAATATTCCTAATATAAATTTCATTAGGTTACGTAATTTATGATCTCACAGTTTACTTCCCTCCAAAGCTATAGGGACACAAATTAAAATTTTTAAACATTGTACATTAACTACCCATAATCGGCCATATAGGTATTGCATGCCTTAATTCTAAAAAAAATCATTTTTTGGAAGAAATATCGATTTTCAATCGACTCAAAATCAAACAGTCAAGTCTTTAAGAAGTAGTTTAATTGACTAAGATTTCATCTAATAAAGTGTAAGTCACTAAATTCAAATATCCCTTTCTTCTTTTGCGTAAACATGTAAAAAAAATAATAAAAAAATAAGACAGCCAAAGTCTGCTGCCAAATAGCCCTAATAGGTCAGAATTCTAAAAAAAAAATCTATTATTATCCATATTCACATCGTTAATTAAGGCTCATATCACATCATAACCTTTAGATTTTCCACCTAAGCATACTATTATGGCAAAGATGATACAATTCAAAAACTTTCTAGAATGTTATGCCCTACACGCCTAATGCTTCCAATTATTATTATTACTATTATTTGCTAATTCTACCTCAATATTTCAAAACTCTAAGATAAAAAGGAGACAGACAAAACCATAACCTATTTTCTCACCTAGCCGTTCACCACTAGACCCCTCTCCTTTCTTATTTCTAGCAAAACATTCATAAACCTTAGACCCCATAGCAAAATTCAGCCAACCCTTCTCTCACAAATACTCAATTTTCTTTGAAAAATCATTCCACCCACTGCAAGAAGAAGATTCAAAGCAACTTTTGTCAAAGATATCTTCATACCATGCGAATGTTTCTTCTCTATTTATTGTTGAAATTTTTGGTTGATTTGTTCTTCATTTGAATGTTCATTTGTGTGATTTAGTACTCGGATTATCAGGCATTTTTTGGAATTGTTTTTTCTATTTTTGAAAGTAAAATAAGGCAAAAATTTGTTTGATTGTTGTGCAGAATAGGAACATAAATGCTTTTGAAACCCCAACTAAATAATATTTTAACATGCTTTAAAATATATGGATTAAATTAAAAGAAAAGGGTTTTATGTTTTAATTCATTTAAATGTTTTATGGATTTTTTTTTTAATGTGATTTACTCGATTTTGATTATCATGCACAAAAGGAATCGAAATGCTTTCATAATACGGTAATACCAAATAAATAACTAAGCATTCTACTTGATGTGAAAGTATTAATTTAATTGCATTAAATGTTAAGTGAATTTTTTTTTTTTATTGACACGGTCATTTTAGAATTAGATCTAGCGGGACATATTACTTTTCATGCTAGAGGGGGCTCTCAACACTTTTATTCTACAACTAGCTTAGTGCAAATTAACGTTGCCACAATGATTAATTTTACATTTATTTTTACTTATTTATGCCTATTTTGAGGATTAAAAAAAATTATAAATTTTCTTGAGAGTAATATTTACAGTTTCACCAAAACTATTTTTTGGGGTATTTTGATAAAAATACCTATAAAGCCTCTTTTTCCACCTCACCACTCACTATTAATAGTTTATCTTTCCCCCTTTTTCTTTTCTATTTATCTCTCATTCTTTAATAATTAAAGAAATAATTTAAATAAAATAATAAAAATAGGTTGTTAAAATAATAAACTGTTTGGAATGTTAAAATAATAATAATAAGGCGAATAGGCGTGTAGGGCATAATGAGGCGAATAGAATGTTAAAATAGAAAAGAATGAGGCGAATAGAACTTGGTAAAAGGGCTAGAAGTTGTCCAAGCATTAATCTCTCGCGAAATCCGAGGCTTTTTGTTCAGCGTTCAACGGTATCCCTGCTTCCTCGTACTTCGAGGAACTGTGGCTTTTACCCGCCAGTTTATAACCGAACAAACTGTAATTGACGAAATGCCCCCAGATAGATAAAGCCAAAAAAAATCCAAGAAAAAAAAAGTTCCCCAAGCTTTTTTCATCTCCACATACTGACAGTTCGTACTAGTTATTATCTCTGAGCAGGAAAAACCTCATGGTTTAAGAGTCCTCGAAAGATGGAGAAAACCAATTAAAAACGAACTCTTTTTCTTTTATTGTTTTGATATATATCATATATGATTTATCTAGCTAGTCAAAGGTTGCACCTGTCATCTATGAAAAATACGCAGAAGCTAAGCAAAGGAGTATCACATGCAAACCAGACATCTTTTACTTTTCCACTGAAGAAAAAAAATAAAGAAAAGGTACTGCTTAGACTAGACGAACCTGGAAAGCAGAAGAAGCGGTGCCAAAAACAAAACCCGTGGGAAAGCTTGCTCTGCTAATATCTGACAAACACATTTGGATCCTACAAACCACCGCCACAACCAGTGCTACCAAAGCAATGCCTCTTCTCACCATCGTGGCCGTCTAATGGATTTGTGGGCGAGAGAGAGAGAAATATTTGAACTTGTCCAGAGACGGAGACTGGTTTGGATTTATTTATAGAAAACAAAAAAAGAGTGGAGTTACGTAGTGAGAGAATGCGAAATGGCTGGGACGTTGAGTAAAAGCTCAATGATGATGCATATATATATATATATATATATAATGTATGCGGCTACAAAGATGGTGGGTTTCTTTCTTACCATAGTAAGCATCCATCGTCCATGGGGATGGGGTTGCTTTGCTTTGCTTTCATCTAGGACTATTTTGTTTTTGTTTTGTTTACCAGTTTTTCAAACCACAAAGGGTGATAGTTTAATGGTTTCAAGGGAATCCCTATGAGGTTGGACACACGCTACAGCTTGGGTTTGATTCTTGTAATGAAAATCTCTTATCCTATTAGTGTTTGCCACCTTGAGCCCTGTTATTCTCTTGGTGGAGTGAGTGTTAAGATATAACTCAATTGGTTTTGAGGGAGCATCTGCAGTTTTTATTATTTAGGTCTCTCCTAAGTGGTGTCCCGCGAATTGGTATCACTATGGTCACGCCTTAGTAGGATAGTTATAATTGGCCTTTCCCTCCGACCCTTTTTTTTTAAGGAAAAAAAAAACATTTTTGCAAATAAATTTTAAATTTTATATGGTAGACATTTCCTTGTTATTGTCATACCGATACGTGGTTATCCTTTTGGGCCATGTTTCCATAGATTTACTTTTATTTATTTATTTATTTACAAAGCATATACTTTATTGATTCTCTAGTTTTTTTTTTTATGACATGCCCACACAATAAGAGAAAAGGAAGATTCAAACTAGTGACCTTCGTTTCATTAGACGTGATCAACCAATTGAACTATCTTTTAAGGACACTGATTCTCTAGTTATAAGGAAGTAATTGATAAATTTAAACATAAAAACTTGTAATCAACTTAATTAATTACCTATTAATTGATTAACCGATTAATAAAAAAATCGAAACTAAAAAATAAAAGGTCGAAACGAAACATTCTCAATGTGAAGTTGGTTAATTAACAAACTTCACCGACTTTCACGATTGGGAAGGTAAAAATGTCTCTACGACACCAACCTGATCACCCCTACAGGCTACACATATGTCCTTTTTTTATATTTTCGAACAAAATCAATATACACTATCCCTCTTTTATATATATATATATATAGGCGACAGCCCGTGTGTCGTGTGACACATTGGCAATGTGGCTGTCGTGCACTTAATTCCTTGATAATGCCGCAGAATACTGCGCCCATTGCTTATTTCCACGAGATTCTTTCCACTCGAACCACAATTCGTTGGTCAACGTTAAACAAACAGAAGGAATTGAAATATACCTGGGTGATTTCCTGTAGTGCACCATAGATTCAATGTATTTGTACAAACTATTCTGTCCTTTGTTAATAATTTATTGGTCTAATCAATGACGTCCTCGAAGGATAACTTTTGAATTGATGATCGTCAACTCCAGACGATGGGGCCTACCCCAGAAGCTCCATATAATGGACAGATCAGGAGGTCTTGAACTATTTTCCCGTTGAGCAAACTCATCGGCCTCATGGATATGGTTCCGCAGGAATTCACAAGAAGCTATGGATGGTTTTCTCCAAGCGGCCCACGATACTACAAATTAATTGGGATGCAGCTCTTGATACTACAAATAAGAACATGGGTGTGAGAGTGATTGTCCGAAATAACGCAGATCTCAAGGTAGCAGAGGCGGTGGCAACTTAGAAAACAATTGTGTTTTGCCGAATAAGATATTATTCGATTATTATCAATAAAAATATCATGATTCCTTTCAAAATATTTATATACATGGGTCTAATGATAAAAGACATAGCACAAACATAACATAAATGTTAAATTATCGTTTGTCCCAAAAAATTAAGCTTATAATCAACTCAAATTGAAACATCTCTAGATCTTCTTTCACATGTTGACATGTGCCCATTATGTTACCAAATTTGATTTGATATTTGACTTGAAGAATCTACGGTTAAGTGGTTTTGATTTTTTTATTATTATTATTAAAACTAGTACATAACCTGCTATGCAGGATTCTTTTTTATAATTTAATTTTAAAGTTTAAATGCATCTACATCTTACTTTTCATGTGAAAAAATCTATTATGCTTTTTAAACAAAAGTCATACTAAAGATTATACATCAGTACATTATTGAACATGCACTTTTTTTTAAAGTGTACTAAGTATGCACTTAATGATACAATCATACACATATTGATTAAAATATAAGACCATTGAATTTAGTTTAATTTATATAAACTAAAACATAGAAACATCTTTGTTCCTGTGGGAGTAGTTTAAAATGAAAAGAAGTATAAAGAAAAGAAAAGAAAAGAAAAAAAGAAGCAAGAATAAAATTTGAATTTTGATTAACAAAGCATTAATATGATATCGTACTGTCACCTCATCATTAAATTTGGTAAGTAATATGCTCCATCATCATTAAATGTTGAAGGCTGATATGAAGTAACAACCACACCATCAACTGCCATTATTGAAGAACAATTGGGCAACAATTAAATGAGCCAACGTTTGCGAGTACTTGTCATAATAGAAGGTATATATCCAGTGCCCATTCTTCTATGCAGCAGACTATTCAGCATTTGAAATGTGTCAAATGGGCATGACCAATCATGTAAAGAGTGCTTGGTCCTATCGACCTGAGAAACATTAAGTCTCATTCTCTAACCATTTATCAACTATTTCCATGCATATTTTTTTTAAATCTACCATTGAATATGTAGAACTCACATGTAAACCTACAAATCCAATAGTGAATTTAAATCCATTTGAAAAAAGATAGAAAAATAAAACCTAACATTTCTCCCCGTGAACCCTTGTGGTAGACTCAAGATACATGACCTTTTCTTTTCCACCTTTAATTTTGATTGAATTAAAATTTAGTTAAAATTTATTAAATCATATATGAATGCGTGTATGTCCCCTTTTGCAAGCTTGGAGGATTGACCATGTTTAACTGATGGTAAAATTGAGTAATATAAGGAGTTTTTGTTTGGTATATAGCAGCATGTTAGTGAGAAATGCTAGACCTCATTTTGTCACACATATCTCCTAACCATCTTTTTTTCAAGTAGATTCAAATTTATCATTAGATTTGTAAGTCTACATATGGGTCCTACATATTCAATGGTAAGTTTAAAAAGATATATATGGAGATGGTTAGGAGAATGAAATCTAACATTTCACTTATGTCAATACATTTAACCAATGTAATCCACCTTAAATTCTCGTATTTTGACATTTCACATGTGTTTAACTCATCTTTTACGTAATTTCTTAGAGTCCAATAATAATAATAATAATATTATTATTATTATTAAAATCAAGAGAAACTCTATCTCTTTATCAATTCTTAAACATGTTATTATCAAAACATTAATTCTCATTTATATGGAGAATGAGACATTGAGACAAAGAGGTTGTTGGCTATAAACAATATTATTGCTAACCACATATTTCTTGGCTAGGAATTAATTAAGTGGATACATTAGCTGAACTTAAATTTGATAATTAATGGTTTTGATTTTGAAAGCATGGCACTTTTTTGTCTTTGTGATTCATATTATTGGCAACTCAAAAAATCAGCATAAGCAATAAAATTTGCTACTGGCATTCCAGGTAAATACATATATTAATTAATCCTTAAAATTTGATACAAATCAAAATAAACTTTATATATATATATATATATATATATATATATATATATATATATGATAATAGATATATTATATGTATTTTTACCTCAAAGTTAAGTTTGGTTAATTCTAACATCAACAGTTTCTTACAATGACGTGCCTAAAAAGAAAAAAGAAAGAACATGATGGATTCAACACAATTGCTTGTGCATTAACATGTGTTGGTTTGGCAATGTAGGGTTCCTGCAACTTCATTTTCTTCATTTTTAATTAGAAGTCAAGAAGTTTTTAAACCAATGAACAGAGTCCTTTGGGTATCTCTTGAGCTTGTCGTTATGGTCAACAAATAGAGACCAAATCTTGAAATGTATCCAGATGCCCACTCCCAAATTCCCAATTATGCAATAAAGACCACACAAAATACCCTCTCACATTACACCCATCTTCCTTGCATCATCAAGAACAAGCAAAGCATATGGGATCATATCAACATAATATGTCTAGCTTATAACTACATATGTACAATTTCCACAATGTTACAGTGGATATACTTACTTTATTTTTTGAACTTTCATACAAGATCTTAGTTCCACGCATGAGACAAGCACCATAAGTACACTAAAAAAAAAACGAAGTCATTGCAAACCCTGGTTGTGAAGTTGTGTAGTTGGCATTTTACAATCAAATATATGATAAAATTATGCATATACTTGAGCAGGAAGGCGTGGAGTGAGATGGACTTGGAGTGGGGTGGCTTTCATGTTGGTAAGTCTGACTTTCTCTGTCATGTCTACGGCTTTATCCGACGGGTTTGCAATTTCAAAACCTTGCAACAAGGTGGCAACTGTGAGTTGCATAACTTGCAATGCCAATGAGATTCTGGGCACATTCTTCTACCGCTGCCGAATGGAAGGAATTCGAAATGCTGGCCCCGCACATCAACACCTTTATGGGTTGTAAGGAATCTTTCTGGTCGAAATTCATTTGGATCAGACCACATATGTGGGTCTCGATGGATCTTCGAAACATTAACAAGGAGTCGCGTGCCTGCTGGGACGTGGTAGCTAGCCAAAGTGCAATCTTCCATGGACTCGTGTGGAACAAGGAGGGGTCCGGCATGGTATAAACGCATTGTTTCTTTGAGGATAGCTTGGAGATAGACCAAATTTTTCATATCTGACTCCTTCACTTGTCTCTCCCTACCAATTTGAACATCTAATTCTTCTTGTGCTTTTTTTAGAACTTCTCGATTGTTAAGAAGCAAAGAAAGAGCCCATGTCAATGTTACTGTTGTTGTATCCGTTCCTCCTAAGATAAGTGCCTTCAAAAGACCAAAGTTGTAGGACTAGGAAAACAGTCCAAGGAACTAAAAAACAACGGTGTAACAGTAACGTGGTAAAAAACAGTCCAAGGAACTAAAAACAACGGTGTAACAGTAACGTGGTAATTTCCTTTTTGGGTGGCTTAGGAAAAACAAAAATCTCTTTCGATGGTTTGGGCAAACAATTGATGTTAGTTTTCAAAGGCAAGCACGACACACATAGGTTGCAGTTTGAATATTTGACCACTAACTAGGCTTTTAGATCTACTTTATCCCAAATAGTTTCACAACTACCAATCAACACTAGAGAAAGAGAAATCCACCATACTTTCTCTTTTGTGAAAACCAAGAATTTGCTTGAACCAACACAATTCCCTGTAGTGTTTACACAATTATTAATTTGACTGTTATTTTCTCATCTGAAGGGTTTTTTTTGTTTTGTTTTTGTTTTTTTTTTTTTTTTTTGAGGGGACAACGTTGAAGGGTTTGATTCTGAGTAATATGTCATTTGATTTTTGTGTCTTATGAAATAAAGTCTAAGAATCAACCTCTAAATGTAAATAACTATTTAGAATGATGCATTTGAGCAAAAGCATGATCTTTTATCCAATCCATGTGAAAGAAACGATTTGCACATGTCTAGAAATATCTAATTGGGCTTCAACCAGAATACCCAAATCATAGTCTGAGTATGTTTGGTAAATGAATGGATTTGAAGAAATGGATCGATATCGTAACAAATTTTATTAACGTGAGAAAAAAATTAAGAATATTTTGTATAAAAAAATAAAAAATTATGTTTTGTAATGATTTTTTTTATTTGAATAATAATAAAAAGTGATTGATATAATATATAAAATAAAAATATTGAGATTAATTTTAAGAAAAAAATTTAAATTTTTAGATTCAGTCCAGTCCACTTCATCCGCAAACAAATATATATATATATATATATATATATATATATATATATATGTGAATTTAGTTAAGGGGTATACGAAAAGCTTACTAAACATGTAGCTTTAGTCACTGTATCAGCATCATAGTTAGAGATCTCTTGGTCATCATCAATAACGGTAGACAACATCACATCCATGAAGTCTTGGTGTCCCTTATTAGCCTGATCACCTGAAACTTTTCTTTGCTTATCCTTCAAGCGCATGATCCAAGTCTTTTGCAGTTCGTTTCATGGCCTTCTCGTAGCCTCCCAAGTCCAACCACCTAAGATACGGAAGTGAATCCGCCGCCACAAACGTGCCCGTCAACTCCAAAGAAATCTCTCAATGCCTCTCGGCACCGACGGTTACCTTCATCCTCATCCTCGGCTGCAGCCCCATGATCAAATCGCTTCCCAACAACCATCCTAAACACAACGTTTAATGTTATGCAACCAAACCATCTCTTCATCTCCACAAACATGTCTATGTTCTTGACACAAAGCTCGTACATCTCTTTTACAGATGTATTTATCTCAGACTCCCGAATGTGTTTGAGCATCTCAAGGCGGTGGTTTGAGAGAACCTCGAGGGTGGCTATTTTGCGCACGTGGCGCCAGTAAGGTCCGTAAGAGGTGAACCCAACCATGGCGTAGTTGTAGCCCATGTGTTACTATAGCTTTTGGACGGCTGGCGAAGGCTTTGTCATTCGTGGTGAAGCACTCTTTGGCTATCTCCCAACTGCTCACTATCATAGCTCTATGTACTCCCAGCCAGATGGTGAAGATTGATCCGTACTTGTCGGCCATGTTACCCAATGTTATATAGGCTGGTTTTGCCCCTCCTAATTGGTGGAGGTGGCCAATCACAGACCATTTGCCACTAGCTTCCGGTGGAAGTGTTTTTTTCCGAGCAGCTTTTTGGGATCTTCTTAGTATCCATAACAGAGATAAGAGAAACAGAAAAAAATGCGAAGACAGCGGCCATGAAATTTGCAGAGGATGCGTGAGGATAGGGCATGATTCTGGATAGAGGTTTTGGAAGAAGGAGCATGATTGTATATATGGAAAGGTCAAATGTATGAGAGCACGCTGGGATAACTTTTGAATTTTTCACACAACTGTTGATGGCTAACAACTCTAGAGGATGTGGCCTACTGTCTCAACAGAAGCTCCACATAATGTACAAGGAGGTCTCGAACTATTTTTCTGTTGAACAAATTTATTGGCCCGAAGGAATTCACAAGAAGCTATGGATGACTTTCGCTGGCGGCCAAGACTATGGTCCCTCTGACAGATGGCACTGAACTTCAAGAGAGCGAAGGAATGGTGGAGATCAAAGAACATCACTCCCCAAAGCACTGTAGCAAATCATCTCCGATCAACACGTGGCTGCTTGACAAATACATGTTCAGGCCATGCTTTTGAGGCAAATGACGAAAAAAGCCATTTTTTTTATGTGAGATAAGAGTAGAATGGAAATTAATGAGTGCTGTTGATTAAAGGGATAAAATTGAAAATAATAAAATTAAACCCTTCAAACTTGCCGAGCTTTGACATACCATTTCACTTTCTGCTATGAACAGTACACATTGAGTTGGGAACGTGTACTTGGGGACATGAGGGCGTTTAACAAACTCCCCCCAAATGGTTATCAATGAAAATATCTTGACTTCCTTTGAATATGTTGAACTTGCCAGCAAGATCAAATGATTATTAATGAAAATATCTTGGTTCTTTTGGGTGTGATTGGAAATGGACTGAATTGAAAGAAGTGTAGTAGATTTGATTGATATAAAAAATAAATAAATAAATAAGAATATTTTATATACAAAATGAAATTTTTTGTTTTGTAGTGATAAAAAATAATTGATGTAATATAAAAAATTAAAAATATTAAAATTAATTTTGAGAAAAAAAAATTTTAAAACTTTACAAAGTTCGGTTCAATCTCTTGACAAGCAAAGCCTTAGGTCTAATGATAAAAGACATCGTACAAACAAGGATCACATGAAGTCAACTCGAGGCAACTCTTGCACATCTCGATAGGTGCACATTATTACCAAATCTGATTTGAGATTTGGCTTGAACCTGAGGAATCATTAAAATAATATGTATTTTTACATGAAAATTAAGGTTTTTTTTTTAAAAAAAATTAATTTGCCTGAAAATTAAGTTCGGTTCCTGTCAACGACGATAAATCCTGACAAGGAAAAAGTGCCACCTAGCTACCTCTGTAATATTTATTTTGTTTTATGTGTTTCTTTTCTTCTTGTTATTATCTCGCCCACAAAGAAAAGAAAACAAAGTCAAATTATTGGATATTAGAAATGTTTTATATGGGCGTGGAGAATGATTTGGCAAACCTCACACCAAAAAGACCAAGGCCAAGTGGCCAACCCCATGAGAGATTCACGCGGTAATGGTGGAAGATGAAAAATCATGATGAAAGCAAACGAGACGAGCTCAAAGTGCTTAATTCTAACATCAACAGTTTCTTACAATGAAAGCAACACAGCCGCTTGTACATTAACATGTGTTAGTTTGGAAATGTAGGATTGCTGCAACTTCATTTTCTCCATTTTTAATTAGAAGTCAAGAAGTTTCTAAACCAGTGAACAGAGTCTTTTGGGTATCTCTTGAGCTTGTCATTATAATCAACAAAATAGAGACCAAATCTTGAAGTGTATCCAGCTGCCCACTCCCAATTATCCAATAAAGACCATACAAAATACCCTCTCACATTACACCCATCTTCCCTGCATCACCAAAGATCAAAGCAAAGCATATGGGATCATATCAACATGTGACAGGGAATATATAATATGTGAACATATGGTATTTATTGCGTACTTGATTGCAGCCAGCAAATTCATTAGATGGTCATTGTGATATTTGATCCTTTTCTCATCCTTTAGAGCATCTTTGATGGAGATCATCGGACTGTTTGCATCATCCATCCCTGTTCAACCATGAAACAGAAGATTTAGCTTCAGATTTTCCTTCTGAAGTATGTTCAAATGCAATCAGGCTTACCATTTTCAGTGATGAGAATCAGGGGGTTCCCATACTTTTGCTTGATGTAATTCATTAAGTTTCTGATCCCCTGAGGTACTATGTACAACCATATAGAATTTGCCTGCAATTTATCATGGGTAAGAATATATAATCAGGCGGCTAGCTACACAAATAAAACCATAAGAACAGTGCTTGCATGACCTATAGAGCCATCATTTTGCTTCTATTACATACCTTGTCTCCTATTGCTTTTCCATCTTTGAAAGCTGAAAAGAGGGGCACAGAACAATAAAAGCAGAATACAGAAATCTAATGAGTTGAAATAAATAGCTCATTATCTCTAGTTTGGTAATTATAGACACAATATTCTCAGTTCATAAAAATTTATCCAGGGATCAATAAATAAAAGGATCACTATAAACTTACGAAGGGTAATGGCACCAGAGTCTGCAACGGAGTCGTTAAGTAGTACGCCAATTACACTACTTGAATCATGTCTTGCATAAAACGTAGTGTAGTAATTAATGCCAACAAAATCCAAAGAACCCTTGAGACGAGCAGCCTCAGAATTTGAAAATTCTGAAGCCTGCTTCCTACTCTACTTCTCATCGACTTTGGATAATCCCCAAGATCAAGGGCTCAATAAACCTGAAATTAGAGCATAACAATTCCACTAAGTAACTGCATAACTCTGCTTCTCATGTCAGTAATATTGCCTGTCCAATAGCTGAAAGTTATCTTTTTCTCTTCCTTAAAACACCCATTGAACCAAAACATATACAGGTGATCAAAGTTACCAAGCCAAGCTGGAAATCTTGAGCTCTTTGAGCTTCAATGTCTTCTGTGGAGTTCGTTGCTGGTTCAAACCAAATGACATCAAACGAGATCCCAACTGATCCACGCTGTTTTGACTGCAGAATGAGACTGTTGTTTAGATTTAGTTGTCATGAATTCTGCCAAGAAATGCATATACAAGCATGAATGTATCTGTCAATTGTCATCATACCTTGTACTTCTTTCTGTATATCTGTCACAGTCGTACGAGAAAGAAGAACATTATGAGCAACAACGTAAGGCTCTCTTGCAGAGTTTCCGCCCGACAGAAGAGGTGAAGTAAGATGGGCACCGACCCGGTGCTTGGAGACCCACGTCATATCCTTGGACAGCAAATGTATGTGGCTCATTGAATGTGATCCAGTTCTTCACCCTGTCACCAAATTTCTGAAAGCATGTCTCCGCATATGTTGCAAAGTCGTTTCTGCAACCAATCGAGATTAAATATAAATTGTTTGAATTGCAAACATATTTTCTAATCACATTTACTAAAAAGGAAGAGAAATACAAAACAGGATACTCTACATGATTTGGGGGTTTAACCATCCATTGTATTTGTCTTCTAGGGCTTGCGGAAGGTCCCAATGGTAGAGGGTCACGTACGGTTCAATTCCTGCACATGTTAAATCACCATTTATCTCAAAAGCTTATAAAAAACGGCAGAGACGAGCTCCACAATAATATCTGCAGGATATTAATGCCTTCGACGGGTGCACATAGTTCTTAACAACAATCAGTGGTTACTACAGCCATCAGAATGGTCTCTCTACCTTTGGCTAGTAAAGCATTGATGAGGTTATTGTAATGATCAACTCCTGCCTGATTGATTTCACCACTGCCATCTGAGAGGAAGGAACTCACAGTGAGAACTTTCATCTTTAATTCTCCTACTAAAATAAGTTTCAAATGACTACTGTGAAAATAAATAAGATCTTAAACAGCTATATTATTTCATACTTCCATGAAATTTTCCTTACAACATGGTGCATATGTCGCCTGCATTTCCTGTAAGCTAATCCATCCTTAAACCATCCACATTCCAAAATTATTTTGATTTAAGCACTGCAACTGCTGATCAAAGGCTTTATTTGATTGATGCATTGGCGCTAGATTGAGCATAAATGCAAGTTTTAAAGAAGACTTACTAGGAAAATCCGAGACCAAGCAATTGAAAACCTATAGGCATCCATTCCCATGTCCATAAGTTGTATATCTTCCTGTTTGCCAAAACAAGTAATTTTAAAATGGGTACCTTGTACAGGGAAAAAACAAGGAAATAATTATTTCTATATCCGTTTTGGCAGCTAATTAGGACTTTTGATGGTACAAAGCAGAGGCATCATACTAGAAAGCCACACATCAGTGTTAGACCTAGAGCACATCTGAGATTGTATTTGAGAAATATTAAAAAAAAAAAGGTTTTTGACAAAAGCTTTATTTTAAGCTTTTACCAAAAAGTCGTTTAGCCTTTTAAAGTTTTTGAACCCTTAAAAGTACTTTTAATTTTTTTTAAACAATACTTTTTTATTTAAACTAACTTTTTAGTGTTAAAGCGCATTTTAGGCCCCCTCAAACACACACCTAAATAAGCCCCTAGTCAAAGAACCAAAATGGTTTGAGTAGATTTACATTATAACGGTGGTAATGATCCACAGCAACATCTGCATTACTGAAATCAGCTATTTTGCTGTAACAGAATGCAAGGTAAATAACATACCAAAAAAAAAAAAAAAAAAAGAGCCTTAAAAACTCTGATTATTTCACATGGTTGACAGGCACACAAGACCAAATTTTGTAAATAAATTAATTATATTTTAAGGACATTTTATCTTAGTCAATTGAATATTATCTGATTGAAATGAAATAAAAATACCCGGTGATGTGTTACATAGTAAAAACACAATGGTGGACATGATTAGTCAAAAATGAGACTCAAAGATGCCCAAAACAAGCGAAGCAAAATATTTTGGGCCAATCATGCGGCACAGAGGCTGGCCAAATGCAGACCAACTAGCCAGAACCAGACACAAACGCACGCAGAGATATGCACATGTCCATGCAATCATAAGATTGTTACCAAAAGAATGTGAAAAAGTGTCCCAAACAGTCGGTCCCCTCCCATCCTCTTTCACTGCTCCTTCATACTGCAAAGAAGACGATTCATAAACAGCATACATTAATGTGAGTTCAATCAATAGAAACCTCGTTGATGAATGAATTAAGTAAGTTTGAAATTATCATAAGCATTTGTTATGGATCAGGCGTATAATCTTTTAAATAAGAAACCATCCAACATTAATGATGGAAATCCTATGTGACATAATAGTAAAGACAACAAGTGATGCAGAGTGATAGAAGAGGTAAGGATTCTTAATTTCTTGTATTATTAATCCTAATGACAATACTGATCTGACCACCTGAAATCATCGAGTGGCCGAACCAAAAAAAAAAAAAAAAACCAAGCGGATGGCTTAATGCCAATTGGGCGTATTTGACAACTCCTAGATATAGTCAAATGAGAATGACCGAACTACCCCTGTGTTGCCAAAAATAAAAAATAAAAATTGCCGTACTATTCTTCTTCTTTTTTTAATTTTTTTTTAAGTTTTAATTTTATATTTTTCTATTATGGATGACACGTCATTTTGGAATTAGATCTGGCTTGGCACATCATTTTTCATACTACATGGTTAGTGGGACAAGACAAGACGAACCTGAAAAGCAGAAGAAGTGGTGCCAAAAACAAAACCATTGGTTGAGTAAAAGTTCAATGATGAATATATATATATCAGAAACCTCTCTTAAAAGTGATTTAAAATTACTATATACATTAGTCATTACAAAAAAAAAAAAATTACTATATACATCATAAATGACATGAACTTATAACCACTGTCAGAGACTGGTTTGGATTTATTTAAGAAAACAGAGAGAGAGAGTAGTGAGAGAATGTGAAATGACCAGGTGGTTGAGTAAAAGTTCAATGATGAATATACATATAATATTAGAAACCTCTCTTTAAAGTAATTTAAAATTACGATATATGACATGAATTCATAACTTTTATCAAGTGAAATGGTTTTTTTTATTATTCTAAGATTTTATTTCAAAAATATTCCTAATATGAATTTCATTAAGTGACGTAATGTAATGTAAAACAATTATGGTCTCACAATTTACTTGCTTGTACGCTGTAGTTTATGTTGTTAAAAAATTGAATGGTGATAATTTAATTAAAGTAATTGAAAGAAAATTTGTATTTATTATGACAGATCTAAACCCTTTAATTATTTATTATGATAAATCTAAACCATTCAATTTATAACATGTATGTTGTAGTTTTAACTCTAGCATACAAGTCAAATCCCCCGAACTATAAGGAGACATGGTACTTTTGTTTTTTTTTTTTTTACATGTCCACACAAGAGGAAGAGAGGAGATTCAAACTAGTAACCTCTGCTTCATAAGGCGTAGTTCATAGTCGATTAAATTATCTCTTGGGAACAAGAGACATGGTACATTAACTACACATAGTTGGTAAGATTTTATTTAAAAAATATTCCTAATATAAATTTCATTAAGTTACATAATTTATGGTCTCACAATTTACTTCCCACCAAAACTATAGGGACACAATTTAAAATTTTTAAACATAGTACATTAACTACCCATAATCGGCCATATAGGTATTGCATACCTTAATTCTAAAAAAATTCTTTTTTTTTGGAAGAAATATCGATTTTCAATTGACTCAAAATCAGACAGCCAAGTCTCCAAGAAGTGGCTCAATTGATTGGAATCTCATCTAATGAAGTACAGGTCACTAGTTCGAATATATTTCTCCTCCTGCTGAACATGTCAAAAAAAAAGAAAAAGAGACAGCCAAAGTCTGCTGTCAAATAGCACTAATACATTCCAGCAGGTTAGAATTCTAAAAAAATTCTATTATTATCCATATTCACATCATTAATTAAGGCTCATATCACATCATAACCTTTAGATTTTCCACCCAAGCATACTATTATGACAAAGATGATACAATTCAAAAACTTTCTAGAATGTTATGCCCTACACGCCTAATGCTTCCAATTATTATTATTATTATTATCTATTATTTGCTAATTCTACCTTAATATTTCAAAACCCTAAGATAAAAAGGAGACAAGACAAAACCATTACCTATTTTCTCACCTAGCCGATCACCACTAGACCCCTCTCCTTTCTTATTTCTAACAAAGCATGCATAAACCTTAGACCCCATAGCGAAATTCAGACCGCCCTTCTCTCACAAATACTCAATTTTTCTTTGAAAAATCATCTCACCACATTGCAAGAAGAAGATTCAAAGCAACTTTTGTCAAAGATATCTTCATACCATGCGAATGTTTCTTCTCTATTTATTGTTGAAATTTTTGGTTGATTTGTTCTTCATTTGAATGTTCATTTGTGTGATTTAGTACTCGGATTATCAGGCATTTTTTGGAATTGTTTTTTCTACTTTTGAAAGTAAAATAAGACAAAAATGCTTTTGAAAGACCAACTAAATAATATTTTAACATGTTTTAATATATATGGACTAAACTAAAAGAAAAGGGTTTTATGTTTTAATTCATTTAAATGTTTTATGGATTTTTTTTTTATCCGTTTATGTGATTTACTTGATTTTCAGGCATTTTGTGGCCAGAAGTGCTTTTTTCTTCTTTTGAAAGCAAAAGAAGCAAACAAAATTATTTGATTATTGTGCACAAAAGGAATCGAAATGCTTTCATAATATCAAATACATAACTAAGCATTCTACTTGATGTGAGGGTATTAATTTAATTGCATTAAATGTTAAGTGAAATATTTTGTGTTATTGAGGACGTGGTCATTTTAGAATTAGATCTAGCGTGACACATTACTTTTCATACTAGAGGGGGCTCTCAGCATTTTTATACTACAACTAGCATAGTGCAAAATATTGCCATAATGTTTGATTTTACATTCATTTTTACTTATTTATGCCTATTTTGAGAGTAATTCTAGAATGCCTACTTTTGTCCTATTTGTGTCCTACTAATATGATGTAACTATTAAAATTATCATTTAATTAAAATCTATTAATAATCAATCACAACTCCAATAATGATTTTGATAGCCACATCATTCTTAATATGACAAATGTCGATTTTTTAGAATTACTCATATTTTGAGGATTAAAAAAAAATTATAAATTTTCTTGAGAATACTATTTGCAGCCTCACCAAAATTATTATTATTTTGGATATTTTGATAAAAATACCTATAAAGCCTCTTTTTCCCCCTCACCCCTCACTTTTAATAGTTTATCTTTTCCCTTATTCTTTTCTATTTATCTCTCATTCTTTAATAATTAAAGAAATAATAAATAAATATTTAAATAAAATAGTAAACATAGGTTGTTTGGAATGTTAAAATAAAGAATAATAATTAAAATAGAAAAAAATGAGGCGAATAGAACTTGGTAAAAGGGCTAGAAATTGTCCAAGCAAGTTAATCTCTCGCGAAATCCGTGGCTTGTTCACGTTGTTCAGCGTTTAACGGTATCCCTGCTTCCTCGTACTTCGAGGAATTCTGGCTTTTACCCGCCAGTTCATAACCGAACAATACTCTAATTGACGAAAATGCCCCCAGATAGATAAAGCCAGAAAAAATCCAAGAAAAAAAATAGTTCCCCAAGCTTTTTTCATCTCCACATACTGACAGTTCGTACTAGTTACTATCTCTGAGCAGGAAAAACCTCATGGTTTAAGAGTCCTCGAAAGATGGAGAAAACCAATTAAAAACGAACTCTTTTTCTTTTATTGTTTTGATATATATCTATATGATTTATCTAGCTAGTCAAAGGTTGCACCTGTCATCTATGAAAATACGCAGCAGAAAAGCACCAAAGTAGTATCACATGTAAATTAACCAGACATCTTTTACTTTTCCACTGAAGAAAAAAAATAAATAAAGAAACGGTACTGGTTAGACAAGACGAACCTGGAAAGCAGAAGAAGCGGTGCCAAAAACAAAACCAGTGGGAAAGCTTGCTCTGCTAATATCTGACAAACACATCTGGATCCTACAAACCACCGCCACAACCAGCGCTACCAAAGCAATGCCGCTTCTCACCATCGTGGCCGTCTAATGGATTTGTGGTGGCGAGAGAGAGAGAGAGAGAGAGAAATATTCGAACTTGTCCAGAGACGGAGACTGGTTTGGATTTATTTATAGAAAACAAAAAAAGAGTGGAGTTACGTAGTGAGAGAATGCAAAATGGCTGGGACGTTGAGTAAAAGCTCAATGATGATGCATATATATATATAATGTATGCGGCTAGAAAGATGGTGGGTTTCTTGGGGTTTGGCTGTGTGAATGAAAATCCCCATTTCACACGCTTTCTTTCTTACCATAATAAGCATCCATCATCCATGGGGATGCGGTTGCTTTGCTTTGCTTTCATCTAGGACTATTTTGTTTTTGTTTTGTTGCTTTTCTTGTCATGGAGGTTGTCAGGTTGAGATGACATTGGTTTTTTTCCTTCTTTCTTTTTTGTTTTATTGGCGCAACACGTATGTGATTCGCCGGCCGACAATATTGCTCTTCGGGAACTTGTGCTCTTAGAAATTGGAATTTTCATCCACTCCACAATTTGCAGCGCAAGCTGTGTGGCTAGTAGTAGTGTACAACTGGCCATGCCCAGTCATGGGCCATGGCACTGTCTCCGGTGTCCCTTTTGACCAATTCTATTAAACATACTGGACATGACTGTCTCCGGTGACCCTTTTGACCAATTCTATTAAACATACTGGACATGTATAATAAATAGCCTTATACTTATGTCTTAATTCGATATAAATAGGTTTTAAGAGATAGTTTAATCAATTGAAATCATGCATAATAAAACGATGTGATTAGTTCAAATTCTCTCTCTCTCCTCTTTGACAGACATGTCATATATATATATATATATATATAAACTTGACATGCATACAATATTTAAGACATGCAACTTTTGACAAAACCCATGAACCTTGCACTGTTGACAAAATTAGTTAATTATAGTTAAAAAATTAAACCCGTTTAATTCAAATAGATCTACTAATGATCGATTTGTATAATTTTATACTTAAACCTCAATACAACTTGAATTTAACACACCAACACGAATTAATTAGCTTTGCACCCAAGCATGAAAACTTTCACCCTGAAATATATATATATATATATACGTGAAGCAGCAAAATAAGGAAAAACAGAGTATCATTTGTAGAGCTTAATTAGGTGTTATAGAAAAAGAGCAAACGGCAATTATCATTCGTCATGAATGATCCTTAATTGGTTCCTATTTCCTAACCAACATACCTGGCGTGTTGTGTTTCAAAGGGATTCGGTTACGTACGTTCCTGTTGATGGCGAGGGTAACGATAACCATGAGTAGCTAGCCACTTCATGTATTTCTTGAGCCAAATTGAAGTTCCAAAAATGGAAAGACACAGCAAATTCATGAGATTCTTCTTTTCTTCTAGTTTACAAAATGCGATACTTCACTAATTCCTTTCAAATATGCTGTTTTGTATTATTGGTCGCATACTAATTAATGTTCAACAATCATTAAAGAAAAAAAAATTGTTATATATCTACTACTCATTTTACTAAATTGATATAGCAGTGCATATCGATAGGGGTGAACAGATTAACCGTTTATTACATATCGACTACCACTAAATCATCACTAACTGACAACCGGCTTCTAACTGTTGGTAGGCAAAATAAAAATATTCTTTCGACTTTGATTCGGTTCGATAGGCAGTATAAATTTTTTACCCACAGGTTAACCAAGTATTTAACCAGTTTTTCACACCACAAAGGGTGATAGTTTAATGGTCTCAAGGGAATCCCTATGAGGTTGGACACGCACTACGACTTGGATTTGATTTCAGCAATGAAAATCTCTTAACCTATTAGTGTTCAACACCTTGAGCCTCATTAATGCCTTGGTGGGGCGGGTGTTAAGATATAGTTTGGTCGGTCTTGAGAGAACACCTATAGTTCCCACCGTCTAGGCCTCTGCTGAGTGGTGTCCCGCAGGTTGATGCTATTATGGTCACGCCTTAGAAGAATAGCTATAATTAACCTTCCCCTCCAACAATTTTTTTTTTTAGGAAAAAAAACAGTTTTTCAAGTAAATTTTAAATTTTATCTGGTAGATGTTTCCTTGTTATTTTGTCATACTGATACTTAGTTATCATTTTGGACTGTGTTCCATAGATTTATTTTATTTTTTCATTAATAAAGTATATACTTTACTGATTCTCTAGTTATAAGGAAAATAATTGATAAATTTAAACATAAAAACTTGTAACCGATTTAACTAATTGCCTATTAATTGACTTATCAATTAATCAAAAAAGTCAAAATTATACTCTCTCAGTATAAAATCGGTTAATTAACCAACTTCATTGAAGGTGAAAATGTCTCTACGACGACCTGGCCACCCCTACACATATGTCCTTTTTTTTTTTGGAACAAAATCAATATACACTATCCCTCTTTTATATATATATATATATATATATAGTGTGTGTGTGTGTGTGATGGGCCCGTGTGAGCAGTAAGCAACACCCCGTGTGTCGTGTGACACATTGGCAATGTGGCTGTCGTGCACTTAATTCCTTGATAATGTCGCAGAATACTGCGCCCATTGATTATTTCCAAAAGATTCTTTCCACACCGCCGGCCTCTGGCCCCTCTCCAATGATCCCCATTAACTTTATATATGCATCAGCATCACTAAATTTGATCCCCAAAATAGCCACTCTTTTTTTATTCCTTTTTTTTTTTTTTTTATCCTAGGTGAATAAATCAAAGCAAAAGCAGAATAACGAACCTCAAAAAGGGGACAAACCAATTGATTAAGATAATATTAATGTAACATTTAAGTTTTATTAATTTTTGTAAATATATGTCGTAAACATGGATGTTGAAGTGACGGTAGCTAATTAAGAATCTTAGACGATAAAATTTATTTGTCTTGTATACTTTTTGGAGCAAAGGTAGTTAAAACTTCGAAGCAATGCAAAATATCATATATATATATATATATGGTGACGTGCTATAAATTAATCAAGAAGTATTAATTGTCATTTTGTGAATCATTAACGTGATTGAAAACACACAGAAACAAAAAACCAGAGTCCCAAATGTACAAGATGATCGATCGAGATCTTAAATTCATTGGGGGAGCAAACAAAAAAACAAATTATCTTGAGATGTCTGGAGTAATAAAATAATGGTTTTTTATTTTTTATTTTTTTACAGTAAATTGGTTTATCTTATGCAATAATATAATTTATTCTTATTGTAAGTTGGCATAAGTTTGCTTTTGAAAATAATAATGATAATAAAAATAAACATCATAATGCTTACAAGAAAATAAAAAATCAACAACGTAAATGAAAGGTGACGTTTGCTTCCAGATATATAATAATCACATGCATACACCAAAACAATAACTCTCAAGAACCTCTTTCTCTCTTTCTCCGGGCAACAAGAAAGCACAGAGGAGGAAAGATATAGATCTTCTCTCCTCCCTCTTCTTTGGTAATAGTGCTCAATGTCTTTTATGATATCTTTTAACCTTCGTTTTTGGTATATTTATTTTAAATCTAGTTTGTAGATCTAGATTTAGATTTAGATATGGTTTATTCAACCTTAAATTTGATCGTCTTCATCACCTAAGACGTGTTTTCCTATGAATATCTACAATGCCAAGCTTCTCCACGGCTACTTGTGATTTATTTTATTTATTTTATTTTTTTTATCATGGCCTTTGGGTCGATGATGGAATTGTCTATTGACCTTCAGGTCAAGGAGGAGTACATTGGTGTGAGGGTTTATCTTTCATAACTGGATTTTAGTTTTTGTTGTTTTTTTTTCTTTTGAATTCGTATTTTGGCTACCATGTCTTAGATCTAGTATAGTCGGAGTGTTCTTCAAAAAAAAAAAAAAAAGAGTATACTCAAAGTAAATATGTTCCTTAACTGTAATTGTACATGGTAGATATGTACTTAAGTGTAAGATTTTTATGATTGTATTTTTGACTTTGTAATTAGCATTTGGCTATGATTTTGAGAGCTTTTATACTCTATATTGTAAAAACTTTATATTCTTGATATTTTATCAATGAAAGTTACATATTTTCATTAAAAAAAAAAAAACTAGCTCTATGTTGTGTGTCAATGTGGGTGTGGTCAATATGTGGAGAGCTTAACAACTACAAGCTGACAATTAAAGTAGTTAGAATTAAATGAGAGATTATTTATTGGAGAGTAATGAGATAAGGAAGATTAAAACATTTTCAAATATGACGCTTTTTTGCTGATGATAGCTTACTGTTTTGTAGAGCGGATGGAAATCATTGGAATAAATTATCCAATATATTTCATGCGTATGAGATAGCCTCGGACAACGAATTGAATTCAACCAAGACAGCCATTTATTTAATGTAATACACTGAGGTGAAAACAGATTCTAGATATGTCCGGCATTCCAGTTCTCAAATGATGACACATATTTGGGCTTACCGCTCTGTTGGGAAATCTCGTATAAAAGAATTTAAAGGTATTATTGATGAGTATGGAAAAGGCTTGATTGGAAGCTTGGGAGGAAATTTTGCTCAAGGCGTCCCCACTTATTGCATGAGCGTCTTCTTGCTTAAAACTTTATGCCATCAAATCAACACTATGATGCAAAAGTTTTGGTGGGGTACTGTATACATTGGATGAAATGGAGCAAAATGGGATTTTCAAAATCACGTGGAGGTATGGGATTTTTTAGATTTTCAATGTTTCAATAAAGCCCTTCGCAAAGCAATCATGACAATCTAGCCTCCCAAATAATTAAAGGAAAGTATTATGCTAATGGATCCATTTTAGATGCTAAGTTGGGTAGCAATCCTTCACGCTGAGAAGTATTTTGGGATCCCGTGATCTTTTAAGGATGGCTTATGGTGGAGAATAGGGAATGGGAATTCAGTTAAAATTTGGGGTGATAAATGGGTTCCCATCCCAAACACTTTTAAAATTTATTCTCCACCCGGGTTGACGAATGATGCAAGGGTGGTAGACGATGGATGAAGACCTTCATGCATGGAATAGGGAATTGAAACTCTATTCTCACCGGAGGAGGCAGCAGAATTTTATCTATCCCCATTAGTCTCAACCGGAGGACACCATGCTTTGGAAAGGGACTAAAATGGATTATTCATGTGCGCACAGCAAAAGCAATGGATGAGCAGCAGCTTCCCGGCACTTCCAACACCGGGGAAAATTCTGGAATATGGAGCGTTTTATGGAGACTTCCCATACCAAATGCAGAAAAAATTTTCTGTGGAGAGCCTGTCATGAGATTCTTCCTACCAAGGTAAGCCTACATAAGAGGAAGGTGGTTGAGGATACCATGTGCCCCATATGTACTTTAGCTGAAGAGACATGTTTCCCATTGTGGTGGCCATCCCTAGGGACGTGTGGTGGTTCTGAAAAATTTTTTTAAAAGTTCCTCTCCTGCCCGACTTTCACATGTGGTAGAGACATGTTCCAATCATGTGAGGAGATTTGAGGTGATTCACGGTGGGAGGTTCATGCATCCAACCGTGTTGCTCCAACAGTCGACAGAATCAATGGAAGCTTTTGTTGGGACAAGGAATAATTCCCTGCAATTAAGATGTCCTCAAAAACCTGGTGGGGTAATGGTGGTGCAAACTACTACCCAAATCCAACTATCAGGGAGAGGATGATCCGAAGTTGGAGGAAGGATTGACTTATGTATGCGAGTCTTTTTATATGAGTGATCTGTAATGGATGGGGTTGGTCCCCTCCTTTTATGATTTGATTAATAAGAAATGCAGTTTTATTCTCAAAAAAATATGACGCTTTTTAAAATTATCATTAAATTTGAAATTATTATTATTAAATTTTGATTTATTGATAATTTTAAATAGAACATTATATTTAAAATAATTCTAAAAAGACTATAATTTTTTTTATATTATTATTCTTTATTGAATATCGAATCCCCTCGGACTTTAATAATTTGTAATATGTATATTTTAGTTTTTTTTTAATATTATTTGTTTATTGAGAAACTATAGAAATAAAATGAAAAAAAATTACTAATTAATATCAAACACGCTAACAGGAAAGTACCATAACTCAATAGTTCTTCTAGTCAATGAAGAATCCTTGACATCTTGAAAACAACACAGCCTCTGACACTCCGGTATCAAGTATTCAAGTTCTTGTGAAAGGAAGGACATAATTCATAATTGTTTGTTCACATTTTTGTGGGACGATCATGCCCTTACTTTTACAAGAGCTGGATTATTTTTCGGTTCATTTCGAAGCTATTTTTTTTATATATATTTATTTTTATAAATAGTTATTTTCATGAAAATTATTAATCTTTTAGAATATTTTCAGCAGTAAAAGTTATTCCATCAAGTTAAAAAGTACAATTTTTTATTTTAATTACCTATTTTTTAATGTCAATTCTAACAATTTTCTATTCCATTAATTATTTACTTTAAAATATTATTTCTCATTTTTATCATTATATTATTATCGATACTTAATTAAAGGTAAAAACAATCATATATATAAATCAATAATAAAATAAAAAAATAAACACATATACAAAGCATTAATCTCACGTGCAGATACTAAATACTAATTCTTAAAATTAATAATAAAAATACATATATGCA
Organism: Carpinus viminea; assembly: GCA_013348765.1. Classification (NCBI taxonomy): domain Eukaryota; kingdom Viridiplantae; phylum Streptophyta; class Magnoliopsida; order Fagales; family Betulaceae; genus Carpinus; species Carpinus viminea. The sequence continues at coordinate 6,340,618 of CP054671.1, forward strand.
ATATAACTAATAAAGGTTTTGAGGGAAAATAAAGAGATCAATACCTAAAACAAAGAAAAAGCAATATTGGAAATAATATTATATTAAAAGAAATAATATTATATTCAATCTAGTGTACTACAGTGAATAACTACAAATTGATATGCACTGTAGCAGTTAAAGTATAATAGCTAATATAAAGCTATTCTGTTGGAGCAAAAAAAATGACAAAAATAACTTAATGTAGCTAATATCTCCCTTATAGCTACACCGTTGAAGAGATTCTTACACACAAAAATAAGAGGAATAGCTATTATTTAAAAAAAAAAAAAATAGAGAAGAAGAAGAAGAAGAAGCTTCATTTTCCAAAATAATACCCCTATTTTCTTTTTCTTTTTCCAAACTTACAAAAGAAAATAAAAAATACGGGAAAAATAAAAAGAGGTTGGAGTGGTAGCAACACCCCCATGACATTTTGGGGTGGCCACGATAACACTGGATCCCATTGAGGGTGGTGGCCACCCGGCCGCTATGTGGGTGGTTGGCCACCCACATTTGATTTTTTATAATTTTTTTTTTTTAACTAAGTTGAAAAGAAAAAAATAGTGATAGACTTTTATTAATTTTGATTCAATTTCACTTAAAATATGTGTGTTGTTACCGAACTAAGGAAGATCTGAACCATCCCTGGGCTTAAGGGGTCCCAAACACCCCCCAAGCCAAGGGGTGGTTCCCCAATTTTTATTTTTTAAAATTTTACCCCCAAATTAAATATTATAGTTCCATCCTTAAAACTAAGTAATAAAAATAATTATTCAATTCGGCCATCTTCTATTTTTAATAATAAATATTTATTTTTCTAATTAAATATTTATTTCGCAAACCATACTAGGCATATGTGTTTATACCCAGTATCTTTATCCGTGATAGTTGCATTAATGCAATTTGGCTTTCATTTCAAGGCAAAAAACGAAAAGAAAGTAATCAATTGGGCGGGCCGTCTAGGTCCATTGGGCTTCTATGGGGCTGAGCCTGGGCTGACATTTTTAGGCTCAACCATTGAAAGCGTAAACCGTTCCCATTTTTCTTTCTATTTTTCTTCCGAGTCGAGTACTTTTATAAAATACAAACAAAGGCTTCACAGATAGAGCAGTGCGATAGAAAATGGAGAACGACGACGAAGAAGAGGCGCCTCTCGCTGTTCAAATTGAAGAAAGCTTGGAACCCTACCCTCACGAACAATCCAATTCAAGGCGACCGGAAAACGACGACGTTTGCGTCGGGGTCACCGTCATCACAGGCTATCTCGGAGCTGGAAAATCCACTGTAAAGCTCTTGAGCTTCTTAGATTTTTGCATTTCTAAAAACTTTTGTGATTTATTCAATGTAACTGTGATGAATGGTTTTGCACTCAGCTGGTGAATCACATACTGAATTCGCAACACGGGAAAAGGATAGCGGTGATCTTGAACGAGTTCGGTGAGGAAATTGGAGTAGAGAGAGCGATGATCAACGAAGGAGATGGCGGCGCGCTTGTTGAAGAATGGGTTGAACTAGCAAATGGTTGTATCTGTTGCACTGTCAAGCACAGTTTAGTCCAAGCGCTCGAGCAACTTGTACAGAGGAAGGAAAAGTACGATTATACTCATTATGTCTCACAAAATCACAAAATCTTATAGCACATTTCGATTATATGATGTGCACTATCTTATTTTGTTTTAATTATTTTATTTTAAGTGTAGACTTGATCATATTTTATTGGAGACCACGGGATTGGCGAACCCGGCTCCACTTGCATCTATTCTTTGGTTGGACGATCAGCTGGAATCAGCGGTCAGGCTCGATTCGATTATCACCGTAAGTTTTATTCTATGATATATCTATTCATTTTATGATTTTACTGTGTAATTAGACATTTGGCCATCGTTGTTTTGTCGAATTTGTGTACTTATTCTTGCTAGTAGATCACTTGTATCATTATGTAACAGAATTTGATGTTACAAAACTAGATGTCAGATGGAGAACGGGATAAGATAAAGCTTATGAGTTTGTGTATCATAATCTGTATGCTATTTATATATAGGGGCTTCCTCTTCCACTAAGTTTTGGCATTTGAATGCGGGATTGTATGGTTTATTGATATGTATGTTGAGTACCTTTTGATTTATCACTGATTGATATATTTTTTTTAATCACAAATTTGCATTTCTTTCTCTTGAGTTTTTATAATATTGTTCAGTTACTAGCTACCTTTTACTAAATATCTTACTTTGAATGATATGCTGTTTTTAATAGGTTGTTGATGCCAAAAACCTTCGTTTTCAGCTCAATGAGCGAAAAGCGTCGTCTTCCTTTCCTGAAGCCTTTCTTCAAATAGCATTTGCGGTAATGATCTTGTTATTGCACTGTCATGGCCGATTTTGGCTACAAAAATGACTTTTTCTTTTTCTTATTGGTTTTAGAAAAACCAACCCTTGCAGCTGTGATTTATGTTATATTATTAATACAACCAATGCTTGCTCTTTTTCTTCTCTTTCTTTGTTTTCTTTTCATTTGCAATTTTAGGTGAATATGATGGATATAGTGTGGTATGAGCACTTAAGAGACTTGGACGTTCTTTTTTTATGTGTGTAGGATGTTGTAATTCTCAACAAGGTTGATTTGGTTTCTGCTGAGGGCTGTGAAGGTGTTCTGGAGGAACTGGAGAAGGAGATTCATAACATTAACTCCCTTGCCAGCATCATCCGCGCTGTTCGGTGTCAAGTTGACTTGCCTAAGTTATTGAACTGTCGGGCCTATGATGCTACAGTTAGTTATACGTAACTTTACTTTTCATCTGCTGGTTATCTTCGTATTTTACACTGACTTTATTGAACTAACATTACTGATTTTTCCCCTTTTCAGCACGCCACTCATTTAGAAGCATTGTTGGAAGAAAGCCGTTCTCTATCTACTGGGGATCTTCATGATAGTGGTGTGAGAACCTTGTGCATTAGTGAGCCACGGCAGGTTGATCTTGATAAGGTGGTTTTCTGAAACACCTGTCATAGCAAAATTGACATGATGTTTATTGTTGAAGTTGTTGGCACTTAATTTACAGCTTTGGACGACAGTTTACAAGTATTACTTCCCAACTAGTTGGATTTTGTATCTTCCAATGGAAAATTGATTAGTAGGCACTGACTACATATTTTGTTTGACTTCTTGTCTTTCTAAACTAGGGCTGCTTTAGGTAGAGAACCAATTTAAAGAAGTATCCACACTAACAAATTTTAAAATTTCATAATCTTTTGTTTTGGTTCTTCCCTAACTAAATGTGGTGGTTCTAGATGAGTTGGATGGGTGAAGGAAGACTTGTGTCAGTGGCCACACTATATTTGAAATACAAATTTGTTGAGTTTGAACAGAACCACCATCACACTACAGTTGAAAATGTTTTCACTTATATTTTTGTAAGAACATGTGACTAGATTTTGGTTGGTTAAATGCACAAATATGTTAATTTCCTGTAGAGACTATTCAAAACAGTGAAAAGTAAAGAGAAAGCAAGAGAGAACAGTACACACAAATTTACGATGCCTATGTCCACTGAAGCAAGCGGCATATTCAATATATATCAAAACAAAGAAGGGTTACAACATATATATACTGTCACCAGTTAAAACCCTAGTCCAATGGTACATGGGGCTCCTAAGTTCATTTTAACGTAGGAAATAGTGTAACACTCATTATAAATATGAGCCACTATCTCCAGCATTTCCTTTGAAGCCCCAATCCTTGGACTTTTAGGATTTGTAGAAAATATCACAAATATTAGTTCATCGTTAGTCTTGGTCTCTGTCATTTTTTTTTTTTGATAAACTTGTAATTATCCACTTGACCAAGGTAGTGGAAGCTTAGATAACTCAGAGAATCACATCCATGTCAGATTATACAACTTTGTTACTATATTTTTGTACCGAGGATGCCTGCCCACCTGTACTTATTTTATATCATATTGAGTCAACCCCCCTCTTTTTTTAGAAGCTATTTGCATATGACATCATGCCTGATTGACCATTGTTTGTAGGTTCGTTTATGGCTTGAGGAGATTCTTTGGGATAAGAAATATGGTATGGAAGTGTATCGCTGCAAAGGAGTTCTATGTATTCAAAATTCTGATCAACTACATACTTTACAGGTATTGTTTGATATCAAATGTCTTCAAGCATTCTTTCAATTGGAAGTTAATTTGTGCTGCTTAAGACCTACAACATCTTTGGTGGTCTAGCTCTAAGTTAAACTTCTGTTTTCTCCTACATAATTGCCAGTCTTGCGATGATTATTCTAATAGTCGAATTTCTTTGTTGTTTTAGAGTGACTTCTAGAAAACATTTTCAATTGATGAAGTACTTACAATATTGATCAAAACTAATTTTCTTTTCTTTTTTGTTCTTTTGGGTTTGGCCTAGCGATTTCTATAATATTGATTTCTTTTGTCATCATATTCTTTACACTCCAAGTCTGTCAGTTTCTTCTGCTTTCTTTTTAGTTTTGAATTTACTGATGGAGTTACTTTGTTTTTGGAGAAGTTAATTTGTTGTCTGTTGTCATTAAACAACCTTATGTTCCTGGCAGGCCGTGAGGGAGATATATGAGATTGTTCCATCTCGCAAATGGAAAGGTGAGGAAAGTCAGATGAACAAGATAGTTTTCATAGGTATGCTCTAAGCCACGTTATTTTCAAGTGGAGTTCTGAAAAGTAATCAAAGCTCCTATTTTAGTCTTTCTATCTATTTGATTTGTTTTGCAGGTCATAACCTGAATGAGGGCGTTCTTACTGATTCCTTCAGCAATTGTGCAACTTAGCGATAATTATACTAGAATACTGATAGTTTGTCATCTCTTCTCAAAATTAGAATGTTAAGCTGTAAATCATGATCTGGGTAGAATAGAAGCTTCGCTGGTTCCAGATATTTGCCTTGATTCCTTGAAGTCCTACATCAAGCATTATCAACTTGGCAACACAAGAAATTTAAATGAATCAACGTTTCTAATGCTTGAGTTTTGATTATAGATCACATGAGAATATAATGACTGTAATTTTTCCTTTTCTTTCTTGTGAGAATTCAGTTGGTGATTAGCACTCTGATTGGGTTCTTTAGTTTCTTCACTTGTTCTGCTTTGTTTTACTGATGTTGGCATGAGGTTGATTGCTAATATAGGTTAAGCAGAAGGGAAACAAGAACGCATTCAGTACATTTCTTTTCCTATTTATGGATCAAGATTAATGAACAACCCGTACATACTGCAACAAAACTGAAAATAATAGTTAGTCTAATTTTGGTCATTATTGTCCCCAATGGGTAGCTCATTCCGTTGGAGATCACGTCTCGTAAAGTGAACATCATTAGTTTTAATCGTTTTCCCTTTTTGTGCAGACATATCTCTCTCTCTCTTTTTATTTTATGTTATTATTATTATTATTATTTTATTGTATGTAATTTGCAGCGGGAGTTTGCCCTTTCAACTCTCATACCATGAGATAACATTTTTCATAGGATACCTCCATGGCTCCATCTACAAGGGCATCTTTATCTTTGTGCTGCCTTTGGCTAAAAGCCTATTGTTCTTATCTGCTGATTGTAAAGATAAAATTGAAGACCAAATTTCGGATAATGGAGAATGAGATTCGATGCTCTATTTCCTAAGATAGGAAGACTTACAAATTTATTTTATTTAAAAAAATAAAGAAAAGAAAATGAGAAAATTACTGAATTATAGATTGATAAGGAAATATAGTTAATAACTTTTTTTTTTCCTTCAAATTTTTATTCTTTTGGTCAATTGAAAAGGGAAATTAACTCTTACTATTTCATTTTTCTCAAAGGTTAACACCCGTCAATTTCAAACTAAATGTACCGTTTTGCCACATTAGCATATTAATTTAATTTATGCTAACGTGGCAAAATAGTATATTTAATTTGGGACGGACATTAAATCTTTGGGGGGAAAAATGAATTAGTATGGGTTAATTTACCTTTTAATTAATTGAGGGAGTAAAAATTTGAAAAAATAAAAAAGTTTAGAGAGTTTTCAGTTTTAGTGCGGGATTTATAATATATTTACTCAAAAATGTGTATTATTTTATTATTGGTGCTTACGTTGCAATGTTTTCGTTAAAATTTCAAATGAAAGTAGGAACATTGAATCTTAGACAGCTATTGGCTATTGTAAATCATACATGGCATACTGCATTTATCCATTAAAAAAAAAGGCTTTGTTTTGTCGCCAAAAGAACCCGACGCCTTCACGCACACAGAGACACAGTTGCTGCCCCCGGTCGCGGCCAAACCCCTCAGGCGAACTCACTGGAGGTAGGAGCTACGAGCTGCTTTGTTTCTTCAAGATTGACGAACGTTCCTCTCTCTTTCACTCTTTACGCCAAGCTACCTCTCTCGCTCTCGCTCCCGCTCCACGTTTAGGTAACTTCCATCACAGATATCTTAATATTTGGCCGATTAGGGTTTACATTTCACTTTAGCTTAAATTTAACTTATCTCTGAATCAGATTATACAAATCCTATTCATCGTATTGAAACATTCGTTTTCTCCAGTTCATGGCGGGCTTTCCTTTTATTATCAAACAGATTTCAATTTATATATATATATATATTTTGGAAGTATATGCGTATTTATGCGTGTAATATAAATTCCAATTTAGTGGTAATAGTCGATAAAGGACTGGGGGGGTGGGGGGGTCCTTTGGTGCCTAGCTAGAAGGTATCTCCTGTTGATTCATGAATGTAACGCATCAATTTTTGTCTCTGTGGTTTGATGTAATATTTTTGAACTAAAAAATTGTAATTATATAATAACTCCTAGAGTTTGACTTAGTTTAAGTTAAACTCCAAGGTTTCAATTGCAACAATTTACATCTTATACTTTCTAAATCATTATAATTTGTACCCTCAATGAGTCTTGTTGACTAAAGGTAACAAAAACTCACTTAAGCTGCACTTGAGACCTTTCTAAGTACTAAACAAACTCTTTAAATTAACACTAAGCAGTATTGAAACAATAAAAGCCCGCAATAAAATGACATATTAATTAATGGTGTGTATTTGTTAGGATTTTTTGTGTGAATAAGTTATATTGTGAACCTTTTAAGTACCAAATGCCATCTGTAACTCTGATGGAGATATTTTTGGTGTTCATATAGATCTGGAGTTGTTACAGTTTGTGCTATCGATGTATTCTATAGAATTACTTAAAACTTTTCTTTATGCCACAAATTGGGGTTTAACTGTTAAAATTAAGAATTATCCTTTCACAACTCTTAATGTATCTCATGGCTCTATACATGAGGCTTAATCATGTGTCCTCCGTCTAATGTTGACTGTCTTGCTTTCTTTGTTGGATGTCCTAAAATGAGTGTCCACTTTCAAAACGTTAAAGAGTTTGTGTTTTCATCTTCCCATATTACCACTCACTAATTAGAGAAACCAGTCAAGGGACACTTATGGTATACTTTTACTCTTCATTTAATAACATGTTATTTTGAACCAAGACACTCAATTTGGGAATAAAAAGTAGATGAAATTCATATTTTAGATAATTAAAGAGACAAAAGATCTTTACTGATGTATGTTGATTGATTTTCATGCAGTAAATATTTATTTTGGAAGAAGCATAAAATCTCAATTTTTCATCAAATGGCATTGGTGGTCATCTGTGGGCAACCATGCAGTGGGAAGTCCACAGTTGCCCTCTTCCTAGCTGAGGCTCTCAAAGAATCAGAATCAAAGCAAACTGTCAGGATTATTGATGAAACTTCCCTTCATCTTGATCGCAATCAGAGCTATGCCAACATGACTGCAGAGAAGAATTTAAGAGGAGTGCTTAGGTCTGAAGTTGATAGATCTGTGTCAAAAGATAATATCATAATAGTGGATTCTTTAAATAGCATAAAGGGTTACAGGTATGAGTTGTGGTGTTTGGCTCGTGCTGCTGGAATAAGATACTGTGTGCTATATTGTGATGTCGAAGAAACAAACAGTAGAAAATGGAACGAAGAACGAAGGGACAAGGGAGAAGCTGCTTACGATGATGTGATATTTGAAGATTTGGTAAGAAGGTTCGAGAAACCAGATAGAAGAAATCGATGGGATTCCCCTTTGTTTGAGTTATGGCCACATAAGGATGGAATAGACAAATCTTGTGCTGCTGTTTTAGATGCTGTTTCACATTTGACGAAGAAGGTGGACTCAAAAACGCAAGATGTAAAAATTTTACAGCCAACAATTGCAACACAAAGTGTACGGTTTTCAGAGGCAAATTCTCTATATGAGTTGGATAGAGCAACGCAGGAAGTGATTAATGCCATCGTGGAAGCACAATCCCAGGCACTTGGAGGGCCTCTAAATGGGGTTTCTCTGGGCCAGGAATTCCCAACTATCAATATTTCAAGATCAGTTGGGCTGCCAGAGCTACGCAGGCTGCGGCGAACTTTTATTAAATTGACCGGACAGACAAGCTTAAGTGGGCGACCACCACCATCTGATGCAGACAGTGCCAAGAGGATGTTCGTGGACTACCTTAACAGGGAACTGGGAACTGCTTGAAAGAGTACAATGTCGATGATGTTAAGGAGTTATCTATTATGGGTGATGTCTTTTGGACTAAACTGATTTTTGACATGGAACAATGAAGAAAACAGAAGACAAATAACAAAAAATTTGCACTTCCATTCTAGGTTATATGAGACATGGAGTTTTTTCTACCAACATACATATATATATTAAGGGCTTTGTATTTCATATGATTTGTACCGTGCTGCTTATGCTTTGAATTGTATTAGGGTGTTTGGTAAGCGCCATTTCAAATGAAATGGAGATGATCTATTTAGTTGTTTTAGGAGTAATTTTGTTATTTCTGAACTCCATATTTTTCATTTGGACAAAAATACCTCCTAAAAGCAGCTAAATGGATCATTTTTATTTTATTTGAAATGGAGAGGATCTTTCTCCGTTTGGTAATATGACCACCAATCTATCATTTTTAGGCTCATTTATTTTGACGTAAAATGGTTTTTGCATTTTACGATGTTTACTTCAACATAAAATAGTGGTCAAAAAATATTTTCATTTGACCGAAAATTCTTCTTTAATTTTCGGAAAATGATTTACGGTTTTCGATTTTGAGCATCTTATTCTCAAATTGATGTACCCTATCAAGACACACATAGGACCTTGTCGGGACTTGTCTGGGACACAACCCATGACTTTAATGGGACCTGCTCAGGACTTGATCGAGACACATCCGGGACTTTATTAGGACTTTATTGGGACCCAGTCCAAGACTTTACTGGGACCCATACGGGACCCACCTAGAACTTGATCGGAACCCAACTAGGACTTGCCTGAGACTTTATCAGGACTTGACCAAGACCTGTACGGGACTTTACCAGGACCCGCCCAAGACTTCATCAAGACCTGTCCATGACTTTATCGGGACCCACTTGGGACCTGCCTGGGACCCGCCTGAGACTTGCTCAGGACTTTACCGGAACCCGCTTGGCACTTGATCGGGACTAGATCGGGACCCGCCTGAGACCTACTCGGGACTTTACCGGGACCCACTCGGAACTTGACCGAGACTTGCCCAGACCCGCCAGGCACTTGACCAGGACCTGCTCGAGACTTCACTAGGACCTGCTCTTGACCTACCAAGAACCCGCCTTGGACCTGCTTGGGACCCACCTTGGACTTGACCAGGACTTACCCTGGACCCACCCAGGACCTGCTCGGGACTTGACCAGGACCCGCACAGGACTTTACCGGAACCCGCCTTGGGACTTGATTGGGACTCGCCCAAGACCCGCTTGGGACTTGTCCTAGACCTGCCCAGGACTTGACCGAGACATGCACGGGACCCACCCAAGACTTCCTCGGGACCCGACCAGGACCTGCCCGGGACTTCACTAAGACCCGCTCAAGACTTCACCAGGACTTGACTAAGACCCGCCCAGGACTTGCCCGAGACTTGACTCAGACTTGATCGGGACTCAACTTGGACTTGACCGGGACCCGCCCACGATCTGCTCGGGCTGGTCTCGGTTGGGTCCTAAGCAAGTCCTAGTCAAGTCCCGGGCAGGTACCGAAAAAGTCACGGTCAAGTCCCAAGCAGGTCCCGATGAAGGCCCGAGTGGGTCCCAACAAAGTCTTGGGCGGGTCCCAGGTAGGTCTCGGGCAAGTTTCAAATGGGTCCTGGTTAAGTCCTAGGCAGGTCTCAGATGGGTCCCTGTAAAGTCCTGGGCAAGTCGTGGTCAAATCTCAGGCAAATCCCGGTCAAGTCCCAGGCGGGTCCCAGTAGGGTCTCGAGTGGGTTTTGGACAAGTCCTAGGCAGGTCCCGGTCAAGTCTTGAGCAGGTCTCGGATGGGTCCCGATCAAGTCTAAGGCAGCTGTTGGTCAAGTCTTGAGTAAGTCCCGGCGGGTCCCGTTAAAGTTCCGGAGGTCCTACTCAAGTCCTGGCGGGTCTCGGTCAAGTCCTAGGACCTATCCGTAAATTTATAGTTTAATATGATTTAATGAATATATATAAATTTTGTGATTTTCCGTACGCATGGTAAACAATGTAAAACATTTTCATGGAAAATGACTTCTCTTAATATTTTCTAACAAAACTATTTTATGTCGAAGTATTCTACTTGGAAAAATGCTCTCTCTCTCTCTCTACCCAGTATTATTTTTTTTGGGATGGATGGTCCTAATAACGTCAATCACCTTGCTTGGAAGTTAGTCCTTACAGAAAGTGGTTGGTTTGGTAGATTGTGATTGCAATTAAAATATCAAAGGATGGTGATTGCTTAGGTGAGATAATATTCGACTTGGAATAAAAAAAAAGACCACAAAATTCCACTCAGAATTAGAAAATGCCACAAAATTTACTAAAAGGGTCTTTAAATGGATTACAATTAGATAACAGCTAAAGTGATAAGATTTCAAATAAACTATAATCTTAATTTTAAATCATCTAATCTTAATGCGTTGGAATTCTATTCCAATTCCAACTCAACCAATCTCACCCTAATCTTTTCCCTATCATGCTTTCTGATTTTCTACCCCCGGAGTTCTTGAGAGTGGCCTTTCATGGCAAATCCGTAGTTAGAAAAATGAAAGCAAAAAAAGATGCTGCCCAGCCCAACTGACTGTAGCCATTTAAGTGGCATTAGCAACTTTATTAGCGCATTGGGATGAGTGTTATCATTAAGTAGACCAGGCTTTCATCACTGCAGCAGAGAAAGTTGAAGATGCCCTCAATGAGAGGTGGATTTCCTCCTCTCTTTTTCCCTTTTCTTGTGCAAACATATCATCAAAAACAAGAAATTCTCTTCGGTCTTCAGACATCAAAGCCTTGTAGTTGTTTTCATTGGTTTATAATAGGAGACATCGCTAATTGTTTGCTGCCGCCAAATTAAGGTTATCCCATGAAATTCCTTTTAAATATACGTTGAAAAGTTCGGTACCATGGTCATGGATACAGCTCATCTTCTACTCGTGCCACCCTGGAGTCATTTGGTTCAGAAAAAATATAAACACCCTTTTAAATTTTTTCGCTAAACAAACGGAGTCGTCATCATTTCACCGGTACATGTTTCTAGAGTTATTAGGCAACCAAACTGACCAACCCCGATAATGAAATTCCGACCAAAATCGTTTATAAATTCCAAAATATTATATCAAATAGACATCCTCAAAAACTTAATTATCATTTGTCAAATTAAATAATTAAGATAAACGTCTTTGTCATCGCAAATTCGTTGGTCATCGGTGAGTCACTTTTTCTCTTAAAACAAAAGCAACCCCCTCCCAAAAAAAGGAAAGAAAATAAAAGCCACCAAATAGTGATGTGACATGGTGGAAGGCAACAAGTGAATGATTACATGGTTGTCTGGCTCCGAGATGTGATACTGTTATAATATAAATTTAAATTTTTTATATATTATTTAATTTTAAAAAAAACATTACATAAAATTGAATTTTTATTTTTTTAAATTTTTTAAATAACACGTAACATAAAAATTAAATCTTTATTAAATATATATTTGTGATTTTAACCATTTTCATTTTCTCTCTCTATCCACCTCACCCTCCATTTGGCACCATTGACAAAAGTGGTCTATGACTGATCAATCCCATAATCAAGGGACTTTAATTACGCATCAGGCTTCTTTATTTAGCAAAGCAACTTTAGCGGCCTAAACATCACTTTACGACGGCCAAATCTCCACCGTCCGTCTTGCTCCCCTTTTCCAGTTCCAAAGGCCATGATTGGGGCATCTCACTTTCCACGTTCAGGATTGCCACATCAGAAAACATTATTAAAAACAAGGTGGGTTTAAGAAGTCCCTACGCCATAAATAACAATTATTCCCCACTAATTTAATTTATAACTTCTTGTGCGCGCAGAAGACGATGATGATATATATACGCTAGCTGTTAGTTTTTGTCTAAATCCGCGAGCCTCCTGGATCTCATTTCTGGATCACATAAATAAATATTATATCAAAGTAATTGACCAAAGCAAACACGCCCAAGAGCTAGAGAATCCGGTATATTTGGACTCTCCCAATCATACCTTTCTCCATCTCTGTTTTTGCATTTGTTTCTGAATCTCAGTCTTCCATCGTCAGCGACCCAGCACTGGTACGCCCCCTCCCCCAAAAACCCTATTCCCAACTTTTGGAATCAATGTCGTTTGCTCACTGTGCTTAATTTTGGGTAGGGGGTGATTTCGTGTAGGTTTGATTGGATCTGTGTTCGTTTTCTTTCCTTTTTGAGATCTGGGTTTTGTTATAATAATGGGAAAAAGGTTTGCCCCTTTCCTTGTGTGTGTGTGTTTTATGCTTTTTGGCTTGCTGAGAATCGTGGAAAAAACGGAGAAGAAAATTTGGAATCTTATGAGTAAATGTAATCCAATTCCCTTATTTTTTTTTTCTCGAGAACCGGGCTGTAGAGTTAGTGACTCATTATTTGTCTTCTCTGCAGATTGATCTGGTAGATTAAGAGGACTGGTTTTCCAGAATTGGCATTGCCCTGTCGTCATCAGTTGGTTTATACAGTTCGTTTTAAATTCCGCATTATTTGGAATTCTAAATCTAGTGGATTGTTCCTTTTCTTTTTGGATTGTTGATCCATAATCGGGTATTGAAACTTGGGGTGCTAGCGATCTGGATTCTGCATTTTGCTTTTGTTTATGGTGAATCTATGATAATTATGTGAGTCCGGCGGTTCAATCTAGTGGAAACAGTATACCCATTTTCTTCGGAGAGTCCGAGGGGTGGTGGTTCTAATGCATGTAGTAGTTGTCCGGATTCAAGGTAAACAAATACGCGCAGAAGCTTGTATGTTAGGTTCAAGGAATTGGGTATTGAGTGGGTATTCTTAACTCGAGTGTTGAAGGAGGTAGCACGATTTGGACATGAGAAGCTCTTGGTTTAATAAACTATCTGTCATTTTTGGCCCTAGACCGCCACTCAGCTGGTTACTGTTGTGCCTCATTAGCTTGCTCGCACTAATTGCAGTTTTAGGGTCGTCTTCCTCAAATGCCTTTGACTCTGTAACTCCCACTCCAGTGCCTGATGTTTATTTGAATTACAGAAGGTTAAAGGAGCAAACAGCAGTTGATTATTTGGAGCTGAAGTCTCTCTCAGTTGGAGCTAGTCGGCAAAGAGAGCTTGGCCTTTGTGGCAAAGAACGAGAAAATTATGTCCCTTGTCACAATGTTTCAGCAAATTTGTTAGTAGGGTTTAAAGATGGGGAGGAGTTTGATCGGCATTGTGAATCTTCAAGAGAACGGGAGCGGTGTTTGGTTCGCCCTCCTAAGGACTATAAGACCCCCATAAAGTGGCCCGCTGGTAGGGATGTGATATGGAGTGGAAATGTGAAGATAACCAAAGACCAATTTCTTTCGTCTGGAAGCATGACCAAAAGGTACTTCTTAATCACAGCTAACTGCTGCGTTGTGTGGAATTACCTCTAACTACATAAGTGATGGGAGCCTTTAGAGCTCACTAATTTTGCACATTTTGGTGTACACGATTTTCATTGTTTGGGTTGTACATGATTTCCTTGTTGGGCTTGTGAGCAATTAATGATTTGATTGTGTAAAATGATGGTATATATATTTTTACCATTTTTCCTGATAGGTTGATGTTACTGGAAGAGAATCAAATTGCTTTCCACTCTGAGGATGGGTTGATCTTTGATGGTGTTAAAGACTACTCTCGCCAAATTGCGGAGATGATAGGGTTAGGAAGTGATTCTGAATTTCTTCAAGCTGGAGTAAGTTTTGTTTACATCTCATAGATATAATTTCTAGTTTTTACTCTTTGGCCACCATTGGGTTTTAAAAGGCTGGAATTTGTTGAATGCAATTCTATATTTCCGTCTCAATGTTTGACAACTTTATATCTTAGGCATCGATACCATATAGTTTACAATTTCTTTTGGTTACTCTTTTTTCTTTCTGATGAAAACCAGTAGAATTATTATTTGCATTACATATTTTAATTTATTTATGCCTATTACAGGTGCATACTGTACTAGATATTGGTTGTGGATTTGGTAGCTTCGGAGCTCATTTAGTCTCATTGAAGTTAATGGCTGTTTGTATTGCGGCTTATGAGGCAACTGGCAGCCAAGTCCAGTTGGCCCTTGAGAGAGGTCTTCCGGCAATGATCGGGAACTTCATTTCGAGACAGCTTCCATATCCATCATTGTCATTTGACATGGTTCATTGTGCACAGTGTGGTATTGTTTGGGACAAAAAAGGTACTTTTAGACTTAGATTAGATCATTTCATCCCACTTGTTGGTGATGTGCTTCCATTTGGCTCTCACAATACTTGTTGCTGCTTGGATTTTTGTTAGTTGATTAATACCTTCTTGCCTTTCATTTTCTCAAACATTATTCTCCATTTTTTAACACACTAATAGATATACATGGTTCTTACCTAGAGTATAAAGCATGTAGCACCATCAATTATGAGTTAAGTTTCTAGTCCAGCTGACTTTGTCCTCTCCTTTAATGCTCCTTTTAGGAAAATATATTTTGACAATGTAGAAAGCAGTGGTGTAAACTTTGTTCTCTTTTTGGATGGCAGTCACTGCTATATAAGGCCAAAGTGATAATAATTCACTCCAAGCATGGAAGGGTCAACTTTTAAAAAATTTCCCTTTTTTCAACAGACTAATCGACTCATTTAGAGAGGCACTTGTCTGCCATTGAATTTAGTATGCATGAGCTCAACGGGAAATAGAGATGCAATGCATTTTGTGTTCCATATAAGAGGTCAGAATATATGACAAATATTCTATTAGAAGTAAGCATCTCAAACAAAATGTGTATAACAAGTAGGAGATGCATATGTGACAATTATGAGTTCAAAGCCTTAGTAGTGTCGAGCCCTTCTACATTATAACAACTATGAATTTAGAGCCTCAGCAGAATTGAGCTTCTATGTTATAACAAGTATGAACTTTCCTATCATGTTAGTATTGGTCGAGTGATTGAAAGAATATATGGTAAAATTGTGCAAATGAAGATAAAATATAAATGCAGTAAAGTGGAACAAGTGACTGACAATGGTGAATTGGTAATACTTTGGTAACATTTTTTTTTCTTTTTTGGAGTTATAAGCAAGTGTGAGCTGGTAACTCATTTTGCTTTATCAAGAATTAGTAAGATGGAAGCTGGATAAGTTCGAGTATATAATAAACCAAGAAAAAATTTGACGAAGCTGGTGAAGTTTCAAAACCAGTATATTGGCGAGAACAAGGGATGATTTTCCATGTTCCTAGTTACTAGTGGAATCAGTATAATATATCCCTTTGATTTACAGAGTTCTGTGCAATTGGGCTTTTGGTTTGTCAAAAGGCCATTATAGAGATTTATTGAGCCCTTTTCTTTTTTTTTTTTCCTTTTGAATTCTTGTTTGGTTGTTAGAATTAGGGCTGGCAAAACGGGCCTACGGGTTGACCCATTTACAACCCGTGGTGACCCGCACCCGTTTAAGCTACATCCAAACATGACCCGTTTAGTTAACGGGTCGAAGCTCCAAGACACAACATGACACGGGCTTTTTCAAGGGTGACCCGACACGACCCATTTAACCTTTGAAATAGTTGAAGATGATGGGTTAGGCGAAGATGTAGCTCAGCGCCGAAGATGATGCTTAACAGTGTAGCTTGGCGATGGCAGTTAGGCGAGGAAGGGTCCAAGCCTCCAAGGGGAGTATGCAACTTGGAGAAGATGCAGATCGGCGCGGCATTTAACAGCCATGGCAGTTCGGCAATGAGAAGTCTAGGGGAAGTGAGAAGGAGATGTGCAATGCGGCGTTGGGGTTGCTGTGTCTTGTAGATTGAGTGGGTTTGTGCAGCGTATGGGGTATCGGGGTTGCTGAGTCTTGCATATTGGGTGGGTTAGGGTTGGGGAAAAATATGCTTTTATACTCTTAGAATGAACGGCTGTGATGAACGGATGTGATGAATTTATTATATGTTTTTGTTTTTGCTCACATCACACGGCTGGGCCAGGCTGGCGAGTGGCGACACAAATCTGGGAAAGTGGCTTTATTTTAAATTAAATTAAAATTAAAATAAGAAGAAGTGGAGTGGTGGGGGGAGATACACATCACACACACGGAGACCACACATGAATCAAGACAAAATTTGTCATTTTCCTTAGTTTTTTTTTTATTTTTTAGAAAGGTAACCGTTCCAATGATTTGAAAAAAAAAAAAAAAGAAGTTAAACGGGTCTAGTGGGTCACTTGCGACACAACCCGTTAAGAGCAAGGTAAACGGGTCGACCCGTTTACGACCCAAACCCGCTAATTTCGTGTCGTGTTTGTGTCAATTTATCGGGTCGTGTCAAAATTGCCGCCCTAGTTAGAATAATGTCAGTAAGGGCGAAAATTGTTTGGCATAACGGGATAGAGTTTGAATTTTCAACAGGTATACCCTGACCTTTCTGTTAAAACCATTTGAATCCTTTTTGGCTCGGTGACTAGCAGGTTTTTGTGATCTTATATTTTATATTGTTTAAATTTTCAGTGGTCTTGGGATCAAGTGGTATCTCCTCTGCCCGTAAACAAGGGTTCAAAATTTTGTAATCTCTTATTATGCATACAGAGCTGTTTAGTTCATGGAAAGGTTTTTGAGACCAAAATAATGGCTTCTAGAAGCTATGGATGGTTATACTTTGTCTCCTGTGGAGTGATTTGGTTACCTCTAAATGCAGTGGTTGAATATTGAAGCAAGATGTATTTGAAAATGACATGCTAAGTAATAAAATGATTGAACCCATGGATGCTATTCTGAAATTTTTAATGATTGATATATTTCCTTTTAAATTTTTATGAATCTGGTCGGCTATGGAGTTGAGTATTGTTTACTTCTGTAAAATAGCATGTTTTTGCTGTCTAATAATGACTTTATTAAACAGATGGGATGTTCCTTATAGAAGTTGACCGGTTACTCAAGCCTGGAGGTTACTTTGTGTTAACCTCACCCACAAGCAAGCTACAAGGGAGTTCAGTGAGCATGAAAAAGAGAAACATGTTAACACCATTGGAAGGATTGACCCAGGAAATCTGTTGGAGTCTTCTAGCTCAGCAAGATGAAACTTTTGTCTGGCAGAAAACTGTGGATACTGATTGCTATGCATCTCGGTAAGGATATAAAAATGGTGCACATTTTTCCATGAATAATGCTTTGTTTTGTTTTGTTTTTTGGGAGCAGGTTTTGTACTTAGGTAAGAACTGTTTCAGCTTTGGTATTTCCTTGCTCCATTGAATTAGTTGTATTTGTGGAGCTGCCATATTTTTCTCTTTAACTTGTGGCATTAATGCTTTCATTTATTCTTCTTTGCAGCAAGCAGGGTACTATACCACTTTGTAAAGAAGGGCATGATGCTCAATCATATTATCAGCCCCTTGTATCGTGTGTAAGTGGGACCTCTAGCAAACGCTGGAATCCAATCCAGAACAGATCCTCTGGTTCCCAGTTGAGCTCAGCTGAGCTTGAAGTTCATGGAAAGTCTTGTTTTATTATGGCTTAATAATCTTCTTATTACTACTTTTTTGTTGTTCTAGCTGTCTAACCATGGGATTTTCTATCTTTAGCCGCTATGTTCATTACATCTGCTGTTACCTTTTTATTCAATTCCTAATGCATGTCATAATGCTGTGCCAGTTGTTGATCTACTTGTATCTTTGCAGGGGTTCTGCCTGAAGATTTCTTTGACGACTTGCAGTTTTGGCGTTCTGCTCTGAAAAACTATTGGTCTTTGCTTACACCCTTAATTTTCTCCGACCACCCAAAGAGGCCTGGTGATGAGGACCCATTACCACCATATAACATGATACGGAATGTGATGGACATGAATGCTCATTATGGGTCTTTAAATGCTGCATTTTTGGAGGAGAAAAAATCAGTATGGGTAATGAATGTTGTGCCTGTCAGAGCTCCTAATACACTTCCTCTTATTGATCAAGGCTTCGCTGGTGCTCTGCATGATTGGTAAGTTGTTAATTTCAGTTCCTTTGGATATTTTTCTGAAGTGATAATAGAAGCTTTATTTGGGTTGTATTGATCTGGTTGGGGTCACCCTATCACAAATATGATGCAAAGTCAAGAAAAAGTAAATTCTGGATTTTCAATATTTTTCATTGTATATATATGCCTGCATATGTGTGTGTGTATAACAAAGACAAATCAATACTTGCAAAAAGATTATATATATTTGGATTGTGATTATTAGATTTTTAGAATATCATGCTTATATTGTGTGAAGTATAGTTTTTTTTTTTAATAAGTCAGAAGAATTGTATATCAAAAAAGCGCAAATTTAAAGGGGCGCAACCCAATTATATAAGGAATATGACTAAGAGCGCCTAAGTGCACCCAAAAAATCAAGCTCACTAAGAGCACCCACAAAAACCAAAAGAAACGCCCAAACAAAGCAACACCCTACCCAAAGGCAAACAACCCACAAAACCCCAACAAACCTCACAGAATCATCCCCACATCCCTAACGAATCAACCCAGATTCTGAACCTCAATCCTCGGGTCACCACCCTTGTCCACAAAATAGATGGAGCAAGCAATCAAAAGCCTTTTCTCTAGCTTTTTACGAGAAATCCTGTACAACTGAATAGCTCCGTAAAGTAGACTTGGAACCAGAAGACACTTTAGCATGAACAGAAAACGTAGGAGCATCCTCTAGCACTGGAGGGAAAGAAAAACGATTCCCTCGCACAACAGAAGCAACCAGCATCATCAAAGAACCAGAAGCAGCTGCAGAATCCACCAGAGAAACAGCATCAGCCTTGGAGCTAGCCGGATCTAGATCCGTACCCAGGGGGGTCTTGACTGACCCAGAAGAAGGCAGCCTCCGACAAACACAATTGGCAACTCTCCGAAACTACCCCAAAACTTCATTGAAGCAAGAACCCCCGCCGAAGAATACCCTTCTCTGGAGAGGGATGAACATGATGAGAATCCTCCCTCCTCTCCTCAGAAAGCCCGTTACCCAGATCCAGTTCCAGATCCGGATCCATCTCCGGCACGGCCTCGTCTGACACCGACGAAACCTCCCTTGAAAAGCTTGACTCAGAAGACCCCGGCGCCTGCACAGCTTCCTCCTTAGGTGGCAACAGAACCCCGGTCTAAGAAAACTACGCCAGAGCATACTCTTCGCCAGAGAAAAATGTCACCCTTACCTGACGAAGCTGCTGCCTCCTTAGAACCCGCCGTTCCAGAACCCATAATCATGTCACCACCCCCCGAGATAACCAGCACCACTTCCTCCTTTGACTTCTCCGATGATGTCTCCCCTGATCCGGATCAAAATCCGGAACCCACTCACCACCACCATTAGGCTTAACCCGAGAGACAGCAAAGGAAAGCCCTCTCGTTGACAAACGCTTACGCCTTCCTCTTAAAATAAACCCATGGAGAAGCTTGGGCTTTAGGCCCAACCGAGATAACACCTGGCCCAACCTTCTCCTGATATCCTTTGACGCGTTGATCTTTAGCCCCAACCCGAAGTAGATCACCCAATCCACCTCAACCCTTACCTTAGCTAGTTGATGTTGATCAAATTCTTATCTCTGCCTTCTCTCCCTCTTTCTAATAAGAAATAAGAGTATTAATTCTCACTTAAACTAGTTAGATATAAGTCATTGTTAGATTGTATTTCTGATGTACCCTGGTGCCTATCTGACATAAAAGCTAGATGAAGTTGAATTAGTTTATAATTAAAAAGAAAAAATGAATTAAAGAACTAAAAATAAAAAGCCAGGGATAATAAAACAATTCCCCTGTCAAATTATTTGTTCGTAATCTTCAAGTTTTACTTCATAAAATTGATATACATGATTTCTGGCTTAGCTTTCCCAATTTTATTTCACTTTCAGAGACTGAACTTACAAGTTTTAGACATCTTATACATGTACCTAACTTATATGGTTTGGAACGTTATGTTCATAAACTTTGGTTCTGAAAAAAAACTTGTTTTCATTTCTGGGCTCCATAACTTATCTTTCTTTCCTTCTTTTTCTATAAAATTTGTCAATAGCACTATGTAAATAAATTTATTGCATCATAAGTAGTTTTTTGGCTATTAGATTTATGGTCGTGATCATCTATTGGTGCACAGGTGTGAACCTTTCCCCACATACCCCAGGACATATGATATGCTTCATGCAAATGGGCTCCTTTCACATCTCGCTTCAGAGAGGTGCAGCGCAATGGACTTATTCTTGGAGATGGACCGAATACTGCGCCCTGAGGTATTTATATTGTGCCATAGTAATTCTTTATTGCGTATGCTGGAAACCATTGCGTAATGTGGATTGATTTTTTTTTTTAAATTCATTGTAAGATTGTCTGCAAAACCTTTCCTTGTCTTATACCTCATATAAACAAGGCACACATTTGGAAGGAGACATTAGTTATGCCCCTTTCCACCCTCTCTTTTTTTTCCCAATCTGGCGTTTTCTATGCTGGAAAATTTCATGTAATATGGATTGTTTACCCTTTTAATGAAAATTGGAATATTGCTCATGGCACCTTTCCTTGTCTTGTAATCCTTGGATACAAGATACATAAGTAGGAGGCGAGTTGAGTTATGCCCCTTTTCTTCTCTTTTCCTTTCCTTTTTTTTTTTTTTTTTGGATGAATGAGAACTTTCATTAAACCAACAAAGAGTACAACCGCACTTCTAGCAAATTTTCCTCCCTTTTCTCTTGTTCTGATCTTGCTTTCTCTAAGCAACTACTGGGGAAACCTGCCTTTACGCTGTAAGTTTATCTTGTTGAATGCCAATTCCTTTCCTTTTTTGGGTTTTCAGTGATGCTAGTCCACTTACATTTGATGTGCCTTCACAATAAGTTGTGACAGTGATGTTTCTGATTCAATAATGCTAGTAACTTGGATATCGACTACTATATGATGAGGTTGATAACCTGATGTGAATTTCTGATTGGTTGCTAGGGATGGGCTGTTCTTTCTGATAAAGTGGGAGCTATAGAGATGGCACGCCAACTTGCTACACAAATACGATGGGAAGCAAGGGTGATTGACCTTCAGAATGGCAGTGACCAGCGGCTGCTTGTTTGCCAGAAGCCATTCATTAAGAAATGATAGATTGAGAATCTGGAGGTCTCACCTTTTCGAAAGTGTACATTTTTTTTGCTCTGGTAATTCCTCTAAATTGGTCATGCAATAATGACTTGATGTTCGTGTTCTTAGTCATACATACATACACGAACTTGAAAAAAGGTAAGAGCCTTAAAAGTCAGTTAGTTCTTGGTGTAGTTGTGATCTCTTGGAAAGTGGTGTTTAAACCCACCCTAGTCATTTTTGTTGCTTCCCTTTCAAAAGCAACCCATTTGCACTCTATATATAACACTCAGGAAGCCCCTAAACAACTGTTAATGGGGTGTTTAATGTTTATAAGACGTTTATTAGTGGAATTTCTTAATAATGCTTAGGTGTTCATAGGCTCATAGCTTCACAATAATCTTATGTTATTATTGCGCAGGGTTTCTATCATTTGATAGCATATATCCATATAATATGTGATCAGAGCCTGATGGATTTGACGCTGTCCACCATTGAACCAGAGGAGCATGTGGATGCTGTAGATTAAAGCCGTTAAACAAGTTTACCACACGAAGTAGCTGCAATTCAGATTTTTTTTTTCCAAGGCGCTTGTAGCAATTCTTTTATCCATTTTTTTCATTTTATTTTTTGCCATTTTTTATATTTAAAAAAAAATCTTTATTGATTGATTTTGGACTCCTTATCTTGGAATTAAGGAATCGCTGTTGTTGAGGAAAGAATGTGAAATGGCAAGGAAATGTAAGAGTTAAAAATTGTATTTGTAGACATTTTCTTTTTTCCCTTGGGCCTATTATTATTGATCAACTTAAGTATCATTCTGTTGCGCAGATTTAGACCCAAAAGCTGTCTAAAGGACTTTTAATTTATTTTATTTGACCTTTTGGAAAGAAAATCCCCAAGTTTCTTTGTACTTATCTCCTTGGCTATAGGTCTCCTCAGCTCTATCGTTAGAGACCTATGCCAATTTTCATGCACATACTTTAGATAAATAGGTCGTTTCTCATCTTGTATTTAGAAGCATTCCTACGAGATCTATTTTATTTTCCATTCACTTCAGAAGTGAAAAGATTTTTCCTTTAACCCTTTTCTCCTCATTCTATTAAAATAATAATAATAACAACAAGAAGTTAACAAAGACAAATGCCCACGACTATGCCACGACCATGGATCTTTTCAAACGTATTTGTAGGTCTCCATGGCAAGGGAAGTTTTTGTTTTTATGTTTTTTTTCCTTTCTTTTTAAATTCAAGGACGTGATTGTATTTTCACACAAGCAATAAGAGTATAATGGACATTTTATCTCATGCCTATTGTAAGTGACCAATTGTTGTTTGTTTTAACAGAAAATACCTAAAATACCACTTGAAATACATAGATTAACACGAAATAGGAGTTGAGGCTTAGAGTTCTTACCCTTCATTAGCTTCTTCCTCTTTGGTTCCAATACCTTATAAAAAGCTCTCTCTATCTCACTAGGCTGCTGGGTGGGCGAGAGAAATGAAGTGTTTTAGGGTTCCATCCAGGATATTTCTACGAGTCTCTAGGTTTGTAAATTTTGAATGTATTATATTATTTTTGCATGCAGACCAATCCACCACTGTTCAAACAATAGATCCAAATCAGTTTGCTGAAGAAGATCGTCATAACAATGTCCAAAGGTTCTCATGTGATTAATTATGTGGCATGGTTTGAACAATGAGCCTATTTTGAAGTGCTTTAAGCCCTCATTTCTTATTTAAAAGCCTAAATTATTTGTTTCCTATTAATCTTACTATTTATCATAATTGTCTACTTTTGTCTAAAATTATTATTATTTATATAAACTTAAAATCTTTTTGATCAGATTTATGGTTATAGTTGTTATTAAATTTCTTTTAGAAGAATAGGATCTGCCAAGTATTTGTTCTGCATGATTCCCCTGTCTCAATTTTGTTGTTTCTTTTGTTTTCTATACGTTGTTTGCAGGTGAACGGTTGTTTTTTCCTGCTCCTGTAAGTCTGTTGGTCCCTCAACAAAAAACCAAGGAAAAAAAAAAAAAACAGAGTACGCAATTGAACGCTTATAAGCCACTGAAATGGAACAGAATACAAGTCTACATAAGCAGCCTGTGACATATTGTTTACAGCAGAAACGCGAAGAGAAGTTGCAACCTTCACCTTTCCATATTCACTCTCTCTATGTATGAACTGATAAAAAGGGAATTTCTATGAAATTGATAGTTCTTTCCTTAATGAATTTATGATCATGGGTTGACAGTAAGGTTGTCGCTGAGGCTTGGAGTTGGAGACATGGCTCATGGCTGCCATCCAACGTATGTCCTCTACTTACTGCTAGATGTTCATGGCTTATGCATTAATAATGCATATAAAGAAACCCAACTGGTTATGGCAGGCTAGGGACAAGAGAAAGTATAGCTGGAGCCTGGAACCTGGAACCAAGGCTTTGTTTGGATTGTCCACTTTAATATGAATAAGTTTTGACAGGCTGTTGGAGAATGTGGAGCCACTGCAGTCTGCAAATTAATGTGCAGCATATTTCACACCAAAAAAAAAAAAAGGGAGATTAAAATTAAGCAAAAGTGACTGTTGGAGATGCAGGGTATCGAACCCTGTACCTCTCGCATGCAAAGCGAGCGCTCTACCATTTGAGCTACATCCCCGCTTGGTTTTGGATTGTACTCATTCATAATTACTCCTATTTGGCCCACCTTTCAGTCTACCACTAGAACTTTGGGTTTTTTTTTTATTTTTTTAAAGATTGAACTTTGGGGTTTTAGTTAATTTAATTCCTACTCTCCGATTTTCTCAAAGTGTTCTCAACCAAAGAGAAATGCGAGAAGGAAATAAACCCCAAGTACCCAACTTCCTTTCTATGCCATGATTACCAACATGAACTGTTGGATCATGGAAGATCTAATATTCACACGTTCAGACTTCGTTTTCTTCTAAACTTGCAAAAGGAGCGATAGCATTTTGCTAATCTTTTGACTGTAGGCACTTCAATATTTAAGTCAATTTTTTGAGTTATGAAAGAGAAATAAAGAGAGCAAGGGTGAGAGATTTCATTTCCTGAGAAGTACCTTTTAGGTGATGTCGTATAAAAAATAAATGTATCATAATTGATTAAAGAATAGATGAAACCTTATAAATCCTTTTAAGCCCTCTCAAGATTCGCAAAGGGCCCTTCCTTGGACTTTACAAAAGTAGGGTTTTAATTAAGCTATCAAGCCTCTCTTAGACGGATCCTTAGTAGTAGACCTTGTATTCAATTGCAAGAGATTATTGTCCTTATTGCCCAAAGTACACTTTCAATAAGAACCAAGAAAAATAAATTTTCTAACTCTAAATAATTTTAGAGACAATCGAATAAACTAAAAAAATTAAAAATAAAAAGGATTTTTGTGTAATTACAAAATCCCGAAAAAACCCCTCCGACAGAAGGGATTGAACGAATCCGAATCCAACCCCCCCCAACAAGGGTAAGTTGTAGGCTCCTCAAAACACCACCAACAAATCTCACGAATCGCGCGCTCCCGCTTTCAAATCCCCAGGCCCTGCCCTTCCCCCAACCAACGGTCCAGATCTGGTCTTCCACTCCGCAAACTTGCTCGATCTTTAACACCCCCCCCCCCCTTCACCTACCCTATATAAACCTCCTTCCCCTCCTCGTTTCGGCTTCTCATTTTGTAATTTTTTTTTTCTCTCCCATTTCGTTTGTTTGTGCGTGATTTTCGTTGATCTCTCTCTGAGAAAATGTCGACGGAGAAGGAGAGGGAGACCCAGGTTTACATGGCCAAGCTCGCCGAACAGGCCGAGCGTTATGAAGGTTCTCTTCTTATCTTCCTCTCTCTTCCATTTATTTTATTTGCATGTTTGGGAATGTTGGTCTGGATTTGTTTGTTTAAGGCCTCAGAATTGACATTCGTTTTTCGCTTGGTAATTAAATTATTTTTGTATTTGTGCAGTCTGATTTTTTTTTTCTTAATTTTTGTATATGTTTGTGAATGCGAGGATGTTTGATTGTTTGGAGATACAGTGGTGATGGGTTTTTTATTTAGATTATTTTTCTGGCGTTGTTCATGAATGCGATTTATTGGATCGGTTTGTCGATGGAAGAACTAAATCCTATTTATCGCGTCTTGTTGATTTGAGACCCGATGCAATCCGTGGTAATGTTGTTGGACTAGATTGATCGATTGGAAATCTAACAGAAACGTAGGATATTAGTAAAGACCCGATGCATGTTAAATACTGGCACTAGATGGCATTGTCGCTGTCTCCTTCAAGTTTGGTACACCATTCTACTCTACCTGTTTGGTTTACCGAAAGAAAACAAACAGATTCGGTTCGCCGCTTACCCTTTTTTCAGTGCCCTCCATTTATTTCATTTGAAAAAAAAAAAAAAAAAAAAAAAACAATGATACTCTAGAAAGGGAACTTGCTTCAAAAAAAGAAAAGGAAACTACTTTTGGGAATTTTACTTCCTTTTATTATTATTTGAATGCAAGCCATTTTATATATATGATGTATTTGTCTATATATGTACACCACTATAATGGCACAAGTGTAAAGATCTGGATTAATTAATTTCTGTACACTTAATGAACCTTATTTCAATGTTTTCTTTATCCATTATTTAGCAATACGCCAATAGTTGGAATTGAAATTTTCTTGCCTTTTGTTTTGGATCATTATACCCATCTGATTCTTTGTCAAAATTTTAAGTACTGCCTGATTTATTACTATGCATATCACTGTAATTGTTAGAACATGTACAAAAAGCCCTTTATGAATTCAATAAATTTTTTTTAAAAAGAGGACAGTTATATGATGTACTTTTGAAACTATTTTCCAGTTGTATTACTGAAGTAATTTCCCTCTGAAATCTCATATTTGATTGATAATGCAGAAATGGTTGAGTGTATGAAAAATGTTGCAAGACTTGATCTTGAGCTGACCGTGGAGGAGAGGAATCTCCTCTCTGTGGGATACAAAAATGTCATTGGTGCTCGGCGAGCTTCTTGGCGCATTATGTCATCCATTGAGCAGAAGGAGGAGTCTAAGGGGAATGAGCACAATGTTAAACTTATTAAGGGTTACCGCCAGAAGGTTGAGGAGGAACTCTCCAAGATTTGCTACGACATTCTTAGTATCATTGACAAGCACCTGATCCCCTCTTCCACTTCAGGAGAAGCCACAGTTTTTTACTACAAAATGTGAGTCATTACTTTTTTTTTTTTTTAATATTACCTTTAGGGTTTATGCCATCACTTTTCCACTTGCTAGATCAAAGCAACTCATGTAGCAGTCCATGTGACTGATTACTTTTAGCGTTATCAGTCTTACTTTATGGAATATAGTATATATTTATCTGATATTTTATATTCAATATATTCCAAAGGATAACAAACAAGAGAATGATTGTGTCTGAATATGATAATAAGTAACTTTCTGCCTCCCATACCAGTGGTTCACATGTAATGGGGTAGACTCTTGCTGATTCATCCCAGGTCCCTTTCCTAAGAGAGGTCAAAGATGTGGCTGAGTCATGGAATTAAATTATTTTAAATTCCACTATTTATTTTTGAATGTTAATTCATCGATTGTACATTTTTGGAGTCATTGAAGGGCTATATGCATGTTAATTTATTAAACTTTTGTTGTTTGATGTGTTATGAATGGATGCAGGAAAGGAGACTATTATCGGTATCTTGCTGAGTTCAAGACTGACCAGGAAAGGAAAGAGGCAGCTGAGGAGTCATTGAAGGGATATGAGGCATGTTCATTTGACATTTCTTACATTTCCACCAATGGGTGGATCAATGCATGTTCGTGTATCATTCTTTACTTTCGATATTTTACTTGATCTGCTTTCCTGCCATCTCTTTGTTAGGCTGCTTCAGCCACCGCTAACACAGATCTTCCATCAACCCACCCAATTCGTCTTGGCCTTGCACTCAATTTCTCTGTCTTCTATTATGAGATAATGAATTCTCCTGAGAGGTATTAAGCTACTTCCTCCATTATCTGTTTAGGGATTTTGAAACATTTACAAACTACTAATTCTTGATTTAACGTGTTACTGAAACTTGCAGGGCCTGCCATTTGGCTAAACAAGCTTTTGATGAGGCAATTGCGGAGCTGGACACCTTGAGTGAGGAGTCATACAAGGACAGCACCCTGATCATGCAGTTGTTGAGAGACAACCTCACTCTCTGGACCTCTGATTTACCTGAAGATGGAGGTATTGTGGATGCAGTGGCTAGATTATCGGATGCATTAGTATAATTTTAGTATTATTCAATTGTTGCACAAGTCGTCTTGTAGATTTCGTTATAATGATATAGCAGAAAACTTTAGGTGCTTGATGCAGACACTGTACAGGTGGTTAGAGTCTATTTGACGGCCACTATTTTCATCCTACGTTAGTAAGATGGAACAGTATGCATCTCCTTCTAAACCTCCATGTCTATATTTTCTGAAATTGGTGACTAAAATGTAAATGTTCTCATGCAGGTGAAGACAACCTCAAAGGTGAAGAGTCCAAACCTGCTGAAGCTGAGGTAGTACTTGCATGAATCCTTTTGTTGCTTTAACCAAATACGGATTGTATTACCTTTGCTATTACTAAAATCTCGTTTAAACTATTTTGCAGCATTGACGGGAGTACCTGAGAGAGCCCTGCGCATAACAGTTAGATGTCAGACTACTTCAATGAATTCAGCTTTTCTCATAAGGGGATTGGACTGAACAATTTGGACATATTATAATTTTATTGATCTTTGTGGATCCAACCAAAGCCAGAAGATCAATCAGTTGTCTGCCTTATTTTTTTCTTGGTTTTATTTCATTTTTTCTTTTATTTTACTTTTGCTCAATGTTATTTCATTGCAACTTGTTATTTAAGCAAACATTTTTCTTAAACATCTTTGGCTTTTTTGTTGTAATTTTGGATTAGACTTAGTAGGTTTGAAGCTATTGGACCGGAGCCTACAAATGATTGCCACTTAACATGTGGTTTTCTTTCTTTCTCCTTTCGGCAGGGCAATTTTGATTGACTTGATTTGCTCGTAGATTTGACTGTAGATCGTTCATATGGAAGGAGAACTATATTTACCACCTTAATTTACCATTTTGTTGTATCATCTCTTTTAATTTGGTTAATGTACCCCACTAATTTACTATTAGGATCCTCTTTTTTCTCTCAAAATGACGAAACGCTCATAAAATGAATATATATATGTAGTTTTCCTCGCCTGGAACTTATTAAATACTTAGTTAACCTCCGACATGATAGTATAAGAACCGTCTGATTTGCACCCGGTCCATTGAGTCCCATAAGTCCAATATTATAGTCTACATGAAATAGATGTAACGTGTTAAAATCCTATGAGAGTGACTCAGTAAAATTGCAAAGCATACGCACAAATGGGTAATTTAAAAATAAAAAAATCGCGTGTCAATAATAAATCTATAATCTCCCGAAACAATACTTGCACTAAAAAGTTGCCCTTTATCTTTTAGGGGTTTATAAACACAGTTTGCCTTTGTTTGCAATTGGTCCATTTCTTTTATTTGGACTGAAACTTATGAGCCAAAAAATTAAAAATGATGCACATTATATATCTCGTTTTCCATATTTAAAAGTAGTAGAAAATTATAAATGTTAGTTTTTGTCCAAAAACATTATTTATTAGTGCATTTTCAAAACTAACAAATCGCAAAAGATGTATTATTTAGGATTGTATTTTTTTTTTAAATTGCAATTTTCTATAACCAAAATTTTGTTTTCATATCACACAAAAAGGAGTGCAATTTTAAAAATGCATTATTTTAGATGCTACATTAAAGGTCAAATTGTAATTTTATCAAATGCTTAATTGTATTTTTAAAAATCGTATTTTCAAATTACACATTTTGAAATTGCAAATTTAAATGGATCTTAAACTAAACGTTTGTTACTAATGGCATTAAGAGCAAAGCCTACAGTGTATCATTTAGGATTAGTTGACTAAAAGCAAGCAAAGATAAAAGAATTTTAAGTATACATCCCTTTCTTTTACTCATCTTATTTTTTAAAATTACTTTTCTAATAAAACATGCAAACAGGAGCCTAGACGATGAAAACAGTATATGTTCTATCAAGTCCAACTAAGTCATAACTTGAATCAACCTTATCAAGGCATCAATAAAACCCAAAATAGCTAATGCTAATAGAATTGAAGATTCTCATTTCGAGAGTCAAACTCTCACCCTAATACATATCCAACTTTTTGAGAATTTCCTTCATGCCACTAAGTATGTGGTATATACTCATCTTATTGGATGTTGGTTCAACGCTTTCCACAATAGCACTTTCCAGATTGCAAGTTTTTGTCTTCATTTACAGTTTCCCTCAACAAGAGGGGAAACCAATAGAAGAGGTAACTACAGAACTATGTCACAGTAACCCTTCTAAATATTTTAAAGCAACATCCATCTCCCATCAAGTATGCTAAAACTTCGGAGATACATAAAAGATAAAAAGATAGAGAACGGCACCACTGTACAATCTAAAAAAAAAAGAGTAAAAAGTGAAGAACCAACAAGTTCAAACAAAACGTGTATATATACCAAAATTGTCAGTTATGATTCTTCCTTGACGAAAAAACTTTGAGGCAAGCAAAAATCTTCCTCATGATTCAAGATTTCCATCTCCTCATCATCTGGTTTCTGAAATTTATAACAAAAACACAAGAGCAAGATCAGCATATACACTCGATCAGATCTCAAAACCAAAAACTCCTACATGATGTCCAAAAGCAAGGAGCAGAAGCACATATATTTTAATGTGGTGGGGTGGGGGGATTGTTCCAGAGTAAATATCCCCTAAATGGTGCATTTACGTTAACTACTTGGAATCAGCAACAAAAATTCAACTGCATTTCAATATTTCAGAACATATTTCTTTTATTAAGAAAAAGAAAAACAAGTTTCTATATCTATGCATATTACTTTTTATGTTATCTCATTCTTAGTCTTTCCTTGGACAGCAACCTCCAACAAAAAGCATTCTACGTCTATCAAGAAACCTACTCACTAACCCTTCACTTATGTAAGCCTACAACCTCAACCAAACTATACTTCATTTTAAGAACATCAGCTGCTCATCAAGCATTGCACGCATGAATGCATGCAGGGGCAGACCTAAATAGGTCCTTGTCCCCCCAAAATTTTCAAATTACCCTTAAAATTTATGGGTTTTTTATGAAATGTTCCCCCAAAAACTAAATTTTTACATTTTGTCCCCCCACTCTTAATTGTCTAATTCCAACCCTGGCAGGGGTGGACCTAAATAGGTCCTTGGGGGGACATTTAATTTTAAAATTACCCTTAAAGTTTAAAATTTTACTCCTAAAATTTATGGGTTTTTATGAAATGTTCCCCCAAAACTAAATTTTTACATTTTGTCCCCCACTCTTAATTATCTAGTTCCACCCCTGAATGCACGGATATCCCAAATCTCATTAAAACAAACAATAACAAGGCATCTCAATATTTGAAACATGTGAAATGCAAACTTTGATTGAAGGAAAGAAAAAACTTCCAATTTACATGGGGTTTAGAAGTGTAAATAGAAAAAAAAAAATGACAATGGAAAGGACTTAAAAAAAGAGAAAGGTCAATCCATTTAATTATATAGCATATAAAAATGAGTTTGGAAATTGATGATGATATGGGGAAAGAAAAAGATAAATATCATAAGAGCTAAACGAGTACCAGCATTTCTAAGTTGTAGAAACGATCGAGCAACTGCAGGACCTCATCAGAAGAGAAGTGTCGGTCAAAGCTGTGACAAAAATGTAGATATTTGTAAGAGTACATGGCAGACAACGAAAATTTACCAAAATCTATTCGCCAAAAGCTCAGTTGTGCACAAAAGAGATTTATGAGACAGAACAAACCTTTTCCGAAGAAACTCCATCAAACCATAGAGGACAAAGTGGCGATGTATGCCTGCATGGAAACAATTTATCAGAGTGCTCATTGATTTCTAAATAAACTAAAAAGGGAAGAACACAAACAGAAGTCGATATACCATAATTTTCTAAATGCCAACAAATTAAAATGCTAGAGGCAGCTTTTCTTTACAATATGAAAGTTAATCCTTTGCAAATGCTTATTATAGTTCCCCTTAAATTGAGTTAAGTGATCAGACTCTATATGTACCAGTTGTACTGAGAATTGGCGGGTCTGAATAAGAGATTTTATTCAACAAAAAATGGAAACATATGCTCGTGATCTTCGGCCAACACTAGTCCATACAATGCCATACAATGAGCTTATTGGGAATCATTAATAAGCCCTTGTTAGTTATATGTTCATTATCAATTCACATAACTTCTGCCCAAGAATGGAGAAAACTTCACTGCTTGATGCAATACCCAACGGCTTGTATTAAACAATATGTGTTGCTTATTAGCATCACAAGCTTTTAGGGTAATAAGTAAAATGTTACAGAAATCTTCAATAATGAGACACCAATACTTAACCAAGGTAAGCAGGCACCCAACTACCACATTTCTCCCAAGAAATCTCCCATGTTGCATTTCAGGCCCATCTTCAAGGAAATATTCAACGCTGATGATAGTTTGAACTGGAAAACTTTGTCGCCATAAGTTAAAACAAACATTAAAAGTACAGTACGATGTTGCTTTGGAACTCAATGTAAGAGAGAAGTAGAAGCCACCAGATCATTCAATGGCAGGGAAACACAAACAAGAAGCTGATGCTCTATATTAACTGCCAAAGACATGTCAATTCATGCAAAGTTCATTCACGTTGTTGTAATTAATTTTTTTGTTTAAAAAAAAAATTCTTCATAATTTCTTTCCAAATAATACCCTCCCACTCATTAAACATTCCACAGCAAAGATTTAAGAAAAACAATCACAAAAAACAGTCTCACACACTCCCAACCAGTATATCAGCTTCAAAACACAAAGAAAAAATACATATTGACTTTCCGTTTGCCTTTTCTGTTCTTTTTTTTTCTTTCCTTCAAAATAACGAAATTCAATCCCATTTCACTAAGAAAAAAAGTCAATTTGCATCCCATTTTCCAAACACAACGCAATTCGTTTCTTATAGGAAGAGCTGAAACGCAAGTAATTCCTCAACTCGAAACGAAAATAGAAATAAAGACAAGGGCTTTCTACACAGTAAAACGCTTATAACACACAAGAGAATTTGATAAACCTGCCTTGTAGTTTAACCGGAGGATAAATTTCCAGAGCTTCTAACAGTCTAAGCTCCAATTCCACCTGTGATTGCTCCTATTTAAGCATAAAAATAATTAAAATAAAATAAAATAAAATTTGTATTGACACGCGCGCGCGCGCGCACACACAGAGTATATATATATTGAGAGAGAGAGGGAGAGACGCGCCTTGGGGAGAGAAGAAGCAGAGGAAGGGGGAGCTTTGCAAGGAGAATGTACGGACATGCCGTCTTGTTCCTCTTCCCTCTCTTTGCCTCCATTGTCCATGTCTATATTTATTTATATATATATTTACGTGAGTGTATAAATATGTTCCAATTTCACAAGAGAAGCGTGGCGTCTGTTTCGGTGTTACGCTTGAAATATCTTCTTGGATCAAACTGGAAAGGAAAGCATTTTCAGTTTTTTCTTGGTTAGGGTTTTGGCGTTTGATCCAAAGGGGACTCGAAGCAAGAGTGGTAATGCTGTTGGCATGCTGGGCCAGCCCAAATTTTGTCCCCGTATTGGGTGCACATTATGCGCCTATTGGGCTTTGGTTTGGGCCCGTACTGGGCCAAGAGATCATGTTGAGATTGTTGATTTTGATGAAGGCAATTAACGGCAAGGCTCCTTGTATTGATTTAATGATGTTTTCGTTTGTTTGAGCTTGGGTTTCTACCGACTAGGGTAAGGCCAGTAATTTTTGTCACGACCAGTAAATTTGATATTAATTCAACACAAGATTAATAAATTATAATTAAAGAATTCACTTATTTAATTAAATAAGTCGATTTATAATTGACATATATAATTTTATACTCATGCTTCAATACGATCTAAATCTAAATTCAAAACGCAACGCTAAAGCTGTCAATTTTTTATATGACCCGTAAACTTAAAATTAACTTATTCATTAAAAGAAACTATAATGCATAAATAATAAGATAGTCACACAAAGATATATGTGGTTCAATTTATAATCTACGTTCATATAATAAAGCCCTAAGATTGCATTACGCTTATATTTCTCTTAATAGTGTTTATAATATAACATGTTCCTATTTATAAACTTCTACTCTAACTAGGTTAGTTAGATAATAATCTTTAAATATGATTCAATGATATTTTTTAATTGTAAGTTAACTATTATTCATAAAGTCCATAATATACTTTAACATTCATTATTTGATACAATTCGAACACTACGTTAAATATTATATGCAAGAATTTTGTGAAAAAAAAAACAAAAAACAAAAAGAAAACAAAAAGATGAGGATAAGAAGTTGTAATG
This sequence comes from Carpinus viminea, assembly GCA_013348765.1. Classification (NCBI taxonomy): domain Eukaryota; kingdom Viridiplantae; phylum Streptophyta; class Magnoliopsida; order Fagales; family Betulaceae; genus Carpinus; species Carpinus viminea. The sequence continues at coordinate 6,374,796 of CP054671.1, forward strand.
GCACTGCTAATAATGCTTGCTGACTGTACCATACGAAAAACAAAACAAAAAAGGACTTTTTTTAAAAAAATAAAAAAACGGCGACCCATATTAAATATTATGACCTAATTCACTGAATAACTAACCTTCAATAGTTGTCGGTTGTCACCCCCAGTAGCCAACACCAGTTCCTCCGTCCCAACGTCCGTCCACCTAAGGTTCAATCCGAATCTTCTACTTTCTATTTTCCTGGTAGTTGTTTAGCATCTCAAGCAATTAATTATTTAAATAAAGAAGATTTAATTTTCCTACCTATTTTAAGCATAAATCCATATCAGATTGTTGCAGAGAGAGATTAAAGTATCCGAAAAATTTTAAAAATATAAAATAAAAAAATTAAGGGAACCATATTTAAAACTTTCACTTAAACCTTGAAATATTGCGTTTTTTGTAAACACTCTTCAATATTTAAAGTATTTCACTTTAGTAGATTAAACTTTCATTTCATTCCAATTATTCCCCCTTCGTTGAATATTAAAGTTAAATGAGACAGTAAAAATAGTAAAAAAGCCTTTATACTCCTAAAATTATGCACTTCTCTATTAAGATTTAACGAAAAATTAGGTAACTAGAACGAAATTAAAATTTAATACACCAAAGTAAAAGACTTTAAACATTAAAAAGATATTTACAAAGACGCAATATTTTAAGAGACTAAGTAAGATTACTCCTTATATTAAAATCACGCTTTATTTAAATAAAGTTATTAATTCAAATTATGTTAAAAAAAAATATCACATAATAATATACTAAATAAGATTACTCCTTATATTAAAATCACGCTTTATTTAAATAGAAGTTATTAATTCAAATTACATTAAAAAAATCACATAATAATATACTAAATAACATTAATGGACGGCTGGGGAACTTTTGTTAGAGGTTTTCGTGACATGAAGAAGTCGTGTGATGGAGACATGTATTTTTGCATCGTTGTTGGAAAGAGATGTTCCATTTGCTTTATTTTTCTTAATTGTTTGTTTGAACTTTGAAGGGACAACGGCTCGCGTGCGTTCCGAAAACGCATGAAATCTTGTTCTTGTGGCTTGGCTGTCTTTCTCTAAATAAGATTTCTACGTTTGTTAGTTGAAACCTGAAAGCCTAATCAGTCTTTTTTCACACCTAACCATTAAAACAACAGCTCTTTTAAGTTTGAGCTATAAGACAAAAGAATCAAAAACACTCTCTCTCCATTATTGAAGTCCATGAGCTCATGATCACTCTTTCCAAGAACTCCTATCAAGCCATTTGATAATTCCGGTGCTTTTGGTAGATTTCTGTTGTAACTGAAGCTTTTTTGGGTTTTATCCTCTTCTCATGTGTTCATCAATGTTCAACCACAGTCACTCCTTTCTCTAGTTTTCCGAACCAAAATCCATAGTTTTCAGTAGATCTTTGTGTTGTCCGGAAGTGGAAAAAAGAAAAACCCACTAAGAATTCAGGCCCTCCAAGCATTCTGCTTACCAAATGGCTTCAATTACCAACCCATTTCAATCTTCAATCCAAACTTCACGATTCTCCTCACTATACTTATCACCCAAGAGAGCTACAGCATGTCATCTTGTGCTCAAGACTCGGTCGCTGACTACTAACGCCACGCGCTTGGCGTTTTCGCCGTTGCCGGAGAGCCGGGGACCTCCAACATCCGTTGAATTTTCTGGCAAGGCCTTGACGTTTCCCGGTTGGAGTCAACTGTTGAGGCGGCGTGGCTCCGTTGAATTTCCGGTCGTGGCAGCTGCGGCCGCGGATGCGGATGGGTCAAAATCATCACTCTACTTTTTTTCATCAGTGAATTACTTCAATCTCCGTTTGGGTGCTGAGAAAATGGAGTAAAAGAAAGAAAGAAAAAAAGTTTACTTGTTTGTTTCTTTCCACTTGTAATTTCTCAGTTGCCAAACGGGACTTGTTTCGACGGGTGTCTGTGTTTGTTTGGTACTAATATCTAAAAGTGCAGGTATGCGAAGCCTTCTAAGAGCTTTTCTGAGAAATTTCCTGTGCTGGTTACCGGTTTCTTTTTCTTTATGTGGTAAGCTACCAGAGTATGTACATGTGTGTGTTAAAACAGTGCTTCTATGAATCTATTTTATGCCCATTTAATTTGTAATATACAGTTATGTAACCGTTTGAATGTTACAATTTGAAGAGCAGTGGCGATAGTTTGATATTAGTTTTTGAATTTGTCATTGAGGACATAGTCAACAGAATAGTTTGTAGTAATGATTTTTATTAATCGTGAAAACTATATCAGGGTGCTAGAAGAGAATGCAGCTTTATATACAGATTGCAATTTATTCTCGACTAAATGCACATTGCTGCAGAATATGATAACGTGGCTCTCATTTACTTCTTTTGTTCTTTTCATTTCATTGTGATAATATCATATTTTCTTTCCTTTGTTTCTTCGCATGCTTAACATGTGTATTGCAATAATTAGTCACTAATTTCTTTATTCTTTCTGGTTGTGCTTTCAATTATTCTGACTGTAGTTGAGGGTAAATTGCAGTAACCATACATGCCCTTGTCATTGCGAGAGTGTGTCCAGTCCCTGATGTAGGCATTACATAATTAATGTAGCTTAAACCTGAATTAGCCAACCTCCCCCCAAGAAAAAGAAGATATCATAAATATGATGGAGAAGAAAATGTAGTAAATTAACGCTATGCTGTTCTAAGTTACTGACTAAATAATTGCACTTGATCTCTGTATGTTAACAGTTTTGTGTTTTTCTGTGCAGGTACTTCTTGAATGTCATCTTCAATATACTCAACAAGAAAGTCTATAATTATTTCCCATATCCATAGTATGCTTCTTTGACAATACTGAAATTTCTCAATAATTATTGTAGTGTTTGACAAATTTCACTGCTTGCTACAATTTGAAAATCTTTTATATCTTTGCAGCTTTGTTTCTGTTGTACATCTCCTAGTTGGAGTGGTGTATTGTCTTGTTTCTTGGGCTGTTGGTCTACCCAAACGTGCTGTATGTTTCAATTTCTGCATGTACTGTCTTCTCTTCTCCAAATACGTTCATTATGGCTTGCGCTAATGATATTGTTTTCCCCTGTAACCAGCCAATTAATAAGGAGCTCTTGGCACTACTAACTCCTGTTGCATTCTGTCATGCCCTTGGACATGTCATGTCCAATGTATCATTTGCTGCAGTTGCCGTATCTTTCACACACACTATTAAAGGTATAAAAATTTGGGGAACAAATGCAAAAGTTTCTTATGATAAATCTCATTGATATCTTCTGCCCGTTGGTTTCTATGAAATTCATTGACATATCTCTGAGTATGCGCATACATGTGTCTGTACATATTTTTTAGTGTCGGTTGCCGGCATCATAAGTTCAACTTGAAGGACGCTGTCCAATTTTCATATTACTGACTTTGATGTTCTAGAGCTGGGGACGATCCCACTCAACCAAGAAATTAAAATCTTGCTGTGCTTGTAAACCCCACTCCTTGGGCTAGGTGATGGTGATGCTGTGAGTTGTTTTTGTTGATATTCATTGGTGTCTGATCTATCATTAGTGCTTAAAGGTATCATGAAAACGCATTCCTGCATAAGTTCAGGAAATGGAACTGCAAGTACATACAACTACTGACAATTTTTGCATTGACTTTTATGTTTTAGTTTGTCGGTAAAATTTGTACTTTCATTTAAATCTGTTAAATTTATTTGTGCACATGCCTCTTTGATCAATGATGCCTCAATGTTTATGGTAGTTTTTAGTTCCTAACTAGTCTTGATGTTTTTTGTGCAGCTCTGGAGCCATTCTTCAATGCTGCTGCTTCTCAGTTTGTTTTAGGCCATCAAATTCCCTTGTCCCTGTGGCTCTCGTTGGCCCCTGTTGTTTTTGGTAACTCTTTAGACTTTGATTATTCCATAAAGCTGATAAGTAGGACATATTACTCAAACATGCTGGGAATATTGTCAAAAACTATATGCAATTTGTATGTGAGTTGTGCGTGTGCATCTATGGATGTGCATGTGCAGCCAATTTCTCAAACTTGACAATGCCAACTCACCACTTAAATCTGATGCAGTATAGGGTTGGCTCTTATGTTTCATCAATTGACCATTGATGCAATCTGTAACTTTTGTTTTAGGTGTATCAATGGCATCATTAACTGAACTTTCTTTCAACTGGACTGGTTTCATCAGTGCAATGATTTCCAACATAGCTTTTACCTACAGGAGCATCTATTCAAAGAAAGCAATGGTAAGAGCTTTCAGTGAGTATGGTACTTGCTCAGAAGTCAGTTCTGTTCTTCATTTTATAGCCTCTAAAATATAGTTCCAGGTTAAAGAGCCCTGATTATTTTATGCTGTTTGGCCTAGTTCAAGAAGCTGGAAGTAGATGTAAGGATTCCAAATGCGAAAGCAATCCCTATTAAGTGTTATTGACTAATGCCCATGCTTGCGTCAAAATCTGTTGCAATCGTAAAATCTTCTGATTTTTTTTTTAAATAAAAGAAGCATTTTTTGGAAATGCCTTTTGGATGGAACGAGTTATGTGAATTCTAATCCAAAGATTTCCTTTAATACAGTTGCATTTGATGAATTAATTGACCCCTTTGTAACTGCATTTGGTGACAAGGCATTGTTGAATGCAGCTGATTGAAGTGATGTCTTTAGTGTTACACAGCCAACTGTGGTCAATTTTATGTGAAACACCATAGGCTCGTGTCTCATAGGATTACCAAAAACCCCTAAGATCTTACTAGATACCATGCTGTGTACAACAATGTTATCAATACTTCTGACAGATTTAATATTTTGTAAGAGAACTATTATAATTGAATCACTCCCTAAGAACATGAAGATTTCATAGTTCCAATAGCCACGATCATTTCATATATCAGCCAATTAAAGCAACTTTTGTGTGAAAATGTAGGCAAAAATCAAGTTGAGGGAACACATCTAGTTCTTTCTGAATCCATTTCTCCAAGTTTTCTTACCAATGCTTTGATTTTAATAGACAGGAATGGACAGCACAAATGTGTATGCTTATATTTCAATAATTGCTCTCTTGGTTTGCATCCCACCGGCAATAATTGTAAGTTAACTCATCACAAACATTATGCAAGTTTTGATAAGCCCAATGTTTCACTAGAGGTTTATGTACATAATCATGGGATTTCTTGGGTTGCTTTCAGATTGAAGGGCCCCAACTGATGCAATATGGTTTTAAGGATGCTATTGCCAAAGTGGGTCTATACAAATTCTTGTCAGATCTGTTCTGGATTGGCATGTTTTATCACCTGTACAATCAGGTATGCCACTGGAATGCCATGTTTAGCTGCTTCTTTAATCTAAATGTATAGGAGATCATAGTGTTTGACATGCCTTGAAGCTGACCACTCAGCTTTTCTGATTGGTTTCATCTTTTTTCTGGGTTTGCGAGATTACCCGATCTTCATAACATCAGTTATGTACTTGGTTTGGTTCTTGCTTACCTACTCCTTCATGACCAATCAATGTTGATATTGGAGAATGCTATCATATCAAAAGACATTAGTTGTATAGCATGCAATATAAATTACAAAATTAAGGCATTTATCTCTTCATATGACAATGTACATAATTTGTTAATGGAATGGGCTTTGGATCAATATATGGAATAACATGTGTCTTTATTTGGGATCTTTAACCAACCTCTATAATTGTCTTAGTGTCTAGTGATGCAACTCAAATTTGAAGGGTTTCTGCATTTTCTGAGACCAGACGTTTCCATTTCTCTGCTCCCCAGCTCGATTGATGAAAGTATTTTTTTGTAGCCAATTCTTCTGTTTTCTAACTTCAGGTTTGAACTTAAAATTGCAGATTGCTACTAACACCTTAGAACGGGTTGCACCACTTACACATGCTGTTGGAAATGTATTGAAGAGAGTTTTTGTCATCGGGTTCTCTATTATTGTATTCGGTAATTACTCATTGCTTATTTATGTCATTTATATGCAGTAACAAACAAGCAACTGAGAATTTCAATGTCAAACATTTTAGATTTGACTGGCTGCTTTTATATTCCTGTGGTGCAAAATTTGGCAGGCAATAGGATATCCACACAAACTGGGATTGGTACTGCTATCGCAATTGCAGGTGTTGCCATGTACTCCCTAATAAAGGCAAACATAGAAGAGGAAAAACGGGTAAGATATATCTTCTATTTGTAATACTTGACCTTCATTTGTGTAATTGGCCATATTTAAGGGAAAATTAGGTTACTCATTGATTGCTTTTTTTCTTAAGGAAATGTAGAGCATTTTTTTTTCCTGCATAAATTGAACCATTATAAACAAGCATAATATAATTGTGATATTCAACAGACATTAGGTATTGCTATCAGATTGTGAAATAAAGACTAGTGACCTTAGGTGACTAAAACAATATTAAGCTACTCCCACCCCTGGTTATTCTAGTACATCTTTAGATCCTTGGATTTTATTTCAAAATCCACAGGTTTTTCCAAAATTTCTACCCTTGGAATGAACGTGAACTGAAAATATGATGACCAAATTATTATTTATCTTGCTTCAGTTCTTTTTTTGTTTGACTTTGGCCTCACACATATTATATACCATTTTCAGAAGGCTGCTGCAACTCAAACATCATAGGGGTGTGCAGTTGGGTTGACTAAGCAAACCCAGTATATTAATGAGGGTAGTGAGGAAATCCATATGAAGTTGTTGAGTGAGATCTTCAGAGCCAGATTTTACAGAGCTGGTGCTGTTTAAATTGGATGCTTCAACTTTTCAACCTTTTGGTGGCTGCTTCCATTAAAATAACGGCTCTGAGAAATGGTGGACAGAATAATAAGATCAGCACAGAAGTTTGATCACAAATTCTACAAACTCATTATGTATTTTTAACATATTTGCATTATTTCATTGTTGTAACATTGCAATTTTATGCACTTTTGTCACAGAAAAGCTTCTTCAATCTGGTTTTTTTTTTGGAACTCTAATGCACATTGTCTCTCTCTCTCAACTTGATTAGTTTATGTTCGGGATGGATTTAGGGAGAGAGAGGTATTTTGGTGTTCTCCTACCCGAAATGGAGAATTGTTCCACACAAATCCCATTTTCTGTCACAACCCTACTACAAAAACCAATAGGTTTTTGTTTAAGCTCCTTCAATTTGTCAAACCCTGCGCACTAGAGATGATTGCATAGGGATTTCCTCTTCCGCAAAACTACCATAATGTATAGTTGGTATACCCTATTAGAAAAGTCCTTTCATAATTTCATAAAGCAAACGTAGTTTCGGAACAAAAAGACCAGGGTGGTCGGATGGAGTAATATTTTAGGATATTACCTTGGTTTTTGTTCACTCAAGTAGACGGAAAAGAAAATGGATTCCGTCTCAAGTGGCATTTGCTGGGTATGTAGTTTTCATCCGAAAGAGATGGGAATCCACACTCGTTACTTGGGAATGGGGTCCTTTTTTAAAATGACCTAAGTGTGAAACATTTTCTTGAGGGCCCTTGGGTGGAAGAAACCCCTCTCCAATCTGAGCTAAGCTTACACGTGATCATACTCGATGATGAATTTGCCCATCTATTGTACCAATCCCCAGGCCACTCCTAACTCATATAAAAGCCTTTTTTCAAAAAAAAAAAAAAAGGGATTTACAAATGCCACCCTTCCTCGAGCTTTAATATTGAAGCCAATGCAACCCCTACATTTTTAATTGTTCTCTATATTTTCAATTTGAACAATTAACATTATTGAAAAATCAATTATTTTGGTAATATTCTATATGAAACTCTTAACGACCATGTCATTGATATTTTGTAAATGAAATTATTAACCTCATGGCCTAAAATTTCAGCTACATGGCCAACAACCGCAACCACCACCCTAGCACAGTAGCACTACAACCCCCACAGCGCCTTGACCTGCCAAAACCCAAATAACACCAAAACCCAATACAACCATTACACCACCAAACCACACTCACCACCGCCCCCCTCTAACTTTCCGGTAACGTTTACAGCTCTGAGCTTCTTCCAGGACAGAAACTCTTGGAGCCTCAAACCCAATATAAATAGAATCAAACCCAACCATCAAACAGGTTACTTGCATTCCATTATTGCATTTCAATGGCCATAATAACACAAAAACCCACCAAATTTTGACAGGGAAATGGAAAGCCTACTCCAGATATTCTAAATTATCGACTCTCCTACAATTATTCGTCAACATTCAAATCATTCTCCCGTTTAGCAAGTCACTGCCCTCTAGTTTTCCTCGTAAAGCACAAAAAGAATACATTGACAAGGCAAAAAAAAAGTATAAATAAAGGATGTAGGTGGCTTTGACTCTAATACCTCCTGCCAACGCTCAAAATTGAGTACCATCAAATAATTTACAAACAAGGATGAAACCTCATGATTCTCATTAGAAGACAAAGCTAGTGAACTTGGGAACTTGGTGAACCAAATTTCCAGCATTGAGATTTTCCAGACCAAGAAGTGGCTGACCTGCAAGCAGAAAAATAATCATTAATGAGCAAATAAGTGGTCCATCTATGATACCCTATTTAATGCTCCACGCATATGTTAGTGCTCTTTTCTAATGAAAAAAGAGTAGCAATTATCTTTCATGCCAAGATAACTATTGTGGACCCTAAAAAAAATTTCAACCAGAAATGAAAGTGACATGATTTTAGGTATCAGATTCGATCTTCTGAACAATGAAATTCACCACTTACAATTATCAAACCATCCAATTTCTAGGCCTCAGTTTAAATAACTTCAATATAGCCCAAATTTGAAACAATTCAGCTTTATGTCAGCAGGACTCGTCAAGGCAATAAGAACACTACTCCCCCTTCTTTAAGCATCCCTATTATCTGTCAATTTACCTATCTGGCAAAATCGATGTTGTAACGAAGACTAAACAGCATGTCCCTGCCCTTCTCTGTACCCATTCGATACTGGTACTTTTTAGCCAGGGACTCCACCCGGTCATCACTCTCATAGTCCATTTCACGAGTACAACGCCTTCTGACCTTTTTAAGTGTTTCTTTCGACGGTACAAATCCAGCAGTTACCTGCCCAGCAGGTTTATTACACATGGCATTAGCTTCTTTCCAAAGATGACAGACCAAATTGTATAAACAAGGGAAAACTTCACTTACACCACCCCCCCTCCCCCCGGCGGAAGTAGAAACAATTTTGCAATTATAACCTCAAAATTTAAAAAAGTGTAATGTTGGTATCCCATGTTTAAGTCCCTTTCACACATTTTGGGCATTTTAATAAAAAAGGGGTGAAACTAAAAGGGGCTAAAGCATGGGATACCAACATTGCAAATTTTTAAACTTTGCAATTATGATTGCAAAACTGCTTTATACTTCAGAGAATGTAAGTGAAGTTCCCCCTATAAACAAAAACCGAATTATGAATCAAATAAAAAATGCAGTTACCATCTCGTCAATCACAGAGAGTGCAGCTTTTGGATCTCGGTTGATGAGATGAGCGTCAACAAGCAATGAATATGACATCGCATTTGGTTTAACACCCAAACTTATTAAGTGCTCAAACACCCTTGAAGCTTCAAATGTCTGCAAAAGAACCAGAAAATTAACTGAGCAAGCTGTTGTGTCTTTTATGGTTGTGTTTTGTATGTGAGAGTGAGGGAGAGAGAGGAAAGTATAGTCATAAAAATATCCAACCTTCTTAAGCCTCCCAAATGCATACATCAGAGCATTGTATGAATGAATATCAGGGGTCAATCCAAAAGTGGAACCAATTGCCTCAAATGTTTGGTAGGCACGATCAAGGTCCCATATATTTGCACAACCTAAAACTACGCAATTTAGAGCAGCAACAGACTTGTAAGGAGGATCTGCACGGCTTAAATTCTCCAGTTGAAAATATACCTGAGGAATATATAACAATACAGATCAGCAAGAAGCTGTAAATGGATAAGTAGACTTGACTAGACAATTAAGCTCCTACTACATAGCCAATATAAATCACGTGCATACTATAATCTCCAGCAGAGGAGCATACAAGAGATCTATTCTAGCCTGATGGTGTATCAACATGGCATACAAACATGGTCCTTGATAAGCAGAACTATCAAAATTAACAATAACGGAATAATGATTTGAACAATGAATTAAGAGTCAAAACACAAAAATGAACTAAAAGCCTCCTCTCTCTCTCTCTCTCTCTCTCTCTCAATTACAATTTGAAGTAATGTTAATTCAGTTGCTCTTTTCTTGTCTAGAAAATGTTCTTATCTGTTTGTGATTGTCTTTGCAGTATTAATGTTTGTTTTTCTTAGGGTTCTGCACCTTTGCAGGTGACATATTGTTATTTATTTTGATTATTTTACTTGGAAACTATATCCTTCAATATGTGCCCTGATAAACTTAAAAGAGATATTGAGCTTGACTTGGGCTACCTTATCTTAATCGACCTGAACTTGAGCTTTGAATTTTTTTTTTTGTGAGCTGAGCTCGAGCCCACTAGAAACCCTATTGAGCTGAGCCTGAAAAGCACAAAGCTCAGCTAGTTTACACCCCTAACAAGAACCAAAACTATAGGATTCTTTAAATGCATGCAATAGAACAAATTCGATGCAACAACTCAATTTATATCCAGCAGAACACCTGAAAATATCTAACAAAGAACATAATTAAGATGCCATGCATATAAGCACTGTGTTCTCATGAGAGGGCTAATTAATAACTTTCAAAGATGGAAAGACATACTGAGTCCAAAGTCTCAAACCCCTTTTTGGAGCATGCCACAACCAATGGATATAAAGAGGCAAAGGGAGAGAACATTTCTTGTCCTGCTTCTTTATCTGAATTACCATATGCTGACTCAAATTCATTTAGACTACCAAAAGCCCTCTGCAGATTGCCCAATGAAGCAAGGGCATATATCTTTCCAAGGTAAGATTCTGGGTTTGGGGCCTTCTTTTGATGCAAAGAGCGGCGTAGGATTGCCCATGATGCATCCAGTAGAGAAGGACTGTAGGTTCTACCAGCAGTTCCAAGAGCCGATAAAACTAAGCCTTCATCCACAGAAAGCAGAACCGGTGGCCTTGCTTGCTCACCACGAGCAATCCATTTGGCCATAAACTCCAGGGCATAGTATGCTAACTTGCTATTATCTTCTCGCAATGCAATTTCTGCAATATAGTAGCACAAGTTCCAGGCAGGACAAAGAGCTTTGTTCTGATCCATAGTCTGACAACATCAATAGAAACAGCTACAGATAAGAATCATTAAGCAAAAAGTGAACCTCCTCACATGGGATATTTGAAGCATTTAATCAAATCAGTCATCTACCTTGCACCTCTCAATAATTGACACCAATGTATCCAGCCTGCCCTTATCAACACAGCTCTTCACACATTCAGTAAACACCTTCGTTGACAGCATATAACCAGATTTTAAAGCCAAATCTAAATATTTCAAGGCAGCATCAATCTCATCCGTCAAAAACAGCATGTCAACAACCAACTCATATGACTCATTATCAGGCAGAGATTCTTTCCCTGTCAACAGCATCCTGATAAACAAAAAAGCGAAGATGATCCATCAAAAAGTCAATGGATATCTGAACACATATATATAAGTACTTTCTCTATAACATTATCCCCAAAGGACATGAGTAAGAAAGAAAATCCTTATGCAGTATTTTAGCTTGACAGTTTGTTCACACAAAACAATCATAATGCTAAATAGTTCCATAAACTCTAATGACTGGTTTCTTTAGTTGTTCAATGTGTAAAATAAAATGTCAAAATTCAGAATCTCCATAGATGTTGACTCATTAAAAAAAAGTCCTTTTACATACCGCATGAAAGGTGTTGCTGCTGTTCACTTGTGAGCACAGTTCAGAAAACTTTATATGCTGCATGAAAAGGCTTTTGTATCATGACACCCACGTGTGAATTCCAGTAGAGACAAGACTTACATGGTTTGAATGGCATTTTACCAGTATTTCACCCCCTTGACTTTTTCAAAGCATTTATTTACTTATTTTAAGAGGAATATTTTTCATTTTCAGTGGAAAAATTACCAAACCTACACAGACATTTCTTTTTCATATTTGTAGGGTATTTCCATAATTGAGTTGGATCCAAAGTATTGCAGTGGTTCCTAAGAGTTATAGGCATTTTTTCTTCTTTTTATTCCTCTTTCTTCTCACCTAGCCATTGTTTTCTTTAGCTTTTCGTCAAAATACAGTAAATACATAATCCTTAACCTCTTTAACCAACGCCATCATCCCAAAAGACCAAAAACCTAATACAGTAGCTGCCCAGAATTTCCGGCAGCTTAATACTCAATTACACAAATAGCAAACTTCAATCTGATTCATTACCGGCATTTGTCACAGCTTTGATTTGAACATCAATTCTTACACATACCCACATAAAGTGATTAATAGTCTTTGTGCTTATTGCAACTATAATATCTCAACTAGCAATAACCGAAAGGAGCAGCTGTATGGATATATCAAGCCCCGGCCATAAACCGTTGCTCAGTCATCAACCCCAACAGTAAATCAGACAAGATAATCATATATTCCAAAGTTACAAAATTAAAACGCCAAGAAATATAAAACTCAGCTTAATAGAATAAAAAGTCGAAGCAGTAAAGGCAATGTATACAGAAGTGCAGTTGCTTTATCCATGATTCATTCGGAAGACTTAAGTAAGTTTTGATGGGATCATGGAGAGCCATAAAAACCGCCATCTAAAACCCACGTGTAAATAGTTACCAATGAGGGAAGAAACATTATACAGAAACAGTACTACTCAGCATTTCATTCTTTACGCACAAAGATAATCATAATCAGGCTAATCAGCTCAACGTAACTACATACCATCACATTTGTCAAATAGAGATCCATGCACAGTTACGTACATGAACACATACATAACATTGTGAACAAGAACAAAAGATTGAAGGGCTAACCGTTCGAGCAATTTGGTGGCGGCGACGGTCTCCTTGCCCTTGTACATGGCCTTGAGGACCAAGTTGAAGGACGCCGTGTTGGGGAGGACCGCGTAGTCCTCCATATGGGCCACGAGGTCGAGCAACTCGCCGGCCGTGGCGTTGATCATCAAGTTGGCCGTCAGGTAATGATTGAAAAGGTTCACATCGGGCTTGTTGGGCTTGCCGGCCTTGTCCAGCGACCGAATCCAGGACTCGAAGAGCTGCTTCATGTCGCCCCAGTGCTGCGTGGCCGTCCAATCGGCAAATACATTCATCAAGCTCTGGACGTCTAGGTTTTGGGAGAGAGACTGGATGCGAGTGTCCTGTGACTGGTGGAGAAACCCTAGGGGGACGAGGGACTGAGTGAGTGACGCGTTGGGGATGGGGCTCCGCCAGTTCTCATTGTAGAGAGGGCTGCCGGAGGCCGGATTGGGAGGGAGTGGAGTGGAGGTGAGGTCGAGGTCGAGGTCGAGGGCGGAGCTTGCTCCGCGAGTTGGGGCTCCTGGGAGAGAAATGTGGAGGTGGTGATGGTCCTGAAGAAGGTGCTGGAGTTGGAAATGGCAGTGGATTTGATTATTTTTCGGGTGCGAGTGAAGATCGCCATTTGGGAAGCCATTGTTGACTGGGGGAGCTTCCTTCAGCAGAGCTGTCTAGCCTCAGCACGTTTCATTTGATCTACATCCAGTGGGCTTCTGGTTAGGGTTTTGAGAGGGCTCCCAGGGGCTGGAGCCTGGGGGGTTTATCGCTTGGTCGCTTTGAAAGGGGTGATATGGTAAATTACAGTTATGTCTTAGCTATGAAAAAAATAAAAATAAAAGTCATTTTAAAAATGGGTTTGCTAAGGGTTCTCCCCAGTATTTTCTTAGCATTCTTCCAATATTAGAAAAAATAAAATTGTAGTACTATTTTTTTGCCAACATATTAATTTTTATGAGTTAATATTTAGGTTATAATGCTTTAAAACTTGTTTTTTTAATTTAAAACTAAAACTTAATGATGGAAGGTTAATCTTTTATGAATGGTATCACCCAAAATGGATTTGATCATTCTAAATTTAGTGCTAATGTCTCAATTTTGGTATTAATGCCTCAAATTTGGTGCTAATGCCTAAAAAAATCGATGATGAAAGTCTACAATTTTTTTTTTTCCTTAAATCATGTTATACGTAAGATTGGAAAAACGTTAGAAGAACACCTAGCATTTTCCTTTTAAAAATGATGTAATTTTACTTTCTTAAAAAAAAAAAAAAGATTTTCAAATCATTATTTAATCAAGGAAAAATGCAGAATTAGTCCATATAATTTATCTGATTTGTAATTAACTCTATGTAGTATTAAAATAAACTCAAAAACACCTTAGGTATGCCAAAAAAAATAAAATAAAAATAGTTCCTATAGTCAAATTTCAGTCATTAACTTAACAGATTATAATAACGTGAAACGTTGTCAATAAAATGGTTATACTTATCTTATTTAAGTCAATATCATAATAATATAATATGTTAAATTAGTGGATGAAATTTAACCGTAAGAACTAAATCTTTTTGTAGCATACTTTATAGACCTTTAAATTCATTTTGATAACATAAGAAGCTAATTGTAAATCAATTAATTTTGCATCTTTCATTTTGACCAAAACTCAATAGTCTTTTATCATAAAACTCAATGATAATTTTTTTTTAATAAAAGCATCATTTTTAAATGACATAAGAAATACTTCTAGCATTACTCTTAATTTTGTAAAAAAGGCAAATAAGCTTGTGCCCCCGACTCTGCCGCCGTCGGAAGCCGAGGGTGGAAAACAAGTTGGAGGCAGGTGGGCTGTCTAGAATCTTCTCCCCTTGCACAGTCGTAGGGCCCTCCCGGCCCATCACGTGAAAGATGAATATTGAGGCAGCCAGCCAGCCAGCCCTAGTGCCATTTGAGCCTGGCTAGGCTTTTCCAATGCGAGCCAGCCCAATCCCAAACCTCTATGCGAGTCTCCCTCTCCCTTGAACTGCGAAGACCAACAAATATGGGCTGGGCTCGGATAATGCGTGTCTTATTGTGCACCACGTCATCAACGGCCACGATTCCCCTAGCATTTCTCTCAATTAAATAACTATAGATGAGTTTAATTAATCGTTTATTAGATTCGATCAATAGGTAAGACTGGAAAAACGCTAGAAGAAACTAGGGGAAGAACCTCTAGCATTTTCCTTTTAAAAATGATGTAATTTTACTTTCTTAACCAAAAAAAAAAAAAAAGATTTTTCAAATCATTATTTAATCAAGGAAAAATGCATAATTAGTCCATATAATTTATTTGATTTGTAATTAACTCTATGTCATTTATTTTTTGGCTAGAATTTCATAAACTATTCAACCCACCGACCACCACTAAATTATGTTTCACGAAAGTTTTGTTAGAGTCATTTTACGAAATCTGCAAACTTCATTGAATGAGCCCCGATCCAATTTCCAGCAATCTCTTATTCAACCTCCTATGATATATACATATATAATAAATGTTTGACGTAGCTTTTTTATAAATTGACATGATAATTTATATTTTATTAAAAAAAATAAGCGTCATCATATCAATTTATAAGAATTATGTGATAAATATTCATATCCATGATTTTTTAATAGAGTTAAAAAGGTCACAAGATGGTCACATCTTTATATGCTTATTCTGATATAGTACTCATTTTATGACCAATTTTTCACATTTTACTTGTATTTCTTGCACTGTACTGATGAGGAGCTCAACCCAATTTTCTAATCCTTGTAACCTCTTCATTATCTGCTATAGAATTATTATTATTCTTCTTTTTTAAATGGTGTTTGAATAATAATGCTCTTCGGTCTTGGCATTAAATTTTTACACAAACTTTACATGAAAAGACAAGTAACATGTTTTAAGTAATTTTTTATATTATATAATATTAGCTACTTAAAACACGTCGGTGGCGAAGCGGGTGTGAAAAGTAGGATCGGACTTTCCATGTACATGTGAACACATGGGGAGAAAGATAGAGAGAAGGAGGAGGGAGGGCATCTAGGGGGTGTGATTGTGGTCCATTTATTCCTTTGGTTTCGGCTGGTAGGGATTTCAAAACCCCAATCAAACACTTATGGAGACTTATCAAAATCCTACAAATAAAGTGATCCAAAAGCAACCACATGATTTCAAGAATACTTCCAAGCATTTTAGCTTTTCGTTTCCACCAAACATGTTTGCTTTTACAACCCCATTGCCAAATAAAAAGGCAAACTTTCTTTTTTTGTTTTTGTTTTTGTTTTTTTTTTTAACTTCTCATGATTAGTTATAATTATCTATTTATTGCTGCTGTGGATTCTTCATCATCTTAATAATCATTATTAAGGTTTAGTCAAATGATTATAATTTTTTTTTTCTATCTCTTAATAAAGATTTGAAAAACTTTATTTTAAACTCCTAAATTTTGAAACTTTTTAATTTAAACTCCTGAACTTTAAAATGTTAAATTTTTATTTGTTAAATTTTTAAAATAAGTGATGATTTGTGATTTGGGCCTTAATAGAACAACAACCTCCTACTTTCTTACCAATTGGCGGCCATGAAGAAAAAGTGGATGCATTGTGATACAAGAAACCTTTTCCTAGTTGAGAAAATGATTTTTACTTGCCAGAAATTAATTAATTAATATATATATATAGGAGGATTTTCAAAGTAATGGTACAAGAATGAATAGGCAGCTTTGATGGTAACCAGTGGGTGCATGCACATAAATGAATGGAAGGAATAAGGAGGGACAGAGTTGTGAATGACCATCTTATGTCCCCTAAAAGCCAAATCATCTGGACTCACTCATGAATGCAAGGCAAACCAAAAATGGACGAGAAATAATAACATTTAAAACTTCGAATATTGCCTTTGAGCTTGTCGGTTGAGTATTAGAGTAGATATTAAGACTAAAAATATATATAAGGTAGATTAGAGTTTTTATAGAGTGATTTTAAACGTGATGCGACATTTCAAATTATTATTTAATTTGATATGATTATTATTGAATTTGAATCTATTAATAATTTTTTTAAATGTTTTGATATAAATTACTCATATATTAATACATGGGTAACTTCATTTAACCCCTTAAAATATCGTGTATTTTGTAAATATTTTTTTAGTGTTTAAAGTCTCATACTTTTGTATATTGAACTTTCATTTCGTTTTAGTTACCACAGTCCGTTAGGATTTTCAATTAAATCCTAATAAAGAAATACGAAATTTTAAGGATATAAATATATTTTTATCGTTTTATTTAACTATAATATTTAATCGAATGAGAATAATTAGAACGAAATAAAAGTTTAATATACCAAAGTAAATGACTTCAAAAACCTAAGAAGTGTTTAAAAAAAACAAAATATTTCGGGCTAAATAAAGTTACCTCATTAGTATATCAGCCAGATAATTAATAAATATAGAAAATAAACTTATCACTAAAATTGTTATTGAATTTGGCGGTTTGGTGACAGCTGATGATCCCAAAAGCTTTGAATGCGTAAATGCATGGTTTTAACTTCTAATCATTACATTAGGATACGTATTGACCGCTTTGCAATTTATTTATTTATTATTAAAGAGTTGTTTGCTTTTCTCACGATATTTTAAAAGTGGTGACAGGCTGACAGCAGATGATCCCAAAGGCACATATATAATATTTTTATAGACTAAAATTGAATAGAGTTTCTTTAATCCAATTAAAAAAAATCTTTTGTGTAACAACTTAAAACCTAAATCATATATAATTTTATGTTTTATTTAAAATATGAGTTTAACTTTTATGAGGATGGGCTTTAAAACTTCATTTTTACAAATTCTACTTAATAATGAACATATAAGTAAAACTATAAAAAGTACAAAAAAATAACTAGGACAAAAAATACACAAGATTTGAGCTCATGTGAACTCAAAGAGAGAAGAAGAAAATACACCCAGCCACAACCGGGTGGTCATACTCGTGGGTCACGCCTTCTCCAGCAGGCTAGTCAAGTTTTCAACGCTGTGAGTTACTTTTTCAGCCTATAGGATAATAAAATTCTTAAGAATTAACATTTCACCTTTATATTTTAATTTTGAATCCAAATTTAAAATTTAAAGCATTAAAAACGAGTCTTGGAACATTAAAAATTGATTTTAGATATTAGAAACGGGTTTTGAAGCAAGTCACAACAGCTAAACCTGTGGGTCTGGCTAAGGTTGTTCTCATGTCATTCTCTTACTTTCTCATATATTTTTTCTTTTTCTCATTTTGAGTTGATGCGGTTATTTTTACTTTTATTTTTTGTATTGTTCTTTTAAATTAATAATGTATAAAATTATAATTTTTTTTGATTAATTTTAGTTAATATTTAGGTTTTAATCTTAAATGTTTTGGACTCAAAACTAAAACGTAGGGGTGAAATGTTAACCCTTTAGAGATGGTATCACCCAAAATGGATTTAATCATCCTAAATTTAGTATTAATGCCTTAGTTTTGGTGCTCAAATTTTGTGTTAATGTAAAAAAAATCAGTGGTAGAGATCATTATAATTTTATTTTTTTCTTAAATTATTTTTTACGTAGAACTAAAAGAACGCTATGAGAACACTATAAAAAGAACTCATAACGTTTTCTATAATTAAATGTTATAAAATAACTAATTTACACATTAACATGATAAAAGGAACTCTCCTAAAACAACATGTGTAAGTTTTTTATTCAAATAGTTGATCTAGATATTATCGTGTAGAGAAAATTCTAATTCGAGATTGACGGCAGAGAAAATAAAACATCCATATCCACTGGCTAGCTAATCCGACACGATCTGAACCAAAAACTCCGCCCTCTTCAAAATATCCCAAGTCCCCCGTCTGATTCAACCTCTGCATCTGCCGCAGTCTCACTCATGAATTTGCTTAAAATGATTCAGGAGGACTTTGGTGGTTTCAAACTGAGACATTATTTTCAGTGCCAACGACAATGATGGGTCCGAATTAATAAAGCCCGATTTTGACTCAAAGTGACGAAATCTACTCGATTGGGGATGGGGGTAAATGTCTTCAAGATGTCCTCGTTTTGTGATATGCTTTAAAAATGGTCACCTATATCATACGTGTACTAACTTTTGCTATTATATATATTTAAAGGTTAAATACATTTTTAATATTTATAATTTGTATCAAAATTAAATAGTCATTTGAATTTTTAAAAAAATCACAAATGGTATATGTGATAAGTAAATAAATCTACTTGGTACGTCCGTCAAAATTCTGTTAAGTTTTTTAACGAATACCACGTTAAGTGGTGTAGTACTTGAGTTTTTAATGTCATGTCATATTTTTTTTTTTTAAAAAAAAAGAAAAGAAAAAAGAGAGTTGAGTGGCTGGCCACCCCATTTGGCCTGGAGGTGGCTAACCTTTTTAAAAGAAAAAAATGACGTAGCACTTAAAAACCCAGGTACTATGTCATATGGCACCTTGAAACCACAATACTATGCCATGTGTTTGTAACTTCGCACTATTATTTTTGTTTTGGGTATATTGTTGGAAAGCCCATGCTTTTTTTGGTTTTTTGTTGTTAAAAATCTTCTACTCTCTCTTATCCTTTCTTATCAAGAATGGCAAAGATCCTCCACTGTAACCATATCCCATCTTCAATTAGAAACGGTAAAATGTTTTAATTAAATTGAGAAAGTCAAGATTTATTTGTCTTTAACATCATGTTAAATAATCATTTATCATAAGAACTTAAGTTAATAAAAATGAATAAATTTAATCATTTAATTAATATCTTAACACGTTCAAGTTTCTCAAGACCCATCTCCCCCATTATTTTCTTTAAATTTATACAGATTTATTCAAAATAAAAAGACAAGAGAAATATTATACACTCTTAATCTTATACTGTCATAGGTGACATCTAAAATTAATATTAAATTTTAGATCAACCACTATTAATTTTGGATATATGTCACGGAGTGTGTGGCAAAAACATAATATATTTTTAAAAAGATAAAGATAAAAAAATCAGTTACGTATATTAAAAAAGCAATAGATTAAAAAAGAGAAAAAAGAAAAAAGGTAAAACAAATATTAGATGCTTGAAGAGGACACATGATGGTAGCTCGTGGTGGGTGGAGCAGCAAAAAGGAATGATCTGCGAGAACCTCCTATCGTAGGGCCGGCGACAGAGTACGTACCAACCTAAACCAGGTTGGGTTAATATCTGATCACCCACATGAGTTTATGACCGTTAAAAAAGTCCGACAGTCAACAAAATCTCCAGCTTGCTCAGTTCCCCAGATCACTCGCCCCCAATATATATATATATATATATATATATACAGTACATATAATCTTTACTACAAAGTATATGTTAATTGAATAAACTATTATTTCACCACGTAAAAAACATAAAAGGATCAGATACAGACGCCCACCTCCACTATCCACCGTCACACTCGTTTTTTTGTCTAGAAATCTCCAGTACCCCCAACCCAACAGCTCTCTCTCCTCTCTCTCGTATTCACGTAGCTTTCTTGATTTCAAGCTCTACCAACCAACTTCCGCCATTAAGGAGTTTTGATCAATCATGGCTGTTCTAGTCTATATGGTGCTTTTCTTGGCCCTCACTGGCCATTCAAGTAAGCTACCAGCTCATGGATTTTTGTGTTCTTCTTTTTCTTTCCCAACCTTTGATGTAAAGCTTTTGGGTCATCATGACTGGTTTTCTGAGATGGGTAATTTAATTTCTTCTGTTTTCTCTATTTTTCTCCCATAGCTGCTAGTTATTGCTTCTGCAAAGATGGGTTGAGTGATCAAGCCCTTCAGAAGGCGCTGGATTATGCTTGTGGAGCTGGAGCTGACTGTTCCCCGATCAGTCAAAGTGGCGCCTGCTACCAACCCAACACTGTAAAGAATCACTGCGACTATGCCGTTAACAGCTATTACCAGAGGAAGAACCAAGGTCAGGGGACTTGTGATTTCGCTGGCACTGCCTCCGTTAGCTCAACTGCGCCTAGTATGTCCTTTCAGCCCTAAAATTCGTTCATCCAAAAAAATAATAATAATAATAAAAACATTTACTGATTTCTATCTTCATTTTTGTGTGTGATTTACAGCCGTTGCTTCTGCTAGCTGTGTTTATCCTGCAAGTCCCGGGTATGTTTCTTATTCTCACCTCCTATCTTGAATCTGTATGTGCTTTTGGGTGAGTGGTTTGGATCTTGTCCCACTGTTTTTGGTTTGGATTCCATTCTTCTTTTTTGGTGTAGATTCTTCATACTGATGAAATTATTCTGCTGTGAAAACCCAGTTCCCTGCTCTTTGTTTTGTGATTTTCTTTAGCCTTTAGATTAGGTAAAGGTCACTTTCTTCACTTTTGATTTTGTAAACCCAGAGTCATAATTGACATCCATAAATGGTAGCTAATAGCTATGGTGTTGATTTTGCTTGCAAAAGCAATGGCAGCTAGTATTATTATACCACTTGCTTTTTCAAGGTGGGTTGATAATTTTCTTGGCAGTAGATCTTAGCACCTCACAGACTCACACATCTTTCACTACAGCTGATCTGTAATGATGTTGATATTTCATAAGTTCCTTTGTCCTGTTCTTCCCCAGATCTCAGCCTCACATCTGTATTCTGCATGTTATACAGCATATTTTTTTACGTATTTTGTGTTAATATTCTTGTTGTTTTCCTGTATTCAGCCAAGCAGGAACAAGCAACTCAACCAACACAAGCACAACTCCTCCAAGCACCACTACTCCCACAACCGGAACTCCCACGACCGGAACTCCAACCACAATTATAGGCGTCCCTCCCCCGCCAGGGTTTGGCAGCGGAATTAGCCCCACCGGAACCACCGGCACCACCGGCATGGACGGGGGTGCAGGTGTTGCTCTCACCAGAGGCACGGGCATATTCTTCTCTCTTGCTCTGACCTCCTTGTGGTCACTCTTGCTGTGGGGCTGATTAAGGTAAAAATTATTTTAAAAAAAAAAAAAATCTAGTTAATAGAGGAGGTATAATTTAGTGGGGTTGATGTGTGGATTAGATGTCGCCACGTCAGGAGGGGTAGGCTTGTAATTTTCATTGGGTGACCCACTAAGAATTTTTTTTTTTTTTTAATTTCTCTTGTATTCCTCCTATGTTAAAAAAAAAAAAAAAATTCCCAGGGGTAGGCTGGGAATTTGATTCCTTTTTGAGTGGTGACACGACTGCTATTTGTAATAGGGTAGAGAGCCTGATCTCTTATTTTTAGAGTTTTTCCTTTTTGTTGTATATCTAGAGGTAATATTTTTTTACTAGTACCCAATTTACAGTTAATTTCTTTTGGCCTAGTAGTAGTAAATCAGTGATTTTGTCATTGTGAATGCCTACAATTCGAACACGTTTCTTGCTGTTCTTTTTTGACAATTTGGGTCTCACTATTAGGCGGCCTTTTTCATGGTCTAAAGGGGTGTGTACGATTGAAGATTTGACATTATACCGGGGGTTTGGTTTAACCTGGAGGCTAGAAAGAGATCTACTACCTTCTGAGCCATTCATTGAGGTAGGCCAAGTGTCAAAAACAACGCAGAATAATTGACTTTGGCGTGCGTGGCCATCTAATGATAAAGTGATTCCCCTGCAACTTTGAGGGACAGTTGAGATATTGTCAGAACCCACCCACAAGCTCTAAAATCTGTGATGACATGATAACGAGTGCTTTTTTGTCTACCAAAACCCTTGAAGGAATCAGTAAAACAATGAAGGAATGATTTGAAAGCATGAATCCAATCCTTCACATGTATAAGTATCGCATCCATATTGGAAAGCAATGCAGTATCATAAAAGGTTAACAAAGTTTCAAATTGCCTTTCAATTGAGTTTCTTTCCAAGAAAAAGTTTCAATATATAGGAGTCCTATGAGTCTTCAAAGGCGCTTAACCATTGTTCATGAACAGATTTTTACTTGAATTCACATGCTAAATATATCCATGTTTAGTTTTCCTATACAGGATGATGATAATAAGTAATCTGTATATACAGTATATTTAAATGACACACAGCATCTATATCTATTGCAAATAACATAAAGATGGATTGTAACCTTCAAGTAAGATGGACGGAATGCAAAATTGTTATACTTTCTGCATTTACAATGGCCCTTAAATAAATTTATGGGAGGATTATATTACAAAACCACGTGAGTGGGGTGAACAACCAGCGTTATATCATTTAAGCAGAGATTAGAGAGTGGACCTTCGATATTAGGGAACACATTCAATCTCTTTATAACAATCTTCTCGCACATGTTCCAAAATCAATTTGGCAACTGAGTTTGGCTTTTCCACATGAGGAATGTGGCCACAATCTGGTATTTGACGTATAATTGCGTTTGGCAGTTCACAGTGCAGTCTCTGCATAAGAACCAAGCAAGCCAGTTAATCCAACAGAATCAACAATTGGTCATAAGGTGGAATATTCAATTCTTGGAAGGTCAAATAGATTAAAAAATTGTCACAGGCAAGATCTCTCTTGGGATGCATTCAAGCAAACTTGTTTTTGAGCACGTTTTACGAGCTATAATGGATAATACATGACTATTCTAAACACAAAAACAGTTTTTACCTTTATGTCACATCATAACACTTTTACAAACAAAAAACACCCCTTGAACATATTAACAAACATCTCTTAGATTTTGCTAATGATCTGGTCAAGCACATTAACACATTAACATGCATTGATGATATGCAAGCATTCTATACTTTATATCCATAAAAATTTACTAACCACTGCAAGTTTGTTGCTAATGATCTGGTCATCCTCACCCCATATGATAAGTGTCTTTTGCTTTACCTGTTAAACAAAATTGAAGTAGCATTTTAAGAAGCAGAACTTTTCGGCATTTACCTGAGATATCTACACTATCATAAAAGAAAGAAAAAAAAAAAAAGAGCAAAACTAGAACATGGCTCGAAGGTATATGCTAATAAATCTTCATCTGGCACTTATGGCACCTTCATTCCCACACAGTACTAAAGAAAAACACTTAGACAGGATCCATTCTCTCTCTCTCTCTCACACACACACACATAAAAAGCAACAATGATGCAAGGAAAGCAACTGATTTGTCATAAAACCATGCTTGGGGGGTTGAAAACCTCTTCTTACCAAACTGTTGTCAATGAAATTTATTAAAGCCATTAAACATTCCTACAAAATGTCAAACTGCCATTTTTTGGGGAACATCCATTCAAACAAGGTATTATTTTGTTAACAAATTTTAAAGGAACATGGTATTCAAAAAAGTGGTTGAGAAGAAGCAGCATGATTAAAAAAAAAACTTAAATAAAATAAAAGAAAATTCATCTGAAAATCAAATACCCCCAGACTTAATTTCTGCACACCTTTAGGATATATAAATATATATATATGCACTACCCTTCACTAAAACTCAGCGTTTTGCCCAATAGGCTTTTCTTTTCGATTTTTTTAAGAAGAAATTAAAAAAAAGAAAAATCGAAGCTGGTGCATCTGCCAAGAAATGGGGTGACCACCTTGCAAAAAGGTGGCTTACCACCCACCTATCATCAAGCCACCCAGCCTTTAGGTGGTCACCCACCAAAGCCAAAAAAAAACCATGGGTTTGTGCGTTGGGTGGGACCACCCCAGAATGAAGGTGGCCGGCCACCCCTAACACCCACCAGGGGGTCCGCCACCCAACGCAGCACAAACCATTTGGTCTTGAGTGGCTTACCAAAACCCTGTCCCCACCACATCAAGAGGACCGGCAACTCCAAAAAGACGCTCACCCCATTTTTAAGGGCAAACCAAACTGACCGATTTCCCCTTTTTTTTTTAATTCTTCAAAATCTAAAATCATAAATGGGCCAAAACTCATCGTTTTGGGAAAATCCGTTAACAAAACAGCGTAGTTTTGGAGTGAAGGTATAATGGGCAAATTCTCCAAAAGGGTCCTAAGTGAGAAATTATCTGATCGGAAGAAGCAACAATCAAATTTCCATGTTATCTTTCAAACCTTCAGAAAGTTATGATGATCATGCATATTAAGAGAATTTATAAAAACCCATCATAATGGGCGAACATCTTTCCATAGATACCAGTTGATATGCAAACTGTATTGGTTCACCTTCTAAGTGTTCTTCCTACTCCATCATCCTATAACAATAGCACCTCCTTTCTATATGCAGAACTGAAGGACATTATAACAATTGTTAAGTTAAAAGGCAAAAAAATTGGCATATACCTGTTCTATCTGACCACGAACATTATAACCCCCACTAATCATAAAATTCACAGTTGCATCTGCCCACCAAGGCAATAGACAATGCAAGCGGCCCACCTAGACAAAGATATAACAACAAAGAACATCATCAGAATTGAAGTTCACAACTGCAGCATCCCATACATTTTGGAGTATATTGTTAAGAAAATATGTGATTCCAAAATTCACTCACTTTTCATTCATACTAGTGTATTTATAGGAGTGAATACAATGTTCTAGAATTATGACACCTCACACTAGGACACCTAATAGAGACACCTCATAACCTTCTAAAATAGGGACACTTGTCCCTTTCTCTCTAACATATAACAAAAATAATATTGAACTGTTTATTTTTCCACCTTCAATTAAAAATTTAAAACTAGTAGTTTCTTTGAGAGGAAATACTCACATTAGCCCAATCTAAGCTGGTACTAAATGAGATGTCAGTGAAGGCCAACAAATTTACATATAAGCGCAGTGGGATGCTCTTCAATAAATATACCTGATCCAAAATAGTGTGGGTCATGCTGTTAAATGCGATATCAATGAGAAGATAAGCATGGGTTATGGTCATATCATCCACTTTTGGTCATCAGAAAAGAAGGGGAAAAGTCAGTTAGATCATGCTAAAAATCTCTTTATCATCAGAAACAGAAAATATTCTTATCGTGTTTCTTTGAATTGGTGCAGAATAAAAGGGAATCACACCAAGTGTAGACCAAAACAAGAATATATCTTCTGTATGAGTTCATCCATAATATTGAATATCAATGGTTAATTCTGAGATATTTTCACATGTAGTTGAAAATGTTATTGCAGATTATAAGAGGTGAATCATGAATAAAGATGCAAAATCTTAGATTGCTGAGGCAATTGTAAGGCTGCTCTTCCTCTCTCTAATTTGTGCTGGTAGATCCAAAAGCAAAACAGCTGTAAATGTAGTTTGAAATCTTTAAATATCTTAGAATCGAGGTAACAACTCACTATCAAGTGAAATTTTCAATTTTTGTAAACAGATACTTAGACCTCAGAAACTGAAAGTTTCAATTTTTTTTTGTACCAAGTAAATTTTCCTTCGGGACAATAAACCAGAAAAGCATAATTCAAAACTTAAATCTGATTTCAATTATACAAGAACTTTTCATCCTGTTTCTCAAGCCTCATGGTAAAACCTGAAGCATTAGTTCTTTATTATTTATTAATGTCAACTACATTTATGAATAAAGTATACAAATTTATATAGAAAAAAAAAAAAAAAACAAATACAGGTCCATGTTAAAGCCAAACACCAGCATCATGATCAAGAACTATAACCAAAAGGATTGATGCTGACTAGCACTCATTAAGAGGATGTTGAGATGGATAGTGGCAACAGAGAAAAACATATTAAGATGGTTAGGTCATGTACAAAAAAGACCAAATGCTGCAGAGAGGAATAATACAATTCAATTGAAGACATTACCGAGAAAGGAAAACTTGAAATAAAACAATAAAACATAGATTAGGGCTTAGGCAATGAGCAAAGACAATGCAATTTGTATGAGGTGGTGCCCTTCAATAAAGTTTGATAACAGAAATAATTTACAACTGATGGTAGTCTGGATGTTAGGTTCTATGGGACAACTTACCCCAGCATATGCTGCGACTCTTGGTAAATTTGCTAGATTTCCTGTGCCTTCTACATACACACTTGCGTCAATTAAAACCAGCTTTTCAACCTGGAAAAAAGTTGAACTAGAAACCATGATTTTTCGTAAATGTTAAGAGGCAAGAATGGTAACAACTTTTTACAATTTTACTAAAGTATAACTTGTATCTTCTCACAAAATTAATTGATGGTACATAATCATAGGCTCAACTATTTAATTTACTCACAGCTTCCGGATGGTAGACTGCAAAGTCAATTGCAACAGCAGCACCAAGGCTTGGTCCAACCAAAATCATTGGCCTTTTGATGTATGAGTTCCACAGCTGTTGTCGAGATGAGACAAATCCAACACAGTGGATGAAAATTCCTTAGTATCATCAATATCGAAAATAGTTTTTTACTGCCAATGAATAGATATACCCATGACACTAAAACATACACTTGATTGTTGCTTTTGTTAGATAGTTCACTAACATGGGTAAATTGAATCAGAGCTTTATAACAGCTGTACAAAAACTTAGCCCACAACATGTTTATACGGAAATGGAAATAAAAGCTGTCAACATTTGTCATCTAATGTTATTTTCCTCTTCATGTAATATTTGAAGTTTCCATCATAAAATAAATCTTCGCGGTCAAATTTCCTTATACACAAGGCAAGGATAAAAGAACCCATGAAACCTGATAAAAGTGTTCGCGCTTAGATGCCACATCACACGGTGGAAGCCTTTCTGGCACACATGCAAAAGAAGAATAAGAAACAAGAAGAAACAAGAAAAGAGCAACAAGATAATTAAAAAGAAGCAGATAAACGAACCCAGATCAGAGAAACCCCAACCAAGAATGTCTACAGCCCAAGCCTCTATGCCAGCCTCTTCGAGCAATGGGTACGTATATCTCCATTCTAAACAGGAGCTGAATAATAAGATGTAGCAAACTCCAAAACACAAACAGAACCAACGGTATCTTTCAACAAACAGTAATCCTTAAAAAACACCTGTCGAAACCATGCAGAAGAACCACCGGACTTGTCTTGCTCCGTGTCAACGGCCTCACGCAACTGCTCATTATACTACTCTCCGAGAAGCTGACCTGCGAATTTTGGCAAGCACATTGTATTCAATTCAATACGATATCTAGGAAAGTTTTATAGCTTAGGGGAGTGAGAGTTACAGTTACAGGCAGTCTCTCAATCCTGGTGGCGAGCTTACGAGCGGATGGGTCTTTGATATTTTCGACTTCTTTGGGGAGGAAGGGAGGGAACCCAGCGCCAGCGCACGAGACTCCGAAACGCCCTGGCGCGCTGCGCTTCGTGGGCATTGGTGGTTGTGCGGGGCTGGCTGTGAGGGCGAGCATCTTCTTGTCACCCGCGGGGTGAGGTTAGCATCGGCGAGCCCCCCAACCCAACTCAACTGAAGTAGCGGTTGAGGTTGCTCTGCTCCGTCTATCCGTTTCAAGTCGACGACGAAGCAGAGTGTGGTGTGGGGCGTCTTGTTGAATTAGTCTGATTTGTTGAATTCGACTCACGCGATTTCTTGGCGCGTGTCTTTCAACCTTTTGTTCATCTTTTTACGACGAATTCGACTTGTTGGGGCGACAGCGAAAGTCATGCTGAAGATCGCCCCAAATATATATTATCTAGCCCATTGTTTGGGCCTGCAATTCCTTAGATTGTCGTCCTTAAGTGGTAATTCAATCGATTGTGAACCACGTCTTAGCGAAAGTTCTGATTCGAATCCCTCTCCTATCAAAAAAAAAATTCCTTAGATTGTCTAGCCCATTGCGATGGTGTTCAGACTGTTCCTTTGTGAATGGATGACTCAGATTGAACCATGTCAATTTTTAAAGAAAATAAAAAATAAAAGGCAAAAGAATGTAAAGGGATATATTGTCGGGCCACCCCTTGAGGTGATCCATTGCCGTTTTATTTTTTAAAATAGAGAGCAATAATAGCTTAAGTGTGCATAGTTTATTATATTAATTGTCATAACTTGTTTTGTATACTTAATTGTTACATTTTGTTCCATAACTAATATTGAGTTTTTTTTTTTTTAAAGATGCTGATCTCATTAAGGTAGAAGTCAGCGTAACTTTATCTGTGTGAGCAATAAAACTCGATAAATCTTAACCATACAAGACAAAATCATAACCAAAAGCAAAACTTCACCAAAACTTTATGCATTTCAATACTAGAAACGGTTGTATGCAAAAGACCAATAAAACATAAGTATAGCCCCTAACGAAACCCCAACAACCCAAGGCCAGGGGATTAAACCATCCACAACCCAATAAGCCAAGATGCCTTATTACAAGAAAAATAACTAAAGCTAACTCATGTACCAAATTTGCATCAAACAGCTAAGATCTGGGATATGAGTAGCCCAAACACAACAACAAAAAAACACTAAAAAAGCTAAAAAAAACTCTACAAAAGCAGTAGCGGAGGAATCCGGCAACGAAGAGATCTCCAAGAAGACGCACCAAGGCTGATGAAGAAAAGCAGATCTAAGAAAGAGAAAAACTAGATCCAGAGCAAGATCTAGAAATACAACTTATATTTGAAACAAATACTCGCCCAAAACGAAAACTAGAGGAAACACCGAACACTACTGCCGTAAAGGGGGAAGGAGGGAAAATCTAGATTTAAATCTAGATTTTCCATCCTCAAGACTTTTTACTAGTTTTGTTGCCCGAAAAAAGAAGGAAGATGTGGTTTCTAGAGAGAAAACTTCTTGTACGGTAATGACGTTCCTGCAAAACAATAACAAAGTCAAAAGGTCTTCGTTTGAGACTGAAGACTCTTCTATGATCAAGTTATCATCTTATATATGAATAAAAAATTATAATGGCAATCTGCTTCTAATTAATTAATATCCATGAATCAATGTGTTTTGAGTGAGATATACAAAAGAGAGCTCTCGAGAGATGAGTATCTGGGAGAGAAAGAAGCGTAAGTTACGTTCCGAAAATCAAGTCCATGGGAGAGAAAAAAGGATCCAAAAAAGGTTCATCTTTCTCCTTTTATTTCTAGGTTCAAAACGCATGGCATGTAGTGAGCGATGATTGCATCATATAAATAGGTGTAAAGAAACGGGCCACGGAGGGAGATTATCTCCCCCGACAAGTTTAAAATGATGTATTAACGCAATAAATTATTTATTTTTTGGAAGTGAAAAATACAGAAAACGCATTGTACAAGTATGTTGCAGTGGAGCCAGGTCAAGGTGTACACATTTTTGTTCTCATTTGTAGTGATTCATTCGTGGCTAATTGTCTCATCAACAAGAGAGTTGTTCCATTAAACACAAGTAAAACAAACCTGCTAAGTGCTAACCAAAGTGAGAGACCAAACATGTCTGCCACCAGCTACAGCCTAGAGCAGAGCTAGCTCCTGCATGCCAATCTGCTACAAAAAAGAAAGAAGAAAAAAAAAACCTACACAGCAGGAACAAGCTGAAGATTCGGGAAGAGCCGAAGGGTGGGGAGTGGGGACGTACATCATGGGTAGCACAGAGCTGCATAGAAACAAAACAAATTGAAATTGAGAGAGAGAGAGAGAGAGAAAAATGTTGACCAGTAGGTCCAGTGCTGTGTCGGTGACGCAAAGAAGGAAGAAGACCAGACAATATGTAAACACAAAAGAAAGCAACACTCCTTTGTCTGATTCTTCCGCAGCACCACGTCGGCCAGCAATTAGACCGTAGGGAACCCAGGTAAGAGTGAGTATCGGTTCTTCTCGGTTTGGTTAACCGAAATTGTTGATTAAATCATTTAATTTACTGATTATATATTTCGATAAGGATTTATTTCAAAAGTTTCAGTTAATCAGATATTTCGGTTAAAATTGGTCCAGTTAATCAGTTAACCCTGAGCTTTTTAAATTAGGAAAAAAGTTGATTGTTTTGAGGGCATAATTTTTATTTTTTATTTTACTAAAATAACTTATTGAACTAAATAAATTTTAAATTGGCACAATAATTAAGACAATAAGAGTTCACCATACATAATTACATATGTTCTAAAAACGACTTAGCTAATGCCCTCACAATCATCATTCTACTAAAAAATGTATTAATGGTTAACCAACAAAAAAATATTTATACCGATTAACCGAATCGAGCTAACGTCGATGTAAACATTCTTAATTGATTACCGATCGATTTTTGACGGTAGGCAGTTAATGTCAGTTTGATTATAGTTGGTAAGCAATAAACGGTTAATTTGTCTACCCCTAAACCCAGGATATCCTAATAAAATTTTTTTAAAAAATTAATTAATTAATTATTTTGCAACCATTCTTAATAGGCTTCATAGATCTCAATGGTAAGCAAAACAAAGGATGGAAAAGAAAATGAGGAAATGATTTAAGTCTATGAAAATAAAGAAGTGATATAAATTTCAAGGGAGTTCATAATAAATCTTAAATTGGATTGTAACATATGTGGCGCAGTACTAACCTTTAAGCTCACACAAAGTCCATTGGATTCCCTTGTAAACTTTTTCGCTAATTATTTATAATCTTAAATTAAAAAATAAATAAAATAAAAAATTATTCATGACACATGAGCATTCCCTCATGTTAAAGGAACAAGATTCCCTTAATAATATCAAGTTAGTTATAGTGAGTATTTTTGTCTCTCTTTTTTTTTTTCTTTTTTCACTTTTTGAATAGACAAATATATCATTCTACTATAACTAACTAGATATTATTAAATGAAATTGAGAGGATCCTAATTTCATGTTAAAACGATAGAGAGAAATGTAGTGGATTGTAATTTGTAATAATAATAGAATATAGGAGAAACTTCACAAAAGACCCCTTGACTTTCATCTATTTTGAAATATCCATTTAAACTTAAAAAACTCTCAATTTAGTCCTCTAAACTTTCAATTGTTCTTAATTTGGACAATTTTGTTAATTTTAGCTGTTAAAAATGAAAAAAAAAAATCAAAATATTCTTGATTTTCATTTTTAAAAAAAATCTTTTAAAAGTTGAAATTTTATATAAAAGTCAGGAGTATAAACGTCATGTAATGTTTAAAATCTTATTGAGGAGTCTAAATTGAAAGCAATTAAAACTTCAAGAAACTAAATTTAAAAATTTTTAAGTTTAAGAGAGTATTTCAAAATAAATAGAAGTCAGAAATCTTTAACGAAATTTCTCTTAAAATACATGTGAAAATGGCTTTTTAACGAACTCTTGAGGATTAGAACTAACTAGTGTGGACCTAGAAGGAACAAATAAAAAAGAAAAGTCGGTCAGCAAATTTAAAAAAAAAATAAAAGAAAAAATAAATGGGGGTCAACTATATCTATATAGACTATATGTACCGTACAGTACACGAAGCTGGAAACTGGACAGAAGTGAAATGGGAAGCTGAAAAGTAATTTACTTGGAATCAGTTTAGCACTTTCTAACTTTACCCCGTCAATTCACAATGCTTTACTCGAAAGTTCTTATTCTCTTCGCCGCTTATGTCGAAGAATAATCTCATATTGTTCGTAAGTAAAATCATGGATATATTTATAAGAAATAAATAATTTGTTTTTATTTAATTGATTTCTTGAAATAAAGTATGTAAACGAATTTCTTCGGCCTCAACCAGAGAAACAGCTAAGAACTCACTCTTGAATTTGCTCGAGAATAATACTAATAATCATAATAATACGTTTTCTATCAAAGTTTGTTTGGCAGCAAAATTTGGGAAAAACACTTAGATTTGACCAATGCTTTTCGTTGAAAAACATTTAACATATTGGTTATGGGTGCGTTTCAGTCAAGTTCCGACGGGTTTCAATGAGGTTTGTCAATTTGAGAATGAAATGCTTAAACTTAAAAAATAATTTATGGTTTTCAAAAATTGAAACCATTTTCTGAAAATTAAAAAAGAATTTTCAGTCAAATAAAAAATATTTTTCATTGAATATTATTTTATGTTGCATCAAACACCCGAAAATACATAAAATATTTCTGAAAATTATTTTATAGTAAAACAAACAAAGCATAAATATTATAATTTTATCAATGTTCGAGAAATCGAATATGGTTAAAGGGTATTTCAAGAGTCATGTATTTGTTTATATCCTATGCTTTGGAGGTCTTAGTGTGTTTTTTTTTTTTTTTGGTATTTGTTATTTTGATGGTCGGTTAATTTATTTGATCAATTTTCAACTGTTCTAAAAATCATTGTTGCCTTTATTTTTTATTTTATTGTATTTTTTTGTCAGTTGAATAGAAAGAAAAAAAAAAACCTTTAAATTAATTATTGGGTTAAATACCTAAAATCACCTAGGGTTTGTAAGCTTTATTTTTTTTTTAGGGTTTGATTTGTATCATATGAGGTACATATAGTTTTCATAAAGATAAAAATGGTACTTCATTAAAATCCCGTCCAAAACTTAACGGAATATTACGTCAGCACCAATTACATTGTGCCATGTGTCATATAATTAATTTTTTGATTTTTTAATTAAAATATTATATTTTTCAAACAAAAAATTGGGGTGGTTATACCTAGGGCTGCTCAAACGGGGTGGTCAAACCGCTAATTGCCTAGGACGGTTGCGGTTAGTGGTTTTAAAGGTAAGATAAGGTGATTATAACCGCTAACCGCCTTTATTTATATATAATAATATAAATATATATTAAATATTTTATATTAATAAAATATATATTAAATTTTTAATTTGTATTTGGATTAATGGATTTGGGCTATTTATGATTATGTATATGAAATACATAATGTGATATGATATGTGATGTTTTGGATTAAGCCTTGTTCAAAGCTTTTTTTTTCTCTCTATATTTTATTAAACATTTTGGCCTTAAACCCTTAAAATAAGCACACAAAAAAAAAAAAAAAGTTATTAAAGGCTCAAAACACTTAAAAAAACTAAAAAGCCTATATAAAAAAAGCGACTATAAAATCTGGTTATTGTATTGAATAACTACTAACCGCCGGTTATAAAACAACCACTAACCACTTAAGCGGTTGTGGTTATTAAAAATTGATAACCATCTAAAGCGGTTGCGGTTGCAGTTATTACTAATAACCGCCGGTTATATACCCCTAATTATACTCACCTCCTTGGCCATTTCCAGTTTGGGGGTGGGGAGCCACCCCCAAGGAGATCCGTTGATGACCACCCTTCGAATCCGAAGAACCCCATTGCAACTACTTCAATTTCTTCTTGGTGCTTTTGTCAACCCACTCAATCTTCTCCTTCTCCAAATCCAACAATTCCTCCTTGGCATGATCGTACTAAACCAAATGCTTGTTAGCATCCTTGTCGAAGGATTTCACATAACCTTCGTGCTAGGCCTTATCCAACGACCAATAGATCTTGATCCTCCTCCCCGTAACATCCTTGTCGTAGGATTTCTTCTCAATGAGTGTCAATGGAGATCCGCCGATTATCGAAAGGGGCTTCCTGGGGTGGCCAAGCCATCCCCATTTGATAGTGGGGGTGGCCCCCTACCCCCCAAATGGTAAAGGGGTGTGATTATGTGGACCCCCAAAATTTTTAATTTTTTTAAAAAAAGTAATTATATGACACATGTCATAATTTGATTAGTATTGACGTGACATTTTGTTAAGTTATGAACGAAATTTTAATCGAGATACCATTTTCGTCTTTATAAAAACTATAAATACCTCTTGTGATACAAATTAAATTTTAGGGTAAAAAAATAAAGTGTCCAAATTCTATCGAGATTTTAGATATTTAAGCCTTAATTATTATCGATTAAAAAAATAAAACAATTAATTTAAAGTGTTACGTCAAATCAAAGCTGTTAAATAATTATAAAATAAAAAAATATAATATCTACGGATAGTCTTCTCAATATTCTTTTCGTCGCAAGTTCGCAAACAAGCATACCATCAAAGAAGAATCACAACATGGAGCCCACAACGATCTGATCTTTGGCGCGACACATCTGCCATCGTCCTTATATAAACACATTCATATCCTCTGCTCGACTACACCAAAATCATTCTCTTCCTTTATAATTCCCAATCACACTTTTTATCTTCCACGCTAAGAAAATTCAGGAGGAACTCCGCGAGTGAGAGCTTAGACTCTGCAAAATACTGCAATGGAGCAAGAGAGAGCCGGATCTCCATCGCCTCCCCCACCGCATCATGGTGGCCAAGGCGGCGGCGGAGAGTTCTCAACGATTCTCACAGTCCTATTCGGCTTTATTGTCATCTTGACCATGGTATAAACCTCTCGAAGATTCTACTTTATCATCTTATTTTCCATCCTTGTTTAGCTTATATCTCAATTCAATCAAGCTTTAAATTGATTTTCTTCTTGCAAAATAATCTCGTTTTCGACTCACTTTCATGGCAAGTCAATTGGGAAGTATGTAACTGCTTTGAGTTGCAATTACTAATTTGTCTCGATATCTTCCATTATAGAGCACAACTGTATTTCAGGATCTGTAATATGTAATTTTAATTCATCATTTTTCGGAAAAAGAAAAAGGAAAATCCTTATTTTTCTTTTTGGTATTAAATGTGATCATTCGGAAATTCAAGATCATTTCCAGTTTTTGTTTTCCTATTTGGTGGTGGTAATAGTTTGCTGTGTGGACTTTCATTAATGCCGGACAGGTTTAACAGACATTGATATTTCATAAGAATGGTCGCTACAAAGTAGCATTTCACCTTGCATTAAAATATCTGGTTTTAACATCTGGCGAAAAATGCTTCAACAGTGTTCTTTTTAACCTTGTGTTGGAATATCTGGTTCTAACGTCTATTTTCATTTAAATAATAATCTTTCTGAATGCAAAAGGCATGAACATCATGTTGCCAAGTACACATATGCCTGAAACTTTTACTTCTTGGTTATTGGCAGAAGGTATATCTTTAGAACTATGTAGTTAAGTGTGTTTAGTCGAGAGTAGTACTAGGATGGATGATCTCCTCGGAAGACTTTGTCTTGCACCCATTGAACAAAATTTGTGTTACACTTTTATTCATCCAAAAAAGAGAAGTGCTTTAGTGTTTTCTTTATGGGATGATTATGTAATTTGCTTATAGAAATGCAGGTTTGATTAAAATTTTAGAAGTTGAATCTTATACACTGGAATAAGCAGTTATATCACTTATCTGAGTTCAAAAATCTATGATATGGAATTACTTATGAAAAAAGAAAAAATCTATGACATGGAATTATAAAATTTACAGATAGTGATTCCATCATCAACAACTTTTAAGAATAGCTTGTCCGTTGTGCACCAAGTCCCAGAGGGCCATGTTGGGGTATACTGGAGAGGAGGTGCCCTTCTAAATACAATTACAGATCCAGGTTTGATTATGGTCCTCTTTATGATTTGCCTTTAGAACTTTATGAAATCCCACACGTACTTACTATGAATTTTCAGGTTTTCATCTAAAGATGCCATTGATAACCCACTATGAGCCTGTTCAAGTGGTTCTTCAGACGGATCAGGTAGATTTTCGAATGAAGATTGAGTATTTCATCCTGCCAGTATAATGCCTAAATTCGTCCTGTATGTTAAATTGCAGGTGAGAGATATTCCTTGTGGTACTAAAGGTGGTGTCATGATCAACTTTGAAAAGATAGAGGTAGAGCCATGAGATATTGCTCTTTAGTAACATTACAATTTACAAGCAGTCTAAGGTTTGATGTTTTGAGTTTATATATTGATTACAATGCCATTTTCAGGTTGTTAACCGTCTTCGTAAGGATTATGTGTATGACACACTGCTGAACTATGGAGTGCACTATGACAACACATGGATATATGACAAGATTCATCATGAGATTAACCAGTTCTGCAGTTCCCACTCTCTTCAGCAAGTCTATATTGATGTGTTTGATCAAGTATGGTTACTAAACAAATATACCCTTTAAAGTCATTGATGACAATATGTTGTGACTTTTATTTAACTTTACAGTATATGAATTCTTCCCGGTGCTGTTAAAAGTAGCATCCTTTATCCTTCTTCATATGTAGGTGTTGAGTTGCCAGCATTATTAAGAGGCTCCCCATACTTATAATTTTTATATAGTTGTGGAACATCATGGTACCATGCACTTCTGTGTTAAATAATGTTTGTGGTGTTATTGTTTCCTTTATAGTTTATTAAATCCTTATCTTTTTATTTGTTTGATGTTATATTGACAAAGCATTTAACTCTTGCAGATTGATGAAAAGATGAAAGATGCTCTCCAGGGTGACTGCACACGTTATGCTCCAGGTATTGAAATTATCAGTGTGCGTGTTACAAAGCCTACTATCCCAGAGAGCATAAGACGCAATTTTGAGCAGATGGAGGAGGAGCGTACTAAGGTACATCATTTTCCTTAATACGAGAGGTCCTTTTACTTTTGTTTATTTTCCATATATATATGAATGTACACACAAACACATCTCTATATATAGTATAAATACCAAAGTAAATGTGGTTTTAGCAGATCTTTATGATTTCAAATTATTGCTGAAAATTGAATTCACTCTTTAAACAAGTTAAAATTACAAGCTCTCTTTCTTATGCCCATATACTGTACATGCATGCATGTGCATCCAAACCCAGTCACCTATCCACATATTGGGTAATTTATTGTATAATAAGTCTTCAAAGTTAATACAGTGCATCATTCTATGCTATGTGTTGATGTTGCGGTGTTAGGTCTTAATTGCTATTGAGAGACAGAGAGTAGTTGAGAAAGAGGCAGAGACAAAAAAGAAAATGGCTATCAGTGAAGCTGAGAAGAATGCAAATGTCAGCAAGATCATTATGGAACAGAAGTTGACGGAAAAGGAAAGTACCAGAAAGCAGCAAGAAATTGAGAACCAAATCTACATGGCTCGAGAAAAGAGTCTGGCGGATGCTGATTTCTACCGGTGAAATTTTCATTTTCTTTTTAGTTGAAAAGATATGAACATTATTTTACAGCAATGACTGATGGTATTGCTTTTTCTACTTTTCTAGTGTAATGAAGGAAGCTGAAGCAAACAAGTTGAAGCTTACTCCGGAATTTCTTGAGCTTAAATTCATCGACGCCATTGCTGATAATACAAAAATCTTCTTTGGGGAAAAGGTCTGATCTCTCTCTCTCTCTATCTATCTCTACCTCTCCCTCCCTCTGCTGTGCGCTGTTGTGCATGAGCATGTGCTGTGTATGTGTGCAAGCTTTACTTACTAGCTCTTCCTTCCAGGTACCTAATATGGTTTTGGATCAGAGGCTGCTTGGGAACT
Organism: Carpinus viminea; assembly: GCA_013348765.1. Lineage (NCBI taxonomy): Eukaryota > Viridiplantae > Streptophyta > Magnoliopsida > Fagales > Betulaceae > Carpinus > Carpinus viminea. Next base: position 6,412,981 of record CP054671.1, read on the forward strand.
TCCTGAAACAGGTGCCTGTGGACCTGTCAAGAGAGGCGTCTAAGGAGGGGAATTTTGAATCTCAAGTATAGATCTTCACTTCTATCAACATGATGTAATGATCATAATAGATACAGTTAGAAATAGGTCACACAAGTAGGGGAAAAGGAAAACTTTTTTTTTTTTTTGGCATAGTTGCTTCTGTTAAATTTTGTTTTGTTTGAACCATCTTTTCCCGGCAGGTTTTCACTCCTACTGTAATAAAAAATCATGCCTAATTTCTGGTATGTATACAAGCTAGAAACATCTTGCAGGTTGACGTTCAATCTGTTGCCCCCAGTTTCTATTAGCATCTAGCTCGATTTATTATTATTTTTTAAGTCAAGATAAATTTATGATAAATAAAAACTTTATTCATTATGATATACTATTATTATTATTTTGATAATGAAATTTATTATTATTATTTTAAGTCAAGATAATTTTGATAATGAAAGGTTTGAATTTTTGCCTTGGGACAAGTTTATAAGTTTAGTTCTCATTTTTTTTTTTTTGGTTAAGAGGGCCTATCAGTTGTCATTTTGTTCACGTTAGACTAAATAAAAATATGTCATGCGTATCCAGATTATTCAAGTCACTATGATATGCAACTATGCCAAAAATAATAATAATAAATAAATGAATAAAAAAAATGCAAGAATATAGGTACACATGTCGTGTTTTTATTAGTCCGGCGTTGACAAGTCACAAAATGACGGCTCACAGGTTTTTTGTTAAAAATTTGACTGCTGGACTTATTTGTCACGAGGTGAAATCTCATGACTTTAATTGTCAAAATTAAGAACCACGAGCCCTAATTTGCGAAAAAACTTTTTAAAAGACATTTGTCGTGTTATGTCAAGCGTCAACACAAGCATATATGCACGTTCACCTCACATTCATGGCTACCTTTAGGCTTGCAATTTCAATATCATGATGATGGATAGTGGATACTCTTCGCTGGAATATCTCTGCATATCTGTTCCTGTTTGCCTTTTTCTTTTAAAGGTTAAATCTATTTAATCCCCACAAACGACATTGTACCTTCTAAACTACCAAAATAATTATAATGTACCCCAAAAATTAACAAAATGATAAAATTATCCTTATAAAATTTTTAATAAGACAAAAATATCCTTAAAATTTTAAAAAAATATTTTAATTTTAGTATTTTAATTTTCATTTTAGTAAGGGTAATTTTATCATTTTGTTAACATCATGGGTACATTGTTAATAGTTTGAGGGTAAATTGTCGCAATTGATAGTTTAGGATGAGAGTGTTCAAGCGAGTCGGTTATAACCGATCCGTTAACCGATAACTGATTATAACCGCTAACCGATTTGATAGTCGGTTATTAAAAATCGTTAACCGATTAAAACGGTTGTGGCTAGTGATTTTAGGGGTAGGAAGATAACCGCCTTTATTTATATACAAAATAATATAAATATATATATATTAATAAACTATTAAATAAAACATCCAAAACGATATATAGATTTGGGATTTGTCTTTTTAATTTTTTTCATTTGAATTTGGATTAATGGATTTGAGCTATGTTTTTTTTAGCCATGCTTTTTTTTTCATCTTTTTTGGAACATTTTGGCGTGAAACCCTTAAAATAAGATTTTAAAAAAATAAAAATTAAAGGCCTAAAACACTTAAAAAGCCCAAAAGCTCTTTTTTAAAAAAATAAAGGCTATAACTGCGCAGTTATTGGATTGAATAACCGTTAACCGTCGGTTATAAAATAACCAATAACCACATGTACGATTATGGTTATTAAAAACCAAAAACCGCTAAGTCGGTTGCAGTTGCGGTTGCAGTTATAGCCAATAACCGATGGTCATAACCGTTTGAACACCCCTAATTTAGGAGATAGATTGTCATTAGGATGGTAGTTTGAGGGGTTAAGTAAACTTTAACTATTTTTTTTTAACTTAGGGATTTTTTTTTGGATAAGTCTAAACTTTGAAAATCAACAACTCTCTAAGTTCAAAAATTCACAACAACCGAGCAGATCCTTAATTATCTAAGTAATCAATTTTTTTTATTATAAATGATATTACCTACGATTTGATGGTCCAGATCCCCTTGAATTCTTAGAGAATTTAAGTTTTTCAAATTTCTAAATCTGGCTGTCCATTATATCTAAGAGTTAAAAAAAATGCTACTTTTTATTTTTATTTTTTATGCCACTTATTTATTTATTTATTTGTCTTTTTGAGGAAATGAAATAACTCGTTTTCTTCCTACAACAAAAACAGCTCACCACACTTCTTTAAAATAACACATTTTCTTGCCAAAACAAAAGCAAACTCACGACGCTCCTTCTTTCTCGTGCCAAAGTGAAAGAAAATAAAAGAAAAAAATAAAATTCCTATCTTTTACAACCTCTTCTAAAAAAAAGCTGAACACATACATTTGGAGGTCAAAATTCTAAGGCCCTGTTTGATTCGCGGATTAGGCCTTTGGATTGGACTAACTAATACTAGTGTTAGCTAGTCCTTTGTTTGGTGGTATCATTTTATTCCTATGATTAGTCTATTCACATGGGACTACTAATCTCATACACACAGGGTTAGTAAGCCATTAAAAAATAAGTGACTTACCTAATCATTTCCTGTGGGATTTAAATATCGTATAAAATTGCTCAAAAAAACCTTAAGCTTCTCACACCTCTCACGACCTCCATCTCTCAAAGTAATGTTTTTCATCTCTCAAAGCAACGATCTTCATCTCTCAAAGCAAGGTATCTCTCTCCTTTCTTCTCTTCAATTTCTATTTTCTTGGTTATTTCATTCTTTGTGTTTCTTAGATTTTTTTTTTCTCGTTATTCGTTCTCTCTAAGTTTTTCTTCATTATTTCTCAATTTTTTTTTCCGTTCTCTTCTTTCTTAAAGATTTTTTTTTTTTTTTTCAAATCACACAGTTTTTCTTTTCTTGTCTCAGTTTTTTTTTCCTCATTCAGACGGAAATCACCAATATAATTGGGTTGGAATCCTAAATGGAATTACCGATATAATTGGATTAGAATCTAAATCAGTTTTTCTTTTCTTCTCTTGGTATTATTTTCAATGGCTTGCAAGCATTTTGATAATTTTCAGATGCTTTCGTATCTGGGGTTTTTTTTTTTTTGTTTGTGTGTGTGTGTGTCTTATTTTACTGGATAGGAAAAGAACTTTTTGATTCTTTGAAGATGGTGATGCAAAAAATAATAATAATAATCCCACATACATGACATAATTAAAAAAAAAAAAATAGTATAGTTGTTTATGTTTCAAAAAAAAAAAGCTCCTTAATAATATAAATTGTATTCGTATTTTATGAAATAAGATCATAATACGATTTCATTCACCAATATATTGGTATCGTACCAAACGAAATAATAAGATTAAGTAGTCTATTCCATCATTACAACCAAACAAAATAATATGAGTAGTTAATCTATTCCTAGTGATAGCTAATCCCTTTCCAATGGACTAGACAATCCGTAAACTAACGAGGCCTAAGAGTATTACGCAATCCTCTACTTCAAAAGAGTATTACATATGTACGATTGGAGAGCACTTTCAAAAACGCACAACCCTTTCTGCATAATAAATTTTGAAAAAAAAAAAAAGAAACGAGTATTACACAATATTCTTCTTAAAAAAGCAGAATGTATGTTTACTTTTTTTTTTTGACATATCCACACAAGAAAAGGGGGAGGAGAGATTCGAACTTATAACCTTCGCTTCATTAGGTGTGGTCTACAGTCGATTAACTACCCCTTAGAAACGAATGTATGTTTACTTAAGTGCCATCCAACTTCAAATATGGTACATTATTGTTCACCTAGCCCTTTGAATGATTTTGTTTCTCGACATGAATGTTTTTGTCATTTTATTTGTGTGTTGCTTTTTTATTTTGAGCAGAAAATGATTAATTTTGTTTCCTTAATAAAATAAAAAACATAACACTTTTTTTTTAACCCTCGGATATAATGAACGGCCATATTTAAAAATTTGAGAAACTCGAATTATCTAAGAATTTGAGGAGGAGATCCGGATCTAAATTTGATGAGTTCAAATTCTAATCAAACCCAAACTACAATAAATATAAATAAATATTTAGGAATTAAGGTTATTACTGAAATATTATTAATGACTGAATAATAAAAAGTTCATACCATGTCTTTGTGTAGGTTACAATTCCTAATCCCAAGTTTAATTAGGAAATATTCTAAAAAAAAAAAAAAATCAAATAAGGACTCTTAATCTAAGGATCCCTGATTGAGAATAACTTATATTGGGAGGTTGCACAAAACTCACGTTTTGTGCAACCAATAAGAAGGTGACACCTAAGCCAAACTTAAGGTTTTTTTTTTTAATTTATTTATTTAAAAGGCTCAACTACACCAGATTATATCATATATATATCTCCCTAATTATAAGAACTTACTAATCTTTAATTGAATGAGAATAACTTCAATTCAGTCAAAGCAAAAAACCTTTGTTTTTTGCCCACCATTCACAGACTGATACCTCAACTTATCACACAAAATTACCCTACAACCTAATACATTCGATTTTCCTTTTCCCCCACTTACTCTTTTTCTCTCTTCTTCTCTTCTCTGGTTCTTCACCAAAAATTTGTAGCAGTTGCTTCTTCTCTTTCTCTCACTTTCTTCTCTAAACCGGTCTTCATAGCCATGGGGGTGGTTGACTTGGGGTTGTCATTACTTGGGGTGGCTTGTCAGTCACCCCATTGCCAGATCCACTGGCCACCCTAGATGGCCTAGGATTGGCCGGCGCGACCACCTTGTGGCCTAGAGGTGGCTGCGCTGGCCATCCTAGATGGGTTGGTGGCCCTCCTCATGGCTACCCTCATTTTGTTTTTTTTTTTGTTTTTTTTTTTGTGTTTTCTTCTCATTTTAAGTTTTTGCATTTTTCTTGAAATGCTGATGTGTCATGTGGTAATTAGTGGTAAAAAACCCATATTTTTTGCCGCAACCATATAGTAGCAGCTCTCTAATTGAATAAGGTTCATACTTATTATAAATAAAAGGAAAAACTTCAATTTGCCCCCTCTCCCCAAACTTCCAGCTAATTGTACAAACTCTCCATAAACTTTTAAAACTCTCACTTAGGCCTCATGAACTTTGATTTACTCTCACTTTGGATCCTTCTGTTAGTCTTAATGTCCAAAATGATATCGTTTTGGATTGGGTGGGTGCTGAAGTTTAAGACTCAAAACGGTGTAATTTTAACGTGAAGAGTTATAAGTGAGAGCAAATCAAAGTTCAAAAGACCTAAATAAAAATTTTGAAAGTTTAAAGAAGATTTGTACAATCGGCTAAAAATTCAAAAGAACAAATTGAAGTTTCCCCAAATAGAACTCCTAATTCTCCATAGATTTATCATGTAAAAAATACTCATGAAGAAGGATATTCTTGTCTTTCACATCAATCTTTTTAATTCATAATTTGACTGGAGCTGCCGCAATTGCAAAGATTGGACACAAAAGTACAAGGACAGGTCACACCGTATGAAACAAAACAAACTCATTAGAACAATGGCCCAATCTCATATTATTTATATCAAATTTAACTTAATATTCTTATTTTTTACTATTATTTAAATAAAAATTATTATAAGACAATTTTTTTATACAAAATATATATATTTACATCAATCAAATCTTTGACAGTTTCAAGACTAAATAACAATTGTCTAAAAAAAAATCACTATTTTTGGTGACTAAACGACTCGAACGTTAGAACTATTCAAAAAATGGATGTGTAAGAATTAGCATTAGTAGAGACCATGATAAAGAATTTTGGTGCACGTAATATATTGGTTGTGGTGGAAGCATTGGCAACTTTATTTGCAGTGAAATTTAGTAGAGAGCTGAGCATAATATTATTTTAGAAGGAGATAAAAATTGTGAATGTGGTGAGCAAAAAATTAAGAGAAAATTGGTCAATAGTAGATGGAATTAAAGTAAGAATGCGTGCGTTGAAGTATTGAGAATTAAAAAAACGTTAAGAAGGATGCGAACTTTACTCATGCCTTAGCCAAAGAGACGGTTAAATGTGTCATAAAATCAAGTTTGAGTTAAAGAAATTGTAAATTATATTTATGATATTATAACCAGAAAGTAACTTATCATTGTTTGTTTTTCTCTTATTAATAAAGATCGTAATCTCTTCTAAAACAAACAAACAAACTAAAGTCGTCATTTGTTTTGCACCATTCATTTAAAGATAAATATTATTTTTAGTATAAAAATAAATATAAAAGACAAGAAAATAGAGGCTGTATTCTCGTAATATCTCGTCATTATCAAACATCGCCTGTGGTGTATATCAAAGACCATTAACAGTGACAAAATAAAAGAGACCGGTTGATTATTTTCACTAGCATTTGTCATTTGTCGAAAAGACATTTCTGTGCAACATTTTCAACTATTTGGACTCACTGACTCAATCATATATAACGCTTTAATGACTTTATGGATGGCATCGTGGAAAAGCCATGGACGCAATTGCTTGCTTGCATCCCCGTAGAAGGACAGGTCCCAAGATTCCAACTAAAGCCGGATCTTTAGAAATTTTGATTCTTTTAACGGTTGACGTTTTCAACTGCTGTCCATCAATATAAAACTTCCTTCTCTATATATGTATCTGCCATTTTTCATCCCGTCTGTCTTTCTCATATCTGCCAGTTGCATTGGGTAAAATCATTTATTTATTTATGTTTGTATTGTTAGCATGATTTTAACTGTTTATTTAAAATAAATTGTAAAAAATTTATTGCATGAAATACCTGTGTACTTGGCGTCCCCAGGTTGTGGGTTTAGAAAGAGTATTTTGATTGGTAGGTGAACTTCTCTCCATCTCTCATTGCATTTTCTAGTTACATACGAGTTTAGACTTTAGAATAAATTTGATAATTTTTGTTCTTATTTTTTAAATAAAAAATTATTATAAGACAATTTTTTTATACAAAATATATATATTTTACATCAATCAAATCTTGCTACAGTTTCAAGCCACTAAATAACAATTGTCTAATACCAAACAACTCCACTATTTTTGGTGACTAAACGACTCGCGTTAGAACTATTCAAAATCCCATGGATGTGTAAGAATTAGCATTATTGTAGAGACCATGATAAAGTAATTTTGGCTGCACGTAATATATTGGTTGTGGTGGAAGCATTGGCAACTTTTATTTGCAGTGAAATTTAGTAGAGAGCTGAGCTTTTATAATATTATTTTAGAAGGAGATGCCTTACAAATTGTGAATGTGGTGAGCAAAAAATTAAGAGTAAAATTGGTCATATAGTAGATGGAATTAAAGTAAGAATGCGTGCGTTGAAGTATTGGAGAATTGAACACGTTAAGAAGGATGCGAACTTAGCCACTCATGCCTTAGCCAAAGAGACGGTTAAATGTGTCATAAATCAAGTTTGAGTTAAAGAAATTGTAAATTATATTTATGATATTATAACCAGAAAGTAACTTATCATTGTTTGTTTTTTCTCTTATTAATAAAGATCGCAATCTCTTCTAAAACAAACAAACAAACTAAAGTCGTCGTATTGTTTTGCACCATTCATTTAAAGATAAATATTATTTTTTTAGTATAAAAAAATAAATATAAAAGAGCAAGAAAATAGGAGGCTGTATTCTCGTAATACCCCTCCCTCGTCATTATCAAACATCGCCTGTGGTGTATATCAAAGACCATTAACAGCGACAAAATAAAAGAGACCGGTTGATTATTTTCACTAGCATTTGTCATTTGTCGAAAAAGACATTTCTGTGCAACATTTTCAACTATTTGGACTCACTGACTCAATCATATATAACGCTTTAATGACTTTATGGATGGCACGTGGAAAAGCCATGGACGCAATTGCTTGCTTGCATCCCCGTAGAATCCGCGTCCCAAGATTCCAACTAAAGCCGGATCTTTCGAAATTTTGATTCTTTTAACGGTTGACGTTTTCAACTGCTGTCCATCAATATAAAACTTCCTTCTCTATATATGTATCTGCCAGTTTTTCATCCCGTCTGTCTTTCTCCATATCTGCCAGTTTTTGCATTGGGTAAAGTACACATTTTTTGTTCCTACCTACTGTTAAGGGAAGCTTTTGTAGATTCCTAGCTTTTGGCGAAGAATCAAAGGTTGTAACTGTGACTGTGATGTGCGTAGGGGTCGCTGTGGCCTACTTTGGCGTCCCCAGGTTGTGGGTTTAGAAAGAGTATTTTGATTGGTAGGTGAACTTCTCTCCATCTCTCATTGCCGTTTTCTAGTTACATACGAGTTTAGACTGTTAGAGATACTTTTGATAATTTTTTGTGTCTTATTTGCTTGAATTGGTGAGTGGTGGAGGGGAAGGGTAGTTGGGTTTCTGCGTTTTTAATCTAAGAATTAGATTTTGCTCTGAAATGGTATGAGTTCTGTATACTCTCAGTTTTTCGCCACTACTAATAATAATTTGCCTGTTATTCTGTTCAATACGCTCTCTGAGTTGCAGATTTTTACAAGCTTCTTTGTTCGGGGATTTTGTTTTGGTTTTCTTCTTTTCTTAAACATGCGGAGCAGTATCCAGCAGTCAAATCTTCTGAATAGTGATTCGAAGATCACCTCTTCTCCCTCCTTTCCTCTGTGTTTTAAGTTGGTTAGAGTGATGTCTATGGGTCCTTAGAGAATCAATCAAAGTTTTGATAGTTGACGCTTTTATTTCTCTCTTTATAGAGGGTCCTTGCATTTCAGATTTTCTCAGCTAGCAATTTCCCACCATGTTTCATGGGTCTGGAACCATTCCAAGGCCTAATATTGCATTAATATGTATGTGGAGGGCCAGATAAAAGAGAGTAATTCATTTTGCATTTCCCCTGCAGGATTTTTCTGGTATACCTTCCTTGGTTACTCTATCAACTGACAGGGTTATTATATATAAGGGGTTGAAAATGTATTTGGTAGAGAGCAAAGGAGGTGCCATTTTATGTATGCTGCTTGCCTTGTTATTCTTGGGCACATGGCCTGCTGTCATGACTCTCCTAGAAAGGCGGGGCCGTCTTCCTCAACATACTTACCTTGACTATTCGATCACAAATCTCTTGGCTGCTGTCATTATTGCTTTAACGTTTGGGGAGATAGGCAGTGAAGTGCCCAATTTTTTTACTCAACTTGCTCAGGTGAGTTCCCTATGTATATTGAAAGGTGGTGTTCTTGCTGCTGTAGAGATGAAGAAGTTTTACATATGTGGTGAATAAATGAAGTTGATGTATTTCTAGTATTTGAAAAAGGAGTCCTCACTAGAGATGAAATTGGAAAATGACAATTAATTCTAATGAAAATATAAGCATAGATCAGTAGGTGCATTCTTCAATGCAAAGTGAAACAATATGGCAGACTTTCTAGTATTTAGGCAAGGTTGACTCGACCCTAGTTTTCGGAGGATGTTGTTGGTGATTTGATTGTGAAAATCCTTCTATTCCAGACTTTCTACTATTTAGGCAATTAAATCTTGCCAGTCTGATTTCTGTGCATGTTTAGTTATCAGCTCTATGACAGCATTTAAATATATGTATGATTCTGTGAATGCTGAGATGTAACGAGGAGATGATCTTTGGACATAAGAATGCCTTTGAAGTTCCTGAAGGGTGCTGAATGAAGTGTCATTGGCTGTGTTCAGTTTTGCTTGGGAACAATGTCATGTTTACTTAAAGGGCTCAACCTAGAGTAGGTGGTTCATTTTGAGTAAATTAGTGTCCTATCCCATTTAAGTCCTAATTGTGAACCATTACTAATCTTAATTGTGTAGTATTTCAAGTACAAGTAGTTTTGAATGTTCTGAGATTATTGATACTGCATACTTGGCCATGAATCTTGTTTCAATGGCATTGTATCAGATACAACTGATTCATGATTCTGCTAGGATGCTTGGTGCAGGATAACTGGCCCTCTGTTTTGTTTGCCATGGCGGGTGGAGTGGTGCTCAGCATTGGTAATCTATCTACACAGTATGCTTGGGCCTTTGTTGGTTTATCAGTGACAGAAGTGCTCACTTCAAGCATAACTGTTGTTATAGGTCTCTCTCTCTCTCTCTCTCTCTCTACACAAACAGGCATGTGAACATGCACGTGTTCACACAAGAAAACACACACACAAGCCCTATATAAGTATGCATGCAGTTCTTTTCGGATATGCATATCAAAGAACCTTGAAAAAAGCTTGGCAAGATTGTGAGTTTTTCATTATTATCTTTGCTCTAATTGCAACAGGCACAACCATGAACTACTTTTTGGATGACAAAATCAACAAAGCTGAGATTCTTTTCCCTGGGGTTGGTTGCTTCTTGATTGCTGTTTGTCTTGCCTCTGCTGTTCACACATCCAATGCAGCTGATAATAAAGAAAAGCTCAATAGTTTGTCAAGTGACATAGCGGGAACGGAGTATGCCCCTTTTCTTCATAGTTATAAATGGAATTATGCTGATTTGGAATCATTTTTTTCTTTTATTGATATAAGTATGGCCTAATTCATTCGTATATGGGTGGATTAGGATTCTCTGAATTCCTAGGGTATCCTACAACATAGATTTCCTTACATCCCAACCATTGTTTTGAAATTAGATGGTTAAGATTTCTTCATATCAGCATTTGTCACTTTTATAATATGGAAAAATGTGCTCAATTTTGAGGTGATAAATGCTTCTCTTCTCTTGGTTGTTTTGGCTGGTGGATTAGGATTCTTTGAATTCCTAGGGTATCCTACAACATAAATTTCCTTACATCCCAACTAGGGGTGTCAATGCGGTTACGGTTAGCGGTTAGTGGCACTAACCGCTAACCGTAACCGCCCTAGCGGTTAGTAAATTTCATTAACTGCAACCGCTAACCGCCTAACGGTTAGCGGTTAGTGGTTAACCGGCCAGTTAGCGGTTAGTGAAATAGGTAACCGCCCGCTAACCGCTTTTTCAAAATTGGGCTTTTCTTTGGGCTTTTTTAGTGTCTTTGGGCTTTTCTTTGGGCTTCTCTTCTCTTGGTTGTTTTGGCTCTGATTTCTTCCCTTGGAAAACACCATCAGAAAAGGAAAATGAAAAAATCAGTAGGAAAGATCGAACCAATATTTTTTAACATAAGTAATCATTAAGAGAAATACCAAATGCGTAACCCAAGTATACGTAGAGTATAGAAGAGAAATACCAATCTAGAAAGAGAAAAACAAAATCATTAAAACTAACACCAAAAAAGCTAAATACGCGGCTGTCGTCTCCCTCCTAGACAATTACCGACCAACCTTGAGGGTCAGAATACCCATTACATATCTGGTGGCGCCTTCCCTCCGTCCACCTTCTGTCCAGCCAGCAGCACATTGAGTTTCCCATCCATCTTGCCCATTAACGTATGAATGTCCTTGATCATCACATCGGTTGCCGTTGGAGGGCCTAGGTACCGCTTGGTGAGGTCCGAGGCTGTCAAGATTCCGACGATGGAGTTCCACCATTGAAATCTCAATCTGCAAAACAACAAAACAAACAAAAACAATGAAGAAACAAAAAAATAATAAATAATAAATAAAGGGAAAAAGAAAACAATGTAGAAGCCAAGGGTTTGATTGTACCTCCAAAAGCCTTCGAGTCATCTCCTCGAACACCTTGCGAGACATTTTGGATAATTTCGGGACGATTAGGGAGGATTAGGGAGGATAACTTGGCCATGAATCTTGTTTCAATGGCCTCAGACTCGGAAGTCTTGGAGGTCTTGGACTAGGAGGTCTCGAGACTGAGATCTAGGAGGTCTTGGGACTGAGATCTCGAGAAGGTCTCGGGACTGAGATCTCGAGACTTGGTATCGGACTTTGAGATCTATACAAAACCCCCCATTCATGATAACCAGCAAGAAATAAAGTTTTTTTTTTGGTTAGGATTAGGTCATGTTTTAGTAAAATTTCAATTGCATCAGGAATTCTTTTCTTTCTTCTTATGCAATATTTATCATATAACACTGATGCTTCTGCAAACCAAATCTTTTGACAGGGCTATGGGTGTTTCCAAGTTTAAAGAAACAACTACAAAAGATGGTAAGGAACTTTTTAGAATTTTAGTTTCCTATCTTTGGGCACCTTTCTTTTTTTTTATCAAAACTTGTAATCTTGCCTTATTGCTTACAATATTGGATGTCAAATATATAGTTGGAGCAACGGATCTTGAAAGTGGAAGTGGTTCTGTAGAGAAGGCCAAAGTTGGGACTGCAGGATTCCTCATAGAACTTGAAAACAGAAGAGCAATTAAGGTTGGTGGTTTTGATTCACTACGGATATAGCATTAATCTTCACTCATGCTAAGCTCATTTACACATCCCTCACATGCAAATAACCAATGTGGAGCAATTATACATGAGGTTATGAGCTGATAACTGCACATAATCTCTTTAATAATTGAGTGGCCCACTTCTTTAGAATGAATTGCTCACCACTATGCTTATATGGAAAAATATATCTATGGATTTAGTGGTGGTTACAGCAGAGGGTACGATTCTGGTTGCAGGTTTTTGGGAGGAATGCTTTCATTGGTTTGGCTATAAGTTTCTTTGCTGGTCTTTGCTTCTCTCTTTTCTCTCCAGCATTCAATTTGGCAACAAATGATCAATGGCACACCTTAAAGGAAGGGTTCCTCACTTGTCTGTCTATACTGCATTTTTCTACTTCTCAGTCTCTTGTTTTGTCATCGGCATCATTCTAAACATCACCTTCCTTTACTACCCTATACTAAATTTACCCAGATCATCTCTTAAGGCTTACCTGAGAGACTGGGACGGCCGAGGCTGGGCCCTTTTGGCTGGGATCTTGTGTGGGTTTGGGAATGGTCTTCAATTTATGGGAGGTCAAGCTGCAGGATATGCAGCAGCAGATGCTGTTCAGGTTAGTTTTATTACATATGCAACTTAGTATGTGCATGCATAATGTGTCCATACAATGATGGTACTGATAATTCTTTCGTTTGGGGTGATATCAGGCACTTCCACTTGTGAGCACCTTCTGGGGCATACTTCTCTTTGGAGAGTATCGGAGATCATCCAGAAGAACATATGCATTGCTCATCAGCATGTTGTTTATGTTTATTGTAGCTGTTGCAGTTCTTATGTCATCATCAGGGCACCGAAAATAAGTATGCAGCTGAAAATCTTTTGGAAATTACACACAGCATAAATGATAAAAAAAAAAAAAGTTAATAAAATTGTCAAGAACAGGCATACACACACTGCTGCTTTGTTGATTGGTTGAGATGCAAAATAGGCATGTCAAGAGTCAAGGCCATTCCTCATATTCGAGTGCATAATTGTCATTAGTCATTGGTAAAAGAGGGGTCGGGGGCGGATAAGATAAACAAAAATATAAATTAAATTTTTAAAGGATCTCTGTCAGCATGCAGTGTTTGATATCGTACTGCCAATAAATGTATTTGGAATCTTTACTTTTTATAAATTTCTTTCAAGTATGTGAATTCCATAATTTTCGTAGTAATGTGACGACATGCATTATATATATTTTTTACTTCCATGCTATACCTAGCAAAATCATTCACCCACCAAATGACCTTATTTTTTTTTTTTTAATGTCCACACAAGGAAGGAAGAGGAAAAATTCGAATTAATGACCTCCACTTTATGAAACGTGGTCCATAGCTGATTATGCTACTCATTTTGCTAGTAAATTATGGACATGTCTTCAAGAAAAGCTTCAAGCCGCTCTATTTGCCAAGATGGAGTTTGTGCTATACGCCTTCTCTTATAAATAGCAACAGATTGGGAAATAGAATAAAAAAGACATTATTTTGAGGGAAAAAAAATCGACAAACAGCATTATTTTTTTATAGATAAACTAAGAGAATGGATTCAAGATCTGTCCTCAACCCAAGTGCGACCAAAAAATTACACATTTGTCCATTATTTTGCTATGAATAATACAGGAAGATATCTTAATTTACTTGACACACAAAAATGTCCAAATAATTTGACTAAAACCAACTCAAGCAGATTGCTAATGTGGTGCACTCATTCGCACCATACAAGGCAGGGATGAACAGGAAAAGTTGGGATCTTGCAAGTTGAGCTTAGCATTAGAGTTGTTGAAACCTTAGGTCTTAAAAACAATGGTGAGAAATAAGAATCCATGTTGTTGAGAAAAATAATGTATTGGCGGCGGCTGGAGGCACTGGTTAGATCATCTTCCTCCCAAAATCGCAATGCACCCATGAATAACCGAGTTGTCTGTGTTCCTCTGTCAAGATTGTCTGTCATCTAACTGTCATCCCCACTGATCAAACAAGATCCCACCAATGGCGCCAATGTCACCTCTTATAACCGATGTCTTATGTGACTGACAAAAAATTGCCTAGTCAATCTTTGAATCTAAAGGCCCACAGATCCAGTTGGCCTTCCAAATGATAGAATGTGATAGGAGCCGTTCTGTTTTCCAACCTGAGGACCTTAGCTGCAAAAAACATGAAAATCCATATTATACACAACAAGCTGTACTTCTGAATTGACAGCAAAATATTAATATGTTTTCATGAGTGATTTTTTGTTTGTTTTTGTTTGTAGCCTTTCCAATAAATAATAGATATCAGGCATGCTCTACAGCTCTACAGCATTTGGAGAATCCAACCCTTTATCTTGATGCAACAGCACCAGGGTGGGACCCAACAGACATGCCAAGATCAAGGATTACCGGATACCCAGCCACTGGTGGAGATAGATTTCTACCATAGTGAAAAAGGATAATACTTTAGGTTATGCACGACCTAGGGAAAAGTATTAGTCACATTTGCATACTATCAGACGAAAAAGAGTCAATTTCTCTAGAATCATTTATAAAGCCGATTTCACTTAATAAATAAGCAATGTGAGACTTAAAACTTGTAAGTGTTTTTATAAATTACCAACTTTATGTGGACTACTCGTCTTTCTAATATGGAATCAGAGTGTTTCACAAATGGGCATAATGCATGATGCTATTTGGTCATGGGAGATGCAAATATGCAACTTGTTAAGGTAAAGGGAAAACATTAAAGATGTACCTTTTGAATAAAAACTCCATACTGTTTATCCATCCATGATTGGCTCTCCAAATGCAGAGACTTGCTTTTTTCCGTAAGACTTGCCATAACAAGTGCATGAAAAAATGACTGCAAGGCATCTGCAGCTGTCGAGTCTTTATGCAAAATAGCACTGACGACACCCTTCTTCTCCACTAGCAAGTACTTTGCTGTGAAGACCAAAAGAACAACTAATGAGCTAGAGATTTAATAGATAATTCATTTGCTGGAAAGTATCAAGTAGAGCTCAACCTTTTTTATAATGAGATCCAGCAGAATGCAACAGGTCCATCCTGTTCAATAATATTGCCCGACTTGTCAATTTTGTGCATTATTATGAAATTCATTAAGAGCAGTGAGGTTAAAGGAGCCCGCTCAGAGCTGTTTCTGTTATAAGTATATTGAGAGTCAAGCCATGGTCTTGAATGGCAAAATGCTTTGAGATATAAAAAGCAGTGATCCAATGATTGAGGTGCCTTCCCACAAAAGTTGTTGCAGGAGCACCAGCAGAACATCACTGCTCTTTAAACAACAAAGTCCTAGATGGAAGATGAACCCCAACGTCTAAATGAATTTTAAAAACTCACAGTTCCAGGTGATTAAATGAAGACACCCTCACACCAAAGTGTACTTGCATGTGCAGTTGTTTAGCACTCTTTGAGCTCCATGAAGTGGTCCACATTGGTAGCACATGCTCCATCCTAGAGACTTTATCAGGTGAGAGAACTGGAAAAAGAATTTAGATGTAAGTGCTAAGTCTCATTAAAACGTAAGACGAAGGCTTAATAAACTTAAATCAAGCCTCAAAAAAACATGATGGTGAGTTTGTATTAAATTAAAAAATAATATTGCACTAGTGCTCGTGTAATATAGAATGTGGATTGTGTCAACAAACAAGACCAGAACAAAATCAACAGAGCCAGTTTGAATCTGTTGTATCAGTTGAAAATTTGATGCTAAAAGACATGGAATGGTAAGAACTTTGACCGTGTACAGTGGCCAAACAATTGCTGGTTATCATTTTCACTTCAATTTAGGAACTCAATTCAACAATAAGTTGCAATAGCAGGAGAAAGGAAGAACAAACTTTGTTGGCCCTAGGCAAACAACAAACAAAGGGCTACCTTGACCATTTTTCATGAAATGCTCCAAAAGAATTGAGCTCCTCTCAGCATTTAATGAAGTCAATGCAAGGCACCTGACAGCCTTGTAGTTTGCTGCCAAAAAAGTAGTATTGTTGAACTAGGATTTAGTATAAATCCACAAACAGACAGATTTAAAATTAAATAATGTAATTTCACAAAACTAAGATAGAACATAATTAACTCCACACAGCCTTGACCCATAGATTTAAATGTCATAAGGGCTCCTGGAAGATGCGAAAAATTATGTGACTTTTAAAATCACTATTAGATTTGTGATAGATCACTATTGAATTTTGATCCAATGCTGATTTAAAAAGCCACATTATTTTTTAAGTGACACAATGGGGACATTTAGCATTACTCAGAAGGTGCATAACAGGTGCCAGGGTCAAAGAGAAGTTTCCATGTCAGCAATTATGTAGAACCTACCATACATGTGGAACAGGGTGAGAGACAGAAAAGAAAACCAAATAGCTAGTGCATGCCCCATTGTAAATCGAGCAAGAACCATTCCCAAAGCCATGCCAATCATTGTTGCCACTGTCTCTTGACTTCCTTCCTATCAGCATCATATAAAAGCAAGTCAACAGTCAATGCTAGCTAATTGAATATAAGTTTCCACGGTTCTCATCCACTAGTAGAAAAGCAGCAGCAGTACCTTGGCAGATATATCTGCAGCATTACTCTGAAGGGCAAAATGTTGTGTCAAAGCAGCTCTAGTTGCTCCACTTGCAACACCAGCTAATTAGAAACACCATTTAGAAAAAGAGATGGAATCGCAAAAAAAAAAAAAAAATTATGACAACAACTCCCTTTCAGCATCTTTTTCCTTTTATTTTATTTGATGAAAACATTTTAAAAAGGATATAAAGGTATAAATATTATGAGAAATGCTATGGATACCAAGTTTTTTACCAAGAGAGGCTCACCAAGTTGATGTGTATCTCATTCATTGGAAAGAAACAAAACAATTAATAAAAAGAAATGTAACGAGTACCCATGAATGAGCTTCATATCATTTTGGTACCATTCTCTTGGTAAAAGATTTGGTACCCCTACTATTTCTCAAATATTATTCGCAAAATCAGTTCCTATGTACTAGACTGTCACCTTTTGGCAATAAAATTTCTATTACTTATGAAAAAATCATTGTAAAATTGGGCAAGTATTACAGAGATTCAAACAAATGTAAGCCTGTTGGCAGCTTTAGTAGTGAAAATGATGTCTACATCAAAACTGACATCAATGTATACAAATTCAGCAGTACACGGCAGAAAGAACAAGTGCAATTTTTTCAAATCACACAGTTGGGAAAACAAAAATAAACAGTTGACTAGAAGCTGTCAGTAGATCTTAGTAGTTCTTCAGATTGTGCGATTAGAGAAAACAGGTACTTACTGAATGATCGTGATAGACTCCCCAGACAAACTACAAGCACAAAAGCCGAAGGAAACAAAGGGGAAACGAGGTCCATCAACATTCCTGAAACCAGTATAAGAGCCTTTCTGGTCATTTAATTTTAAAGGCATAAATAAATATCAAAGTTCAAAACCATAACCAACTATGTAGCAATCAGATATAACTAAAACTAGTTTTCAAGTGAAAGGGGAATATAGGACACTGGATAAAAATCATTGTGGTCTCTCATGAATTTGTTGTACAGTACAAGGGCTTCAATTTCTTGAGGAAGAATTTTGGGACAACATTCACCAATTAGAAATATGCAGGTCTACAGCAATTAGACAGCCAATTGGCATGTCCTACTTGATAATGTAGCTTATATTATCAGTGTAACAAATATGCAGGTCTACACATAAAATGGCCTTCAACATAAACCAGACAGGCAGATACACTATTTACTTCAGGTTGTTCAATTAAACAACGGTTGAAAAGAAATCATAGAAAGCCTATCAAGTGCTATATGCGCACACAACTTCACAGAAGACATCCTTTTCTTCCTTGTACAGTTTAGAAGCAATAAATCGATGGACCAACCTTTTGTAAAACCATTGAAAGTTAAAAATGTTCAGAATTTCAGATCTAAAAGAACAACTGCTGAGGCTAACAGGGAGATTTGTCAGCACAGATATGAATGGGGAGCATGTGGTTGCCTCTCTTTATCTCTCATGCGCACACACACACATACCTGGGGTTTTGAAGATGATGTTAGAGGATTCAAAACTGAAAGGAGAGAAAAATGATGAGAACATACCAAGATCATTCATAAGATCTGCAACCAAACGCCACATTTTGGCATTGCTATCCAGGTTTGAGCCCTGAAGAACAGAGGGTCATACAGCAGTATGGTCTTGTGAGGGAATCATGAGGACATTAATTTTAAGTAGGAAATGAATATTTTTCAACTGTGCAAACCCAGATGAGACAGATGCCTATATCAAGTTAGCAAACCTTCTGAACTACATTTACTACCAAACCCATCTTTCTTCATAACAGGTGGATGCAAGTATTTCTTAAGGTAATCCATTTAAACAGCATCCTATAAATATGAACAAAAGTAAACTCTAGATGTTATTTGTAATTACAGTAACAGAAGAACACAACAATTCACCTGGTAGAATGTGAATAAAATGCCTCCAAGCATTCCAGTTAGGTCCCTCAAAAACCACTGCAACAATTTCAATGTTTCAAATGTATAATCAACATATCCCAAATTCAACAACTCTTTAAAATATTAATCAAATGATTAAATTCACAATTTTGTATCAACTTAAACTTTTGAAATAACTAATGATTTAAAATGATATTAAAGCGTAGTCCTGAATTTAACCTCTGTTTCCGTAATTCACTTGTTAAGGAAATCTTTGAGCCAATCGTGACGGAGAGTATTAAAATGTTAACTAAATGATTAAATTCATCATTTTGGGATAATTTGGTGATTTTAACAAACTCGGGTTCAGCTGCTATTAACAAAACATTACAAATTAAATCAATTTAAACTAATATATCCGCAGCGTGCCTACCTGAAATGTGGCACCAATTACAGTTGCAGATTTCTCACCGACCCCAATTGCACTGAGAAGAGCCTAAAAGTGATTTTTTCACACCCCGTTTCAGTATCCATCAGTAGGCCTTTAACAAAGGATTGAAAACTTATAAATGTGGAACACAGAGCTTACTTGTGTAGAAAGCATGGTCCGAATGTACGTGGAAAGACCCTAGAGACAAAAAAATTAATCCATGGAAATACAGTTAGCAACAATTTTCCAACATTTTCTTACGGTTCCTTCGAATACAATAGCGTGTCGAGATTTATGTTGATTTTCTTTTACCTGCAGTAAATCCCAGACTTGAAAAGGTACATAATCTGGAGTCACACTACTAGGAAAGCCCTGCAATTTTTTTTTTTTTTTTTTGTTAACGAAGATTAACAAAAACACATGTTGAATTTGATTTTTGTTCATCAAAGAAAGTTGAAGAAAAAAAAAAAGCTTGCCTCGGGTACAAATGCTTGGAGAAGCCGTCTCCAAACATGGGTGAATCTGCCACCAGACCTGAGGATTTTTTTGAGAAAAATAAAATAAAGAAAATCAGAAAAGAAAAGCCTTTTAAGTAATGAAAAAAACCTTTGGATTCTGAGAGAAGGGGAGGCGGTAATAGTGGCAGTTCTTGAGAGCTTAGTGGAAGAAGAGCCATTCCATTCTTCCAGTATGATCTCCGACGAAGATGCCTCCGTTGACATCTCTCTCTTCGCCTGATCGATTAGAGAGAGAGAGAGAGAGAGCTCAGTTTTTTCTTAAAATTTTTATTTTAGTTTATTATTATTTGGGGAAAATATAAAATGGCCCTCCAAACTACCATTTATTTGTAAAATGGCCCTCCCAAACTTCTAATTGGTATAAACTAGCCTCTCAAATTACTAACCCCTTATAAAATAGCTCCATCCGTTAGATGAAACCGTCAAAATGGATGGAAAACCCAAAACGGTGTCGTTTTGGGTTGTAAAATTACTAAAATACCATTTGTTAAAATAAAAAATTAAATTAAAAAAAACCCCATAAAAAACGGCGTCGTTTTGCCATATCTTCAACATAATCTTCTTCCCCTGCGTTCTTTCCCAGCTATTGGTTTGAATCCAAGCAATTGAATCACAGACAATTTTCTGTTCAAGATTTCTTGCAGGAAAAAGACAATCACGATTTCACACTGAAATCACCTCATTTACACAAAAAACACTCATATATAGTGTAAATGAATTTCAACAAATAAAAATTTGTCTATATACAGAATAACCCAGAAAAAGAAATATGCTCCGTTGACCTCCCCTTCTTCATCACCACCATCTTCTTTGCTGCCTCGTCCTCCTCACGGCACTGTTTTATTTCTCTGAACGCGGCATCTGACACCGACTTTCCAGCTTCCATCTCCTTTGCTGCCTTGTCCTCCCCACGACTCCATTTTCTTTCTTCGGACGTGGCATTCAACTCTGACTTCCCAGCTTCGATTGGGAAATTGAGTTTGGCTTTTCGGCAGTGGTATTTGAGCACAGCTTTGTCGTAGGCCTTGGTAGCTTCGATAGCTGTGTCGAAGGTCCCCAGCCACTTGTCCTTGGCAAAGCGTTTGATCTTCGCCCCATACTTGCCCTGCTTTATTTTTGTGACGCCTCTGTAGTGCTTTTCCTCTTCAACACTTGGGTTTTCGGGTACGGCCGGCAATAATTCAGGTTGGGCATTCGAGTTCTCAAACAGGATCCCCTCTGAGTTCACTAATTCCTCCTCACGACTCCATTTTCTTTCTCCAGACGCGGCATTCGACTCCGACTTCCTAGCTTCGATTGGGAAATTGAGTTTGGCTTTTCGGCCGTGGTATTCGAGCGCGGCTTTGTCGTAGGCCTTGGCAGCTTGATGATCTGATCTCTAGAGATCGAGAGGCTTGATCAAACATGGATTTGATCTCTGCGATGGGGGAGCGGGTCTGCGACGAATAAGTGGGTCTGGGTTCTGCAACGGGAATTTGTTGAGGAGAACACAAAACGACGACGTTTAAGGGTTTTTTTTTTTTTTCTTTCTTCTAAAGAGGACATTTTAGTAATTTTACAGTCCAAAACGACGTCGTTTTGGGTTTTCCATCCATTTTAACGGTTTCATCTAACGGATGGGGCCATTTTATAAGGGGTTAATAGTTTGGGGGCTACTTTATACCAATTGGAAGTTTGGGGGACTATTTTACAAATGAGTGGTAGTTTGAGGGGTCATTTTATACTTTTCCCTTATTATTTTTTTTTATACAAGCGGGCAGCTCTGCCCAACTCTCTTTGGAGTGTAACATCAGCCCAGTTTTTAATGGATTCCTTCACCACAAGTACTTCTTTGAAGACCCTACTATAAGGTTTTGGTGTAAATCAGCCATTTTATAGTATTTAATTTGTACGTAATATATTATTAGTTTAAGAAGAATATATATATAAAAAAAGAATAACACATCAAATCAAAATGAGAAAAAAAAAAAAATCATAGCCAGCAAGACCCAAGCTAGACGACGTGGGTCTAGTGGTCAGTGACCATGTCTCAGGTGACCGACCTCAAAACTTATTTCTAATACTCAAAAACTCGTTTTTAATGTCTTAAAACTCATTTTTTAATTCAAATTTAAAACTTATAAATTGAAAGGTTAGGCTTTTAAGGATTTTATTACCCTAAAGGTCAAAGAAGGTGACTCATGAGGTTCTCTAAACCTCTCTCTCTTTTGAGCTCAAAATAAGCTCAAATATAGTGTATTGTGTTGCAAGTTATTTTTGTGCTTTTTTTTTTGGGCTTATGCGTCAGTTTTTAATTGGGAGCTGTAAAAATAAGGTTTTGAAGAGTATTTGATATAAGTTAAACTGCAAGAATGATGCGACTATTAAAATCACTATTTGGTGAAAAGTCAATAATAGTCAATTACAAACCCAATGGTAATTTTAATAGTCACATTATTTTTTGAGGGACTTGTAGCATTATTTCCCACCACAATGGTAAAAACTACAAATAATATTAAGGCCTTAATAAGTTATATGTAAAAAATAGTGAAATTTTTATTATATTTGTTAATGTGTTTAAGAGGATATTTTACAATTTTGAAAAAATTATAGTTTACCCCACCAAAATTAACAGTGTTTTTTTAATTCGAATATTAAAGTTTCAATTTTTGCAATCCACTCCCTCCAAAGTTTCAAATTTTTTCAATTTGATCAATTGTATCTAAAACTTCTCATATTACCACTAATTTTTTTATAAAAAAATTCGGGGTGACTGGCCATCTAGCCATTTTTGCACCCACACATTTATTTATTTTTATTTATAAAAATAAAAAAATATGGACAATATGAATATGAAAATTTTGGGATAATATTGGTTGAATTAAAAAAAATTGAAACTTTGTGGGGATAGATTGCAAAAATTAAAATTTTAGTGTTAAAATTAAAAAATACTATTAACTTTGGGAGGGTAAACTGTAATTTTTCTTATAATTTTTGTTTGAAAGAGTAAAAGACAATCTTTGTCCACTCAAAAAAAAAAAGAAAAAAATTGAAACGCTAGAAGGAGGGCTTGAACCTCCGACCTTGTGGTTAACAGCCACACGCTCTAGCCAACTGAGCTATTCCAGCTACTGGATGAAGACTGGTCTTTGCTTTTAATATTTGAATAGTTCATACAATAAATAAGAAAACGATAAAAAGAAACGCTAGAAGGAGGGCTTGAACCTCCGACCTTGTGGTTAACAGCCACACGCTCTAGCCAACTGAGCTATTCCAGCTTGATGGTTGCAACTTTTTCGTAATATCTAAACTATATTAATTAATCACACGACCGCACGCAGAAATAGCCAAGAAGGGAAACAGAGAAGATGGGTGAATCAGTGAGCGATGTGGAGGAAAGCACTGTCCTTTCTCCCGCAGAGAGCCTTCTCTTCCACGCCTGAAATCCCAACCCTCTACTCCTTCCTCCAACCTTCCGTCTTTGCTCTCAACAAAACCCCGCCACCACCATCACGACCCTCCCAGAATCCACCCACACAAGCTTTAACCGCAGACCATATAGCCACCCTAGAAACCACCCTTCACCAGTCAATCATCACCGCAAGCACTGATGAGGCATGGAAGACCTTCAAGACCCTCACCGGAAACTCTGCCTTCCCAAGTAAGTCCCTCACCAACTCTCTCATCGCCCACTTGTCCTCACTCAATGACATTCATAATCTCAAAAGGGCTTTTGCCTCGGCGGTTTATCTTATAGAGAAGAACCCTAAGCTATTGGACTTTGAAACCGTGGGAAAACTGTTGGATTCTATGAGACATTCCAACACTGCTGCCCCCGCTTTGGCTTTGATCAAGTGTATGTTCAAGAATAGGTTTTTTGTGCCCTTTGGAGTGTGGGGAAATGTGCTTGTTGAAATCAGCAGGAAAAATGGTAGCTTTGTTGGGTTTTTGCGGGTTTTCGAAGAGAGTTGTAGGATTGCTTTGGATGAGAAGTTGGATTTTATGAAACCTGACCTTGCCGCTTGTAATGCGGCATTGCTGGGTTGTTGTCGTGAGCTTGAATCGACGAGTGATGCCGAGAATGTTGTTGAAACAATGTCGGTTTTGGGTATTAGGCCGGATGAGTCGAGTTTTGGCTCTCTTGCTTATTTGTATGCACTTAAGGGGCTTGAAGAAAAGATAATTGAGTTGGAAGGTTTGATGGGTGGGTTTGGTTTATCGAACAAAAGCGTCTTTTTCAACAACTTGGTTAGAGGGTATGTTAAATCAGGCAAGTTAGAATCTGTTTCAGCAAATATTCTGCGTAGTTTGAGGGTAGATTGCAAAGATACAAATTTTGGTGAAGAAACTTACTGTGAAGTGGTTAAAGGATTTCTTGACAATGGGAGTGTCAAGGGTTTGGCGTCTTTGATCACTGAAGCTCAAAAGTTAGAGCCTTCAACGGTTGTGGTTGATAGATCTGTTGGCTATGGTATTGTTAATGCTTGTGTTAACCTTGGATTATCGGATAAGGCACACAGTATTCTTGAGGAAATGGATGTTCAGGGAGGTTCTGTTGGGCTCGGGGTCTATGTGCCGATCTTGAAGGCTTACTGCAAAGAGCATCGAACAGCTGAAGCTACTCAGTTGGTTATGGAAATTAGCAATTCAGGCCTTCAGTTGGATGTAGAGACCTATGATGCATTGATAGATGCATCGATGTCAAGCCAAGATTTTCAATCAGCTTTGTCTTTGTTTAGGGATATGAGAGAAGCAAGAGTACCTGACCTTAAGGGGAGTTACTTAACTATAATGACTGGCTTAATGGAGAATCATCGGCCCGAGTTGATGGCAGCCTTCTTAGATGAGGTTGTTGAGGATCCTAGAATTGAAATGGGAACCCACGACTGGAATTCAATTATTCATGCTTTTTGTAAAGCTGGTCGATTAGAAGATGCAAGGAGGACTTTGAGAAGGATGACATTCCTGCAGTTTGAGCCAAATGACCAGACATATTTGTCCCTAATTAACGGGTATGTGACTGCAGAGAAATATTTCAGTGTTTTGATGCTCTGGAATGAGGTTAAACGAAAAGTTCCAACTGATGGGCAGAAGGGGGTCAGATTTAATCACAACTTGGTTGATGCATTCCTTTATGCGTTGGTTAAGGGAGGTTTCTTTGATGTAGTGATGCAAGTAGTGGAGAAAAGTCAGGAGATGAAGATCTTTGTGGATAAGTGGAGATACAAGCAAGCATTTATGGAGACCCATAAAAAACTCAAAGTGGCAAAATTGAGGAAGAGGAACTTTAGAAAAATGGAAGCACTTATTGCTTTTAAGAATTGGGCGGGCCTGAATGCATGAACTTCAACGGTGCCAATTGTTTGTGTTGTCTATTCGAGCTTCTTCTGACAGCTCGTTCTGCTTAGCAACCAATTTGTGGAATATTGGGCAAGGAACTTGAAAAGTGGCTCGCTTCCAAAAACTGGGTTTGTTTACCATGCAACAGAAACTCCTGATACTAACATTGTTGACAAAGGCTTCTGCTGACAATGCAGAGAGAAGTGTCTGCTGGGATTTTCAAATTGTAAATGAAAGAGGGACCTAAAGAAATGAAAGTTCTCTAAGGCCTCTTCTTGTGATACAAAGTTCAGAGGCTACCTCAGCAGCACAAAGAGTGAATTTTTCGATTGTCTCTGTTAATTTAACAAAGGCTGAATTTCATATGAAGTTAAATAAAGTGACTTGGTCTGGCAGTTAAAACAAGGTTCTTCTTTGAATTATAATTTATTTTAATAATTTGTTTTGGAGCAATTTGTAGAATTTAACGTGTTATTGAAGGGAATCAGTTGGAAAATTGACTTAATGCTGGATTTTCGTCTTTATTCAGTTGGAAGTTCTCTCCAGCTGCTCAGCTTCAATGGGAATGCAGAGCAACTCCTAAAACATGTTATGCCCGGAGCCACCACAGGAAAACTGCTTCAGTTTTCCATTTTACTACTGTTTGATGTTTTACTTATTTGGACTGGTCTGGAACTTCACTGGTTTTTTGCCTAGCACTATCAGGAATTAGAACCCAGGTATTCTGGTTGTAAGCAGTTGGATGGGTAGCATAATTTTCTTGCTTGGTTTGATTATTGATGTGAGATCAATAAAGGGCTAATTTTAACCTCATTACATTGTAGCTTGCTATGTATGTGGATGTGTTGGCATTCGAATTGTTAAAAAATGAATGATGTTTTTTTATTTATTATTTGGGTGCTCCTAAATCCTTTTCATTTTTCAAGCTTTTTAGCTTTTTGACTGCCAGAGAGCATCCACAGTCTGTGCCTGCGGGGTTTAGACATCACTATGTGGCAAAAGTCTGAACATAAATGCCGGCATGTCACCCTTAGAGCCCACTATTTGATATTGATTTCCTCTTTACTCCTTTCTATTGATGAAAATGCATGTTGCTTTGCAGCTATAAACCACAATATAGAACGGCACAACTTTTTAGGAAGAAAAAAGAGAGAAAAAGACAACGTTGACAATGATCACCTCCACCGAAAAGAACAATCTCGAGTCCCTCCCCCCATTCTTTTTCATATATCAAATACAAAAGCTAAACCTTTGAAATACTTTGCTTCATATTTCATGCTCATGAATCTTTAACCGTTTCAAAACCTTCACCAATGTCACTCGCCCCCAGTGCATGGCTCTTCATAGACATCCTGCTCTTGCTCTTGCGCTCCTTTATTCACACTGTCTATGCAACTTCCCACACCATCCCAATTAATGGTACATGTGATGATAGATGTGGCACTGTCCCCATAAAGTTCCCATTCGGCACCGGATTTGGATGTGGGCATCCCGACTTTGCAAGATACATAAAATGCAGCTCCGGGACACTTCAATTCTCCACGGGCACCGGCATTTACACGATTTCCTCAATCGACTACCCGAGCAGCACCATAATTGTTGCAGACCCCCTCATGTCAACCTGTTCTTCAATGCAAAACTCTGGAAGCTTCAGCTTAGACAGGGCCAGTCCATTCACTATAACAGCAGATGATATCTTTGTTCTGCTTGGGTGCTCGACAACATCTCCTGTGTTTGATCTTGATGAAGATCTGTGTGATACCGGGTCAGGTTCTCGTATTTGTAGAGGGCTATATTCTTGCAAGGGAGTGACAGGCATTGGGTTGCCTCAAAATGCACCCAGTTCCACATGTTGTGTCTATGACTCCCCAGTTGGCCTTGGTTCAGGCTATGCATTGGACCTTCCCAAGCTCCAGTGCTCATCATATACATCGATATACGGGTTCGGGGATGAGGGGGATCCGATGAAGTGGAAATTCGGAATTTCTTTGCAGTATAACAATTCCTACTACACGGATACATGCAAGGATTGTGAAGCTAGTGGCGGTTTGTGCGGTTTTGCTGGTTTGGATCAGTCATTTGCTTGTATTTGTAGAAATGGAGTAATCACCAGCAACAATTGCCTTGGACGAGGTTAGTTAGTTCCCATCTTATTCTCATTTTGTCAGGAACCATGTGGGATTGTTTTTTCTTTTTTCTTTTTGACTTATGTCTGAATCTGAACTTTGATATGTGGTTTTGATATGATTAGGGTATGCTTGGAGCGGGACACAGGGACTAAAATTTCAAAAGAAGATGATTCTTGGAGGTACATAAATGGCACTGCCTTTTTTTCTTTCTCTACTTTATGTTCACCACCTTCACACCAAAAGTCATCTTTTGCTTGAGAATTTTTAGGCAGGCTAATGCTTTTCAGTATCCTTTATCTTTTGGAACTGTTGATCATCTACTTTATAGATGTTACTGTGCTGCAACTATAAACTGGACTCCTAAGACATTTGGGTATCATTCAAATCGATCAAAATAGTTTTATTTATCTTTTCATAATTTTCTTATGCCTAGTTTGGTGGGTGACAAACATAAAAACTTGTATTTAAAATTTGCTGACAGTGATATGATATGAAGTAAACATAAACATAGACATGATTCTTTTTCGTTTTTCCTTCTTTTTCAATAGGATTTTGGCTCTCCTGGATGTTGCTATGCCTTCGGAGGTTATAGGATGCCTCAAAAGTAAAAAAAAAAACTTTTGGGGATGCAAAATGCCAATGAAGGGTTTACTGGAAAAGCTTCTCTCACTTTCTTGGTGAAAGCAGCGACATTGTTTTTCCTATGGGTTCCATGTAATTCTCAAGAAGTTGTTGGCAGCTGTAAGCCTGTAAACCATTTTCTATTCGTTTGTTTCCTCTTTCCTGAGTAATGCTAATGATGACTTGCATGCTCTTTTTGATTGCAAAAGATTGAGGAAAAGGAAAAGATAGACTGTATTTCGTTAATTATCATTAATTATCATCTGGCTTATGAAATTCAGAACATGCTGTCCATTATGTTTGAAAATTCGTATGATGTTTATTGTAAATCTGAATTGTTTTCATTGACACGTATACCCTTTATCTATTATTCTCATAATTTGGGATAATCTCTATAGGAATAAATGGTGTAAAATATCTTTATTATCAAAAATATTATTTCTGTGGGATAAAGTTTTTTTTTTTTTTCAAACAGGTGAGAATACTCTTCTCTGACCTAAATAGTTTATTAAGCTGACACGTACGTAAAATGCACGTGATTTTCAAATACATTTTAAAAATACATGTAAAAATCATGCAAACTTTATCCTTTCATGTGAGTCTTACATATGCATGCACCAAATGCATGGACGACTCAATTTTGTGAGAACAGTACAACACCTACCGTGTTTCAACCTTGTCTTGTATAAGTCCTCAATGGGGCAATAAATGAATACAATTGCTCACAAATAAGCTCGGTTTGGCTCGATTAAACGAACATAGTTTAAACAAAATTTTAGGCATGTTTATTAAATGAATTAAACCTATCATATAAATTCGGCTCGACTCATATAAGCTTGTAAAATTCGTTTAACTTTATTTTTAGAACCATGTATTTTTGCAATCCATTTTTATCTTATTTTTATTAATTTTAATTACGTCTTAATCATTTAAAATGATTAACAAATAATTTTTTGGGGAAATTATCATTTATCCTATGAAATATAACGCGATTACTATTTTCTTTCATCAACTATCAACTTTACATTATGACCTCAAATTACTATTTCGTTACCAAAAAACTCTCATTTCGTCAGTCAAAGTCGCTAAGTCGGATGGTCAACCCTGTGAACAATGTTGTGAATAGTATGGACGGCATAAATAGTATTGTAAACAGCACAATTGACTATCCAACTTAACAACATTAATTGACAAAATGAGAGTTTTGGTAATAAAATGGTAGTTTGATAGGGTCGTAATGTAAAATTGGTAATTAATAGGAAAAAATAGTTATTACGTAGTAGTTCACGAGGAAAATGATAATTTCCCCTAATTTTTTTTTTAAAAAAAATATTTATTCAGGGATGTTGCAATTACTTAACCAACAAATTCAATGGGTTCATCGATTACTTAACCAACAATCGAAAAGGCACGCGGGTCATTATACTTATTTTTCATTGGAAAATGCTGTTCTTCTCTGTAGTACAGTTCTTCATTCTCTTGACATTCTTCCATAAAACTTTAAAAAAAAATAAAATTATAGTGGTCTTTACTACTCATTTTTTTAGGCATTAACATTAAATTTGAGGCATTAACATCAAATTTAGGATAATCAAATCCATTTTGGTAATATAATCCTTAAAAGGTTAACCTTTAACCCTTAAGTTTTAGTTCTGAATCTAAAAACAAGTTTTAAAGCATTATAATCTAAATATTAACTTATAAAAATTAATTTGTTGACAAAAAAATGATACTACAATTTTATTTTTTCTTAAATCATATTCTACATAAGATTGAGAGAGTACCAGAAAAAACATGTAGGAAAACCCATAACAAACCCCTTTTTCATTTTCAAATCGTTAGCTTCGAAACAATGTCGTTCCTTCCATGCCCATGAAACTCGAAGTGCCTGGCGACAATTCAGCTTCAATCTCGGACCGATGAGTGGAATCTTCTATGAAATATTCCTAGGTCCAACGTTATTATTATTATTATTTATTTACTACTTTTCGAAATTTTATTACGTTTACTTAGTGCACCTAGTCGGCTCTTCCAAATCACAAGCTTTGATAACAGGATAAGAAATAAGTTTACCATCTTTGTTTTATTTACTTGTTTGGTTTTGACATTTGAGTGCTTTCTACTGTTCAATCTTCTGCAAGTAAGTTCCGTATCCTCAGGGACGGAACCAGCTGGGAGAATGGGGACCAAAGCAAAGAAAAAAAAAATGGGGGGGAGGGACCGGAATGAAAAAAAGAAAAAAAATACAGTCTAATTTTTTTTTTTTTGGAATTGCAAATCCGTCTCTACGTATCCTGTTGTGCGGAAGGTCGCGAATATCTTGCACACTCAAAACAAGCGGAATAAACGGGATTTAGTGTTTAATGAAAAATAAACAAATTGACAACAAGAATACAAGATTTACGTGATTCGGCATCTTGCCTACATCCACAGTGCAACGATAGAGAGAGATTTCACTAATTCCAAAAGAGAAGATACAAAACAATAATGTTTAACGCTCACAAATACAAATTCCAAATATTCACAAATTCAAATGCTAACCCAAATCCCAAACCCCCTTACATTTTTCTCTCTATTAACAAATGGAGCAACTCAAACTGCAAATGAGGCTACTACCTCTGCATATGGGGGCTGCTACTGCCCCTTCAATCCCCCATGCTCTGCAAATGGAGCTTCTCAAGCCCGATTCCAAATGGCCGTATGGCCTTCCTTATATATTCAAAAGCATCTCCCATTTTTCTTCCATATTAAATGAGGCCACTATTCTTGACCTTGGCCAAAGACCAATCAATACATGCACCGAAAGTGCATTCTTATTTCATTCAATTTATTCCACCAATTTCCTCATTTAATCCTCAACTACATGCTTTGACCAATGGCTTGCAAAAAGTTTTCAGATTTTCCAATTTTGTCTTCTTCAATTAATTGCCCACCGAAATGCTCCACCAAAGCCATGGAAAACAAGTCTTCATGTCCCAAGAGGTAGCTCAATTGGTTGGTACATTTAATAAAGTGGTGATTACTAGTTCGAATCCCTCTCTCCCCTCTTATGCAGACATGTCAAAAAAAAAAAAAACAAGTCTCCATATTTTTATGGTTGGTGCCTTTGCTTGTCTTCTTTTCACACCAAATCATCCCAATTTGCAAAATGCTCCACCTAACCGGATGATTACAACAAAGACAAGCATACAAATTGAGAGAGAACAAAATACATAATCAACATGATTTTGGGGCCATATTTGATTTTGTGAAATACAAGGTAATATTCAACAAATCTCCACCTGACTTATATTTCACCAAAATCCCAACACAAATTCCATTTAACAAAATGTGGGTTCAAACCAATGTGAGCCAAATTTCAACAAATCTCGCGAATATTCTTCAATCAACTCTCCACTCTACCGTTGCACTTCAAAATTTCTCCATATCTTCAAATTTGCTAAGCCCAAACAATGTTTGAGCTTAACTCCAAATACAATAACCATTGTGGTTAACATATCTGCAAAATCCAAAACAAATCCAAATCTCCAAAATCCAATAACCACTTTGGTAAGCAAATCTGCAAAATTCATATTGAAATCCAAAACCAAAATCCAACAACCATTTGGTTAACAAATTTGCAGAATCTAAATTCAAAATTCCAAATCCAAATTGCAAATCTAAATTTTAGTAGTTTAAATACCTTCAAATTTTGTAAAGAGACATCTCTTCACCCAGAGAAAATTCAGTACAAACCAAACTTCTTCCAAAACTTCAAACAAATTTTCCTATCCCTTTCACCAAATAGGTGACGTCATTTCTCATAAGAAATACTTCACCATCAAACAAATCCAACACAAGAAAACAATTCATTGTTTGGACAAATGTGAAAGGCACGGGCCAAATCCAAAATCCAAAATTCAAATTCAGTTGCAATGGCAAAGAATTACCTTCAACATACCTGAATCCAGAAAAATCACATCAAGTTCTTGTTGCGCCAAACATCCATAACTTCGCACTGCCACATACTGAAGTTATGTCCAAATTTTTCCACATCGTGGAATTCCAAATTTTTCAACAAGCACTAAATCACCCAAACAAACGCCTAGGTCGAAACTCAGAGCTCTGATACCAATTTGTTGTGCGAAATGTTGCGAATCTCTTGCACACTCAAAACAAGCGGAACAAACGGGATTTACCGATTTAGTGTTTAATGAAAAATAAACAAATTGACAACAAGAACACAAGATTTATGTGGTTCGGCATCTTGCCTACATCCACAGTGCAATGGTAGAGAGACATTTTACTAATTCCAAAAGAGGAGATACAAAGCAAGAGTGTTTAACACTCACAAATGCAAATTCCAAATGTTCACAAATTCAAATGCTAACCCAAATCCCAAACCCCCTTACATTTTTCTCTCTACTAACAATGGAGCAACTCAAACTGCAAATGAGGCTACTGCCTCTGCATATGGGGGCTGCCACTGCCCCTTCAATCCCCATGCTCATAATTTGGGATAATCTCTATAGGAATAAAATATCTTTATTATCAAAAATATTATTTCTGTGTGATAAAGTTTTTATTTTTTTTTCAAATAGGTGAGAATACTTTTCTCTGACCTAAATAGTTTATTAAATTGACATGTGTATAAAATGCACATGATTTTTAAATACATTTTTAAAAATACAAGTAAAAATCATGCAAATTTTATCCTTTAATGTGAGTCTTACATATGCATGCACCAAATGCATGGACGACTCAATTTTGTGAGAACAGTACGACACCTACCGACGGTGTTTCAACCTTGTATAAATCCTCAATGGGGCAATAAATGAATACAATTGCTCACAAATAAGCTGGATTCGGCTCGATTAAATGAATATGGTACAAACAAAATTTCAGGCCTGTTTATTAAATGAACTAAACCGATCATATAAATTCGACTTGACTCATATAAGCTTGTAATTTTTAGAACAATGTCTTTTTGCAATCCATTTTTCTCTTATTTTTATTATTTTTAATTACGTCTTAATCATTTTAAACAATTTACAAATAATTTTTTGCGGAAATTATTATTTATCCTATGAAATACCACCCGATGATTATATTTTTTTATCAACTACAAACTTATATTATAACCCCTCAAATTATCATTTCGTTAGTCAAGATCATTAAGTCGAACGGTCAACCCTGTGAACAATGCCATGAACAGTATAGATGGCATAAACAATATCGTGAATAATACGGTTGACTATCCAACTAACAATATTTATTGACAAAATGAGAGTTTTTGTAACAAAATGATAATTTGATAGGTCATGATATAAAATTGGTAATTAATAAGAAAAAATAGTTATTGTGTTGTAATTCACGAGGAAAATGATAATTTTCCCTAATTTTTTTTAAAAAAATATTTATTCAGAGATGTTGCAATTACTTAACCAACAAATTCAATGGATTCATCGATTACTTAACCCACAATCGAAAAGGCCCGCAGGTCATTCTACTTATTTTCCATTTTCAAATCGTTAGCTTCGAAACTATGTCGTTCCTTCCGTGCCCATGAAACTCGAAGTGCCTGGCGACAATTCAGCTTCAATCTCGGGCCGACGAGTGGAATCTTCTATGAAATATTCCTAGGTCCAACGTTATTATTATTTATTTACTATTTTCGAAATTATCTTACGTTTACTTAGTGCACCTATTCGGCTCTTCCAAATCACAAGCTTTGATAACAGGATAAGAAATAAGTTTACTATCTTTGTTTTATTTACTTGTTTGGTTTTGACATTTGAGTGCTTTCTACTGTTCAATCTTCTGCAGGTAAGTTCCATATCCGTCATTGTTCTTTCTTTTCCTTGTGCTTACTTCACTTTCTGTGAATACCCAGCTGCTGTTTTACTTTACTTTTGGATAAAACCGATTGATATTCTGCTTTCATTAAAGTATAATCAGTAGATAGAGGTACTTCTCGATGAGTTGATGTATTCACATTTCACAAACCTGTAGTTGTAGGCCTGCTGTGCTTGGAGGTTTGATTGGACTGTCTCTCTCTCTCTCTCTTCTTTCTTTGTTTCATAAGGTTGATCGTATTGGTGGGTGGGTATGTGAAAATGTTTTGCATTTCACTGGCCTACTGGTTACTATTTTAAGTTAGTTTAATTCTTGATAATGATAATCTTAGTGACAGTGATATATATATGTTTTATGCATTTTGATTTTTTTGAGGTGTGTTTTTGCAGTTGCGATTTTGTTTTTCTCTATCAACTCATATCTTTCTTTTGTTTTCTTTTTCTCCTTTTTATTCGATTCAGAATCTTGGGTGGGATGAGAGGACTAAATTCGATCTCCTTGGCAATTCTATTTCTTTTTACGACCCTTCAAGAGGCGTGGTCACATGGGGACCAGCCTCTGTCAAAAATTGCTATTCACAAGGCGTCATTTGCTCTTCAGGATCATGCTTATGTTAAAGCTTCACCTACAGTCCTTGGATTCAAGGTAAGCTTCAACAGCGCTGTTCTTCTTTCTAATCTATATCTTAATATTTAGCCTTGTATTATTTTAAACGATAACTTGTTTAATTGACCTTGATGATGATGATCTTCAAGTTCGCATGCTTCTTAAGTTCATTTCCCAGGCCATTGATCTCCTGTGTGGAACAAAAAATGTGCCGTAGAACCACTGGGGCAGGGGCCAAAACCCTAAAAATATGAAGAAAATAGGCTTGTTTTGCGGCTAATGCAAGTTTTGTTCACTGTTTCAGGGGCAAACTACAGAATGGGCATCGATAGAGTTCAGTTCTCCAAACCCATCAAATGATGATTGGATTGGAGTATTTTCAC
This sequence comes from Carpinus viminea, assembly GCA_013348765.1. Taxonomy (NCBI): domain Eukaryota; kingdom Viridiplantae; phylum Streptophyta; class Magnoliopsida; order Fagales; family Betulaceae; genus Carpinus; species Carpinus viminea. The sequence goes on from CP054671.1 coordinate 6,447,629, forward strand.
CCGCCAATTTCAGGTGAGTAAATGGTGTTGCATTTCTAAACCTTCAGTCAACATTTGGAACCTTGAAATATCTTGTTTGCATCTTCTGCTTGTAATTAAACTAAATGGCGTTGATCTAAATTGAGCCTTTCCTATTCACCATTTTCAGTGCTTCCACCTGCCCCGAAGAAAACCCAAGAGTTTATCCTCCACTACTTTGTTCTGCACCTATTAAGGTTCATCCTGGACAGTGCAATGGCTTTTCTGATTTGCTTCTTACCTTGACAATCGTTGAAATATTAAAAGAGCTGAAAAAGTGAACTGGATTGTCTTACTCCTTTTGCAGTTTCAGTATGCGAACTACTCCAGTCCAGAGTACAAAAAAACTGGAAAAGGGTACTTGAAGCTTCAGCTGATTAACCAGAGATCCGACTTCTCTTTTGCTCTATTTTCTGGCGGCTTATCAAATGTATGATTACCATTGCCTTTGGCCTAGCATCTGCATATCTATGTGGTAACGAATTTGTCTCATATGGATCAAATTGTCATGAAACAGTAGTTTTTTTTAATCGGTTATTACATTTTCCTGTTATTTTTCTTCGAAAGAAAGAAAAGAAAAGGATTAATCTAGTGATAGTTAGAAATTTTCATGTACAAACAATGCTTCCGATGACTGCTTGATGGATTTTAATATAAAGTAAAATGCCTAAATCTCAACTACTTTGGGTTGCTAACTGAATCCTTTTTTTGCACTTATGCACCATGTTGACTGGCACATTTTCCTCAAAATCCTTGGCAGTGATGGCTTTCTGCAAGGCCTCTACCACTGTCTTCTTGGCTCTCTCTCTCCTCTTCTGTCATTTATTTTTCCTTTGTTGCTATTCATGTCCTCTTTTACATTTAACCTCTTTTTTTTTTCACTCATGCCTTTATTTTTACTTGATAGCCTAAGCTGGTGGCAGTGTCGAATCAAGTAGCTTTTGCAAATCCAAATGCTCCGGTTTACCCACGCTTGGCACAAGGAAAAGAATGGAATGAAGTGAGTCTTATTTCCCCTTTCTTTTAATCGTTGAAACTCATATAATGTACTTAACACAAATAAGAAGTCCTCTTATTTTGTGCATAGAATATCAATAGATCACAGATATCCATCGTATCCTACTTGTTTTCTTTGTACTGTAAAACTATTCATTTTTCTAGAAGCTTTTGTTCCATTAGCTTACTGGCACCTTCTTCTACTTCCTTTTTTAACATCACCTTTTGTTTCCTTGAGTTAATAGCATGCAAAAATTATTGTAAAGTTACGTACACTATTTAAGGGCTTAGAATTTTAAGGAGATAACATGGTTTTGAATTGATACTCAGATGACTGTGACCTGGACAAGTGGATATGGGATCAATGAAGCAGAACCTTTCGTTGAGTGGGGTCCAAAGGAGGTGACCATGTGCTTTCTGCAGCTGCTGGGACACTGACTTTTGATCGTAACAGCATGTGTGGTGTGTAACATTCTTACCTCTGAAATTTGTTCTCGTAAAAGACTATATGAGAGTTTGAACCTTCACAAAAAGTGCATGATCATTCATTTTTCTTTTCAATATTTTTAAATAATTATCCAAAGTTTGTTCTTGAGTTATTTCCTGTTGGTCGATAACTCACCTTATGAACACATATGCACAGGTGCACCGGCTAGGACTGTGGGATGGCGTGATCCTGGATTTATACATACCAGTTTTTTGAAGGAATTGTGGCCCAATAGAAAGTATGATGTATTTTATTCTCGCTTTTGATGTTGCTCTTAAAAAATCTAGGTTTTTGAGCCAAGTTTTATACAGAGGATTAGCATATTTTTTCTTATGTACTTCTAAGCATATCCATTCATAATATTTAGGTTCTGTTTGACTTTCTTTGTGCATAATTTTCCTTTTTGGCCAAAATGTTTTGGAAATTGGAATCCATAACTCTTAAAATTCTTTGTTTAGCTCATAGACCCCTGGATACTGATGTATTGAATAAATCAATAATAGATTTGAACTTTGATTCAGACTATTTTTTTTTATTTAAAAAAAGATTATGAAAACATTAATGTGATGGGTATATGAGGAATGCATTGATGCACTGTTTATCAGAAATGGGAATAAGCAAGTTATACTTAAAATTCAACTAATCAAATTATGTCCAGTTTTTAAATAATAACATGACTTCAAAAGTTAATTGGAAATTTGATATAAATAGAAGATCTGGTAGGATGATAAAAACTTCTAATAATGTGTTATTTAGTGGCCTCACATAATGATACTTCTGAATGATGTGTCATTTTATCTTCATATATCTAAATAGTGCAATCATCTGTATTGATTCTTTGGCCAAGAAGCATAGTGAAATTGGTGTTAATCTAAGAAGAAATTTAAGCTTTCTAACTGTTCTTCCCATTATGAAGTGGTACAATCATTCTGAACATATTTCTCTTGAAAAGGACTGAGTTTGAAATATCAATGGTTTTCACTTGATAAGGTTTGACTATAAGATTCCAACTGTAAAAATTATTGAATTAGTATGTTAAAATTTTTGCAATCAGCTGTTAGAATTTATGAGAAACTAAACATTCAATATGCTTTTCTATTGATTATGCAGGTATACTTACAAGCTGGGGCATAGATTATTCAATGGTACATATATTTGGAGTGAACAATATCAGTTTAGAGCATCTCCTTATCCTGGTCAAAATTCTCTACAACGTGTAGTCATTTTTGGTGACATGGGGAAGGTTTGAACTCTCCTGGAAAATATTACATGTGTCAATTATTAATCCCAGTTCACAGCCATGCAAAAATGTCTTTTAGTATGTGGATTGTTGCAGTAATTTTATATTATAGACTGATTTTTTTCTTTTCTAATTATTCTGCTATAACTTTTATGTTTTCAGATTGCCGTTTAAGATTATGAATGACAGTCCAATGAATTATGTACTTTCTAGATATTTTGCTAAATTCTTTAACTCTACAGGATGAAGCTGATGGTTCCAATGAATATAACAATTTCCAGCGCGGCTCCCTGAACACCACTCGAGAGCTTATTCGAGATTTAAATAATATTGATATAATTTTCCACATTGGAGATATATGTTATGCAAATGGATACATTTCACAATGGGACCAATTTACAGCACAGGTTGAGCCAATTACGTCAACCGTGCCTTACATGATTGCAAGGTATATCATAATTTCCTTACTCATAATGTTTGAGCATATATTTGTCTTCTACTTTACCTTATGTGCCATATGGTGATTTCTCCATGCAGTGGTAACCATGAGCGTGACTGGCCAGGGACTGGATCCTTCTATGGGAACATGGACTCTGGGGGAGAATGTGGTGTGTTGGCTGAGACTATGTTTTATGTTCCTGCGGAGAACAGGGCTAAATTCTGGTATATAAATACTGCAACCTTTCAAATTTGATTAGCTTTCCATTGCAACTATATGCATTCTAAGCTTGTAGTAATCGATTTTGATAGTTACTGACAATTATTATGTTCAAACCTTTGACCTCTACTCATTTTGATCAAATTCTTTGAATTTTTAGTAGCTACAAAGTTAAGAAAAATGCAACCTTTTTAACCATATATTGATTATGCATCAATATCATGAACAACAAATCACATGCTGCTACTCCCTCAAATTTAATTTTCAAAAGTTTCCAAGTACTCACCCAAATCCTTGCTTAATTTTTGTGATAGTCTCCTCTTTCATAAGGACCTGCCCTTAAATGAGTTCCTTATAGAGATCTACTTTCATAGAAAATTGACCTGAGGAAGAAACACAGAGAGATCTGATGTACCTTGTTGGGAATCTGATTATCCTGGAACTTGGCTAACACGTCTTTCAAGCTAACTAGGCTAACACCCCTCTCACGTGTAGGTCTGAAAAAAAAGGATCTTGAACAGAGGGCCTGCAGATGGACCCTGAATGAAGCAAAATGCAACAGTTAATTAGTAAAGCAGGGTTTGTGTGACTCGAACAAAGCACCTGTCAGATAAACAGGCTCTGATATATTGATTTTTTATTTTTATTTTTATGAAGATGTAGAAAATATAGGACTTGAGAGAGAAGAAATATAAGAAAGAGTATGTACCGTTTGGAAAAAAGGTTGCAAAAGTGATCTCCATTCATCTCTATCTGTGTATTTATATATTTCATGAATATTGTAAAACTACAACAATCCCCCAAAGATTGCCAATAATACCTGTTATATACCTCGACTTTCTTCTAGATGTGCAAGAAACTGGTGAACATCATTGTTTTCTTCTTCCAGGTACTCAACAGATTATGGCATGTTCCGCTTCTGTGTAGCTGACACTGAACACGACTGGAGGGAAGGCACAGAGCAATACAAGTTCATTGAGCACTGCTTGGCATCAGAACAGGCAAAAGCAACCGTGGCTAATTTTTCTTGCACATCGAGTACTTGGTTATTCATCTTGTACCAGTTATGCAGAAGAAGGATCATTTGAGGAACCAATGGGGAGGGAGAGCCTTCAGAAACTCTGGCAGAAATACAAGGTGGACATTGCTGTGTATGGCCATGTACACAGTTATGAAAGGACATGCCCCATATACCAGGTATTCTTACAACTTTATGCTGTGACAAAGATATACCCTTTCCATATCCTTTTGTTGCATTTTACACTAACATGGGAGTAACCGTGATTATATTTTCCTTTACACTTTCATCAGCAAAAATAATAGAAATGTGATTTTGGACCGTTTTCAAATTACCTGCCAATGTAATGGGCATATTTTTGTGACTTTGAGTTGCAAACAAATCATTGACCTTTAGAATCTAGTGAATAAAAAATATCTGATTACTTTTGTTCTTATCTTCTTGGAATACTATGAACTGTTCCAAGACTTCTTGGCTCGTTTGGGTCCAATGTCTTTATAATGCTTTGAACAAACCCTTAGTAGGCCACGAGGCCTGACTTAAATTGGTCTATAGCCTATTCTGACAAGCATCTGTTCTTAAATAGAATTGCAGTGGTTGAGTAAATCTGAATTTTTTGTTCGAACCTGTGAATATCCCACAACCATTTGGTGGTTGACTCTGCAATTTATCAACATAGTATCGCTTTTAGAATGATTTGAAAAGTTATTGGATTCCAGCTTTCTGTAAAATAACCATTGATTGCCATTACTTCCACAGAATATTTGCACCAATAAAGAGAAACACTACTATAAGGGCACTTTGAATGGAACAATACATGTGGTTGCTGGTGGCGGCGGTGCAAGCCTTTCACCATTTACCACTCTCCAAACCCAGTGGAGTTTCTTTAGAGACTATGACTACGGGTTCATAAAACTTACAGCATTTGACCATTCCAACCTGTTGTTTGAGTACAAGAAGAGCAGGGATGGAGAGGTTTACGATTCTTTCAGAATATCACGGGATTACAGGGACATCTTGGCCTGCACCGTCGATAGTTGCCCTAGCATGACCCTGGCATCTTGAATGACGATGATTCTTGTACTGCCTTCCCATCTATTATCATGTTTTGCCAATTGCCACACTCAAATTGTGAATAAATAATCTCTTCTCAACTTCATTACCTGAATGCTAGACAGGCTGCATGTTTATAAGAAAGCAAAGATGCTAGACATGCATCTTGAACGTGGACTGTTGCGTGACAGTCCATGATACTTATTTTTATGAAGTGTAAATTGTTTCGTGAATTTGTTTGAGTTGCTGTAAAAGTTGAAGTCACTCACCTAAACATCCCTATTATTTCTTGGGATAAATGCTAAATTGGTTCATTAGTTTGGGGCTTTGACAAATAGATCATTGAGGTTAAAAAATTGATTAAACACTTCTTGGGGTTAAAAAAAAAAACCCCAAAATTAATACTGTTAGAAAAGTTGACATAATTCATTGATGTGCTACATTATTATCAATCATATTGTAATGGATTTAACTTCAATACCGGATGTATTAGGATCCTTTCCATTTCAAAATCTCTCATTTTCTTCATTTAGTGTATTTTAAAGTGTAGTATTGTCCAAGAGTTTTAATAAAGATAGTGCATTAAATAGATTACCTTTCAAAATGTATTAAATTAAGGAAATAGAGGGATTTTGAAATGGAGGGCTGCAAAAGGAGGGTTTTGCAGCACCCATTAGGAGAATGACACTTCACATAAAGGGCAAAAATTGCACAAAACAAAACTAGTGGGTGTTGTAGCTGATTTTATTTCAGGACATAAGCAAGAGACGCCAAAAAACCAAAAATAGGACATCAACGAAGAAGGAAGAAACCAGCGGCTGGGCTGGTTTGCAGACCCATGGCCGGCCTGGATCTGGTTGACCACCGAGACCCACCACTGGGTCTCGCCAACCATGAGTCTGCTGCGTTTGCACATTGGGTCTTGCTCCGGTGGGTTTATTTTTTGGTTTTTTATGATGGATTTGCTCCGGTTTGGGTTGGTTTTTTTCTTTGTTTTTCACATGGCTCCGATTTTAGGATGATAAAGTTCCAAAAGGGTTAATCTTCCCCTCTAGCTTTTAAATTTGAGTAAAAAAAGTTTTGAAGCATTAAAATCAATTTTTGAGGCATTATAATTGATTTTTAAGGTTGGGTTTGCGTTTTTCGGTGTTTCCGGTTGGGTTTGGCCAAAAATGAAGAAAGTCACCGTCATCGGTGAGTTCGCTGGTGGGTCACGCGTCGCCAATGATTTCGTCGCTGGAAGAGGTGGGTGGTTTGGTTCTTTGTTTAGGTTTATCTGGTGTTTTAAGTTTATTTGTCAAAATAAACTTGGTGATGGATCACTATGTGGTTGGATGCTACAAAAGGTCCCTTTTGTAGATGGACCACAAGGTATGAGCTCTCTATTGTAATGCATCACTGCAATAAAATAAATAAATAAATAAACCACATGTATATATCTTTCCACATGTATATATCTTTTCTTTTTTTTTGGGGGGGGTGTCAAATTGGGGCGGCCAAACCACCTTAGTCCATGAGGGTGATTCAACTACCCCTCTAAGTTTATTCATATGTAAGTTCAAATTATCGTCAAATGAAAAAAAAATGATAAAAAAAAGAGGTGATCGAGAAACCACTTTGGTCGGCTTGGGAGTTGCCAAACCCACACCATGGCCAACCACCTCTTTCTTTTTCTTTTTCTTCATTTTTTTTAATTTATTTTTTATTTTAAATTTTTTTTATTGTAAATGATATATGTTATAATATAATTGGTATTGATGTGACATATTATTGCTTACTCAAAGGAATGATTTATCACTTTTTAAACTCCCCATAATCTATTGGCCAAAACCCTAAATCACACAAATCAATTTAGCATTTTCCCCTTATTCTTTTTTCTTGGGGAATTAGAAATTGGCACCTCCATTTTGAGAAAGGAAAAAAGCTCTCATTTTCTTGGTAAAAATATTTTAGAACTTTTTTTTTTTTTTAACATGTCATAGAAAAGATTCAAAGTAGTAATCTCTAATTTATGAAACGTAGTAGACAATGAATTGAGTAATCTAGAAATAGAACCTCATTCTTCAGTCCAGACATTAGCAGATAACAGACCAACGTGCGCTATTCCTCACATATGTCGCGCCAAACAAAAACTTTTCAAGCTCGCACTTTCTCTTCCTTTTATTTGGTCAGACGATTTGCGTTGTACCCTTTTTCTTCGAATCTCTCAATCTTCTTCAACTACACCTCCAAAACCGATTTTCATTCTTTTCTCTGATTTCATTTTCTTTGCAGCCAAACAATCAAATATGTCTCTGCGTCTTCAAAAAACGAACTTGAGGATGTGATTTTTATATGTCGGAAGAAGACAAAACAATGGATTCGTGGGTAGGCAAAATACTGGCACAAATTCTTTTCTGAGAAGGAACAAGAAGCTCCCGAGGATTCAATTCACGGGCAATCCGAAAATTTTCCTTTAGATTCAGAAGATGTTGCAAATGCAGCCGGAGAGGGCGGTGCTTGTGGTTTTCAAGAGAAAAGGGATGGCTATTCTGATTGGTCTGGGCCGTCTGGTGTTTCTTTTGGTAGAGGTGGTAGAAGCAGGCATCTGTCTCTTCGTGGGTGTTCTGTAAAGCCAGTTTGTTGTTTAGAAAATTGTACACTGTATAGGGAGCGCGCTGGAATGGAAGAGTATTATGTGTACAATTCAGTTCAGTCACAGATTACATTGGGGTTGAGGCCGTTGCTGGTGACGGATGGGAGCTTGATAATCACAAGTGCTTGCTATAGTTTCAATGATAACGCGCAAATAGAGAGTGAATCAAAGCAAAACATCAAAAAGGCGCGGTCTAGAACAAGGGCAGTACCATCGGGTGGTGGTGGAGCATTCCATTCACAAGGTTGAGATCTCTTCTCTGGTTTTGATGCTTAACTTGCTTTTAACATTTCTTTTTGTGTTAATGTCTCTTTTTTTAAGAGTCTTTGTGATGAAAGGAGTTCATATGTCATGTTTTGAATGTCTTTGGGCAGGACAAAATGTGATAAGAACTTGTTCTAAGTGGATAGAAAAGATTAAATTCAATCATTTAATCAAATACTTTAGGAGCTGAATGACGAAGAAAATGTTCGAACTCACAACCTGTGTTGTGCAGTTAACAATAAATTGACAACTAATTTTCCCACAGCCCTTTGTGCAAAAGACAAGTTTGGAATGAAAATACATGAGAACACACACCAGTGCAGTAAATAGTATTTTACCAAAGATATAGCTCGGTATGTTCCCAGGTAAGATTCGAGAAGTCACACCGGTCTAACTTAAAACCCAATATTTCCTAGACAGAACATACACGTGTACTTTTAGTACTATAAACATGCACAAATATACACAAGATCACAAGACAAAAAATTGATACGTGGTTCAACCAACACTGCCTACATCCACAGAGCACACTAGATATATTCACTATATCACAAGAATGAACAAAATCTCACACTGTGTATCTCTCTCACTCTCAGAAAAATTACACTCTTAGTATTTTTGCTCACTCTTAGAAAAATATTTTTCAATACTACAATTGTATTTTTTGTGCTCTCTTCTTTGAAAAACTTGAAAGAACTCTCTTTCTCTCTCAAACCTTTCTTCTCTTGCTCTCAAGCTGTGGTGTGTTTAAGCAAATGAAAGGCACAGCTATTTATAGCTATTTATAGCCATATGAGGACCAACCCACATTAAATGTGCCATCCTCCTCCTACCCCCATTAAATGGGCTTGCTCCATTTTTCTCCTTCTGAGTTTAATGCACCGATTGTGGGCTATCAAAATGGCCCACAATATTGGACAAAACAAGCTTCCTTTATCAAGTCTTCTAGAAGGATGATGACTAAAAGAGAGAGAGAAACAACCAAGGCTCCTTTCGGAGCTCTTCTTGGTACCAGCACCATGCATGCATCAATTTTTTCTCCACCAAGCTTCTCTTTCACATGAGCTTACTTCCTTCATCTAGAAGCCCACAACTTTTGACTTGTGAAATATCAAAGGCATTCACAACAACATGTAATCTGATACCATGTTAAATTATCGCTATTCTAAAAACTTAAAGCTAATAAAAAAGAATAAATTTATTAATTTAATCAATGTTTTAACAAGAATTGAGCTGGGCAGACTTGAAATGTATGAACGTAGCAGCTTTTACTTTTGAGTCTTTGCAATTAGGAAGTTAATAAGGTAATCAACTTGTTGGATAGGTAGGACTCGTGCAGTAGTGAAAACCTTGAGCTCTCTTGTACTAAATCAATTATGTGTAGACAATTAGTACACTACTTCAAGATATTAGATTTTTGCCATGAAAAATGGAACAATCTTGATCAAATCATTATAATGGGCATCAATAAGACCATGGGCAATTTGGTGGACATGGAAGGCTCACACAGAAATTTAAACGGGGAGGGAAACTGTTATTGAAGATCTACTACTTTTTGCAAGAGGCAATTTGTACTTTCATCTAATATCTTGATGCCAAAATTTTTGCCTTGATACATGATTATCTCTTCCGTTTCTTTTTGTGCTTATGATGTATACCATCTTCAGGTTCACCCAATGGAATGCTGCTTCTCTTTCTTGGATTCACGTTTGGGATAATATTTACATCAGTTGCTAATAAAAGGGAAGTGGACAATTTAAATGACCTATTGAATCAGACTACGAATTTGGTTCAAGATTTACATGAGGAGCTTGATATGAAAGATTTGTATATTGTTAAGGAGGTAGGTAATGAGGAGGAGACAGATCATCACAAGGCAGAAGATTCCGAGGCAATATGTAAAATTGAGGCAGAGCTTGAAGCTGAACTAGAGAGGTTGGAGTTGAACATGAAGACATCTAGCCTGGAGAGAATATCAGACTATGTTGAGGTAATTATGGCCATGAATATTATCAAATTTGGCTGCATACAGTTTGCTTTAACTTGGACTGTCTATGATCATCTCATAGTTATGTGGTTCTGTTATATGTATTGGAATGCTTCCTGGGCAAATATATTTTTAAATTTACCTTTCTTTATGAATATAAATGTGTGTTTCTCTCCAGCACATGGTATATTAAAATGAAAGTTGTGAATCATCATTAATTTTGAAGTGATTACATTACTAGCCTGTAATGTGATAAAATCATGGTAGGGTCCAGCATTGATCTTAAGATAATTCATGTATTTAGCTGATAGTGCTTCTCTCAGCACCTTAATCAGTGCCATCACCATAATATGGATTGGTTCTCATCTGTCTAGCCTGAATGCAAGAACTCTGTTCTTAACATTGGTGTTGATGACCTCTTAGACAATCACAAAATTATCTTTCTATGGAATTTGTTAACTTTTCTGCTTGTGATGGAAAATGCGTGCGCATGTAGTTTTTCCAATAAAACTCAACATAGCCATATCATGACCATATAGCTTGGCTAGATAAAACTTGTTTTTGTATTAGCCATTCCAGATTACTGTGGCAGTATGGTCACGTCTTTTGCTAATCATTGGCCATTATGCTATTTCCAACTACCTCAATCCATTATTGATGCATTTTTTGGGTTTCACCTTCACCAATAATTGAAGGTTCAATTGGGTTTGTGATTTCAGAACATGTAATTTTTAAAAATACATTAAGTGTTTGAAAAAATTACAGTTTGACTTCTAAAATTTAGTTTAATATTCAAAATCATGTTAAATGCATATTTTTCTATGTTTTTAAATTTCAATTTTTAAAAAACTCTCCCAAAATGATTGAGCAATCTCTCATTCCAAACTTAAAATTGTAAAAAGAGCCTCACTTGTGGTACATGTATTCCATATACTAGGGCTTCTTCAGTTATTACTGAATACCTGTCCAGTTGAGATTATTAAATTTATGTTTTCTATGTAGATCTTCTACAGTATAATAGTTCTACATATTTGTTTGCAGCTGGATCCCGACTATGTAGTGGATGTTGTTCAGGGAGATCTGAGGCCCGTCAAGGTCCAAAAGCCACCTGGTGGTTTATCTGACTCTGACTGTGATGTAACTGGGACCTCCACCAATCACATTCGTACAGCAGACTACTCAGTGTCACCTAGGGAGTTGAGCATTCGTCTTCATGAGGTAATTCACTTGCAGGTTGAGGCACGCATCATGGAGCTCGAGAATGCACTTGAAAACACCCAGAAGAGGTTGCATTCCATGGAATCAGGAAATATAATTCCCCAGAATAATTTGTATATGGATGATGAAGGCAATAATGACACGGATAGACCCTTAATAAATTTGTCTGGGGAAGCTCTAAATGCATTTAACGAGTCTTATAAAAGCATTACCAGTGACTGCACTGAGAAAGAATTGATTTCTTTTGGCAAAAAGCTGTTTGGTGAGGGTATGGTCAATGGGTCCATTTCACAATTTGATATCATTAGTGAGAGAGGGTCAAGCAATTTAAATGACGATGAGATCAAGACTATGGAAGAGAAGGCATCAAGGAGCTGTGAATCAAATGAGACAGGCGAGAGTGAACATGATGATGATGAGATGGGGAAGGCTTTGATCAAGCGAATTGTGGACAAGAACAGGCAAGGTTCTTCTGTGAATTTAAAGGCTCAAAGAATGAAGTATTCAATGGATGGATGACCAATAAATATCATGACAAAAATATATATATCTACAGTTAACTCATGGATTTAGTGGGTTTTCTTTCTTTTTTTTTTTCATTTTTTTCACTCAGTACATAATAAGAAATGATCTGACAGATTTAATATTGCAACTTTCAGAATTTACAGTGGAAAGATTTTCCTCTGCCTTAAAAAATATAGGAAAGAGAAGTACAAAAATCCACAGGCACCACCAGTAATAACCAGAACCCAATTGAACATAGATGGATAGTCAAAAATTGAGTCAGCAAAGTTCATTCCAAATACTGCTGTGACAGAAGCGAATATTGCAGCTGCAAAGGTCGCAGCCGTGAGAAGCAATTGAAATTGTATGAGATGGTTCTGAACATTGCCCTATTAATGTAAACAGCGGAAAACTACAACTTTAGTGTCTATATATGTTTAGCACTTCCAACAAATACGTGAAAAGGCTATATTGAAACTGAAAGTTGTATACCACGCCTTACCAGTTTAATATTGATAAAATCTTCAGTATCATCAATGTATTCTTTGAGCTGCATCACCAATAAAATAAAAATTCCATGTATCATCAATGTATTTTTTTAAAACATAATATAAAAGGTCTAATAGATATGCTGCAGAGGAAGCCAAACATCTCATACCGATAACAACTTGCTATGAGTATTGTCGATGACAACAAAGTATGCCTCGAGCAACATTTCCAGCTGTTCGATGTTTTCCCCTCTATCAGATGAACCCGCTATGCTTCCATATTTGTTGAAACTGACGATACTGTTAAAAGCCCTTTGAGAATTCTGAGCTCCACTGATGGACTCCACAGGTGAAACAGGAGCAGATTTCGAAATCATTGTGGCATCACCTGAAGTATCAGTTCGTAGACAAAGATCACTCAAGGCATAAGCCTCTGACTTTTCTTTCTTTTCAGTCAGATACATCTCAGCCATGTCACCATCATCATCCATGAGATGTTCTATTTCATCACGGACCTGGAAATTAAATTTAATATAGGACATGAGACGCATTGAGATATCCAAGATGATATATTTTAGATATTTACCTTCTGAACTCGCCGAGTCAAGGCAAGGAGGTGGCCTTTGAGTCTACGCACACGTTCTAGATTAAGAGTGCTAATAGATGTTGTTAACTCATCTAGCACAGGATATATCTCCATTTCCAGCTGTTTTACCTATCAAATCCAGAAACTCCTTAGTGCAAGGGGATGAACTGACATGAACATTTCAAGCTTCGATTTATTCAGTAATCCTTCAAATGTGTACGGCATATTATACAACACATTCAAATTTAGATTACATGAACATCTCTTTATATAACTATCCATTCTTATATAACAAGCCCAACCAATGATTGGCAAGGATTTAATGGAGGGCAAGGATCAAGTAGAAGTGAATGGTGGACAGACTCATGTGAGCTCTAAGTAATTGAGATTGAGGCTCTGTTGCCTATCTAAAGGAATGTGGATAAATGAAACAGATAGTATACGAATCATACAATACAGTGCATTCTTTCCCACATGCATGAAATATGTAGTTGGAGAAACCACAAGATTGGCAAAACATAAGTTCAACATAAACTTATTGAGTATGAAAAGAATAACAAATGCTGCTCTGGGTTCAATCTGATTGAAAAATGCAAACCAAGCGTCCACCTAATCAGGAGAAAGCAAGATTATTGCATGTACAAAGCCTCAACACTAGTTTGTTCAGTTTCAAAAGCCTATGCTAAGCAAGGATGCATCAGGCTAGATTGCATGCCACAACATATTACATTTCATAAGAGGGGCTTGCATATTCTAACCTTTGGGGGGATAAAAGCTCTTGTATTCAGGGTTCAAGTCAGTGTGGCAAACCAACCACATCAATTTAAAGGAACCAAGATCAATCACAGCCCAAGCCCATTCCGGACCAAGGAGTGTGAAACAAGCTGGAAAATATTGGTTAAACTCTCTTCAGGTAGTATAGAGGACTACCAGATGAAATGGGAAAGAGCTATAGAAGCCAGCCCAACTTCAGGGCCCATTAGCATTCCAAAAGGGCCACAATGTGGCATTCATTATGTGTGCCACTAGCACACTAATCAGATTTGAAAAAAACAAACAAACAAACAAACAAAAACAAAAAACAGAAACGAAAACAAAAATTCAAATGGGATACCCTTCTGAAGATTACAGTTTTAGAACAAATCTGGAATCTTTCCCTATCAAGGATGTCCAAAATTGTTTAGAAAGAGGCATGAGAGCATTACTAACTTCGAGAAGAATTGTACGTTTATATTTTTTAGACCAAAAGATATATTTAACTAGATCTATCTTCAATAAAGATGAAGCAATTCTAGGTGGTGTTGCAGATTATTGCATACCTGAGAATCTAGGGACATGCATATTAGTTCCAAAGCCAGCTCCAGTGCCCTAAATTCGAAAGGTAGATCCTCTGAATCAAATTGGTAGACATTGTAAGCAATCCATGCAGCATTTAACTTTGAAAACTGAAGAGTTCAAAAACCACCTTTGCATGATATCAGCACCCTTTTTCAGTAAGAACTTATGATGGGTTACTGAAGGTTGAAGCAAGTATTCAATTCAGTTTAGTAAACAATTTAGCTTGGTGTGGTTTTCTTACCAGCTTGATCTCTGTTTGTCTGGAGGCGTTTGCACAATTCTGATTGGTACTGAACAACACATCCATCCAAAGAATTCATCAGGATAACCTCATCAGCTGTGATTATACACCTGATCTGTTCAAGACTTACCACGATAGCCTTCTCCCTTCCTAATATTGTAGAAGGATATATGAATAAAGGATCTAAAAGTCGGAGATCCCTTGCAGGCAAAGAACAATGTCTCATTATGGTAGCCTTGTCGAGCTTCAAAATCTTTGAGTTGCCATTTTTATCAACTTTTGTCCAAGACCGACTTCCATGACTTCTTTTCTTCAGGCCAGCAGTAAGTGAAGAGCCACGACTCCCATACCCATCCACATTAAATCTCTTAGTGTTCTGTATAGATGCAGATTCAGGAAGACTGGAAAGACGAAAAGGATTGCGTGATTCTTCCATTAGAATTTACTTTCCCTTGCTTTGCTTCCTGGTTGAGAATTTTTCTTGAGAGATGTCAGCATCAGTATACGTTAGACAGTATCCAAATGCTTCTTCAAGCTGGTTACGGAGCATATTTGAAACCAGAGCCATTGAAATTGACATTATCTATGCTCTTTCTCATTTCTGAATTAAAACCAGATAATTAGAAATGTTGTTTAAGAAACTCAAATCAATTGATAAATTTTTATATCATCTTTCCATACATCATCAGACTGAAGCTAAGTACAAATGAAGGGTTTAAATGTGAACCAAATCCCCTAAAATCATCACTACAGTAGAAAAGTAAACAACTCCGACTGGCCAATTGAACTAACAAAACCTGTACTCCTTTTAGTTCAAAAGGTAAAACAATAAAAAGAAGAAAATTCCCTATTAAATTATTTTATTTTATTTTTATTTCAAGACGCAACAAAAATAAGCCACAACAATTAAGTTATTAAGTGTGTTGAAACTATCTAATCTGATCGGCATAGACTTAAAAAATAAAAAAAATTGAACACCAAGGGGAGCTCAACGAGACCAAAACCCAGATTAACATTAAACATTTAGCTTCAATGATCAAATTTTGTACAAATGACTGTAACTTATGTAGCTTACCAAAAAAAAAAAAAAAGTGCTTACTTTAATACGTTTTGATTAAGAAAGCTACCAAAATTACCAACACCACAGATGAAATATAGTAGCTTTGTCTCAAAAATCCCAACCCAGATGAAAGCTAACACGAGCAAGCTTAATATTTCAATCCTAAACTAAAAATTTAACACCCAGGACCCCAAATTTTTCATTCTCTATGATCCATCACAGCACTAGCACACAGATGAAAACCCATCAGTGAATTTTTCGACGGCTATTCAGTAATCACAGAACCCCTACCAAATGAAAGTCAGAAACTACCAAAGAAACTCAGATGGAGAAACGGAATATATAATACCTTTTCGAGATCCGCTTCAGAGTTTGCCAGAGCTGTACGGCATGATAGGTCTGGGACCTCTACGGGGTACCTGAAAGAAACCCAAATGAACACGCCGGTGTAATTCCTGTCGGTGCAATGGCTTCAGTTAGGTGATTCATCTAAAATGAAAAGGTCAACAGTGTTAAATCATCTATTCAAGTTAGGTTCAAATTTCACTTCTATTAAATTAGGCTTAACATGTTAAAATATTTTATTTAAAACAAGATTCATAATTAATATATTTATATTGATATCATGTTAGTGTATTTTTTTAGAGGTAAAATTGTCCAAAAAAAAAACTAAATGACAACTTTATCCCTTAAAAAATACTAACTTGATACTATCAAGTATTAATTTTGTTTGAAATAGAGATGATTGTATTCCGTTAAAATTACTATTTATTTAAAAATTAATCATTTTAATTAACACTTTAACTAGGTGTATAAAAACAAATCAAGTACCAATCAAGAAATCAAGTACCAACTAGTAATTGGAAACCGGTTGAAAAAAATGAGTAACCAGGTACTCGGTTTTGGCTTCGATTATAGTGATAACTTGGTATATATATATATATATATATATATATATATATTTAAGGGCATTTTTAAACATTAATTTTTCGTGGCATTTGTAAACATTGGATTTTAAGGGCATTTTTAAACAATGAAGTTTTAGGACATTTTTAAACATTAGATTTTTATTCTTTTTTAGGCCCAACAAGCCAAAAGCAATGATTTTTAAGGATTTTTTTTTTTAGAAAAAAAAAATTAACAATCACAACAAAGCCAACTTATTGGAACAAAAATGCTAATTGTGTTTTTTTAAAATGGCAAAAAAATTATTAAATTAAGCACAAAATTTAAACTCAATACTTCAAATAAGTCCAAAAACTATGCTCAATACAAAAAATAAGCTCAAAATATATATATTTTAATTTTTAAAAAAAGGTTACCCAATCCAAATAATCGGATATTGACCAGAACCAGCCAGTTCTTGTATAATCGGATACCCAATTTTGGCTCTTAGTTTTGACCTATAACTAAGAATCGGGATTGGGTTGACACGCCTAACTTAAACAAATTACATAACTATATATAGGAAAGAAGAAAAAAGAAAAAAGAAAAAAAGGCACTTGCAAGCGACAAAAACATTCATCAAGATAACTTGGATTGTTTGGGAAGACAATTATTCCCATTTCTTCTCAAATTCCTTCTTTTGTTTTTAGTTGATTTGACACTATAAACACTCAATTCAACTCAAAATTTGTCAACTTTATTCAAAATTTTATATTTTGTAAACAACCCAAACATAATAATCTCAATCTTTTTTTTTTCTTTTCATTATTGATATTCGCAATTTTAAATTCAATTCAATAGAATAGAAAAAATATATTAAACCCGTAAAACCATTTTTGGTAGAGGTGATGGTTCCACCACCCTAATGACATTTGGGTGGTGAACCAGATAATGGATTCGGTCATTTTAAAACTGATCAAAGAGTAATTCGGCTACTCCCAAACTGATCAATAAGGTGATTGAACCATTTCCTTTGATTTGACCACTCTCACTTATGGACAAAATAAAGAAAAAATGTATAAGAGAAGAGAAAAGGAAAGAGAGTAAAAAAGACGACAAGGAAAAAAAATAAAAGTAAAAAAAAATACAAAGGACATTGGGAAATATGGCATTATGATTCATTACAATTTGTCTTAACAAAAATACTGGTTTACTTGATTTACAATTTATGCAAAAAAATAATTAGTTAAATTTCAAATTAAATTATGAAATGTCATGTTTTATTTATGACTTTCAAAAATCATGCTTGATTTTCCACATTATTATTATTAAATAATATTCTCACCTCGGCCTTTTTTTTTTTTCACGTTAAACACATTAGGTAAAATGTTTTAAAAACCCTAATTCTACCAAATTATTGATCTGAAAACCTAATTCAAAAGAAAACAAATTATTCTTCTTCTTTCCACCTCTTCATCTTTGTTTCTTTTTCTCTTCTTCTTCTTCTCGTTTTTTTTTTTCTTCTTCTTTCTTTCTTCTTCTTCTTCTTTTCTTCTTTTTCTTTTTCTTCCTTCTTCTTCTTCTTCTTCTTCTTCTTCTTCTATAACACAAAAGTATATACAGTTGACATAAAAACCAACAAAACTTCAATTTTCTGTTTTGATTGAAAAGATTTTTTTCTTTTCCATATCTCAGACCGTCTTGAACGCTTGCAAGAAAAAAGAGGAATTTCAACATAGGAGAAGAGCGTAAGAGAAGAAATAGAAGATAGGAAGAGAAAAAGAAAAAAAAAACCATGACAAGAAAAAAAACGAGAAGAAGAGATGGAGAAAAACCATGACAAGAAAAAAATGGAGAAAAAGAGAGAGAAGGAGAAGAAAAAAAAAGGAGAGAAGAAGAAGACAGAGAAAAAGAGACGAAGAAGAGGAGGAAGAAGAATAATAATTTGTTTTTTTGAATTAGGTTTTTAGATTAACAATTTGGTAGAATTAGGGTTTTTAAAAATATTTTACCTAATGTGTTTAATGTATAAAAAAAAAAAAAAAAAAACTGAGGTTGGAATATTAGTTGGCATAATAATATGACATGGAAAATCCAAGTGTAATTTTTAAAAGTCATAAATAAAACATGACACATGTCATAATTTAATTGGATGTGACATGACACGCTAACAGAATCCGTTAAGTCAATGGATGAAATTTAACTGTAGGGACTAAATTGTTTTTTTTACATACCACATGGACTTTTGAGTTCGTTTTGATACCACAGGAAGTAAATTGTAAATCAAGTAAACCACAAGGACTAATTTTGTATTTTTCCCCTAAAATTATGCTATTCTTTGTGTTAAACCACCATAATTTTTTAGGTTGAGGAGGTTAAATGTGGCTATCATATATAGTATGACTATAGTAACATTTACTCGCTGAGAGTTGCATAGAAGGGGCCGATGAGAACCACTGGCACTTCTTTAAGTTCGACTGAGCCCTAACCTAACCTGACCCAATCTCACCGAACATCATTGAGAGCTAATATGACATACTAATCAGGCATTTATTGGGATTCTCCAATACAGAGATTCAATTTATATCTTAGTATATGCCTAACCACTTTGAAAATTTTCTTAGACTATTGAGCCACCATGATGACTTGAAAAATGTTAATATTAAAAATGGTGGCTTTTTACTTATGAAATTCAAAAAATCTTTGTGTTCAGCTAGTCTGTTGGTTAACGTTCAGTTTGCTATTTAGAGTAAAGTTGATGTCTTTTAAATGATGTGGCAATTTTTAGGCCGTGGCTTCTCGGCCTTCTCTCTTTCACGTATCCGTCCTAGGGTGCCACTAGCTCCTTCCAAACTCGTATATGTATATGTATATGTATAAGTATATGTGTGTCTGAGACTGATGACAGACGAACACAGAAATCCCAACAAGACATTGCGACAGAAAATCTTGAGAGGAGAACATAAAATCTGAAAGATGGCAGAAGCCAACGAAGTCCAAATTCCAAGCGTGAAACTGGGCAATCAAGGCCTTGAGGTAAATATATACCATTCTCATTTCTTGAGTACCCATTTCAATTTTTTCAGGAAACTTCCACATGTATCTGTTAGCTTTCTTCGAAAACCCATCTACATAATTTGATATATTTTTGAGTTTTTAAGGTATCAAGAAGCTAGTCACACTCTGATAACCGAATTTTATTTCTTTCTTGTCTCGGAATCAGCATAATTTTTTTCCATGAGGTCTATGGAAATTTATGTGCCATCACACTAAAGTTTCATTTACCCAAGAACAAAGTTCTAGAATTTTAACTGTGAAGGTGGCAGTGGTAGAGACAAGGAAATGATTAATTCTCACAATGGGTACACTTCTCCCCTGTTCTCAAGATCAAGTGGATCCGAGATCAATCTATCCTGTGTTGATATCAAAAAGGCCAAAATGATGCCATTTACTGATATCTGGAAGCTGATCCTGTACCATCAACGATAATTTTCATTTCTTTTATAGTATTACTATGGATGATGAAGCTAATATGCTGAGTAAAAATACAAGATAGCCCATTCATTTTCCATGGGTTGTACAAATGTGCATGGCTATTGAGTGGCTATGAATCCTGATGATAGTTTTGAATCCCAATCCTTCATCTTTTGAGAATACACGAGTCTACTCATAAAGGATAACTTTGAATTTGAAATCGTGGACATTTGAATGAAGGAAAGGTTAAAAGAAAATTAAACTGCAGGCTGCAGCAGGAGTTGCGTCATTCCTAAGAAAGAAAATTATCTTCTCAAAGCATGAGCATGTAATGGCCAGGCTTCTGCAGGTTCTTTCATTGGACCAACCTCAAAGAAGAGGAATTATTTTGTGGGAGGTGACCTATAAGCTTTGATATCGTGAGAAATCACTCGTGGCGGCAAGTTTTAGTGGGAATGAAAAAAAAAAAATTAAAAAAAAAATAATGTTTGAGCATTTTGGTTGTAGTATATATTCAATTGTGTATTGAGCTTATGATGCCCGCAAAACTCTGCTATGACAGCAAAGCAGCCATTGAATTGGGGTGACTGTCAAACTCTTAAGGTAAGGTTTTAAATCCAAAGAATTTTGTTATTTTCTTGTGAAGAAAGGAAATCGTGTGGTTGATGCTGATGAAGTTGCATGGGTGTCTGTATGAAGATGAAGTGAGATTTTTTTGGTTGTTGGATGAAAGAGAAGTGCTCTTCCAAAGCTCAAGCTTTTGTTAACTTTGAGTTATGTGGAGCCTGTGGCGGGGAAAGAGATGATAGAAATTTCAAACACCAAGAAATTAATTTGGAGGAGCTCAAGTCCTCTTTTTTTTTTTTTCTCTTTACTTGGACAGTTGCTTGTTTAGCTTCTTTAGTGATTAGTTTTTCTGACTTTCTCATTCTCTTTTCTACTTCTACTTGGCATTCTGTTGTATAATTCTTGTGTACTAGTAAGGCTCTAGCTTGTTAACTTTATCTTGGTTATTTCTCTGTAATTTTTAAATTTTTTTCTTAGGTCTCAAAGTTGGGATTTGGATGCATGGGCCTGTCAGGAAGCTACAATTCTCCTCTCTCTGATGAGGATGGAATCTCGGTAATAAAGTATGCATTCAGTAAGGGAATCACTTTCTTTGATACAGCTGATGCTTATGGACCTCATTCTAATGAAATTCTACTAGGAAAGGTACACATCATCAATTTTTTACTTGTGCTAGCCAAGGAAGTAGGATTTTATATATGTTCTGTTGTTAATGAACTGATTAGTAATTGATGACCACGTTAAAACTTTGTGATATTAACTGAAAGAAATTTATATCTTTTAGGCCTTGAAGCAGTTGCCAAGAGAGAAAATTCAAATAGCCACCAAATTTGGCATCCAAAGAATGCTATCCCCTGATATGATGGTGAAGGGTAGCCCTGACTATGTTCGCTCATGCTGTGAGGATAGCTTGAAGCGTCTTGACGTTGAATACATTGATCTGTATTATCAGCATCGGGTAGACACAAATGTACCTATAGAAGAAACTGTAAGTGATTCTTTTTCTCTTTCAACTAGATGCCTCCAAGGATGGTCTATTTGTAATTTTTAAGTGATCAAATTCTCTGCAAATTCATTATTCCATTGTAGTGATAGTGGGATCTAAATGGAAAAACTAATTAACTACATCTTATTGGTACATAGATAGGGGAACTTAAGAAACTGGTAGAAGAGAAAAAAGTGAAGTATATTGGTCTATCTGAAGCCAGCCCAGATACCATAAGGAGGGCACATGCTGTGCATCCCATCACTGCTTTACAAATGGAGTGGTCTCTCTGGACTCGTGACATCGAGGAAGAGATAATCCCACTTTGCAGGTTGGTTCAATTAACAGCCCAAGTTTTTATGAAAATTGCTTAGTCTCATGAATGCTTCAACTTTGAGAAACCTTTGAAGAATACCATATCAAAATGTTTATCCATTCTTGATCTGAAATTTACTTTTTTTCTTTCTTAGGTTTCCAATAGTATTATCTTTTTTCAAAGAATTGCAACAACAGGAAATATTTTAATCATCTTATCCAGAAGCATGAGATTATATCTTGATGCTTTTGTGCATGCAGGGAACTTGGCATTGGAATAGTTCCATACAGTCCTCTTGGTCGTGGTTTTTTTGGTGGCAAAGGAATTGTGGAAAAAGTGGCTGCAAACAGTTCCTTGGTATATATTTCACCAACATTTGTTCCTATCCATTTTTTGACTTTCAATGCATAATAATTGTCTGCGAAATTCTTCAGGCAACTGTGATATTTTTCTTTCAGCAGTGCATTTCTCTTCGGTGTTAATTTGAACAGAAAACTTTTACAATTAAATATGTCTCTTCAGCTGCGTTCAAAAGAAAAATGTGGCATCACATCTGGTATTTAGTATTTCTCTTACAAGAATCCCTAAACAAATTTTCACATAAATGCAGCAACTTTCTTTTTTTTTTTTTTTTTTTTTTTTTGAGTTATTATGATGTCTCCTTGTTTTTGTTCTTAATTTTAAGAACCATCATCCTATAGAGAACTTGAGGATTAACTAGCAGCTTAACTAACAGCCAGTTCTTTTTTCTGTAAGGTCATGCATCCTCGGTTCCAGGGAGACAGTTTGGACAAGAACAAGACCATTTATACTCGAATAGAAAGCCTTGCTAGAAAGCACCAATGCACTCCTGCTCAGCTAGCACTAGCATGGGTACTCAAACAAGGGGATGATGTTGTACCTATACCTGGTAAGCAGCTTTCACTTTGTAGTCCTGATTCATTTAAATTAGTCTGAAATCTCCTACATATATAAGTTTTCCTCACAAATGTGGTTGAGAAGAAAAAGACAAAAAATGTCATAATTATTCCAGTGATGTGCCTTAAGAATTTCTCAAAGTTCAGGATATAATTATGGACAAGAATCCATTGCTTGGCTGGACAATTCTACGACTACAATGTCAGAAAAGGCCTCAGAAGAACTTGAGAGATTTTAGTTTTCCCTTAACGTATTCATTAACTTCTTGTTAGGTTGCGCCATAACTAAGATTTAATTGTGGGTTGGGCATGTTGTCTTAAAAGCATCATTTAGCAGATTGCTAGATTGTGGATGTATTTGTAAATAAGAAGTAGGTTGGTTTTTGAGTAGTGGTAAATAACGAGTTAACTGCATGCATCTTATTTTGAGAGAGACAATAACACTTGTTCTCTAGTGTAAAGAGATCACAGTAGCAAATCTGCTGAAGTACATAAGCATGTATGATAAATATATGGGGAGTTGTTTTCAGGAAAAACTAATGGCATTGACCAAGGCTTACATGAATTGAATTGTGCTGAGTTGAGTTGTTCAAGAAAACCTAATTGAACTTGATTCCTTAACATTGGGAAGTTTAAAAGATGTTATGATGACGACAATGATGCTAATTCTCTTGATGATACCAAGAGAATTATGTGATGCAATTTTCCCAGCAATTCTGATGCTAATGCTTGCTAACTTATACCACCTTCCTTTCCAAAAATCAAAGCAAGTTGAGAATTTGACCTGCGATTTCTTACTGTTCATTTGCCTTGAATTTTTAAGGACAACCAAGATCAAGAACCTGGATGACAATGTTGGTTCTTTGAAGGTGAAATTTACAGAAGCAGACCTGAAAGAGATATCTGATGCTGTACCCATCGAGGAGGTAGCTGGTAGTAGAAGCTATCAAAACAAGGATCATTTTCTATGGAAGTTTGCTAACACTCCTCCCAAGAATTGATTCTCTCTACTTATACTTTCATTTGGATAATGAGATGCTTTTGTGAATGTATGGCCAGATTAATGTTAATAGCCATCTGTTGTAATATATGTGTTACAAACAATTGTTTTATCATTTCTTTCTTTTTAAGCTCTTATTCTTTGCTTAATGTCCAACTAGTGTTTTTCTAAAAATTAATTTTGTGACCGTTGGTCATTAAAGCTATTATGTTTTTTGACCATGAGTTGTTAAACCCATTGATTTTTCTTTTTCTAGAAATTAATTTTGTGAACGTTGGTCATTAAAGGCTATTATGTTTCCCATACGTTTTTT
Source organism: Carpinus viminea (assembly GCA_013348765.1). NCBI lineage: Eukaryota > Viridiplantae > Streptophyta > Magnoliopsida > Fagales > Betulaceae > Carpinus > Carpinus viminea. The sequence continues at coordinate 6,471,877 of CP054671.1, forward strand.
ACCATGAGTCATTAAACCTTTCTTATACTGTTTATGACCATCGGTTGATTTCACGTTATGACCGTTTGTCATTAGATTGTTTTATGACTTTTCAGAAAACCACCATGACTCATGTTTATATATATTGAGTTCACTAAAGGGTTTGAACACACACCTTTGGCCTATGATTAAAGCTCTATTCTTTAAACTCACTCTTCTGCATGTGGCATTGTTTATCTTTGGAGACTCCCACTTTGATGCTGGAAATAATGCCTTCATCAATGGCCCCACGGCAGATTTCTGGCCTTATGAGTAGAACTAATTCAAACACCCCACTTGTCATATTTTTAATGGTCATCTTGTTTCTGAATTTATTGGGTTGTTCTATTACTCTTTGTTATTGGAAGTGCGTTTTAACGAAGGTAGACACTATAGTCTAATCTTGGGAAGTTGCGTGTCAAAGGATCCAATCGCATCGAGTTATACACTCCAAGAGGCACGAATCAACTTTAAGGACAACACTTTTACGTGATTCTATAACATATTGTAAGATATTTCTATATTCTATTTTTTATCTCTTGTATTTTAGTCATTTTATTGTTAATATTCATATTGTAATTATTTTATATCAATAAGAATTTGTGCACCATTCAAATTTATTTCCGACACCATCTACATCATTCACATTGCTACATGAGGGCTAAGTACAGATTAATGTTCTTAAGGTTTTTTCTTTTTTCTTTTGCTTTTCTAATTTTTGGCCAAAGTAGGCAAATGAACATTTAGATGAAAACTAGAAACAAAGGAACTAACTTTTCCCACTTAGTAGCATTGTTGGTTCTAGGCGCATGATAGCTTGGTCCTCCAATAACTCAGCCAATTCCTTGTCAGGCAAAGTCACCATCACCGTTCTTGAAAGCCCTTCTTCACTTGAAGGCATTACCACAATCAACCCGTCTCCCTCCACATTCCCCACGTTATATGACACGTGAACCGGCTTATTGTCCTTGTCGAACATCGACGCATATATCAACGACGACGTAGTGGGGCTCCCGGCCACTTCGACAGGGACAGCCATGTGCTCCAAGCTAATACACGTGAGTTCAGGGCCATACATCCTAAAGGGTTGTGCAAACTTTCCCCCCTCCCCTTTCTGTGATTCAAACCAATCTATAGTTGTCCAAAATTCCTCCTCCTCAATGCCCAACAGGTGGCCGTGCACCGACTTCACCACGTGTCCTAACGTTGCCTGGCCAATCTCTCCTCCCTTCAACGACAGTACTGAAAAATGCAATGCATTGCCGAAATACCCAAATGGCAGTACCGGAGTCTGCAACTGCCTCCTGAAGTCGATACAGATTGAGAGGGAGTGCTCAGGGTCATTTTTAGGGCCCTTCAAACGTTCAACACGTGTCCAAAAGAGTGCGGCTAGCAAATCAAAAGGAGTGGCATTCGGGCAATCTTCATGGACTTCAGTGATGCATTGTTGGATCACTGAGTTGGAAAATTTAAAGGTGGCTGTGGAGGTAGTAACGCTTGCTTTGGGCATGGTTGCATGATATTTTAGTGATTTTGTGTGTATGTTTGGATTTGGTCGGCCACGGAGTGCTTCTGGTGGGTTGAAGAAAGGTGGGTGCTCGATGGGTTTTTTCCGATAATTCTCGGTCCATGATTTGAAGAGTAGGGTTGCAGTGGTTGTGTCTGCATGCATGTGTGAGCAACTTAGTCCAATTGCCACACCACCTCCTTCAAACTCATTTATCTGCAGCCAAAAAAAATATATATATGGGGATAAAATTTATATATAAAAACTTAGAAGTAAAAATCTACCATATAGTAATTTAGTTAAATAATAATTAAAAAAAAATTAGGCCTAAAATTGTAGACTTGGCCACTCATGGATCGGACTTTCTGGCCTTAAGACTCCTTGAAACTTGTAGGCAGTAAATGCAATACAACTCCCTGGAACGGAACCGGATTTTCTTCGGTCAGCTATAATGGAGGATGGAAGAGTATTTTTATTTTTTAAAAATAAATATAAGTAACTAGATATTTTCCGCTATAACGACGGGCACCTTATTTATACACAACAACAATAATAGTCAATAATAATACTAATTTAATATTCAATCTTAATATATTTTTTTTATAATAAAGAAAATATTCCCACGAAAAAATTTGCCCACATCAATTTGTAAACTAAATCAAAGAAATTGAGAGAGAGAGAGAAAAACCTGGATTTGGAAGGGTGACCACATGTTAGGATCGTGGGGCATGTCCTCGAACATCGTCAGATCCCTCTCCTCCGACCCATCAGCAGATCTGAGCCACTCATCAAGGGTGGCCTCCACGCTGGCACGTATGACCCGAACTCCGGCATCATTGCATTTGACTTCCCAATTACCGTTATCCAGTCGGGTCAACCTTCCCGTAACTGGCGGATGCAGAGAAATGACATCGGACAGGGACTCCCTCAACGGGCCCAGCTCAAAGGAGTGAAATAGGTTGTCCCTGTAGTAGAAGATAATGTGGAGAGTGTGGAGCCCCATGGCATGATCCAGTATGGATAACGGATGGGTCGTGCCCGGCCGGATCGGTTTGCTGGATACAACGGTTAGCTTTGAGTGGACCGTCACCCTTCCCTTCTTGCTTGACATTATTGCCAAAAGAAACTCTCTGTGAGAGAGAGAGAGAGAGAGAGAGAGAGATGGCGGAGAAAAAAAGGCAGGACTACTACTGGCCGGGTGGTGGGAATTGTGAATTTATAATGAGGGAAGCTGGTGTTCGTTGAGTTTCATTAATTGCATGGTCGTTGAGTTTCATTCAGTAAAAGACATTTTTGGCCTTTTTCTCCACAATGGTATTGATAATAATTAACCATTTAAAAATAATAATAATAGCTTAACTGACGTCATGCATCCTCTCTTCACCTACTGTCCAGTGGGCGCCATTCCCGACCATCACTTGAAGGGACCAGGATCTCCTCCGATTGGAGATCAACCGGAGAATCTCATGTTCTAGGATCTGGCCATTAATGAAATCTAACAGTGAAAAAAGTGTAAAGAGTGGTTGAAAACAACACATCGAGTAAAAAAAAAATGGTTTAAAATCAAATTTACTGCACCTCTATTAAACAAATCTGCTTACACTTTTTTCATCGTTGGATTTCATAAACGATCAGAATCTCTTAACATGAGATTCTCCAATTGATCTCCAACTGGAGGAGATCCTTATCCCACTTGAAGAGATAGGACTAGCCGATTTAGTACCACAACTACTAGATGAGTGGCTGCAACCATTCCCGATAGCATTGAGAGTTGTCGCCTCACCTGTAGGCATGCACAGCTACCTAGCCTATAGGAAAGGGGACATGTTTTCTGATGGGTAAAGATGGATTCAAACTAATAACTTATGTTTTATGAAATATGACTTATACTTGATTGAGTTTAACAAGTTATTCGATTATGAAGCATCTTGAAAAGGAGAAAAAAAAAATGTAAGAGTATCGAGATGATAGTGATATTCTCCATTCCAGAGAGAGATTATGATGGTGGAGGGTGAAGATGATGGGCAGAAAATTGGATCAGATCTCAAATTCTTTAAAAATTTGAAACCCTCAAATTTTGAATCTTGACAATTCATCTTAATTTTAATGGCAAAAAAAAAAAAATTCAGCTTTTACATTTAAAGTTAAAACATATTCTTGTTTTTTTATTATTAAAAACTTAAAAGTCTTTTATTTTGGACCGTTAAGATCAAGATTGACAATCAAGATTCAAAATTTAAGGACCTCAAATTTTTAAAGAATTTGAGGATCATAATCCCAGAAAATCATCCTCAAGAATAAAAATACCCAGCTTAGTTGAGAACATTAAATAATTTTCAAAATTATTAAATGAGTATATATTTATTTTGTGGTTTGAAAATGTTTTAAATGAAAGGTATTTAAAGTATTGAATGGAAAGAGTATATACTGAACAAAGAGAAAGTTAATTTGACATTTATAAGGCCAATACATCAAACAATTGCTTTAAGGTAATGCTTGAATTGTGTATATACTCTAGTACAATGCGAAGCACAAGACCCTGTGCATGGCAGGGTCTCAGTACAATACTCTAGTACAATACTTGAATTTGTTTACTGTTCAATTATTGTCTTTTTGCGGTAATGTGTGCTGGACACTTAACAGCCTCAGGTGTTGGAATTACGGTAATGCCCTTGAGGCTTTTCATCTACAAACCCACGCATACACTCGTTTAATGCTCGACTAAACAGCCGTTGCAAAAAGATCTTCGGAAAGGAACAGAGCAGAAATTGAGATGGGGGAGAGAAGGACGAGAGTGTGAGGCTAAACACCCTCGTCAACCACATGGTAATCGGCCAGAACGACGATGTTCGTCTATATATCCTCCGACAACGTTGGTCTATATATCCTCCGGTGATGCGAATTGCCCTGGCCTGAACATTAACCAAAAGAAAAGCTTAATTAGGGTTTCTTCGGCCATTTACATAGTCCAGACTCAAATCACTTGGAAGAATAATTCCCACCCCTTAAAGTATCTACCAAAATTTCCCATTTATCATCTCTTTCTTATGTTTGCCCAGCAATTTTCATTTCCCATTTATCATTGGATGGTTTCGGGATCGAATTTGATTTCTCAGACAACGATTTGGTGCCGGCCAATGTGAGTTTCATGGGAAAGACCCATTTGGTCGTGGAGGAGAACACGAGCTCTGCGAGTTGGAGTCCTCAGGAGCAAAAGAAAAACGAGGTTCGGAGGAGTTCGAGCTCGGCGAATTTGTGGGGCGGGGACGATGATGTAAAGGACGTGATCGGAGCGGAGAATGGGTCTCCCGGTAGCTTACCGGACCGGCTAATGTCAGAGATTTATCAGAATTTGGCAAACCGGACGAACCCAAATGGTGGGGATAAGAGGAGACAGAGGAGGAGAGAAAAGGAGAGGCAGGGGAGGAGGAGGTGGGAGCCGAACATTTCGTCAAGATTGTGAATTGCTCGCCCATGCCGTCATGCCTTTGCAGGGCCTCTGGAAGGTATGGTCCAACGCTTTACCTGTCGTGCTTTTCTTCACTGGGCGCTGAACGGGTGGCTGGAGAACGAAGAAGAACCGGGGCGCTGAGCAGAGGGCAGCTGGGACCGTGATGAAGGGAAAAAAATAAGGGTAAAAACGTAATGTTATAACTGACCTCTGTTTTTCAAACTTATACACAGTCAAACATATCATGCTGTACAATGCAAACGCACTGTACAGTACAAACTCAACCGGATTCCGATCCTTGTCAAACAGGGGTAGTTTGGGCAGATCCTTGTAATCTTTGATGAGGATGTTTCTTTTTTAAAGCACACAACTGCCAACTGCCAACTGCCACCAAGGGCTAGTTGTTTCTAATTGCAACATTAAAGTTGATCTTCAGAGTATCGATCTCTGGGATGAGGGGACCAAACATGATTTTTTTTTTTTTTTTGTAAACACCAAACATGATGTTTAACTAGAGAGGTTTTTCCAAGCCAAAAAAAAAAAAAAATGATCCAAGTTGTTTTGCCCTTCAAATTTTGAAAAAAATGTAAAAATTGAGAAATAATTTAATAGGAATTTACATTTGAAAAAGGTGCTACGCACGTAGGATTTGTTGAGCCGCCAGCCAATTCTAGTAGCCAACACGAAGCTGCAAGATAGAAAGGCAGCCACCGCTAATCCTGAACTAGGTGACCACCATATTAGCCTAGTAGCCAACACGAAACTGCCAGATAGAAAGGCGGCCACCATTATCCTAAGTTAGGTGACCACCACCTTAGCCTTTTTTTTTTTTTTTTTTTTCTTTTTTAACATGTAACAAGATAGCATGTACATTTGAAATATACATGCTATCTCCACAAAGGCAGGCAGTCTTTGTGGAGATGGCATGTATATTTTAGAGAATTAAAAGTCGTAGATTTTTCAATGTTTGGGTCCTTTTGTGGGAATTGAAGCAAAATTAATCATTAATAAATGGATCAAATTTTGTCAAAATATCTAACTTTAAGCCATTATAAATATAGTCATAAGAGATAGTTCAATCGGTTGTGGACCACGTCTCATGAAATGAAGGTCATTAGTTTAAATCTCTCTTAATTTTTTCATGTGTAGACATGTTAAAAAAAAAAAAAAAAAACCATTATAAATATAGAATGTAGAGTTTTTTTAATTATTTAATAACACAAGAGCTAGTATTTTAAGAATTTCCAATCATATAATATTTGTCGGCATAGCCAATCATTTGATTTTAATTATGTTTTCTGAAAATCATCCCATTGGCAGCTGGACAAGGCCATTTTAAAGGCAAAACAGTTAGTTCATTGCTATCCCCCATAATGATGTTCATGATTTTCATGTCAGTGCCTTGGTCACCTGGATCACATGTGGATGGCTCAAAGTTGCCTTTGACATAAAATATTGCCTCAAAAGTGTAAGGTAACAAATCACAATTATATAATCAAACCAGATGAGAAACAATATTTAGTAGACTCTTATATAACTATCATATAATTATGATGATGTAACAGTGAATATCAATTATTAATTTTTATTTTTACAAATATTTGTAGAATCAAATATTAATTTTCACTGTCACATCATCATAATTATATGACAGTCACACTCTTCCGAAGAGGCACCAGATAAAGCTCACCTTGGACCACATGTTGCTCATGCGCCTTGCTGATGATGCAGTGTAGGGAAGACCTCAGTTTTTCATATGGGTTTCTGTGATGTGGTTAAGTATTGGTGGATTTAGCAATACACATTTTTGTGGCTTCCACAGCAAATTCACTGGCTGAGACTTCCTGATTGAACAAGGGATCTGATGGCGATGGGTGCCATGACATGGATAAGTATTTCCTTACTGGCAACTCTAGCTTTGCAGTTTCTTCTGCTTCCATGCTAAATGCAGGCTGACTGGGACCTTCTAATTGAATAAGAACCTGCAAGCTTCACTGTGGTATGCTACATGTGTTATCGCAATCTAATTCAAGGAACATATCAGTAAATGAGAGAAATTTTACTGCCCTATCAAAGATTGAAAGTGGAATAATATATATTGAATGCTCTTAAACCACTATAAAATATATATATACCAACTAGTTTCTTCCCCAAATCCATAGAACATCCAATGGGCATAGGTCTAGAAATTCCCCAATCATTGCCTCCAATAACAATTTCTTCTCGATGCCAAAAGAAGATAACCAATGCAAATAGGAAAATACCTAGTAGCATATTTATTAAGAGAGAGAGAGAGAGAGAGAGAGGCCATATCTGAACCTGAAACTAGAAAAAGAATATATATATATATATTATTCAAATTGATCAGGGTAAAAAGAAGAACTGCAAACTTTGGGCCTTGCATCTTGACTGCCTAAACAGAACTCTAGTTAAAAATTCAACAAACCTGAATCCACATTTTATTCTTTCCTCAGTTCCTAGTACCCAAAGGAGATGGCTAGTTACTCATTATGAACAAGGACGCTTTACAGTTTGTAACACTCACTTTGCTAACAACAAGAAGGACAATAACAACCGTTACAACCCCATGGGCACCAAGAAAGGTAAGGAACCCAATATTTGGCAGTTGAATTTGAAGTGGCTGGTGGCTCCTGATGCTGCTGCTCTCCATCTGTCTTGGGAGAACCATTTTTTTCCCCTTCAGCCAAACTGCAGGGATCCAAAACAGACTAGATCAATGTGTTTGTATGGCTTAAAGACAGAGTGTACTATAATGTACATATCATTACAAATCAAGAAAACCGGAAAAGAAATCGAAGGAAAATAAGAAAACTAATAAATTATTATTTATCCTAAAAACCTAAGCTAATAGCTAGAAAATAGTGAATCTAAGCTAACAGAAAGTGATGAAATAAATCACTTGATCAATATTCTAACTCTTGCTTGAGGAATCAACGCAAGGAATGTTTAACTTTTAAATGGTAGGCAGGGTGGAATCAAGATTCGAACTCAAAGCCACCAGTTTTGATATGATGATATATTACCACTAATCTCAAAACCTAAATTGATAGGAAATGTTGACTTCAATTACTTAATCATTATTTTGACTAAAATAAAATACAGCAAATGAGTTAAAAGATAAGAAGGAAAATATGTAGAAGAATGATATATGTGTTTTCAATTGATGCTTGTCATGCAGTTATTATAGGTAAAGAAAGAAAGGCATACATGGTAGAGGAATAACAACAAAATCTTTTTTTGCTACAGTTCCAACAGTAGCGGAACGCCCAGCTACAATTAGAACAGTAGCAGCTTGGCCATGTACAGTAGTGGAACGCCCAGCTACAATTAGAACAGTAGCACGATGTCCATGCACACTTCTTCTCTCTGCATCACACAAAGGGTATATTCCTTATTGACGGAGTACTAAGTTTGGTAACCTTTCTTTTTAAGTATGATGCATGTAACATACATATTTAGGCAGAGAAAAGTAGTATATAGTTACTTGCAAACAGAGATACACCTCAATCCAGAGGCATGCCTATTACAACTCCCATACACTACAAGTCTACAAACATACATATATCTTTGAAGTGAGTATGAATGTATATGAGCATGTTTGCAATAGATATGATAGAGAGAAAGATCAAGAGCACTCCCAATGTAAGGAGAGAAATGTGCATCCAAAGATGTTAAAGAACGAACATGGGCTTACACGGGGAAAGCAAATGAGCGTGCACTGGTTCCACTTGCATTTGAAAGACGGGAGAGGCGAGAGGAATTCCTAACTGTTGTAGGTGGGGAATTTTCCTCACTTTGAGCTTCCGCACCTACTCTTTCTGCATCCTTGAGAGTCTCATCAGCCACTACAGTAGCTCCAGACTGTTCCTTACCTATTATGATATTCTGTGTGTCAGTTACAGCCACTGGAACTGGAGGGTGTGGGCTGAGGATGATCGGCTCCTTGGAGAAACTATTGTTCCCTATGTGAATGCTAAATAATGATTCATTGGAAGCAACACTCCATTCCATTGGTGTTGTGGATTTACTTGTTGTAAACACGGAAGAGGGAATCCTATCAGGATCATATCCTTCTGACCGATCCATCACTTGTATCTGAGGGGATTGTGTCGACGGCATACCATGCACCACTAATTCATAGATTATATCAGAAACTTGAGAAGTTGATGTGGGACCTGGAGAGACATTGCCTTTTTCTTCTGATATAGATGAGCTGTTCCTGGAAGTATCACTTTCATCTTTTAATGCTCTGTCGTCGGGATCAGGGAGGGAAGCAATTTGTGCAGACTTGTGGACTTCATTTTTATCTATTTGGAAGAGATCTTCGAATGACGAGTCTGATGAAGATGAAGATGAAGAAGAAGAAGGCCCTAACGTTTTGGCTAGGTTATGCTTGCCTTCATTAACAGCAGGCTTGCCTTCATTAACAGCATCCTCCTGATTACTAGATGAATGCTTGAAGCTATCACTCCCATCGATAACATCTCCTTGTGTTTCTGAATGCTTACTGCTTGAAATCCTGTCTATAACATTTGAATGTGTTTCTGAATACTCACTGCTTCCACTTCCATCACTAACCTCTACATGTGTTTCCACAAACCTACTGCTTTGGCTCCCGACTAGGAGATGTGGATCTATTTCAAAATATTGTTCACAGCTCCCGCTGCCGTCAAGGATCTCTGGATGTGTGTCTGAATGCTTACTGCTACCGTTTCCATCAGTAATCTCTGGATGTGTTCCCAAATTCTTATTGCTTCCACTCCCATTTTTCAAGTCCATCACTGAAATTAATTATTGACAACATTAAGGTTCCAAAGGTCTAATAATATATCTACTTTACCTTGCAATCAAGAATTGCAAGTCAACTGCGTTTATGAAAGAAAAGACAAAGCATGACGAAAGTTTCACATGTATGACACACCGACAGTTTTTGTTATGAACAGCAAGAATTAACCAACTTCAAAAGGAAAGGAGGAAAATCCAAAGGGATTAGTAGTCAACCGACAAACAGAAACTAATGCAACCTCAAGTGGCTTATATTACTAATAAGCACCTAGACAAAACATGAAAATGGGAAATTAATGCTCCATAAAATAGAATTAATGATCTTTGCTCTTTCTAAGAAAGAAAGCAAACCTAAGTAATGTTATACTTACTCCTATTTCTCCACACCCATAGGTGGCTTTTAAAATCATTAGATATGAGATGAATTTAATTAAATTTTAATCTGATGGATGATTTTAAAAGCTACTTATGAGTGTGAAAAAATAGGTGTAGAAAAGCGGAAGTATGTGTATCATAACTCTTAGAAAAAAGTCATGAACCATTCAAATGAAAGGGTTAAACTCCTAAAACTAACAACTATGATATATCAATTGCATTCGTATATAAAAAGTGAAATCCACCCGCCTAAAAAAGTTTCTTCTACCCACCAAGCTAACTCTGTTTTAGATCGAAGTAAAAGCCCCTGATTAACCGTTGGCAGCCTAGACTAGGAAATTTTGCAAGCTAATACACATAATGCTGCTTCTTCCCCCTCCTTTATACGCTTTTTTTTTTTTTCCTGCCTAATTTGTTAGTTTCCAATCACCATTTTCACATTTATAAAAGAATCTAAAAAGAATTCGTTTAAAATCACAGACAATCGTATATCAAGCCCATTTTTTCTCTCATGCTAGCCAGGAAACTCACGTGCTTGGTTTCAACCAGGGAAAAAAAAGTCGTAGTGTGTTCTCTGTCATATATACAAAAAAAATAAAATAAAAATAAAAATAGACGATCGTGGAGAAACTCACTTCAATCGCAAAATCCCTTTGGTTCCCAACGTCCCGCCGCTGAAATTAACACGCCGGAGGCGGCACCGGCGATCAGTAGCTCCCTCCTCACCTCACCTCAATCCAGTCTAATAAATAACTCAAAAGAACACAAATATGTATACATATATATTAAATAACAAAAAATTTACTGGGTAAATTAGAACCAAGATTTTTAAACCCCAGATGTAAAAGAAACCAAAGTCAGCGAGATGAATCCACCTGAAATCAAATGCGTTGAACAGCGGAGAAAAATGTCAGACCATCAGGTGAATTTTCTGGTTTTTTTGTTTTGCGAAGTTTGTTGGTTTACGGTTTTTGTTGCAGAGCATGGGGAAAGGAAAAAAGTAGGAAAACAAACGGAGGAAACGATTGAATGCCAAATGGGAAATTAGGGTTTTTGGAAAATGTGAGTGACGAAAGGCCCTGCGACAAATTCGGCGTTTTCGGTTCAGTTACCCCGAAACCAACTGTATTTGTGTTTCGCGCCTTCTTAAAACTGCTCTGTGTTTCGGACATGGGGAAGAGGAGGGCCTGTACGGTGCGTTTTGATTTGTTTTTAAGGGATTGTCGTGTGCGTAGCACCACGTCACGGGTTTCAGGGACTGCTTGGTCATTGCAAGATACACGTGCAATTTTTGGGAAAAGGATTTCAGTTTATATGATTACCACCAAATATATATATATTTTAAAAAAGTATTTTCAAATGCTTATGTAATTTTGGGCTGAAAAATACCGATGAATCCCAAATCTTTTCCTCATAGTTACTTGATTTTTGCACAAATTAAAATAACTTAGAAAATAACCATTTGATCGAAATAGTATTTACATTATCACCACCAAGTAGTTTGCAAAGATCCTAACATTTGAATTAATTCTTATTCCTTCCAATTTGTAGCTAAGATTTTGCCCTGTTTAGACAATAAAAATGTAAGGGCCTAAAATCCAACCCACACCTTTTTCCCTCCTTTTCCACGTCCAATTTTGACCACCATTATTGCGAATTATAATCATATCAATTTCATTTGAACTAGAGAATATTCATTTAATTATAATAAATGGAATATTTTTGTTTATTCAAAAAGTAAAAAGACAAAATACTCGTTTACTAAAATTAATTGAATATTCTCCAGTTCAAATAAAATAGAAATGATCATATGAGTTGGACAAAAATATTCATCCATTATAACTAATTGAATATTCTTCATTTAAAATGAAATAGAAATAATGATATTTCCATTATTGCTACAAGCCTACAAGCACCAACCCCTCTCATCCCCGCACAAGTTTTTTTATTTTCAAAAAAGATTTCTAAGTAATGGATTAATGGTCCTCCTCCGAGCCTTTTTTTCCAATGATTTTTTTTTTTTGTTTTGGTGGTGAGAGTTAACTAATGAGGCCTGCATTCCTTTTATTATTATTATTATTATTATTGTGAAAAGAAAAAAGAAAGCAAAATCGGAAATTGAGAACCGATCATCAAGATGGATTGATTTTGATCAGAGGCTCCAAAATTATAGCAGATAATTGGCTAATATATTTCCTCCTTTTTTTCTTTATTTCTTTTTTAACAAACAAGTTGACTTGTTGACTTGTTGACTTGTGTGTGTATATATATATATAGAATTGAGAATTGAGAACCGGATCCATATATAAATGTAGGTGGATTTTATATCACATTGGAAATTTGTTAAAAATAATGTAGATATTTTATTCGTAAATAAATTGAATTGAAAAATGGGCATTTTCTCAATGAGTGATCGACTCTGCGGACGAAATATTATACGATCTGGAAATTGTTAAAAAAAGTATATTATGTACTCTGATATTCAATATTAAATAATTAGATAACCCTCTACTATCATTGTGCACTGCCACCGTGATATTCAATAAAATATTGTGTTGTAATATATGTGTTATAAACAATTGTTTTCTTTTTTTTTTTTTTCTTCTTCTTAAGTCCTTTTATTCTTTGATTAATATTCATCTAGTGGTTTCTTAGAAATTACTATTGTGACCGTTTGGTAATTAAAGACCATTTAGTTTTTCTATACGTTTTTTGTGATTAAGATTCTCTCAAATTACTTAAAATTGGAGATTTTCATATTAGAAATCATGACCCTTCATTTTAAATATGATAGTCTATATAAACCATTCAAAATATACTGCTTTGGTTATACAAAAGAAATCATAACCATCATATTTAAAATGAAAGACCATGATTTCTAACATGAGAATCTCCAATTTTAAGTAATCGGAGGGGATCTCAATCCCCTTTTTTGACCATGAGTGGTTAAACTCATTGATTTTCTTTACCGTTTATGCCCTTGGTCATTAACATATATTTATGGCTTTTTTGATAACAAATCCTTCAGTTTTGATTGTTAGAGTTTAATTAGTTTTATTGACTTTGACCATTTGCTCTTTTTTTTTTTTCTAAGCAATTAAGGAAAATGTTACAAGGGATGATTAAACCCACTCCTGATCCGAATGGAAGATAGAATGGGTGACCAATTGGGAATGCTTCCAAAAACAAGATTGGAAGCGGCCCATCTAGCTAAACTATGTGCACGAAAATTTGCACTTTTAGATACTTTAATAGCCTTCCAGCTATACAAAGATAACAAGTTAACCTGAATATCAAAAATAATGGAAGCAAAGTTCCAGTCTAGGAAAAGATCAGGTTGTTGAATAGCCAGAATAATATTGATGGCATCTCCTTCCAAGATTAAAGAATATATTCCAAGAGAAGATGTGATCTGAGATGCTAACAGTGCTGCTTGAGCTTCCCCAATGGATGCATCAGTTGTAGAAAGACGTTTGGTGGCAACATGGATAATTTTACCATTAGAATTACTAAGAACCCATAGCTGCAACAGAAAAATCATTCTTAACCGCAACATCAAAATTAGCCTTAAAATTGCCCGGGAGAGGAGGCGTCCAAGTAGAAGAAAGAGCTGAATCTGACCAAGCATTTTTGTGAATCTGAACTGAATTGGCTATGATATGAATAGACTCTATAGGATTGGGCTGCTTGTTGTCATGAACAAGCTTGTTCCTTACAAACCAGATATGATCCATAATTATGACAGCACTAAGCTGGAAAAGCCGAATGTCCACCTTAAGAATTGGCATGAAAGAGGAGGGCTTTAGGATTACCTTGATCCAATCTGCAAAGGAAGAAAAGTGTAATACCTCAGAGTTGAAAGGCTAAGGTGAATTTCTCCATAGAATCTTGGCGAAACCACATTCAAGAAAAAGATGAATTGAAGATTCTGGTGCTGTCTTGCAAATAGGACAAAACCATTCTGATTGGTCATTGCTGTCAATGAAATTACCAAAGCATTGTCTAACTGGTAGAATATTCCAAGCAAGCTTCCAAAGAAGATGCTTGAGCCGATGCTGCATTTTCAGACTCCAAAGAGCTTTCCAATGTTCTGGAGTTAGAGGAGAAGGCCGATGAGATGGCAAATTGTTAGTTAGCTCATGAGCTGAACGAACAGAGAAAAGACCATTTTCAGCAGGAATCCAAGTCCATGATCAGACAGAGGAAGAAGTGGAATATGTATATTCTTTATCTTGTTAACAGAATTCATATCAAAAATATCCTCAAGCAATGAAGAATTTCAGCTTTGTTGTTGAATAATCAAATCCTTAACAAAAATTTGAGGCCGATCCACCAAATTAGGATTTGGACAAGGCTTGAAATATTCCAAATTTGGTATCCAAGGATCAGACCAAACATTAATATTGGATCCCATAGAGATTGCAAAACAGGCACCCTTTTCCACAATAGATCGAGAGTTCAACAAGCCTTTCCAAAGCCAAGAATCTAAAGGCTTAGGAGCAACAATAAGAAAGTTTTGACCAAAGTTCAAATATTTGCTAGCAAGAGCTTTCACCCAAAGCATAGGTTTCTTAATTGTCAGGTTCCATCCCAGCTTAGCCAACAATGATAGATTCATAGTATCCAAGGATCTGATACCTAAAACACCTAGAGATTTTGGTTTACAGATGTTATCCCAGGCCAATAAAGTGAGATTGTGATTCTTGTTGGGAGGAAAACCCCACCAGAATTTCCGTAGAATAGAGTTTAAATCCTGACAGAAACCTTTAGACAACAAGAAAATGGACATAATATAGGCTAGTATAGAATTAGCCACAGCTTTAATGAGAGTTGTCTTAGCTGCTTGGGAAAGAAGCTTGGATCTCCATCCAGAAACTTTGGCTAACAGCTTGTGCTTAAGATCTTCAAATGTGAGCTTCTTACTGTTGTTGAAGAAAAGGGGAATGCCCAAGTATTTTGCTTTTGCCGGAATGACAGAGAGATTGAGAATACTCTTCATAAGAGAAATAGTGGAAGACCTACAATTCTTGCTCAGGAACAGAGAGAACTTGGAAACATTCAACTTCTGTCCAGACCAATCAGAATATGTAGATAAACACTTTAAAATTGAATTGGCCTCTCTTTCAGTAGCTTTAGAAAAAATCATATACTTTGACCATTTGCTCATTAATAAGTGTTTTACCGTTTTCAGTTTTTGGTCATTTTTTTTTGTTATTTATGACATTTTGGAGAACCACCAGCCCACACGTTTTCTATATATATATATATATATGTCACCAAAAAGGAGCATATGTATTTCTTTCGCTTAAAAGGCCTTGATATTTTACCACATTCTGTTTTGTACGGTTTGTTTATTTTTCATTTGTTATTGCCCCCACTCCCAACTATCTTTGGTGTTGTATTTTATCTACTTTGAGGAAAAATGATTGTTTTATTACTCTTCGTTATTGAAAGTGCGTAATTAACGAAGGTAGACGTTATAGTCTAATCCTAGGAGGTTGCGTGTCAAATGATCCGATTACACTGAGTTATATACTACGGAAGACATAAATCAATTTTAAGAATAACGCTCTTGCGTAGCGTGATTCTATAGCATATTGTGAAAATCTTTCTATACTCTATTTTCATCTATTGTATTTAATTCATTTTAGTATTAATTTTCATATTGTAATTATTTTATATCAATAAGAATTTGTTCATCATTCAAAATTATTTCCAACATATTGAAGTTTACATTTTTAGTTTTGACTTTTGTTTCTCCTCTCAAAACAATAATCCATTAACACACAAAAATCGGGAAAACATTAAAAACACGCAAATGCAGTTTTTAGCTTTATTTTCATTTTTGCAAAAAACAACCGTTAGCTTTGTTTCATATCATAAAAACAGTATCATATAAAAATTAGAAACAAAAAATATATATATAAATCAGTTTGTACCTTTATAGAATCAATTTATGTAGTTTGAAAGATACATTCTATAAAATTCAAATCACATGAATTGCTTTTATAAAGATGCATCATGAATGGATTGATTTTATATTTTTTCTTAAATTTATTTCTTTTTAGAAAGAGAGAAAAAAAAGAAGAAGAAGAAGAAGAAGAAGAAGAGAGTAACCATACTTTTTTTTTTTTTTTTATGAAAAGAAATAATTTTTAGGAAAAATATATATAAAATCAATCTATGCACGACACATCCTTATAAATGTGATTTCTAACCTCTCTCTAGTTTTTTTTCACTTCAGTGAGTTTCTTTAGGGAGGAAGGATGAATTTTCCATCCCTCCTCCCTCCCTCTCCCTTTATTTTGCTTGTATGCATTTGTTTTTTTAGTTTTGTCTCGTGTTTGGTCCCCATCACCAGTTTTAGCAACAGTCAAGCCACCCCCTTCACTTTGTTGACTCACCGCCTCATCCACTCACCGCCTTTTCCTTTTTTCTAATTGCCTTGGGGTTTCTAGATCCTATTTGATCTAAGCTAAATCTGTTCCTTTCAAGCTTGTTAGGCCAACGACACACCTCTTCCCTGCCTTCTCCAACCTCTCTGTCACTTGTCGTCGCCCTCCTCATCGCAACACTACTACCACGCACTAGTGCATGGCTTACACCCGCCGACGTGGGAGCTTTACTCTCCTTTGGGTGCTCCACACGAGCGGTTGTTGCTTCGCCTCCACCAATGCTGCTGTCTGCTAGTTTTTTTTTTTTTTTTAATTTGTTTTTTGCAGTTGCTTTGTAACTTATTAGAATAAAGATTGTTCAGACCTTTAGGTTGTAGATGTAAACATTTTCCTAGCTTCAGGTTAAGAAGGATGAGTTTTGGCATTGTGTTTTCTACTCTTAGGATCGAGAAATATGAGCTACACATGCATTGAGTTAAGTCTGTTTGGAACAGATCTGTGATTACAATTGGATATTAGGATATTGATAATTTGATAGATCTATGGTTATAACTGGAGATTTGTTATGAGTTAGCGGATATTGATGTTATAAATAGGTCTTGAATCTTAAATTGTTATGTATATATGTATAACTTGTAACCTCATATCTTTGGTTATAATTTTCTAAAAGTTTTTGTTCTGTGATGTATTTTTTATTAATTAATGAAATTGGAATATTTTTCCTCTAAAAAAAAAAAAAAACCTCTGATCCGAATTTTATTGAATAAATTTTTGTAAAATTCAAATTTATTGTGAGAAAATGTGCATGTTGAAGTTGTAATTCAAAGCACTAGATTGGCAATTTTGTGATTTTGCCTGATTGTCTAAACAAAGAATACTTATTATCTGTTTTTTGTGATAAAAGAAAATGGAATAAGAAGAAGAAGAAAAAAAAAAAAGGAGCAAAAAGATTCTTCTTCTTCCAATTAAACGTCGAAACATTCGTATATGAAGTGTGAATAAGAAACAGAGAGAATCTATATAAAACATAATAGTTGACTTTTCGTGCGACAGACAGAAAACATACGGGAGGCACTAACGGTCAGATACTACGCGTGGCAGAAATGCGAGACCACGTGGACTACAATTCTGGGACCCTTCACCCACATGGTCCAACATCGAGCCGCCGCGTATTGACGATCCGATTTATAACTTGACCCGGTATTGGGTCCACCGCTACCGGGCCCCAGCTCGAAGAAAACACAGGCGTGGAAGAACAACAAAACATTTTTAAAAAAACAGAAAAAGAAAAGAAACAAAAGCAAAGCAAAGCAACTCTCAGACAACGGACCAAGAAAAAGAAGTGGTGGTCGTAGAATCATTGAAGCGATAAAACTTGCTTTTAAGACCAAATTCTTGTTTTCACAAATCTTAGAGAACTGGGTTGTGTTCTCTGCATCAAATATTTCTCAAACAGACTTTCTTTCTCTCTCTCTCTCTCTTTCTCTCTGGGAGAGAGAAGCTAAGAGGTTTCTCAGTGTTCGTGGGGTTTCTTGACTATACTGAGAAAATGAAATGCCATATGTTTCGTAAAACCAAGACTCTGGTTTTGTTTTTACTGTTTTTTCTGTTTTTTCTGTTTTGCAACTCTTCTTCGGTTTCCGGGAAGGTGTTTCCCGAGAAATCGATTCTGCTGGAATTCAAGAGCTCTGTTTTCGACCCATCTGGGATTCTCTCTGGCTGGAACTCCGACAACCCGGATCACTGTTCCTGGTTCGGGGTCACCTGCGACTCGAATTCCAGGGTTTCCGAGATCAGTATCACTGGTGGTGGTGGTGGCTACAGAGGTAATTCTTCTCAAGCTCTTTCTTGCGCTGAGTTTTCTGAGTTTCCATATAGTGGCTTTGGAATTAGAAGAACTTGTTCAAGTGGTAGTGGAAAATTAGTAGGTAATTTGTCAGCTTTGATTGGCAAACTCACTGAGCTTAGAGTTTTATATCTGCCTTGTAATGGTCTTTGGGGTGAACTTCCTGTGGAAATTTGGGGTTTAGAAAGGTTAGAGGTGCTTGATCTTGAGGGGAATTTGTTGACTGGGAAATTGCCTGTGAGATTTCCGGGTTTGAGAAAATTGCGGGTTTTGAATCTTGGGTTCAATAGAATTGAGGGGGAGATTCCTATTTCACTTTCAAAATGTGTGGATTTGGAGGTCTTGAATTTAGCTGGTAATAGAGTGAACGGGTCGATTCCTGGGGTTTTTGGTAGTTTTCCGAGGTTGCAGGGACTTTATCTGTCCCAAAATAAGTTAACTGGGGATTTTCCGGATGAATTTGGATATAAATGTCCTAGTATTGAACATCTTGATGTGTCTCAGAATTTCCTAGAAAATAAGATTCCGCCTAGTTTGGGAAGTTGTGGGCGTTTACGGACACTTATGTTATTTTCAAATATGTTGGGTGATGTCATTCCTAAAGAGCTTGGTCGGCTTCAAAGGCTTGAAGTTTTAGATGTTTCTAGAAACAGCCTTAGCGGTCCAATCCCTGCTGAGCTTGGACAGTGCCTCAACTTGTCGGTGATTGTCCTCTTGAATCTTTTTAATCCACTTCCAACCAACGGAAATTCAAGTGGAGAGTCATTACCTGATTCTCAGGGCGAGTACAATTATTTTGAAGGCTCAATTCCAATGGAAATTACAACCCTTCCAAAGTTAAGAATTGTTTGGGCGCCTAGGGCTAATCTGGAAGGGAAGCTTCCAAGCAACTGGGGTAGTTGTGAGAACCTGGAAATGGTGAACTTGGCTATGAACCTTTTCAGTGGAGAGATCAGTGGAGTGTTTGAGAGATGCAAGAAGCTGCACTATCTTGATTTGAGCTCAAATAAGCTTACCGGAGAGCTTGATAGGAAACTTCCAGTTCCTTGTATGACCGTTTTTGACATTAGTGGGAACCTCATGTCAGGGCCCATTCCCAAATTTAATTACAGTGTGTGCAGCTATATGCCCTCCTCGAATTCAGATCTTCTTGGAGTTCAAAACTCATCATTTGCATATCTATCCTACTTTACTTGCAAAACTAGTCTTGGAGCTCCTTTGCCATTTTCTGGTGCTAGGTTTATGATTCACAATTTTGGTGGGAACAACTTCACCGGTCCACTGCAATGGCTCCCAGTTGCAGCAGAGAGATTGGAGGAGCAGACTGATTATGCATTTCTTGCTGGTGGAAATAATCTTAATGGATCATTTCCTGGAACTCTATTTGGAAAATGTGATGGATTAAATGGAATGATGACTAATATTAGCAACAACAAATTTTCGGGTAATATCCCCTTGAAGATCGGTGCAATGTGTAGATCTCTTAGATTCTTGGATGCCTCTGAGAATCAAATATCTGGGTCAATACCACAAAGTATTGGAGATTTGAAATTCCTTCTTGTTCTTGACTTGAGTGGGAACAAACTTCAAGGTCAGATTCCAGCAGGTGTTGGTCATATGAAGCATCTTAAGCATCTTTCCCTGGCACGTAACAACCTGACCGGTGCCATCCCTGCTAGCTTCACAGGTTTTAGCTCCCTTGAAGTGTTAGAACTTTCATCAAATTCTCTTTCTGGTGAGATTCCAGAAAGTATTGCGGACTTGAGAAATTTAACTGTTCTTCTGATTGACAACAATAAACTCTCAGGGCATATTCCCTCTGGTTTGGCTAATGTGACCTCTCTGTCAACTTTTAATGCATCCTTCAATAACTTGTCTGGACCATTTCCGCAGAACCTTAATGTGATGAATTGCAGTGGACTCCAAGGAAACCCTTTCCTTTCCTCTTGTCATGTAGTCTCCTTGATGGTACCATCTCCATCTGTGCCAGATAGCAATGGGGATTCACAAAGAAATGTAGCTTCCCCATCAGAAAGAGTTAGTAATAGATTGAGTTCGATCGAGATTGCGTCCATAACTTCTGCTTCAGCCATTGTCTTAGTTCTTCTAGCTCTAATCATCTTTTTCTTTTACACACGAAAATGGGTTCCAAACTCCAGGGTGCAGGTTTCTGAATCGAGGGAAATTAGAGTTTTCATTGACATTAGGGTTCCACCAACATTCGAGAATATTGTTTGCGCAACAGGAAATTTCAGTAATGGCAACTGCATTGGGAGTGGAGGATTTGGGGCAACTTACAGGGCTGAAATTTCTCCAGGAGTCATAGTGGCTGTAAAGAGGCTTGCTGCTGGAAGGTTCCAAGGTGTACAACAGTTCCATGCTGAGATTAAGACACTTCAGAGGGTGAGACACCCTAATCTGGTAACTTTAATAGGTTACCATGCTAGTGAAACAGAAATGTTTCTCATATATAATTATTTGCCTGGAGGTAATTTGGAAAATTTTATTAAGGAAAGATCCAGAAGAGTTGTTGACTGGAAGGTTCTTCACAAGATTGCTCTGGATATAGCCCGCGCACTTGCTTATCTGCATGACCAGTGTGTTCCGCGCATCCTACATCGTGACGTCAAGCCAAGCAATATATTGTTGGACAATGACTTCAATGCTTATTTGTCTGACTTTGGGTTATCAAGACTTTTGGGAACTTCTGAAACCCATGCAACAACCGGTGTAGCGGGAACATTTGGGTATGTAGCGCCTGAGTATGCTATGACCTGTCGAGTGTCTGAGAAGGCTGATGTTTACAGCTATGGTGTTGTGCTTCTTGAATTGCTATCAGATAAGAAGGCCTTGGATCCTTCATTTTCTACACACGCAAATGGTTTCAATATCGTTTCTTGGGCGCGCATGCTGGTAGGGCAGGGTCGGGCTGAGGATTTCTTCACAGCTGGGCTTTGGAATGCAGGTCCCCAGGATGCCCTGGAGCACGTTTTGCACTTGGCTGTCACATGTACTGTTGAGTCCCTCTCTCACAGGCCTACAATGAAGCAAGTTGTCCAAATTTTGAAGCGCATTCAGCCTTCATCAGGCTAGGTAGATAATAGGCTTTTGGATTTATTAACCATTGTAGGTGTAAGTGTAGAAAATTTTATTGCCCTTTTTCTCGTACTGGCAGTATAGGGAGAGCATGATACTTGTAATCTGTACATTTTCCCCGAGCTATTTTTGGGGGCATCTGTCAGAGTTGATCCTGAGGATTTGTTGAATCCTTGTTATAATCTGCAGAAGAAAATTATTGGTCCTTCGGGCCGAGATCTTTCTCAGAATTTGTTTTCCTACATGACTACATCAGTCTACATGTATCTCAGTTCATTGTTCATTGAAATGTAAGCCAAACAGGAGTTATTAGTGGTTGAGCAAATGGATATTCCTGACGAAGTTGTTGATGTTTCTTCAGCTGTTAATCCTCCAAATAATATACACCAGGAGTTTAGAGCCAAGATCGACGCAAACAAAAATTCTTCCAGCCTTTAGTTTTAAAAGGTGAAAAAAAAAATCATTTTCTTTTGTTTCCATGTCACCCTGACTTCTTCCTTTCTGTGTATTGCGATGGTTAGAAAACCCCACAACACGGCTGGCCGGCTTTAGAGTTCTTGTAACTAGGCATCCATGTGATAAGGTCACCCACATCTTCAACAAAAAGATTCTTCTGATGTCTTTTTTGGCACTTCTATTCAAGCACCATGTCAGAAACATGAATTTATGCTTATTGGATGCTGTGTTGTGAATTTTGAGTCTCATTGTGGAATAATGCCCTAAGGTTATTTCTTGCTTCACTTTTTATCAACTATTGCTTTAAGAATATGAATAAGAGGAATAGTATCTTATTTTAGGCTCAGCTGAAGAGTGTAAACATTGAAGAAACATTCAATGTCAAATCTCTACGTGTTTGGGAGTTTCTTTGGCCTTGTTCATTATATTAGTTCATTTTCAGATAGTTCACAAAAAGATGTTTGTTAGTTCATAGATACACAAGCACAATAAACGAGTGGGGTAACTTGCTGAAAGCAAGCTGAGACAAAATGTAGCCAAATTTAGCAATAAATAGTTGAGAATGTGGCAACAAATGGAAAACATCTCTAATGTCTTTTTTGTAGGATGAGATAATTGATGCAATCACATATCTCTCATCCCCTTTTAAAGGTGGCAATCATTGATGCAATCTTCTTCAATAACTTTGACGCGCCATCTTTATTTTGAGAAGACAGAGGGGAGGTCAATTCTTGGAAGCTATAGAGGCTTCCTGGGAAGTCTGTGAAGAGTCCATCAACTCCAATCTCGTTTATCCAGTAATCATATTCATTGTATGGATCTTGGTGAAAGTCAAAGTAGGAAAGAATTTTCATTCCGGAAGGTATATGGGTGCACCTGAAATGAAGTGACCACAGCATTAGTAACCACAAATTGTATGTGTCCTCACAGGTTTTGGCTCATGCTTTCTTTTATCAAGTGTACTGTGCATTAACATACTGTATTTGATCTATGTCCAATATCTATCTTTTATTTCTAAAATTGTCAAGATTTACTTAATTAGTGCAATATGTCTTTGAACATTATGCAGCAAAAATAACACATTGAACTACCTTTATGAACCATAAACAAGATATGTATGTACCTGTAGGCCATGAGCATGTGCTCTGGCAACAAGATCAGTGGCTAGATTCAAATAATTATTTGTTGGAAAAACAATTGTATCCTTCCAGGGTCCAATCCCCACCACATACTTGCTTATAAAATCAAAATAGCTATCCGAAGTAATTTCATTGTATGTCTGCACAAAGCATTTATTCAATTAGAACACAACTGGGAAAGCTGAAGCAGATAATGGAAGTCAACGAGATTTCCAGAATGAGGGCAAAAAACCTGATTGGTGTCTTCTGTTCGTATTGTCACATTATCAATTAAGAAAACTTTAGGCAAGTCGGTGACATTAGAAATATATGTGAGTGAAGTTGGAGCAAAGGACTGGATAAAGCACGGTTGATTCAACCATTTTTTTGACATGTATGAACCTTTGTATCCATATTTCTTCAGTGTCTCCACAAACTTATCTTCAAACTTTTTCCCATCTGCCCATTTGACCTGTTGCAAGAATAAACATAAAAGAAATACATTATCATCGCAATCTAATTGATTCGAGCAAGCTCATATGAGAGGAAAATTGCTTACATGCTGGTTGATATGAACAGGATTCTTAATCTCTGGATAGATTCCAACAATTCTGTTTGCGTTCAGTGCAATTGAAATGTACTCTTCAAAGGTTATAATTTGCAACTTCCCTGGAGAAACAAGTCAATTGGCAAACAGAATCCTTCAGTTAATCAATGAATTACTTATATAAGCAGTAATTACATACATTATAGGGCTTATAAACACACCATTGTATTGTTGATCACGGAAACTATGCTGTTGCTTCGCACCCAATGATTTCAATTCTTCCAGTGTAAAATCAACTGCAGAAAATCAAAATCATGCTGTGAGTCATATTGTCAAACATAAAAGTGAAAGAAAAAGAATAGCAGGCACATGTGAAACAGAGGAAATGTAAGAATTTTCTTTGATACCTACAAACCACCCAGTGGTGTTGACGCCTTGGACAATATAGGTTGCTTTTCTATTAGCAAACTCGGGATGATTTGCAATATCAGTTGTATCATCTAGTGTAACATTATGGTGGCAAATCAGCACACCATCCTTGGAGGCAAGGATGTCTGCTTCAATGAAATCTGCCCCCTCTTCAATAGCTCTCTGCAATTATTACCAAACTAGCTTAGAGCCCGCGCTATGTGCCGGGTTTTTTTTTTTATATATAATTAAGTCAAAAAGTCTTTATAATATTATTAACAACAAATTTTATTTTCTTCTCTTAATTAACAAATTAGCTACCAAAAACGACAAATATTCATAAGATCATTTTAAACCATAGTTTTACTAAAAAACTATCTAAACATATATTTTCATGCATTTGTATTAAAAAACATGAACACGTATCGCAATTCTAAGCACTCTTTACGTTAAAACTCTGCTTATATATATATATATGATGATATGATAATATAAACAGAAAGTAAGAGAATATTAAAAGAAAAATAAAAAAAAAAAAATTTGTGAACCTTTTGTTTTTTTCGTTAAGACAATTGAACATAAAGCAAGAGAAATGAAAATAAAATTAGATAAAGTGAGAGAAAGAGACAATTTGAAATTTTTTGTTTTCTTCATTAAGACAATTCAATGCATTACAAATAAAACCCTTATACTTTAATTGTCTCATTAAAAGGCTATATAAACATACATTTTCTTATATTTGTATTAAAAAACATGGACACGAGTTGTAATTCTGAGCACTCTCTACGTCAAAACTCGGCTTATATATATATATATATATATATGATAATATAAAGAGAAAGCAAAAGAAGATAAAAAGAAAAATAAAGATAATTTGTGAACTTTTTGTCTTCTTTATTAAGACAATTAAACATAAAGCAAGAGAAGATGAAAGAAAATTAGATAAAGAGAGAAAGAGATAATTTGAAAACCTTTTGTTTTCTTCGTTAAGATAATTCAATGCATTACAAATAAAACCTTTATGTTTTAATTGTCGCATTAAAATGCTATCTAAAGTCTAAACATATATTTTCATACATTTATATTAAAAAACATGGACATGTGTCGGAATTCTAAGTCCTATCTACGTCAAAACTCGGCTTTTATATATATATATATGATAACCATCAAGGAATATTGATTCTTCCAAGGCATAAAACAATAAACATAGAACCATCCAATGTGCAAGCAAATTCATGAAGATTGAAGACATACCATGTAAGCAGCAGCAGTTTCTTCAGGGATCTCCCCGTTTGAACCTCGATGAGCAACATTATATGGACGAGATGTTTGCAGGGGCTGTTTATCGCCATGAGATACCGCACTTGGTAATGGAAGTAATGGTCTTCCAACACATCTCCCAACAATCAGAAGAATTAGAAACGGGAAAAGGCCTGCATGCAACATCAATGACTTCATTAACTATATATCTAACGTTCATGGCGGTCTAGCCAGGTGGGTAGAACAAAAACAGAGGAAAACTCGAATATAATATTGCAAAAAACAAAACTGATGGACCCATTTCTGGGAATTGTCAAAGAAACAATCATTAGAACAGATAATAGTTCCCTCTCAAAATCACATATATACTATATGCTATGAGGTCTTACCAAAGGAGGACATTGTTGTTGTTGTGACTTGTGAGAAATGCAAATTTCAAGATCACCAAAGAAATAGAAAAGTGAATAATAGAAAAATTACAAGACACCAAGATATTCACTAACAAAATAGTGGAGTACAAAGAATAGTACTAACAAAACCACTCAAACCCAAAAACTTCAATACACCCAAATTTCACAAATATACAAAGGAGAATTTTGTAATACAAAAGAAAAAATATTCTCTAAGCTTTTCAGCACTAGAAATCGTGAGATTAAACTGATGAAAACTAGTGTATTTTCTTCTTCTCATTCAAGTCTGTCTCTCAAAATGAAGCTTCTGCGCTGCCTTGCCAAAATAGCCGAATGGCTATATATTAAAGGCCAATGCTTCTCCAAGAAGCCCAGGTCAAGCAATTAATGACCGGATGAATGGCTTCAACCAACAAAGGGATCCGGATCCTCTCCAGTCCATAATGGACTGGAGGATATCCAGTTTGCGGTCTAAATTTTTCTAGACAGATCAAAGGCCAAAAATAAAACACCTCATCTCTCAATTAAAAAAAAAAAAAAAAGAAACGGAAACATCCCGTTAATCTTCCGTTTGCTACACACCCTTTCATCCTCCGTTCCCACATCTGCAGATAAACCTCCCCTCCCTCCCTTTCATCATTCCCACATCTGCCAATAAACCTCCCCTCCTTCGTCGGCCGACTCAGAACTCGTCGCCGGCGGGCCGGGGCCTGTGGGTGCTATGGTTTCGTGGGCCGTTGAGGGGAAATACTGTTGGGGTACCATGGCTCCGACGGTTTGGGGTTTCGGGGGCGGGGTCGATCTTACCAGCGTCGATCTTCCTATGGTTTCGGGGTCGATCTTGCCAGCCGACTTGGGAGCTGGAGAGTTCTGTCGTAGTGGAAGAAGACGGCGCGATTGGGGTTTCGGATGACGGCATACTGGGAGAAGGTGAAGGTGGCGGTGTCGTTGGAGATGGAGAATGACGGGTGCTGGACGGCGTTGACGGTGAAGTAGACGATGAGGACGATGGTGGCTACACTGCTCTGGACCTTTTCTGATTCATGGATTTTTTTCTGATTTTTTCTGGGTTTTTTTAATTTTTTCTGGGTTTTTTTTCCTGATTTAGACGATGAGGAAGATGGTGGCCACCTTTTTTTTTTTCCTGGGTTGTTCATTTTTGGACCTTTTCTGATTCATGGGTTTTTTTAAAAAATTCTGGGTTTTTTTTCCTGATTTAGACGATGAGGAAGATGGTGGCCACAATTTTTTATATATATATATATATGATAAGAAAAATAAAGATAATTTGTGAACTTTTGTCTTCTTTATTAGACAATTAACATAAAGCAAGAGAAGATAAAAGAAAATTAGATAAAGAGAAAGAGATAATTTGAAAATCTTTTGTTTTCTTCGTTAAGATAATTCCAATGCATTACAAATAAAACTTTTGTAATCCATTCTAATTCATTCTAGTTTGATCTTCTGTCCTCGCTGAATTATTGCAATACGTGGAATAGATTCAATCATTCTACTTTTACTGTAACTTTTCTTTTCTGCAGTGTTTAGAGAGAAAAGAGGCTATCTCCCAAATCTATTTTTCTGTCTTTGAAGAAGTAATTTATAAAATCAAGTAATTTATAAAATCAACACGAAGAAGTAATCTGTAAAATCAACACAAAGTGACGATGGCTATTATTGTGGCCATGGTAATAGAAACCCAAACAGATTGGTGATGAGGAATTACAAACCAATTAAAATACATTCAAAAAGTAATATTTCACCTACAAATCGATATAAATTACAAACCAATTAAAATATTTGTTCATCCAAAAAGTAATATTTTACAGCAAATCAAGAATGTTATATCTTGAGCAAATACTGTGAAGCAATATCTAAAGTCTAATATAAATTTATCTTACATTCAAAGCCAAATATAGTGTAACATAAAATAAAATGATTAAATTTTTAGACTACAAAAACTTCGTCTCTGAGTGCATGTTGAATTTTTTTTGCCAACGACATATAGTTCTCACATCATCCTCCTTCTAAAAAAAAAAAAAAAACAAACAAACAAATAAACTACTCTCAACTAACTTATTCACTTACTTTAATTAAAAAAAAATGATAATGAATTAGAAATGTAATATACCTCCATTTTTGAACTTATTTAGTTGGTTCCTCTTGTAGAAAGTTTTGATCAGGAAAACTACAAGATGCAAGTACCTAGAGGGAAAAAAAAAAGTCGTAAAGAAAGTAAGGCATAATTGAATTGATTAATAATATCAAATTAAAAATAGTATTTATGAATATATTACCCTAGATATTTGCAGATGAAAGGACGAGATGTCTTACTTTCTTCATGGCGATAAAGGGAGGGAGGGGAGGTTTATCTGCAGATGTGGGAACGGAGGATGAAAGGGTGTGTAGCAAATGGAAGATTAACGGGATGTTTCCGTTTCTTTTTCTTTTTTTTTTTTTTAATTGAGAGATGAGGTGTTTTATTTTTGGCCTTTGATCTGCTTAGAAAATTTAGACCACAAACTGGATATCCTCCAGTCCATTATGGACTGGAGAGGATCTGGATCCATGTGGAGTAGGCCAATTTGGCGTTAATTGAAGGGCAGTTTGGAATATTCTTTCAAGAAAAAAAAAAAAAGACAATTAGAGAACATCATTAAATATTTAAGAATAGAGAGGTATTTTCTATCAATTGATAAAAAGGTAATCAAAGAGGTTTTTTTTTTTTTTTTAATAAAAATAAAAAATTAGAACCTGCTATAGCTCAACACCTGCGCCACAGGAGGAGCCCTCCCTGAAGAAGAATAAGATCTGAAGAAGGAAGAGGAATTTCTTTATAGGAAGCTTTCCTTTCAAACACAAAAGTTCCCTAGTTTGCTATAAAAATGTACCCAAAAAAATAAAAAATTTCTTTCATCAGAAAATATGTGCAGCTTCCATGAGAGCTAGCATGAGCTTATTGAGTGGTAACTAGGAGGAGGATACCCTATTTGTCATGATAGCCACACTGATTGGTACAGTTGTTGATGTATTCCTTCCTTGTTCTGGAAATTGGTTGCAACACTCGCACCTATTTATGGACAACAGAGAAAATCCGAAGCAGTAAGCTGCAGAATACCACATTCTTCCTCCTTGTTTTCCTTCTCTATATTTCCCATGAACACTCAGCTTTTGAAACAAACGAGGGGAAAAAAACACCCCTGTCAGTGAAAAAAGACTGCATTTATAATCTCTGTAACATGAGCAGTAGTAGGTAATATATGGAACAAGTTCTCTTTGAAGAACCCCAGCAAAAAAAAAAACAAAAACAAAAACAAAAAAGGCTATTACTTGTTGTAAAATTTCTTGCCTTGTATTGGTCCCAACTTTACAAAAACGAAGTAGAGGAACAAGGGTTTACAACTATATGCTTAAGTGGGTGAGCGACATCACCGCCACCAGCATGCTTGACGAACTCTGCTGGCGAGTGAAAGCTCCCATGGCATACACACATTATTCTCACTTGCTCCCCCTTTCCATATCTGTATAGAATGCCTTCTATTCTTCTCCCATTAGGACCATCTCCTTTTGTGAAAACACAAGGCATATCTTCCATTGCATTCATCCCAATTTCCTTAACTCTATTTTCTGCACAATCAGGTTTCTTTGATAGAATATTCTCCATCTCTGCGCTGAAAGTTCTGCATGGATTTTCGTTCTTCTTTGTCCCTGAGGAACCTGAAGCCTCCTGATTGATTCGCTCTTGCATGGACTGATTACTAGCAGGGCTTCTTGCGTCACCACAACTGCTCGATCCTGCAAGTATAGGAAAAACCACAAGAAAACAAAAGCAGGTGATTTTCACTATCTCATTCCCTTTAACCCATCTAGAATCTATTTGATCCGAAAACTCAAAAATTTAATGTCATATTTGTGAACCAAAGCTTGAAATTCAAGCTACACCTGCAGTTAGAGCATTTAACTGCTGTGTTTACCATTCATAATCTTTGAGCATAAACTAAAACTCCATTTGTTTTGACATAAGAAGTTTTCAGTATAAAATATCTTCAAGGAAAATAATTTGGTTGAAACCCTAAAAGTGACTAATTTCTGGTTTTTGGTTATACCAACGTAACCCATAAAGAAACCAATATATTCAGCGAAACTGAATTAAGAGGAGGACAAATTTGAATCTAGACTCGCAGTAAGTCTGAAGTTGGCAGGCAATAGTATCGACAAAGATAGGTTGGATGGGGCCAGGTAGCACTTGTCCGGGCACTATCTGACACAAGATCAGAGGGTGAAGGATAGGGGAAGAAGGTGGTGGGGAAGAGTAAGCTGGAAAGATGGTGGTGATGGTGGGAGGTAGTACAAAAAAGTGACGAGAGAGAGGTGATGGTGATGACTGTAAAATTCTATAATAAACATGTCAGGAACTAGAACATAAAAATATAATAATTTGCAGGATTCAAAAAATAGTTGCAGAAGTCATCTTCTTGATTTTGTTGTATCAGGTGTACTACAAATAATATTACTAGCAGTTAAGTCTTCTCTCCTTACTCCTCTCTTAAGGTGGCTGTCAATGAGGCGAGCCTCAATTTTCTCCCACTAATGAGAAGAATTTTGTGTGTTGCATGGAGAGAAGGGAAGACCTAGTCTATATATAGAAATCACACTCTCCTAACCCTAATAGGGCTACAAGCCCATATACTGTTTACCCATGACCTAGTCTATATATATACGAAAATATAACTCCCACATGTATGAAATTGAACCCATGACCTCACCCTCCAACCATCCCCCTTTACTTTTCCTTTGTCAAACAAGTTCAAACAGCTTAGGAATTCAGAATGCCACTGGAAGCAATTTCAAGGAAATACAACTTCAGAAAGCACCAGGACAATTTTCGTTCCCCTACTTCGCCTAGGTGAATCTGGAAGTAACCTTCTATTTTTCTGCATTCCCTGTAGAAATGATATGCAGCTAGCTAGATTGCTTTAAGAATTTTCACATTGAATTGAAAGGGTAATTCTTCCAAGTAACCATAAATGATTAGCATATAGATATGCGTTGGACAAACCGGTGGCACTGTTTCCCTGCCCGAGAACAAACCACTGGCCGTTATTTAATTTTGAGTAATAAACAAACGGCATATTGAGTTCGCTTTCTGTTACACAATCTCCAGTAATCAGCTGACACTGGGCTTGATATGTATATGTGCCTGTGAACAATTGACCATAACATGCACAAGTTACTAGACATTCAACTAAAATCCAATGTATTTCTTCTGATTTCCCTATACATTTGATCCATTGACATACCTAGCTGCACTCTCCAAAAATTACTTGTACAGTAGTTTCCAAGCAATTAAAATTTAATCTCATACTCACATGATCCCAATCACATTCCAATATTTACCTCAAGTTGTTCCAGTCTATGGCAGTCCTGGGGCATGATTAAGATAGAACTGTTTCAAGTGAACTGCACCTTCTAACCACTCAAGGATATATCTCACTGCTTCCCATCAGGAAACCAACCTTCTGTCAACATTCGATCCAGAGTGGATCTTTTTCCGACATTCCATGTGGTATTCATCAAAATCAAGTAGTTCAGGCAAACTGTGCACTGTGTGCATCCAAGAACTAATATCCAACTTCCCACTCTGGAAACCAACCTGTCCCATATCTAGTCTAGTAATTTCCTTGAGTAAGCCTGCCCAAGTTATTTGAATGTTCATATCTTAAAATCTATAGAAGTTAAAACAAGCACCTAAATTACGTAGTTCTAATATCTATAAATTATTGTCAAACACAAAAAAGGTCTATCTTAACTGGCCACCAAAGTGATCTCCATTTATAAGAGGGATCAATAGCATACACACAAATACAGGCACACATATAGACACTCACTCAAACACATGGTGGACAAACTATGCCTTTCAAAATATAATGTTCATCCAGCAACAGTGAACATGTTAATGATGTAGGTATGGCTGACATGTTAACATTGAAATGCAGGAAATATACCTGTCTTAGGCATGGATTAAGTCATCATTTGCAAACATTAAGAGGGTCAATGCAGATGAATTGAAGATTTCACGATGCAATAGTGGAAGGACCTGTATGGAGCATAAATCAAGCAAGATGCATTTTTTGCGTAGGAAATTTAATCTAAACATGATTTGGAAGTAAGAGAATTTTTAAATTCATTTTGTCTAAAATATGATACATAAGCTACCAACACATGAGCTTCTCTACTGTACCCTTTCACATTCATACCAAGAATATGATGTTTTGGCATTAGCACATAGTGAGCAAAAGCCATGTGAAAATGTTTATATTTTGCCATAAAGCAGGTAGAAGGCTGGAAATGGTATTAACTGCGTAACTAGAAATAATAATGGAATTACTTCAGAACTTGCCAACTATTTTTGCTTTTTCTTCCTAAGCTAGGAGATGAGATGTTTATGACAATGACCTAGAGGCTGCATTTGTTACCAATCTTTACACTCCACTGTGGCCAGAGGATTTACTAACAAACACATGCTACATTTTCTAAGAAAGTGAGTTGGGTTCAAGTACGTGTCAAGGCATCAGACTGCATGACCTACAAAATGTAGAAGACAGGAACACAGCTAATATACAAAAGTATCTATTCTCTTTTGTACGCAATGGTGAACTTAATGTCCATCTAATAAGGCAAAGTTCATGTCATCACTATTTCATCCCAAATAGGAACTCATTCAGAGAATAAAACATGGAATTCACAACGTGTCAACATATATCCCATACACATACTCACATTACTGTAACATCCAGCACAGTAGCTTTACAGAAAAATTCTTGGAGTGCGGAAATCTAGTTTCTAAGTCAATGTGCACAGAAATTCTGGTGGCTTCCAATGTGTAGCTAAACGGATTTGCATAATTGCAATTTTACGTTTGGTACGCAAAATGGCTATTCCATTAGGCTTTTTACAGGAATGAAAGAAAGTGGAATACAATAGCCTTGGTGTTAGAGTATATCCTTATCATATACTCTCACACACTTGGAATATCCATTCTCATCCCATGGAAAGGACTATTCTAACGCTATTTCATTCCACCACTTTCCATTTCTACTGAAGTCAAATGGAATAGTCATTCTGCGTATGAAACATACCCAAAATTCACGATTCTACATAAATTTAGATAAATCCTTTCCTATTTCCATGATTATCTTGTATGAATTGACCCGATCTTCTGCGAACAAATAATCATCGAACCCCCCCCCCTCAAAAAAAAAAAAAGAAGATAAAAGATAGTATCACCCAAGTGAATGCTTTTATAATAATATATGTCAGTTGGCTTCCCTCTTAATTTTGAGCGTGTTAAAAAAGAGAACCCCAAACTTGGAGTAGTTGACCCATCATGTTGGTCAAAAGTTAAGAAACATTGAGATAGAGTTCCTAGACTTTTAAGTGAGCTCCACCTAGTATAATTGTCTTTTCCCCATAATGGAATTGAACTACAGTTAACTCTTTTCTTATTCATGAGTTAATGCATGGACGCATGTATTTAAAAGCAAACAGTGGCATCCAATAAACTATTAGGAATTTAGGATTAGTCAATTTGAGTGATTCACTCTCCAGAAAAGAAAACAATGCACGCCATCAAATTCAACATGTTTTACTAATTTCCTCAACAAACAAAACATTGGTTGCTCTCCAACCCAAGAGAGTACATTACAGAAACACCCAATCAAACAAATTTAAGTTAACATTGGTGTACTTGCGAAAATCTAGACACCATCTCTAAACGCAATTGCAAACACCAATTCAAGAGTAAACAGAACTCCTAATCTAACAAGCCATAAGTATAAAATTTAGTCCAAATCAACCCACATGTCAAAACAGCTAATACCAACACTTCAAAAAATTCATAGACAAAGAAACCAACAAGCACATAAAAACAAAACAACAAATGCAATAATACCTTGAAGAGGTTTACTCTCCGATTCCGACATCCCCGTCGAGCTACCGCCTTGTGACTCTGACGAACCCTGAGAACTCGGTCGCCCAAACCCCTGCAATCCCAAGAAACCAGACATCCCTTTCACCACCGCCTCGACTCCCCCGCCTAGAACCGCCTGCCTCTCCGCCGCAGCCCAAGTGGGCATACCAAAAGGCTGGGCCACCATCGAACCAAACCTATCGGCCACCGGAGACTGCTGCTTATCTCGCAAATTCAATCCCGCAGGACCTTGAATTTCCTTCCTTTCTTCTTCCTTTTCTGCCTTGGAGCTCCTCTGTTTCTCAGACCGCCTTCGCTTCGCCACCATTCGCCGCAATGTCTGTAGCTCCTTCCTCTTCCGCCACGCGTCCTCTGTCCCCGCCGGAAGCGAGGAGGTCCTCGTGAGTGTCGGGTATGACATAGGACGCGGGGTTAACGACTCGTCATCTCGAACCACCGGTATTGTTCCCGCTATGGACGACGACCGGATTAGCTTATTTGCGCTCTTGTCGACCCCGAATCGACCACCCAGTGAGAGCCCCAGATTTAGCTCAATCTCATCTGAATCTTCACTGGGTGTTCCGTGTTCAGATTGATGCGTACTGCTGCACACAAATCTCTGCAATAGATCTCTTGGGTACTTGTCTATTCGCAGAGAAAGATTTTCCATTGCTCTGCTTCTAGCTTCTTTAGCTTCACCCATGTTTCATATGCCAGAAAAGCTAAGAAAACGAAACAGTACGCTTCAGCAACCGTCTCTGTGCCGCTTTAAGAGAGCAACTCTACGATCCGGCTCAGCTAACCCCATGATTATTATCAAAACAGAAACGTATTCTCTCTTTTACTCAGAATATTTATGTTATCAATAAACAAATTCAAGTAAAAAAAAAAAAAAAATTGGGGACAAAGTTTAGAAAGAATAAAGCCGAGAGAATACAGAGCATGGATTGAGGAAGAGGAAACAGAGAAAACAAGGAAGACAAAAGCGGAAACAGAGATGTACCTGAAGAGAGCCAAGTGGCGACCATGAGAGGGCTCCAGAGCGAAACGTGGTCCTCCTGACACAATTATTTTCTTTTCGTCATCTTCTTGGTGTCCCCACCAGCAACTTGTCCTTGTGGGAACGTGGAACACGTGTCATAAAACAGGGCAAACCAGGGACGACAGGGCACGTGTTGGTCTTGTTTCGGCATAGTGGGAATTAGACACGTGGGCGTTGGGGTTTGGCCTCGTAATTATGCGGCGTTGTGTTTGGTCCGAGTTTTACTTAGCTGTCGTCTAGATTCTTCCCACGCTGGGATTCTAAAAACGTACAACTGCTCATGAATTAAATTTTAATAAATAAATATATTTATTAAAATGATAAGTTTTTGCTTGGTACAAAATTGTATTTGAAAAATAAAATTTTTAATTAACAAAATTTTATTTTAAATTTTATCAAAGTGTTTTTTTATTTTTTTAGACTCTTAAAAGTGTTTTTAATTTTTGACTAAACAAATTTTTTTTTCTTCGAATGAACTTTTTAGTATGAAAATTACTTTTAGACCCTTTACACGCAATTTCAAACATACCTTAATATTAGTATACTATATATATATTTTTTTTTGAAATTAGTATACTATTATTTATTGATATTCAGAAGTAAAATGTTTTTGGTAATTAAAGAAAGATTACCAAATTTGGTGATAAATCAATGTATCAAAGCTCAAATTTCCATATTTTTGCTTTGGGCAATATGAATGTAATAGTAGTGCTTATTATTAGAAGTTTAAAAAAAACAGAGAAAGAGACCAGGGTAGAAGAGAAGCCGATAAACTTTGAACACATGTTTAAGTTGGACCACACATTTGATGTTGTGAAAACCTGTAGTCCTATGTTTAGCACGTGATCACTATTTTGACAGTGTTATTTTAGAAGGAGATTTATTGACAATGATTATCACTATTCGACTTAGTAGCTTGACCAAAGATTGAAATATTAGCATGCTAATCTTAGATACCTTTGAAATTCTCGTTGCCTTTGACATCTGGTTGGTTTTTAAAGTTTATTAGAGTTTGAATCTTCATACTCATAATTTAGCATGACGACTGCTTTTACTAAATTCTCTTGTAATATTTCCGTAATATGTTTTTCTTACTAGATATTCCCTTCAATAGTAGTAAAGATTCAAAATATTATACACTTTACAAATAATGACCGGTGACGGCAATAGATAGTGACCCATGATTATGGAGAAATTAAGATCATTTCCAATCCAAATAAACTAAAGAATATCTAGTTAGTTATAATGGAGAATATTTTTGTCTTTTTATATTCCATTATGAATGGACACTGGATACGGTGGTGAACAGTGACAAAGGATCTCCATGGCAAGTGGCAACGGAGGATGGCACCCGATAATGGGCTGGAATGGGCAATGGTTGGTGACCGGGGATTGTGATTGAACTCTGCTCTTAGCTCATTTTTCCTCCTCTCTGTGCGGTAGCAAAAGTTATTTAAACCATGTTGCCGGCACACTCACTATCAGGTTCCAAAGAAAAAAGAAAGGGATAATTTCACTAACCCCTCAAACTTTAACCACTTTTGCAAACACCCCCCTAACATTCAAAAACTATCACTTACCCCCCTTAAATTTTCAAAAATTCTCACTTACCTTCATCCATACAAATTAGGGCACAAATTTTTTTTTAAAAAAGATCAAAATATCCATGTTTTTTATTTGTTTTTATTTTTTAAAAAAATAAAAAAATATCTGAAGTTAGAATTTTATACAAAATTCACCGTTTAAAATTCTCTATTTAAAATGTCAACTTCCAAAATGTTTTTTTATTTTTTTAAATGAAAAATAGAGGTATTTTGATTTTTTTATAAAAAATTTATGTCCTAATTTGTACGGATAAGGGTAAATGAAAATTTTTGAAAGTTAGGATAAGTGACAATTTTTAAATATTAGAGAAGTATTTGTAAAAATGACTAAAGTTTGAAGGGATTAATAAAATTATCCCAAAAAGAAAATACCCAAGGCTTTAAACCGCTAACATCATTTGATGCGATGTTGGAGGTGAGACATTCTCAGACGGCAAAACCAGACAGCCACGGGGCCTATCTTTGCCTGGTTTTTTTTTTGGTCAGAGTGTGCTTAGGGGCTAGAATAACTTGAGCAAGCTACTGGGCTAGGTCCCACCCAGGGCGGAATTTGTGTAATTAGCTTTGGGCTAGGTCCCACACAATCACATTAGGCATCATTAATATCAAAACTAATTATTTCAGAAATAATGTGCTTACAAATTTTCTAATTTAACTGAAGAAAAAAAATATCAAATTATTTCAAATTTAACTGAAAAAATAAATTTACCCAAAAAGTTAAATTCTCAAGGGGAAAAATATATATATATCAAAAGCCTAAAATGCCGCAATTAGAGTAAGACTTCCTATATTATCAAAAGTCGAGAGTACTATTGTCAACAAAACTGGAGCGACAAGAGCCTTATCTATGCCTTTGTCTCGGTGACAGCTTGGCGTGGGGCTCGTCCTCCACCATTTTGGTAAACCCTCTGGCCAGTTTCTGCATTCCGTCCACCATTATCACGTGTTCGATTTGAGAAATCACCCCGCTTCTCAAAATCATTTCTACCATGGCCACGGCCTCCACTAAAATTTCCGCCACTGAAGTCTCCCCCCCGGCCTCTAAAGTTATCATTTCGATAACCACCCCGTCCTGAGGGAAACCTTCCCCTATCATTGCTTGCTGCAAAACACCAAATCATCCACACCAACCGGATATTGAGTAATTTAATAACTCATACTAATCAACAAGTAAATAATAATTAAGAGGAACTTATCAAAAATAATAAATAAGAATGATGGATATAATAATTTCACTTGCCTCGCCTTTCCTCGACGTGGAGTTTACGATCAAACATTGAGATTGGGGAAGCCTGAAATAGCAACATGATGAATGTAAGATGTCAAATCATACGCAAATTTGGGGGGGGAGAAGGGATGCAGATACACTCATAATGTGAGGCTCACAGTCGCAAGGACAATGCAAAAATTCAAAATGCATACAGAACTAACATGAATTATAGCTTCAGTAAGAACTGGTAATTCATAATTAAAAAGGCCAACTTACACACATCACAAACGAAAAAATAGAGTTAGACACAGCTCAGTAAGCATGCACGCTAACGCGATTAATTTGGATGAAGAGTGACGACTCAAGACCTCAACACAATGCTAGCTTTTATAGCAATACATGTAGAAAGATCAATACAGATTGAGCAGAAAAAAAAAAAAAAAAAGCACTAAGCTAGCCATGAACCATCTCCAATAGTTTAATTCAAAGTCATCCATGATACTAAAACACATTAGATCACAACATTCAATTAACATGCATCAACCACAAATGCAGCTACATGAATGAGGTATGGACTTGCGTGGAAACAAGCATGAGAATCAAAATTAAAAGCATTTAAGAGAAGTTTCTACAGCAAGATTAATGTTGATCCCCTACATCCAAGTAACACTACAGGGTTGTTTTATTCAAGACAAAGGGTAACAAATTAAGGGTTGAAGAAAACAAAACAGCAAAGCCAATACCTCAATAGCAAGTTGCATTGAACTGGCAGATTCAAACTCCACAAAACCAAAACATGAACCCTGTTGCTGGATAGAAGAGAACGATACATAACATGTGAATATCATTAAAATAAATAACTCAAAATGGAATTGAACGAAATTTAATCTTAGGCAGACCTTGTTACTTCTAACTTGAATACCACCATGCTTAATGGACCCAAATTGTTTAAAACCCGCTTCAAGTTGTTCTGTTGTTGCATCCATGGGCAGATTGGGTACAAATAAGGCATAAGTCTTAACTGGAACAACTAACAAGCAAATATATTAGGTGAAACCAGTTACGTACTGAAAGGGAGGATTGTATAACATCTCAATTTAAAAACACCTTCCACGAAAGAAAGAACAAGAGAAGAAATAACACCTGCATGATCATCAGTCTTTTTCAAGGTGCTGTTTCTACTAGGAATAGCCTCATGTACTGCAGATGAACGGGGTCGTTCTGCAGGCTTAACAGGGGGAAGCCTCACATGGAACGGAGCATTATTGCCCTTCAATGCATGCACCTGAAACAAGTAAATTACAAGGCAATTAAAAGCGTTCAGTCAACCACTAGCAAGACAACTATAAAATTACACTAGCAAGACAACTATAAATTACTCACCACTGATGCAAAGGTCTTCTTTGGAGTAGGTTCTTGGATTTCAGCAGCAGCAGTCTCAGTGTATGTGCCTACAGCATTCTGACTTGAATTAATTGGATGCTCAGCAACGTCCCCTTTTTCACCAACTGACAACTTCTGGTCAGCCAACTGGTGACCAACTTCATTGTCATTGTTATTTTTTGCAGTATCATCCTCCACAGGGTAATTTGCTTTGGCTCAGGATGATCAGGAACATGAGTTAACTCTGTAATGAAAGGACACTATAAACCTTTTCCGACTCAATGATAAGAACCATCCTCACCCCTTCTCTTCTTTGAGGAAAAAATGAGAACCAGAAAGAAGGGGGAAAATAGCTCACAAACAGAAACATGAAACATACCAGGTTCTGGTGTCAAAGGAGATATTGAAGCACTTTCTTCAATATGGTTGTTTGCCACAGAATCAGCCCCCATGGATTCAGATTCACCCATGTACCTAAGAATAGCATTCATGACAAAATAACCATTTTCTTGGGGCACTAGAAAGAAAGATTCAGAAAACTTCCTTTCCACATTGTCATTTCCAGTTAAACAACCAGTAACTAAAACAATGACCCCATCCTTGTATGAATACTCTGCATCTACAGTCAATATATCTGACTTATAGTTCGGGAAGTTAAAGGAGAGTATTGCCTCCTTAATGGCCTGCTCCAAAATGAAAGAACCCAATTTATTCAAAAACATATGCATCTGGTTAGACAAAAACATTCATAAAGTCACTGGAAGATAAAAGTTTTAGACAAAAACAACCAAAAGAGAATGTCACAGTTATTCGACTTTCTTATTTTTATTTTTTAATTTGGGCAATTGAAAACATAAAACTAAAATACAAAATAAAATCCTAAGTAGCTGCAAAAGAAAACACCTTAAATTAAATCAAAAGATCAACAAAGTGCTAGATATTAACAAATATCTACAATATGAGACATCCTCACTTTTTCTGTGAGTCCAATATATTTATCTCTTCCTCACAATCCATATAGCCCAAAGGACATAGAGAATCTAACCATCATCTTCCAAGGTAATCCAAACAATATTCAATAAATTCCATCTCTCAAGGCAATATAACCAAGAAAAAGCCATAGAATATACCAGAATTCAAACAATTTTTTCAATCCACAAGCATATAACCAAGTGCAGAAAATGAGCTACAAGAGACATGCAACAGCGACCTAATAGCTTTAGCATCTATAGACTACAACTCATACATGCAAGGTATAATTAGCATCTATGAGCCGTGTGAGAACATCAATGAGGCAGTTTAGTAAGACTTTACAAAACTTACTTGTACGGTAGTAACAGATGTCATCACACCATCAGGTCCAGGTCGGGTGAGCACACTTGAATCATTAAACAACCTGTAAGCCTCCTGTGGTGCACGATGAAGAACATTGTAGTACGAGTCCACAAAGGCATTGCCAACAATCTGTGCACTAGGGCCAGCAGAAGCATCTTCACTCTGAGATGCCATCTCTGCATCAATACAATGGAAGAGAATCAACACAGAATAATCCAAATTCTTATATATAGGATTCAGCCAAAAAAATATGCACAAGAGGAGGAGATATGTCTTTCTTTTGAAAATTTTATGTTACTAATGAAAA
Organism: Carpinus viminea; assembly: GCA_013348765.1. NCBI lineage: Eukaryota > Viridiplantae > Streptophyta > Magnoliopsida > Fagales > Betulaceae > Carpinus > Carpinus viminea. The sequence continues at coordinate 6,512,420 of CP054671.1, forward strand.
AAAAAAAAAAAAACCAGAAAAGGAAACAAATTCTGCCAATCGCATAGTTAGAAACCAATTCCTAACATTGAGACTATATTTAACAGGATGAAGAATAACACAATTTGTAGGAAAGTTAGTACAATTATTTGTGTGCATGAATGCATTCGAACTTAATAAAAAAAATGAAAAAATTACACATTTATTCAAACTTAACAACAAGCATGCGTGCGCGTGCTGCAGATAAAACAAATTTAAGAAATTTTTTGATCAACCTCTTAAACATGCTTCAACCACTTGTAATAAACAAAATCCTTAACCAAAATAATAATCAACGTGAACCCAAACGATTGCTCGAGACCCAATAATAACACGCTAAACATAAAACATATTATTCTCAAATGGATAGATTTGACTAAATCACGGGTTATAATTCTTCCGAAAACATTGTAAAAACAATTATTTTTAAAAATCAGGATATATATATATATATATATGATATTTAGGAATGAAAACAATTACAAAAAATAAAAACAAAACAACACGCGGAACTAGAACTTTTATCGAATAATTCACGCAAGGTAAAACCCTAGATCCAGACAAGACAAAGCACCTCAAATCTCGTCTAGAAAGCAATCGAAGAACCAATCTACACGATCTATAACGCAAAAACAAACATATTAACAAAAAACAACGATATGATAACGACAATAAATCGGCGACGTTGAGAGTGTTTTACCTCGCGGGAGAAAGAGGGTGCGGCTCTTTGAGCTGCGTTTAGGGGCTAGAGAATTTTAGAGAGCGTGATACGAGGTATATATATATATATATGCGTATTTATAGTTCTTATTTTTGTCCCCTTCTAATTGGGTTTCTAAGTCATAGTCAGCACCGAGATGTACGGCTTATAGCCGTCTTTGGCTTGGATTCGTATTCCTGTTCCGGTCAAACTCTGGAAACCTTGTTGTTTTAGGGAAAAGGAGATGGACGGCTGTGATTTGTCGTGCAGGCTGGTGAATTTTGGTACCGTTTTTAACGGGGGTATATTTGTTTTTTTTTTTAACTTTTAGGAGGTGAGTAGTGACTGAATTTGGAATTCTTTTCAAATAAGGAAAAAAGGTTGAGGTTGGATGGCATTGGTCGTAAGTTGTAACTCAATCAGGTAAAGACAGTACCACAAATATAGACTTGTATCTGTCCAATTTAAGAGTGACACGTGTGCCTATGCCCCCAACAAAATTCATTGGTTGCGAGGAGAACATTACAGCTCAATCCTATAGATCAGATGATGGAGGGCAGAATACGAGGAGAACATTGAACCCAACAACATGGTAGTAATGTAGTATTATTAGCATGACGTCAGAGTGGTTCTCTTTTCTTTTCATTTTCACTTTTCTTTCATAAATTATTATTTCTACTGTCTTACCCATAAACTATTATTTTATGTTTAAAACTCTTATTAGGTTAGTCAAATGCATTAACTTATACGATTTATCCGTCATTTTGCCTTTATAAACTATAATTTATTATCACTTTATCTCGTAAACTAAAATACATTGTCACTTTATCTTATAAACTATAACGTATTATCATTTTGATTGTCCAAATTAACACATTTAACTGATGTAATGAGAGTTTTGGACACAAAATAATAGTTTATGGGGGTCGAGCAATAAAGTTGATAGTTGATACGAGCAAAGTGAAAATGCGTTATAGTTTGTGGGAGAAAATGTAATTACCTTTTTTTTATTTAATTAAATTGAAAGTAAATCGCTAATTAAAAAAACACACAAACACGACCGAAGGGAGTGTTTGGTTACATGTTTGATTTCTTACCCCACTATGTGAGTGTACATATATATTATATTCTTATTATAGTTCAAGAATATAATATTCTGGTTTAGGTGTTAGAATTAGAACTATAATGTAAGAGAGTGGGAAAGAGTGAGAATGGATAGATAATTGTTTTGAAAATTATTGAACCATTTGAATAAATTAAAAGGAAGAGTATATTTAAATTTGTTCGAATACTTTTGTATAAAATGTCATTTTCAATCTCAACAATTGATCATTTTTTAATTTAACAGGTTATTTAGGTCTAGATGTGTTAAGTCAATCTAACATGATTTATTTATTAAACATGTTGTGCAAGTATTCACTTATTTAAATGAGTTGTATTAGTTTTGGCTCTAGTCCTCGTTCTCCTCTTCCCCTAATCTATTAAATAAGTGTCTTAGGGGCACAAGTGCATTTTATGGCTCATGTTATCTTTAAGATAGTTTGACCATATGTTTCCACATTGAATTTTAATAAATTTTTTTTCCCATAATGCATCATTAAATAGTTTAGTATTTGCTATAATAAACCTATACGTGTCTTTAAAACCTCTGAAATTTAAGTTAACAAATTTAGTAGCCATTATCTTTCAAGCCTATACACACAGTTAGCAGTTGTTAAAAACTTAAAACCAATACTTTTTACATATGATATTTCAGGCATGTTGATGGTGTTTTGAACTTTCCTTGAACATATTTTTTTGGCTTATTTTAAATAATTTTGATTTTGTTTAAAAAAATTGTGCATAAATGATGTCATTTTGTATGTTACTTTTTATTTTTGACATGTCCACGTAAGGAAAAGAAGATGATTCGAACTAGTGATCTCTGTTTTATGAGGTATGATCTACAATTGACTGAGTTACATCTTAAAACTTATTTTGTATGTCACTAACATAATTTTCAAATTTTTTTTGGGTAGGTAAATGGGCAGTGTTTTTTATTATATGATTTAAAGTCTGTTTGGATTACGTTCGAAAAATAAAGTTTTTAAATAAAAAAACACTTTTAGGTAAAAAATTTATTTTTAGATTTTTATCAAAACTATATTTCAGTCGTTTTAAAATTTTTAAACTCTTAAAAACATAATCCCAAATAGGCCATTACATAATAATTTTATGGGAATTTATATCAGATAGGCATGGGTTGGAGGTCCAAAATTATTAAATCCGTAAGTTTTTTTTTTGACAAATATGACATGGGTATATCGTATGTCATAAAATCCTTAGTCAATTTTGTTAGCTTGTAATTCATTTTTTTTAAAAGCACGTTTTTACCAATAAAATATTATTTTTAAAATAAAATATATTAAATTTAAAAAAGAAGAAAAAAAAAAAAAGAGGTGGCGAACCATCCCCATGGCGAAGGTGCTGCCCCCTATGGGTTGGTTGCCACCCTCCTTTTTCATAGACAAAGGGTGGCTCACCCCTTGCACATTGGTTCACCCCAGATCGTTGATCGGGTGTAAGCCACCCTTTAAATCTATGAAAAAAAAGAGGTGGCGAACCACCCATGGCCTAATCGGCCACCTTTAAGTCTATGAAAAATAAATAAATAAAATAGAGGGTGGCCCCCCTATGGGTGGTTCAACCACCCTCTTTTTCTTTTCTTTTTTTTTTTTTTTTTTTTTTAATTTTAATATATTTTATTTTTAAATTAAATTTTTAAAAATAATATTTTATTGGTAAAATTTAAAAATAACAAGACGGATTTTATGATAATATCTTTGTATTGTTAAAAAACTTACGATAATAATTTTGGACCTTCAACCCATTCCTATATGATATAAATTCCCTAATTTTATTGCATTCGCTATTGGGGGTTTGGGACACGGTCCCACGGACGCGGGACAACGATCTGAAATGGCGTTCAGGCGCGCGCGAAGGAAAAAACCTGATAAAAGGAGTAAGAAGAGCTCCCGGCGAGGATCGAACTCGCGACCTCTCACTTACGAAGCGAACGCACTACCACTATGCTACGGAAGCCTTGGCTGCTGCTCTCACTCAGCACATTTTTTATTTATATTATCAATGATGAAAAACCCTCCTCCTATAGGATTTAGATTTTTGTGAAGGCGGACGACGGAGACGCAGAACGAGAGGGAGTGAAGGAGATGTGTGGAATAGCCGTGATTATCTCAGGCACTCGTATTGATGCATCATCTCTGCTTCTCGATTCCGAACTTCCAGCGTCCGCGTCCAATGCCGAGCAAGTAAAAGTCATTCTTTACGCTTACCAATTCTTTTGTTTTCCTTCTTCTTATTTACTGATTGTTACCCGGACGTAAATTTACTGAGAGTGATTCTTGATTAGTGTCCATCCCATTTTTCATTTATGCTTGCAAAACTAAAATTTTCGCCTGGAAATGTGGTGTTTGCAATGTATGCTAAACTGGGTTCATAATTTAGGCTAGAGAAAAAGAAAAGAAGTCAAACCTTTAATCGAGCAATCAGAATTATGCATCGGAATTCAGTTAGACTAGCATTTTTCAATCGCGTTGTATGGTTTACTTATAAAAAAATTGGTGTAGAGTGGGTCATGCCTAGAAGGGCGGTGGAGTTTTCTGGCTAGCTGGATAGGGCAGTTGGGAAGTAGGTGCATTCTGGAAGCTTGTTGTTCCTGCTAGTTCTTTATTTGGTTGTTAAGAAAGTTTTCATTTCCGGAGATGAAAATTCAGTGATTATTTATGTTTGGTTGCTTAGAAAATTTGGGAGAAGGGAGTGAAAGTGAAAAATCATTGGATATTAGGTTGTGCTTATGCGAGACCAGACTTGTGAGGTATGATCTGAATATTATTTTTTCAGTTTTAGAGAAAGAAGTGGAAGATTATTCGTCTTTCACATTTGGCATTGTTTTCTTCTAGATATTGTCTTAAATGAGTTAATGGTATGTTTCGGTTGCGTTTTGGTTAAGATCTCCCTCTCATAACCACACTCGAAGGATCTTCTTGTTAGTTAAAATACGTCGTTATTGAATTAATCAAGTTTTATTTGAACTTTTGATAGTTTACAAATTGTTCTATAGTCCCTAGCTATTTGGAAAAGTGACTAATGTTTATTGGTATTCCAGCTGCTATTCTCCATAGATGATCTTAAAGCAGCTCTACAGAGAAGGGGTCCTGATAGCTTGGGTAGCAAGAAGGTTTTCCTTTGTTCAAAGACTTCATGCTCTGCCGTGGAGCGACAAATTATATCCTTTGTTGAGGAAGAAGAGGCAAAAGAAAGGGGCGAGTTGTATTTGCAACATCTTGAGAATAAAAATGATTGCTTGTTTGATTCAAATGGACAAACACATGAGTTAGAAAATTGTTTTAGCATGCCTAAATTTGTGGCAGAACTTCACTTTATCGGTGCCACCTTACAGCTCAGGGGTGTTAATCCTATTGTTCAGCCCTTGATGGATACATCTGGGAATATTCTTGTATATAATGGTATGTTTACTTGTCTCTTCTTTGGTTAGATCAAAGGGCTTGTGTCCATCATGATTTGATGTTTGTCCTGCATAAAGTTTCTTTTGATTTTTAGCCTAGTTTGTCATTTTGAGTTTTTGTTGGATATGGTTCCTGCTGGTGTGTCTTGTTGGTACCTGACATTCTGGTAGAACTATTTTATGTGGTCAAGCAATGGTTCATTTGACAGTTAATATTTGAATTTATTTATTTTTTGCTAATTTAATATCTTTTAAATTTTGTTTTTCAATAATATGTTTTTTCTTTGAGTAATGCTAGAAACTATATTTTTATTCTACAATTATCTTATAATGCTGAAATGACAATACATAGCTTTGTGAAATAGTAGTGAGATACAAAAGTGGTTTCTAGCATTATTCTTTTTCTTTTATTTTTCTGTAATTATTTAAGAAGGTTGATATATTTAACTCAGAATCCTACTTTATGTTCTATCTACTTTGAAGGTGAAATATTTGGAGGGATTTACGTTAGCGGTGATAGCAATGATACTGAAATTCTTATGCAAGCTCTGGGGAAGTGCTGCTTCTGCAAAAGAACATGCTCTTGTGATGAAAAAGGACAAAATTCTGTTCCAGATCTTCTTTCTAAAATCAAGGGGCCATGGTCTGTGATCTACTGGCAGGTAACTTTGAGTGGTAAGTTTCTATTTGAGTTGATTAAATTTGTGGAATATGCCTCTTTTCGAGCATCTTATTTCTCAAGTTTTCCTAATATAATATTTATAGGAAAATTCAAAGACCCTGTGGTTTGGTAGAGATGCATTTGGTAGGCGGAGCCTTCTTGTTCACTGGCCGACTTTGGAGGACACTCGGTTCCTGCTTTCTTCTGTATCACCAGTTTCTTCCACTGAGCAGAGTTCTGGTAAATAATGCTCAGTAGAGCTTTACCCATTTGGTTGTTCTGGTTCAACTTCTGTTGTGCAGCAGCTTGTAATAGTAATACAATGAGCTGAAGTCAATTTTCTTGCTCACGAGTAATTCTGAAATGATTTGTCAAGTGAATTGTGCGTGTTATTTTTCAAGTACATATTCTTCTTTTTCATTCTTCCATCTCTATTCTGTTACTTTAGTTCTTTTACTTGATCTTGCGACACCATGTAATAGGACACCTCTCCACGCAGTTCTCCTTATATTCCAAGCCTTTTCCTTTCTGAAATTTTGTTCTCCACATCAGTCTCCTTGTCTTTATTATTTCATATGTAAAGATCCCTTGTCTTTATTGGTCCTGTTAATACTGTTTTAAAATATCAATGACCATGTACCCTGAAAAATAATTAATTACTTGACTAGTATATTAGCCAGCAAGTCGCTTCCATTTTTGCAGTTCAATTTTGTGAATTATTGACCATTGATACCAGAAAGATTTTCATATGAAGTGATGTCAATGCACTGCAGGTTTTGAAACTGAAAATGGAATTAACAACCTCAATTTCTGGGAAGAGCTTCCATGTGGGGTATACGGCATATCATTTGATGCTCCAAAATTGGATGGGTTTCTGGTTGGTGAAGTCAGAAAACATGAATGGAGGGATGCAATACTGAAAGAGCTGCTTGATTGGGAGAGAACTTCTGTTGAACCCAAACCTGGAGATTTATACTTTCCTCTTTGTAAGACTACTAGAGAGCAACATGATATGCATTCAGCCGGTTCAGATATATTGTTGCCCAAATCAGGTGGATATCATACCATTCTCTAGAAAGGCTACATGTACAATATATGAACGACTTCCATTTTGACTCATGAAGATGATAGCAGAATCTAATCGTAGTTCCTTTTTCTTTTTGGTTATGATGCTTTAAATGTGGTTTTATCTTGACTGTGCAGGGCCTGTTCAAGTTTCAATTTCAGGGCCAGCACAGACTGTGCTGGCTGCTTTGAGGGAATCTGTTATGCGGCGCACTTCACAGCATAGAATTTTTCAGGTGCAAGAGCTGATTGAACTGAATTTCAGTTGTACCCAGTTTCATTATATGGGGGTAGTGAGATATACATATATTTTGGCTTGAACACTTCATTGACGAGTAAAAAATTAGGGAATATTTTGCAACTTACTAACCTTGAGTAAGCTTAATTATTCCTCTTTTGGGTTTTTTTGATTTATTGATTTTTGTACTAATTGAATTCTTTTGAGATGAAATGAATAGGCAGTTACCTGTGATATAAGACAAGGAGAACTTGCACCAGTGGCAGTTCTTTTCTCTGGTGGATTGGACTCTGTGATACTTGCAGCATTACTGGATCAATGCCTCGATCCCAGCTGTAAGTGTTGCAGTGAAAGCTATGTTTACATTTTTTTCCCCTCTAATGCTCTGTGTTATTTCATATCTCTATGGGCACCAATTTATTGGAGTTGAAACTGGAAAGCTAAGATAATCACACGCATTATAAAATCCTTTTTTCAAGCCTGTTGCTAAGCTCATGTCCTATCAAATTTCATTGACAGATGAGATTGATCTACTTAATGTCAGCTTCGATGGTCAGTCTGCTCCTGATAGAATCTCTGCCAAGGCTGGAGTAAAGGAGTTGAGAAGAATTGCACCCTTGAGAAGGTATGGACTATGGCATTAAAATTTTATCTTGGTCTCTGGTTTCCCATACTAAGAAGCTTTTTGTGTTAGGGGTTGTGTAAAGTACCACAGCTTTCACACCTGTCTTAATCTAACATCCTCTGTAATTGTCTTGCCTTGTGCTATTTCTAACCAATTCAGATTATATTGGAAATGCAGGTGGAAACTTGTGGAGACTGATGCTGATTTATCAAAATTGGATTTTGAAACAAAGCACGTCATGTCACTAATAAATCCTGCAGATACTTACATGGTAGCCCATCTCTTTTTTTTAGCATAGTGCAGCTTGCATTGTTCTGTGATATGCAATGAATTACATAGATGACCATATATTCTTATGTCGTTCTAACTGATACAAAGCTCCTGATATCATGGGATAACATATACACATAATTATCTGATTGGCGTGCTTTTGATGTTCATTTAGCGTAGGCTTAGGTCATAATCACCTTTAGATCTCATAAGGTACCTTATGATCTTTGAACTTATTTTGTCCTATAGTTGTTTTTTCCCATGAAATAACTAAATAACAGGGTAACTTGAATCGTTCCAGATCTCTCTTCTTTTGTCATTGATACATGTCTGCTATTATGCTTTTCTGAATGTATGGTATATTATATCTCAAGTGAAACTTACTGCAGGACCTTAACATAGGAATAGCTTTATGGCTGGCTGCTAGCGGCAGCGGTTGGGTGTATGAAGGAAATAACAATAATAATGATGAGCATCTTGAGCGTATTAAATACAAGTCCAAGGCCAGGATTGTCCTTGTTGGTTCTGGTGCTGATGAGCAATGTGCTGGCTATGGTAGGCACAGAACAAAATATAGACAGGAAAGGTATGCACTTATCTGGAATAAATTAGATGATCTTGTGAACTATTTTTTTTGCATGTCTGAAACCAATGTGTGTGCGCGCACATGTGATTGTTTGCTCAATTTTTATGATGTAAAGTAGCATTTGTTCTCTAATATCATTGTGTTAGCATAAAACGTGAAAAGTAGCTTGCCGTTGCAGCTGGAATAACATCTGAAACAATGGAACTAGGTGAGATTGTTTGAACAAAATTTAGTTGCTGAAAATCGTGAAAAGTGGCCCTAACATCCTGACACCTTTATCAGAATTTGGGCTTCTGAGTTGAGGCCAGGCCTTTAAAACTTCCTTTAGTGCTAACTTTTAAGAAAATTACTTTATTTAGTATAGAGCAAAATAATCCCCTCAATTTGATAGCTAGTCATGATCAAATGAGGAGGCTGAAAAGAGTAACATGATTTGTGAATGCTGCTATTAAAATCCCTTGGCAAACTCAAAAACTGATTTTGGATCGAAGTCTTCTGCGATATTGTAATCAGCTTGTTTGGCTGTTTGTATGTGCACATGCACTCGCATGGGTGTCTGTGTGTTTACTTCAGTGGCTACTGCGATTCACTTCCTGCTGTGGCCTTTTAGTTATGGGCCAACTTCACAGTTACAGTAGGTGGTCCGCATCTGCTGGAGTTGTATTCTTCTGTTGTATGGGTTTAATACGCATATTGGGCTACCCTGGTGATAGGGTCTTCTGAAATTTATTGTTTTTATCAGTGCTAAATTCATTTTGAGAGACAGAATTACCCTCCTCTTGTGCATTAACATGTTAACAACTGATATTTCTCCTGTTTAGAGTAACAGTGATTTGATTTAATTCATCGTATGTATTGACCTATAACTATACAAAGCTTTTGGTAAATTGTGGAGTGATACAAGTTTGTTGTGCTTACTCATTCTGGTGGTCTCATATGCTGTATCAGTTGGCTTGGTCTACACGAGGAAATGAAACTGGACATGCTGAGAATTTGGAAGAGAAATTTAGGAAGAGATGATAGATGTATTGCTGATAACGGTAAAGAGGTATTGCTAAAATCTTTTTTTTGATAAGTCATTATGTCATTGACTCGTCGCATTTGGTAAGCATCTAATTCTTTCCTTTTTTCCCCAAAGGCTAGATTTCCTTTCTTGGATGAAGATGTTATAAGGACTTTGCTTAATATTCCTTTGTGGGAGGTTGCCAACCTTGATCAACCTAGTGGAACCGGTGACAAGAAGATTCTAAGAGAGGTCAGTGCCATATCTTTTGTTAAGTTTACGTTCTCTGTTATACCCTAACATGTGAAAGATGAGATAGACACAGATATAAGGTTTTGTACGTGTTTTTTAAAGTATTTTCTGTAACATCTGAGAAAGTGCCAGCATATGTGCATGTTTTTGTAAGAGTATGTTTACAATAAATTGGTCAAGTGAATCACAGTTTATTTACTGCCCATTATATTGCCACAAACTCTCTTCTGCATGGTTATTTTCCCTGATAGTTGAACCGTCAAGCTAACCATGTAGATGACATAAAATTCTGATGGGAAAAAGTGGATGCTCTGACAGGGCATCTGAATTGGTGGGAACCCGAGAATGTTAAGTGAAGTTGTTTGTAACATTCTTATCTAATCTAGATTGACGTTTCATTAGATTCACTCCCTGTCTCATCATCTTGCTATGTTCATATAATGCTGCCATACAGTTTTTCCTCAAAATGATTTCTGTCCTTTATTGGGGGTTGGTCTATGTTGATATCTCTTTTGCTGCTAATATGAAAGTTTGCTTTCAAGCTTGAGTGGGGATTTCAAATTTTACCACAAAATGTTACCTTATATGTACATATTTGGTTTTGAACTTTGTTACTAGATCAATGGCTCTCAAGCCAAGTTTCCTATTTCTTGTGGTGAATCCTGGCCAGATATTAAATTGTTTGTTCATTATGTTTGTTGAAAGGTTGCACAATTGCTTGGTTTATATGAAGCAGCAGTTCTGCCTAAAAGAGCAATTCAGGTATGTATCTTTTCATGGTAATTCTGTTGATCTTGAACACCTCGTTTGAATGTTATGACATTCAAGTGCATGTACTCCTATGCTTTAGTTTTAGGCAGAACTTGGTATTTTGCGTTCTTCCTATGGGGATGCCATGTACTTATGTATATATCTGCTTATACTATAATCAGCATTGTATCTATTTGAACGACGATAAAATCATATAATAACAATTTGACTGGTTTTCCAGTATTAAAAACTCAGATGCAACTAAATAAGAAAAACAATTATAGTTGATCTCATTGCAATATCAGTTACCTATGATGAATTTACGAGTCAGCTTTATCTGGAAGAAGGTTCTGTTTGCTAACCACTATTTTGATTATTAACAGATTTAATCTTTCTGATTCATTCTGGTGCAGTTTGGTTCAAGAATTGCGAGGGAATCAAATAGAAAGAATTTTGGTAGTAACCGTGCAGCAAATCAGGCATCAGCAGGAAGTGCAGTAATTCACATGCCACCAAACATGACTTGACACCTGACCTGTTGTCATCTTTACTATAAAGCATCGCCTTCATAATGGAACAAGATAATGAACCGGAGAATATCCAATTTGTTATATGTGGGGTATTTTTGTCCTCCAATATAAATAACTTGATATTTTTTAGTTCAAGAGAGGATTCTAATTCCTTCAATAATATTCTCCTATAAGTAATATTGCTACTCTAAATTTAATTAAGGTGACAAAATTTTGTTTTTAGAATGCTAAAAACTTTTGCTTGCACCTTCTAAGTACTTACTAAGTTTCAAAATAATTTTAAATGATATTGATTTATAATGATTTTTTTTTTTGGTTACATTATATATATATTAGTTAAATAATTAATTTTTTTATTGTTTTTATTAACTTGGACTTTTCAAATAAGTGATTATAACCAGGTTGAGGGTCTAATTTTTAATACTCACAACCTACGGGATGAATTCCAAAATACCCAATACCCGGCCCGATCTGACCCGTGCCCACCCCTATGTTAGTTATAATGATTTTTTTTTTTGGCTACATTGTATATATATATTAGTTAAATAATTAATTTTTTGTTATTGTTTTTATTAACTTGGACTTTTCAAATAAGTGAAAATTTAACATACAATACACTTGTTTGTTTAGAATTATTAAACATATTCAAATGGTTGAAGCTAAATTTAAGAATGAATATATTTTACTATCTTCGAAATTGACATAAAGTACCAAAAAAATAGAAAAATTGACGTTGTCCGACACCAAAGAAAATAGACATGCTGATAATAATATTATTTAATAGATTGTTGTATAATTTTTATACAACTATAAGAAGTTTTGAATTTGTGCCCTCCAGTAAGGATTTGACAAATCAGCGTAAAACACTTAAAAAAGATAAATAAGCTAAAACACTGAAATAATGAAATTTTTATTCTCGCATCCCAATTCCCACATATGATGTTGCTTGTAGCTAGGGGTGTTAAGTGAGCAAAGCATCTCGTGAGCAAGCTCGGGCTTGGCTCGCATAAGTTTGACTTGAGCTCGACTCGAATATTAAATAAAGCGTTGCGTGAACATGAATCCTAGCTCGAATATTAAACGAAGCAAGCTCAGCTCGACTTGGCTAAGCTTGTGAGCAGTTTGTATAAGGCTCGAATTGATAATTGTTCACATAATTGCTCATATTAATATCAAAATTGATGATTTTTTTTTTCCTAATATGCATCCTTTTATAAAAGGATGCAAATCTCTCTTCGAAATCAAATGTTTTGCTGTATTGACAAATGCTCCATACTCGACTAGCTAAACTAAGCAAATGCTCATATGCAAGCTGACTTTTTGAGCCATTTAAGAGTACTTAAAGTTTAAATTTATAATAAAAAAATTAAATAAATAAATAAAATTAAATATAAAAGCTAGCTCACGAGTTGGTTAGGCTCGGCTCGACTTATTATGAGCTCGAGCTCAAACTTGATTTTTTGGCTCATCCTTAAGCTCGACTTGAGCTCGAAAGCTCGAGTAAAATTTAAACAGAGCTCAAACAAGGGATGCTCGCTCAAGGTCGGCTGGTTTACACCCCTTCTTGTAGCTAGTTATATTAGACTGTGGGTTAGTTGTAACCAAGCGGGCCAGCTGGTAATTGGGCTGTTAGAGTTGTTTTGGGTGGTAGTAACTGTGGGCCTCAGTTGTTAAGAGGCCCAGAAGTAGAAGAGAGGGTATCTGAGATTTCATTTGGAATTGGAGGTTAAGGCCGTACAAAATCTGTTTCATATTCGCTGCTACTTACAAACGACGCTCTTTACAAATTCTCATACAAAACTGTAGCAGCAGAAAGTAGACTGTTACACAGCTGGACAGTGGCCACGCCGCCGCCGGACACGAATCCAGCCAGCCCACTGGCTTCATCCACCCGCTTGTCCCCCGCCGCTGCTCCTCTACGCCGGTAAGTTCTCCCTCTCTCCGTCTCTCTCTCTCTCTCACTGCAAAACACTGCAAGAAGACTACGCCGTGTAAGCTCTTTGTGTTTTAGATTTCTTTCGGCTTTGAAACTTTGTGCTCCGTTTTCTTTTATGAAATTCGTCCTGTGCTGTGTGTGTGTGTGTGTGTGTTTTTAAATGTTTCGAGAGAGAGTGTGTTTTTGCTCCGATTATGTTTCGCTGATTTTGTATCTCTACGTTCCGATTAAGCTTTTTGTATCTCCTTTTTCGATAGATAGTGTTATTTTTTTTTTTGGTCTAAGCCTTGTTCTCGATAATGGGCACTGCACTCTTTGCTCTAACAAAGAGCAAAAAATCAAGAGCTGTTTGAATTGGTATTACCTCAGTTTCTGGAGTCGTTTGTAAAGGCGATTAGAAGCATTTCAACAAATCAGCCGTGACTGTGTTTTTAATAACGGTTGTTCTCCCCCATGACTTTCATTTCTCTTTGCTCTCTATATATGCTTTTCAATCCCATTCTCACAAACCCAATTTCGGCCTCGAAGATCAGAGCCAGGTCTTCATGTCATCCTCCGCCACCTATGTTGGTGTCTACGATGGTCACGGTGGCCCCGAGGCCCCATAACTAAAATGAACGACTGTAGTGAAGGAAATTGGAGAACCTCATACCTGTAACCTGTTTGACTGTAGTGAAGATATTTGAGTGGTTGAGAGTTGGGTTTTGTCGTTGATCCATAAGATTATGGGTGTTTGGCTGCAGTAAAAGGAAAAAAGGCTGCTGAGGAGGATAGGTGGGATGTGTCGTAATACAGGAAATATTTGGAATCCTGGGACTTCATTAAGGTACATCTTAAAAATGTGGACTAGAATAAAAATTTCTTCAATTTTTATATTCCTTGGACTTGATTTGTCTCTTATTGTAGGTGAATACCCACTGGTGAAAAATTCAAGATCACTTAGAAGCTGATGAAAGATGTTCACATCTTGAAAAATTGAACCGTTTGCTCATTTTCCAGGTAAAGGTGTATGTTTTGGGTTTTATGCTAAAGGTGTGTTTGGTGGTTGAGAAAAAAGGTACCTTGGGGTTGGGGGTGATTTTGGTTTTAAATCCGGGTTTTGGGTTTTATGCTAAATGTGTGCTTTTGGTGGCTGAGAAAAGAAGGCAAATTGTAGTCCTTTAGTGAACATAGCAAAGCAACTGCATTATAGTGATCGAGAAGAAAATTGCAGAAAAACATTTGTCTAGGCGAAAGGTTGAAGACAACCTCTCTATTGGTCAAAACAACCTTGTTTTGACCAACAAGGGGCACACAAATTGCGCACCAGTTTTCGTCCCACTAAAAGCAGTTAAGTTTAATTTAGATGTGGTGAAGAGGCTGATTCAAGAAATATTACTGTCATATAGTAGGGTAAAAGGTAGATTTGTATATTATACAAAAGCGGTGCGAATAAGAAGAAATACTTAACAATTTTTTTTCTCAATCTTACAAGTTAGTTGATTCAATGAAAATTTACTTTGAGATTCGGAAGCAAAAATACCTTGAAGAACTGGACAAGTAACTTTTATCGATATCTTTTTTGAATAATTGTTACTAGTACAATTATGTTTGAAATGAAGTGTCACTAAAATTTGCAGGTAATAATTACTTTCTCTAAGAGGGTACTTACATATTTATAATTATGTTGGTAAACATTAAATTTCTACATGTCATATTATAGTATTTACATACGTAGAATGTGCAGAGAGCCCTGAAGTGCTGGGGTTGTTAATATCCCTATTTGATTAAACATTGATACTATTTTATTAATTGATCTCTATTATTTTGTATATATATGTGCAGGTTATATAGCCTAGTGACAATAATACCCGACTCCATACTCCATATTCCTCAGCTTCTCCAAAAATCTCGCATAGTCTCTCTCTCTGTCTACGAGCGCACTTGCTGCTCACATGGAAAGCCATGGAAGCACCAGCAGCAATAACAACCAACAACAGGAAGAAGCAGTGGAGAGCAGAGGAAGCAATTGCCGGGAATGCTGAAGCTCTCCAGGCTCTTAGAGAGCTCATCACTTTCCCTCTCTACTACTCTTGCGAAGCTCAAAAACTCGGTCTTAAAGTAACAACACCAGCTCTACCTTTGAGTGTAATTCATGGTTATCTTTAGGTTCTGGCTTTACTTTTCTGTGCTAATTGGTTTCTGGGTTTGCTTCCAGTGGCCCCGAGGTTTGCTCATGTACGGTCCACCGGGCACAGGAAAGGTATTTGTTTCTTCTTAATTGGCCCGTTTAATCGAGACCCTTAAATATGTTCCAGTGTAAATGGGACTTCCATTTAATTTACCCAAAGAAAAGAAAAAGGGTGTGTTTATGCGAATCTGTATTTTGCAGTGAAGTTTGAGGATTGTTTTCATCCTGTTTGCCATTTGAATCTTGATAAATGAATTTGCTTACTCTAAAACTTTTATATTGAAGGAAACGGAGTCCTATGGAGAACGTGTATGTGTATTTTTTATGTTGAAGTAAATGCAGTATTAGGAAAGAAACATTTCTGCTTTCGATGAAACTGTTGAAGTATTGGTGACATTGGGTATTGGTTCATGCAAATGTTGAGAATTCTTGTTGAGTAACGGAAGCTGGTTAGTCCCTGAAAATGCCAGTTAAAATTTTGTTGGTTATGTTTGGTTCTCAGATAGTAAAGGAGAAACTAAAAATGAAGCGAAAGTTTGTGCTAAAATTTTTTAAGTTAATTTTCAATCAACCAAATGGAGGGTTATTCTATGCAGGGAATGGTAAGGATAGGGTTTATAACTGATTCCATGTTCTGAATTCAGATTCTCTAATTGCCTGCATGATATGTCTGTCTGGGGTTGGTCAGTTTGCTTCAAGTTGTCTGATTAGCTTATAGTTGGTGATGAGACAATGTCTTGGTTTGGCATGTTTGTAGTTGAAGTAATAAAGTTGATTGCTAATTTTTAATTTTCTTATATTCTAGACAAGCTTGGTACGGGCAGTTGTTCAGGAATGTGATGCTCATTTAACCATTATCAGGTACTGCATGATCACCTCGTTGTGGTGTTGTTGCTTTGATTTTACAATCATTTCATTATTCTTTAACTATTATAGGCTTATAATTTTACATCATTAAGGTTTTTTATTTGTTTCATCATTTTGTGAATAATTTTATTTGTGGGTATGTTATGCAGTCCACATTCTGTCCATAAAGCACATGCTGGAGAAAGTGAGAGTGTCTTGCGGGAGGCCTTTTCAAAGGCATCATCCCATGCAATGATGGGCAAGCCATCAGTTATCTTTATTGATGAAATAGATGCACTTTGTCCTCGTCGTGATTCCAGGTGTGGAGATGATGTTAAAGTGTACTTTGATGAATATTTACCTCATCCTTAAATCCCATGACTTCGTGAAACTGTGCTTTCTGTTAATATTCAGGGTACAAAGCTAACTACTATGTAGGAATTGAGATACACTTATCAAAAAAACTTTTTACTTATCAAAAAAGGAATTGAGACATTTGAAGGTGTCTAAGGACAGGAGGGCTCTTTATTTATTTTAATCTTTGGGTTGGGGTGTTTGGGAGAGTTGCAAATCGGGCCTTTTGGAGTCAGAATTAATTTTTCTAATTATTGTAGTTCCTTTATGCTCTAGTCAAAGGAGTGGTCTTGTGGTCCTGTGAGTTTCAAATCATGGTAATTGAATTGTGGATGGTGTTGATCATGAGCCAAGAGATCAACTGATGTTTTCTTTTTTTTGGTAGTGGAGTTAATCTAAATACGTTTGATGTAATGTTGATTATATTTCTCGTGGCTAAAATCTCTAGCTTGTATGATCCCTATCTGCTTTGCAATACTTATCTTTTTTACCGTTGTGTGTGTGCACATGTGCATTGACATTTTATGCACATTGCAGAGATAATGTCAAATGTTATATTTATTGTTGATCTATATATACTTATCAAAAAAAAAAATTGATCTATGAAGTTATGTGGAACATGCCATATAGCTGAATTGTGAACATGTGACAATCAATAAGTTATGTTTCAAATGCAGAAGGGAGCAAGATGTTCGTGTAGCCTCACAACTCTTTACACTAATGGACTCCAATAAACCTTCCTCAACTTCTGCAACACAAGTTGTTGTAGTTGCATCCACTAACAGGTTATTGTCTACCTCATATCTGTAGATTTTCTTCAGTTCTGTTTTCCTACGTACAAAACTTGACTATTACATATCTATGAGTTTTTTTCCTAAAGAGTTATTTTTTCTAACATATAGTATAATATGGTGTCAACTTATAGAATATACCTGGGGTTTTTTGAAATATATGACCACAGTTTGCCATATCACATTTTGTGTAGCTTTCTAGCTGGAGTGAAAGTCAATTTTGAGGTTTTTTTTTTTTTTTCCTGATCTATCTTGATTTTGGGAGTCACTCAAATTGAACGGCATGGAAATTTTTAGATGTATATTACTGTCCATGCTATGTAAAAGCTTATTTCAGTATCTAAGGGCTTATTGAGGGTTATGAGCTGTTATTTTGTTGTGGTTCAAATTTCCTATGATTTCTTATAAATTTCATATGAACACCATCCTAAATACCTAGCTAATCTTCTACTGAACTTGTGGCTATTCAATTGTTAATGGCGGCATTAATGAGCTCTACTATAGGTTCAATATCATGTAATTTCCAGTTCTTTTCAATATTTAATTCAATTTGAATTTTGTACTCTTTGTCTAAAACATTGGACGTGCTTTTAATATCTGTTTCTATGTACAAAGAGTGGACGCAATTGACCCTGCACTTAGAAGATCAGGGCGTTTTGATGCTGAAATTGAAGTTACTACGCCTACAGAGGAGGAGCGCTATCAAATTCTCAAGGTAAGCATGAATCTGTTAAATTTGTGAGCTATCCCACAGTCCATTGTTCAGTAACACCCATCAGCCTCTCAAACTGCTGTCAATAGCGTTTGAAATTAAATTAAATTTTTGGACAATGTCAAAAAATATTTAAGAAGTGATTAAATTCAGTATTTTTCATCAGCTTAAACTTTGGGAAGTGATTTATCATGCAATCAGAGTATTGGTCCTGAGTTTAATCTTGACTCCATACTTTATCTCTTATTTTAGTTAAATATTTCATTTATTGAGTCTCACTTATGTAAAGGAAGTTTGAACTATACGTGAGGAGTGTGTAAAAAAATATTGATTAAATAATTAATTTGCTATTTCTTATCAACTTAAGTTTTTGAGACAACTAGGTTAAAATATATTTTGGTATGCTCAATTTGGCCCATGTTATTCTAATTTAAGCAATCTTAATGAAGAAGTTTCATTGTTTCATTTACCAATATGGCATTGTTTTCACAGCATGCAGCCAAAATGAGTTTTAGCCCTAGTTTTTGTAGCTAGTTTAATTGAATATTTGATAGGTAATCACACAATTATTTGCTTAAGGGTAAAAAATCATTTATGTTAATTACTCTTCAGCTCTACACGAAGAAGGTTCCTTTGGATCCCAGTGTTGACTTACGGGCTATAGCTGCATCTTGCAATGGCTATGTTGGGGCTGATTTGGAAGCCTTATGTCGTGAGGCTACCATGTTTGCAGTTAGAAAGTCTTCTGATGCAAATGAAAATGCTGCTGTGCTCAGCTTAACAATGGAAGACTGGAAACATGCTAGATCCATTGTTGGGCCCAGCATAACAAGAGGTGTTACTGTGGAAATCCCAAAGGTGACTTGGGAAGATATTGGAGGATTAAAAGATTTGAAGGTTTGTACTATAGAATTCACATTTTGCATTGAAGTTCTGATGGAATTTTTAAGGATATCTTTCTTTATTTGTGGGCAGAAAAAGCTCCAGCAAGCTGTCGAGTGGCCTATTAAACATTCTGCTGCATTTTCAAGGCTGGGAATATCTCCAGTACGTGGAATTCTTCTGCATGGGCCTCCGGGATGTTCAAAAACCACCCTTGCTAAAGCTGCAGCTCATGCCGCCCAAGCTTCTTTTTTTTCCTTGAGGTTTGAACTTTTTCATAGTCACAACAAGGGATATGTAGACTTAGCAGGAGTATTTTATTATAATTAGAAAATAGATGGTAGTTTTTTTTGGAAGGCCGTAGGGGCTGCTGGGATGTTGCATTTTGTTGGTTTCTATAATATGCTTAGGGTTGAAGCCCACTTGTTATATGACTCACCTAGACTAAAAAGCCCTTGAGACTGAAAGCTTCAATTTTAACCACTGGTTTCTAAATCAAAGTGGTAGACAACAAATGCTTAAATCGCAAAACAATCTTGGGATTAGTAAATGGGCTAGTCAATGAGCTGCATCCTCTGGGAAGATTTGGGATAGAAAACAGTGGCCCAAGGAGACCAAAACAATAACCAACTAAGATAAGAGGGTATGCCTTGAAGATTTTGAATTTTAGAGTTGTATGCCTTGAAAATTCATAAATTATGAATCAGTGGTGCAGAGATGTATTCGATGTATGTTGGAGAGGGAGAAGCTTTGTTGCGGAATACATTTCAGAGAGCTCGCCTTGCAGCACCAAGCATAATATTTTTTGACGAGGCTGATGTTGTAGCTGCCAAACGGTTAGTGTGCTATATTTATTCAATCAGGTTTTGTGTGTGTGCGTGCATACGTGTGTGCGGTTGTGGTCAAGCACCTGTGTGTGTGCGTGCTTGCGTGCGTACATGTTTCATACTCATATTTTTATTATTATTACTGTATTTCATCCTCATACATAGATCATTTGACCTTTTCTATTTATAAATTTACTGTTCAAAAATTTAAAGTTATGAAATGTTTCATTCTAAAGGTATGGTCTATGCATTTCAAACATTGAGAGGATGTAATCACTTTGGTTGCTTGTGTCTCCCAACAACCCTTGTGATTCAAGGACATACATATATTAAATCTTTTTTGCCGGTATGCATGTATGTGCTGTTTTGGAAACTCAAAATGGTGGCTTGGTGAAGTGGAACCTGAACAATCAACTGGTTGAAAAATATCAGGAGGTCCAAATAATTCCAAAGCCAGGTCTTTTGCTTATAATCATGAACCATTTTTTACTATATTTCTGGCTAGCCTGGCCTTGCAGGATTAAGTATGATGTCAAAGGGCTATTTTCTTTGTTAATCAACTGGCCTTATAGTGCATTTAACCTTAATGTCGTTTCATTTGTTTTATCTCAGAGGCGGTGTAAGTGTTCAATGTTGCGAGTATGATTGTTTTAATTATAAACCTGTTAAGAATTTTCACTAATGATTCAAATCTGTTTTTAGATATGGGATCCAAACACTCAATTAATGAACTTGGAACTTTTCTTCTTCTTTATTTATATTTACTTTTTAATGGCAGAGGGGGGAGTTCAAGCAATAGCACTACAGTAGGGGAGAGGCTTCTGTCTACTCTACTGACTGAAATGGATGGTTTAGAAGAAGCAAAAGTAAGCATTAAATCCCACTAATGATTTTATTTTCCAGTTATATGAAAAACTTCTATGATAAAATGAAGAGAGCTTCTAGCTTCTTCCCATGATTGAATGTTATGCTCATTTGTTCATTAATTATCTTCTTTTAAGGGAATTCTTGTTTTAGCGGCTACAAATCGTCCTCATGCAATTGATGCTGCACTTATGCGCCCCGGACGCTTTGATCTGGTAAGAGATTTGTTTCACCATGTGCATTTTCATAGAGAGAAATATGGTGGTCAAGACTTTTGTGAGATTTTATGAAATTGTAGGTGCTATATGTACCGCCACCCGATCTTGAAGCTCGGTGCGAGATACTTCATGTACATACACGTAACATGAAAATAGACGATGATGTTGATCTCAGAAGAATAGCGGAAGATGCTGACCTTTTCACTGGGGCTGAACTGGAAGGCCTGTGTAGGGAAGCCGGCATTGTAGCTTTGAGGGAAAGCATTGATGCCACTGTTGTCTCTGACCGTCATTTCCAGACAGTAAAGGCTTCTTTAAAACCGGCATTAACAAGGGCAGAAATTGATTCATATTCTTCGTTTATGAAGACCCCATCTAGTGTCAAGGATCACAGCAAGCACAAAAAAGATTTATTGGGTCCATTATTTTCTGTTAAAATTGGTGTTGTAAGCTTTATTTTACTTGCTGCTGCTGCTGCTGCTGCTAAATATTTTTTCACAAGTACAGATCAAAACCAACATGAACTAGCTGCTACCTGAAGTATGCTGCTTATATAGTTCGAGGACACTACCAATATATGAGCTTGTTTTTATTCTAACAGGTTTAAGCGCCGTAAAAAAAAATTAAAAAAAAAATTACAGCATATTTAAATTTTGGGAAAACTTTACTCCCCACGCGATTTTATATCTCTCTAAACTTTAAAATCTTTCACTTTGGACCATCGAATTTTGAATTACTTTTAATTAGAATCTTTTGTTAATATTAGCCACCAAAAAAAAAAAAAACCAGAAATATTCCCTTTTTTTAAAAAAATAAAAAACGTTTTAGAAGTTAGAATTTTATACAAAAGTTAAAGGTATAAACGTCATGTAATGTTTAAAATTTGAAGGATAAGTTTATATTAAGAGCAATTGAAAGTTCAGAGATTTAAAGTACAAAATTTAAAGTTTGAGAGAGCTTATAAAATCACGTGAAAGTTCAGTGTTCATTTCATTTTCCTTAAATTTTTATTAATAATTTTTTCAACTCTCCCTCTCTTTTTTACGAAAAAGTTAAAATTATTAAAATTAAAAAAAAAGGTTGCTTTCGCCCTTTCGGTGAGTGAAAAGGGCCAAAAGGCCCAGCTCGTGTCAAATGGACCAGCTCGTGTCGGTGATCAGACAAAACCGTCACTCGTCACTACCTCTCGCTTGTAGAAATAAAAAAACCAACTACGATGAGAATTGAATTGAAGGTGTACAGGTACAGCTACAACCACCATGGACAACTCAGCAGCGAGGCTATGTTTTGTGTTGTTCGGCCTCATGGTTGTGGGGTTGGTGGGACTACCGCAGGCGGTGTTGGGCGGACGGAGCTGTAACTTTCCTGCAATATACAACTTTGGCGACTCAAACTCCGACACCGGAGGAATATCCGCGGCATTCGCATCGCTTCATCCACCCAACGGAGAAACCTTCTTCGGACACCCTTCCGGAAGGTTCTGTGATGGCCGTCTCATCATAGACTTCATAGGTAATTAGCGGGGAGTGAGGGGTCAGGTGTAGCTCTGGGTGCTCTGTGTGTGCGCGTGGGTCTTATGTTTTCATATATATGTATTGCAATTTTTGTGCAGCTGAGGAGCTGAAGCTACCGCGCCTGAGCGCGTACCTGGATTCACTGGGGACGAATTTCAGGCATGGTGCAAATTTTGCAACGGGAGGTTCATCCATTCTTCCCGGCGGTTATAGTCCTTTTGATCTTGGGATTCAAATCTCCCAGTTCATACAATTCAAATCTCGTACATCAGCTCTCTATACTCAACTCACCTCAAATGGTCAGTCTCTCTTACACCCTCGATTTAGCTGAAATTAAATGAGAGATAAATGATGATATAAACAATGATCCATGAATTTAATAATTTACCAGAAAGTATCCCGCCATCCAAGAGCTTTCTCCCGAGGCCAAAGGACTTCTCAAAGGCTCTTTACACATTTGATATTGGACAGAACGATCTTGCTTATGGTTTTCAACACACAACAATAGAACAAGTCCGACTGTCCATTCCCAACATCTTAAGCCAGTTGTTCAAAGCAGTGCATGTAAGCAAAACCGGCCACTGCTGGGTATGATTCATGAACAGCTAATTATGTACCAATTGATCATCATTCTGACCATTATTTTTTGTCCTATTTATGTTTCAGCAATTATACAAGGAAGGTGCAAGGGTGTTTTGGGTACATAATACTGGCCCAATCGGTTGCTTGCCATATAACATCATATATGACACATCAAAGCCTGGTAATCTGGATCAGAATGGGTGTGTGAAGCCTCAAAATGATGTGGCTCAGGAGTTTAACAGGCAGCTCAAGGAAAAGCTGCTTCAGCTGAGGGCAGGGCTCCCTGCTGCAGCATTTACATATGTTGACGTGTATTCAGCTAAATATGCCCTAATTAGCAATGCCAAGAATGAAGGTAACGTCATTTATCCCAAAAACTTAATTCAATAAGAATTTGTGAATTTAATCATTTAACTATCACTTTTCTTTTAGTGACCGAGGTTTTTAGTTCATCACATAAAATATTTAATTGAAATAAAATTCAAACTTATGATTTCTGCTTTAATATCATATTAAAAGTCTGTTTGGGGTTGTATTGAAAAATACAGCAAAACACCTTCATTTTTAAGCTTCCTTCAAAACTACATTTTGTGATTTTTTAGAGCATTTTTTTTAAAAGCTTTTTTTTGCATGACACAATTTTTTCTAGAGGGCTGCTAAGTGTCCTAATTTTTTTTTTCCAAAATCCTTCTTAAATGATGTGGAAAACACTATTTTGGGAAGGAGTGGGAGACAAAGGAAAGAGAATGAGAATTTTTTAAGAAAAAAAAAATGCTTGCCACATCATTTAGGAAAAGCTACTTCAGCTGAGGGCAGGGCTCCTTGCTGTAGCATTTACATATGTTGATGTGCATTCAGCTAAATATGCCCTAATTAGCAATGCCAATAATGGAGGTAACGTCATTTATCTCAAAAGCTTAAGTTAATAAGAATTTGTAAATTTAATTATTTAACTAACATTTTTCTTTTAGTGACTGGGTTTTCTAGTTCATAACGTGAAATATTTAATTGAAATGAGATACGGTATGCTAAGATTCAAACTTGTGACTTTGCTTTAATACCATATTAAAAGTCTATTTGGAGTTGCATTGAAAAAATAAAGCAAAAAACCTTCATTTTCAAGCTTCCTTCAAAACTACGTTTTGTGATTTTTTAGAGCTTTTTTTATTTTTATTTTTTGAATTTTTTTTAACCAAGCGGCTTTTTGCATGACACAATTTTTTATAGAGGGTTGCTAGGTGTCCCAAATTTTTTTTCCAAAATCCTTCCTAAATAATGTGGAAAACACTATTTTGGGAAGGAGTGAGGGACAAAGGAAAGATAATGAGAATTTTTTAAGGAAAAAAAATGCTTGTCACATCATTTGGAAAACATTTTAGGGAATCTCTTGAGATATCTAGCATTATCCTTTTTTCTATACTAAAAGCACTTTTAAAGTTATTTAATACAATCCTAACGCAGGCTCTAAGAACTTGTTTGACATTGTATTGAGAAATAAAATTTTTTAAGTTATAAGATTTTTCTAGAAGATTTTGTTTGGCATTTTTTATATATTAAAAATATCATTTAAATTTCTTAACGCACTTACTACACATTACCAATTATATCAAAAGATTTAAGACAGTGGGATAGTGATCCACTACAGTTTGCATATGGATCTAATGTTATATGGTTGTTGATGACAATTGACAGGGTTTGTTGATCCATTTGAGTTTTGCTGTGGGAGTTACTATGGCTACCATATTGATTGTGGGAAGAAAGCAATAATCAATGGAACGGTTTATGGTAATCCATGTCATAATCCATCAATGCACATTAGTGGGATGGCATACACTACTCTGACTCGGCCAATCTATGGATTGCAATCCCGAATTCTCAATGGTTCATTTTCTTACCCGTCCGCTTTCTATTGCAGATTCTTGTTACCAAACTAAAGAATATGAATAGTTATTCTATTCAACTCTTCTATTATCTATAGTAGCTATTCATTTTCTAATGAACTAGACATTCTGCAAACCAAATGAAGCCTAAAATAAATATATGTTTGTATCTCTGTATGTAGAAAACTCGAAAGAGAGATATATGTATCTATATTTATATTTTTTGTTTGTTATTTTACTCTCAAAACTTCAAACAGCAAAGCAAGCCCATAGTTTAGGCCCAAAAGGATTAAAAATAGAAGCCCGTGGACTCAACAAAATACAACCTGAATACAAGATGAATCCAAGGGATGACCTAAAAAATTACGTCAAATTCAAACCCAGATCCGATTATTGATCGGGTCCATTACACCAAATAGATTTTGCTCAAAAACAACTGAAGGTCCGCGGTAAAAATAACAACGGTCGAGATTGAACTCTAATATTTTTAAACCATATGGTGTTGCGGTGCCGCCAAACCAAAATAATAAAAAATTCAGAAAGTTTTTTTTTTCATTTCTTTACTTTAAAAATAGCCAAAATGCTATTTTAATAAAAATTTAAAACTTAAATTTTCGCCAAAAAAATTATTTTTTGATTTAAAAACTTTATTTTTCATTCACAAGCTCTTTTAGATCATCTGAAACATCTTCTTGTATCAGAGTTTGCTTAGAAAACAAACTGCGTCAATTGCCTCAACCTTTTGCTAGGCACTACGACGTCGTATGGGTTACGAATATTTGATTTGAGCCTATACCGTTGTTGGCAAATTCCCGTACCCCAATCCGACTCGACCTTCCCGGCATTCCCTGTTCCAAAATCCATGACTTTTATGCTTGAAACCGGTGCACATTCGTCGATTTGAGGCTTCTTTTTTGAACAATACGAGGGTTTTAAGTTCTCTCTCATAGCTTGATTGCGATGCCCTCAATGGCTCAAGGACAACGAGGACTCAGAAACTCCACCGACAACCATCATAAACTTAGCGCCAAGTTCTAGTCGACCCCGCTTTTTCTAGGTAAAAACTCTAACCTTTTATTCATATATATATATATATATATATATATGTTCGCGTAAGAAAAAGTGGGATTCATTTATGATTTTCCTAAGTAACTTTAGTCAGTCCAGCTCTGGTATTACTGTTATGCTTAGCAGAAGAATTTTCTTAATATGCTCTCTCAGCTGCCAAACGAATAAAATTATTGAAGTTAAAAGAGATAAAAGTTTTTAATTTTGGGTTAAACTTAGAAAAATTATGCAATTTTGATTGTAATGTAGGAAGCAAAAGATTGCGGAACATAGAAAGTCTCTTCCGATCGCTTCCGGTAATGGTTTAACAGTTGCTGGTTTCTTTTTTGCTGTTTTAGTTTGTGTCTGTAATCGGAAATTTGCTTATTAGTGGTGTTTTCTTTTCGTAGTTGAGAAACGGCTTGGGGATGAGGTCCGAAACAATGATACTTTGATTATTGTTGGTGAAACTGGAAGTGGAAAAACTACCCGTATGTTTTATCGTATCCTTTTGCATATGTATTAAGTTTTATGGAGATGAATTTTTCTATTTAATGTTTGCACTGTGATTTATTTTGTAGAGTTGCCACAGTTTCTATTTAATGCGGGATTTTGTCGGGATGGGAAGACTATTGGGATTACTCAACCTAGGCGTGTTGCGGCTGTCACTGTCGCAAAACGGGTTGCTGAGGAGTGTGGTGTGGAGTTAGGCCAAAGGGTTGGGTACTCCATTAGATTTGAGGATGTGACGTCTGGCTCAACGAGGATCAAATACATGACAGATGGATTGCTACTGAGGTAGAAAGTATGCGCCACTTCGTTTCCTGTATGTCATTGTGTATCATACTGTTTGTTTTGTTGTTAAGCTTTTAAACTATGTGATAGCATATTTGACACCTTTTTTTTAATAAATATATTGCTGTTGGCTGGTGTGTCCATTTTGAAAATCAGTGTGGATATTAGTTTTGTAGTATTTTCAGGACCTGGATGCTTCTGGAGATGTGGAAAATTATGTGTTATATTTGACAAAGGGGATAGCGGATCATAAAATATATTTTTTCCATAAGTAATAGCAGATCATAAATTTTTTATTTTTTATTTTGGACATGTCCACGCAATAGCAGATCATAAAATATATGCTGGGGAAAGATTTGAAATTATTTATTACAATAATTTATCCCTAGCCTAAATAATAGGGTTTATCTAGGAGACCTTTATTATGAGCTTTGCACCTGTGTGTGAACTGATGAGAGTTTTGATGTGCTTACAGGGAAGCATTATTGGATCCATATCTCTCTAGGTATTCAGTCATCATTGTTGATGAAGCTCATGAGAGGACTGTCCACACTGATGTGTTGCTGGGCTTGCTTAAAAATGTACAAAAAGCGAGGTCAAAATGTTTCAATGATCACCTTAATATTGAAAAAAAGAAGGAAAATAATGGCACTCTGTCAGATAAAGACAATGGTATTTTTCTCAAGCAATGCCAAGGCAGAAAATTCCCTCCATTGAAGTTAATCATCATGTCTGCCAGCTTGGATGCGCGTGGTTTCTCCGGAGTACTTTGGTGGTGCAAGAGCTGTTCACATTCAAGGGAGGCAGTTTCCAGTGGATATATTTTACACTCATCATGCTGAACCAGATTATGTAGATGCAACCTTAATTACCATATTACAGGTTGTTAAATAGCTCTCTTCTTTTGTATTTCTATTTGACCAACTTCTGCATGCAAGCTGCTCTAATTTTTCCACTGAGTTTCTTAGGTGATTCGAGTTTTATTTGATCTTGACAAAGAGCTCTTTTTTTTTTTTACATTATCTTAAGCATTTGTGTTCAATATCATAATTATCTAGTTAAATTAATATATATTACTTAAAATAACTTGATAATTGGGATGTATTTACTTTCTATGCATGTATTTGGTGTGAATCTATCATGAAAAGTTGAGTTCTACCTACAAGATTGGTATTAATACAATTGGTGAAATCCAATATTTTTCCTATCTTGACATGAATCCAGGTGACTCTGAAAGTATTGCAGTGCTTTTGTCAGTCACTTAACTTCCTAAGATGATTCATTGATAGAGTTCCTATATGGTTTCAAAAAAAGGTGTTTTGTTTTTTTCATCTTGTTAGATTCATCTGGAGGAGAGACCTGGTGATATACTTGTATTTTTGACCGGGCAAGAAGAGATTGAATCAGTTGAAAGACTTGTCAAAGAGCGACTTCAACAGTTACCTGAAGGCAGTCGAAAGCTGTTAGCTGCTCCCATATTTTCAGCTCTTCCGTCAGAAAAGCAAATGCGAGTGTTTGCACCAGCTCCAGCCGGTTTCCGCAAGGTAGAGTTATGTTGCATGTGAGCTTTTATTTAGTGTATCATGCACATGTGTGGATGATTGATGTAGTAGATGTTTAATTTAATGCTCATTGAATTTTAAGATCTATGAAATGATCAAGTTTATCCGATTTTGGGAAATGTGATCATATTTTCAGATAATGCACCTTTGTGCTTTTATATTGTAGGCCATAGCTGTTGGGCGGATACCATTTGGTGTCCAGGTCTTTTACATATGAAGACAGAATTATGCTTTAGAACTCCTCTATTGAGCAACCCAGCCTGTCCGCTCTTTTTAGTGATTGTTCAAACTCGGTGGAAACCAAATCACCACCACCATGTTACCAAGTTCCATAGTTTTTACCACCCCTGTTGCTCTTACTGTCTTTGTTAACTCCAGTACATCACTGCCACAACCTCAAACACTATTCTGTTTTGAACCACCATCATAGCACCATCTCAGTACCACCTGCCACTGCACACCTCCAGGCTGGCATCACATCGAAAAAATCTACAATGATCCCACTACTTCTAAACCTTCTACGTTATTCTTGCGCTACTACTGTTGCCAACACTGCAATATGCCACCTCTGTCACTTCTGCTGTTACCATTATGGCCCTTTCTGCTTCACCATTACAGAAAACTCTAGTTTCAACTACCATCCATATCACTACAAAAACCACTGCAATTGCCACAATCACTGTAATCATCTTTAGATTCTTTGCCGTTGCTACAGACTGCATAGCGTCAGCACCAATATCATCACCGTAATGGTAGCCTTTGCTACTGCTGATGAGCCACTAACATGACCAACTTCACCAATCATTATTATAGGAAATGAATTTTTCACATGTATGATGTAACTGATACATGAGAACTTATCCAGGTTTTATTCTTATGACTAACAAATTAAATTAATATTTCAATCATCCATCTGACCGTATTTTACATTGATAAATGTGAGAACAAGTTCTGCTTTTAGCTCTTTGTTATAGTTCCTTGTATAAAAACCTTACTATACTTGATTAGGGATTATCTTGCAGTTTACTTCAGTGTTATTTATTTTATTCCTAAATTGTCATTCTGTTCTTGATGGCTGTTTATTTTTATTTTTATTTTTTATTTTTTGATGAATGAGAAACTTTGATAGACCAACAAGTGCATGGATTATTGTTATGTTTCAAATCATTCCTCCAAATATTATATATTGTAGAAGCAATTGCCTTCCACTTCCCAACCTCACATCTTCTAACAAGTAGGCGGATTGAGCATGCTGCAAAGAATCATAACCTGCTGCCAAATTCTACTACTATAACAGCAAAAAATAATGATCTCAATCCTCAATTACATGTTACAAAAATGCATTTCACATCTCTGAAATTGTCATATCAAAAAATAAATGATGGCTGTTTATTTTGGGTGAAACTTTAAATTAGTAGGAAAAATTAGTAATTATTCTTTCATTCTAAGTAAGCAATCTGCCCATGACTGGTTTTTTAGGTAATATTAGCAACAAATATTGCTGAGACATCGGTGACAATACCTGGAATCAGGTATGTTATAGATCCTGGATTTGTAAAAGCACGCTCCTATGATCCAGTCAAAGGGATGGAATCTTTGATCATCGTTCCAACATCTAAAGCACAAGCTCTTCAGAGGAGGTAGGCATATTTGATCATGTTTAGTGGTTCTAAGTGAATAATTATATACAAGTCTGAATAAGCTGAGTTTGTATGATGGTCTCTTGCGTGCGTGCGTATTTACTAAAATTAACATCTTTCACCACCAGTTAAGTGTCCCTTTTCACTAAATAAGAGATATTGCTCGTTAGTTACTGACATCTGCCACTGCCAATTGGGCGTTTTACTTAAAAAGTCTTGTTAATTAACACCACCTGTGGCCATAGTTGGACTTCCTTTTCAATTTATATAAGGTCTTGTTTGCCAAAACATTTGTGACATAGTTTGTGACTTACACTAATAGTTTGAATTTGGATACCAACCATGTGCGCCCTGTATTAATTATCTTCATCTCCATGCATGCATATGTGTTTCCTTGTCTTCCTCCTCCTCCTGCTGTTCTTTATGTTATGATCCACCATTAGACCGGTATATCCTTGGATACTCAGAAGGATGTTCACGAAGGAATAATCCAGGATGACTACTGATTTCCTTACTGCAGTGGACGTGCAGGGCGTGAAGGACCTGGAAAGTGCTTTCGTCTCTACCCAGAGAGTGAATTTGAGAAACTCGAGGATTCAACAAAGCCTGAGATCAAGCGGTGCAACCTTGCTAATGTCATTTTACAGCTCAAGGCTTTGGGTGTCGATGATATTCTTGGGTTTGACTTCATGGAGAAACCTTCAAGGTAAATATTTCTAGATGGTTCATCATTCTTCTTCTTTCTTTTTTCGTTTTTTTTTTTAATAAGAAATGAATTTCATTAAAAACACAAAGGGTGCACCCAAATACACAGGAAGAATACAAGAAAAACATCTATCAAGAAAAGAAAAGAAAAAGATTAAAAAAAGTCATGAAAACTAGAAATATAAAAACACTCACAGGCAGATGGTTCATCATTCTTCTTTACGTTTTGCATGTGTGGGTACGCCATGTTTTTGTAATATTATGACTTGAACCCTAAGAGTAAGACTTGACCTCAACCATGTTTGGCACATGGATCTTCTCATTCAGCTCCATTGAAGAAAAACCTTGAGGCCAGCCTATTAATTCATTTGAAAATGTATAATAAATTTTAGGAAGTAAAAATTAGTTGAAAATGTTAGATCGCTTGGTTGGTTGAGAAGCGTAAATCTGCCTGTTTATCTATTATAATTGGGTTAATTCCAGCTGTTGTGGATTCATTATAGCTGGTGATTATGAGAATCATCATTATCAAGTGAACATCTTTTATGGTTGGATTTGTTTTTCAAACCAGATTGTGGTTCCAGTGATATGCTTTGGTAGTTTTCTAGAAGGCTTCTAGGTGTTTTAATTGCATCTATTAATATGTTCTATTGTTACTAAACTTTTTCTCTATTATATTTCAAAGATGTCTCTTGGAACATAATTTTTTCTTTTTGCACGTTTGGACAGGGCATCTATTGTCAAATCATTGGAGCAGTTGTTCTTGCTAGGTGCTTTAACAGATGAGTGTAAACTTTCAGATCCTGTTGGCCATCAAATGGCTCAGCTCCCCTTAGACCCTATTTATTCAAGAGCTCTTATCCTAGCCAGTCAGTTCAACTGCTTGGAAGAAATGTTGATAACTGTTGCAATGCTCTCAGTGGAATCTATTTTTTATGCCCCTCGTGAAAAATTAGAAGAGGTATATTGCATGGAAATTGCTACTTCTAATGTACGCTCGTGATAATATTTTCATTGATCTTATAGTTAGGCAATGATATGACAGTAACTGAATGAATACTTGATACTATTTACATTAGTCAGATGATAAGTAAAACAAGCAAGTGGTAATGAGCAAGAATTTAATCCATGTGTTAGATGGTTCTGTTTGGTTTGCTATTAGATATAATGATTATTAGCAAAGGGTCTTGAAGGACACAATAATATCATGTGGATCTGTTTAGTGGGAGATTAATACTTCAATGGTGACGGGAATATTAGTTTAGGAAGTAATTGTGGAATGAGTAGTTCATAGCTTACATAATTTGTGGAACTTTTTTTATATTGATTTGTTATCACGCATTTTTGTGTGTATTATCTCAATATAGAAAGGATTATTGCAGCTCCTTAGCCTTGTTGCTTTATGGTTGCAATGTAAATGGACATGTAGTAATTTTTTCTGCCATGTTATTCCGGTATTGGTCAGGCAAGAACTGCAATGAAATGCTTTTCATGTCCGGAGGGAGACCACCTCACTTTGGTTAATGTATATCGCGCATCTAATGAGTTCTTGGAGAAGAGAACAGTGGGGCTTAGTAAAGAGAAAAATGAAAAAATTCTGAGAAAGTGGTGCAAGGAAAATTTTATCAATAGTCGTTCCTTGAGGCATGCTCGTGACGTCCACAGGTTGGCTGTCTATTATCCTTGTTAGGTTTATGTGTATTTCTTATGTTTTCTTTCCAGAAATGTACCAAAATGGTTTCACTATTCAAAATATCATTAATTTCTGATCCATTTTAGTTTACACCAGATCTCCATCCTTAAGTTTATTAGGTGCTTTATTGCAGTCAAATTCGGGGGAATGTTGAACAGATGGGTCTTCGTCTTGCTTCATGTGGAGATGACATGCTTCAGTTCTGCAGATGTCTTGCTGCTTCATTTTTTCTCAATGCAGCTTTGAAGCAGCCAGAGGGAACATACAGGTATCGAGTGTAACCTTGACATGAATGACGTTGAAATGCATCTGGCAGATCTTATAGTTCCACTTCTTTTTATACCTTTTAATGAGGTCAACATCACATTTGAAGATGTTCCTGTAGTTTGTAAATGGCTAGTCACTATATTTGACTTTCACTTGTCATATGTTTGTATTTTTGGTTACTATATAATGCTCTATTCTCAATTAAACTTCTCATGCTTACCTAATTAAATGACAGGGCTTTGGCAAGTGGTCAGGTGGTGCAGATCCACCCTTCTTCTGTGTTATTCCGGGCAAAACCAGAGTGCATAGTTTTCAACGAACTAGTCCAAACAAATCACAAGTACATCCGCAACATAACTAAAATCGATTACTTGTGGTTAGCTGAGCTGGCTCCTCAATATTACTGCATGCAAAATTAAATCTTGGTGTCAATACTAACTGGTAATGTCACAAATGCTCTCGGTTCATTTGACAGTTTGTGGATTGGGCTCATTATTTTTATGTTGCTCGCTCTTGGCATGCTTAATAATCTATCCTGAATATAATCCATAAACTTCTGACCATGTTGTACCTGCACGGGTCCCAACTTAAATGACTATGGTAGAAGCAAACTCAAAGCTACTTTTTCAAACCTGTGCAAGCATGGGAAGTTGCTTACCATATTTAGCTTTCTGATGTCTGGAGAGTAACTTAGTCGGACAGCTTTACTGTATTAATCAAGCCATTACCTTTTTTTTCAACCAATAGGAATTATAATCTAGATATAATACCTAAATTCTTAGAGTTACTCAACGAATCACCTTGGTTAAAGCACAAACACGACTTGATGCCAATTGTTGACTCGTAAATCATGCTGGATGCTGTGGTTTAATGTTTTGGTTTCTCTGCTGCAACAGGGGAAAAGAGAATAGAGAATTGGCATTCTGTAAGCCGATATTTTTTGCTTGATTGTTGAGAGGAGTGCCTGTTTTTTTATGGAAATCTTCCGGGAAGCTAAAATATAATGGCCCGTTGTTTGGTTTGGCACTGGCTTTCAATCTTGTCCAGACAGGGTTTCTGGCGGCTCATGCCACGGATATGACATTGAAGAGCTTCTTTGACACCTGCTTCTGTATCACAACATTGGAAAACAAGCACGGCTGTTGCTTAGAGGCATATCAGCAGACTAAGTGAGTCACAGCTTTCTTGAGTCCCTTTTAGTTGCTTAGGGACGTGCACATGTTTCAGTTCATTACACAACTTACTACTCATCTAATTGTATAGTGACCAAGTCATCAGTCAAAAAGCTTTGCAAGAGACCATGAATGAGTTTCAGGTTTCTCTTTTAGGTAGAGGGAAATAAAGTAGTTGTTGACTTGCATGTCGTTTTACACACGTTTTGATTTCTTTCATAACAAGGTAGGTAGGATATTATTTTTTTTGTCATTATGTGGGTCAAACTTGACGATTTTCTTCGTCCCGGCATTCAAATTGAATTTCATGTGAAAACTTGCCAATAGAACGCCATCGTTTTCCAACAGCAATTTGTCACGTAGTCGTCCAAGTTCTGCGCAACCCCCCTTCACCGACAACCAGTAGGAGCAAGGTTGGTTCATTGGAAAAAAGTGACCATTTAAAATTGAAAATGGTGTCTCGTGGGGTTCACCTACTGCCCAACTGTGGTACTCCCTCCCTACTTCCCCACCCTATAAGCCTCTTAGCATATCAAATTAAATTGCTACCATCTTTATAAGGGTCTGTTTGGCACCGCGATGCTAAAATTGTGTTTTTAAACAAAACCGTAAAAAGTGTTCCACTTAATAATATGTTTGTTGAAAAGATTTCGTTCCCAAATTGCAAGTAAAAAGGCGCATTTCTTAAAATGCGCAACATAATTTTATTAACTTAACGTAGAAAAATATTTGTTTTTAAATTGCAGGCAATGGGGTGAGTTTTTAAAAACGCACGACTTTAAATATTGAATTGCGAATTTAAAGGTTAAATTGTAATTTTTACCAAAAATTTAACTGCGTTTTTAAAAATTACATTCATCACAAATTTTAAAATCTTTATTTTTCAATCACAAACTAAAAGTTAGTTTAGCATTACGGTTTCAACAAGTATAATTTTAAAAATTACGAAGGCGTTTGATAAAATATGTTAAATTTTTTTTATTAAATATTTGTTATGCGAAATCGTGATTTTAGTTTAAATTTATGTCTTTTCAAATAAACATCTCTTAACTTACTCTTTACGTTTTGCCAACCTAAAACTAACCCAAAGTAACATCATTAATGTACAGACAACACTGGTTGACAATATATGCTTGTCGATGGTCTATATTTGAGTGCTATTTAATATTTATAAATGATGTCGCCTTCGCCGGCTGGCTGAGTTCGAGGAAGCACACAAGTGATCTACGAGGACGGGGCAAAATCTAATGGCTGTGCCTTGCTGTTCTCCCTTTTGAAGAACAAGTTAAGGCTGCTTCTCCCATATCTTTTATATTGTAAACTGCACACTCATTTCTAACTTGCATGGAGAGTCCGGTAGAAAAGATTTGATTGGCGTCAAAGATTCCTGAGGAAACCCAAAAGTTTTACGGAATCGATCGATCTCATGGGAAACTCGTGGGCATGTTTCAGTCCGAAGGAGAAGGAGGTGAGCTTTGTAAGAGAACCCTCAAAGGCAAAGCGCTTGCCCAACTACTCTTCACCTTTCTCATCCTTCTCCACCAAAAGCAAAAGCA
Source organism: Carpinus viminea (assembly GCA_013348765.1). Taxonomy (NCBI): domain Eukaryota; kingdom Viridiplantae; phylum Streptophyta; class Magnoliopsida; order Fagales; family Betulaceae; genus Carpinus; species Carpinus viminea. Next base: position 6,547,656 of record CP054671.1, read on the forward strand.
AAAGCAAGAAAGGGAGAATCCTGACGAGTACGACGATGCTCTCATTCAACAGCAGGCCCAGCTCGCCGCCGCTCTCCTCTTCCAGCATCATCAGCAGACCGGTTCTCTGACCCTCAACCGGTCCACTTCTGTTGTATATCCATCTTCTGCTCCTAAAAAGATCTCAAGGAGTTCCAGTTCCGGGCAGCACTCACGCGCCGATCATACTCTCATTCACCCTCATCAGCTTCTTAATCAGGTTTCAATTTTTAATTTTTTTTGTCATTGTTTTTCTTATGAATAGCGTTTGACTGAGTTGGTCAAATAAGTGGATTAGAAGACATACCATACCGGTTCAAAGTGCCCATTTTAAATGTTGGAAAGATTAAGGAAGAAAAATCATCCCTGTGCATTAATTAGTAGAACAGAAGCGACCCAACAGATATGAAATTGTACTTGGAGAAAAATTCTTCTTTTTTTCATTATGCAATGATTTTTACGTACAGTAATCTATTTCTCAGTGATTTCTGAACTCATAATGCTGCTCAAATACTTGGTTTTTTGTATCTTTACTCTGCATTTTCAATAGGAAATGGGAAGAATGATGATTATATGTCATCTTATTTTGCTAATTTTCCTTCCTTAGGATGTAAAGATTGAGGGTCTGGAAACCAATCGTTTAGTCCTTGTTCACGGAGGTGGCTTTGGTGCTTGGTGTTGGTATAAAACTATAACACTTTTGGAAGAGGGCGGATACAGAGTTGATGCAGTTGACTTAACAGGCTCTGGGGTTCATTCATTTGATACAAACAGCATTACCACTCTTGCACAATACGCAAAGCCGCTTACTGATATCCTAGAGAAACTAGGAGATGGGGAAAAGGTTTGGTTTTTGTTCTCTCTCTGTGTTTATGAGTAATTCATCATCCCACCCCTATTCTACTGGGCTGAGGTGGTAGTGTCTATTGACCCTTATTAAAATAAAGTTCAAAGGGTTGTTAGGCACTACCATACTGTCATCAACCCAGTGGAATGAATGTGAGATAAGGGTGTAGTATATAGCATTACTCTTACATTTATATATGCTTATAAGGTGAACATTGTCTATGCCTGAGCTCTGGTGTTCTTTAATAAGATGTCTTAGTTTTTTTACTTTCAATTACAATTTACAAGGATAAAACTTTCATATGGTTATAATTAATCTTTAGAGAGAAATGACTAGCACAGAAAGGGATGATTCAACAGTTATCATTTTATGACTTATCCTCACTTTCCCACTCTTAATATACTATTTCATTCACTATTTGCATACAGATTCCATGCCCTATTTCTCTCCTTTCTTCAGGCCTAAAAAATTTCCAAGCTTCTCACGTTTTGAAATGAATATTTTGTATTGTTACAATCTCTGTTATTCTGGTGGACAAAATATTCCAGTAAATTTCACTTGCCTCTGCAAAATTAAGAAACTTTTATAGCATTGTGGTGAAATACTTGACATTAAATTCAGCATTTGTATATATTGATCCATTTTTATATGTCAATTTCGTAATATTCCTATAGCGGTAAAGCTGGTAATGTTTCATTTTAGAGCTAAAAAAATTCTTCTAAATGCAGGTGATCTTGGTGGGACATGATTTCGGTGGTGCTTGTATTTCATATGTAATGGAGTTGTTTCCATCTAAAATCTCAAAAGCAATTTTTATAGCTGCAGCAATGTTGAGTAGTGGGCAGAGTACCCTTGACGTGTTTTCCCAACAGGTTGTCCTACACTTATTGTCTTGGGCTCACAAAATGGGAAAGAATGAGAGAATAATTTTAGACTATTATATGACTGTTGTACAACTTGATGATATAGCAGTAAAAATCAATAAAAAAAAAATAAAAAGCCGATTTTCACTGTCATATCATCTCAGTTGGACGACATTTGCCGCTTTTAGTTTGAAGAAGTACATGAGATTGACTTATTAACTGATCGCCTATGCTGTTAACAGACGGGCTCAAATGATCTGATGCGACAAGCTCAAGCATTTTTGTATGCCAACGGGAAAGATCAGCCTCCAACTGCCATTGATCTTGACAAAGCATTGGTGAAAGACTTCTTGTTCAATCAAAGTCCTGCTAAGGTACGTCCATAACATTGCCAAAACTGCTGGAATCGCCACATTCTCGGACCACATCTGATTTGAAAGTGTCATAATCATTGATCTCTCTGCATGTCCAGGATGTTTCATTGGCATTAGTTTCAATGAGGCCAATTCCTTTTGCACCGCTTATGGAGAAGCTCTCACTCTCTGAAGCAAACTATGGCTCTATTCGGAAATTCTATGTTGTTACTCAAGAAGATTGTGCCATACCAGTTTCTCAACAGGAGAACATGGTACACACAAATCCCCCAGAAGAGGTGTTTTGGCTCAAAGGTTCTGATCATGCACCTTTCTTTTCAAGGCCTCAGTCCCTGCACAAAATACTTGTAGAGATATCACAAATTCCACCAAAGCATGTCTGAATACTATTGTGGCGGGCATGCGGGTAGCTGCACTGTGCAACCGCAATCTACCATGATCATATGCATGCATATATATGCTGTTGTTCCCTTATTGTAGCTGTTATGTATATATATGGTGTGCCTTTGGCATCTTCCAATCCAGGGCGGAACTAGAGATTTGTGTTTGTGGGTAAACTTCTAAAAATAATAATTTGGGGGATCAAAAATTAAATTTTATAGGAATTTTATAAATTTTTTAATTTTTTTTATTTTTTGGGGGAACACCTTGGGCCCTTAAAGGCCCAACGTGGTTTTGCTCCTGTTTCAATTTGTATAGGATGTTTACATGTATTTTATAGGCTTTATAGTTACAATGAGCATCTACCAATTGAATTTTACTTTTATTAACTGTTTGTTTGGTTTAGCAGTTTTAAAATGTGCAATTTGAAAAATTAGCAATTTAAAAATGTAGTTAATGAAAAAGTAATTTTATAAAAAAATTAAGTAGTTAAACATTTTGTAAAATTATAGCTCAGCCTTTAAAATCATGCGCTTTTTAAAACGCATTCCTTGCCTGCAATTTGAAAACATGAATTTTTATGTTTTTGGAACCCTTCTTTTTTTTTCAAATGAGTATGCAAATTTATTTAAAACCGTAGTTTTTACTTGCGAAATCACGGGTTGAGCACACTCTAAGTAGGCAAATAGAGTATCAAAAGGAAAATGTGGTAAATTTGGTGATGGTATTATTTGTATTTTTCATCCTATATACAAATATGGCTAAATGTTATAGTGAAAATCCATACCATGTATGAATAGTAATGGTGATAATATATATATTTTTTGAATGATATGTCCATACAAGAGGGGTAAGGGGTGATTCGAACTAGTGACATGATATCTGCTTCAATAATGGTGATAACTTTTATGAATGGTGATAGTGAACAAAAAAAATAACAATTACCATAAGTGATAATAACAACTGTAATGTTAAAAATATGAAAACAGTTGTAAAAGTTAGTATAAATAAATGCATTTCTGCCATTGACATATGCATATCTACCATGAGTCGACACAAATATGTGATAAGACCATATTTACTATGAGTAAACACAAATATGTGATAGAAGAACACATATTTGCTAAGGTTGAACATAAATTCGGAGAACCCATTAACTTAGTCCAATCGTTTGAAGAGATCAATAACATTGTTCACACATACAATGTTAGTTGTTGAAGCAAATTTTTGTACGTCTAGACCGGACAATAAAGATCTTGCAAAACAAGGGAGAAAGTTACTGGAGAACCAGCAACCCCTAAAGGGATTGAAGAGCTTTTGATACTTAAGTCAATAAAGTATTCTCATAGCAAAATTGAATGGAAAAAGTTTTCAGGATAAATAGTGTATATATGGTTTTCGGAGAAGGTGACCTTTTTTAATTTGAAGTTTCTTGAAGGTAATCCATGGATGATAAACTGATAGTGGTCTAATTATATTTTATATAGCAAGTTGCTTGAGTGAGACCCACTTGTGATTTATATCCACATTCCACACCATTGTTCATATTATATTTATGAATTTCGTTCTCTTCTAGGTAGAACAATAGAAATATGTCATGTCTAAATAGATAGATCGAATCCTTTTCATTTTATTTGTTAAACTAATGATTAAGTAATTAAATTTATTTATTCCTATTAGTTTAAGCTTTTTGGACAATTGATAATTTAACATAGTATTAAAACCAAATGTCATTAAACCTTGACTCTATCAATTCATCATATTTTAATTAAATATTTTACGTGTTAGACTAATGATTAAGTGATTAAATTTACCTTTTCTTATTAACTTAAACTTTTAAGATAATCGGTAATTTAACATTATTTATTCCTTTTTGGTGGGGTAAGTTGCGGGAGAACTCTACTACCTCTTACGAAGGAAATTTTGTCTACCATCACCCATTTATTCATCCTATTTTATTTTTATTTTTAGAGGTATATGCTGATATGATAAAGACACATGCATGACAAAGTTTTATAGGTCATACATAGCTTTTTTCACAAATGGCATACGAGCCTATGGTCGATGGAATGACTAATTTACCAAGGGAATACACCGTATTATCTCTTGATTCTAGGCAAATATTATTTTCTAAAAGGTCAAAAAGAAATTAGTGCTCATTTCTTTCATTTAGTTTTAGAAAATAATATTCACTTAAAACTAGAAAAACACTACAATAACACCAAGAAAACGCCTATCATTTCTTAATTTAGAAAACTCAAAACACCAATTTAATTATTTAAAACAACTGAAAAGAGTGTTTTAACAAACAAGAAACCACATTTACCATTTTTTTAATTATTTTTTTTATAAGAGAAAATCATTTAGTCTCATTAGTTGATGAACGATCATGAATATAAAGCTCTTATATCAAAGAGTAAAAATTTTTGAGAAAATCATAGTCGAAGTTAAAAGGTTACAAGTCATACATACATACATAACAATTTGACATTTGTCTTTAATAGGTAGCTCAATCGGTTAGAACTATGCTTAATGAAACGAATATCACTAGTTCGAATCTTCTTCTCCTCCTTCTTATACAGTTGTACAAACATGTCCAAAAAATAAATAAATAAATAAATAAACTTTCAATACCTATCTATGACATCAAAATCTGTTAACTCATGATTAATCTTTAATTGTTATAATAGGTCTATTCCAGGCATACTCAATTCAATACATAGGTAACAACATTCTAATGCTAAAACTCATATTCCTCTACTCGCAAATTAGAAAATTATTTATATCTTCGACCCAACGGGGCAGGGATCCGCCATTTTTTGATTTTAAAAAATTTGCAAGTTGGTAACCTTGTTTCAAATGCGCCATTTTTTCTTCTTCTTTTTAAAGAAAGACCCCAAAAAAAAAAAAAAAAAAAAAAAAAAAAGAAAGGTCAAAAAGAGTAAAGGTAGGAAGTGAACTGGACGAAGGGAGCGTTGTATGTCTCATGTGACATGTCAGATCATCTTCCGCCACACGATCCACCCGCTTATTTACTATCTTCACGCCATTTTCACTCATTCCACGCATCACGCGGCGCATAAGTTACGAAATGAAAGAATAGAAAGTGATCTGGTAAAAGCAAGTATATACGTGGAAAGTTCAAATTCAGCGAATCTAATTCATCACCTCCTCCACCGCTACAATAAATAACTCACACATTGCCCTCTCTCGCTCTCTCATCAGCTTCGGAGGTTCCCTTCAGATCTGATCCGAGCAACAAAGGTAAGCTTGCCAAAACCTAACGCTGGATCTCTTTTCCCTTTCGCTAACATTCTAGGGTTCCAATCACGATGCTGTGCTGTCCATTCCTGCTGCTTCTTACTCGCTGATTTGATGCTGTTTATCTTTCTTTTGCTTCTTTTGGATGAAATTTTCATGTTTGATCTTTCCTCGAAGCAATTTTAGTGGTATTACTGACAATGATTGATATAGTGACGTGCTTTTTATTTTTTATTTCTTTCTTTTCAGATCTAGTTTATGCTTTTCTTTCTTTTCTTTTTTCTTTTGGTATACAGTGGAAGTGGTTGATTTAGACACTTCTCCTGCCTTGATTTGATTGGCAATCGAACTGATTGTGGATCTGAGTCTCTTAAGGTATTTAGAACATTTTTATACTTGTTTAGTAAACCACAAGCCTACGCATGTGTTGAATTGCTTGCTTGTTTTAGGTTTTCTAACTTTTTACAAAACTAATAGACTTTGGTGGAAATAATTGCGATTTGTATATTGTAGCTTACTGGCCTTTGTTTATTCTAATGACGACAGAATAAAATGAAGGGTTGGGAAGGAATCCTAGAATTTCTTCTGTCAATTTCAGTGGTGAAAAACTTCACTGTCTTCTATTATAAATAATATGAGAGACAGAGTTCCATCTTGAAGAAATTTAAAGGACTGAATTCAGGCATGAAGATGGTGCTGCAACTGGAATATTCACTATGTTCTTGAGCTACATTGATTTTCTGTTGTTTTGGAAATTGGTACAAGGCCTTTGTTCCTGTTGTTTGCAGCTGGGCTGCTAGTTTTTTTGACTAGTTTTCTGTTTCTATTGTTTTGTTTTGTTTGGTTGAGTAAAAGTTCTCATTCATCTGAAAAGGGAGAAAAAGAAGAAACTAAGCAGTGCTGGGAAGTGGAATAATTTGTAAAATACAAGACTGGTTTCGAACTAATGATCTGGGCAAGAAATGTTGTTTGGATCTCACGCTTCTGTGTTGAGCCACGAACTTTGTAGCCTTGCATCAAGGTGGAAGCCTACACATTTTGGATGATGCCCAATGTAAGGCATCAAAACATAGAAATAGAGGCAGTGCCACATTGAAGTTTGAGATGTTTAAGGTTTTACCTCAATATTATTGCTTGATGTTAAGTATTCTATGTTTTGTAAAATTTACTCACTTCTGTATGATACAGCACATATGTTGTGTGCTAGTTAAAGAGGTTGAGGTGAATTTTGATAGAGTGTTCAGGCTTTCTGGGCAGAGTTTGCATGAAATGGCATGATTTATGTTATTTTCTTTACATTTCGTGCAAGATTCCAATTATTATTATTATTTCTTATTTTTTATTTTTATTCTTTGCTTGGATGTCAGGTTTTCGAGTTCATTTTTGTAAGATCTGGGAGAGCATGGGCCGAGGAGTTAGCAGCGGTGGAGGACAGAGTTCATTGGGCTATCTGTTTGGGAGTGGAGAGGCTCCTAAACCAGCTGCAACTAATGCTGAAGTTGCTCCAAATGAAGTGCAGCCTGTGAATAATGCGCCTGCCTCCAAACCTGCTCCTGCTCCTGCTCCTGCTTCTGCTTCTCCACCAGTAGATGTTGCCAAGCAGGTTCCTGCTGGTATCAACAGTACTTCTTCAAATAACTATATGCGAGCAGATGGTCAAAACACTGGGAACTTCATCACGGTATGGCTATATCATGTATCTTTGCTGTTTTCCCCATGCAATAAAGGAAAATGGTTTATTACACAAATTGGAGTTATGAGCATCAATTTCTGTTCCACTTGTTTTGGGGATTCAAATCTTGAAATGCTTTGCATGTGATGTCCATATGTTTGGTTTCTTTTCTGCTTCAATCCTTGTGTTTTCCGTTTTTTATTTCTCAATTTTGTTGTTATTGGCTTGAGGAGGCTGAATGCTAGACAGATCAATCCTGTTTGAATTCTCAGGATTTGCATTAAAGTGTTCTATCCCATCCTCCCTCCCATCCTTGGGCTTGTAAAGGATGTCTCAATTTAAATAGGAAGAATGGAAAGAAACCATATATTTCATTTTCCTAGATATTTTTAATTTTATGTCATAATGCATCGTTACTCATGTTTATGTAGTGGAGGGTAAATATTAATTTGCAGCTTGAGCGAGCATTGAGAATCCATGAAAACATTGTTGGGCAAGGTGTGTTATGGAAATAGATTTAGAAAGAACTTCGTCTTTTTAATTTGCTATGATTTAATTTAAGGTTCCAGAAGATGGGTTCTTTTACAAAGTATTGGACATCATCTATCATGGTGTTAATATATTGAAAAAGTAGGCAGTGCTTCCAGTTTCTATGAAGTGTTTGGGGAGATTATGGAATTGAATTGAAATGCATTTCATATGTGGTAACTGAACATTATTAATGGTATATGCAGTTCGTAACTGAATATTATCTAATATATGTGGGTGTCAGTAGTTGGTAACTGAATACTATTAATGGTACAGTCAAGCTATTTTCATTATCATTGATTATGAACATTCTACAATGATGTTGATTTAATTGTTTGTTGACAACATGCTATTATGTTTCATTGTGATTGGAAATTATTAACCAAGTAAAAATTAAATATAAATTAATTCATCATTGTCTTCCTGGTTGCAGGATCGACCCTCTACTAAGGTTCATGCTGCCCCGGGCGGTGGATCATCTTTGGGTTATCTCTTTGGTGGTGGTGGTGGTGGTAACTGAGATATGCCATCCTACAGAGCATATGGAATTAATGTTTGTTGATTTTTGTGGAACCTGTGCTTCAGACGGGGCAATGCTGTCATCTTTTATATAAACAATGGAAACTTGTTGGATCATGTGATGTAATATATTGGTTTTGTGATTGTTGTTTGGATAATTCAATCAAGAGCTGTTTCAAATGCACCAAGTTACATTATAATGCATAATAGTTTCTTACTATGTGTTTTACTAGATGATTTTTGCTTACTGCACTCTGTTCTGCTTCCACTCTCTCTGACGGTGTTATTACCTGTTGACTTCTTTTCGGAGTTTCCATCGGGCTTGATAGTGGTGAAAGTTTGTAGGGTTACTTGAGTTAGATCGAGCTCGGCCAGGGGATAGGGTTGTGGGTTGAGCCTTGTTAGCATTACATCTTTGCTACTCTTAGGCTTTTAAAATCATATTACATGTCCTTATTGGTAACTTGCACACGAATTACATCTTTATGCTAACACTATTTAAACGCTCAATTGACATAAACAAACAACTCAAATTTTAGTAGGAGTAATGTTCTGTAAAATGTAAAAATGATTCTTTGAAATAATCCCGACGTGTTTTAAGTTCAGAACATAAATTTTGCGCACCCCTCTCAACTATGAGAAGAGACAAAAAGAGGAAAATTCATGGTCGCTTATGGTGGTCGCGCACTATGAAGAGTATCTGTGAACCGTGAAGCATTCCCTCTATGCTCTAGCAATTTAGGCCGCCTCCATTTCTCTGTTGAGGCGCAGCAATTTCAACAATTGTTGTGGCAGTTGATTAGCCCGTTAGAGCATCTCCAACAAGGGTTGTTAGTTTAGCTACTCAAGAAGTACAACTCATTATTTTAGCTACTGTTTTTTCACTATACTCCAACATACCTTCTATTTTTCAGTTTACTTCCTTTAAAATATTATTTCTCATTTTTATTTTATTATATTTTTTTGTACACTCAATCAAAGAGAAAATAAACATATATATAAAATGATTCATAATAATCAAAAACAAATACATATAAGGAACATTCACCATAAAATGAAAAAATACACGACTTCAAAATCATCATAGATTCCACCATACAATTGCAATATTGCAGATTCACCAAAGCAATTATAAAATAAAATAAAATTAAAAAAAAACACTAGAACATAAAATTTAGACTAATTCATTCTTAAGATTGACCATACAATTGCCACAAATGCTCAATGAGGTCGGACTGCAACTGAGAATGAGTTTGACTATTTTTAATGCTCAGATGTCTTTGAATGAATTCCACAAATTCAATAGTACGATCACGAGAAATTTGTATTTGAGGAGTTTCAATATCACCTAGTAATTCATCCATTTGAGAGTTTGAATTTAGAGACCCCATTGATTCAGTACAATCTTCGCTTAAGAGGCCCACAAAAGATGTGTTTCTTTCCATTTGAGAATCCATTCAACAAATCTTAAGAAGAAAAAAACAAAACAAAACAAACACTACTATGTCAAACACAAAAACAAAACAAACACTATCTCTTTAGCATGTTAGGTTACACCAAGTAAAACACTTCTCAGCCACCAACAAACCAAATGTAATTCACCAACAGTCTGGAAATCAGCAACACATACAACACACTCCAGCATAAGCCTAGATCACCAAACTCAACAATACACCCAAAAGCCAGTCAAATACAAGCTGCCTAACCAAACCATAAAGTATTGGTTCCTCACAAGCCATCTATTAAGTTCCAAATGATCCCTTTCGTGCAACAAATCCTAAGTTCCAAATGATCCCTTAAGTTCCAAACATGCTCTGGATCTTTTGATTTAATTCAATGGAAAAGTAGTACAACGTTTTCTTCAAAAAAAAGAAGAAAAAAAAAGGAAGATAATGCTAATAACAAAATCAAGCAATCCTACAAGTCTGAGAAAAAAATGAACATAGAAGCATCATATAGTTATCTTTCATTCTCTCAGACAAAACAACAAACACTTAAATTGTGTAACACAAAGACAAAACTAATGTCAAACCAAAAGCAGATTAAATAAAAGAAAGGGATAAACATCAACATTAAACTTCAATTCACCACAATGTCTATATACACACACTCACAGCCAAGCCAATTTAATTAAAAAAAAAAGAGGAAGTTTATACAGGAAATTAAACAACAATTCAGCAAAGATTCAAAACCCAAATCTAGTAAAACCCATGAAATCTGATTCCAACCTTTTGAACCAAAATTTCGTAAAACCCATCATCTCCATCAACCCTTTGAACCAACATTTCCCAAAACCCATCATTTTTGTTAACCCGTTAAACCAAAATTTATTAAAAAACTTTTCACTAACCTTCAAGAGTTTTCCTTCCAGGTGCCTCTGAGAGTTTCCAAGACAGAGTATGTCCGAGAGAGTGCTTCCCAGAGCTTCAAAGACAAGTGTTTCGGTGAAGGTGAGAAGAAGAGATAGAGAGGAGAGAACCAAAACTTTGGAAACAAGGAAGAGGAAAGAAATTTTTGGGTGTAATGAGGAATCGGTGATGCATTGAGGAATCTGCGAAGAAGAGAAAGTGGGAGAGAAAGAGAAGAAGAGGAAAAAAAAAAAGTGCTCTGTGAACCAGAGAGAGAGAACGAAAGAGGTGAGAGAAACAAAGATAAAATAATGGTAAAAGTCGCTACAGTAAACTTTCATATATGAAAGTTTACTGTAGTATATTTTCGTTGGGCTTTTAAACTAGAGCTTCTGTTGGAGGGACAAAATAGAAGAAAAACTGTTAAATTTAACAAAATGGTTACTTTAGAGCATCTGTTGGAGATGCTCTTAAAGGACAGTTGGAAATAAGTCGGTCTCTTTAAAAATGCTGCATTTGCATGACTTGCGCATAAGAGTTCACACTGTTTTGCTATACATCTGACTGACTGTCTCACTAATCAAAACGCAGATCATATGTTCATTGCCTCATGTGATTTTTCACCACTTTTTGTTGACACAAGTTCTCAAGTACTACAACAATAAAACTTCAAATATCCAGCATACCCAACTACTTTGTGTAGCCGCTGCTGCTCATGCAGGGACGGAACCACACTTTGCTTCGGTAACATTCCACCTCTGTGCTCAGGTAACATTTTGTTTAGGAGGAACAGGAGCAGGAACTATCCCCCATTTCCTCCTAACATCCTCCAAATCCTCATGAAAGTTCCGTTCATAGTATATACACATGAGATCTGTGGACTGCATGCCAGCACGGATGGCCCATGGGAAGTAGTGCTGAAAGAACAAACTCCTTTGCCTTTCACTGAATCTTGCGGTGCCCCCAATAACAGAGAGCAGGCACATGGGAAGGTGCATTTGCTCAAACTCGATCACCTTGAGTGCTGACTCGCCAATTAAGTTGGTGGGCAGACCAAATAGGGTGTGCCAGAAGTCATGCACCTCCCGAGCCCGCATGGCCACATATGCCAGTTCTTCCGTGTCCATGAACCGCACTGGCGGTCTGTCATCTGGAGAAAAATTCCTGGATGCCATGAAGTTTGCATAGGCAGCACCAAATGTGCTTGGTGGTAGGTCCCTTACATGCCCCACTTCTGCAGATACCACACGTGGTCGCTCCAACAAAACTGCCTGTCATGGGAACACATTGGTCTTAGATATGTAGTCTATAACTAAAGCAAATCTTTGTGGCCAAAACGAGTATTCAGATTCAGATGATGCTAGCAACTAAATGCAAAACGTTTATGGAAATGTTTCTTTTCCATGGACAATTTCTGGTTGATCTTCACTTTATAGAAAACACAATTGAGGACAGTTTCACCATGGGTTTCACAATAAACTCAAAACTCTATCCCTAAAATTCCTAGCTTTGGGGTCATATATCATCTATTTATGAGGCAAAAAAGATTAAAACAACATATCAGTAGTTATACTTGGAGGATAAATCCAAAGGTGTTGGAAAGCACAAGTACATTGAATAAATAACTAAACAAAAATTGAAAGATTTTCTGGCTGTTGACTAGTTGCCCTTCATGGACTTGAGATAGAACAACTTTTGTCAATGGGCAATTTTTATCCACCCAAGGTTATGCAGTATGCCAGGTTCTACAAGAAATAAATCACAAAATTAGTTGACAACATTTTTTTTTTTTTTTAAAAGATTTTCAGTTTTGATAAGTTATAAGCGACATACATGTTTGTCAACATAGATCCCCAAGAAAAGTAAAAGATCTTCAGACTAGAAATGTAATTGTTCATTCACAATGATCTCCAGGCTTTGCAGCTCTCTGAAATGTCAAAGCAATGCACTTGCAGTAGCACTCAAATGTGGTTCTACAAAAGTATGTGATTATTATTGTTCTTTATATTCTCATTCCCTCATAAAATGAATGAGGAAAGGATCGATCATGGTTCATACAGAAGCATCATAGGGAATGAAATTCTACAATATGGTGGCTAGTTTCATTGCGACAATTTGCCAAAAACACAAAGCAAAATTTTTCCATCTCAATAAGCAAGCATAACAGTAACACATGGGCTATACCAGCATATGTCAAAAGGTAGCAGCAAGCAAATTTCTAAGGAACATGTTGTCATCAAAATGAACCCAAAAACTGGTTAAACCAAACGGAGCTTTGGCACCCAACAACAATTCATGAATTGTCACATCAACAGAAACATAAAAACAGGCTACTTAGGCAGCAAGAAAAAAAGGGCACAACTACAAATAAGAGAACAATCAACATTCACATTTATAAGCAGCAGGCCATCCAATCAGTTCAATGTCATTTTAATCAACAAATTAAGATATCATAAAAAAAAAACTAGTAGGCGTGGAGAATAGACTCACTCTGCCTTCTGGGCTCCTCTTCATCCTTTCAAGAACTCTTTCAAAAGCAGGCTTCCCAGTAGTCTCCCCAAGGGCTGCTATCAGATCAGCTCTTCGCGGGTTTAGCAATGCACCAACTGCCGAACCCACTGCAACAGCTGCCTGCTGCCACCGGTTAAGCTGGATGCGACCACCCTCTATCATCCTAACTATCCTCTCTCACTGTCAAATTCTAACCAATCCAAAACAAAAATAATTCAGTGGCCCAATAAAATGAATACGCAGATAAAACACACACACACAAAAAAAATCAGAATTCAAGGCAGCAATAAGAGTGGACAAGCTTCTCTGACTTAAAAAAAAAACAAGAGTGGACAAGCTTAAACTCTATCAAGCATTTTAACAAACACATTTCTGCGCCAAAAAAAGAAAGAAAAGAAAATTGAACAAGATTACCATAAAGTTCCATTTTGAAACATATACAAAGGCAAGCACGACATAAAATTCTCATGCTGTTAATATAAACAAAAGCAAGAATTACAGTAATTTTCCCAAAAAGTACTAAATACATTAAATTTCTTGAATTCTATAAAACTAATAATATCAGATTCTGATGCATATTCCTATACTCTCAATGGACCCAACAAGAATGGAATGAATTCAAGGTAATAAAAGTTAAAAGGAGAAACTTTACAAAGCCCCGAACTTCCACCCTTTTTCAAATACCCTCTAAACTTAAAAAACTTTGAACTTGGTCTCCTAAATTTTTAATTGCTCTCGATTTAAACCCCCCATCAAATTCCCTCATTAACCTCAGACGAAACCGTGCACATGTGACCTGCACGTGGTTTTTACCCCTGAATTACCCGTTATACCCTCCAAGAGCTTCAGTTCTTGTTCAACTCCATGGCCGGCGGCTGATATATCTCAGAAGAAAAAAAGAAAAAAAAAAGAATGGATTCTTCAACTCCATGGATCTGAGAAACCGAAAATGAAAAAATGAAAAATTGAAAATGGTTGTGGGTATAATTGGAGTACAGTAGAAAAAACCCAATTGGCCAGCGGCCGGCTGTTATATCTCTGAGAAAAAATGAAAAAAAAAAAAGAATAGATTCTTCAACTCCATGGATCTGAGGAACCCAATCCCCTGAAGTCAAAAAACATTATAAGAATTTTCTTTCCCCTGAACTCCCCTTCTCATCCATTTCGAATTTCACGCCAACACCCAACCCCACTGGAAATGGATTCCCATACCTTAGATCGGCGACGCGGCGGTTGTCTGGAGGTCTGCTGGTGCTGCAGGTTGGAGATCCGGCGAACGGTAATGGTGCGAATCTGCGGCGAAGGGCAGTACTACGACCAGCGAACGGCAACGCTGCGTGCTTGGAGGTTCGGCGAACGGCGGTTGGCGCGACAGACCTTAAACCGTGGTTTCACGTCTAGCAACTCCGGCAGTCTGGTCGTGAAGGAGTGAAGCCGGCAGTCTTGTTTGGCGGATGGAGATCTGTGTGATGGACGGAGATGTGAGATTCCGCTTGGAGGGTACAATAGGTAATTCGGGGGTAAAAAACCACGTGCAGGTCCGAATGTACGGTTTTCATCTGAAGTTAACTAGGAACTTGGCGAAGGGATTCTAAATTAAAGAACAATTAAAAATTAAAAAACTTAAATCGAAAGTTTTTAAAATTTAAGAGAATCTTCTTTATATAAAAAGAGCGAATGTGCATATGAAATGTTTGATATGGGGAGACTATTTTGTCCTTTATTTTTGTACGAAATTACTCTTTTGTTTGAGACGAAAGTACCCTTTTGTCATCATTAGTCTTCACATGAATTTGATATCTGATCGGTTGTTTTGGTATTTCACTCCTCTTTCTCATCTTCCAGCACCTTCTTCTCTCTCAAAACAAAATGGAGCAAAAATTTCGCCCATTTGGTACGCTCTTCCCTTTCTGTGTTTTTTTTCCTTTCTTCTTCCTCATCTCCTTCCCCTTTCTCTTCACACGCACGCACGGCTGGGAGTGAGAGAGAAAGAGACGCCGAGTGAGAGGGAGAGAGATGCAAACTGAAGAAGCGAACTGAGGGAGAGTGAGGTGAAAAAGGGTATCTCGGCCATGGAAGCAAGAAAAGGTAAACCTTTAGCTTTTCCTCTTCGATTTCGTTCTACCCATTGGATTTGAAGCTTGAAATCATGTTCATTTGTAGGAATCTTTTTGGGTCCCAAAATTAGGGCTTTATATAGGATTTTGGGGCTTTTGTTATTTTGTCATACTGGGGCTTTGCAATATTTGATTGATCACAAATTTATAATAGATTAGATAAAATCTCAATGAATCCCCCGATTAATGCCTCGACTTTTTTAGAACAGGTATGAGTGAGATTGAGAGAGAAAGAGACGCAGAGTGAGAGGGAGAGAGATGCAAACTGAAGAAGCGAACTGAGGGAGAGTGAAGCGAAAAGGGGTATCTCGGCCATGGAAGCCAGAAAAGGTAAACCTTTAGCTTTTCCTCTTCGATTTCGTTCTACCCATTGGATTTGAAGCTTGAAATCATGTTGATTTGTAGGAATTTTTTTGGGTCTGAAAATTAGGGCTTTATATAGGATTTTTCGGCTTTTGTTATTTTGTCGAATTTCTAGCTACATGCATCATTGAACAAGATCAAATTATGGCACCTACACCTGCTGTCCACCCATCGGCCTTCTCTGATTTGAGAACCGTGTGAACCGAAAGCAGGCTCAACAAGATTATTCTGTTTCGTTATGCAAGAAAGTAGTTTTTATAAGATAATGAACTATAGGTGTTTGACAAAATGTTTCTCTCAGTATAGAATATCAAAATGATTTTTGATATTTCTTTCTTTTCTTTCTTCTTCTCCTTATACTTAAAGCTGATGGGATTATACGGTCTTCTTATGTTATGTCTTTTATTGGCCGGATTTCAATGCGGAAATCCAGAGGATTCTACTTTTTTTTTCTATTAATTAAAAAAAAAAATCATTTATTTCCTAAATCCTAGCACTCACTCCACTTATTTCTCCACGTATCCCACTTGCCGACAAATCGACAATCACCCTATTCCCAAAATTCCTTTTTTCTTCTTTCTTATCTCCACTCCTCCTGCCTCACTCCTTCCCTCCCCCTCTTCTTCTCACCCACGGTCTCCCTCTCTTCTTCTCTTCTTTCACACCCAGTTTTGATCTTGAGATTTTATTGGTATTGATTTTTGGGTTTTTTTTTTTTTTAATAAATATTTCTCTTAAATCTCTTGAGGTTCTCGGTATTGTTTTTGGGATTTGTTTTTTGGGTTAATCTTCAGCTTTTGTGTATTGATTTCTAGGTTTTTTTTTTTTGGTATATTTTTCTCATAATCTTCTTGATTAATCTTAACCTTTTTTTAGGTATTGATTTGTGGTTTTTTTTTTTTTTTCTTTTAGTCTTGAGCTTTTGGGTTTTGTTTTGGATATTTATTTTCTTAGTTTTGACTAAATCTTGAGCTTTTGAGTATTGAATTGATGTGTTTTCTGTGTTTCTTGAGTTTGGCCAAATTATAGATGATTATGGGTTAATCTTGAGCTTTTGGTTATTGATTTCTGTGTTTTTATTCTTAATCTTCTGGGTTTAATCTCGAGTATTTTGAATTTTTTTTTAATATTTTTTCCTAAATATTTCCGTGTTAATCTTGGTTCATTTTGGGTATTAATTTTTGGGTGTTTTTTAATATATTTATTATTATTATTATTTTTTCCCGTATATTTTCCTCCCCATGCACACACCCTTGAAGAAGAAAATAAAAAAATAAAAAAATGAAGAAGGAAAGAGAAGAAGAGGGAAGAGGGAAAAAAAATATTGGGAGAAAAGTGAGAAGAAAGAAAAAACGTGTTGTGTGCATGGAAAGAGGAGAAAAGAAAGAAAAAATTTGAGTGATTTTGTCGGCTAAAAATGAATGAATTTTTGCTAAAAATCCGGTATCTATTGTCGCTGAAGATAAAGTAGCAAAAATCACTTCCCCTCATCCTTTCTATGTCTCTGAAGAGAGAAGCATGAAATCTCTCCACTATGAGGCTTATTTTTCTCTTAGATTTGGGTTATTCGTTATTCCTTCTTTTTGGTTTGCTTTTCAGAATAATATGTGAGGTTTCTTTCTTTAATTGCTGCTTTTGTTTTTGTTTTTGATCATTGTTTTTTGTTTTTTGCTTTGCATTGGTTCTTATACCTGAGATAAATGCAGGAATGTAGAATAAATTTCAGTATGAGAATGGCGGACAAGCTGGTTCTGCTGGATACCTTTTCTCAGCATGTTTGAGTACCATGGAATCAAAGAGAACCAGCTGCTCCAGCCACTGATCGTCATCATCGAGGGATGAGAGGAAAACCGGTGTGGAGGCAGAGAAAGTAAGAATTTTGTTCCTTTAATTGTTCTGATTTGGAATTTTAACTTGGGGATTTCCATTGTAGTTTAAACTTTTGCTTCGAATTGGTTCTTATACCTAAGATTTCTCACACTTTGTTTTGAGTAAATTTATGTTTGGGTCTCAGGAAAGTGCGAGGGAAAGTTGCAAAGAGTTAAAAAAAAAAAAAAAATTAACTACAGTGTTTATTTATGTGCTTGATGATTTTTTGGTGGGTTTGTTAAGGTTTTTTACATTTTTCTTTTTGGGTTTTATTTGAAGAGTGCTTGATAATATTTTTGGTGGGTTTTTTTTTGTTAGTTTGCTTTAGTTTTTGAACATGTGCTTAGTAGAGATTTGGTGCAGTTCTTGGATTGATTCATCAAAAAAAAGAAAATCATTTTTTTTGTGTGTTTATTTATGTGGTTGATGATTTTTTTGGTGGGTTTGTATGGGTTTTTGACATTTTTTTTTTTTTGAGATTTCTGTGTTGAATTTTTGGGTTTTATCTTAAGAGTTAGTGTGAACCCTCGAGTGGATTTTAATACGGTTTGGCCGAATGGGTACTATGTTTTGAGGTTTAATTAGTAGTCTTATCTTATATTGATATTCTGGGTTGTTTGGTTGAATGGTTGTGAGGGTATAGGGTTGAATGTTATTTACAGAATGTTTCTTGTGGGATTGAAGTTGAATTCAATTAAGCTATATGAATTTCTTTGGAAGTGTTTTGTTAAAGGGGTTGCTATGGCCGAATTTGAAGAGTTTTGGGTTAGGTTTGCTGGAAGTGTTTTGTGTTATAGGGAGGAAGAAATTCAATTAAGGCACATTGAGGCTACCATTTTTCATGGAGCCTTTCAAACTTTTGCCCTTTTGTATGGGGGTATGTGTGTATGTGGTTATTGTCCATATTTTGGACATTGTTCTTAAGTATTTGTTTTAATATTTTTTAGACCACCTTTTCATGACTATATATCAATTCTGGCAACTACTTGTCAACTTTTACTTACATGGACTGCTAAGATTTTTCTTTTCTTTTTTTCCCTACATACTTCTTAAAGCATTAGCATGTTTCTATTGCTTGGTTAGATTGTATGCTATCTTGTTGTCTCTACCCAATATTGTGGCAAGTTGATAGATATGATGTTGAAGTCTTTTTGTTTTGTTTTAGTCGATTTAAATTAACCTTGTGTCTACTTTTGTTAATTCTTTTAATTTGTAGTCAATAAGGACTAGGATAGATTTGTGTAACTCTAGCAAGTTTGGAAAACTTTTAATTATTCTAAGATTTGGTTTATTATAATGCTAGATTTTATACAAGTCGAATAAAGTTTGGTTTAATTTGCAATATGATTGCTAATTGATTCGCATCTTAATATTTTTTGATAAGTAATATGTTGAAGATCATTTTAGAATATGATTTACACTTTGTGTGCTTCTTTTCCTTCGTTCTCCTCATTAAAAAACAAATTGGTGATATGTTGTGATTCCCATTTTTGTTTGTGTGAAGGAAAGTGATTTGCACACAAAGTTTATTGATAAGATTTTGAGGGCAGCAAAACCAATTAGTTTGGAAGTTCTAAAGGCAACTGCAAAGTTGAAATAGGCCCTATGCAAATACTAGCCAACCTGAAGGTACTATTATAGTTCATTGTTTTTCATAGTCATTGTGTTTTGACTCAAATGTAAAGATTTGTTTCAATATGTATTGGTAAGATTGTTACACGTACAATAATTGTTTAGTTCTCTTTCTTTAGTTCTTTTTTGGTTAAATTGTATGGTTACTATTCTAATATATTTTGAAGTTGTACTTGTACTACAATGAGATACATTAATAGGGAGATCAAGAGAAGAGATTGACACACGAATTTAGGGTCTTTTGAAAACAACTAAAAGACAAACAAATACATTTTTGTTATATAGTATATTAATTTATTTTCCTATAATAGCACTTAAAGAATACAAAACATGTTCTCTTTTGTGGTTATAATATGTGTCTGCCGAGGGCTGGCAAAACGGGTCATCCGGCACGTTTATGACCATGACCCGCGACCCGTTTAGCATAGACCCAGACACGACCTGTGAACCCGTTTAAACTAAATGGGTTTGATAGATCGCAGGTCACCCGACACGGCCCGAGACCTGTTTAAGGTAAACGGGTCTCACGGGTCGTGTTTATCGGGTCACCCGACACAGCAGAGAGAGGGGGAGAGCCATCTGAGCCAAGAGGCGAGAGCAGAGACGGCGAGCGCGAGAGAGACTCAGATTCACTGGGAGTCTGCGAAGAAGAGAAGTGCTCAAAGTGTGCGGTGGATCGTGGAGGGCCTGGAGCTAGAGGCGACGAGGCGTGGACGCCGTGGAGTCGTGGACATTGGCTGGACGGGTGAGGTGGCGATTTGACGAAGTCTGGTTGTCTGGGTGACTGAATCATGAGGGCCTGGAGCTGGAGGCGACGAGGCGTGGATGCTGTGGAGTCGTGGACACTGGCTGGACGGGCGAGGTGGTGATTTGGCGAAGTCTGGCTGTCTGGGTGATTGGATCGTGAGGGCTCGAGCTGAGGCTGACGAGGCGTGGCGCCGTGCGCATGTGAAGTCTGGGTTGTCTGGTTCTGGGTCGTCTGCGAAGAAGAGAATAGACGGGTCTGGCACTCTGGCGTTTATGTTTATTTTAACTGTTTAAGTGTTTTATCTTTTTTTAATTTTTTCTTTAGGTAAAAAAGAAAAAGAAAAACATAAACGGGTTTGGCGGGTCACCCACGACACAACCCGTTTAAGCAAGATATACGGGTCGTAAACGGGTCAATCCGTTTACAACCCAAACCCGTTTACAGTAAACCCAAACCCGCTAATTTTGTGTCGTGTTCGTGTCGGGTTTATGGGTTGTGTAAAATTGCCGGCCCTATGTCTGCCCTTTAAAATAACTTTACTTTTGTAAGAATTTAAATCTGCACTTGTTTAAGGACTAGATATTAAATTTATGTTGATACTTTTTATAGATATTTATATTTTAATTTTAAGTATCATGTAATGAATTACATATATTACTATTGAACACGGGGAATCAAGCACGTGCCTTGCACTAATTGAGGGTTTCAAACTTTGAGATAAAGATTCAAAAAGTAGAGTTTTAAGTTAATTTTGTACATTCTTCAAGGTTTTTTTTTTTTTTTTAATTTCATTCTTACTTATTCAGGCAATGAAGTCTGATTAAAAATTTTCATTTATTTTTATTTTTTTATGAGTAATAGCATTTGATTTAATGACAATGTGGTCAATAAAAAGAGTTATGTGTTTGGAATTAATCGTTATTTGATGTCACCATCGAAGTATCTTTTATAGTGAGATGAATAATTCAGTTGTATGTTACTAAGGTTATTTAAAGGATAATATTTTATAATGGATTAATAAGTTTATGAAACTATGATATTATGGAATAGTTTTGTTTATGAAATTATTGTTGTTAATGTTAAGAATGACAAAAATACGGTACACTGGGAACCAAGCACATGCCTTGCACGTGCTCTCCTACTAGTATATATTAAAACGTGCCCTTTTATGCCCATGTAGCCAGCTGATGCCATGTGTCTCTCATCTCCACCACACACATGCCACTTTGTTCCAAAATATCTTCTGCAAGTTCTGCGCCTCTTTTGGCCTTTTGGGTAATTTGTTCCTCATCTTTTCTTCTTTCCTCATTCCCACAGAAAACCCAGATCACTCCGCCCCTCTCTCTCTCTCGTTCTCACGATGGTCTACTCCGGTCACTCTCTCTCTCTCGCTCTCTCAGTCCCCTCTTCGGTGCTCCCAGATCAAAACCCAGATCTAAAAAAAAAACCTAGTTCTCTCCTCTCAATCTCTCGTTCTCACGATCGTCTGCTCCGGTGCTCTCGCTCTCATGGTAAGCTCCGCGATAGATTTTGTTTGTTTTTAAGTTGAATGATTCTGATTTAGGGTTCCTATATGACTATATTGCTGATTTCTGATTTTGATTAGGGTTCCTATATTGTTGATTTCTGATTTTGATTTAGGGTTCTTAGCTTGAGGTTTTGAGCTCGAGTTCGAGCTCGATTTAAACCTTGTCGAGCCAATCTCGAGCAGGGAAGCTAGGCTCGACTCGAGCTCGAGCCTAGGCCAAAAATAAATGAGCCGAGCCTAGACAGCCTGGGCTCACCCAAGCTCGCTCGTTTACACCCCTAACTGTTAAACAATATCAATAAATTCATGATATCATAACAAAGGAATTGAATTTGAATATGAATTTACCGTTAACCTCCATTTTTAATTTTACATATTCTAGGGTTGGTTGCACTTGTTGAGAAGAACTTAGAGCTCACTTGTAAAGGGGGTTGTTAAAGTATTAATTACATAATCAAATTTGCTATTTTCCTTTCCGTAATCCGTTTAAGCGTTTGGAAATGTTGGAATGAGGAGGCTGCCTCAGATTTGTATTTTGGTTAGCACTGTTGGGATGCTCATCGTTTTACATATTGATCATCATTGGTAAAGTTATGCCTTTGATGGTTCATTGGTCTTATTTTTTCGACCATCTTTAATCTAGTGAATGTCCTTTTCAGTCATTGTCTAGCATTACTTTTGTTTTGTTTTAAAATTTGAACTTTGTTTAAGACCAAAAGGGGAAGGATTATATGATTCTGGTTTTAGTACTCTTTGACATACAATGAGCATTAATCAAGATCAAGAGAAAACTAGCTTAAACTTCCGGTTTTTATAGCATATACAGGTAGAGAATGTTATAGACTAAACAATTAACCAAATAATGCATCCCCAGAAGGAAAATTGGGAAATTTAGTGTAAAGAAAATTAAAAATAATTACGAATAACTCTTTGTTTATCTATCATCATGGCTAGCTTGCTTTATAATGCAATGATATGTGACTGTTCTTATGGCTTTGTATGGGTTATTTCAGGTGATGTGCTTTCTGGGACATCTGCAAGTGGAGTTCACCATGCTGGTGTATTAGAAGGGTGGTTTGGCGCACACTGGTGGAACAGTCGTGCCTTTGTCCTTCTTGTTGGAGGAGATGATGCTCGGCCTAATGTCTTCTACATTGTTTTCTTTTTTCCTCTTTTTTTGTTTGTTTGTTTGTTTCTACATTGTTTTTGTTTTTTTTGTTGTTTCTATGTTTGTAGATCAAGATTTGACGGCTCAACACCTTGCCAGGAATCTTGTCGGTTGATGGATCTACAGCTGGTTACTTTGGCCCATCCAAAGCAAGCGAGATTCATTCATGAGTTACACCCATGAACTCATGAATCTCTTGGATCCTCACTGCTGCCGGAGGGCCAAAGTAACACCAAGCGGCTGTCCCCAAGATTCGATTGAGTTGAAGCCAATCTTGATCTAATACATATCCAGGAAAGTTAGGAACTTCATTTTTTTTGGAATCCTACATGCTGGGTTAGTCAATTATCCTTTTCAAATTGACCTAATCCTGGGTTACGATGATCATTCTGCTATATTGCAAGGGCGGCAAAAAGGATATGCCTTTGTCACAGAATTATCTTACCTTAACTAGCGTTTGCAAGCTGAAATTATAAATTGCAAAAAGGTAATAAACCAAACATTGGTTTAGTTGGCTACTTGGCTTAAAGCTATATCAGCTATATGAGTGAGTCATCTTACCCACTTGCTGATTTCTATTCCAGGGATCGTTATCGCATAGCAACAAAGAAGGATAAGATATTATCTGTTTCCATGATTGCTTTCGTTGTGTTTTCAAATTCAGTGGCCATATATAGTGACGCCTATGCCTTATTCAAAAAGAGTGCATGATTTTAACTTGGTAACATGGAGAGGAACATTGGTTTTTCCATCATTGGAAGACCCAGAAACATCGAAGTGTAGATATTGTAATAAATGAAAGGTTCACAATACTTTGTTATTTTCTTCTCTTTTATTTTGATGGGAAGAGGTGGTGATTGGAGGAGTGGTATACAAGAGGACAGCAAGTTAAATAGAGAGAGAACTCAAATTGTATTATTTTCTCTTTAGTACCAATTGCAAAATTTTGTTTTGAATTACATAAAGAATCAAGAGGGAAACAAGAACTAGCATCATAACAAATTGCACATATCTTCGGTGACAATATACTAATAGTAAAACACAAGACAACGATTAATTCTAGTTATTGAGCCATTGAGATAATCAGAAGCCAAAGCTTCATCTGTTTTAATCACCACCAATCGCTTTAATGTCTTCCGTTCTACACCTAACTCGACTTGGTATTAGTGTTGGAGTTGTTATTTCTACTATATGCTGCACGTAACGTCATCATGTTTCCTTAGATCCTTTAAAAATTAGTTTATGAAGAAGGTAGAGCCAAATATCGTCTCCCAATGGCTGAAGCACTCTGTTTAGACATATATACAAGAATTTCCATGGGAAATTGTTAGTGGGTAGTTCAACCTTGACTTTATGCTCAACGTTTCTGCTATAATGGGCTGGAGCTACTTTTGACTTCACAATCTCATGACTGTGAATGAACTAAAGCTGCCATCACCTTCCATTGAAGAACAAAGATTCGGAGTCCCAAGTTAAAAAGGGATATTGTCAAATTAGTATCTGGCTCAAACTAGTATTTTGAAAAGAGTAAAAGTTTAGGGACTTTCTATTCTTTTTGTCCATTTTCTATGCAAGCAAACAATGAGCTTAAGTGAGATTTGCTATTACCTTTAGTTGGCGGAATAAACAAACACGAAATAAGCTTTTTTTTTTTTTTTTGACATGTCCATGCAAGGTAGGGGAGAGGATTTGAACATGACTGCTTATAAGCGCGATTCACCAATCGAACTACTTTGCGACAACACGAAATAAGCTTTCGATCGCTGAACAAGAACACAGAATTCACACATACAGAGAGAGACAGAGAGCGAGAGAGACGGAGTGGGCTAAAGGGCCAGAATAGAAGGATCTGGGCTTTTGATAGATCGAAGAGGGTTGGGTTGGGCCAGCATTGCTTACGCCCAGTTGAACCCACTCGGACCCATAAAAAAGTCAGAAAGTGCGTTGTTTTTCGATGGAAGTCGTGACTTGTGTAGCCAATAAAGTGGTATGGGCCGACTCCAACAGCCAATCTACACTATGATTCAGCCCATTGAGATCTTGATCTGCTCAGCAGTGGCACTGGCAATTTGAGTCCCAAACGCCCAGCTGGGACGCACTCTCTCTGAGAAATGGATCCGACATCTACAGGCCGCCGGAGCCGCAAGACCCGGCCCAAGTCCAACATCTACTCCACCGTCGTCATCCACGGCGACGGAGACGGCGACGGCGACGATGACTCCAGCTCCGAATCCGACCACGAACAGAAAAAACGAAGCAAAGCACAAACACGAGAGCAAGAAAGACAACAAGAAGAAGACCTTTACGCCATAATGGGGTACAAAGACGACGACGACGACGAAGATGACTCCTCTCTCCCCCCACTCCTCAAACGCCTCCCCAAGGACTTCGGCGGCGGCGCCCCAGTTGACGACGACGACGACAACGCTGATTTTGGTACAATGATCGTCAAGACCGATCGCACTCGCCCCAGCAACCTGTCTTCTCCGTCTTCCTACTCCCCGTCGAAGTCCCGGAGCTCGCCGCTCTCGGAGTACAAGCCCGCGAGACCCGGGAATAGAATGAGCTGTGGTGATGATGAAGATGAGGGTGAAGGTGATGGCGATGGCGATGAGTTTTCGACGTTTGTGGTGAGATCTACGGTGAGGGCGAGCGAGAGGGAGTCGGTGAGCGGGACCGTGTTGAGGAGGACTGGTGTTAAAGGGATGGGGGATTCGACGATGGGGCGCGCCGTGGCGAGTATGCAAGCGGTTGGGGACTTAAGGTTTGCGGAGCAAAGGAAGGGGAGCGGGTCGTCGCAGGGCGCCGGCGAGGAGGGTCGGTATCCCTTGATGACGAAGATGTCGTCAAGTTCGATTCCTGAGAGTGTTACCCGGGAAGATCCTACTACTAAGTACGAATTGCTCAATGAGCTTGGTAGGTGTTGTAAAGTTTGAGTTTAAATTTGATCTTTTAGTGTTATATTTTTCCCCTTAATTTGATATCTGATGTGAATTTTTGTTGGTTTTAGTATTTGCGATATTTAATTCTGCCATTTTGATGCGTATTTTGTGAATAATTGGAGTTGATTGTGGGATTATGTTGCAATTAGTTGATTTAGGGGAGTTTTGTGTGGTTATGTTATTGTGCTGAGTGAGGTTGCTTTTTGGGGATTGCAGGGAAAGGTTCATATGGGGCTGTTTACAAAGCTAGGGATATAAAAACTTCGGAGCTGGTTGCTATCAAAGTCATATCGTTATGTGAAGGGGTGCGTTTCGTTTTGCCCTTTCTCACGTTTCTTTTTGCTCTTGTTTTGAATTTGAACTTTTTGAAGTGAATTATGCTGTTTTCCATGTTTAGGAGGAGGGATACGAAGAAATTCGTGGTGAGATTGAGATGTTACAGCAATGTAGTCATCCGAATGTTGTGCGCTACCTTGGGAGCTACCAAGGAGAGGAGTATCTTTGGGTAAGAAACAAAGAGTTTGATTGATTTACTTGTGAAACAAATTGCATCGATTTTTTAAGATTGGGATTAGTATTTTGAATATCTTGGCAGATAGTGATGGAATACTGTGGGGGTGGAAGTGTTGCTGACTTGATGAACGTTACTGAGGAGCCTTTGGAGGAGTATCAAATAGCATATATCTGCAGGGAGGCATTGAAGGTATGGTTGACTCTGACTGGTTTGACATTGGAATAATTATTAAGAATAAGCAATTTAAAATATTATGCCTACAGAAAACTGTGCTAAGTTTTGTGCATGAAAACTTTTTTTTAAGTCTGACTATCTTTTTGCCCGTGTTTATGTGAAGGGAGAATTTACTTGCTTCTATGTGCTTTATACTTAATATGTTGTTTGAACCTTTTGTTTTATTTATTTATTCATATTCTTGTTATTCGTAGGGCCTTGCTTATTTGCACTCAATTTTCAAAGTCCATAGAGATATTAAAGGTGGAAATATTTTGTTAACTGAACAAGGAGATGTCAAGCTGGGTGAGTAAACTTCATATACTACTAGCCCGTTCATATCTATTTACATGAAACAAAGAGTCGTGGCATTGTGATTCACGAAAGCAAAGTTTCATTCCTGTTTGATGTTGTTGACACTTTTGTTTGTTATAAATGAAAACATTGTTGTCATAGCGAAGTTATTATAAATGGCACTATTGCATATTACTTGTCCAAATACCTGTGTGCTATCTCGGAACCTTGTCACTGTGTCCTAAGTTTGATAAGTCAGACTCTTAGACACATGCCTACACCATCACTTATATCCGAGTCCATTTAACATCCTTTTAAATAGAGGTATGCTTGACTAGTGTTGAACATGGCCTATGTCAGTAAGTAAAGGTAATCATGTAGATGGATAAATATAGAACAGAGACCAACAATTATTTCTTATTTGAATGGAAGATTTGGATGAGCAAGTGATGGGTAAACATAGAGATGAGTAAGAGTGAATGAAGAGGATTTGGAAAGAATTGGATGGGGAACTTTTTTTTTTTTTTAAAAAAAAAGAGACTGGAAACTAAGTATCTTATGCAAATGCCTATCAAATGAGCTTTCTTGATCTATTTTGGTTTTGAATATTAGAACTTAAATTTAAATGTTGCTTTTGCTTTTATGAGCACACTGATTCATATTTTGGACAAATTTTGAAATATGAGCAGGTGATTTTGGGGTTGCAGCACAGCTCACAAGGACCATGTCAAAGCGCAACACGGTACAATATTTGTTTGCCTTAAATGTAGATAGTGTTGCTGACTCCACTATTTTCTTTTCCTTTCTTTTTCTTTTTTCCCCCCTGCTACACCACCTTTAAACTTTTGCTCTATGGGTCTACTTGTGGATTCTTAGTGATGCTCAAGTGATTGGCATCCCTAGATTAAGAGACTCAGATAAATGTATAGGCAGGGTTCTATGATAAACATGACCACTTATTTATAATCAATTTTGACACCATGCTATATCTCCTGGACATGTTTGGAATCAAGCAGCTTAAGAGAGCATATTTTACATGGTGAACTCTTTGAATTAGCACCTCATCCGCTGGAGCACCAGTTAGGAGGTGCCTAGATGAGCCCGCAGTGTGAGGTATCTACTGACACTCCCTCAAGAAGGACCAAACAATAGCCTGACTTCAGCCCTACCAAGGGCATAGTAGCAGGAAGTTAGTGAGCAAGGATTAATGGGCATGAGTTTTGTTTCCTTAGCACCGTGTTCATGGAGACTTGAATCCATATCCTCCCCCTCACCTGATCACTTGGGAGTAAAGCCCCTTGCCACTAAACCAACCCTTCGGGTGGCAGCAAATTCAAGTTTTAGTTATGCTTAAGATCACCTATTGCTTCCATCTTTATTGAAATATTAATTATACTATACAATTCAAGTAAACAGTGACAAACTGAATAGGGTGACATCTACAACAACAAATGGATTTTGTATCAGCCTGCACATGACTCAAACATGAAAACCATGTTCAATGTTACTATTGGTATTTATCAGAGTTGCCTTCCATGAAAAGTAAGTCAACTTTGTTAAGATGCCATTATTGCCAACACAACTTTTTAGGAACATCAGACTGCTCCAATTAACAAATTTCATATTGAAGTTTTTGATTGAAGAGTCCCTATATGATGAAAGCTCTTCGAATTTATCTTGACAAATTGGCCAATACAGGAGCTGTTTGATATTTCAAGCTCAGTCTCGCAGGTTTTGACAGAACAATTGACTGAGAAATTCACTTACCTCTATCTAGAAATCATTGTCGTGTTGTGACATTACCATTAACAAAATGAAGATACATTTGGAAAATAAATTTGGGAAAGTTTGTTATTTCTATGGGCGGGAATTTTGAATATTCCTCAAGTTTGTAATATGCAGCAATTTGTAGAAGTGTGTTCTTCCTTTTATCTTTGAAGGGGCGGGTATCTTTCTATACTTCTGTGTACTAGGGTTGCGCCCTCTGCGCTTTTTAATGATATCCTTACTTATTTATCAAAAAAAAGAAATTTGGGAAAGTGATAGAAAAGAAGCCTATCATATGACCTAACCAGCCAAAGATTGAAAGTCTTGATGTTGCTGATCTGAAAGAAATTTCTTTGTAAATATACTCTTCAACTTATTTTTAGGCCAAACCTCACCTCCAGACAATCCCCATATTTACTTGCCATAAGTTAAAAGATAAAAAAGAAATTCTCTCTTTATTACTAAATCGGAAGGTGGTGAAAATTCAATTCTTTTCTTCCACAAGCAGTACAGAACCAAAGATAGTTAAATTCCTTGTTGAGTAAGTTTCAACCTGCACAAAAGGCGTAAAGCTCTAAGCACTCTCTCAGAGAGAGACTCGAGGAAATAGACATGTCTGTGAAGATGCTGCACTTGAATAGAAAGAGTCTATGAAACTTCAATGTTCCTTGAGATTGGCCTTTTCTACACAACTTAGGTGGAGGGCGAAGAAGGCCTCTTTCCCTCGGGGGTTGAGATACCATTTTGAAAGAGCTTGAATTTTAACCT
Organism: Carpinus viminea; assembly: GCA_013348765.1. Lineage (NCBI taxonomy): Eukaryota > Viridiplantae > Streptophyta > Magnoliopsida > Fagales > Betulaceae > Carpinus > Carpinus viminea. The sequence continues at coordinate 6,576,901 of CP054671.1, forward strand.
TGTGTTAGGACCTACAGGCCAAGGGGTGGTCTCAGGTAGACAGTTTCTATGGGACGTAGGCCTTCCCTAAGGTAATGGAGATGTGCAAAGGTTTCCTCAAGCCAGGTGGGGATTGGCCCTTGAGTACAAAGGCAGAAGGGAGCTTGACTGCAAGAACCACCCATTGAGTAGGGATGAAAGTCAGCCTTAGTGATCTGATAGTGCTGAGTTGAGGGGCTGTTATGAAAGTTACTTTAGGGATAACTGGCTGATCTTCCCTAAGAGCTTACATTGACAGGAATGTTTGGCACCTTGATATCGGCTCTTTTCCACCTGGAGCTGTAGTGGAAAATTATTTATTTATTTATTTAATTATTATTATTTTTTTTAATGGTGACTGTTATCTTCGTAACAGAAGCTGACATTTAAGTAAATGACAGTATTGGTGAATTGATAAAGAAATATTATATCTAATACTTGATCCCACATTTGTTCCACTGAAATACTGAATGATTTGCATCTATCTCAACTTTTATTCTACTATTGGTATTCTTATTCTTTTTTACTTAATATTTTTTAACTATTGCAAAGTGATAGGTTCCTTGGTGGTTATTGCCGCTATTTTAATCTCAGTAATGTGACTTTTGGAGATAATTTCGTTGTGCTTGATACTTGGAAAATCTTTTTGAGTATATTTTATCTTTTTCTCAGTTCATTGGCACTCCACATTGGATGGCTCCAGAAGTTATTCAAGAAAGTCGCTACGATGGAAAGGTTCATATGCTTTGGCCATGGTGGATTTAATTTTCTTTTGAGCCTATCTACTAATATCTGCCCACTATCCTGCCTTCTCTCTCATTGGATTATTAACAAAAGGTTGAAACACTTGCAAAGATAGTGAAAATTTATTAAAGTTCCTTGGGGACCGCAGAGAAATCATACTAGAAACAAAAGCAGAATTTGCATTGTTAGCTGGCACATAAATATAAAGTTGGTGTGTATTATTGAAAGCAGGAAGGCAATTGCTTTTTGAGGGAAGAGTTCTGTTATTTATTTTTAATCAAGCAACACATTCCTATTGTTGCATGTAATTTTTGGGAGCCATTACAAGCATTTTCCCAGTGATTCAATATTTTGCCCAAGTGGTGATTGAAAAAAAAAAAAAACTGTACTTATTGTAAAAGTAAGGAGCACTTGGATAACACTCATGTACGTGCAATGGCAAGTGGAAAAAAATTAGTAAATCCTGATTTGCATGAGAGCTTGTAAAAAACATTAAAAAGATATTTAATATCCGAATGGGTTCAATTGATTTCTTCTCGTGTATGTGTATGGATGGTCATTGGCTCTGTTTATTAAAATTTTTGTTTTCTGCTTTTTATTTTTTATTCTCAAAACAAAATCATTAACAACCCAAATACAAAACAATCCTAAAAACATAGAAACAATTTTCACCTTTATGTCACACCAAACTCTTATTTATTTATTTATTTATTTTTAAAAAAAGAGGCTCTTCAAAACATATTAATAAATAGAGCCATTGATTGTTAGAAGACGCCACAACATATATGTTATTGCATAGTCATGGTGCTAAATGTTGAAAAAATTGTAAAAGAATCTAAATGTTGGGATGAGAATGATAGTAATTTAGAGTGATGCTACTTATTAAAAAAGAAAAAGAATAGAAAAATGGAAGCTAGGGAAAGTTCCTTTGATTGAATACTGCACCTTAGATAGGACACTTATTCAAATTCAGGTATTTGGTAACTTTTTTGGTTTAATTGCTCACAAGTTTGTGATGTATTATTGCTCTAATGCACCTTGTGGTCACTCTAACTTAATGGTATAATTTTATCATCCTTGATCCAGGTGGATGTATGGGCTCTTGGTGTGTCTGCAATTGAAATGGCTGAGGTATATCTTCTAACCATTCAATTTCTAGCATATATTAAACAAAGAATTATGGTATTTGCTCATGTGAGAAATTTTTTGTGTTGAATGAATGACATTTTTTTATGACATTCGCTAAAGTCATGTTCCTTGTTGTCTCATAATCCTTTATATCTTTCCATCTATTTTTCAGGGACTTCCTCCAAGATCAGCAGTACATCCAATGAGGGTTAGTGCATGATTTTTTTGCATTTTTATTTTTTTATTATAATTTGTTGTTATATTGTAATTTATGTTTGCATTTGTCACACTGTACTCCATGTTTGTACATTTGTCTTTGTGGAACATGTTTGTTACATAGTGATGTATTCTCCTACATTTATTATGCATTCAATGCTTTCAATATATGGTACATTTAACATAGCGTAGGACATCTTGATAAATAAATGCAACATTGAGAGGGTCTCCCAAAAATTTTTGTAGCAAAGTTGCTAATCTTCTGTGGTGTCTGAAAGGGCATCCGAGAATCTGGTGCATACCATATTTGCAAGGGTAGGGGTCCAAGGCATTCTGGGTTGTCTACAATCCTCTCCTTTGTCCACAATTACTTTGAAATTAGGCTCTGCAATCAGTTGTCAGATGGCTTTGGGCCTTTCCACTTTAGAAACTATCTAAGTTATAAAATCAGTGAGACACCGGTAAGACTCTTAAAGATTTATCTAGAACTCTAGACCTAACTTAAATGACATATACTAAAAGAAAGGTCTGTGCAGGACTTGGCAGATACTTCGAGTTCTGTCACTGTGCAGAACTCTTATAACTCAAACCAAAGACCCCAATTTAAAACTGATTTAATGCTAGATCCTTTTTTTTTTAAAAAAAAATTATTATAAGTATTTAATGCCAGACGCCTTGCAACTTAATGTTCAAAATCTGGTAAGATTTGTCTATATCGGATGTCATATGTGGGCCCTACATATTTAAAACTTCTGATCAATTTTTGAGCTTTATTATGTACTTGTGTACTCATTCTAGGCCATTTTCTTGAAGAGCATCTAAAGCAATTTTGAAGAATTAGATGTAATGTTGACGTAGAATCCCTGTGTATGATGTCCAGTGGCTAAACGAAGGTTCATGGTGTTTATGGTTTGTCACTTTGTAGTGCAGTGATGGAATCAATTCCTGGATTGCTATACATTCTATGTTACTGGAAACAGATTCTATATCTTTTCTCCCCTTTCTCCCCTTTAATCACGTCTTAACAGTTTAGGAATGATGTTGTATTCTAACTTGCTTGTTGATGTATGTTTAATATTAAGCATGATTTTTAGTTGTAAAAAAGTGATGAGAAAATATTTGACTTATTTATTTCTTTTTGATAGGTTTTATTCATGATATCCATTGAGCCAGCTCCAATGCTTGAGGATAAAGAAAAATGGTTCGTTATTAAGTCAATTACATGAACATATTGTAATAACAGTTTGTGAGTGGTAACTTGGAAGTAGCTGTTGTTTTAGCCACCTGGTATTGCGATGCTTTGACTACAATTCAAAGGTTTAGGCAAGAGCAACAGTTATCCAATGTGCTTTAGCATAGTAAAGTGCTCTTTTGTCTATCTTTCCTAATCCTTTTACAATCATCTTTTGATCTCTCCTTCCCATCAAATGTCTCCTTATGCTCATCTGTATTTACATGTATGCCCTCAAATCTACTTTCATGAAGGTACAGTTTCATTTTTATATGGTCTACCTTTCTATTGAACCTTTCAGTTCATAATGTACCTATTCCCACTCCCCCAATGCTTTCCCTTTTAGGCTGTACCAAAATAAGTTTCAACTTTCAAAAAGTTAATGAGTGTTTATATCTAAATCTTGCTACGAAGAAAGAGAGAAAATTCACTAAAGGTGAAGCCCACGTTTGGGCATTTAGAAGACTCTGTACTTATTCTTGATTAAACATTGTACCATTTCAAACTAAGATATTAAAATTTACATGGTTGCTACAACATTAAAGGGTCATATCACTGCTTTGTCCTGTGCCTGCCAAGTGAAAATTACCAGTGCTTGAATTCAAAATTACTGGGAACAAGTGTACTGCTGTTAGTTCCATTGTGGTGTAGCTAATCTTCAACTCTTGAGAGAATATATGTTCAACCACTGCTCTTACTAGTTTCAGCCTTGGCTAAGTTGGGTGGTTTGGTTTCTATAGGTTGGCTTAATAGTTGTGTTTGTTCCAGGAATGTTAGAAAGGTCAGGATACACCAACACACAAACAGGGAGAGAGAGTGGTTGTCCTCTCCTACTGCATTGTAGAGAAGTTCTTATACGGCATCACTGGGATCTCTTTTCTGGACATATCCTGAAAGCTTATAGTTTGAAACTGCACAAAATTTAGAGAACAGATTGTGTGCATGAACCTCATCTGTTGTGGGTCTAGGTGACTGTCATGAGTAGATTTTTATTATTATTATTATTATTTTAAAATCCTTTTCATATTCACAAATTGGGTCCATAACCAAGAGTCTTGAGCCCTGCACGAAATTACTAGCCCAATCCCAACCTGAGTTAATTCAGTAGTGTTCTTAAGTCATTCCTTGTGGAGGTAGCTGTTAAGCAAACCAGGTTATAAGCCTATGATAACCCTTTGAGGTGTGGGTGTGATAAAATTGGCAAGCTTAATTAACATGGAATACTTAAGCAATACAAGCTTACAGTGGCTCTTTTAAGTTCTGCTTGAAATCTTGCGTGCAGAAGTTTCTGAATTCATTTTTTTTTTTGAAACGAAGTTTCTGAATTCATGGTGGTTCTTTCAACTTCTGTTGCATATATGCCCAACTCTTTCTGCTCTTTTTTATGACATTTCTCATTTAAACCATGATAAATATCCTATCTTTGGTATTAAAACTTAAGTTATCTCTTTTGGCAGGTCTCTTGTGTTCCATGATTTTATTGCAAAGAGCCTAACAAAAGAACCTCGTTTGCGCCCTACCGCGTCTGAGATGTTGAAAGTACGTTAATTAGCATCTCTGTTTGCATAATAATACACATTTTAGAAAAAATTGGTGCAATAAATTTATATGCTACACATCTTGTCTCTTAAGGCTTTATTTGAAATAATGCTAAAAGTCCAGTATTTGCTCAGCTGCATAAATAATCTAGATATTGTTTTAAAAAATTGTTTTCTGTTTTGTCGTGCACATGTGTCTTGCTCCATTTTGAGAATACAACTTTTTTGCTGAATAATATTGAAGAAGAATAAAAACTTGTGTACACGAAAAGTATACAAGAGAAGTGATCACCCTAATGGAGTAAAAAATCTAAAAAGTTAACAAAATCTACAAGATGAGAGGAGGAGAAATTAAGAACAAAGTAATTGCCCAATCTAAAATGGAGCTCAAGAAAGAGGCTTTTGATTGTAGCACATTAGAGTTGCAGGCATCAAAAAGACGTCTATTTCTTCCTCTCCAAATGCTCTACATAAGTAAAGAAGAGATGACTTTCCAAATAGCCAACGTTGAAGTAAACTTTCCAAATAGCCAACGTTGAAGTAAACTTTCCAAATAGCCAACATTGAAGTAACTCTAGAATATTGCCTGGCATGACCCACGAGACTCCAAAAAAAATGAGAACCAAATGCCATAACTCGCTAGTAAATTTGCAATGGATGAGAAGGTGGTTTATGATCTCCTCACTCTTCTTACAAAGACAACACTAGTTGACAAGTGTAAGTCCCCGCTCCTAAGGTTGTCAATCGTAAGCTGTCATCCAAGTGAAGAAAGTAATATGAGATGGAGCCTTCACCTTCCAAAAGCTCTTCCAAGGAAAAGGGAAGACGCTTATGGCTTGGATGTTAATGGGAGATATATTACTTTAGTTGTATGGAAAGTTTTACAAATTTCAGTGGGAGCTGGTTGTTGTAGGCTATATGGTGTGCTCTATTTACTACTAGAAGTAAAATTGATCTAGCATTTCAAGCATCATTTATAGGCTAAAGTTCCATAGAGTTTGGGAATTTAATACGTTTCTTTTTGCTTTTAAGCATTGATGATTACGAAATTGTCAGAAATTCAGAAATTTTCTAAGAGATCCTTCTACACAATGTTTTTTAAATTCTTAATTGCTGATTATAATTTCAGAAAGGGAGAAAAAGCTATGCTGTCTTGATTCTTAATGTACTCAACATACCTAATGTTTTTGTGCACTTTCTTTTTCTTTAACCAAAAAAAAAATTGGTTGCTTTCTGTTAACCTTGATGTATATGTCATTAAACTTGCTTTCATTCTGACTTGAGCTATCTCTTCTGTGTTTAAAAAATAGCACAAATTCATTGAGAAATGCAAATATGGACCATCTGCAATGTCACCAAAGATTGAAAAGGCAAGGCAAATTAGGGCCTCCATGGCTCTGGAGGCACATACTCTTCCAACTTTATCTGAAGATGATGTATGTTGAAATTTCTTCATATTTGCAGTCCTCTCCTCAATCCTTCCATCCTTCTTTTCCTCCTTTCCTTCTTTGGCCCCCCAACCCTGACTGGGTGTCTCTTTTCAGTAGAAATATTTTATCTTGTTTTGACTGTTGATAATTTGAAACAGCCACTGCTAGCTCCAAAACTGAATCAGGAATATGGAGATACTGTTCCATCAAGGCCTTATAATATTGGGCTTCAAGTTGAAAATGAAGTGCCTGCAAATAGCCCTTTGAGGAAGCAGCACATATCAGATGGTGTAAAACTGGGTGGAGAAGGTATGCATGTCTTCCATATTATGTGATTGGTTGGACTTGAATTCTTGTAGGAGAACATCTTCTAGCCTGAGGTTATGTTAAGGTTCAAGCACCAATATCTTCAGAAAAAAAATGCTCATTGAATTTGATTAAGTTGAGTACTCATGGTAGTGAACTTCACCATCAACTTGAACCTGACCATTTACGAGTAAATTGAATATTTTCAGAAAAATAAGCGGGTGATTGAATTTTATGAAATTGAATATTCATGGTAATAAACATTGTGATCAACTTGAAGCTGACCATTTATTTAAATGTGATCTACTTTATAAATTAAAGTTGAACAATCAATCTATTAATTTGTGCTTGTGACTAATCTTTAAAGAAAATCCTCAAATGAACTAATACCAAATTTGGTGACTGGAACATTCCGAAATTGATTTTCTGACAGTGGTGGAAAATTCCAATCGATCTTTTGACTGCATGCTTTAACTGATTTTTCTGATCGCATGGTTTAATTTAGTGATCAGTTGTTAATAATTGCTAGTCTGCTGTATGATGGTAAAGTCACCCTTGGGTTTCAAGACTTTCAGCATGTATGCTATGGAAAAGCTGTACTATGTGTTGTGCCTCCCATTTCTGATAGGGTGATGTTGTCTTTTCCTCTCTTGATGAGGACATAATCCATAAAATGGTAAAAAATTCGGAATTCATATGACTGACTGCCTATTGGTATCTTTAATCTTTGGATGTGCGTTGTAATCTGTCATTCTATAAAACCTGATGTAAACTTCTCTAGCAGCCCATCGTAACATATGTCTTACATACTTTATTTCCATGGAATCTGGTGGCAATGATCTTCCCATCTTGTTTTTGTTTTGTCTTTTGATCATCGTAGTGCCAATTTACATTTTTGGATTACTTGAACATCTTTTTTTAACTGTTACGCAGAGTTAATACAATTGATTGAATGACAATTACTCTACTTTTTCTTTTTCTTTTTCCTTTTTTTGCTGCTTGTACCTAGGCAGTATGTTTTCTGATGTACATGAATTTTATGTATGACAGGTAACTTTGACACTGTGATAGTTCATGGTGGAGATGAGATAGAAAAGATAGTCACTCAATCACAAGTTTCTGATTCTAAAGAACCCTCCCCTGCTCTAGAGCATGTTGAAAGCCTTTCTGTTCCTGCTGCAGGAGGCAAATCAACTATGTCTCGGTACTTCCCTCAGTCTTTATATCTGAAGTTCATTTAGGCGCCTAAATCTAGCCGAAGGGATTATTTTGTGGTATATAGATATGCAGATATTTCTGCAAATCTCGTCAAAGTTGATTTCAATTTTCTGAATTCAGAAATGGTTGTTTTCCAATATATGGTTGTACAGTGATTTTGCAAATTTTATAAAATGACGTTATTTTGCAGTTTATTGGGTTAAGCAAATGCTCGTGATACATCTCTCTGCTTAAGTGTCACCCTTTCTTGTCAAGTCTTTACTTATCTTGCACTTAAATTATGATATTGTTGCCAATTTATCAGGGTGGAGAATATAAGAGGTGTTGGAGCAAACAACAATTTAGTTGGAGAATCAAATTCTGTTACACCGACCACACAAACATCTCCTTACTCTGGATCTAGCTCCACTGAGCAGAACCTTAAGACTAAAGGTATTTCTCAGGCAGAGCTGGGAGGTGGCAGTGGTATAAGCCGTAGCACATTGAAGAATGATACTGTTAGCCAGAAAGCTTTTGCATTGCAAGACAAGGTAATAGTTCAGTTTATATGCTAAAAAATACTTTAGAAGTAAGCAATTGAAAGTCATTCAACTTTATTTTATGATACAAATCTAATGAGATTATAAATCTTGGATATGTTTGTGAAGATTCAGTTATATATAAACAAATTCACCAAAATGACATCATTTGGACCTTTGGTATAGGGTTTGGTTTAGGTTTTTTATTTTCTCTCCTCTCAAATGTTGAATTTACATTTGAAGTTTGAACAACTGCCCTTTGTAATTTGTATGTTTGTATTTTTTGGATGAACCCATCATATGGTGTAATTTCTTTGTTATTTTGAAGTTTGAATGTACAACTTAAAAATAACAAAGAAATAACTTTCTTCTCGTGCTATTGGACTCTGCTCTTTTGTTTTGCTGGCCTATTTGGCTATGCTCGTTTTCTCTCCTTTTAGAGCCTTTGGAAATGCTTATTGCTGTGGCTGCAAACTGGGCTTGCTAACCTAGGATTCAATTTCATTTCAGCTCTGGTCCATATATGCAGCTGGCAATACAGTACCAATTCCATTCTTGAGGGCAACCGATATATCCCCCATTGCTCTTTTGTCAGACAACGTGCTTGGAGGCATGCAGCTGGATAGTAGTGGAACTGTATGCGCGGAGGCGTTGCAGGAGCTCTTTACTGGCGGTGATGGACAGTCTAAAAAGGGTCGGAGAGGACAAAATGAGGTTACCTCTCTCTCTCTCTCTCTCTCTCTCTCTCTGTGTTGTGCAGTTTTGATGCAAGTTTCTTATGCACTTGATGTGTTGCAGATGCCCCTTCCTCCAAGTGTTTACCAAAGGCTCACTTCAAGTTCTACACTAATGAATTTGGCACAGGCTTTAGCATACCACAAAATGTATGGCTTCTCTTCTCCAACTATATTGTCTTGCTGATGACTTGCAGAATCATCTTCTCTCTTCTTTTCTTCTTCTTCTTTTGTTTTTTTTTGGTCTTACTTGTGCCATCATAAGATTTTGGCCACATATGATTATTAGTTATTTGCCTTTGTAGCTCAGAGGATTAGAATACGCGTCCACATGTTTTCATGCCGCGCTTTTTCTTACTTTCTTCTCTGGAATTAAAGCAGACGAGTTAAAACGGCTCTGCTTTACTTGTCGGACTACTGTTGCTTAATTGTTTTTTTTTATGCGGCAATTGATTTGCAGGTGTTATGAAGATATGCCACTTCAGGAAATGCAAGCAACACAGGAGCAGCAGACCATTCAAAATCTTTGTGATACACTTAGAACTATTCTGCGGTTGTAGACAGGCAAATACTGATTTGATTTGTTTCTACATCCATCTAGTTTTGTGGTGTGTTTATTATATCTATCTATATTAAGTTTTGAAAAAGTCCAAAACTGGGTGGCACTAGTTCATCATAGCGCCGCAGCTTTCTGTACGTCTATGCCCCCTATTAAGTTTTGAAAAAGTCCGAAACTGGGTGGCACTAGTTCATCAATAGCGCCGTAGCTTTCTGTACGTCTATGCCCCCCCACCCCCAATAGGGTGGTGTTTGGCAAAAGGGTTTGATTGGGGTAGATACTATTTATTTTGTCTTTTTTCTTAAAAAATCTACAGACAAGTCAGACCTCATGTTGCTGAATTATCGAAATACCCACAGGAGTCGTCTTCTCACACAAGTACAGGCACGAAAGGAGCCCAAACGAAATCCAATTCCATACCAATATCATCCACCATGATTTGATAATCGCTGTGCCGCTTGAACAAATTGGCCTTCATTGAGTCCGTACAGTCGGAACCCAAAACCAATTGGAGCAATGAGAGGGCGAGCAGCCTCGCCTGGGAGTTCCCCGCGACGACAACCCAGGAGCCGTTGAGCAAGTCGGAGGCATCGGGCGGGGAGAGCTTCTAGAATCCACATGTGGAAACGGGTCGCGAGGGGGACCAAGCCCAAGACCTATCGAGGGAGCACCAAACGACATCGTGGAGGAGGGAGAGGCAGGAGACGCGGGAATCAAAGACGACAAAAGATGAGACGGAGGAGGCGAGGTCGGAGATGGAGGGGAAGTAAGGGGTGAGGGTAAAATCATCTTTTTTTCCTGACAAAGATTTTGAAAATAAAACCCTTCTCTGGTCAAAACGTACGGCCAATCAAAATGCGAACAGTATCCATACCAATCCCGTTATCAAACAAAGCCTAGGATCCTTTTCATTTCAAATGAAATGTATAGTATCCATTTAGACAAAAATGTGATAAAATTAAGACAAAATTGTCTTTGAACTTTAAAACTTTGGACAATTTAATCCTACTATTATGCCTAATGGCTCTTCTTCATTTCTTAAATGAAGAAAAAGTTAATTCATTTGGCCATTTTTTCACCTTCAATTATTATTATTTTTATATAATAAAAATAAGTTTAGGAAAATGCGTTGTAAAAAATTAAAATATTATTAGTCGAATTGAAAATAGCTGGTGATAAAATGTACTGAAAAAAGAAAAAAGAAAAAAGTACATTACTTTCATGCTAAATTGATCTCAGCTCAGCCCGCGCTCCTGACAAGGGAAGTTCCTCATAATCCTACAACGAGGAAGCGGTCGAATTTTTGGGAATTGGTAGGGTACTAGGTAGAGCTAATAGCACAACTTTTAGAGGCCGCGGCGCCGGCGATAGTAGTAGAGCGTGGGCTTAAGAGGGCAGAGGGGCCGAGAAGTAAAGTGGAAGTGAGAAGAATGAAAGGCAGGAGCATTCAGGCTGTACTAAGCAGTACTGGCAGGTCGCTTTCCTCTTCCTCCCCGTCTTTGTCGTATGTGGAGAAAAGGCTTTCTTTCTTAGCATCCTTCTCTACCCAGAGACAGCCACTCCAAAACCCTGTTCTTTCTCGTTTGCTTGGCTTCCCTCGTAAACCCAACTCCTCTCTAGTTTCTTCTTCTTCTTCTTCTTCTGTTACTCTTCGGTTTGTGAGTACCAGCAGCTCCTCCTCCGAAGAACAGGAAGATATTGATCATGTCGAGGCTAACGAACAAGAAGACTCATTTCAATGTACGCATCTATTTCCCTCTTTCTCTTAGCTTTTCCATTAAACTTATAGGCTTTTTTCAATTTGTGATTTATAATGATTAAACCGTATTGCGTTTCTTCGTGTACATTGCATGCAGTTTCTTTTTTTTCTTTTTCTATTTTTTTGGTTTCTTTACTCGCTATTATGGTTTCCAAGGTAATTGGCGAAAACAAAGGGAAATGAGAGTTTGAATATTGTTGTTGGTGCCCCCCTGATTTCCAGAACTCCAAGCAAGCCTAGTAGTTTGATAGGTTCAGCTGACTGCGCTTTCTTAGTTTCTGGGTTCAGAGATCCTGGAATTCGTACTTTTATTTTTGGTGTCTTTCCCTTCATACTAGACACAGGACTGGCGCTCGTATGTAATTTATTGAGTATAAAAATGCAGCTTTGGGTCGTTGTTTGGTGGGTTTGTGCAAGGAGAAAATGAGTGTAATGTGTTTGATGAAATATTTCTCTCGTGATATTCACTGAGAGCTTTACTTTCATTTATAGTAGTTGCTGCAATATCTGTTACAACCGTGTACAACTGTTTTACAAATTCAAAGTATCAATTACAACAGAATGATCTAATGATAGAATACAAGCTACACTTTAATTGTTGATTTTGAGATTGTTCTATCCTTGTCATGCGAAGTTTTGTCTCCTGAGGTTTGTTGTGCAACGGCATTGTTTGACTTTTGAATATCAGTAGCGTCTGATCTAATAGTTTGAGGACTTGGAACTGACTCGGTAACCTTGTTTTATGTTTCTGATTGGGACATTGTTCCGGTGTTTGATCAAAGTCCAGTCCCAATTGCCCTGGTTTCAGATTCCGTGACTCTGGATAAATATAGTCCAGTCGATTTACCTTGACACTATGCTATGAGTTACATACTTCAGACTTTCTAAAGGTGTGATACTATTAAATGTAATATTTTTAGACTTGTAATTTAATAACTTTTTTCTGTTTTCCTTGAAACATAAATTCTTGAAGTTAGAAAATATATATATATATATATATAATACATGTTTATTTCTTGGATATATTTCTTGATGTTTACACTGTTCTTTTATGTTTACACATTAGTGCTGCATAGAGTGGGCGTTCAATGGTTGTAGTTTTTCTTTAGAAAGTTCAATGTTGAAATCAGATTTGTAATCCTCTCCTTTGATGGAGCAAAATTAGTTTAAACTTCTTAGGGTATGATTGGTATGCGAAATAGACCCCTGGAATAGAATAATGATTTTTATGGAATATCTATTCCATTGTTTGGTTGGTTTTTTATTCCTGAGAATAGCTATTCCATAGGAATGGCTATTCCTTTCCTATGGGAATAGCACATCAATCCTAAATTCACTCAAAAGCCCTCCATTGAATCAAATCAAATACAACGTTCCTATCGCTTGTGTTAGATCTTGACGGTGATCGATTATGTTGCTTCTTGGTGTGGGCATTGCAAGTTCATGGAGCCCACTGCGCATGCCATGGCCTTCAGGATTCTGTGATGTAAATTAAAATTTTATTTTAGGGTATTTTAAGAAATTTAATTATAATATGATTTTATTTACCAATGTATTGCATTGTACCAAAAAATGGAATAGGAATAGCTATTACTATTCCAGTGTTACGACCAAACTATTGCAAAGTAATAGCTATTCTCGGGTAATAGCTTCCATTTTTCCAATGGAATAGTCATTCCATGTGTCAAACATGACTTTAGCTCAAGCTTTTTGTTTCATTCACTATAGATACTGTGATGCTATCTTTGCTGAACTATTTTTTATTTGCAGGTGAAACAATTGGAGAAGGAGAATCCATAGATGGATGGGAAGAAGAGGATGAGGCCGAGCCTGAGGTACAATATTCTGGCTTAAACCATCTCAGCTAAACCAATCTACATTTTGGTTGATGAAAGTCCCCTCATATATATAGATTGGAGATGGAGGTGATGGTGGTGGAGTTGTTTTGCAAGGTGTCCCGTGGGGTGAATCAGCTCTCTCTATTGCCCGTGACGTCTTGTTGCAATTTGGTAATGACATGAAACTCTATGCTTTCAAGACAACTCCTCGTGGATATGTTTATGTGAGACTGGATAAACTGTCAAATGAGTAAGATCTCTGCTCTTGTTTATCAAAACCTTAAGGCAGTGGATTTACATTCAATATTCTGCAACTTCAGTAGCTACAAGGAGTTCCTTTTTCCAATAAAGTCCATGTTCCCATGACCCCTAAATGATAGCATACCCTATGGTCAAAATATAAGCTCTTCTGATAGTTAAATTGCTCTTGCGCCGAAGCCCTATGTGCTATAATGCTGAGTCAAGGACACTCACTCTGCCCTATCTATATTTGACCATGGTGTTTCATAATGTTCCACACTATTTATGTTGTTAGTTGGTACCTTTAGTTATAGAAAGGTACATCTTACATATTAGTTAGAGGAGATAATTTTATTATGTATATTTCTTTTTATTTGAATCTCTATGGTTTGTTAAGATGCCAATGTTGATTCCATATTCAGATATGGTTGTCCCAACATGGAGGAGCTTGAGAGCTACAGTGAAGAATTCAAGAAAAGATTGGATGAAGTTGGAGAACTTGGAAAAATACCTAATAATTTGGCTCTTGAGGTATTGAACAGCTAGCTTTCTTCTGTAGTCTGTATATGAGGCTTTAATCATTAGGCAGTTGAAGTTTTGGATAATAATCATAAGATTGATGAAACTTTTTATTTCATCGATAATATATCAAAATCCCCTTTGTCTTGTTTTCTAGGTATCATCTCCAGGGGCAGAGAGGATACTAAAAGTACCAGATGATTTGGATCGCTTTAAAGACAAGCCTATGAGAGTATGCTATGTAGATGTGGAGTCTAAATGTCAAGAAAAGGATGGAGTCTTTATGCTGGATTCCATGGAAACAGAATCGGAGAGTTGTGTGTGGAAGTTGGCAAATGTGAAGGAAAACAGGGACCCCGAAAGCAAAGGTAGACCTTTAAGCCGTAAACAGAAGGACTGGAGATTAAAAGTGCCATTTGGGATGCATAGAAGGGTGTTCCTATACCTTCAATACTGAAATTTTACCAATTGAGTTGTCTTGAAGAACCTAGATCATGAGCTGATAAAGTTGTCTTTGTGTTAGTTGATGAGATGATCCAGTACAAAGTGCAGATTTTGTGTGGCATTCCTGGATTCGCACTCCAGTTTATAGGTATGCTAATTCCGAACTTTGGTGCAATTTGCAAACCCCACTGGTTTTTTTTATTTTTTATTTTTTTTTGTTGGTGGGTAGTGGGCCAAAACTTTGGTTTGGGCTCCATGGTGGATGGCCCAGCCCAATCTGCATTATGGAGTAATGCAAAAACATAGGTTATTGTTGCATCCATTTTAATCAAGGCTCAAGGTAATGGAGTTCATTACACTTTAGATTCCTTTCGTTGACCATAAGGACAAAATAGTAAGAGATGAGCAGCAGATGGATTCATTTTCTTAGAATCTAAAAGGGTTCGAGTTTCGTAAAAAGAGTCACTGTTTCATAATTGACAAGGAAAGAAAGACACTTTACGTGACAGCGTGATATGAATAAAGGCCCTTTTGAGGGATGGAGACGGTTTGTCCTTTGAGGAAGGCAGTTGTTTGTTGGCTTATTTGCCGAGTTTTTCTCTCTTTCTTCTCCAATAATTTGTGGTTTACAGGATTCCTTCTTCTTCTTCTTCTTATATATATATATATATATATATATATAGTTATGGGTATGACCCAGATATGGAGGTTGAAAAAAGTAGCTAGAAATGGCAGGAAAGCAACAAGCCAAAAGAGAATTTCTCCATTTTAGGTAGAAGTAGAACACAAGTTATGGAGTTTAAGTTATGAATGAGTCTCAACAACCTAATAATAATACTTTTATTTAGGATGGAGGTTTGGGATTCGATACTCTACTCATCATGTTTGGAATCAACCAAAAAAAAAAAAAAGAGGCAATGGAGCAAGCTCAGTCGTCATTATAGGTAAGTGGACCACTAGCAATGGATATTTTTCATCCTCTATCATTTGATAAAGACACTTCTTTCGTCAGCAACAGACAAAACCTAATTAGGTTACCCATCTTTATTGGTTAGAAAGGACATTGACGTTGTGCATTAAGCCGTCCCTTTCTTCACTACACACACGTATGCATTTTGAATTTGCCATCCCAAAGAATAAAGTTTGTAAACATCCTACCCAAAAAATAAAAAATAAAAATCTTTAATTTAGTCTATTTAAATAACTATTTATTTTTAAAGTATGTAATAATCACATGCTCTAAGAAAATTTCTAAATGAATTTTTTTTTTAATTGCGATGTGGCATAAATGTGAAAGTAGTTTATAAGAATTTTACGGGCTGAATTGTTTGTTAATATTTTTATTTTTGTTAAAAAAATGTTATGAAAATCTTGGGTCAATGATTTCCCCCAATCAATTTGGTCAATTATTGGGGGATAGAAATCGTGCTGACTTGTACTGGTTGATAGTTATAAAAATGCCATGGTGGGCATGTGATGATCATAAATGGTCCATCAATCGATCAACTCAATGGCTAAAAGCAACCGCGTGAATATAATAATGAACTAAGCAAAAATTTCAAACCTTAGCAGATAATGCCAATGGGAGAAGTTGGAGAACATGAAGGGCCATTATTAATGCTGATGTTAACAACAATTAGCTGTAGGAAAAGATCACCCAGTTAAGGGCTGTTTATGGAAAGCCAACAACATATAATAAGGGTAAGAAAGAAAATAAATTATATATATATTGGTGCCATTGGGTGTTACATTTCTCTATATCATGATAGGACACCAAGTGGTTCGAGCGATTATTCATGGAGAAGGACATAACACCATGAGAGAGGCTGAAGTAGCCTAGAGAGCAGGGGCATGGTTTAGCCTGAGCCTGAGGTGGCTCAGGAGTCAGGAGCAGTCAACATAGGTGTGGCCCTGCTGGTGACTTAATCGAAGCTCCTTAGGCCTACACTTGTAGGACATTTTGTCCATCATACCTAACTATTAAGGCCATCCAATTTAGGGCTTTGTCCAAGTGGTTAATGCCATTAAATTATTGGATAGAATATCAAGACAGAGGGGGAAATTTAGATCCCCACACGCCACACGGCACAAGCTAGTTGTTTCATCCACGTTCTACAAGACATCATTCTCCAAATTCAGGTTGCCGTTATTGAAGACATTTTTGGTTTAATGTTGCTTGCAGTTGCAGCCAAACAAGTGTTTTGTATTGTTTTGTTTTGTTTGCTTGTGTACCTGGAACTGTTTGGTCCATTTGTTTATTTATGTAAAGAAGGTGAGAACAACTTCTCCAACCCTCATTAAAAGCATACGAGATGATCAATTTTCACCTAAATTTTGTACATCATCAGCAAATTAAAAGCAACGAGATGATGATCAATGTTCACCTAAATTTTGTACATCACCAAAGGGAGAGACATTATTACTTTGTGAAATGGATTTGACACCATTTTTAACATAATCAGAGTACTTTGTTGCAATTAAATTAGTAATCACATCAAATGGGGATGATGGGGTCCCAAATAGGCAAATACTATGAATGATATTTAAAAGATTTCCTCTAGTCCACCCATAAATTCTTATAACAAAAACAAATCTTATCTCATTCTCATTGTGTGTCAGCAACTAACCATGGATGAGAAAGGCCAAGTCCCCACCAAGCATCACACTTGTGCAGCAAGTTCTGAGATCAACTCTAGGTAGAAATTAGGTTTTTTTTTTTTTTTTAATTTTAATTTTAAGCAAGGAAAATTTCATTAATACAACAATGAAACAAAATACACCACGTAGGTAGGGCCCCAACAATCACCCTAGTAAAGAAAAGAAAAGAAAAGAAAGCACAAAGAATTAGCTCTGGTCAATGCCCTCTTGGCCAATGGGCCAAGAAAATTGTTGTAAAAATGCAGGTTTTTAAGTAGTCTAGAGGTTGGGCTACTTGGGATAGACATTTAAACTTAGAATGTTCAAGCAGGCGGTTATCAATCGCAACTAACCGCTAACTATTATTCATGTAACCATATGTAGATACGGTTAACAAAAATCACTAACTGCAAAGGTGGAAGATGATGGTTTGAAAAACTAACAAAAAGAGAGGAGGAGCGGTAGAAGAAAATTCTTTGATAGTTAGGTTTGTGATCTTCTATTATTTTTCCTAAGCCTTCCACTATTTGGTTAAAGCGACTTTTTGTAACATTAGAGGGTTTCATTGAATCATGTAGATCTTTAGTAATATATATGTGACTTCATGCATGTGTGGTTACATAACCTTGAATCTATTCACCCCAAACCACCAAAAAGAAAAGAAAAGATTAATTACCTATATATTCTCCATGAGTTAACATGCAGTTTTAAGTTGTCCCACAAAGTATCACACTCGGTTGGATTGAACTATCATTTTGTTTAAAAAACCTCATTCTGTTAGTCAAAATCATTAAAAAAAAAAAAAGCAAAATGACAAAAATACCATTAGTTTAGAAACTAAATTTACATAAATAGCTTTAAAATTAAAATTTTCAATAAATAAATACCCCAAGGTTGTTTAGGGGTCGAGCCACTCTCCAACACTTGTTTTGAGTAGCTCAGCCACCCCTAAAACTCATAAGGGTTGGCCAAACAACCCACAACCAATGTGGAGAGAGGAAGAGAGAGGTATAGATGAGACAAAAAAATGAATGTAAAATTATTTTTAAAAAATATTATTTTAGTAAAGCTGTGAAATATTTAGAGAGTGAGATATATGTTGTTTTGAAAAAGTAGGTAACTAATATATATATTTGAAATTTTAGCTAATTACTTAGAGATCAGAGTGAGATGTAAATGCTCTATGACCATAAAGAAATAGTAGTACTTGATCAAAGGGGCAACAGTATAATTACTAATCAAGTAATAATACCAAATTAAAGGAGCTTTAATCTTCCTTTTGCCTGCTGCCATATAATTTTTATTATGAATGGAGAAGTGATAAAGTTGAGAAGTTGTTCTCAGAAACTTGTTGAATATGGGAAGTGGGATTTCGTTTGTGAGCATGATAAGAGGTGTTTGTTTTTCTTTTTTGGGTCAAAGTTAAAATGAAAGGCAGGGGAAGATATCAGCCAAGACGAGGTTCATGGCTCCTGCTTCTCCCGGCCATTATCTCCCTCAAAAGGATTAAACAAATATTTAATGTAGGAAGCCAAGCCATGAATATGTCATGCTTTGATAATGCAAAGATTCCTGGAACTGGGGTAGGAAGTCTTGATTTGTCATTATGTGGGGCTTTGATTTGGTGGGAGAGGGCTTTATGCTTTTTACTTCAACACCGCACCTTTCTTTTGCCACTGTCAAGTGATTTTGATATCAAGAGATTCCAAACTCCCTCTTGTTATATGTATGTATGTATATATATGTATATATTTCTATGGGGGTGGAGGTCGGAGAAACTCAAGAAAATGATGGCTGACATGATAAATCTTCAACACAAAACACTTTGAAAGATGACATAAAGTTGGTTTCTATAATTAAGGAATAGGCCTAGGGATTGAAATGGCATAAACTCTTCCAACAATGCAACAGCAAATTATAATTGGAGTATGGAGATTTACATTTTCTTTCTCAAGTTGACAATAATTGGAGACTACATTGAAAAAACCCTGTAATTTTTTTAATCCCAAATCCTTGTTATTTGATCTTGAATACCAAGACCCAACACCAAGATAATCCTGGCCGTCCATTTAGGAACCTTGGTTGATCAGTGAATCAGGTGGTTTTTTTTTTTTTTAATCAAATAGGAAAAGGGTACAAGTGATTAAAATATCGAAAATGGGTGATCTTCCCTGCAATAGATTCAAATACAAAAATTAACAATGCAGATAACATAAACAAAGTACAAAATACACTTTTTAAATTAACACTTTGTGAAGCTTCGCACACACTATCAAAATACATTCATTCTAATTCTTAGCCTATACTACGTTTTGCCCTTTTTTTTTTTTTCACTTGCTTAATAAGTATAGGGAGAAAGATTCTTTTCATTTCATTTGAAATGAAAGAGATTTATTTAATTGTTCTAAGAGGGCATTTTTGTTATATATATAAAAAAAAAAAAAAAATCTACTTACTTATTAAGTATAAGGAGAAGGATTTGTTTCATTTGAAATGAAAGATTTATTTAATTATTTTAAAAGGACATTTTTGTTATATAAAAAATAATAATAAAATTACCTCCTTAAAAGTAATTAACTTACTTAATGAAACGATGATCACTGGTTCGAATTCTTCCCTTATAATGACATGTAAAAAAAAAAACTAGCTTTTCTTAATTCCAAATGAAATGGAGAAATCCAATTCCAAGTACAAGAGCCAGGTGACGCTCGTTAGCGACTGACTTTTTTGGTTTTTCTAGACGCTTGTGGTCCCTATATTATTATTAACAATAACTATTTGCAGATAAATTATAAAATAAATTTGTATCCCACTACCCTTAATAGACAAAGGAATCCACCGGTACCGTACAGTTTTCAGCATCATGGTGGACACTGGACAGGTGTTTGGTTTTAAGTCTTCAATGACTCCGCTCTTTTGCCCTGTTTTTTTTTTTTCCTTACCGAAAATAAGCACCCAAAAATATTAACTCAAAAATATTTGTATGTATTTTTTTTTTTTTTTTTTTGTTCGGAATCAGAAGTTTGAGCAGTGGATCTAGGATGTTTGAGGGATTTTCCCAACCCAACATCGTCTGTAAAAAAACAGAGAGAGAGAGAGAGAGACGGCGAAGTAGTTATTCAGTCCCTGTCTATCTAGTTCTATCCGTTTACTTTGACGAGAGAGAGAGAGAGTTTTTATTTGTGTGTGCGTGTGCGTGTGCGTGTGCGTGTGCGTGTGTGTTTTGTCATAGTCATCGAGATGCACGTGGAAGCCCAGAGGGTAAAAATTCCTCTCAAATTCTTTTGAAGCTTTGGTTAAAACTTAAAATCAGAGTAAATGGATTAGAGATTTATTTATTTATTTTATTTTTATGTTTTTTGCGTAGTATTAGTATTATATATGTAGTAATTTCCTTTGCATACTAATCTTACTGCTTCGTCAGCTTCTTACTTCTTTCTGCCACCCCTCTCTTCTCCTTCTCCTTCTCCTTTGTAAGCATTTATCTGTTATTGTATTTTTGTTCTCCTACGCATTGCAGCGTCAGGAATCTTAGATTGCATGGGATTGTTAGTGGTCTTTTTCTTTTCAATTCTATTTTTTTAGTTTCCTTGGTGTAATGGGGTTGTGAGTTGAGAACGTTTTATGATCCGGGTATGTTTCTATTTGTTTTGAAATGTGTTTCTTTGACTTGATTTCGGTTCCTTTGCGTTGATCTCTGGAGTATAATTATCATACCCTTTTGTTGGATTGCCATCTTCTCATCAATTTGGACTCCATGCACAGAGGGGTTTGTGTTACCACATAGTTCATGATTTGTTTCAAGAATTTCAATTTTCTTTTCAATAATTCCACTGTTATGTTCCCCCGTTATAATTCGATACGCCTATGAGCTGCAAGGAGGGTGGCTATTTCATGTTCTGGTCCATTTTTCTTCTAAGCAATTATCAATGTTCTCTGTTTTTCAGTTTTCTTAGTATTGGTTTCATATTGATTCTATTTAGTCTTTCTTTAAACCAAAATGAACCAATCTGATATTGTATTTCAAAAATGAACCAATCTGAACTTCGGTTTCTTGTTGTTCTTCTGTTTCTAGGATAGAGCTGTTAAACTTGTTGAAAGCATGGCTTTCTCTGGGGCTCGTAATGAGAGAGGGGAGGTGAGGATCCATGAAAGTTTAGATGAGCTTAGCATTGATTTGGCATACCATGTTGCTGAATTATCAGAGGCATCAGTGAAGGAGCGGGGTGTCTTTGCCATTGCGTTGTCTGGTGGTTCTCTCGTTGGCTTAATGGGGTAACAAAGACTTCCTTTTGCTGACTAGTTTCCATAGTTTTATGATTTTGGTGCTTTTGTTTAAATACATGATGAAAAAAAAAAAACAGGAAACTCTGTGAACCTCCTTACAACAAGACTGTAGACTGGGCTAAGTGGTATATATTTTGGGCTGATGAGCGTGTTGTGGCAAAAAATCATGCTGACAGCAATTATAAGCTAGCTAAGGATGGCCTATTGTCCAAGGTTTGTACCTCGACTTCATCTATTCTTCTTTCTTTTTTACTTTACCTCTCCATATGTAGGTTTGTGTTTGGTTCTCAGAGAGGTTGAAGGGGGGTGAAAAGTAAATGCTTCAGATCGGCTGTCTTCCTTGAACATTTGTATGTTTGTTTGTTTCCACTCATGGGCGGAACTAGCATTTAGAGTTTGGGGGGGCGCATATTACATCTGAAGGGAGCAAAAAATGCCCTTACATATGTAGGTTTGTTTTTTCTACATCTTGTCATCAGTTGGCACAGCCTTCAATATGTTAACCCCTGGGAAAAAAAAAAAGTGATACTGAAACGGGGGAGAGTGCTTAAAATTACTTAATGGAGCTGACAAAGCTGCCAAAAAAAAATCTAGGGAGAATTCTCATGGAACGATGGCCTGGAGGCTGGAGGAAGTAACTTTCTAATGTCAGTCCTTGCCTATGTTTTGTGTATGAAAGAGGATAGTTTGTTTTTGACAGTTAAGTTGTTGGTTGGAAGTAATTTCATGGTTTTTTCATGCTTTGAGTTAATGGATCTTGTAGGTCTATAGAGTACCAAATACAATCTGACTGCAAGGTGCAAACCTTATGATAGTTGTTTCAATTTTCTCTTCTTTCAATCATTGACGTGATGCTGTCTACCAATATCTTGGTTCAGCTGGTATTGGCAACTTGCACTGCAATTGGGCCAGAGTGACGTTTCCTTTTGTTTTTTGTTTGATATTAAAAAAAGGAGTTTTGTTGTAATAAAGGTGGTTTATTGGCTTTCATGTTATTTTTCTAGAATCCTTTGGAATCAGTAGAATACTTCTTTTATGGAAAACTGATTCCTTGCTCTTTCCCACAGAGAAAAGAAAAAGGATTCCTTACATCAAAAGCTATTTTTTATATCATTTAGGAACAACAGAGTCATTGGTTCTAAATTTACAAATCATTTGACACGCTCACTTTGAAATGATATTTGATAAATTACCTTGATTAGGATATTCACAATTTTTTGCCCTCTTTCGTTTGTGTTGTACCATACTCAAAACTACTGGTTTTCAGAAAGTTGGCCTGGAGAGTGAATATCATGTAATTCAACATCATCTTACAGTAATCTTTTGAATGACTAATTAGTGTTTCTGAATGTGCTCAAGCATCTCGTTTAGCTACACATGCCCTTTTGTATGACCAGAGAGCTGGTCCTTACAAGGTTCCGTCAAATGTCAAGAAAATATGTTTTCCTGTCAATAGCTTTGGGTTTATATGCAAAATGAGGTGTAAGCTCTATGTACCTCTAATTGGACAAATGTTAGACCGTCAAATCTTGTAGCTGTTGCAAACCTTGCTTATGTGGTTCATGGAACAAAGCCTCCTAATTTTGTTTAAGTTACTTTTTAGGGAATGTTAAACATGAATTTGTAGCATTGTTAGCTATCCCACACTAGGAGGTACAAACTAGTTTTATACTTCTTATGATTGACTAACTGGCGTGGATATATTGAGTCCCATGTATAATGAAGCACGCTTCATACTTTTGGCAGAATTAGTTTTGTTTATCAAGTTTGTTGGCTAGTATGTCTTGGAAAATGCCTAGCAGAATGGGTTGAATGTCTGTCCTGTTTTTGGGCTGAATTTGTATCCTTTTTAACCTCATCTTCTTACATATCTTACATAATTTTTAAGTTAAATCATTCTTTGTTCTTTTGATGCATCTTGGTATCCTCTGCAAACTCAGATATATTGTAGGTGATTGAGATTTGAAGGTGGGTGTCGACTAGCTTAACCAGTATAGTTTCTTCACATCGTACAAGAGGCATGGAGTTTAATAAATCTTGAAGCTGATATCAACCTTTAAAGAGACCTAAACAAGGTTAATAAGCTAAAAGCTTATATGGAAAACTAGAGCAATCATGATTACATATATGCATGTTCTGCATCAGGCTTGTCTTCTACTTTGTATGGTCCAAATGTACTAGATATACCTCTACCATTTGACTGTATATGTGTCCTGTCATGAGACATAATGGTCTTCTGACCAAAAAGCAGGAAATAGAATACATCTTGGAAATAACAATGCAAGGTGTTTTGAAGATCATGAGAGGCCGATGGAAGAGCTCAAGAACAGCTTGGTTAATTCGCTTTATATATGGATGGGCATATCATATTCCCACTTTTCTGATTTTGTGGATTTTTGTGCTTCTTTTAATACTTAAAGGGGGGGAGGGTTACCTTTTGTATATATCTTGTGTATTAGGGTTGTGTTCCTCTACACTTCCTAATGATATGCATTATTAAAAAAAAAAAGAGATAGGAAAAAGGACCTTTGCATTTACTTGGATGTTAAGTCTTATTTTCCATGTCATGAAACTCATTTATGGTTCTACTTTGATCTGTTTCTTCTTCACCAATCATTTAAATTCATTAGATCATTTGCATTTCATATTTGCAGGTGCCTATAGTTCCCAGTCACGTGCATTCTATTAATGATTCAGTGTCAGCAGAGGAGGCTGCTGATGACTACGAGTTTGGCATCCGTCAATTAGTGAAAACTCGTGTGGTGAGTGTGTCTGAGATTAGTGACTGCCCCAAGTTTGATCTCATACTCCTTGGAATGGGCCCTGATGGCCATGTTGCCTCACTATTCCCTACCCACTCAGTGCTCAATGAGAGAGATGAATGGGTAACTTTTATTACCGACTCCCCCAAACCCCCACCAGAGAGGATCACATTCACTCTGCCCGTCATCAACTCAGCTTCCAATGTAGCTGTGGTTGTGACAGGCGAGAGCAAAGCGGAGGCTCTACACTTGGCAATTGACGACGTGGGACCTGATGGCGTGTCACTGCCTGCAAGGATGGTCCAGCCAACGAAAGGGAAGTTGGTGTGGTTTTTGGACAAACCAGCTGCCTCAAAACTTGACTGCTCTCAATTTTCTGAGTAGGTTCAAGCTTGTCATGCCCATGTGTATGCTTGTATGTAGTGATGGGATTCGACCCTCGTGGATTATGTTCTTTTTCATTTAGTTCCCTCCTTTGTTTTGTTTTTATATTGTTTTTTTCTCCCTCTTCTGGTTAAATTCTCCATCTTGCTTTTTCTTGCTCTCTTCTTTGGGAAGGGCTGAAGAAGAGTGATCATCCTTGCTTTTTTGTAAGAGGAGATTAATAAGGTTGGGGCCTTCATGCAAAAGCTTTTGGAATAGCAAGTTCATGAAATTCCACAGGATCTTTTTCTTTTTCTTTTTTCCCTCCCCATGCTCTTATATATATACACACACAGACATATTCTCCTGATTATGATTGTTATTAGTTTGTAGCATAATGCCTACCAAATGATAAATTTGAGTTGAAACAGCACATTACCAGAATGTAACATCAAGCTGTGGCTGACAACGATTGGGTGTTAAGAATTTGAGGGATCTATGTCTATTTTCTCTTTAAATTTATTAATTGTTAATTTCTCGTTGGATCAAGAGCAAGGATTATACCCCTAGACGCAGCGGTTTTGGCAAAATAACTAATTATATGAACATTTGGAAGATACTGACACAAATTTTACTGATTTTGAAGGAGAATATACCCTGCTCAATTAAGAATAACACCCTGTAACTCCACCCATATCTTTAAAATATTTAAAGTTATCGTCACTCGCAAATCTTTCAAGATAGCGACTATATTATATAAAAGCGTGTGGTTTTCAAATTCTACACGGATAAGATTAACACAACTTACTGTATTTTATTGTTCCTACCAAATACATCACATCTTTCCCTTCAAAATGATACGTAAATGCCCCTATTGGACAGGTTGCAACTCGAAGCAGCAAATATGCTAAATTAGTGGATTGATGATTCGTTCTCTACCCATTGTAGATTTAACCAAGTAAAAGCAATATGCGTATAGCCATTATGAGCTGGTCAGATAATCAGAAGAAAAGGGAAAGAAAAAAAACATGCAGGCATTAGGTAGGAGACACCGGTGAATTTCAATTCTCAAGCTTAGCCTTTGATCATAGATGCTATCCCCACAATACAAAATTGGTGTTAAAAAAGTAGAGCAAAGACCAGAATCCCCACCAGTTTTCTAAAGGGAATAATCATTCAGAGCTCTTTACAAGGGAAGCATTTTTCTCCAACTATCTAAGGCATGTAACACTAAACTACATAAATCAGTGCAACCTCCCAAGTTAACTTACAGGCTTCAATGTCCGGTATTCCATTTCTGTTATTGACCTAATCCCATTTGGATCAGGGACAACTTCCTCCTCCATATCTTCTTCAGGAGGGAAGCCACGCGTTTGCCCGAGAAGCCATTGGTCAACGACCCCGCAGTTAATTGCATACTTGATTGTGTGCTCTATGTATCCTTTATCGGTAATTCGATCTGGCTGCACTGTCAACATTCTCAGGAGAGCTGGAAAGGTGTCAAAAACAGAATGCAAAAGAAAGGTTTAGTTTGGGTGAAAGATCAAGCCTCATCTAGCTCCTCAAAGATCATTTCAAATGCAATGCATGAGAAAAAATTGCAGCTAATTACCAGCAGGCATTGATGATGTCAAAGAATAAAAAACAAGAGCATCCAATTCATATTCACACAATTATCTACCAGCTTGCCTAATTTCAGTTTTCACATTTCATATTGTGACAGATGCTTCTATCCAAACTAATTGATAAATCATATTATTCTACTTCTTGGCATAAGATTTTGTCACGGTTACCTCTCCAAACATTCACATGTTATAAAATCAGGTCATAAATAATTCAGATCATATAAAAACAACATTATGTAATCATAACTAATAATAAAATGAAATGCAATATTCGGTTAGAGATAAAGTTATTTACTAATATGTTGGAATATTCACAAGTGAGTGGTATAGTTTGTAAAGTAGTCGATTCCTATGGGCATGTAATAGCGACCAGAGTGATTGGTAGATAAAATATTGTATGGACCAAATCCATTAGCCTAAACTTTTACGTTATGATTGTATCTTAAAATGGTGTATTAAGCCCTCACAAAGAGACTTCCCAATGTGCTAATGTGCGACTTTTCATAAACCTGGGATCCCAACATAAGTGACTAAGAAAAGAAACTGCTTGCTGTGAATTGCTTTCAAATGGTGCACCAAACTGCTGGCTTGAATCTATACCTTTCTCACCACAGAACCTCACCTATTCAGATAATTAGCTAGCACAACACTATTGGACCTGTCGCTGCATTTCATATGTAAGCCACTACCCCACAAAAAGAGGTTGACTATATTATGTCACCCTCAAGGTTCTCTCGGAAGACCACTTGATTTCGAT
Source organism: Carpinus viminea (assembly GCA_013348765.1). NCBI lineage: Eukaryota > Viridiplantae > Streptophyta > Magnoliopsida > Fagales > Betulaceae > Carpinus > Carpinus viminea. Next base: position 6,603,772 of record CP054671.1, read on the forward strand.
AATGAGCTACAGAAAATAGGTTGCAGTGAATGTGTGGTGGCAGCCACAGAAATTCTGGCTAAACAGGCCTCACTTATATTAGTCAACATGATAATGCTGATAAATATGTGCATTTACAAGACTTTACCTGCAACAATGCCATCTCCTGATGCTGACATATCGCAAGTGAAAGGAGTAATTGGGGCATCCTCCATCCCATTAACAGCGCCATTGTGCTCCTCGGTGTAGTAGTGTATCTTAGAAGTCCCATTTGTCACAAACAAAACCTTAAGATTTTCATGCCAAAGAGGTGAAACCACTTCAGGTTTATAATGGACAAACTTTGAGCTGGCATTATTTTTAGTGTCAAACTCCTCAGAGGGCTTGATCCCACATAGAAACTCAAGTTCTTGCTTAGTAACCTCAATAATATCTGCTAGATGCCACACCTGTTGTATAAACATCTTGGTCTCTTCGGTAGACTGCCATAGAGGCAATGGAAGGTTTACATCATAGAAAATAACTCCCCCCAGTTTCTTTGAGATCTTGATGGCCTGCAATGTAGTTGATCTCATATTTCGATCAAGCAGGGAATGCGTGTTGAAGTAGAACATCTTTGCCTGCATAATACATCATTAAAGAGCTCTACAATTACTTGGAGCAATCTAGCCAGTCAAATTTGAACAATTTAATCCACACACAGATGGGAGATGCATGCTAAACGAGGATGGAAACCCAGGAAATGCAATAACAGTATTGAATGACACTTGTGAAACTCAGAGCACCAAAAAATAAAAAAAGAAGTAACATCTTTCATTGCAAAGCATATGATATGTCAGTAATGTGCAATCAGACAAACTCCTATGAAGAGAGATGTTCAGAGAATCAACTGGTGAGACTCACAACATGCAGAAAGATGTCTTTTCTGGTTTCCATAAAATTCAATTATCACTTATGCCTTTTTCATAAGTAAAATAACAGGTAATTCATCAATAACCACACAAGCAGCCCTGCAATGTTTCATTTCATCTTCCAAATTCTAAGAAAAACTTGGGTTCTCTATTATAAGAAGCCAAAATATATAGCAATTCAAGCTAAACACATTGTTATATCACCAATGAACAGGATGACTTCTAACAATTAAAAACAAGCACCATAAGTATGAGTGCAGAGGAATGAAACCTTGTACCTCCTTTAGCACATCAATATTGATCTCAGACTTTGATAAAGAATCCTCTGCACAGGGTTTGATACAAGTCAATCTCAAATTAGCCCTCTTACCAATCTTCATCTGTGATACTGCGGTTGCCCTTTTACTATCAATGCGGACTGAGCGAGTTTGAACTTCATTCACATTCATATAATATAGCATGGCCTTACCATACTCATCATCTCCGAGTTTTCCCATGAAAGCAACCTTACCACCCAAGCTTGCAAGAGCAATCGCAACACTGCCTGCAGATCCCCCGGGAGCCCTCATAAATTTTTCAGGGGCCCAAAATGCATCCTTCAAGCTTTCATGGATTTCATAATCTAGAAGTCTGTTGGCAGGCCTTCCTGAGGGCACAAAAGCATGTTGTGCAGCTCCAAAGCAACAAACAAGAGGAGGCCAACCATATGTATAGCTAATATCTTCTCCCTCCTCAATTTCCAACTCTAGGTCTTCTTCACTCTTGACCTCCACATCTGCAATAAATGTAGGCTCCTCGTGATCACTGACTTCTGCTTCATCGCCTTTATCCGCCACATCACTATCATCCTTCTTCTTGGTCTTCCTCCTCCTCACCTTCTTCTCGGTTTTCTCTTCCTCCAAGCTAGTAGACGCAGATGCAGCTATGAATATAAGTAAAATATAATCAGAATGAGTATATTTATATAAAGCATTTGTAAAGAGGCAAAAAACCCATGTAACGAATAAGGGAAATACCCTTCTTTGGAGTCCTTCGCCTGGTTTTCTTGGAGTCATCACTTGATGCAGAAATGATGTTTTCATCACTTGTAGCATCACTAGCAACCACCAACTCAGGGCTATCCTCCGGATTATCGATGACTGCTTTCTTCCTAGTTCGTGTACCTGCACGTTTCGTAGTCCTGGTTGTTTTCTTCTTTACAACAGTCCCGTTTTCAACAGGTCCCTCTTCGCCTAATGTTTCAGCAGCTTTCCTCCTAGGAACAGCTGCAAGAACCGACTTATTTTGTAATCTAAAGTCCTGAAGCTGCACAAAGTTCAGTGGCAAATAATTCGGCAATTTCGAATGGCACCTGCATAGAAAGGGCCAAATTACTAGCATAATCCATCACCGAGGAGTTATTTAACATGAGGGTAGATGGACAATGGACTGTAACTAATTAAGGGTATTAGATTCCCATCAGATAACTTGTATTCTTCTTCATATATCCCATACTATAAACATCAAAGAAAGAAACTGTATCTAACAAAACCCAGTTAAGATTATTTTTCTTTCCTTCTAAACTGTAGTTGACATAGTCAGTCAAGGACAAAATGGATTTCTTTTATGTACGGTATCCAACCTTGCAGTGCAAAAGGAAAAAAAAAAAAGAGAGATGGGTTTTAGATATACAATTAACATATCTACATGGATAGAGAGAGAGAGAGAGAGAGAGAAAACCTGGGGAACGAAAGAAAATGGGTGAAAGAAAGAGACGCCATTAGACAGAGCTTCAAGAGCTCCGTGTTGCGCAATTCAGACTACTGGGTGTCTGCCTTAGCCATGGCTGTGGTAAGTGAGGGTGGGTTTAAGAGGGAGAGTGGGTTTAGTGGATGAGGACCTGTTTTTGCCTGTTGAGCTTAAACGCACGAAGGCAAATCTCAACTTGGGAAGCACTTGTTCTCATCATCAGGCGCTGCGTTTTAAGGTTTCTGGAACAAAACGACTTGCAAAGAGACGGCAGTCGTTGTGAAACTATAACGTGCTAAACGACAGCTATCGGTAATGAAGCGCAATCATAAAAGGTACTCCTTCCTAATTTACCTTCTCACCCACGTACTCTGAAGCCTCTCTCTCGCTGCTGCTCGTTCGGATTGATTCAATCCGATTGAATACCTAATCGTCACCCAGAAAAGGTTTTCATCTCTATTTCTTCATTTATCTTTTCATCTAAAAAAAGGTTTTGTTGTCCCCTCCACATCATGCTTTTCTGAAGATAACCGAGAAATTCAACCTTTGAAGTCACAACAGAAAGTCCCATCAGTCGAACTTATTATGCTCCATCCATTTTCTGCTTTGAAAAACAGTAAGTGTACGAATCCCAATAACATTTTCTTTTTCTGTTATCGATACATTGGCTCTGCTGTAAAACTTTATGTAGCTTCGTTTGTCATTTGATTCTTTGGAACTTCGTTTTCTTCCATTATTTTAACTTTTGATTTGTGAATTGCAAATTCTGAGCTTCCTAGTATTAGTAAGTGCTTTTGGAGCGAAAAATTGGGTGCTTAACTTGAACTTCATAGCTCTTAAATTTGTTAAATTCCATAAACGGATAAGTAGCTCGTGTAGATCAAGTGCAGTTCTTTTCATGGTTCGAATACTTGCACTGCTAAACTAAATAGTATCAGAATCACTTTCGTGAGGTTAGGAGTGAAACAGGAAAACTTTCTCATTTTTATCCTCCTTTTTTTAATGATAAGGAAATGGAGTTTATTATAAAACAAAGAGCGTATCCAAATAAACATGAAATATACAAGAAAATACTTAATAAAAAGAAAAGAGATTTTTTTTCTTTTTTATAAAAAAAATCATGAAAACTGGAAATATGAAAACAATAGTAAGCAACTATCCACTGAAAAAGGGTATGGAAATAAATGTCTTTAGCTCCGCTATCATCTTCTCATTGTCTTCAAAGCTTCTGCCAGTTCTTGCTTTCCAAGTAGCTATTTGTATCCCCTTATTGGTCAATGGGAACTCTTCTTACTTTAAATTATCAAGAAAGTCTTCAAATAAGTCTTTAAGTCTTGACCTCCATAGGAGTAGCCAATACTTATATGAAGTAGTACCATTACTTTGGAGCCCTAATGCAAAAAAGGTTGATATAATTATCTGCTAAACCAAATCTAGAGCAAGAATGGATGATCCGCCCGTAGAAGAAGAAGAAGCTTAAGACATCACTGGAGTAGAAGAGGCGTTCACTGCGTCCTAATAGGCGGTCGCTTGACGATTATGAAGTCAAGTGGGACATTAGTGACCCTATTTCTTACAATAGTTGCAAGATTTTTTTGCACAATTGGTGACAATATGACCATACTCCTTACAGCTGAAACATTAGACCTTGCGCATATCCTTACCTTTCCCTTTCCAATAGGCTACGTAGACTATTGGATTGGGTTGAAATCTTGTTGGAACGTAGCTTGTTTGAAAAGATGTTGCTCCTTGCAAAGTAATTCTCCAAAACAAACATCCAAAGATGGAGAATGATCTTGGTTCATCAAATTTGAACGAGTAACCTCAAATTCAAATGTGCAATTTCATCAGAATTAATCACTCTTGCTTTGCTCATGAACATCAGAGAGAGATGCAGCAAGTACCTTTGCATAAACCATATCAAAAAAATCATCCCCATAAATTCTGAAAACCATAAAAAAAAAAAAACTTTGAAATTGAGAGATTGCATTGAGTGTAACTAGCAATTTCATATTCCAACTGAAAATGGCATGCAGTATTGTCCTGGTGATAAACCTTTAACAAATACTCCCACATGGTCTTTGCAGTCTTATAGGGCCTCATATTGTGCACAATGAGAAGATCAACAGACCCTAAGATCCAAGACATCATGTATGCATCCTTAACTTTCCACATAGCCAACTCATTAGGATTCGTAGGAGCTGGAACACTCCTGTCAATATGGCTCCACAACTCTTTTCCCATAACAAATAATTGAAACTAGAATTTACAGGCAGAATAATTTTTCCAGTAAAACAGACCCAAAAGACTCGCTAAAAGACATGATGAAATCAAGAAAAAAATAAATAACAATTTATAAACCTGATAAGTTGTAACAGGCCCACCAGATCTGTTGGACAGCAAGCCCAAGTCCACACAAGTCAAACAGCACCAAATAGCTACCAGCAACCCACACAGCAACCAAGCCCAAGCCCAGCACGCCCAAGCAATCAGCAACCTTAAGAACCCAAGCAGTCAGCAAGCCCAAGCCCAAGCTCACTACACCAACAGGTCCAACACTACACCAAAAGAATCAGCCACACCAGTCCGTAAGCCCAAGTCTGGGACAGCACCAGTTGCCGGGAACCAAATCGTCGACAACACCACAGACTGGCGATAGCCCAAATCGCCGGGGATCAACTCGCCGAAGGCCCAAGTCGACAGCCTCAATCGCCGTCAACACCACAGCTTGCCGACCGCCCCACTCGCTGGGAACCAAATTGCCGAAAGCCCAAGTCGACAGCTTCAATCGCTGTCAACACCACAGACCGCCGACAGCCCAACTCGCCGGGAACCAAATCGCCGAAAGCCCAAGTTGACGCTCAGCAACCACCCAGCTCCTCCAGAAATCGCCGGCAGCCCCAAATCTTGCACGCCGACAGCCCCAAACCCTCCAGAAAACACCGATAGCCGCTACAAGACTGCTCTGATAAGGAGTAGCCGCTACAGGACCTACCGACAACCTCCACAGAGTCTGTCGACAGCGACGAAGAAGAAATTCCGGTAAGGATAAACTCCCTACCCTCAACAGAAACTGCCGAATAGCAGTTTAGAAAAGAGACCAATAGCTCAGTCCCGACCTGTAACGGGTATATTAGATACGTAAGCAACCAAAATATGGTTAGTTAGTAGGATCAATTCTGTTATTCTGTTTAGTTAGTTGAAGTTGTTAGTTGTAGGAGTATGTATAAATAGATTCTGTAGAGATATAATCAGTAGCTTTTTAGTCATTTGTTCATGAATGAACTTGGAGGTAAGCATCCTCGAAATGCTTTATAGGAGACTAGCCATCTCGAATTGGCCCTTTATTCAATAAAGAAATAGTTCTTTCCTTATTTCCTTTCTAAATTCAGTTCTTGAGTAACTATTCTGTTACACGACCCAACTCAAAAGAACACAAATCACAACCCTAATTTGGATGATTTTGGCTCTGATACCATGTCAATTGAACTGAATACCTCTCAAAGTGAGGGTTTCTCATATCATATAGACCTTATACAGCTAATTACACGGCTGTATATCAGCAATTACAGCAATCTAAAAGAACAAATAAGGCAACTACAATACAAAAACATGCCATAACTAGAGAGTCTAATTATGGCTAAATATATATATGCTGTATCTGACTGACATTATCTTGTTTTGTTGAGCAGCCACTTCTGATATGAATACTTTGAAGCAACTTCTGCACACCAAACATCGTTTCAGTGGTTTCACGAAGTATTGTAGAGGTAATGTAAACTCAATTTATGAGTTCTGGACACCCTATTGTATCCATTGACTGACTAATAGATTTTGAAACAATTTGGTATCTAAATTGGGTGAAGTCATTGTTTTACTTGAATGCCACCCAAACCAATAAACTCTAAGCAGCTCTCAGGGATAACCATGGCACATAGGACATCAAGTATTGGTATTTGTGATGCATTTGAGTACAAAAAGAAGCTACATAAGCTTCCTTATCTCTTTGAGTAAATTTATCTTAGCCAGTTTCTAATATACTTGTTTTCATCTGTTCTGCAGCACTACGTGCTTCATACGTCCATTCAGCCCCAGATGCCTCGGTGGAAGTTCATTCTCCAGAGCAGGAAGTAGTGATTGCTTTGGGAAGCAATGTAGGGGACAGACTACATAATTTCAATGAAGCCTTGGAGTTGATGAACAAAGTAGGCATAAGTATTACAAGACATGCTTGTTTGTATGAAACAGCTCCAGCCTATGTGACTGATCAGCCTCACTTTCTCAACTCTGCAGTTAGAGCTGTTACTAAACTTGGTCCACATGATTTATTGGGAGCGCTCAAGAAAATTGAAAAGGATATGGGACGTACAGATGGTATAAGGTATGGTCCAAGGCCAATTGACTTGGATATATTGTTCTACGGAAAGTTCAAGGTGCATTCTGATATTCTTACTATACCACATGAAAGAATTTGGGAGAGACCATTTGTAATGGCCCCTCTAATGGATTTGATGGGATCAGCTGCTGATTGTGATACTGTTAGTGGTTGGCATTCCTTTTCACTGCATTCTGGTGGGATTTTTGAGTCATGGGAGAAAATGGGTGGTGAATCCCTTATTGGAAAGGAAGGCATGAAAAGGGTTTTACCCATTGAAAATGAGTTATGGGACTGGTCACAGAGAACCTCTGTCATGGGTATACTTAATGTGACCCCAGATAGTTTTAGTGATGGAGGGAAGTTCCTCTCTGTGGAGGCTGCAGTTTCTCAGGCCCGCATGATGATTTCTGAAGGAGCCGACATGATTGATATTGGTGCTCAATCTACACGTCCAATGGCCTGTAGGATATCCGTTGAAGAAGAACTAGATAGACTAGTCCCTGTTTTAGAAGCTGTTATTGGGATGCCTGAGGCAGAGGGAAAACTCATATCAGTGGATACTTTCTATTCAGAAGTTGCTTCAGAAGCAGTCAGCAAAGGGGCTCATCTTGTAAATGATGTATCTGCTGGGCAGTTGGATTCTAACATGCTTAGGGTTGTTGCAGGCCTTAAGGTTCCATATGTTGCAATGCATATGAGGGGGAACCCATCTACTATGCAGAATAGCGAAAACCTACAGTATGATGATGTTTGTCAGCAGGTAGCTTCTGAGTTATACTCGAGGGTTAAGGATGCAGAATTAGCAGGTATCCCAGCTTGGAGGATAATCATTGACCCTGGCATTGGATTCTCAAAGAAAACTGAACATAATTTGGACATCTTAATGGGATTACCAAACATTCGTGCAGGGATTGCAAGGAAAAGTTTGGCTGTGTCCCATGCTCCTATACTGATTGGACCCTCCAGAAAGAGATTTTTAGCTGACATTTGCTCTCGAACTGCTGCAGAAGAAAGAGATCCTGCCACCGTTGCTTCTGTCACAGCCAGTGTTTTAGGTGGAGCAAACATTGTAAGAGTACATAATGTAAGAGATAATCTAGATGCTGTGAGGGTCTGCGATGCAATGCTGAAACAGAGGAGATCTTGCATCGTCACATGATTTAAGGCAATATATGATCATTTCACTTTTTTTCTTTTGCGGAAATTTCTCTTTATATTTTTTCCCCGACTCCAAGCCGCTGGATCGGTCATAGAAGACCATAAGGCTATCACGGGAAACGTTTGTTTTACTTGACATTTCCCAGATTCTGTCTTTTACCATTTTCTTCTCTTTTTACCCATCTGTATCTGTACTGAAAATTGATCAAAATTTTGTTATATTGTTATTATTCATTGGTGAGCTCTAATCCTCCTATCCTTTTTATTATTATTGCCTACCACTACTCAAAAAAGTTATAAATTTTATTATATTGTTGTTTCTCATTGATAAGCTTTAGTAGAGTCAACTACCTTCCCCTTTCGTTTGTCAATCGGCTCCACGTTGAAGGCGAAATGGACAGACTGCCAGCCATGGTGAAAATTGTAGGTGTTGTTCAGGTTCAAGGCCTGGTGGAACATAGGTTTAGGCATGAGACGAGGTATGAACCTCAATTAAAGTGAATGGAGAAAGTTGGCTAGCTTCAAGGAGTTGGGAGATTGACTTGAGTTTGAGTCTACCAACATGTATAAACATCTTGGAAGAGACGGGTGTATATTGTTGTTTCATGACCGCATAGTTTCCTATTAAGCCACTTGCCTCCGGCAACTTCTAACAATTTTGTGAAGTAATTGCAGCTTAAAGGCCCACAAACTTGGTTACTTGGAAATCCAGCCACATCAAAATTGAATGTAAAACTGAAAATGAAAATGCAAATAACCCAGGAGTAAACTTAAAATAGAAATCATGGACCCTAGTCCACCGCAAAGTCTACTAGGGCATTCATGAGGCAGAAAGAAGTTATCAAAATCAAAAGATCACAAAGCAAATCAATCTACCAGTTGTATAGAGGAAGCAAATCCCCATCTACACGAATACTAGTATTCATTTACACAAGAGTTGTGACAGATTAGAGATTTGATAAAAACGATCAGTAAGAATGATGAGCTTCCCTCATCAAGTGCTCATTTTGGTAGCTAAGAACTAACTAGTCTGTTTCAAAACCTCTGCTTCAGCCCTTGCCATGGGATCATCCTTGATCTCTGTTTCATCTTCCTTTTCCCCTTCTCGCTCTTGGGCCATTTTCTTTCGATGCAACTCCTCTGCAGCCTCCATTGCAGCTCGGTTCTCTGCCTGAATACGCTGCATTTCCTCTTCTTGCTGCTGCCTTTCAAACCATGTGTCCGCGTCCGCCCAAACTAAAAGATAAAAGAAAATACAGAATCAATACACCAAGCACTAAATTGTTCCATGGGCTCTTGGTCATCAATAAAATATTAAAACTATAAACTCCATTCAGAACCTCATTCGTGCAGTGGTAAATACAAAGAAATTGAAAGACTCAAATAATAGCCCATATTAATATTATACCACATCAGAAAGAATAAAGATCTCATTGAAGTATCCTAGAAGAAACCCCACATATCCATATCAAGTTTTCCATTCCATTAAAATCTGACTTCAAGCATAAGAAATCTGTACATCCAAGTAATTAATACTTTCATTAGAAATGTTCATGATTTTCAAAGGATGAAAAAACCCTTCTAAGTAATAACTCATTTTTTATTCATACGTGATCTGCTTCCATCTTAGACAGGTTATTCAGTCATTTCAGAAACAATACTCAAAACTATTTTTATCTTCACGCTTCCTATTTCATTTCAATTTTATTCTGTTTTGCATCATTAACTCTAACCGCAATAGCTTACCACATCGAGATTGTAACACACATTTTTTTTAATTGATTATCAGAAAGTTTCTATAATTCTTATCCAGGAGTTCTGGAAGCAATCCTTCAATATCTGACGGGTTTAATCTGTGAGCCTACATAAGAAGATTAGGGAATCCAATTGAGGAATAAACAGAGTTAATGTAACACAGAAACCTCCTTGAACCATTGAATCAACATTGTGATGCCATTTTGTTGCTGTCCATCATACTTGTGTAGGGCATAATCAAAGGAAGTTCCGTGGTCTACCATTTTGTTAACATAAGCAGCTATAAGAATTTCTTAATTGACATAATTGAATTTTTTATGGTCTAGCATTTACTTAAAAAAAACTTTATAATCATATTTCTAGAACTGGTTAGTAGCAACGGATCTATTCTCAATGATAAGTTGTAGATCTTTGAGCTGTAGAAAATAAGCATAAGCAGCACCAGCTATTTAACCAAAAGGGGGTTCCAGAGCAGAGCCCCATATACACACTAAATCCTAAACAAAAACCCTAGACCCCAAAGTTATGAATTCAAAACAAAATACCCAATTAGCAAGCTAATAAAGAGAGTATTATGCATTGAATTAGTTTAGCAGCAGATAAATGGAGAAAGAAAGAAAGTGAAGGAAGGAAGGGAAAGGAACGTACTGGGGTGGGCGGCCCAGCCCTGCTCGCCACCCTTGATGCGCTCGGGGAGGGCGTAGTTGACGGTGAGGACGCGGCCGTAGAGCTCGGCGCCATCCATGTTGTCCATGGCGGTGGAGGCGTCCTCTTTCTCGAGGAAGGTGACGAAGCCGAAGGAGCGATGCTTCTGGGTGGCCTGGTCCAGCGGAGTCTTGACGTCCTTAATGTCCCCGAAGGGTATGAACGCCGCGTGGAGTATCGCCTCGTTCACCTCCTCCGCCAGCCCTCCCACGTACAGCGTGTTCTTCTGCACTGCTTGTTGCGCCATTCACTAAAATTGTTGTCCAGGACTAAACTCGTCAATGTTCCTAAATCCCAACCTTTATAGGAAAATAAAAATTAAAAAATATATATATTTTTAAAAAGCCCAGAAACTATGTCCACATCGGCATTTGTAGCTCCATAGTTTCGATAGGAGGGGTTTTAGCTATGAGAATTATAAGACAAGTAATTTATTGGGTAATTTGTTTTATTTTGGTAATTTTAAATGTAGGAAGATGAAAATGCAATTATTGGTCCCTTTGGGCTTTTGCATATTGGGGCTTGTGTTTCTTTCTTCTTTTTTTTTTTGCTTGGGTTGATCTTGCTAATATGTGAGCATGGTTAAAAGGTGATGAAACATTTGCAGGAGAGGCAAGAAGTTCGGAAGTACAAGGCAAAAATGGAGGATGAAATTGTTCAGTATTGTACACCAATAGAGATTGTGGAGATCAATAACAAGTAATGAGGAAGAATTATCTCTAAATAGTAGAGTATATTCATAGATTTTTTTTTTTTTTGGGTACTGTTTTTGTGAGTGATGACAATCTTGACCGTATGATGCTACTGTAAGTCTGTAAATGAGAATTTGCCCCTTTTTTTTACATGCAAAAGTTTGGTATTTTTGTTGTTTGTAAAGATGCTGTGAGATATGGACCTTTTGCGGTGCTTTGTGAAATATAGTAATTCTGTTTTTGAAGTTGCTGTTAATTGGTTTTAATGGTATTTGATTTACTTGTACGTGCACTTTTCCCTAATGGTTTTAAAGACAATTTGAAGGATGGAGTTCGAAAGACAAAATATGTCCACACACAAAGTGGTCAACACATACAGAACACAACATCCATAACCAACACCAACATAACTTAACTGGACCTAATAATAACTTATCTCAGATGCCATAGAAATTATGGCCCCTGTAAGTCCACAAACGAAATCATTTTTATCAAAGTTAAACAGCATGTTTCCCACCACCTTTAAGGACTTGCTGCATTCACAGTTCTGTTATTCATGGGAGGTGCAGAAAACCTGACACTAGAAATGTTGCCATGAATACATATGACATATGGTTCTATTCCACTGAAGAAAGGGAAATGGCCAAATGGCATACATCTAGTTGAAGATGGTAACTGCTACAAGGCTCGAAAAAGGCAAACCACACTACCTGCTATAACAGAACCGAAAAAAAAAGAAAAAAAAGACGGCACTTTGATCATCCATATGCCAATGTAACAATCATATTTTGTATGTTTTGCTTCCAATATTTGAAACTTTAGAAAAATGGTGCCGAACAATTGGCCAGTTTCTCTTAATTGATGTCCTAATTATTCAAAATTTGTGACAGCAGTTTCTTTCAGCAGCCAATAAGAAAAATCTGTATCGCATTACTTCTTTCGCAAGTACAGGAAGCCAACTACCACAGAGATACCAACAACGGCTACAGGAACAACCCAATATTGCGTTGTAAAATCCTTGAGCTTCTGGGCATAATCTGTTTGCTTCTTGGAAGAAATTTCAAGTTCTGGGATAGCTGAGGAAGACGTGTCAAGCTCACCAATGCAAAAGGTCTGCATGAGCTCCTTCGCCTCTTCACTATGCCCAGCATCTTCAAAATCGTCTGTGGCATCTCTGCCTTCAAAGAAATTAAAGCAAGAAGACATATCAAGAATTCCATCAGTAATGTTGATGGTAGATTTTTTAATTTGAATACATCATGATCCTGCCCAACTATATCATAAATCATCCACTAGGAAAAATAAGAAAATTACCAGTTGCAACAAGTACTACATCATCTCCACCAGGATGCTCATCCAAATAAGATGACACATCGTATACCTGGGAATGACAAAAGACACGTTGCATTATAACAAGAGAGAGAGAGAGAGAGTAAACAAAGCAAGATACCGATATACATGCACTGAATGACCATTCAAAACTCAGATATGTGACATCTTTTACTTAGGTGACCCAAACTCAGACAGCCATTAAGTGGAGGCAAATTATTATCCACCAGTTCGTTTATTCGTTGTTGAGAGCAGAGGAAATAAAAGAAAAAGTGCAGCCTCAGGAGGGAAGCTGAACGCTTAATATTAAAGGAAAAGAATAGGGCAAAATTCACCCTCCTGAAGTTTCAGGGGTTTTTCAATTTGAACCCCAAAATTTCAAAATTGGCAGTTTTCTCCCCTGAAGTTTCAAAAAGTTGCAATTTAAACCTCCCGTTAAGTCTTTCCGGCTAATTGGACGGAACCCTACCCACGTGCATCTCACGTGCGATATTAAGTCCCTACATTTCAATTTTAACCTCACCCTAAACGTTGTTGTTTTATGCCCAAAGAAAAACTTCCAACTTTGTAGGGTACTCGGACTAGAACTTCACCAATTATGGCACCGATCAGCTCAGCGGGACCGAGTCGTTCCAGAAATACTCAGGCAACGAGAACATCCTCAGCGTGTTCTCCAAGTACGCCGGCGAGGTGAATGTCCCCAATCTCCGGTTCACTTCCTACTTTGATGATTCCAATGGCCATGACCACATGTTCTCAACCTACAACGAGAACGCTAACACCGGTGACTAGAGATTCAGCAACTATGGGAAGAATAGCGATGGTGCTCCAAACGAGTTCAACAACTACGGGACGGGTGCGAATATCATCGAGTGGGACTTTGCGGCCTATAGCCAAACAGCGAATGGCATGAACGACACATTCATGAATTACGGGAACGACCAGAACAATCCCCAGAACAACTTCAGGAGCTATGGGAATGGAGGAAACAGTGACCCATGCATGCTACAGGGCCTTTTTCTGTGTGCAAAGTCATTTTCCTCTGTTTCATGGGAGCAAGTACAGCGGCTGTCACAAAAGCAGTGACAGCTTCTCGTCTATGAGCTCCGACAGCCTTCAGCTGTGCACGGAGGGGCTTGGCTTTGAGAGCTCTGGTGATGTCGAGGACATGGGGAATGAGATGAGTGAAGAATGTTATTTGCCATGAGGAGAAAATAAGGGTAGCAAGGCATCGTCATTTTCCTCTGTTTCACTCTCCAAAAGTAGAGTATAACAGAGCATTGCTTCATATGGCAACAGTGGCTTCATTTTGGATGATTCATTTTTTGGGTCTTTAGCTTTCAGTATTTTAAGATTTTTACTGGAGTTCCAAGCTCTGTCTTGCAACTTTCTTTCTTTTTTTGTCTGTTGTTCACCATGGCATTTCGAGCTCATTATTTGGTTTTATCTAACTTTTTATAGTATAACTTGCCAGGATTTTATGTATAAGTTAGCTGAAACTGTCACTAAAAACAAGAGAATGACCATGAAAGAAAAGACACAGAATTTGGAGCTGAGTTGGTCTGCCCTTCCTATAGAACTCTTGGAATTGATTATATCCTGTCTACCCCTAGAGCATAATGCCCTTCTATACTTCTATTATGGTAACTTGTTTATATTTTATGATCCATTACAATGCAAGACGCATGCCAGTATACTGCCCAAGTTGAATGGGTGTAGGGCCAGCTTGGAGTTACTATCTAACCGTCGGCTTGAGCTTCTTTCCTACGTTCGAGTCTCCGAAGTTTGAGGCCACCTTACAAGAGCTATACAAACTGTGGAGAAAGAAAAATGAGTCAGGCCAGATGTTGGTGGAATTGAAGCAGTGGTTTGGGGACATGAGTCTCAATGTGATTCTTAGGATGGTAGCTAGAAAGTGCTACTTTTCTACCACTACAGTGGCTAATGAGGAGTCACGACGAATCCAAAAGTCAGTGAGGGAATTCTTTCGTTGTATTGGGATGTTTGTGGTGTCGGATACCATTCCTTACCTTGGATGGCTGGATTTGGGTGGACATGAGAAGGGCATGAAGAAAGTTGCAAAAGACGTTGCAGGTTATGACGAGCAGGTTGCATGTGTTGCTTCCATTTGAGGGCAAAATTGGAATAGGACTTCATATTGCACGTGAGACGACGGGTAGGGTTCCATCCAATTAGCCGGAAAAACTTAACGGGAGGTTTAAATTGCAACTTTTTGAAACTTTAGGGGGGTAAACTGTCAATTTTGAAACTTTGAATTCAAATTGAAAAACCCCTGAAATTTCAGGGGGGTAAAGTGAATTTTGCCCAAAAGAATAAAAAGCCAGCAGAGAAGAATAACACATGACCAGGATGGTGGGTCCTTATTCTCGGAAGAAAACTTGGTTTAGATTTTACAAAAAGAAAGAATAACCAGGATGTGGGAAAGTGCAAAGCAACCACAGTGAAAGAGAATGTGTATGTATGTGTTTGTTCCCAAGATGTGGGTTTCTGGAGGCTATAAATATTCCCCTCCAAGTGAGATCGTGCACTGGCATAAAGAGCCTAGAAATTCCAATTTGAGAGGCATAAGTTACGTACATAAAGTTCTTTGAGAGGCTTAAAGATTTTTTTTGCAAGTGGAAAGATATCAGTACTTCCAAAGAAAACAAAGCTTCTTCTCTGCCCAGAGATAGATAAGGAGGTCAAGAGAGGAGGACTTCATCCAGATGAGGATATCCAATTACCTAGAAATTTTACCATAGCTACAACCCTGAAACTCTGAGCTCATCCCAAAAAACAAATTGCAGAACAACTATGAATATAGTGCCAACAAAAATGATGACCAAGCCCATAAAGACTTCCAGTCCTCGCTCGCTACTCCAGGTAGGGTGTATGACAGTGTGAAATGTTACTGAATAAAGCATAACAAGAATCAGCGAGCTAAGATGGTCCTTGGGTGACTTATATTATTGTGTAAGTATGACGTAATGTAACGAAAGTAGTTTCTGCAAGTGATTTACACCATACTCATAATTTAGATATATATTCAAATAACATACATAACCCCAATTCCCACTGTCACGTCAAATTACAACTTATGAAGATTCAAACTTAGCCCAAGCCTGACATATTTGCAACCCCAGAAACAAGATATATAATAATGCTATCAAAATACCCAGGCAAAAGTAGTAGAAATATAATTTACATTTATTCTTGATACATGCAGGGGCAAAGGCCTAAAGCAAACATTTGATAGATCGAAAATAAGATGAGAGGATTAAGCTTCCTGCCCCCTTTTTTTCTGAAAGTAACAAATCGTAATAAAAATTTCCAAAAAGAGGTGCAACCCTAGTATGCGGATGTGTACAAGAGAGACACCCAAAAGCAGAACCTAGCACCTAAAGTTCAAAAGACCAAAGAGCTCTAATATGCTTGAAAAAGAGAATGAACTGGTAGCTGCTGTCCACAAGAACAAAAGCTTCTGCCTCACTAGTGGTAACTCAAACCTCTCAAAAGTGTGAACATTCCTTTCTCTTCAAGGCACCATACCATAAACAAAGAATTTGTTGGGTTTTACTCTCTGCTGTATATCTTCGATGGCTGAGCTCGTGGGTTTTAGATTTCTTCCTAGCTATTAGATCACCTTCATGTACTACTTTTTTCTTTTTTAATTTTTAATTTTTTGGGTTGTGCCAAGAATGGTGGTTGAACTATTGGCACATTAGAAGGGACTTCGGATTGACGGATAGGCATTGTAGTGGTGAAATTCGGAAGGCAAATTCCTCTTCTTTTCTTTTTTTTTGGATAAGTAATTTTTATTACGAATCTGAATTGTAGTGGACGTACCCTGAAGGCAGAACAGATCCCTGAAGAAAATTAAAAAAGAAAAAAGTAGTACATGAAGATGATCTAATAGCTGGGAAGAAATCTAAAACCCACGAGCTCAGCCATCGACGATATGCAGCAGAGAGTAAAACCCAACAAATAAAAAAGTTAAAAACATAGAAAAAGAAAACAAAAGGCACATACGAGGAAAGGCCTATGTAGAAGAGTACCTTGCCATCGATGACGACCCAGCAGTCATCTTTGGTGTTGTGTTCCGAGGCTTCTTGCATTGTATAGAGCTTCGTGAGAGTCGGCATCTTTGGTGGGTGTCCGGTCAACTACGCCTCAGGTATTCCGGAGCCAAATCCACTTTTTTTTAGCCTCTGCGTTAGAGCCGAGTTTCGTTGGGCTTATGCAACTTGTGTTCTCGATGATTGCTCTGGTCAAGTAATCGGTTGGTGACAACTGACGAGAGGTTACTGTTTCGTCAGGCTGGGCCTGCATGGGCTGTCACTATTTAATCGGACCTCACAATTACGGATCAGATGAAACCCGGAGGATCCATTTTATTGCTTATATTATATTTTATTTGTATAATAGTGACAATTTGTGGTCATGAGACATAGATATAATATTATATACGTTAATTTTAACATGATCTATTTAATTAAACAGGTTAAATTCATCAACCTTAACCTTCTAATTTTATATTGAGCTCTTATTAGAGACATAGGTTGTGTCAAAAAATTATAACTTATAAGTCAGTATGTTATATCGCGTGTCGAGTTCGGATCGAGATACACAAGTATAAGACTATATAGGTTAACCCTAAGCTAACCCATTTAATTAAACTGTTCATGCTCCTCATCATAACCCTTTGATTTTGTATTGGGTTTGTATCGAGATCGCAAATTGTGTTATAAATTGTCAACTCTACTTTTTTATTTCAAACATTTAAAAAATAAATCAAAATATATTTTATGAAAATCTCTGCTTCTCCCTTCACCAAACAAATCAGGGCTCCATGCTAATGCTTCTTCTATTTGTTCTTCAGTATCCACATCATCAACTACAAGAAACACCCTTCGGTGTCTTATAATTAGTCTGCTACTTATCACAGAGATTCGATTATAAAACACGCCAAACCTTATTATTTATTAACACGTAAATTTGAAGCATGAGATGGACCTCGCATTTTCCATTGGAGCAAGTGGCTATGGCAGCAGTAACACACAGAAAAAGTGAAAATATGATCAATGGTGAGCTTCTCAGGAAACCCATTGGAAGCTAGGAGCTACAAACTCTTGGAGTTCTCAAGGAATTATATAACGAAGAAAAACGTGAAAGCGTAAGACAGACATTTGCATCCTCCATTGGAGAACTTGGCTATATATATGGCAGCAGTAACACTTGAAAAAAATGAAACTATGACCAATGGTGAGCTTCTCAGGAAACACATTGGAAGGAACAACAAACATTTGGAGTTCTCGAGGAATTATATTTACGGAGGAAGGGAAAACGTTGATTTATAAATGAGATTTTGTCCTTTCGATGAATGCAATATTCGACTAGAGGAGGAATTGCACTACACGTAGCTGAAGAGGCAAAGTCCTGCTCATGTAGTGCAGCTGTGCAGGGACCAAAATGCATAGAATGAAAAATTCATCTGCACAAATATTCCAATTAATATCAAAAGTTTTTAGGCTATCCTTTCTTAAAAAGGAAATGTTATATATTATACTCACATCCTTTCCGGTTCACATTATAATACCTATCAACTCTTAGATTTTTAAGAAAAAAAAAATCTATCAAAAGGCTGATAGGCACCGCCACATCAACCTATTAAAATAAGGATGTAAATATAACTTACTACTATCTCACTATGCTGACATGGCACTGTTAATCAACCTTTATTAAAAGAAAAAAAAAAAAAAATCTTCTATTGACAAGATCATAAAATGATTTCTTAGGACAACACAACTCACATTTTAGTGGGTTCCTGTAGGATTTGTTGAGTGTCTACTGGTATATATGTGGCATATATATGGAAAACATGTTACCACATCATTTAAAAATTTTAAATAACACAACATCATGTAAACCATTAAATACTACAAAATAAAATTTTGATAGTGAAAAAGATCATTTTTATTTCAATTGAAATTGAGAGAATTCTAGCAAAATCCATGAAACTGGTGATTTAGTTTAGTCATGTAGATTAATACACTATCCTGCCATAAGGTACAACAGTGGAGTCAGAATTTTGATTCATAGGAGCAAAGTTTAGAAAAAAGGTGAAACAAAAATTGATTAAAAACCCAAATAGATAAATACAATAAAATGTCATCATTTTGTAAGTTCTTGCACTAAAAAATACCGTTCGGCATTTACATGAAGAAATTTTTTACAGCTTATGCGTTTCAGTTATTTTTAATTTGGTTGGAAGAGATCCCAGGTGTATTTACAATATTGTCATATTGTCATTTTAGAACAGTTTGCTCTTTCTCTTTAGAGTCTAGTACTCTAGATTATTTATGAAATGAAAGTCAAAAGTTTTTCTAAAAAAAATAATAATAATAATAACAAATACTCATTATGGAACCATTTACAATAATGTTAAGGAAAAATTACAGTTTGCCCCCTTAAAGATGACAACATTTTTTAATTCGAATACCAAAGTTTTAATTTTTGCAATCCACCCCTATAAAGTTCCATTTTTTTTTTTAATTTGACCAATATTATCTCAAAATTTCCATATTGCCCTATTTTTATTTATTTATTTTTATAAATAAAAAAAAAAGGATTAAATACCTAATTCCTCCTAGGAATTTCATAACTTTATTTTTTTCCCTTAGAGTTTGATTTTGATCACAGGAGGTCCCTATGATTTTGATAAATGACCAAATTAGTCATTTTGTCAATTGACCGTTAATTGACTTAACGGAAGTCTACGTGGACGAATAAAAATTTGACACTGGCATAAGTGGCCACATCATCAATAATGATGTGGTCACCTAATTAATTTTTTTAAAAATAAATAAATAAAATTCAGCCATTTGGGGGTGGCTCTTTGGCCATGGGAGCAGCCGAAACCACCCCCAAACCACCAATGGAGCCAAGGGGGTTGTGGGGAAGGGATCTACCAGAAGATTTGTCAATGGAAATCCTATCAAGGCTACTCGTCAAATCATTGATGCACTGCAAATGCATAAGCAAATCTTGGTATGCTATTGTCATTAACTCTAGTTTCATCACCAAGCACCTCAAGACTTCTCACAATCGGGCCAGCTATTCTTAGGCGTGGGGGTGTATTGGAACACCTACATCTCTCCACGCTCTCTAATGAAACCCTAGAGGTGTATGGGGTGGCCGAAAATGGACCAAAAAAATATTTTCCTCTTTTTTCCCTTTTCTTTTATGAAAAAAAAAATTATTTTTTTGAAAAAAAATTAATTAGGTGGCCATATCATCAGTGATGACATGACCACTTATGTCAAGTGTCAAATTTTCATTCGTCTATGTGGACTTCCATTAAGTCAACTGATGGAATAACCAATTTGGTTCTTTATCAAAACTATAAGGATCTCCTGTAATCAAAATCAAACCTTAGAGGAGAAAAAATAAAGTTATGAAATCTTTAGGAGAATTAGGTATTTAACCAAAAAACAAATTTGGGAGTACAAAAATGGCCAGATAGCCAAAGGGGTGGCTATAGTAACCCCAATTTTTTTATATAAAAAATAAAAAATTAGGAACAATATGGAAAGTTTTGGATATAATTGGTCAAATTGAAAAAATTGAAACTTTAATATTCAAATTAAAAAATACTGTCAATTTTGGGGGGTAAACTATAATTTTCCCTAATGTTAAATAACTATAAGGTAAACACTTGTGAAATTAAAATGTTAACATTTAATTTATATTTAAAGTCAAAGCCTGAGGTTTATTATATAATTACCAAAAAATAAATAAATAAATAAAAGGACCTTTCTCCCAAATCTTACATCCATAATTGAATTTCTATCATATATCAAAATAAAAAATTTGATCATAGGAAAAGAAATAGCCACACATGATACCACAAGTAATGCTAGAAGTAGTCATTCATGTGTTCATCTTAAATCCATCAAAAATTATGTAATTATTAAAATCACTATTAAAGCTTGTGGTTGATCATTATTAGATTTTAACCAAATAGTAATTTTAATAGCCACATTATTCTTAGATGGACATAAGAGAGACTTCTAGAATTACTCTGAAACCACACCAACGAGGTTTTCTCACAATGAACTTAACACTCCCCCCCCCACCCCCAACAATCCCATTTTTTCCTCTCTTTTTTATCCTTAAATAAGAACCTAAACATGTCATCCATTCTCAAACCTTTCATGTAATCACATTGACTTATTTTGCCTTTTCCCCTTATTTTTTCATCTATTTCCCTTAAAAAACATAATTAACTCCCATCACATTTGTAGCAAAGGATGCACCATAACCCTTCAAGTACCAACTGGATGCTCATTTTAGAAGACCAATGAGTCTCAGAACAAGTATTTGATTACATCAAAATGTTTATAAACTTCAAAAACTTTCAACAACACTCATACACGTTTTGGTGGCACATACTGCACATGCTCATCCTGGCATAAGTTCTGCAAAAAAGTACAGTAAAATGATCAATTGAAAAGAGTCATAGTTAAAAGGTCAAATTAAAACCGAACAAAACAGATAAATGTTATGGTACAAGCAAGCAAGCATGGTAATTCTAACAGTAATTAGTTTCACAATATCAATAAGCTCAGTTTATCTAAATGGCAATATCTAGTTTTCAAATGCATGTTCACTGAAATTTTAACAGAAATACTGGTGATGCCCATTCAGTAACACATGCTACATTTAGCCTTTGGGATGGCCAAATTCAACCTAAAACACAAACACAACCAGAATCAAATTTGTTCAACCCTAATCCAACCCATTATATTTTTCAGATTGGATTAATGTTGAAAATCTAGAGCCTGTATATAAAGGACAAGTGGTAGTGATTGGGCTTGTGCTGTGACACAAAAATACAGGAAAACTACATAAATTGTCAAAATTTCAGTGAATTTTGACATTAGAAAGGTCAGGGTTTTACTTCTAAAACCATAGAGTAAACAGGTTGGATTAGCATTGGACACCAACGTGGGGCAACCACAGAAAATAAAGTATAAACCTTGGTTCAAGAAATAAGAACCATGTGTGCAACCATGCGTCCACTATCAATGGCACTAGCCTTCCTGACACCTAGGGGGTACAATTTTGTTCAGTCACCAGGAATATTCTAGCTTCAACATTCGTACAATAGCAACGTTGATATTCCATTGAAATGTTAAAAACAGATCCCCATATATACTTCCTTAGTCTTGTGAAAACTATATGACAGGCTTGTTGCATCACATCACCATTAACAACACACCAATGTTGTTAACCACATGATGGGCAAGAAAATCCTACGGCACATTTTCAGGACATAATTGTCAGTTCTCATACAATATTAAAAGCAAAAGAGATCATTAGAGCAAACCATGTGGATAGATATAGTTTGTATGATTAGCATGCAAGATTCAACAATAAAATTGACCACTTTTTGTATTAATTTGAAAAAAAGAAAAAAGAAAAGAGAATCTCTTTCACAGACTAACATAAGTTCGTCCTACAATTACATAAAACTTGAAACATGCATAAAAACACAAACCTGCAAGTCCTCTGGAAGAGCCTCTGAGACTGCAAGAGTGTAACAACCAGGGGCAAATTTTCCTGCAAAAAGTTCAAGGGGAAATCAAACTCTAAATTACCTATGACCAAATCTCACAAACTTTGGTTTTCAAAAGCAAAATTGCATATGGACCTAAAAGACATAAAAGATCTAAACACAAGCATATGAAAATGTTCAAACAAGTAGAATAACATTTCAATTCTTGAGGAAACATCACTATTAGCAAATAATAAAAGCCTAAGGGCGCTCAAGAATCAAACCTAAAGGTAAGCACTCAAAATCTCCATTCTAACTGTTCCAAATTTCTGAAAATTATGGGCAAGAAAAGCTTACTAAAACCCAATTTCCAATTTAAGAGGGAGATTATCAAAAATATCAGACCACAAGCAATCTAGGCTCAAATATTACAACCATCTGACCACCAACTAATGCTTCAAATTGCATTTATTTGAAGCAATTACTCTAGAAATTTTACTATAAAATATCAAATGCAATGTTGAGCAATATTGAAAATGGTGCTGCCATGTTTTTAAGTGGCTACTATTTATTTCAGTTATATGTGTATGCTACAGCAATAACAGACAATCTAATGACTTCTAAGAGTACTGATGAAGGTAAAACTCCCGGGTCCCCCTTCATATGCCATAGATTTACTAATGAGTGGGGACAATCTGCAAGAAAGCATGTAAAGCTATTATGTACAAAGAACAAAACCAATTATTCATGTCAGATGGACTTTGAAGCTCTAGCACGCATGGGAGAAAGCTTGGGTTTTATGTGTAGGTATACCAAGCATCTAGTCTATCCTCCTAGATCTTTGAACACAAGACAAGGTTTTAATGTTGAATCCTCAAAGCAAGATGGTTCTACTTCTCTTTTTTTTTTTTTTAAAGAAGTAACAATAATGTCCAAGAAAAACCTCAAACTATATGAAGGTGCTTGACGAGAGCACTTTGCAAATACAATTCCCAACAATTCAAAACACTGCAAAAACTCTCACAACTAAATGTAACCCCTCAATAAATTAACTTGAATAGTTCAAAAGGTTGCCCACATTAATTCCAGCTAGAAAAATGTCTCCTACCATCCCCAACTATGTTGTAAAGCTAGTCAGAAATGATATACCAGTCAATTCTTACCCAAAGTCCAACAGCCCAAAGCACACTCACAAACCATCAAACCCACACTGCACAATACTTAGATTGCACCACATACCAACATAGCCACTCGACTTCGCATGAACCAGTCTAACCCAAATAGACTAAAAAGAGGATCTCATAAGGCGTTAGCAACCTCACAATGGAGCAAAAAGGTGATCAACGGATTCCTCACTCTTCTGTGTGTGTGTGTGTTTTTTTTTTGATAAATAATAATAGCCCTTGATGATCTCAGTATAGTTTGAAAATTGTCTGTTCTGAGTAGAAAGGCACTTGTATAGCACACCCGTAACTATCCATATATAGCATTTATTACTTACAAGCTTCAATAATCTTGAAAAGCATTACCCTAGACCTACAAGACCACCTGAATTTGATGTAATAAGAGCTCTCTCATTGTAAAAATAAGCCAATATTGCCACAACTACATTCCATCTATTAATT
Source organism: Carpinus viminea (assembly GCA_013348765.1). Lineage (NCBI taxonomy): Eukaryota > Viridiplantae > Streptophyta > Magnoliopsida > Fagales > Betulaceae > Carpinus > Carpinus viminea. The sequence continues at coordinate 6,627,588 of CP054671.1, forward strand.
CATTTTGGAAAAGCAGCCTATATAGAAATTATTCTTGATTGCTACGAATAATAAGTGTTTGCAAATTTCAATATGTGCCAAATTCTGAGAGCCAAAAATAGAGGGAAAAGATGAAGGGTGCAGACGGGAAAAATGTGTGTGAAAAGGTGTTCAACATACCAATTCGCAACCACCGTGCAGCCCAACTTCTACTTGGATCCATGACTGAAATTATCCTGCAAGGGCCACAATGAAAGGAAAAGATTAAAATAAGCAACAGCAGGCAAGGAAATTTCAGCACCAAAATAAATAATCATGGTGCGGTATCGCACCAAAGCATTCTCTAATCTATTGGTCACGCCATTTTCTTGCTAAGAAAAGTCCACACAAATAAAATTAAAAATGACACCTTTCGTTGAAAGTCGTAGTAATACATGTTTTCCAATTTTCAGAAATTTAGAATTAATTCAATTGAAGTAAGACAAATGGGGTTGTCTTGGAATGACTTGGGCAAAGGCTTTGGCGTTCTTTATGAACAAGCATTCAATAACATCTTGAAGGACAGAGAAACACCATCATCATCATCACAATATAACAACAACAACAACAATGGCAGTATAATAGCAAAGAAAGTCGCGTACCCAGTGAAATTGGGGGTGGTGCAATCGACGACACGCTCATGATCCTCATCCATCTTAAAGAAAGGACAGTTCTCGCACCCCGATTCCCTAAACTGCGTAATTATTGTCAAAAGGAACAGAAAAGAAGCACATACGTATGTTAATCACTAGACTGGAAGAAGAAAAACCCTATCGCAATCTGGGAGTCCATCTTTAAACCCAAGGGTGTGCACCTGATCGTAGGTTTTGACGAGGCGGCAACGAAGGCAAGCCCTCAGCTCATGCCCGAAGCTCGTCGGAATTTGTGCCGGGGCGCTTCCCATTCTGAACAGAGAGAGACGATTCCGATGATCCACTGGACTACTACTTTCTACACACAGATAAATTACAACAATACTCGTCTACTGACTCTAAGGGGCATGATACAGGCAAATAGGAGATCACCTCCCTCTGTCCTCTGCCACTGCAGACCCCTCGGTTTTTTTTTTTTTTTTTTTTTTTTTTATAATGATGTGATATCTAATAGGTTGCAACATTATTAAATATGATGCGGCATTCCATCAAAAAATTTTGAGAAAAAATATAAATCATCGATTATCCTCTAAAAGATTATGTCTTTTAAAATTATTATTGAATTCATAATAAATTATTATTTGATTTTGATTCAATGTTAATTTTAAAAGTCTTAATATCATTGGGGCAATAAAAGTCTTACATATTGAATAATTGTTTAATACCACGTGAAGCTTATTGCAAATTAGGTAAAACAATGAGATTGATTTTGCAATTTTCTCAAAAATTTAATAATAGAGTGATGCTTGAAAATAGAAGAATTCCAAAAGTTGAATTGGAATAGTAAAATTTTTCCCTTTATTTATTTAAAGAGATAACCAATGAATAATCTAATTTTACTAACTTGCTGATTGGTTTTACAAGTGTAAAATTAATCTTATAATATCATGGTAATAATTTAATTATTTAGATACAAAAATTATAAAATATTCATAACCACTTAGTGCACTGTCTGTCTCCCAAGTGCATAAAATTTCTTTCTTTTTTCTCAACTTTCGTTGGCAATTTGGGTAAAGGTAGCAGTGGCAAATTCTAAATGTAAGGATCAAAAATTAGAACTTTAGAAAATTTTTACATGGAGGAAATGGATTTCAGTACATAGAAATCCAGAAAGAAAGGAAGCTACTTTTCAACAGACCTTGAAAATTTACTCTATAATGAATTAATGATGAGGACCATCTTTGCAATCACTTGCCCTACAACAAATTGATCATGTATCAATCTGTGGTCGGTTTGTCAAGAAAGTCTACAATAGCCAAAAATCAATTGGATGTGGCAGCTCATGTGCTGTTGTTAGCCTTTTCTCTAACCATTGTCTTAACAAAGAGCTCCCCAGCCCTATACGAGGATCGGACCTGCAAAATCAATACATCGAAAAATCTTTTAAGGATATATTTTTGAATCCAAAATATGAAAACCTTGAGCAAATTATTATCTCACATTTAGTAAGTAGAAAATTAGCTTGGAGGGAGAGTTTTCATTTTACTTTTTACTTCTTTGCCTAATTTTCCGATACTAATGGATTCTTAACTTATTCTAGTCCATCCTAACACTGGTCAGATAATAATTAAAACCAGGAGAAATTATGCTTACCCCTTACTTACGTCTAAATTGTAATATCTCCAAACTTTAAAAAGTTACAATTAATCCCCCAAATTACAATCATTGAAAGTTTTGGGGGGTCAACCTTTTAAAGTTTGAGGGGACATTGCAATTTGGGTACATGTTTGAGGAAAACAAGTGTAGTTTCCCCTTTAAACCAAGATAGATTAGTAAAGGAAACAAATCCTGTTACTCCAATTCAGTGGCTGATTTGAATTCTCAAAAATATCGATTCAAATGAGATAAAGGACAAGGATATTATCATCATAAAATGCAAACTATAACAAGAGCTCACCAGTGGACCACTGGCAACATAACGAAATCCAATTGACTCCCCATATTCCTTCCAGAAGGCAAACTTTTCAGGGGTAACGTACTCTTTGACAGTCAGGTGTAATGGAGTTGGCTGCAAGAATTGTAAACACTTTCGAGTTAATATCTCTATCAAGAATGAGACAAATAAAGCTATTACGTTAAATATAAGCTGAGGCAACCTAAGTCCTACATGAACTATTTATGCAAACAGATACAGGCAACTAGTTGGAAAATTGAATTATATTACTATCACCATGTGAGCCAATTCATGGAAGCACCTAGAACTTCACATTGGGATGTTGTAATTCGTATTATACACAAGAAATTCTCACGCCGCAGTATTCTATATAGGAAGAATGGGCATCTCAGTATTGAAGGATTTACTCATGTAGATTGGCAGGATCCCCTTTTGGATCTACTATTGGGCACTGAACATTCCTAGTAGGTAACCTTGTCACTTGGAAAATCAAGAAACAAATAGTGGTGGTTCGATCTAATGCAGAGGTAGAGTATAGCGCTATGGCTCATAGAACTAGTGAATTGACATGGTTAGGACCTTTCCTTCAAGAAATTGAATTTTTAGTTCCTAGGACTATTCCTTGATATTGTGATAATCAGACTGTTGTGCAAATTGCTACTAATCCAGTGCTCCATGCAAGGACAAAGAACATTAAAGTTGATTGTCAATTCATTCGAGATAAAACACAGAGTGGAGATATCTCTACACCCTTTGTGAGATCTGCAGATCAACTTGCTGATGTGTTCACAAAGTCTCTTTCTTGTAGCTGATTAGAATTTATTTGTTCCAAGATGGACTTATACAATATATATGCTCCAGCTTGAGGGGGAGTCTTATAGTGAATATATGAATATTTGAGGAATAATATGTAATTTCCTAATAGTATATGGAGTAATATGTAAGCCTTCTAGAACAAGGTGCGGTGTCCTAGTGAGCTGTCCCCTATAGTTGTGCAGAATATTCCTGCAATTGGCTTTTCTATTTAATGAACGACAGGAGGAATCAGCTACATTCAATTAGCTCCATTCCATTTCATAGCTTCCATTCCATTTCTTCAAGTTCATTTCATTTCATTACATGCACAGTGTTTACTAACCAGACTTGTTATATGACAAAGGACAATCAGGAAGAAAAAAAATGGCAGTATCAGGAGGTAGTGTCATTTCTAAAAATGAAGGTAAATCCTTGACGTTTCCTCAAACCTGAAGGGAGTTTGGTGTAATTTACCCATTGAACAATTGCATATCAACTAACCTGTAAATACTGTCCAAGTGTCAGAATATCAACATCTATAGCCCTTAGATCAGCCATGGCTTCCTTCAACTCATCATCAGATTCTCCAAGACCTAACATTATAGAAGATTTTGTTATCATGCCCTCCTTGCTGAGTTTTGCATGTTTTAGAACTGACAAGCTCTGTTCATAGCTGCATTAAAGAACGACATACAAAAATCATAAATGGAATCAGCAATCATATATTCAGAATAGAGAAAGAAAAACGTGTAGGAAAAAAAAGTATTGTATGTGGATTAAGCTAACAAGCCTTGTAGATAAACCCCTAAACTGGGTCCAGTTATGCATTGTAAAATCAAAAGACTGGGTCTGTCTGAAAAAGCACATCCAAGCAATGTCATTACCACTCTGCTAGCTCATCAATTATCAGAAGATTCAGAGCATAATGTGTTGAAAGTGCATCTAGGGTTTCTAAACAAACTCACACTCGCACACCAACACAAGCACAAGACAACAGCAGAGAAATTAAGCTAAACAGAACTAACTTGCCAGACTGTCTTACAACTATTAGTGCTTTCAAAGTTTCTTACCCCTATAATCTTCTTAGGATATCACACTAGCTTCTTCTAATTATTAATTCCCAAATTCCTTTTGGAGCGCAATGAAGAGGTAAAAACTAAAATATCTAAATTGGAAAACAGACTCGAAAGTTGCAAACAATCACAGGGAGAATTTTTTTTGGAAAGGAGGCTAAAAAAACAAAAACAAAAAAGTTTGTCATATAGCATGCATATCACATTGACCAAATATGGCATACACAAACAGCACTCTACTGAAGACACTCCTTAAGACACTAGTGGAACTGACATTCCTGAAGACAAATCAGAATCCATGCACACACTAGAGGAAGAAACAGATTGCTCTACTAATTTGGAAAGGAATTCACATACCCATCATAATCCACATTCCATGGAACTGACATTCCTGAAGGAAAAATGAGAAACCCAAATACACACCAGTAGAAAAACAGATTGCTCTGCCAATTTAAAAAGGACTTCGCATTTTAGATTACAGAAACACAGTCAATGGTTGGAGAAAAGATAGATAAACTTTTAATGACAATGTGACCGTGTAAGCTAAGCATCTTGAGAAACAAGAAAATTATCAGTTCATGTCATGCATAAGATGACCAAGTTAGATTCATATACCTTTGTTTTTTATAAGTAAAGATTCATATACTTGAGGGAAGGGAGAACAAAGAGGGAAAGAAACTCTTGGCCAAACATGAAGATGAATCTTTGTTGGAGGATCAGCCTTCCAATGTGTAGAAAAATTACAGATTAGTTTTGAAATTTAATGGTTGTTATCTGGTTAGCAAGTGGTGGGTCACTGGTAGAATTACCTGGAGTCATGACCAGGACAGCAACTTCAAAGGTAATACACACATCAAGGATAAAATATTGACAAATCTTGATCCCATGTAATATCTAACTACCACAAAATCTATCCATGACTCATTGGGGAAATTTGCTTTTATAATAACTTCTACCCATTAATGAGTAACCAAAAGTGAATAGCTATTCAGCAAAATTAAGCAGAAACATGACAGGTACAGAGGTACTGAAACTCACCCAGCCCTAGGATCTCTGACAATTCGCTGGAGCCGTTTCACAGTTTCAATGTTGTGGGCAAACACATCCAATCCTGAGTGTACCAGAGTCTCTACGTCCTTCAAGTTGCCCCGGAAATCAGAAGTTAAACACTCAACCATGATCTCAGGCTTGAGTTTCTGCAAAAGAAGTCATATGATACCCAATCAAGATTCAAGCCTGTGCTCTCATTCCAACCTCTTTTGAGGGTAATTTGCATAACAAAACAAAGAAGTAGAAAGCACCTCGAAACCACAGCCAGAAAGATATACACACCTTCATAGCTTTGACGGTCTGAGCAAAATGCCCACTTCCTCCATCGGGTATATCATCACGATCTACACTTGTTAGAACAATATAGTCCACACTACAAATGTTAAAAGGAAAAAATATATGTATAATTAGTGAAGTCCTCGTTCCAAATACCTGAATGCACACAAGAATTCTTACTCCACACTTCCTTTAAAATAAAATAAAATTTCAAAACATAAACAAATAAATTAAATAGCCCATAACTCTACAACCAAGAAATAACAATAGTTCAACAAATATGAATGAAAAATAAATAAATAAATAAACTCTCACTTTTCCAAGCTCTAAAAACATCTTACATACCCCCAACTTGCAATAGCGTTGGCAGTGTTTTCCGGTTCCATGGGATCGGGCGGCGCAGGGTTTCTGCTGGTTTTGACGGCACAAAATCTACATCCACGCGTGCAAGTGTCCCCAAGAAGCATGATCGTCGCAGTGGCAACACCATCCCCGCCTCCGTTCCAACACTCTCCGATGTTGGGGCATTGCGCCTCCTCGCAGACCGTGTTCAGGCTCAGCCGCGAGAGCGACTCCTTCACCTGGTCGTACCTCTCCCCTTGCGGCGCTCTCTGCCTGAGCCACCCGGGCTTCTTCACGCTCGGGTCTCTCCCCGTGTAGGGGCCGATCTTCTTCGCTCCCGGCGAATCCGACGGTGAATGTGGTGGCCTCGTGTCGATCTTGGATGAATCCACGGCCTTACAACGAATTCGATGGCGAAAACAGAGAGTAGTACTAGTAGTGAAATGGGGGGAACTGGAGTGTGGGGGTTTCGAAAATGGGATTGGACAGGGCTTCGAAAACGATTGCTGAAGCAATTTTCCCATTTTCGTTCAATGAAGGAGAGAAAGAGCGTTTGATTGCTTATTTGCGTTCATGCGAAAGGCTCTGGTCCTCTATGCTCTTAGTTAGAGACATAGAGGAGAGTGGCCGTTGGGGCTTTGGTTTCTCCGTCTGTTTTGTTGGTTGGTTTGGTAGTTTTAACTTCAAACCCAATCCCTCTCTAATATGTCGTTGGATTTGGAATTTTTTTAAGCAAAAATTGCAATATTGATCATTCTTTTGATGTTGTGACAAATAATTTCTTAAGAAAATTGATATTTAACATATTCTTATACGACTATTATACAATTATGATGATTTGGTACTACCAAAACCATTGATTTTTATTTTACAAGCGCTTATTGATCTAAAAGTTAAGTTTTACTAACATATCACTATAATTGTATGACATTTATATAAAAGTCTATTAAATAATATTTATTCATTTTTTAAACAGTAAAAAGTGGTAAATAACTTTTTGTGGTGTAATTAGTGCTTGGGTAGTTAATTATAGGTTACTTAGGTAACATATAACTTCTTCCATTTTTTTTTTCTTGACTTCTTCCAATTTTTTGTATAAATTCATATTTCTTTTTTGTTCATAATTACATTGTTAAGGAGAAAATATGTCCACCTATTTATATTTATTTACCATTTTTGTTATTGTCTATTCATATGGTGACATATGTCATCATTGGTTTATAAAAAGAGAAAGGTCACTCTTTCTCAAGGACCCTGGTCTCTCTCCCTCTATGTGGGAGACACCTTTCTCTCCCTTAATTATCTCTCTCTTTCTCTTTTATGTATTTCTATGTATTTCACTCTGCACGCACAAATCAATGAATAGGCATATTATCACTATGTATTTTTATCTATATACGAGATGCTAACTTAAACATCGGAGTGTCTTCAACCCCAACTTAAGACCCTCTGACCGTGCCTTTATTTTACAGGAATTTCATTAACTCATAGGAATTCTACTCAAAACTTGACCATGAAGAAATATCGCAAACTAACAACACTTCGAAGCAAAAATGGCATCAACATACATGTTTATATTAAAATAATTATAAAAATAAAAATATTAAGAATAAAGAAAACTGGAGATGGGGTGGTTGGCGCTATTATTATGCCTTGACAATAAACACGCAAATATAACTAACTGGACTCTCTCCAATTCATTTTGAATTGGAAAGGATCTGGTTCTCTTTTTGTTAGACTTGTTGTACTGAAAATCGCCGACAATGGCTATTCTAGTGGAAATGATAACCTATTTTTAAGTATATTATGTTGCGCTTTAATATCTTCTAGAAGGAATACCACAAGTAATTAATTAGATCCTATTTTCAAGGATTGAGATTATAGTAATTAGCTTCCAAATTATTAAAAATCGTGAGAGATTTTACATAGAACCATCCATATATTTAGGCAGAGAGTTGGTTGGCTGGCCTATTTAAACATGCATGCATGGTTCGTTGGCTGCCCTATTAGACATTCATTCCCTCCTTCCTTTACAAACCCTCACAAAACTAATAAACCTCAATTAGCTGCCTCACTAATTAATTGGTGATAATCATCAATGGAAGTCTTAGCGTCTTACTGGCTTGCTTTGGGCGTCTTGTTCTTCGTTGCTCTGGTTAAATGGAATGAGGTAAGGTATAGAGGGAAACGCTTGCCACCAGGAACAATGGGATGGCCACTTTTTGGTGAAACTATTGAATTCCTCAAACAAGGACCATCTTACATGAACAACCAGAGAGCAAAGTGAGAGAGCTTTCTTAGTTTCCATATCGTCGATCTCTTATTCTTTTAAGGATGTTTTTTGTTTTTTTTGTTGTTGTTCTGATTAATTAATTTATCCATCTGCATGGTGTCAGGTATGGGAGTCTTTTCAAGACCCACATATTAGGTAGTCCGACCGTTATCTCCATGGATCCACAGCTGAACAGATACATCCTTATGAATGAAAGAAAAGGACTTGTTCCTGGGTACCCCAAGTCCATGATAGATCTTGTAGGGAAGACCAACGTGGCTGCTGTGCATGGCGCTGATCACAAGCTAATCCGGGGGTCAATCATATCTCTTGTTGGTCCTGCAGCAATTAAAGATCAGCTTTTTCCATATATTGACAAGTTCATGAGACGTTTTATCGACAATTGGGATGGCAAAACTCTTGACATTCAGGAAAAAACCATCGAGGTATATATATATATATATATATATATATATATATATATATATATTTAATTATCATTGATGGATAATCTTCACGTACGTCGTGTGAGAATTATATATCACCATCATATAAATCTCAACTTAGAACCGGAAGAATACCACAATACAAATATACACTTTTTTCACTACCATTCGCTCGATCGGTGCGATTATATATATACTGCCACAACAACTTTCCCGTACGGTACATAACCCACGAGTAATGCTAGAAACATAGACGGAGCTAAGGGGGGTTGGCGGGAGACATGTCCCTCCATTAGCCCCCACCTCTAATATTAGATTTTGTTAAAAAAAGTAATTTAGGTCTTTTTCTTTCTTTCTTTCTTTCTTTCTTTCCTTCTTAAAATTGAATTTCTAATCTCGTACATGGTTAAAGTAGTAGGACTTTTATCTTCATAAAAGAAACGTGACTTTTATCGCCCTTTTTTTCTTCTTGTTTTGGCGCCCCCTTTTTTTTTTCTTTTTTTATAAAGTATGACCTTAAAATTGAATTTCTGATTTCGTCCATGGCTAAAAGTAGGACTTTTATCTCCATAAAAGAAATGTGATTTTTAAAATTATTATTGAATCAAATGTCTACCCACTAAGACATCATTACTGTTACCCCATTACCTATTACGTGTGAGTTTCTATCAATTAAGGACAAAGTTTTGTCTTCAAATTAACGACCGTTGGAATGGTCCAACCATGTCTATCATACTTTTATACTTTGTGATTCTTTATCATAGTTATTTCCATTGAAAGAGTAAAATCACTGTCACATATAAAAAAAAAAAATTAATTAATTATTTTAATTAGTATTATAACATTTTACACTTAATTGCCACATTTTTTTCTGCGTAGATGGCATTTTACATAACCTTCAGGCAGATTGTGGGAGCTGATCAAGCAGATAGACTCTATGAACCTTTCAAAGAGGCGTTTGATATGGTTGCAACAGGAACACTTTCATTGCCTATCAACATTCCAGGCACAAATTACCACGAGGGATTACAGGTATATATATATAATTGAATAAATATATATATATATATAGACATAATATATTGATATTCTTTTACATGCAGGGAAGGAAAAGAATCATCGGAATCTTGAAGGAAGCTATGGCAGAGAGGAGAGCATCTCCGATACCTCAAAACGACATGCTTACTGAGCTTATAGGAAACGAAAACACAAAATATGAACTAAACGACGAGCAGATATTTGATCAAGTATTCGTGCTTTTGTATTCTGGTTATGAAACTGTGTCCGTTACAACGATGATGGCCATCAAGTATCTCCATGATCATCCCAAAGCTCTGGAAGAATGTAGAGTGAGTCAGAGTTTTTTTTTTTAACTCATCATCTGCATGCATGTTTCAATATTTTTGTCATCATCATTCATCATCGTGCATGCATGGTGCTCATATTTCTGCTCTGGTTGAACTCAATAGGAAGAACATTTGGCAATACGTGAAAGAAAAGGACCGGAGGAGCCAATTGACTGGAACGACTACAAGTCTATGCGTTTTACCCGTGCTGTAAGCAGATCAAAATTTCAATTTTTTTTTTTTTCAAATAAAAAGAAATATATTTTCGAAAACAATTCTTAAAAATGTAATAAATTTCTCTCTCTCTCTCTTTATTCAGGTGATCCTCGAAACCTCGAGGTTGGCTACCGTTGTGAATGGTGTACTGAGGAGGGCAACAAAAGATGTAGAATTGAATGGTATTTCCAACACATTAACCCATAAATTCATTTAAAAATCCTTCGCTACTCATTAAGGTTTTTTTCGGTAATTTAGGGACGGCAGATCGTGTGGTGGCTTGGGCGTGCATAATACTATATATATTAGTCAAAACTCTAACTCAACCTATCAATCTTAACTTACTAATTGTTAATCATAAATGCTGCATGTCGAATTTGGATCGTGTTGAGGGGATGATTATAAGGTTATATAGTCAATTTAATTTAATCCAACCTATTTAATTAAATGATTAGACAACTCAATCTTAACCCATTAACTTTTTGTTGGATTCACGGTCGTGTCAAAAATTTGTTGGCCGTAGTTAGTATAATTATAGAGGAAACTTTACTTAATTCTTATAAACTTTAATCTCTTTTATAATCGGTCCTCTAGAGTTTTTTTAAAAAAAACTCTCATGAATTTAGTGTCTCAAATTTTTAAAACAACAAATATGTGAAATGACCTTTATGCCCCTATAAAATTTATAAAATCATCTTTCGGCCGGGTTTCCCCCATAATTATAAAACAAATGTATTTTGTTATCAGGATTCGTGATTCCAAAAGGATGGAAAATGTATGTATACACAAGGGAGCTCAACTATGATCCAATCCTCTACCCAGAGCCTTTTACCTTCAATCCTTGGAGATGGCTGCAGGTAGATAGATGAGTCAATTATTCCTCTATATATCCACACTCAATTAATTAATTTCTCTATCATTTTTAAGTGCTTAATCAAATCGATCAAATACAGGGTCAGAGCTTGGAGAGTCGCAGCCACTTCTTCTTATTTGGAGCAGGAACCAGGCTTTGTCCTGGAAAGGAGTTGGGAATTGTTAAAATTTCTACTTTCCTTCACTATTTTGTTACTAAATACAGGTTTGTTTTGTTGCATTAGTTACTCCAATCATTAATTAATTTATCTCTCCTTAAACTAATTAATTTATATATAAATATGCACACCTTATTTTAACTGGTTTTACAGATGGGAGCAAGTGGGAGAATGCGAGATCTTTAGGTTCCCAAGAGTTGAAGTGCCAAATGGGCTGCACTTAAGGATATCAAAGCACTAATGTTTCTAAATTACAATTTTTTTTTTTTTAAAAAAAAAGAGTAATAATTATAAATATTGATTTGTTGTATTTGAAATATTTCAAAGGAAAATGTTAGGGATTCTCCCCGTAGGTTCTTGGTGTTCTTCCAGTCTTACGTAAAACATGATTTAAGAAAAAATAAAATTGTAGTGTCATCCACCATCGGTTTTTTTAGGCATTAGCACCAAATTTGAGGCATTTGCACCAAATTTGTGAGGTATTAGTACCAAAATTGAGGCATTAGCATCAAATTTATGATGATCAAATTCATTTTTGGTGATATCATCCCTAAAGAGTTAACCTTTCACCCTTAGATTTTAGTTTTGAATCCAAAATAAATTTTAAAACATTAGAATCTAACTATTAACTCATAAAAATTAATCTGTTAGCAAAAAAACAGTACTACAATTTTATTTTTTCTTAAATCATATTCTACGTAAGACTGGAAGAACGCCAAGAGAACACTACGGGGAGAACCCCTAGCAAACCCCTATTTCAAATGATGTGTAAAATTCTATAAATAAAGCTGTGTACTTAAAGTTAAATGCTTTAATGTGGATGTAGGCTACATATGAAATCACCTGAATTTTTGTGTTTATTCTATTTCCTTTATCTTTGTCGTTATTATTATTATTCTTTTATATTTATCATCATGTAAATTGGTTGGAATAAAGTTTATCTTCCTTATGGGACTAATGAGTATGCAATTTGGACCGTACTCTCTATATTTTCTAGCTCTGAATTAGTAAAGTTCGAATTTGCAAAAGAGATGGCGAACAATGGATGCGCAAGAGAAGCGAACAACATCAAACACGGGACTAACAATGTACTCGTACGTGTATAAATAAGCCCTCTCGCTTTTATGTCTTGTAATTATGGTGGATTTTCACTTCTCTTGTATAGAGATGATCAACGAGAGATGCATAAGATAATGAAAGAAAACATTTCTCTTATATTAAAACACGTCGTAAAAAATATTCAGAATTACTTTCGGCAGCAATATTTGTTCAAGTGAATAAAGAGAGCTCAACATCAGAGATTATTTATTCTTCATGTGAACGTGAAAGTTACATGCAATTATGAGCAACATTTGGCAGCTGCCAAGCCACGTTGTTTGGAGTTGGTACCAAATATTTTGATTAAAAATGGGTTTATTCCCACATTATACTCTGTTAAGTCAACTTCATACCGATTAATAATATGAAGAAAAAGATATTTAAACTTCAATGGCCGCCACTACAGTGCTCTTGGGTTGTCATTATAAATAATACACCCCCATCTGTGTCAAGTTTCTTCTCGCTCTGTTTTTTTTATAATGTTAATTGAATCTTCCTTACTACGATTGATTCTAATGATTGTTGATGTACAAAACTAGAAATGGCCTCAACCCACATTCTAAGGAGGAAATCCGTCTGTAAAAGAGGTGAATGACACTGGAAGTTGGCCGGTCTCAAAAAGTCGGAAAAACTCCAATGCCTAATTCAGTAAAAAGTAAGAGTGAGAGCTCTAAGTGTAGAGTAGTAGAGATTTATGTACCTTAGAGTCTTAGCCCTTATATACCGGCATATAGAGCCTTTTAGAGTCTATTAGAGGAGTCATGGTGTCTCAGATTAGATCTAAATGAGCGTTCTTCGGGTTGTTAGCTACTTCGGTTGCCTAGTGGCATAAACCCGTCAGGTCATAGCTAGCTAGGATTGATTTGGAGTGCATGTGGACATGATGTCTTCGGTGGGTATTTACTATGTCCTACAAGAGTTTCCAAATGCTCTCGCATGATTAGTATATACATTCATGAGAATTTTAAGATGTGTGTCATTAGGCCAGCAGTTAGGCCTTCCGTTGATTTTCTAGTAGCAATTGGGTTCTCCATCAATAATGTTATATAATTTGATAATGTGATATTGAAAATTAGTATTTGAATTAATATTTATTAAAAAATAAATTTAAGAATATATTTTCTCTATTACATTATTTTAATGATAAAAGAAATAATTTAGTAATTTATTAAATGGTATTAATGAGGGGTGGTCTGACCATCCCTATGGGGTGTCCGACTATCCATGTTTTATTATTATTTTAATTTTCATTTATTTTTAAATGTTTTTTTATTTTTTTTATTAAGATTATATATAACACATTTATAACACTAAGATTTCTTTAAGAAATATCAACTATAAACTGAATACCTTCCTATCTATAATAGAATGGAGAGGACCCAGACCGTAAGATAAGAGGTAATGGCATCAAGTGTAAATATACCAATTAAAAGGAGTCAAACATTATTAACCTAACCTAACCAGAGTAAATCCAACTCCAAGAGTTGACTGGATACTACTAACATCCTTCGAGACCCCAGGGACCTGTCTGATATTTACCCGAAATACTTTATATATGTACAAAGACAAAATCACACTTTTACTCGTCGAACTAATCTCTGTGTTCTTCTCTTCTGTCTCTCTCTCTCTCTTGCGGCCTCTGAATCTCTCTTGGTAACCAATGGCAGAGCCTTCGACCAAGGCCATACCCCTCTTGAAGGATGAGCTGGACATCGTGATCCCCACGATCCGGAACCTGGATTTCTTGGAGATGTGGAGGCCGTTCTTCGAGCCGTATCACCTGATCATAGTCCAGGACGGTGACCCGTCGAAGACCATCAAGGTCCCAGAAGGGTTCGACTATGAGCTTTACAACCGCAACGACATCAATCGGGTTCTGGGTCCCAAGTCTTCTTGCATTTCCTTCAAGGACTCTGCCTGTCGGTGCTTCGGCTTCCTGGTCTCCAAGAAGAAGTATATTTTCACCATCGACGATGACTGCTTCGTAAGCTCTCTCTCTCTCTGCTTTTGATGTTCTATTTTTGGCCTAGTTCAGTCTCTGTTTGGCGGCCGGGAAGTTGTTGAATTATGTTTGAATACAAGTAATGGTGTGTTGATAGCAAAATGGAGCTTTTGTTTGATGAGATGGTGGTATTGGATCTGGATGTTTTTGGGGATATGGAGTTCTGGGTTTTGGTGGGTTTGGTTTGGGATATGAGTATTGGGATTTTGATTGAGGTTGGGTTTTAAGCTTCTAAGTTTGCTTCTAAGTTTGATTTCCTCTATTTCATATGCAATTGCATGGAATGATCAGTGATTCAGTATTGGGGATTTAATGTCTCTTTTGGGGAAATAGTGGTGGCTTTTCTTAATGAAGCTGACTCTATTGAAAATGCTTCTTTGTTCTTTGTCCAAATCACTCAATTCTACATCATGGTCAAGTTGCTGATTCTTTTTAGACGTGCTTAAAAGATGCACTAGACTCTTAAGTGCGGCAATTGTTTTCTTTTTGGGGAATTGAATATACGCAGTTTGCTAATTGGGTATATAGAGTGGACTGGTAATTCCCCAGGCTCTTTAATAAGATAACTATTTTCGCCTTGTTCTTGGATGGACATAGTCCTACAGTCACTCCAGGTCCCAACTACTTGATTATGGGCTAGATCTTTAGGATCCATCCGTTTTCATGCTCAATGAACATTTCGTTACTTTCATCATGGGTTCTTGTTATTATCCAAATATGTAAATTTTCATATTTTGTATATGCAGGTAGCCAAAGACCCATCTGGGAAATACATAAACGCACTTGAGCAGCACATAAAAAATGTCCTAACACCATCCACTCCATTTTTCTTCAACACTCTTTATGATCCATACAGAGAAGGCGCTGACTTCGTCCGTGGATATCCGTTCAGTCTCCGTGGGGGTGCCCCTACTGCTGTTTCTCATGGACTCTGGCTCAACATCCCAGACTATGATGCTCCTACGCAGCTTGTCAAGCCACTGGAGAGAAATACCAGGTATATATCTCTTATCCAGTTATCTGTAAACAATGCAATACGTGCTCATTTGGTGCAGGCCTCTTCCGTTTATTTACTTGATCTTTTCTCCCCCAGGTATGTCGACGCGGTTTTGACAATACCTAAGGGAACGTTGTTCCCCATGTGTGGTATGAATCTAGCATTCAACCGTGAATTGATTGGACCTGCAATGTACTTTGGGCTCATGGGTGATGGTCAGCCAATTGGACGATATGATGATATGTGGGCTGGATGGTGCACCAAGGTAGTTTTTCTTTATGAATTTCCAGATTCGTTCCTTTGTTTCAGTACTGTGTTCTTTAGGTTTGATATCTGGTTTTACCATGAGTTAATTAATCAAGAGTCTTGTGATTGATGGACCTAGTCACTTCCTTCTTTCATCTTTTGTACGCTATCATATTGAAACAAGGCGGCGACCATAAAATATGTTGGTCCCCTCAAAAAATGGAACTTTGAAGAGCATTTGGAGAGTTAAAACTCCCTAAAGAATAGTATGTTTAAATCTCTTTATACATGGATAGTGGCTTACAATATTCAGTTTTTTTTTTTTTTAAATGAGCCATACTAGTTTAGTTGCCTTTTCACTTAAGAAGTGCACATAACGTCGTATGAATAATGCTCGTGTAGGTTATATGTGACCATTTGGGGTTGGGAGTCAAGACTGGTCTGCCCTACATATGGCACAGCAAAGCCAGCAATCCTTTTGTTAACCTGAAAAAAGAGTACAAGGGCATCTTCTGGCAAGAAGAGCTGATCCCATTCTTCCGATCTGCTGTCCTTCCAAAGGAATGCACGACTGTTCAAGAATGCTACATTGAACTCTCCAAGCAGGTCAGGGCTAAGCTTGGGCAGCTCGATCCCTACTTCAACAAGCTAGCCGATGCAATGCTGACTTGGATTGAAGCTTGGGAAGAGCTCAACCCCCCCGCCGGCCAACCAATTGGACCTGCAAAGTAGAGACTATGATCAACTTTGATTTGCCTTCCATAGCTTTTAAAGCTTGCTAGTATCATTATCATCATCATCATTATTATTATTATTATCAGTTTTTGTTCTTTCCTCTGTTGGGCGGAAACTTATAGAATATTTCTTTTACTTTTGGTGGATGTCATCCATTTTACTCGAATATGTGATATGACATTTGAGCAATGTGTCACAGGCATTTAACTATGGTGTAATCAAGATAACCTAAATCTAACATTATCTCAAGTAGGCATTGCTGATAAAACTGATTCTTCACCAAAAAAGTTGTTCAGGAACCACTTCTCACGAGTATAGATTAAAAAAAAAAAAAGGGAGATTGATTATTAGTTAGAAACAAGATAATGAACCCCTCGATCTATCAATTGAAAAACTATGTACGTTTGATCAAACTGAATGGGGACCTCTAGTATGGATCTATGCCGCACTGCCTTATGAATATCAAGGTTCTTGATATCTAAGCTCACAGAACAAAACATTTGAGCAACAATTGGCGTCTCTGTCCCCTGGTTATTTTGAACAACTTTTTTGAGCGTGCAGAATTTGCGTATAAACCAGCAACTGACCTATATATATCACTAGCTACTTCTAGAGCACGAACCATGTACATTTGATAAAGACGAATGGAACCTGTACGAATTCGAATCTAGTCTGCACCGCCTTGCAAATATAATATCACACGACAAAACGTTAGAGCAAAAACCCCCTTGTTATTTTCAAGAACTTTTTTGGGAGTGCATAATCTGCAGATAAACCAGCAACTGATCACCGCTAGCTACGGCCAAAGCACCTCCCGTTGAACCATCAGTAGCAACACATGAAACACTGCCACCTGATACCATAAGACAAGAATATATCAATGAAATCTTTAAAATAAAAAAAAAAATCAAATGTAATTTTATTTTTAGTCCTTGAATTGCATGCCGAATTCCGCTTCTATCATGAACTATTGATTTTTTTAATTTACGCCCATGCTGATTTACCATCATCACTATTCAAAAGTCAATTACTATTTGTACATGTCTCTTCATAATGCTGACGTAATACTCTAAGCTACACGTTGATCTCACACAATCAAAATATATTGACACAAGTGAGTTTATCCATTATGGTTCCTACATACGTGTCATGTGCCTCCAAATCTAATTATGGTTCCTATTTAACCATCTTCAGTTTAGTTAATTATGTGGTGCTTGCAAATCTAATTTCATTACTATATATATATATATATATATATATCTTGCCTCGCTTCTGAGATGAATTCTTTATTTTTCTGCCAAGAGGCTACTCTTGACTTCAAAGACAGTGCTTTCATCCAAAGAGAAATTAGAAACTGAACTCTAGAGATCAATAGAAGGCACCCTTCATGCCAAATACACTATAAATTTTAATGTAGCATATGCAATAAACATGTAAAATCAATTCTCAAATCAGAAAAATAATAAAAATTTAAGAATGTATTTTATTGCCAAGTTGGAAAATTAACTGAAAAGAGATGTATATACATAATATGAAATGCACAAAAAAGGTTAACTTGTAGATCTTAAACTAAAAACGTTCTTTCAAAGAACAGCATGCATATGGAAGTCTTAATTGACAAGATTAAAACATACCTCTGAAATGATGCAACATGGCAAGTTTGGTTCCTGTTGATAATTCCCACATATACACAAGTCCATCACTTGTGCCAATAATCCCGTGACCAGCTGATGCACCAACGGCAGCAGCCCTGCGCAGTAAGTTCTAGAATTATAACTTTCTTGGCATTAAATGGCTAATTTGAGTTTCAAATATGAAAGTGCACTAAACACCACCTATCTTTTTCTTTTTCCTTAAAGCAACAATATTACAAATGCATGAATCATTTGAAGTCTGTTTACATTTTCATCAGTATCATTATGAAACTAATACCCTAGAAATGGAGAATTTTTTTGCATCTTGTCTTTTTGACTTCTGCATTTAATCTTGTATTAGTACAGTTGGTGACTGGGTATTCAAGTCATAAATAAAAGGTATGAATTAAAGGCAATTGGATGTCACATATAAATTTAAATCCTCTTAATGTTTATCACTAGCATTTTACAGCCCAAATCCATTCTCTAAGCCATCATACACTGTGACACGGATATATCACCTAGTAGGAAAAGAAGGGACTAACATCAACCATATGAATTCTACCTAAGCTAATCTGCATGCATGAAGAATAACTTAGTTTCTACCAGCCCTGACTGAAACTGAAGTTAATTGCAACACTAAGCAAAACACATTAATTGCACATAGTTTGTTATTTGGCAACCCATCAATACTAGAGTTCGAAACAAAACTTAGCACCTTAAATCCAATGCAGTTCCCAGGATGACCATATTTTTCACCAGTAGAGCCAGCCTCCAACATCTTACTGAATGATTTTGGCAATCACTTGGTATATAGTTATGCTGAGCATTAGAGTCGGAGATAGTTGAGACAAGAAGCCAAACAGCAATATCTTCCCCCTCTGATGGAAGAAAAGAAATATTCTCACTGTTCTCTGAAAACCACATTTTTGTTGCAGCCATAATCCCATTGACGTGTTCCTTGACATTGGAGTTGCTGAAACCAGGAACTTCGTTTTTCCAACTAAACAAACTGATTGGAAAGAATTGATAAATTGAAGTGCTTGGAGCACAGAAACTTGACAGAAAGACACGCTTAGAAATATCCCTGAAACAAATGAAAACTGCTGCCTATCAGATATTAGTCAGTTCTAGAAAGAAAAGAAGTAATTTTTGTTCTCTTTTTAAGTTTTGGTTCTGCTTTCCTTTCCTTATCTATACTTGTTTTCTTTTTTAGGAGGCTGGGGAAAGGGGTTTTGAAGGAAATATCAAGTAACTGAGAAAACTAATAGAAGGGGTATCTGATGCAAACAAGTGTAACAGAAACAAGATACTATTACAGGAAAAGAACAAATATAGTCATTCCATAACTTTGGCTTAGGAAATGTAGAAAGAGGACATCGATATAATCCTAAGTTGAATAAAAACGTTATGAAGAGCATGGATTTTCTTATGAATTATGTAGCAAATCATTTTAAAGCTAAATCATTGTGTTTGATAAAATCAAGGAATAAGGTTTCAAGTACTTCCAAATTCAAAATTCTACAACCTAATGACTAAATGCTAATTAGAGTTTAATAATTTGAGAACGGATCCAAGATGTCAAACCATACTCCCAACAGAGAGGAAAGAAAAGAGAAAGAAAGGAATTAGTCAATGCATTCGACCAATCAGAGACAGCCTTAAATCTATAGTTGTTTGAGGAAAGCTTGGGATTCAAAAGTATTTGGTTCTTAATAACAACATACTTACCAAAAACTAGTAAGACTCCTCTACACTAGGAAGTATAAGCTAATTTATATTTAAAAGTCTAGAAGCCAATTAATCTGACATATAGAACCAAAACTGTAGGCTACTAGAAATTATATACAAAATGACAATGGTTTTTTTAAAATTATTATTAAAGCCACCAAGAAACCTAACCACTATGAGCAATGAATGCAAACATTTCCTACTTTTCGAAGTGTCAATATGTACTTTTCTGACTACCTGCTTACACTTTAAACAAGAAAAACATGCGTAAACTCAAAACACACGACATATTTCATACTCCCCCTATCTGAAAAAAGTTGAGAGTTTGCATGTGGCTCGCATTTTAATGAAACAAAATAAGCATTATAATCTTTCTAAAATGCCACTATAAGCCAAGAAAAGTGAGTTCAAATTTGAAAAAGGGTGGGTTCAAATTTAAGGGTAATATGAGAAATTAAATGGATATACGCTTTTATACTCATTTTCAAAAACTCATATTTTTGAGACAGCTTACAGAAAGAGCATTTCATCGGTTTTGGGGAACAAGCTGTATTTGGTGTGGTTGGTACCAAATGAAAAAAGATCCAAGGTGACAAAAATACAATCAATTGTGAATCAAATTGCAAAAATATTTGAAAAAATAAAGGCTCTTGTTATGCTGGCTATAAGCTAGAGATAGAATGTACACTCAAGGATTACCACTTTGATAACCTTTCTCAGAAGCCTGTCATAGTACTGAAAAAGAAAAGAAAGGGGGAGGGGGAGCAAAGAAAAGAATAGTAGTACATACCATATACTAAATTCCCCAAAACCATGATGACCCACAACTAGAGAAGTACTCTTTGGAATCCCCTTCAACTCCATTATTCCAGGAGTGGTGCAATCATTAGCTGGTAAAATGAATTCCTCTATCTGTGCACTGCAAATTGTGTATTTGAAAATAAACGAAATGACATTCATGATTAGAAATAGAAAGGTAATAAAGAAAATGCCACCTTGAATATGCATCATTAATTTTGACTAACATTAACAAGCAACCCCCAGATTTGAACAAGTTCACTGTCTCTCTCTCTCTCTCCCCCTCCTAATATGTATATGTATGCATCTACATATGTATCTATCTACAAAATTATTTCTAACAACTCCTATACTGTGTTTGGGCAACTCTTAAGCTCAAATAAAAAGGAATGCACAATGGTAACCACTCCATACATTTTTTTTGTTTTATTGAAAATTATCCTACCAGTAACTTTGCATAACGAATGGAGCTATCAGTATCAATCACTATTTAAATATTCAATTTCACAGTCCTCTTAGAAATGGCCAATGGTAGATAACAGTACAAAGGTAGATATATGCAGTTAATATTGAAAAAAATAGATGTAGGTAGTAGGCAGTACTATGGAGTTCCAGACGAGTTTTCTCCATTTGCATCACAAAACCATCAAAGAATCATGAGTGCATATGTTGGAGGGGAACAAGGGGTAGAAGCATAGTAGAGATGTCATATTTAAGTGAGTGCATTATTGTATTGCTTCATATTATTAGAGACCAATAGCTTTTCACCATGGTGCTTCCTGGTTTAAAGTCAAACAGAACAAGGTCAGAGTGCAACCAACTAATTTGAGAGAGCAACTAATTACTGCCACAATAAGACATCCAAATAAAAGTCAAATATTTAACTAGCCGAACATTAGAAGCAACACCATAGCAATGGCTCCAAAAATGGAAAGTGAAACCGGATAAACATGACATGAGACAAACTCACCTCCATGCTGAATTCATGATCCACAGATGCAGTCTCCCAGTCTCTCCAACAGCGACAAGATGGTTAGGTTCACAAACCAATATACATTGTAAACTCTCAAGTGTTTTCAATTTTACAACAATTGAAACATAGCCAAATTTTACTTGCACAATCTTCACTGCATTCTCCTCGGAGCAGTCTGATGTACATGTTGAACACTGGCACTGGATTCTCCCTTCCCTAAAAATAAATATGCACAATTACTACTTTTGTTCCATATACTTATTCGTATAATTAAAATCCATAAAGATACAACCTGCAATAAGGTGTTTTTATGCTGTCAAGTAAAACAAGATGCTCCCCATCTGGAGTAAATTGCAAACCAGATCCTTCCACTTCAACCTAGCAGAGTACAAAAATAAAGCAAAGTCAACGGTAAGCAGGGACGGTGGCAGGCGATCGCCCCCAGAGGAATTTTTCAAAAGTAATAAAATGCCTGGAAACTATAAATATAATAACTTACTTCTCTACCGAAGTAATTTTTCAGAATTGGCAAAGTTGCGGATGTGTGCCCAACAAAAGAAGGGCATCCTACTCTTGGTTCCTTGATAGCTAACTTGTAGATGAACAGGGTTCTGTCTCTGTCCATCTGAAGTCCACATAAAACACAAATGTAGATTTCGTTCCCTTTGGTGCTCAAAAGCATTGAAGAAATAGGCATGGGGTGGACATAGCAACCGACAAGCTCAACAAAGTTTTGTAGCTCATTATTAAGCTCCACCTTCCTGAGTTTCATGTCTGCACTAGCTTGAACTCCTTTGGCACTTGAACTGTTATTTTCACAGAAGCTGGTCTTCTGATTCAGAAATGATGTGGGACTGTTTGACTCAACAAGATTCTTGTGCCCAACCAGCTCCTCGTCAAGATGGACCTGAGATTTTGCTAAAACTGAAACAGATTGCTCAAAAACATCTAAAGTATCCTTGTCACTGGAGGCAAAAGTGAGTGCTTGATTTTGTGATATAGCAGGAGCCATATTGTTCATAACACTTTCGAAATTCATAGTAGTATTTTCTTTATGCAAACCATGGGATTGTCCTCCAAGTCTGGCTTGAACAACAACTAAGTCTTTTTGGCCAGGTTTGTCATCAGAACCGTCCATTTGATGGATCTCTGGGGAAAGAAAAGTTCCTGTGGCAGGATCTGTTTCAGGGTCAAGATGCTCCCCAAAGTTTCTGTATATGATACTTTCTGACAGTGGGACATTATTCTTTCTTGCTAACAAATCCACATTACAGACCTTTTTCCAGGGATAAACTTTATTTGGTGTTTGAGTAATGGATGTAATGCCAGGTTCAGCAACCACTCTGTTAATACTAATTTCCTTCAATGATATTTTTGTAGAATCTCCCGTGCCTCTTTGATTAGTGTCACTTGCATCAGTAGCTGTAGAAACACACAAGTATCTGGGTGAGCTGAAATTTGAACTGAAAGATTACAGTGCTAAGAAGTTCTTAAGCAATTCATGGGTTTATCACCTTAAACTAAA
Organism: Carpinus viminea; assembly: GCA_013348765.1. Lineage (NCBI taxonomy): Eukaryota > Viridiplantae > Streptophyta > Magnoliopsida > Fagales > Betulaceae > Carpinus > Carpinus viminea. The sequence goes on from CP054671.1 coordinate 6,650,739, forward strand.
TAAGGTCTTAAGCAATTCATGGTTTATGGCTCCCAGATTTGTAACAAAAAGATATATATTACTTTCTGGGATGTCCTCTTTCTTGAGAAAAAGGGACCAACTAAAAGATAATAATTATCTGCTTTGGGGGCCTGGTAGAAACTATGGGTTCTTATTTCATTGGCTAGGCTGAAATTGGGTAGATAATTTTTGGACATATTCTCATCACATGACTAAACACAAAATTGATGAAAAAATGTGGGCACATCAATGTTACCTATAGTACAATCAGACACAGTGTTGAGGTGCTTTTTCCCAGAATGGAGTTCCACATCTACTGGGTTTTCATCCAAGTTAGCACAAGCATTAATGTTTTCAGGAAGAACATTATTGCTTGGTGATGTGCAAGCTAAAACGGACTCAGAAATGCATGTGTCACCCTCCTTAGGCTTTTTATTCAAAGTCATGTGTACTTCATTGTAACAAAAGATATCTTTGCTCCCACTGGTCTCAACCTGAGAAACTGACAACTCATTCTGCACAATAAGCTGTCCCCAAGTGTTGGGGGGACAGGTATCTTTCTCAAAACTAACCTGATCAGCTTCAGCAATATCAGAAGACAATATAACCTGCTTAGTTGCAAGATCACCACATTGATCATCCTCGAAACTGTCTAGAACAATAGAGTTGGCATGTTCAAAACTCAGTCCAACCAAATCAGGAACTGTGTTTTGGGTATGCCTTTCTTCCTTTTCCATGTGTGCACTCTCAGCAAGTGTTACAGCTGCAGGATTAAGAGAAAGAAAATGATCCAACCAAGAAAAAAAAGGATAACTAATGCACCAAAGAAGACTCAGTATAGAGATGAATATAATGCCGGATAATAGAAATAAAATAATCAGCAAAAGGTTCAGTACCAGGAGGCGGAACATCTACAGAGTATCTGGCTTCGTTATTTTCCCACAGAGACTTCACCATACATGGCACAATTTTTGAAGGGCTACCAACAGCCTTTTTCTTCCTAGAGGCCTTCTTAAGCAGAGGAATTGCTTGCGGAAGCAGAAATGTCATCATTGACTTGACCATTTCCGGACCAACTGAATCATTATCATTTTTCTCAGAACTCGCATTTGAACTAGATATGCCTATCTCTTCATGTGGATGTGATTCAGTTACCAACCCTTCAGAAATGATCATGTTAGCTGTAGCTAACTCTTCTTTCTCACCATATGTACTTTTATCTTGGGTACTTGCAACATAATTAGAAATGCTATCTGCATTGGAGTAGTTTCAATTACAAAAGGAGTATGCAGTTGATGATACATCACTAATAGTTGAAAGGAAAGAATTACTTTGCGCCTGTGTAGCACAAAAAAGTAATGAGTTGAGTTATACCTTGCATAAGATCCAAGGTATCAGGTGCACAAAGATCAACAGCATTAACATCTGGAAAGTCTTTTGGAACCAGTGCATTTCCATTTTGATCTTCTGTTGCATTTTGAAGATTGAACTCCTCTACCTCAGTATCTGGTAACCTACCAAGCTGTAAGAAGTTAAGAGTGTTTCCATGCTGCACTAGTTAACCATAGAATGATGAAGTTACACAAATTTACTACAAATGGAAAAGAAAAGTGTCAATGCAGAGCTTGGGTTATAAGTAACATCAGCACATATTTACTGTGGAAGGTAAACAAAAAACGTGTGCATGTTTTACAGGGGATCAAAAGATATCAATCAGATTCTAGAGGCAAAGAACTAAGATGTGCATACCAGTTTTTCCTCTGCAGGCAAGTTGTTTGCTACTCCAGCAGATTTGCAATTTTCAGAACCATCAAGTTCCCTCTCTTCTTGAGCAGGGAGAACTTCCTCTCTGAGATGATCAGAGAAGTCGGGATAATTCAATAGTGGCCCATCTTTAGCTGAGAAGTGACTCTTTTCTTTCCCAGTTCCAGACACTAAGTGCCCTGATGCTGGTAACACTCCTGGATGTTTATAAATGTCATGCTCTTTTTCTGAAGCAGAGGAAGGCATTAAACACCCATGAGTATAGTTCCTCTGATTCCCTTCTATTAAACTTGGAGCCTCAGCATCACAAATCAGATCTGGAGGTCGGGATCTTTTAAGTCTAGCCCCACCAACTGACGTTGTACATAAAATTTCACGTTTCCTACTTCGCTTTCTTGTATTTTGTGGTCTCGCCAAAGATGCTAGCAAATCAGGATATGTACATGCATCTGGGCATCTACTGTCAGGCTCAGTTTTAGAAGCCCCATTGACAGAGCTGGAGGAAAACAAACTTCGCTCTGCTGTTCCATTGACATTTGCCACCAGTTCCCGAAGTAGTCTTTGGACTAATTGATTTTTAAACCCAAAAAACTGCACATCACATGCAAAGACAATAAACTTAATCTAGCACAACATACTGGACTAAAGATGTTTATTTGTTTTTATTTTGACACTGTTAGTGTAGGAAAGAAGGATGAATTATCAGCTTGCTTGCTGACCAAAAAATCAATACCATGCATCATAAAGATCAATCACCAAAAGAAAAAAGAATGTAAAACACCATGTTCGTACAGCCTACATACTACATTAAAAACTACTAAAAAACAAATAATCATCAATAACCCGCGGGGGGTTACTTATGCAAAGACAAAAACAAAAACAAACAAACAAACAAAAAAGTACAAAAAACTTAAATAGCTCAGTCATCATATAAAGCAAACATTGCAAGAAACATGAGCTACTTGACACAAACCTCACACAAAATATTACAAGATGTGCTCAGTTTCATACTAACTTAAACATACTGATGGCATATCTTCATGTATTTCATGTTTATTGATGCACTGAGAGTCATTCATAGAAGGATCGAGGGCTACCATTATATAAACTAAAAAGAGAAATAAATTGATAAAATTTATCACGAGGTACAATTCGAGCTGAAAAAGTCAGTTTCACCAGCTTTGTTAGGTTCTGTGTTGGCAAAATTGTGTCAAAACAAATTGATGTAAGGCTAGGTTTTGCTAGGCTAAGTTGGCACTTAATCTAAAATTCAAAATCATGGTAAAAATGAAGGACTGAATGGCTCGGTCGCTACCTCACTGCGTGCGATTGTCTTAGTAATTTTACAAGGGTTGTAAGTTTTACTATGCTTGTACATTGAATCTTCTATAGTGAGTGATTTTTTGAATTTAGCTGATCTAGAGTGGTTGCCAAGAAGGCCATGGTGTTTGGGCAAGAAGTGACTTTGAACACAACTGATGGCAGATCGAAGGGCTTCCATTTTATCAACAAAATCAGTGTTAATTATGTGATGATTGTTTGTGTACTTTGATATTTTTAATCACTGCATAATTCTTGTTTGAATTGCTGCACTGTTGTGCATTTGTGTAAAGGGTTGGATTCCGGTCCTTTCAAAGACAAATGGATGTATTGCAAGTGCAGTTTTGGAGAATGAAATTTGAGTATTAGTGTAATTATTGAGTGTTCTTTGCTTTTCAAAGCTATTTCATAGCTTGTTTATTTTATAGAATTGAAGTCATCCAACTTCTCTTCTTTTATCCTTTGCTTCCGCTATGTCACAAATTTCCTTCCAGATATAATAAACATAGTCACATAATAACAACACCAGAAGGTAACATCATAAAATAATTTTTCTGTAATAAAACAAAGTTTACTGATTATGAAAATCACCAATATATACCTCCACCCCATCTATCTTGCACGAAAATCTCTTTCCATGCCAAATCTTGATGCGAGGGCAGCCTTTCTTTTGAAACTTCTCCCATGCAATATCAGGAGTTTGGCCAGAACCTGAATGTCCATCAGAAGTAATCTGCACAAACAGGACGGAACTTGCATGTTTTATCAATGGGATAGAAATATGTTGCAGCCCAAAACCAATAAGCATTACAAATCAACAGCAGCAGGGTCTGGCCGCATACCACAAACAAAGGCCCCTTAGGACCTTCTTGAATTTCCATCTTATATGTGCTCCCATCATGAGCTCGAACAACTTGATATCCAATGGGATAAGGATATCGATCTTTGCCCTACAAATTAATAAGATTCAGTCAATTGTAAGAGCAATATAGAATGTTTTCCATAAGAGAATTGAATCCAAGTAATAATGACCAAATTATCAAATGGAGCACTTTAAGAATGCAAAGTCTTTTATTTGGGAAAGTACTCAAGAAGTTACTTATTTTTGTTTTAATTTTTCATAAGGTAATGAAAGTTTAAAAGAACCCCTACCCTCATGGCCTTAGACTCTGATCAAAACCCTCAATGACTTCAGCTCCTCTTTCAGTAAAACAAAAAACAAAAAAAGTTCCCTTCTAATGGCTAAATCCAAACACTGAAGTTTTCAATGGAACTAGTTTTCTCCGCTTTAACTTGAAGTCAATAGAAAACTAGCTACGAATAGATTTCAGCTATATCTAACACAGAGACAGAAACTTTTGAGCAACACAAAATATGACATTCTTCTCCTCTTGTTCTCACCATTTCAATACCTGAAGCCTTTCTTTCTGTTCAGGCATGCTGGGACAACAGCCCAAGCCTAAACAGGCTCCAACAACCCAGCATTCAATTACTATAGCTTTGCTACATTATCTTCAACAGCCTATGCCACACAGTCAAGTGTCATTTTCTTACTCATCTCGTCGTTCTAGTTCATGCCTGGGCAATTTGGACATCCAAACAGATAGGAAATCTGGTAAACCACTATAATTACGGAATTTTCAAATCATAATTGTTCTTTAAACTTGTTTTTGAGAAAGTAATTTTTCTCCAAAATAGTGAACTAATATGCCGCTTTATCGCATCGCTTTCCTCAACTTCTCAAACCTTAAAACCAGTATTAGCGTGAATGTAATCATGTAAAAACCAGTTAAATTAAAGATCTCCTCTCAATTTGAATGCTAACTTTGTAACCTCCTTGAAATTTCAATTCATATATAGATCTCAACTTGCGGTGCGCTTCGTTTCTAGCTTCGATATAAAATGCAACAAAAATTAAATTCAAAATTACTCACACGACCACACACATTAATTCAAACAGAACAACTCCTTTCAGATTTTTCAAGCGAGTTTTTATTTGTTAATAAAGAATTAATGAAAATAGAACTGAGCAAAACAAAAGGTTTAAGCAGAGAAGTGAGAAAGTGGAAATCAAACCCTGGAGCTGCTCCAGTACTTCTTGTCCCAAGGCCCTTTGTATAGAGATCCAATGGAAGTGATTTCCAGGCCGTCCGATTTTTCATCATCTTTCGGTTTCACCATTGGAAGGTGGAGAAGGTGAACGCTGAGCTCTCGAAAATGGACGGAGCCAACTGCGCGCAGAGTGGTAGAGGATTTAGATGGCGGGAACGAAATCAGAGAGGATTTTGAATTCCCTCCAAGTTTGGTAAAAAATGAAACACGAGTAAGGCTAAGATTACAGAGGTGAGTGGGAAGATATGTGCCCCCCCAAAAATCTGATTGGTTGGGGGGTGGGAAATTTAGTTTTGAAAAAATAAATACGCCGTTGCCGGGGATCGAACCCGGGTCACCCGCGTGACAGGCGGGAATACTTACCACTATACTACAACGACATTGTTGTGGTAGAGTCTTGTTTAAATAATTTTAAAGCTTCTATAAATCAGTTCATTCTTTCCCTTTAGCGTTCGATATGTCTTTCTTATGTCAATTCATAATGTGCTTGTTAATGGAGTTTAAGTTACCAAATTATGAGTTAGTATGCCTAATGCTTTGCCTATATAATTCCTCTAATCATATTTTCTAAATGAACCATAGCCGAATGTGAATTGATCTTGTAAGAGATTTGCTACATAACAAATATGTTTGAGAATAACTTCAATTCGATGTGGCAAAAAGGTTTCATATCGTCACATGCTGCCACCTCACAAAAGAAAAAATGCAAAATAAAATTTACACCCTATCGCATGAGACCACGAAATCTTGAGAGAAAAGAGTCTCATTGTGGTATAAAGAAAAGAAAGAAAGGAAGAAGGAATTTATCTTGTAATTCCTTACATTAGGAGTCAGGAAAACACCATTTTGGAGTTTTATCAACAATTTGCTTAGTTTTTCTTTGATATTTTTTGGTATGGTTTTCTTGGTTTTAGGATGATTAAAAAAAATATAACTTTCTTTAGATTTTATTAAAAGTATTGTATTTAAAATTATAAAAATTAATCGATTTTGAGGCTTTAGAATCGTTATATGTGAGCCTACCTGGGTTTTCGGTTGAGGTTTGGCGAAAAGAAATAAATAAATAAATAAAGAGAACTAGGGAAAGATAAATCGGAAAATTTTAGGGCTGCCTGTTTGCCCACTCACTGAGTCACTGATCAGCCTAGGTGAGGAGAAGAAGAAAAAAGAAGACCGGGGAAGAACTGATGAGGGAGAAGAAGAAGAAAAAAAGTAAAAAAAGGGAGTGATCGTGATTAGATATATAAGAAAAAATTAAAAAAACAGGAGAAGAAGAAGGAAGAAGAAGAACGATGCTATGAGAAACAAAAGAAGAAAGGTGTTTAATAATATTGTCTTTGATTGTTTTTATCTTATAAACTTAAGTTTGGTAAGATTTTATGTACGTCAATTAATGTCAATTTTTATTGGTGTTATAAAACTTTATTTGCTTTCAAAAACTCGGATCAGCAGCAGGCAAAATATTTGATGAAAAAGAACCATAATTGTTTTTTCAATGATCTTGTTTAATTTGTGGAACCATTATATTAATCGTTATATATAAATTACCTATGTATTATATATCATGCTAGCTATCTTCGATACTGTATAGTGTGGTATGGTATATATATGAAGCTTCATAAATCACTTCTTTGTTGAAATAATTTATCTTGTAATTCCTTACATTAGGAGTCAGGAAAAACCATTTTGCATGTTTTATCCATTAAAATGACTAACAATACTTACGTTCTTAGGCGGAAAAAAAATTTATTTAATTTGCGTTATAAATATATATATATATATATATATATATCTTTTAATTATTAAATGAGTAGGCTAGTCAATTTAATTACATTTTGGGGTCCTAAAATGATAAATTTATGAGCCTTTATTGAAAAAACTGGGTTTTCGAAGGGAGAAGCAAGGAAAAGAAATAAATAAATAAATAAAGAGAACTAGGGAAAGATAAATCGGAAAAATTTAGGGCTGCCTGTTTGCCCACTCACATATGAGGGATTATTTCAATAGCCTTTTCATTGAATTTAAATATTAATTAAAAATAAATTTAAAAACTCTTCTAACATCTTCTCTGATCTCTTAATATATATATAAATAATTAACGTTAAACATGCAGGTTAATTGTTAACTTTAAAGTTGGATATATGGTGAATTGATTTATGTGTTTCAATATTGTCTTTGATTGATATAGATAAATGTAGAAGAAAATAAATAAACTTATAAATTTTATGTACGTCAATTAATGTTTATTATTTTAAGACTTTCAAGTATTCTTAAGTTTAATTTTTTAAGGTTTTCAAAAGCACAAGATTCTCAGGCAAAATATTTGATGAAAAAAGAACAATAATTGTTTTGGTGAGTACATGATCTTGTTTAATTTGTGGAACCATTATATTAATCGTTATATATATATAGAGAGAGAGGAGGAGAGAGTTTGTATTACTTCTAATTATTCTTAATACTTTGTTACAATATAGCGTATGGAATGAAGTTGAATGATATGATGTGTATCCCATGTTGTCGTGGAAATAGTTGGTTATTTGATATTGTTACGTACATGCTTGAAACCATGCATGTTTTATCCATTAAAATGACTAACAATACTCTACGTTCTTATGACAAAAAAAATTTATTTAATTTGCGTATATATATATATATATATATATATATATCTTTTAGATTGTGAGGAATTAGGCTAATCCAATTGCTGATACATTTTGGGATCATTAAAATGTAATGATTATAGCTGTCAATGAAATAATCTCCTCATATTTGAATATACAAAATTCAAATGCCCAAAGTATCTCTATTCAATATGAGAATATTATCTAATATTGATATAATTTGATTTAGTATATAATTTGATTTCTTTATTTAATGCTACAATTATTATAATATTTGTTTCAAGAAATTAGGATTCTCTCTCTCTAGTTCAAAGTTTCATTAATATTCTTTTTTTTTTTTTTCTTTCTTTAATCACTCAACAGATATGAAATGATTTTAAGAACTTGAACAATTAGTTATGGAAAATAATAAAATTTAGAAAGAAAACAAGATGAATTAAAATTTGAATAAGACTTGAATAGATAAATAGAGAAAAATAAATAAACTTATAAATATGAAGGGATGTAATTGATAAAATATTTAAAGACTTTCAATATTCTTAACATTTAATTTTTACAATATGGAGCAGGTTGTGAATGGAAAGCTGCATGCCGGAAAATGTTCAAGGAAGAAATGGGGAATCTCGTGGGCATATATATGCATCAAAAGCCTCCCAGAAAATGCATGAGAGAGAGAGAGAGAGAGAGAGGCCTCGCAGTAAAAATAAAATAGAAGATAGTAAAAAAGCAATATTTTCGTGACAAGTACTACACCAGTAGAGGCCTGTCTGGATAGAAAAAGTTGATCATTCACTGAGCCTGTGAGTCTGTGACACGTTACTATAAGCTGTGCGCGCATGATATGTCGACTCTCAACCTGTCAATGATTCCTTCTTGTCCAAGAGTATCTCACTCTTTGAAAGCACTCTAACAACGTTTGTTTCTAGCTAGTTCTATATATATATATATATATAGACAGTAGACAGTAAACATACACACTTGTTATAATTTATCATTTGAAGCAATGGGGTAAAATTTGAGATTGGGTTAAGGGTATAACGCTAAATTAACCATGCATGTTTTTGTAAATATTTTCATTCCTCCCATCTCTTTGTGTAGTGGTTGGTTAGGCCTTCCTTGTATATATCCTCAAGACAAGTAGAGCTTTTGTTCCCCCTCTTTTCTTCAAAGTAGATTCATTTTGCATAGCTAGCTTGCCTTAGCTAGCAAGCTTGAATTTGGTATTTTGGTTGTCATGAACTTAATCTTTGGGTGAGGCCTCTGCATATATATATATATACAAACACACAAATGGCATGTATGTAATTGACCATAAATAAATAAATAAATAAATGCTTGGGTTAAAAAGTATAAAATAAGATACCACTTGACGTGTGGAAATTTTAAGGTACTACATGAGACAAGGTTCAATCTAAACACCATTTACTCTAATAACATAAAAATTGTCGGTTTGAGACACAGTGCATGATAAAAATTAAAATTTACATTTAAATGCATGAGCTGTGTGTATATATATTCAGCCCTTCTTTTTGTTTCGGTTTTGTGCCACTCAAAAGAAGAGAGAAAGGGTCGAAGCTGTGACAGTGAGAGAGAAACATATAGTCATGACATCTTGTATCTAGGAACAAGTAAATTTTACTTTTGTATTTTTTTGTTTTTGTGAAATAATCTTTTTTTATGTGATAGTGAGATTTTTATAGATTGAACTTTAAATTTTGAGTGGTTTCTCTTTACTAATTTTGCATTCCATTTCATTTCGATATAGTGAATTTATTTGTGGTTGCCTCCAACGATGCCTGTTGACATATATACTTCACATTAAGATAACAACAAAATCATGGTGTTCTTATAAGTTATTTTAAGTTATTTACCATGAACTATTGCATAACAATTGGTATTGGAGCTAATGTTAATGTATTCAAATTACTGGACAATTTAAGTAATACAAGAGGTTGGGGTGGGACATAGGTGTTCACTACTAGCGTTCAACATGAAACTCTTAATTTTTTTTTTTTATTTTTTTAAATGCAATTGCACAATAAATGTTTTAAATTTTATGAATCATCATTAATGATTGTAAAACGGTTTAGAACTATTTTAACCAAGTATTTCCGCATTAATTGATGTTACTTTTGCGTTTAGTTAATTGCTATATATGGTAGACTCTTTTTTTTCTTCTTTTTTCTATTCAAACAAGGGAAGGAAAGTCAGGGCAAGGGAATTAGTTACAAAGGAGGGTATTGGCTACTCGGATGCGAATAGAAGAAAGAAAATGAGAAAAAAATGGGAATACTTCAAAATAAATACAAAATGGGAGACGGCTCATTTGGCAACATGGTGTATAACAAAATTGACACATCTAGAAACCTTCAAGGCTTTTCTTTATGAAATGGAGAGGAGCTGATGTGAGATAAATTAAGATGATGGGCTAGGGGCATAACATACTAACTTGATTTAGATATTTCATCTGAAAGACCTCAAGATCTTTGCAACCAAATATATATTTCTTTGTTTAGGGCTTATTTAATCTAGCTATTGGAGATATTAAATCAATCTTCACTCTGATTTTATAGTTGAAAACTCGAATTATTCTACCTCAACCAAAAACAAAACAAAAATAGCTTGTTGATGAAGATCATCCACAAAATTATTTGACAATAAGTAATTAGATTGAACAATTCGATTAAAAAGACGTACGTACACTCTTCAATTGATCTATTTGGCAATTAAATATATTAATTAATTAATACTGGTTTATGAAAAGCTTTATTGTTAATTTGATAAAAGTGAAAATGAAAACAAGAACACGGGCTCTTCCGACAAACACGAGAAAACGACGAGATTTGGTCAGTCACTTTAGTACGTGTCAGCTAATGTCTGCAAAGTGCAGCAACGGAGGTTCAATGACCAGACCAGTATAGTAACCATAGATTTGCTCCCCCCTTTGAACCCTAAAAAAATAATAAAACCATATATTTGGTTTTTTGTCGCTACTCTACACTCACCAACTATCCAGTACTTATTATCACAAACCCTAGCTAGAACTTTCCTCTTACCACCTTTCTTTCACACCCAATTCAAACCACTCTTCTTCTTCTTCTTCTTCTTCTCCTCCTCCTTCGCTATGAACCTAGAAGAGAAAGTCTCCATGGATTTGGTTCCACCATCAGAGCATCTCTGCTATGTCCGATGCAACTTCTGCTACACTGTTCTTGCGGTAAATTAATCTTCTTTATCTATATATTAGGTCAGAAGTTTCATTTCTGGACAGTAAACTTCCAAGCTAGGTTAAGATAGTATATGTAGAAATCGTTAAGTTGCTTCCTATATATATAACCCACAAATAATTCTTAATTATATATACCTATATATATGCCAATTGTTGTTTATATGTTGATTTGCTTGTATTTGGTTCTTTTTTTCTTTCTGATTTTTGTTTTTTGGCTTCCACTTTGTAATCATTCGTGTGTCTTGTAATGTTGGTGTATTTTCGTTTATTAATTACTAGGTTGGGATTCCATTCAAGAGGTTGCTGGAAACTGTTACTGTGAAATGTGGTCACTGCAGCAACCTCTCTTTTATCAGCACCAGACCTCCACTGCAAGGCCAATGTCTTGACCACCCAATGAGTACTCTTCAGGTTAGTCTCCTCATTCTCGTGCCCTAGCTAGCCAACTTTTCAAACTATTTTTCCTTCAATTCTGCAACATTTGGTTAGAGATTGAAAACAAATGGTTTAGTTAATTTTCAGTATTATGTAGTAATTAATTAAGCAATATGTGAATATAACATGCATAATTACTTGACAAGAAAAAAAAAACAATTAATATACACATGATGATTAGTTTATGAATTTCTATTAACAACACAAAAAGAAAACAACACTCTTCTACCCCCCTCCCCGGCCCCAAAAGGAAAAACAAAGAAATCATGTAGGGGAGATTTCTGGTCAATACTGATCATGGGAAGTGTGTATATATATTTGTTTGAAGGAGAAGCAGGGGTTTTGCAATGATTTCAGAAAGGGCCAATCCTCGTCATCATCCTCATCGACATCAAGCGAGCCATTGTCCCCAAAAGCACCCTTTGTTGTAAAACGTAAGACTCCTCTAAATGCTTATTACTTGTCTGTTCCTTTTTCATTCTCGAATATTATATTATATATTGAAGTCTATATGTTTTCGATCAGCACCTGAGAAGAAACACAGGCTTCCATCTGCTTACAACCGATTTATGAAGTAAGGGGGATTTCTTCTTTTTCTTACTGATAATTTTGCCAGTACTAGTACTACTACTGCGCGTCTTAGTGTATATATATATATTCCTACTGTGCTTTTTGTGTGTGCCATATATATATAGTTATTGTTACTATTATTGATGAAGTAACGTTTAATATATAGTATCTCAAAGAAAAGTGATGTGTTTTATGCATCTTTTAAAGGGAGGAGATACAGCGCATCAAAGCTGCCAACCCTGAAATACCACATCGAGAAGCTTTTAGCACGGCAGCCAAAAACGTATGTTTATTTTCAGTCAATTTTCCGTACCAAAGGGTTTCTGTACGTGTAAGAGCACTTATATATATAGCATTATAACCATGGTTTTTTTTTTTTAGATTTTTCTTAAATTTAGACAACTAAAATATACTTTTTCTTTCTATTCAAATAAACTCTACAATATTAATTTTACTTATTCTTTTTTTATAGTACCATTTAAATATTATTTCAAATAAATAATGCTAGATGACAGTGAAAATATTTTTATATTAAAATAATGTTAAGAGATGTAAAAATATTACCCCAAATTTAATTATGGTAGCACTTTTGGTTCTCTTGCTGTTAAAGTAGAGGGAATTTTTTATACATATATGATTTAATTAAGGAATTAAGCTAGGTGTGTTTAGTGCTCTAATTAATATTCCCTACAATTTAAGCTTAATTACTTAATTAGCCTTATTATCTAATTAAACTGATTTTTGGGCAATATATAGTGGGCTAAGTACATTCCAAATTCAACCGTCGGTGCAGTTTCTGGGATAAAAAATAATGTAAGAGTACGTCTCTCTCTACTACTTTGACTGAAGGGCGGCAGTTCTTAATTTTTTCAAGTTCTTAGAATTTCAAATTAGTTAAGGGGCTTATATATTGATATGCATAAGGGCTTCTATTTTGCAGGGATGAAGTAAAATATATCCAATGGATAATGCATGCATGCAGAGACAGGACAATTGGAAGGCATTTTACTTTAGCATGCAAATTAATTAGATCTTTAATTTGATTTAGCTCCATGTCTCAAACTTGTTTTGTCGTCTTTTCACTTAATTACCTGACGTTAATTATATGTTTCTTGATGAACTACGTACTCAATCAGAGTTAAGACTAAGTATTAATGCATGTTTTAAAAGGAACTGAGTTTGTGGTAATAATTTTGTTACTTGTAGCAGGAAATTAACCAAGTAACATTTTTTTGTTACTACGTCAGCACATGTAGTCATGGTCGTGTGCCACCTGTAGCATTAACACGGTCATGGGTTTGAGCATGGCCATGTCTCCCCAGTTCAGTTTAGTATTTATGAGGAGATTATTTAGAAAAGTTTTATAAAAAGATTTAGTAGCATGAAATATAAATTTTAGTATGATGTTTATGGTTATTCAAAAGGAAAACTTTAGCAGTATATATATGTGTTATATATGGTCGTGTGCCACCCACAACATAGTTAGGGTGGAACTAAAACTTTTAGTTTTGAGGTTAAAAAAAAGGGGGGGACATAATTGAATTTTTAAAGGTCTATTTAAAAATTAAAAAAAAAAAATTTGTTGTTTTGGGAACCACCCTATGGTCTATAGGGGGCCAGGGCTGATGCTCCCAAGCCAAAGGGTAGTTCCGCCCCTGGACATAGCCATGGTCATGTGTCACTCATGGAGTCAACATTGTCATGGGTCAAGCAAGAAAGTGTTTTCTCAATTTAGTTTAGTTTAGTAAATGGTTTTACCAGGCTGGCCCAATGGCTAGGCCACTTAGGCCGTCACCTAAGGCCCCCAATAAATAAAGCCCAAAATGTTTTATAATAAGGCTCCAAAAAAAAAAATAAGGCCTATTTTTTTTAAACTTAAGGCCCATTTTTTAAATAAGGCCCAAAAATTAAGGCCTCTAAAATAGGACCCTAATATAATAAACCCATTATAAAATAAGACCAATTAACACAAAAAAAAAAAACAAAAACAAACAAACAAATATACCACATTATTATTATTATTTTTGTCTTTTTAATCCCTCTATCTCTCTCTCTCCTCTATCAGCAAAGAAGAGAGAACACAATTCATTTTTCTCAGAAAATGAGGAATACTAACATCTCACCTCTGTCTGCCTTTGTTCTCTCTCTCTCTCCCCTTCCTTCCCTCATCTTCTTCCTTTTCTTCTCTTCTTTTCTTCCTCTCCTCCTCCGTTGGCTGTAACTCCAAATTGTTTGAAAGTTTAAAAATGATATAAATTCCCAAATAGAAAATATGTATCTAAATATTATTCTCAATATGTATCTAAATATGAAATACTTAAAAAAATAAAAGAAAAGAGAAAAATAGAAAAACTGATTGAATCTCAAATAGGGCTTTAAATAAATTTGCTATTAGCAATAAACAAAATATTGAGAATAATTTATGTGAAAAACTCATAAATGAATAATAAATTCATCAAAAAGAATTATTTTATTATAAGATAATTAAAATATTATTGATGCTTCTAACTCTATTGTTACAAGTATTTATAACCCTAATAAAATGCAACTAGTTAATGAAAAAACTTAAAAGTCATGAAACAATAATAAACATATTACTAACCTAAATGAAAATAATAATAATAATAATAATATTATTATATTATTAAAATAAATATTATTTAATTAATATTTTAATATTTAAAAAAAAAAAGCCCAACTTCAAAATTTCGCCTAAGACCCCCAAATACATTGGCCCAGCCCAGGGTTTTACTACATAAAAATTTGCAACTACCCAATAGCACGACACAATCACATGAGAGTGTGGGCTATCACTACTTAGTATTCCTTCTTTGGGTTACACCCATGTCATAACTTGTGAGATATAAAAGGATGATAACCCTAAAAAAAATTGAATTTTTTTTTTTCTTTCTAAGGGTAATCCTTTTAATTTTGGGGAAACTTCACTTAACCCTTCTGATATTTGGCCACTTTTGCAAATACCTCCCTAATGTTCAAAACCTCTCACTTAGGTGTATCAAACTTTAGTTTTCTCTTACTTACGTATATCAAACTTTGATTTTCTCTCACTTTGCTCATTCCGTACAGAAAATTTTAACGAAAATGCCAATTTTACCCCTAACTCCAAAACTACCCTTAACTGATTCCATAATTACAACACCCACCCAACCCAAAACGACGTCATTTTAGGCATTATTATTATTTAAAAAAAATGAAAATCGAAAAAAAAAAAAAAAAAAGATTAAAATCGAGGTGGTTTTGGCCAAATGGGTGGGCCACCCATTTTTGGCTAACTGGTAGCTAGGAATACCCCCACGGGTCTATGGTGGTGGACCACCCCAAAAAAAAAAAAAAAAAAATGGGTTTTGGACTTTTGGGGGTGGCAGACCACCCCAAGGGCTCAAGCCACCCTCACGGTAGGGGTGGCGAAGCCACTGGCCCTTGGGGTGGTCGACACCTAAAAGTCAAACCCATTTTCGTTTTTTGGGGTGGTTAAATGGGTGGCAACATCTCTTTTAAAAAAAAAATTATTTTCATCTCTTTAAAAATAAAAAATTAATGATCCGACTTCATTTTGGGTTGGGTAGGTGAAAATTATTATTTTAGTTCCACTCCTCCTTATACGATTTTTTTAGATCCACCACTGTGTTAACATAGTCATGGTTGTTGCCGCCCTTGTCGTCAATTTGGTCAAGCCCGGCCCGTGAGTCACTAATGGCGTTAGCACAATTGTAACCACCTAAGATAAATAAAGGCTCGAAGAAATTGAAAATGAGTAAATAATAAATTAAAATCTATTTGGTGAAAAATAGATCGAGTACAGTATGGCTCATATAGGTGTTGGATAAAATTAAAAAGGGTTCAAGTTCTAAGTTTTAAAATTTGTAGAATTAGAATTTGAGATGTCTTGTTCGAACGAGAATTAAATTTCCACATGTCATGCGCGTGCGGTGAGTGGTCAGTGATTATCAACGGCTCAGATTTTCTCCTTTCCTTTTGTCCAAAACCGAGAGAGGGCTTTATTGATTAATTAATATCTGGGTTGATCGTTGCTTGAAATGGGCTTCCTAGCCGAGGCCCAACTAGTGAAATCCAGCTAACAAAAATCTTTGCCCTAGCCCAGTGAATGGTGGGACTAACAAACATAGACATATTGGGCAGTTCACAAGTAAAAAATAAATTATTTGGAAATACGTTTTAAAAAATTACAATTTAAAAACATAAAAAAATTTGTATTTTTAATTTGCAAATATGAATATGCCTTTTAAAAAACGCACAATTTTAAATGCTAAACTACAATTTTGATCGAATTATGATTTTATTAAACACTTAACTGCATTATTAAAGAATCACATTTTTAAATCGCATTATTTAAAATCGCAAACCCGAACCCAGTTGATAACACACTGCAATTCTTGATGGGAGGAGCGAGTTCCTTATCCTTTATATGGTGCGTGCGAAAGCATTATGATATGCACTGGGGTATTGTGAAAAAATCAGTTGATAATAATTATAATAATAAAGCAATATATGCAGCCTTTTTACATAGCATGCTTATGCTCATGCATATGGCCATATGGGCCATCTCAGAGGTCACTTCCCACCTTTTCTATGGGGAACGTGAAGTACACTGTACACAATCAGAAGAGAAAATCCTGGCTTTGGGAAATGGGTGCCAAAAGAACACCTGCTCGAGGCATTTTAAAAATATATAAT
The DNA here is from genome assembly GCA_013348765.1 of Carpinus viminea. Taxonomy (NCBI): domain Eukaryota; kingdom Viridiplantae; phylum Streptophyta; class Magnoliopsida; order Fagales; family Betulaceae; genus Carpinus; species Carpinus viminea. The sequence continues at coordinate 6,667,506 of CP054671.1, forward strand.
AATAATAATAATCAAGTGGAGATTTAGTGCTTTTAAGATGCGTCACTAATGACGTTTTAGGACTGCAAACGTGAAGCGCAAGAGTGACAGGCTGGGCGCACAAGGCTGTCAATATGAAAAACATATACATAAACAACATTAAAAAAGCATTCAAATGGGGATTATTGGATCTGATCGATGGCTTTAGTTTACAGCTTTGTAAGTTGCATACTAAGTAGCACTGAGCACTGAAGTCCACTTACTACAAATGGGAAGTAAAATAAGGATTGATAAATACCTAAGATGGAACCGGTCAAGACTTCTCCCACAACACTGGGGACCCTTTTATATATAGTTTGTTTATACACATGAAGTGGTTATAAAATATAATTGAAGAAAAGACATCATGTGACCAAGACAAACAGCAATGACTTGTGTTAATTATGCTAATTAGTGGCACATGGATCCTGCATTACTTTTATGGCCGATCAACAACATCAGAAAAATCCTTATCCTTGGATTAGCATAATATTTGTAGATAAAGTGAGTTAAAGAGGAACTTACAGAATCAAACCTAATTATATCACTTTACGGTAGCAAAAGCCACAAAATCGTTTCTTATTTACCTTGTGGAAAAAAGGAATTTTCCTACTAATGGTACGAATCTCTGAAGTTTCTCTATCCACCTTTGAAACAGTACCAATGAAGTTAGTTTAGTCTGATGCAGCATTAACTTCAACTGCCTCCAGTTAACCTGCACCAGGGAAAAAAAATTATCAACATATTTATGATTTCAGATAGCTATTCAACTCAACATCATAAATAGCTGTGTACTCTTAATATCATTGACGATGCTAAAAAGCTCTATGGATATTTGATAGTCTTGTTTTTGTCTTCAGTTTGCTGCAACTTCAACATGCAATGACATGGATACTCAACAAAAGAATTTTACTGGGGGGAGGGGAAGTACCGCCACTATCAAAGTGCACGAAAAAGACAGTTTCAATAAAGCTTTAAAGTGAATATTTTGTACACACCTTGTTGGTTGCACACTGCTCTAAAGGTTGGGAAATAGCAAGAGTCCCCATTTTCCTGCTTTACTTGAATGGAATTTCTCTGTCGCTCCACTCTTTGAAGATGTGATGACAATTGAAGCCAGTCAACGGTGGGTCCATCTTCGGTAGAAGGAAAATAGTTGGCATTCAAAATATCCGACTCTTGAAAAATTTCTTCGGTGTGAACTTGAAAATCACCAGCATGACTAGCATCAGAAGGCATTATTGATCCTATCCTATCAACTTCCATAGAGTTCATCCCATATGAGTAGAGTCCATTTGACCCGTATTGTTCCACAGAGCTTACCCTTACAGGTTTATCAGTTTGACCAAGAACGTGATGGGCTGAGCGACCTTGCATAATTTGGGGACTAGACATTGGACGTCCTGTCGAATGGCTTGATAAGTCCTGTGATTGAGCTGACAGAAGAGAGAGAGCACAACTGGAAATTGAGGCCCCAGGTAATTCCTGAACGGTTGATGCACTAAAAGAATAGTCTTCAGATCCTGATGAAGGAACTCCCGAACAATTATGTTTCCCAATGCCATGGAGATGGAGAAAAGATTTCGGAACCAAATGCCCACTTGTGCTTGGTATTGCTGATTGAGGACTGTAAATTGACTCCCCTTCTAATTTGGTATGTCTAGACCAAGTAGCTTGTTCATTTTTTCCTGGACAAATAATGCCAGCTCGAAATATGTCTTGGAAGACATAGGGTGTCCTCTTTGGGAAGGAAGTATCCAGGTATCTAGTGCCTGCAAAACCGTTAAAAAAATGTCAGAAAAATGGTAGCACATCTGTTATAAAAATAAAGATAAAAAATCTACATTCAAACAAAGATGAAAGTAACTTGTGGGAAAGGTTAGTTATCATAGCATAAAAGGCCCCAAAGACATATTTAAGTATTTACAAGTACATGGACAAAAAATTAATCATGAAACATTTTTCCGCTAGTCAGTAGATTGATTTCTGATAGCCTATACACAACCAACGGGAAGGAAACAAGAAAACATAAGGTAAAGTCACCCATATATATACCCTTTATAATAGTCTCCTTCTACACTCTCTTCAAATGCAAGTTCCTAATCATTTTAGAACCATATGGACAATAAAATTGCTTCACGATACTGAATTGACGTGTCATTCAAAAACTTACGTGGAAGCTCAGCTCACTGTTATATGTCTGCTTCAATCAGAAGAGACCTAAACTGAAGTCACTTCTACACTCTTCACATTTGGCACTAATTACAGAGTTTCTGGGACCTTTGCATAATTTAATTTATGATCCCATAATGATCATGTGATTAGCTCTTAGAAAACATAATTCTAACTATTGGACAATCCAGGCTGAAAGAGGTTAAGTTATTCAACAAAAATACATTACATTTTAAATTAATCATATCACTGCCTATACAAGTCTTTTCAACAGGCTCATACCATTCTTTTTTGTTCAAACTGCAAAAATAGGTCAAATACCTTTTTAGACCATAACTCTGGATAATTGATCTATAATCTATATTTATCTGGACATGTAAGTGCCTAGCATTATTGAAAATATGTCAGAAAATATATAGCTAGAACCCCATATTTGCCAATTAGTTGTTAAGAAGTGAATTATAGTGGCTACAATGTTTATAAATAGAATAAGAGAACCATTGGATAGAGAGCACTAAAAGTAACTCAATGGCCGGCTGATGTGGCCACTTTTCCTTATCTTTTATAGATGGAAGGTTACTGCATTTTCTCCTTTTGTTTTTATCTGTAAAATTTTCCCTGGTGAAAAGGTTCAACACTTTATGTTAAATGACAAAGATAAAGTGGGACTCAAGAATAGAGTAGAAGTCATTTTGCTCCAATGACAGATCTGTAACCACCAAGAATTTTTTGTTGAAGGACATGTTAGAAAAACAAAAAAGACAAAATTGAGAATGAAAATGACTGCAATTGAAAAAATTTCTAAGAAAATCAAGATTAATTAGGGTGCTTTGTGTGTGTGTGTGTGTGTGGCATGGGGGGGAGTTCCTCATTACAAGGGTCATATGAAATGGTTCTCTGTTATACAACCATGAAAGTTCAGGCTCAAAACTCGTCACCAAAAATTTTAGCTTTGCAGATGGCAAATTATAGTTGAGTTAAAACCATCATTATCTTGTGTAACTAGCTGGCATTCAAACCATGATATAATTGAAGAAACTTATATTTACCAGAAAGGGTATCTAATTGAGGCTTCCTTCGACGTTCATTGTGGCCTGCTAGGCGTTTACGACAACTTCGCTTACCATCATCAAATTCAACCAGCAGATGAAACCTAATTAGCAATATAGACCATAGTTCATATCAGAATAGCAAGTAAGAACTTTAATTAGGTTGTGGTGGAAGAAAATTAAATCAATCAAATAGAGAAGTGACTACTTGGTATTAGATTCTACATTTATTACAGCGTAGGTTGATAAAGTAGAAGATATTGAATAAATACCTAAAGAAAAACTTGAAGACAACTGATATGGCAAAGGACAAAGCCCTACCGAAGGCATACATACTGCCCAAAATTTCAATAACAGTATATCCTTCTTTGATGAAATCTAAATCCACATTAAGCATTATATGTTTCATGTCACTATCCAATCATTTCATCGGAGATCATTTGAGTGTCAACAAGGCAGATGCTACCAAAAACCTCAATAATAGTATACCCTGTTAGATGAAATCTAAACCTACATTAAGCATTATATGTTTCATGTCATTATCCAATCATTTCTTCTTGAGATCATTCGAGTGTCAACAAGGCAGACAGCCAGAGGGTTCCATGGTGTTGGGGTAGGTCATCTCTCAAATCTTGCCACCCATCCCCCATTTCAAAATTTTATTAAAAAAAAAAAAAGACTCAGAAAGAAAAATTATAATTCTGTAATAGATTGGTTGTAGCCTGGAGAAAGTTTCCATTCTCATTTTCATTTACCAAGAATCATCATCTACCCGCAGATCCTGGTAATTGTTGCCACCAAACAGAAGATCCTTAAGAAGAGTGCTGATGTGGTATTCCTTTGTCCTTTTTTTCACAAGATGAAGCCATTACTGTTTGGGGTGATTCAATTGTTGATTTAATCTAGAGTTTGTTTTGGACATCAGTAGTAGAGATGATGTAACAATGATTATTAGTTAGTTTGAGGGTTGATTTAATCTAGAGTTTGTTTTGGACATCAGTAGTAGAGATGATGTAACAATGATTATTAGTTAGTTTGAGGGTCCCCTCAAACTAACTAATAATTCATGTAATCTCTGTTTTGGTGGGTCTAAATGAAAAGAAGCGAAGGGAATTGTTCTTCTTTTTGGTTTTCTTTCTTTGCTTTAGAAATTTTTGGATACACGGTTTTCTGCTTGAGCTTCTTTGATTGCATCTTCTCTTGGTTTCTAGATCATTTTTTTCATCTCAACAACTAAATACATGTGTATTTTGCAATTGGATAACAGAGTCAACAAAGATTTCTACTACATACTCTAGGGAATAAACAGACTATGATAATTACTAAGGGACCATCCCAAATCCACCGTGAGAATAAGAGTCTGACCTTATATACAACATGCTAAGCTAACCACCAAAGCCTAAGAACAAGCAAAGCAAATCGAAACTATAGGGAAAAAAAAGACCAACCTGCTACACTGTTGACAAAACCTTTGTTCAATTCCGTTAACAATAACTTTGGCAGTCTTGGAGTGAACATCACAAACTTTATGCCTTTTGTGGTAATCCTTTGAGGAGCTCAAATCCTTGTTACAACCATGGACTTGGCAGAAGGCAGTCTGAGAGTATGAACTTGCTTTGCGCGCTCTCTTTCTCGGCAAGGATGGACTTACAGTTACAGATGACAAAATCGGTTTCTCTTTGAATACCTTGATATTCTCTGCGTCTTTGCAATCAGCCAATGTCCCCAGCTTCAAATCAATCAGTGATGAATCTTGACTGTTGGCTTCCATGGGAGAACTTGAAAGCTTTGCTTCAGAAGCCACTTCCTCAAAACATGAAGTTGAAGCAACCATACATGTAGGAGTAACTGCTCTTTTACTAGAGCCACTACCAACCTCACCACTTAACATCTCCACTCCTTGGTTACCATGAAAAGGTTTTCTCACCAAGTCAGAGAATCCCAAATCCAAGAGTTCCATTCCCTCAACCGCTTCTCTATCAGAAACAAGTCCACTGCTTTCAAAACAATAAGTGGGTTTATTGTCCCATTCCATTAATGTCTTTTTACTTCTAGCAAAAGCATCAAGTTGTAACTCCATTTCATCAGAAAACAAAAGGCCTTTCCCTTCTGAACTGCAACTCCAAGACTCCATCATGGAATAAAATCAGGGTCGCAGAAACTATGCAATGATGCAAATTGCCTACAAAAATTCCGCAAAAGAGAACACACATCACCCTTCTCAACTTACCAAAATAAAAATCACCAGTCTGCAATTCAACCCAGAATTGCCAAATTCTATACTATCATTTAAAAGTGTACATAAATCATTAATGTATTTTTTTTTTAAGAAAAAAAAAAAAGAAAAGAAAAAAATAAACAGACATAAGACACATATATACAAAAGCATACCATATGGAATTAGCATTGCAGAAACAAAATAATAGCATCAGCATTAAGAATCATAGAATTGTAAGTGACCCAGAACTAAAACTAAAGACACTCACTCAACAACATTGATCATATCATATGCCATCTCAATCCAAAGACAAAACAAAAATTCCACTTCCGGGTTGCCCAAAACTAGAAAGAACACTCCAGAGTCCTAACATATCACATGAGATAAAAGGAATATATAATGCAAAATCATGCTCCATTTGGCTGCAAGGAAATCAGAGGAAAAGAAAAGGACAATCAAACGTACAGTAAATGATAAAAATGTTCCGATAAGAACTGGTAGCTAAAAGATTAACATCCTTACTTCTCTTTTGCTACAGTTTCTCGGGAACCAAACGGAATATACAATGGAAAAAAGATAGCAGAAAAGACAACGGAATGGGTGAGTGCTGTTCTTTGAATACCAGAGTGAACAGTAAGAGAGAGATAGAGAAATGTGGGTCTTTCAGGATTGTGGTGAGGTCGAAGCAGATACACTACGAGTCAACATGATTTCCACTACACTGTACAAAAGCATGTCAAGGTCTTTTGTAGCTTTTGAGAGAGCGAGAAATTCCCGTTTAGGACACATCTTTTGGTTCTATTTACAGAGACAAATGGGAAAAAGGTACCGTGTCGTTGAAGAACAATTGAGCGCGTTTGTTAATAACTTAATTGTTTTGATTTGCCTCATTATGCTCCGTTCCACTTGTTTCTTTATCACTTAATAACCCTCCTAATCAAAAAAGCTAAGGCATGTTGGCATGTGAACGTGTGATAATCTTTAAAATTTTGTAAAACTCGAACCACTTAATAACAATTAATCTCAATTCCGTCACAATTATGCATACGCACCGTCTCGTCTTTTCTTCAACCATATTTGTTATTTGTATGACCCGTTTAATTAAATTAATTAGATTATGAATGTTTATATAATTTTATACCTATATCTCGACACACACGACATAAGGGTTGTCAATTTTGTACATAACCCTAAAACTCAGATGAACCCAATACAAAATTAATGAGTTACGGTTGAGGTATAACACATTTAACTAAACGGGTCGAGTTATGATTGACATATATAATCTTATATACATATCTCGATACGACCTAAATTCAACATACAACATAAAAAGCTGGCAATTTTTGACATACCGTGAATCTAAAACGAATCTAATACAATATTAACTAATTAAGGTGAGAGATTTAATTCATTTAATTAAATGGTTCAAATTTTAATCTTATATACATACTTTAACACAACACAAATAAAAATTGCCGCCCATAACGGCAATTAGAGACTTTTGTGGGTATAGAAGTAATTTAGAATGCAGCAAATTTGTGATTTAGCTCTTTATAATTTAATTCTTCTTTATTATTGCTCCCCCCTAAACAACTCATCCGAAGTTCTAAAATGAGTAACAAAAATCTTCCCATGACTCTTACAGTCCTTTGTACCGGAACTTCCACTAAAGGGTGGGACTGTCCACTGACCCCCTCTAGATAAGGCATAGAATATTTTACAATATAAAAAGCTGCTTTACAATATGTGATTACTTGCGTTTATCATAAAAAGTGGTATAAAAAATAATTTATATATTTTTAAGGTCAACAAAATAACAGTTTATTTCTTAAAATTAATTTTCATTATCGGAAAATTGATTGAATTTTAATTGTTATAAGAGTCTGAAATTAATATAATTTTGTCTGCTTTTTGAAAATTTAGCAGGATGGTTGACGGTCAGATGGGAAAATTTGGTGGGGAGTGCGATGAGACCCCTGAGTGACATTTGTATGCCTGGGCGACGGTACACGTGGCCCAATCAAAAAAGGAAAAGGGGGGAGGGAGAGGGAGTGCCCTGACGCGCTTCTGACACGCTCCCCATTTACTTTCCGAGTGCCCTCTTTTTTTTTTTTTTTACTTTCCGAGTGCCCACTTAAAAGCAAGCCGGCCAGCCCTTTTGTCAAAAGTTGCCTATTATGCCATCTCTCCCTCAAAAAGCGACGTGATCAACAAGAACATAAATCCTTTAATAGGAAGGAATAACTCAGTAAGGACCGACACGGAATTTTAAACAAATTACCAATTACCTCGCATGAGAGTAATTTTTAATTTTACTCCTACTCCTTTTTATTAAAATTTTTAAATTAAATTTGGAAAAAAGTTGAGCATTTGTTTGGTAAAATTTTGAAGATTTTTTTTTTGTAGAAATAAATAAAAAAATTGAGAAATATTTGTTTATAAAAGAAAATAAAAAATTTTGTACCGAGGTGCCGCCACCATGATGGTGGATGGTGACAATGGCCATGGCTTTGAGACCATCATATAATGTTCTCAATTCTCATTGAGTGGCAACCATAACTATCTAGCGACCACACAATTTTGACAATCACTAACCTCTAACGGCCGTTATAACTATTAAGTGGTCACCATGAGGCCGCCAAAATTGACTGGTGACCACTAAGGAACTAGTGTAGGGTGGTCGCAGCTATCAGACAACCATTCCAATGAAGACACGTAATTTTGAGAGTCTCTCTGCTCGGGCAAGAAAGTTTTCTTTCGTAGGGATCAGGAGTTCCTACAATTTCTTCAAGGGGTGTGTGAGAGGGAGCTCCCTTGCCCAAGCAAGGCGCCCATCCGAGGGGCCAACATATTTGGGCGGAGGCTTCCCCTTTCATCGTCCCCAACAATTTTGCTTACCCCTTTTTCTTTGGGCAAGGAATATCTCTGCCCAATGAGGAGGGAATAATGATAATAACAAGAATTACTAATTGTAGGAGATCTTGGTCTATGAAGCTAATGTTTTTCTTATTTGTGACTGAATTCTAGAGAGATTGAATTCCTATGCAACATATAGGGCATTGGGGGTGCAATATCATGATCAATATGAACAATTCATTTAAAATAAATGGTTAGATTATGAGGAAAGAAAAAATAGTGGTAGGCGTTGGTGGCTGAACAGTTTATTAACCATCTAAGGTGATTTAGAGTAGTTAAATGACTCATAATCAAATGGGATGGTTTGATCACTGTCAAGCGACCGGTATAAGAATGACCGAACCACCTTCTTTAGCAAAAGGGTGATTTGACTACCCACAAGCGGCCGATTTGGTAGCGGTGGCGCTGCCGCTCCCTATTAACGGGTTTTGCACCACCATGGTGCATCCGTCGGACTATCACTATCGGCATTTGAAGATCTCTGTAATTTTGTAAGAAAAAAAGCTGCACTTGCTTTATGGAAGAAGGCCCACTAACCTTCATGAGACAAAGAAGGCGGAAAACTGTGGGCATCCACGACACACGGTAAGAGTGTGATGTGTCGACTGTGTGTGTCTATAAAGAAAGAGAGAAAGAGAGAGAGAGAGAGACCTACCGGCCCACGTTGTGGGTAAACTTGGTCATTCAACAGGCCTATGCATGGTTTTGGAGCAGATCTTATCCAGCTGATCCCATATCTTTTTTATGAGAGATAGAGTTCGGCCCGAGGGAGCAGAAGTGGTTGGAATCATTGACCTCCTGTGTTATTCTCGTGTAATCGGGTTTTTCTAATTTTACATTGATATTATTTTTATAAAAAATAAAAAATAATATTCAAGTAAGATTAAGAGAACAGTACTCAAAAGAACGGTAGCATTTATCTTGTTTTAATAACCCAGAAAAAAAAAAACAGTTTTTTTTTATTTAGTAAAACAAAGTCCCCATTTTGACCAAGAAAAAGAAAGGAATAAGTCCCTCTCAAAGAACTAAACTGTATAAAAGAAAATAATGTTCCCCTTACTCCAAACACAAGGATGTATCATTGTCATAATGTTTCACAACCGCAAGTGCATGTGTGTGTGAGAGAGAAATATATTTATACTAACAAAACTTTCATCCTTTTTGTTGTTGTTAGTATTGTGAAGTAATAAGTTGTTTGTGTTGTTGTTTTTTCTTGGTAATTAATATATGGGAATTTATATTAGAAAGGTATGGGTAAGTAGTCTAAAATTTTTAAATCCTTAAGTTTTTTATTTGGGGAAACTTCAGATACCCCCTGAACTTCCACCGATTTACACAAAAACCTCCGATACGAAAAAACTCTCATTTACTCCCCATAATCTTCTATTTTCTCTCACTTAGGACCCTTTTGGTGGTAAGTTGTCCAAACTACCCTTCGCTCCAAAACTACGCCGTTTTGGGTAAGCTCAAATGATGTCGTTTTGCCCAAAATGGCGTAGTTTTGAGCATTTTAGGATTTAGAATTTTTTTTTTTTTTTTAAAAAAAAGGTGGGGAAGAAATCGGGGTGGCTCCTTGCCCAAAAAATGGGGTGGCCGGACCACCCCATTTTTTAAGGTGGCCACCCCATACCGTCAGATGGGGTGGCTTTAGCCTTTGGGGGTGGTCCAGCCACCCCGAAAGGCCAAAAAAAAAAAGAAGAAGAAGATTGTGCAATGGGTTTGGGATTTTGGGGGTGGCTGGACCGCCCCAAGGCCTGGGGGTGGCTCAAGGTCATAGGGGTGGCCGGGTTACCCCAGCCCATGGGGGTGGTCCCCGGACCACCCCAACAACTCAAACCCATTTTTTCGTTTTTTTTTTCTTGGTGGCCTTTCGGGGTGGCCGGACCACCCCCAAAGGCCTAGGTTGCCACCCCATCAGATGGGGTGTGGCCACCAGCATTCCCCTTTCTTTCTTTTTTTTTTTTTAATTTCCTTCTTTTTTTTTCAAAATAAAAAATAAAAAATAAGACCTAAAACCTAAAATGCCCAAAACGACGTAGTTTTAGAGTAAAGGGTAGTTTGGACAAATTACTACCAAAAGGGTCCTAAGTGAGAGAATCTGGAAGATTGGGGGGTAAGTGAGAGTTTTTTTCGTATCGGGGGGATAATTGTAAATCGGTGGAAGTTTAGGGGGTATCTGAAGTTTCCCCTTTTTATTTTGACAAATTACTCTTTGAGTATGTCGAATATAATCCAAATTCATAGTCAATTTTGTTACCTTACTTAAGCACGTTTTGACCCATTAAAATATTACTTTTTTTAATTTAATTTTGAAAATTAAATCTATTAAAAAAAACAAGGATGATTTAATTTTTAAAATTAATTTTTTTAAAAAAATTAATATTTTAATATGTCAAAAAGGCCGAAACGGTACGTTTCAAGTAAGGTAACGCAGTTAATAAAATTTGACGGATGAATTTTATTATAGGGTTCGACATACCCAATGAGTAATTTGTCAAAACAAAAAACTTAAGGATTTTAAAATTTTGGATTGTTGACCATGCATTTTTAATATAAATTCCCTTAATATATTAAGCCCGAAACTAACCAAACAATTAATGAACCGAAACTCTGGAAAACTTGGACATGAACACACTATATATACACCACCACACCCATTGAGATGGATCCCAAGAAAGCCATTCACCGTGTTGCACAATCGAACGAGCAATTCTCATGATGCTGATGTGGCAGACACAACATCAAAGGCACTCTAATAGCTACCGGAATACAAAAAATTAACGCAACTTGTGAGGAAAGGAGATAGTACTGTGTAGTGGGGGGGTCAATTGCTGTGATTTTGGTTGGAAGCTAGGAGCCAATCTTGTCATGACTCAAAATGCATTGTCACAGTCGTGTTACTTTCACAGCCAATTGTAATCAGTGATTAATACAATGATAACATCAAGTTGGAAAGAGGATGACAATGATATTCCCCTCCCCCATCTATCCAAAGCCTTGAAGTGAAAAATACAAAAGTAAAACGACAGCTTTGAAGAAATTTGTAACATCAATGCTGCCATGTTTGTGGCCCATATTTGACTTCAAGGCTGCTTTTGTTCTTTACCATGCCTTGCTCATTTTGTTGCCCCTATGCCCACGAGTCTTTCATTGTCTAGACTCTTGCTCTTGCCGACGGACCCGGGTCTTTGAAATAGAAAGAGGTCGGTCCCTTATTTTAAAAGGGTAGAATTGTCATTTCATTTTTTTGAATTATTCTATCCTTATAGAAAGGAGGACCAGATCATCTCCGTTTCAAAGGAAATGGAGATCAAGATCCTTCTCCTTGCCCCCATGAAGTTGGCTGTATTTTTTTAAGAATTTAATGGACAGAATTTTCCCTATCAAAATAATTGTAGATCGTCTACAACAATGAATTTTCCTATCTCTCGTGGTCTTTCTTGCTATTAGTTCTCACCAAAGAAAGAAACGGACAAATAATAGTGAGAATATTTCTAAAAATCTTACTGAAAGCGGCGCATTTGACAAATTGTGTGCTCTGAAATTAACATTATAAAAGATATTCGAAGTAATCAAAATGTGAAACCATTAGAGCTACAGTTGAATATCTCCAATAATTGAAGCAAAGTTCCAATCAGAAAATGACTTTGCACTGTTGATGGCCAAGACATGCAATAATTAACATTTGCAGCCAAAGGAGGAAACTAGATTGACAGCCAAGGAGGCAGTTGGGAGCTGCAGAATGAAGCATTGACTGTCTCCATAAACTGCTGCTATAATCAAGAAGTCACCAATAATGACCATATTCGAGTTCAACTTATATAATTGGCCATAATGTGGGACCATGAGATAGGTTAAAATGTTAATTGAGGACTTTAAGGACGATTTTTTTTTTTTTTGTGTTAAGGAAATTATTTCATCTTCATTTCATTATAAGAGATCCAAAGCATAAAGCCTTACAGAGAAAAATAGTTAAAAGCTATGAAAAGTATAACATCGTAGATACACTGAAAATCTAACAATAAAAAATGTATCTACCTCCTTTGATCCAACCTATGTGTACACTTCATATAAGGGGCAAATCTGCTTTGAATAGATTGGATCTGCATACATGGGTAGGTCTAGCAAATAGCAATGTGAAGAGCATTATTAGCAGCCTCATAAAATTATATTCACCGAAATAGCTTAAAATACTTTCTTTTTTTTTCTCTCTCTATTTAAACTACTCACTTTTTTGGAACACTAACAACAGCCTCACAATTTTAACAATCTACTTTCACTATTCTAATTTAAATATTATTTTTTAAAGAATTGTTTATTATTTCTCTAACTTTTATATTTTTGAATCTTTGTATTTTTCAAAGATGTGCATGTGCATTTAAGGGGAGAGAGAAAATGATTTTAATAGCATTTTAATTTTATTTTTGAAAAATTTAAGGTAATTTGTTTTAGTTTTTTTATCCTAGCCATAATTTTTATTCTCTGTCCCTCTAATACGAATCTATATATCCAATACTGGCTACAGGGGATGGTTTTAAGGCCTTTTCTTATGAAATTGTCTCAGCATTTTAATCAAAAAAATAATGTTTGTGAGGCTACTAATAATGCTCTAACATAGGTGTTTTATATTATTGTTGTTGCCCAGAGTATTAGATTTTATTCAGTAGATTTCACTAGATCTTTTTTCCAACTAGGGTTTAAGATGTTAACAAGTTTGAGAAGGTGGCCACATTGCGGATTTATCCTTAAAAAAATAAATAAAAAATAAAAAATAAAAAGTCCAATTATTGAATTGGTCATAATGTTCTTTCTAAGTCCGGTTCTTTCACATTGGGCCTAAAACGTGAACCCCAGACCCGCCCAAATGAAGACAGGCTTCAAGCAAAAAATCTAGGATTTTCACTTTACATAATTTAGGGTGCGAGCCTAATCCAATCCAATATGGCAATAATTCAAGATGGTGGTGGTTCGGGTCACTTTACGCCCATTTATCAAGAGTAATGGATATGAATAACAAGAAATGACACGACAAACAAATTTGGTCCTTGTCAGATGTCACTGCCCTGGCAAGGTGGGGTGTGCATGTCGGAAAGAGACTGACAATCGTCTCTCAACATTGAAGTGAAGGCATTTAATTTGATTGGAAGAAATTTGTAGCATATATTGTCTATGGTTTTGGCTTATGCTTGCACTGTTTTTCTGTTCAAACTAAGCCTCCTCTTCTCTTGCTGCCTAGCTATGAGTCTAACTTTGTCTTTCCTCCTTAGATAAGCCATATTTTTCTTGGACTTTCGGTTGTGATGGATCCAACCTAGGGTTAGGTTGGCTTCCGCAACGACAAGCAGAAGTAGGGTTAGAGTCTCGATTTAGTTTTCAACAAAAGTCGAAGGCGTTGGATACCAATTTCAATTTCCAATGAATTTTTGACAAATAACTCTTCATATTTTAAAAATGGACTAACTGCTTACTGTATTAAGCCAACAAAAAAAAAAATCATACAATTACAAAAGTTGACAAAATCTATTAATGTGCTAAATAAGGGTGGCCGAACTACCACATGGCCATTGGGCGTGGTTTAGTCACCCTCAAATGGCAAAATAAAATTGAGGGAGTGGTTGAACTACCCCATGGCTATTGAGTGTGCTTCGACCAAACAACTACCCTGTCTAGTAGACCTAATTCGTGTTGATGTACCATATTAACGAATTCTATCAATTTTCTCTAACGTCATGAAATTAATTTATTCTTTTTGACTTGCATCATAAAGTGAGTAATCACTTTTTAAAACTTGAAGAGTTATTTATCAATGTTGAAGAGTTATCACTTGATAACTCTCTCCATGTTATCAAGAATTCAAACATACTTTTAAGTGAAGATAAGGATATCATTATCTGTGATAAATCATTTGCAATTTGAATTTATATTTGTAATCTCTATGTTATCTCTTGTAACAGTTTTATCTATATATACAAAGCCTTGACTACAATTGATGGTAAGGCGGTATAACCCAAACACCACGTGAAGGAGAGCCTCTAGATGCAATGTGAACACCTGAAACAAAGAGATCAGAAGAGGTGCTATTGTGCTCAAGATGAGCTTTGTGGGCAAGGAGATGACTATAAAGGTCATCAATGGAGATTGGATCCACCAAGGTTGTAATTAAGGTTACAAATGAGTCATATTCACTGTTGAGTCCTCCAAGGAGAAATAACATAATATCATCTTCATTCAATGGCTTAGCAATGGCAGCCAAGGTATCAACCAACTTGGTGAATTTCTGAAAATATTCAATGATTGACATATTTCCCTTCTTGAGAGTGTGAAGCTAAAGGTGAAGTGCCAATGAGTGAGCACGGGCTTTGGAATTAAACATATTTTCCAAAGTGAGCCATAATTCCCGTGCAGTGAGGCACTTAACGACATGAACAATAATGTCGACAGTGAGAGAGGAGATCAAGATGCTAAGCACAAGTTGACATACTTCCCTTCTTGAGAGTGTGAAACTGAAGGTGAAGTGCCAATGAGCGAGCACAGGCTTTGAAATTAAACATATTTTCCAAAGTTAGCCATAATTCCCATGCAGTGAGGCACTTAACAACATGAACAATAATGTCGACGGTGAGAGAGGAGATCAAGATGCTAAGCACAAGTTGATCACGCATGTGCCATTGAAGCCAATCTGGATTTTGGGACACAATTTTATCGGCATCTTCGTTGGAGGTAATGGTTGGAGGAGGGCTCTTAATAGAACCATCAATATAGCCATAAAGATCTTGGCTTTTGATGATAGGCAAGATAGCAAGCTTCCAGATTAGATAATTTGTCTACATGAGTTTGAGGAAAGGAAGAAGGAATGGTAAGATAGGTCATTGGGGTTGCAGAAGAGGATGAAGCGGCCATAGAAACAGAGAGGAAAAAGAAAGAAAAAAAACAACATTAGTATAGAAAAGCTCTGATACCATCTGATAGAATTATAACTCTAGTGTTTGGGTTATACTGCCTTACCATTAATTGTGGTTAAGGCTTTGTATATATAGATAAAACTATTACAAGAGATAACATAGAGATTACAAATATAAATTCATATTGCAAATGGTTTATCACAGCTAATAGTAATTCTACAAGTTCTTCTTGTGTCACTTTAGTGTCTCTCCAAAAATGATGTGACTCTTAAAATTACCATTCGATTAAAATCCTATAATAATCAATTGCAAACCTAATGGTGATTTAAGAGCCACATCATTCATGGAGAGACACAAGAGGGACTTGTAGCATTATCTTCACTTGAAAGTACGTTTGAATTCTTGATAACATGGAGAGAGTTATCAAGTGATAACTCTCTACCAATCAAAACATTAAATCACAAAGATAAAAAATGCATTTATCCCTTGTTCTTTTAATTTGCTTTACCTTGTTTGTTAAGACTTCCCCTTTGGGTGGGTGGTGATGCTGTTATTCATAACGTCTTAAATGATCTCCCAAAACAGTAGAATCAAAATGATTCCTTATATGACTTGCTGTGATCTCATGATCACACTTGTGATTAATTATCATTTCCGGATTTATGCTGCTGCTGATGATGATAGTGTTCTATATATGAACAAGATCTTCGGAGGAATGTTTAGAATCAAACTGCTTGAAGCATAGGTAAGATGGAAAAAGTTGAAACGAACTAATGAATAAACAGTTGAGGAAACAATGATGACAATAATTCCCAACAAATAGTTGAGAATTTTGGCTACTTAAATGATTAATATTGGTTGCTGGCACGATGCCTTGAATTATTGTTTGTTTGTTGAACGGGTGAGGCATTTAGTGTGAAAATAGAAAGAGAAAACAGGAAATTAGATATTCTTAATGTGCATTATTGAGTCACTTTTTTTAAGAAACTATTTGTCTCCACCATTTCTTATGAATTGACATTCATTGGGTTACAGCAAATACTTCGTCATAATACAATGAAGCCTGCAAATCTTATGTATGTAGTTTGGTTACGTTTTCCACAAAATAAAACATAAACAAAACACTTAATTAGTATTTAAGAAATGTCTGTAGTTTCCATCGTTTAGGCCATTTTTTAGCAGTTTCTAGCGAGCATGTGCTATTTTAGTCACGTCCAGATAGAGTAGTCTTCATATATTGGTATGAGTTCACCTGACAGCATTTTTGTGCAGTAGTGGTGGTAATTGGTGCTTTTGTTTTCACTTTAGTAGATTAGCTTTTACAAAAGAAAGGAGGATTTGATTGTCCACAAGGAAAGCTCTCTCTCTCTCTCTCTCTCTCTATCTCTATCTCTATCTCTATCTCTCTGTGTGATGGGTGTGTGTGGGCATGAAACTTCGTAATAACATCTAACTTTGAATGATTATAACATATTTGGGCCCTCCACTTACTGGGATAGTTACATGCATGCTTGGAGGAACTTTTTTGGTGCCCCATGCGTCATTTGTATATATCATGCCTCAAAGGGCTTTTTAGTGCCCCATGCATCATTGTTGTGTGTCATTCTTTCTAAAGCCTATCCATAGGATGCATGATTGATATCTACCACACCAGCTTTGAGCTTTTAAACGTATGCTTGTATATACATACATGCAGCCTCTGAAATTGCCAATTCTTCACCAAATCTGTCATTTATAGGTTATATTTATCTGTAGATAGAGACCTTTCCTTACTATTTAGGACAAAATGTTCCCCGACTTGTCAATCCAACAACTCTTGGTTTAACCTCATGTGGGTTTCATCCTTGGAAGAAGAAAAAAAAGAAAGAAAAGAAAAGAAGAAGAAGCACTTTGTACCTCTTGTATTTACACATTTAAACTAGGACTACTACAATTTGAACTTACAAACTACTAAAATATTTCGAATTACCCTTTAATTAGATTTGACCATTAGTTTTGACGGAAAATATCAAACCGAATACTAGCTCGTGTGCTAGAATTGCTTTTTTGTATTTGACTAATGCTCCATTGTTTTGTAAGGAAACACATCGTTTCTAATAGTAAAAGTTGAGATGACACACAAAATGGGGGAAAATTAGTCACACAAAAATGCTCAAGCACACTGGGTAGTCACTCGTGATGTTTTTCATCCAAACTAACGGTCGGATCTAACATATGGGTAGCTTGAAAGAAATTAGTAGTTTATAAACCCAAGTAAAATTAATTTGGAGAGTAGAGTACTGTAATTTATCAAAAAAAAAAAAGAAAAAGAAAAGAAGGAGACAGTTTTTGGCCACATCATTAGTCTTGCATCATAGTTAAGATGGTGGAAGTTAATTAACAGGTCAGGTCATATTTGTCGAAGAATCAGGCATACTACATCATCCATGGCTATGTGATCATTTGCTTAAGAAAATATCTTTAACTTTAAAAGTTGTGCCTTAATTAGTTGATCCCAAATCGATCTTAAATGGACCTAGTTGTTGCTTTGTCTAGATTCTGTCCCTAATATTGAGAAAATATATAGAATAAGCTAATTAGTTGCCTTTCTATGTTGATCTTCTGATTAGACATAAAATGTATTTCATTATCTAAACCTCCTAATTATTTGAGCTAAGCTAAAAAGAAGTGCAGCAGTCTGCAGAGAGGAAATTTATATATTTTGCACGTACGGATCTTGCACTTTTATATATGCTTTTCCTTCCAAGTTCTGAAACCATTTTTATATGTTGCCGGTCCTGGATGTATATATATATATATATATGCTACATGCAAGGCTTATGCACATAAGATGTGTAATTCCTCGTACATATTCGTGCAAAACCCTCGTAGGGCAACAGAAAAAACATCATACTTGCAGGAAAAAACTATTAATTATTATAACTATGTTTAATGCACTGTTGCTCCTCCAAACACAATCTAATAGGATGATGATGTGTCTGTAATTGATTTCTCCATTACTTGAGTGGAAATCTCTAGTGCTCACTGCACAATCTAATCAAGTCACTCCAGTGGTGGACTTTTGATGTTCTTGCACTCCCAACACAGCCAGATAAAGTAGGAAAAAAACAGAGAAAGGAAAAGACAAACAAACATTTGGAACTGTACATACAGAGAAAAGAAGTGGAAGAACTTTCAAAGAGGACAAGAGAAGAAGAAAAGTAAAATCTTGGAGATTTTTCTTTCTCACAGCTTCTAACATCAACAAGAAGTAAGAATAAATCAACACAGGAAAAATATACAGTATCATAGAGCGCCATTGGAAATTGGTGCCCCTCTCTTGATGCTATCCATGTCGGTAGTTTCATAGACAGGAAGACCGCTTGAGCAGTAACCCAAGTCATAGTTCTGCAACTCAAACAGATCAGAGCTTGAATCACTCTCTGCACCATCATCCACCTCACTGAACTTCACAAATTCCTTCTCCTCCGCTGGATATCTCTCCACCCAAATCCTATCTTTCTCCAAAAACACGTTGCCGCAGGAATTCTTGCATTTCTCTGAAAACCCTTTGCTGAATTCGAATTTCTCATCCAACCAATGCAAGTCTTTGTTCTTTCTGTCGACATCCAAGGCCTCATTGTGTAACACTTTGTGCTTTGACAAATTGGACACCACTTGTTTGTGATCTGAGTAGCTTCTAAAATCCTTATAGCTCTTTGTAGGAGTTTGTGCATTATAAGGAGGAGGTGTTCTAAAACCAGAACTTGAAGAAGAATATATAGACTTGGAATCGGCGGTGCTTGAGCTTCGAAAATGACTAATGCTGATCCTCCTCTTCCTCCTTCCACCGGGGCTCTCCTCTTCATCTTTCATAGACTGTGAGCTCGATTTCGATTTCTTCTTCTTAGAAGCCGACTGACTGAAAAGAGAATTCAAGAAACTCGCCAGTCTCCCACCTGGGGAGCTTGGTTGCTTGTACTTCTTTTCTTTCATTTGCTTCTCCAGTGCTCCATGAGATTGTTGAGGAAAAGAGTTTCTCATTGGCACGTCTAAGCTCATTCTGCCTACTCTACAACCCTGTTTCTCATCTCTCATGATCTTCTGAGTAAAAGCTGTACCATTACACCCTGCAGCTTCATTGTATCCGGAGAAGTACCTGGCAGCCTCAAAAACGTCAAGCTCACCAGAATCATTCCTTCTGTGGAATGATTTCTTGTAGAATTTATCTGGGTCTGAAAGTGCTGTAATGGACATGGCTGAAAAACTTGGAAACTTGAAACTTTCAGTGATGGGAGTTTCAAAGGTTGGGCGGGGGAAGTATTATATGGAGAGGGAGGTGGGGGAGCGCAGAAGGAGGAGGAGATTAATGGGGGGTTTGAAATGATTGAGATCTAGTAGTGGTGGCTTTATAATAATGATCAATTGTGGTGTCTATTATATTATATGATGGAGGTGTTTTTGGAGGTTTTTGAGAGGGACCCAGATAATGTGAATTTGTGCTTTAGTTACAGCGGAGAGTGGGGAACAAGGGAAACAGCTTTTTATCCTTCTGATGCCATGAAAAACCAGAGGTTTCTGTTGGGGATGGTGGGGGGCAAAGAGGTTACTGTGTTTCCTTGGATTCTAGGCTTTCTAGTCTGTTTTAGTGGGGGGTTGGCTTTCAAGTGCCTGTTGGCTATGGCTATATGGCCAGTGGCTATGGCTATATGGCCACGGGCCACTAGTAGTTGACCTTTTTTGTGTATATCATTATAGACATTGAGAATTTTATGATACATCCCACTCCCCTTTCCACACCTTCGAAGCCACTCTTTAATTCATTGCTTTCTTTAACCTAAATATTTGTTTACATTATACTACCACATCTTTTGACTGCCATAAAATACCCTATGGCCCACTAATATCTCCCTGCCTCCTCCTTTAAGGGATAGCATTTTCATTGAATTATTAGCTAAAGCAATTCTTTTGCCTAATTTAATTACTTGGGATTTTTAAATTTACTCCTCCATTAAACTTAATATTTTTTTTGGGGGGGTGTTTGCTACTTGCTCTCCGAATCTACCTAGTTTCGTAGTTATGAGATATTGATGATGTTTTTTTGGTGGTTTAAAAGATATCGTCATAATTAAAAGTTTGGTAGTACATTGATTAATTGGAGAGTAATTTGAAGAGGGTACGAACTTTTCCCAAAAAATTATGGACATTTTCTTTTAAACTGGGTTGGAGGAATTTTCTTTAACTTAATTTATAAAAGTAACATGTATTCATTTCTTTAATAATATGTGAGATGCACATGAGTTTTTAATAACATTTATTTCAATTTTGTCCATGCTATTAATAAAGCATATGCATGCATCTCACATGTTCAAGAGACAAATGTCACTTTTATAGAATATGTTTAAGAAAATTCTTCCAATCAAGTTTGAAGGAAAATTTTATCCAAAAATTATTATTAAAATTATTTTAATAAAGTAAATAAAGCTCTGGTTACTAAGAAAAGTAGATACATAAAGAAAATTAACTAAAGAATAATTAGTTCAATAAAAATGTTCTTAAAGAGTGGTTTCCCAACCTATGGTTTAACTTTAAGAAATTCAGTGGGAAACACTAAAGTAAAGAAGACAATATAACTAAGTGTACAAAGTGCATGATTATCATGGATGATGATAGATGACTTGGATTATATATGTTATTTGTTGGACTATTGTAGCCATTAGAATTATAAGACAGTAAAAGTTATTTTTTTATTATTTATAAATACTGATCCAATAAGTAATTTTTAGGACCATATATATATATATATATGACAGTTATAATATTATCTGATAAAATACACAAGACAGAAGAGAAAAGCATGAAAGAGTCATGTAACTGGAAAGAGACAGTTTACTAAACTGACAGGTATATGTGGTTGGCATTGAAGTTACAATGACTGCACGAAGTTGTGTCTCTGAGCCATGAACGACAGCCTTAATTATCATGCCCTCTAAATAAAAAATAAAAAGAATCAATTTAAAATAACATAATCTTGTGTGAAGCCCCCACCAAAGGGAAAAAAGAATTATCATGGACCGACCTTTTTTAATGTAAAGAAGAGAAACATATGTACAACTTTCTTTTTCTTTCGAGATATTGGGTTGGTCAAGACTCTGAGACATTTTCGGTTTGGCCCATTAAACACAAACCCCATTCCCCGGTGTCGGAGCTGGTGCGCGTGCATACGTGTGGGCGCTAGCACACGTGTGCATCGACTCCTCCATCGTATCTAAGAACTACACATCGACGTGGATATGCTATCATCTTCGATCATGACAGTTCCATTAAGGTGATCGATCGATACTTATTTCATCATAATTATGTTCAAAACTCGATGGTCCCCAAGCCTTCGGCCTGTGAGATTGAAATGCTCTGTAAATGGGCCTACATATATAGATTATATAATTATGCAAATCGGGGGTATGGCCCATTAAGTTTCATCGATGGGCTA
Source organism: Carpinus viminea (assembly GCA_013348765.1). NCBI lineage: Eukaryota > Viridiplantae > Streptophyta > Magnoliopsida > Fagales > Betulaceae > Carpinus > Carpinus viminea. The sequence continues at coordinate 6,689,253 of CP054671.1, forward strand.
TCGACGTGTCTCCATAACCACGTTTTTGTTATGTGGCACCCGTTACCAATTTAAAGGTCCATTTATAAATATGTGGTTTGATCGAGGTCTACGTACGCTTCAAACCCTAGCACTCACTCGTACGCATTCGAACATCGTGTGAGAAACATATGACGCTAGCTAGTGCCACTATCTAAATGGTTTGGCATGCATGCAGGAGATCTTGGCTAAGATATTTCTTTGAAATCCTACAAATCCAACTCCTAGTATTGTCACTATCTAAAACAACGTTCGGAAAAGTTAAAAGATACAAGAATTCCCACATGGGAATTCACATATTTCTCATCAATTAATTAAAAGACGTACGCTTTGAGAATGTGGATTACCTCTGCTTATATATATACCTTCATCTGATCCAAACACGCCCCCACATATATATAAGTAAATCTATGATCTGCAAAAGACTTAACCAAAAAGGGGGCCAGGCATATTCGCCTTGGATGCATAAATAAACATGGGCCAAACTTACCCAGAAACCACAAATATATAGGTTGATAGTACGAAAAAGCAGCAGATTCGTTTAACCAGGTGGATCTTGCTGCCCCGTATCTAAGGCCAATGAGGGGCCTAGCTAGCTCCCTCAATCCAAAGAAAAATGCCAGATTTGATTAATTGGCCGGAGGCCTCCCTCCACACATAATTTGCCACCCAAGCTAGCAATTACCGTGCGTCTTCATCCCTTGGAAACGATGTTGGCAAGATTATACGAACATGTTTTGTATGTTTGAGATGTTTTGTTGCTATCTTTTATTGTCCACCATGCATTCTAAAAGTCACCTTCCGTGGCCATGGTTTTCCCGTCAGTCCCGTCTTTAGCCCTAGCCAGCTAGCTATATATGTTCTCAGCATATGTGCATGGCATATTGGCATTCAATCAAAAATAAAAACAAATTTTGGCTTGGTTAGGAGTAATATGCTAGATTGAACTTATCGCAACTCAAAGAAGAAAGCCCCAAGATTGATCCTATCAAGTCTTTTTGTTAAGACACTGACCCAACACCCCATGATCTCGGCTAGCTATCAAAAGTATTCATTATCTTGGACCCTACCCCTTGTGCCCCCTACCCCAGACAACATGGGACCATCACCCCAAGTTGTCCACCAATGGGCTGCATTAGCTTAACTTTACCCTTACTTTAGCCCTTGTGTTAGTCTTGTTGGGGAAGAAAAAGATAAGAAGATAATTTGGATATGGCTATGGAGATCGATCGTATCCATCATATGCACTGAACTGAACACTTGTAAGAGAGAGATTTATAATTAAAGGAGAAGATAATTGTAAAAGCTGCATGTGTCTGATCACCCATCTAAACCACATGATCCAAGCTCTCTAACTTTCTTGTTGTCAACATAAACGTGGCCAATCTATGATCACCAAAGCTCTCTTGGAAAGGGAAACATGTCTCTGCAAAATATATTTTCAGTAGTCGTCGATCTCTGTGATTGCATCCATTGAAAAATAAATAAAGTTGCTCATAAGATAAGCAATGAGATCATTTGGGATGTGGTCGATCTGCCGCATCATAATGTTGGATCTATCTTTTGAAAAACCTATTGCATCTTATCCTCATAAGAACATGCATGATATCGGAATCATAATTAGAAGTTTTGAGTTCAAATCTTAATTTTGTCAATTCACTCTCATTTAAATTAAATATTTCACGTGTTTGATCTCACCTATTAAAAGAGAGTTTTGAACCCATATGTGAAGAAGAGTATTAAAATATTGATTAAATGATTAAATTTACCTATTTTTATCGGTTTAAGCTTTTGAGATAAATAATAATTTAACAATTTATCCTTCAAAGATGATCATTTGTCAAAGTTTTTTTGTCATGATCTGGGAATTTTAGGGATGCAAATCCGTAATTTATTTAAGTGTAAATTAGACATTTGGTGATAGATTCATTTAGAGAAGCACAAGTGCTTTCTTAATTACAGCTTTTTTTATGGCATAAAGAGCATGAACTTGATGAAAATATAGTTAATTCTCAACTGTAACATGTCACATTTATAATATGTACGTTACATCTTTTAAGAATTTTAATGCCTAAATTCTCAACAATTTCTTTAAAATTGTAAAAATCCTAATCCCCATAAATTCACCACGTTAGCATTCTCATAACAGCACTATTTATTGAGGACCAGTTAAGAGGGCCCAAACAGATCCACGGACACTCTGTAGGGCCGACCCAGTTCATGTTCTCTTCACAACATCTAACTTGAAGAAAAAAACAATAAATTTTTTTTTTTTGCTCCCTCATTGGGCCTTACGTTTTTTTAGGTAACTAATTGGGCTGAAATAGGTAAATGGATGTTATTTGCAGCCGCGCTCGGCCTAGATATGTTGTGGCCCATGCAGATTTCAAACCTGCCACATTCGAGTTAGCAGGAAGCTCTAAACAACTAAGCTAATTGGCTATGATTTAACGAATATTCTATCCTTTTTAGTAGATCAACAAGATTATATAAACTCTCTCAAAAACCAAGATTATATAAAGATTCATTTCAATTAAAAAAATGGAAAAACAAATAATTAAATATGCTGGGAAAATGCAAAATAACGTTATTATGTGCCAACATGTCCGTGGTAAGCGTGTTTTTAAATTGGGTTAATTAATTTTTTAATAAGACATAAATTTCTTAGAAAAAGCTCTCTTCTCTCTCCTGAGAGAAGACTTTTTTTCTTCTTTGGTTTCTTCCGCTTCCTCAGTGAGGTCTATCTACCGCCTCTGTGCGGTTTTGTCCAGGGGAGGGGGGAGAGATTTTGTTCTCTCCTTCCTCCCCTCTTCCCCTCCGCCTAGTGCGGCCATTTCTCTCTGCCTCTCTCTTCTTTTTCCGTTTCTTTTTTCCCTTGAGCTTGTCGGGCTTTGGTTCACCCCGCCTGCCTAGTTGATCCCCTCTGGCCTCTTTCCACCCCCTGCAGCAGTGCGTTCTCAATTCTATGGTGGTGCGCAGCTCTGGTTTTCTCTAAGCCAGATGTGTAGACCTTCGTTCCTCCACAGCTCCGACGCGCCCTACCAAGGTCTTCCCCATCGTCCCAGCTACCTGTCGATGCCTTCACCGCTTTGTTCCACCCACCATGCGCCGCCACGTGGTCTACACGCACCTACGCGTGGTTCTCACACGCTCGCGCGTGGACCTCATGCTCCTATGCGTGCATCTCACGCGCCGCCGTGTCTGCCTCGAGCTGCTGCCAGAAGCTCCCTCGCCAACCTCCTTCCACCCTATCCTCTTCGTTCTGCTCGTTGCTCAGTGGACTTTTTTACTGTTTTTATTTTTTATTTTCCTTGTATTGTATTTTTTATATATTTCAGTTTTATGTTGTTGTTTGTCTTATTTTTTGTGGGCTTTTATCTTCTTGCTTTGATGTGGTTTGATTTTGAGGAGATTGATTCCATTTGGTTATTTACAGTACCTGCTTTGCAACTATCATTTTACAGTGATAGTTGTTTTACCCGCATTGGACTTTTCATAGAGTTTATTTGCAATTTACACCGCCTTGTGTGGTCCTGGAATAGGGCCGGTTTACTTATGGTTCTTTTTGAACTATTGGTAAATACCATTGCCTCATGTTCGGTTCTTTTGGACCGGATCCAGTATTTGTCCTTATATTTGCACTACTTTTTATCATTTGGGCTATGTTGTTGGGGCGCCTTCTCCTTCTCCTTTTGTTTTGGGTTTATTGTTGGGGAGCCCACCCCATTTTCATTTATAAGATCTCTCACTTCTTCTTTCTTTCGGATTAGAAGTGGGAAAAATCATTTCCTGTAATTCTTTCCTTATTCAATTAGAAAAAAAAAGACATAAATTTCTTACAAATTGATTTCTAAAAAACTCTTATAAACCAACCTCTCAAAGTGATGCGTGTTTTTTTGTTTGTTGAACAAACGAGTTATCTTCATTGATATAAATTAATTTAGAGCAAAATGCTCCATTATACAATGTCAAAAATTCAAGTTGAGACTCTTCCTAACACTATCTGTGACATACCCAATAGCTCCTAGGACTATTACAAAACATCTTAGAAATGTCATCATCACAATTAGTATATAGATATGCAACATAAACCGATGAATCATATCTCTTGTTGCTGTCTATTTCATCAATGATAATTCTTCCATAAATTTGATAACTCATCCGTCATTAGTCAATAGTTTGCTTCCTAAAAATAATCAAAAAGAAAATAAAAGACCTTCCGAAAACCATTCCATTATTTTTAAGCAAAATCTAGGAAAACAATATCTAATACTTGTAGCAGCCAGGGCAACAGTAGACTTGTCTTATTTAGAAGCAAAAACGAAAATACAAAATTAAAAATAATAAATAAAAAAATCCCACACCCAGTGACAATTTGGTGTGTGGCTGGCAAAATGATGCATGAGGGCCGGTAACTAGAGGAAGGGGAGGCCAATGAGCACTGTGAGTGGTAGCGTTGATGGACATAACTGATGGAGAAAGCCAGATTTGATTCTGAAGAAAATAAATCTAGAGATACCATTAGATCCGATGGGATGGCGGTGTCCAGAAAGTGATAGATGGATCTAAGCAAAAGAGGAAAGAAGAGAAGGGAAGAGAAAGGAAGAGGGGAGGAGGAGGTTTCCCTCCCGATCCCCGGCCGCCTAGTTTCTTTTTTTTTTTTAGTTAAGTGATACATGTTATTTAATCATATGCATGCATATGAGAAATAAATATTTTTTTTATTAATACTATTTAATGTCAATTTAAATTGCAATCAAATTTAACTCGTAAGCATACGAATCATGTTAAAACATATTAATTGCAACCAAATTTTTCTGCTGGCACAAGTTAATTTTATACACTCCTCCATTGATACACAATTTGCTTTCTTCACAATATTCAAGAGTACGTAAACTTTCTGCGCAAATTAACCAAAGTATAAAACAAATCAAACAGGATTTTGATAATTAAGTGGACAACTTTTTAAAGTAAAATCACTTTGGGAAAACAAAACTCAAAAAACTCGTCAATTATAGAAGAATCAAATTACACACAATTTATACTTACAAAATCTTTGTAATTAAACCTGATGTGTACATCAGTAAATGACACATCAGTCCCTACTGTAATAGCTCTAGAACTTTGGTAAATTCCTCTAACAAAACCTAGAATTCCACCAATTTGATTTGGCGCAAAATTTTGCCAACACAAAAGATAACAAAGTGATATCTTAACATGCTATATACTATGGACTCTCGTATGTTTTTCGTCCATAATACAACAAAGTGGCCTAAAATCTACATAATACCAATTTTCCAAACGATACTTTTTTCTAAATAATGCATTTTTTTTGTTCACTATTTAAAACTTGTTTAACATCTAATTAATTACTATACAATGATCTTACTTAACAATTCTTCAAGTATAAATAAAGGGGTTTGCTAGGGGTTCTTCCCTAGTGTTCTTCGTAGAACATGATTTTAAAAAAAACGTTTTTTTGTCGATTAATTTTTATGAGTTAATATTTAGGTTATAATGCTTTAAAACTTGTTTTTTGATTCAAAACTAAAACCTAAGGGTAGAAGGTTAACCCTTTAGGGATGATATCACCCAAAATGGATTTGATCATCATAAATTTAGTGTTAATGCCTTAAATTTGGTGCTAATACTTCAAATTTGATAATTAATGCCTAAAAAATGGTGGTAAAACAATATATAATTTTATTTTTTAAATCAAATTACATGTACTTACAAAATTTTGAGAAACATGAGGGGAGAACCCATAGAATTTTCCTAAATAAAGCTTTGTAACTCATTATATTTAATGTTATTATTTACCACAAAATGCAATAAATTAATATGAGAAATTATAAAAGTGATAAAATAATGATATATTCGAATTAAAAAATAAAGGGTAAAGTCCACATTTCCTCCTCAAACTACCACCTAATTGATAATGTCCCCCCTCCCCAAACTACCAAAATATTGTCAATGTCCCCCTAAGGCTAGCAAAAAGATAAAAATGCCCCTATATTTTCTCAATAAGACAAAAATGCCCCTATAAAATTAAAAATAACAAAAATTATTTAAAAAAAGGAAAAAAAAATATAATTTAAAAAGAACGATTTTTTTAAAAAATATTTTTTAAAACGATTTTTTTTAAACAAAAATTTTTATTTAAAAGATTTTTTTTTAGAAAACGAAAAATTTTTATTCTCTTACACGAAAATTGTTAATTTTTTTAGAACATAAATTTTTATTTAAAAAAGTTATAAAAAAAATCAATTTTTATGAAAAAAATTGAAAATTGAAATTTTTTTTCTTATCCAAATGATTTTTTTAAAAAATTTTCCACCCTTTGGAATTTTTTATTTTTTTTTAGTTTTATGTTTTTTTCTAGAAGTTTTAGTGTGTATATATATATTATTAAGGATAATTTCGTTATTTGGGAAATATTGATAATTTTTGATAGTTTGTAGGGAATATTGTCACAATTAAAAATTTGAAGAGATATTATCAATTTAATAGTAATTTGAGGAGAATATGTAGATTTTTTCAAAAATAAAATAAAATAAAATATTTTATTTATAGACGTTTGTTTATATGGCCGAAAACAGCGGATCTGGTTCTTCGTGCTCGTGGAGTTGACATAAAGGAACAAAGGATCGATGACGCGCGTGCATGATGGTGAAATAATTATTATTGGATTATGTCTACTGTTTTCCCACGCGCATAGATTCTATCTGTTTCGATCCATTTGTTTCGCTGTCACTAGCGATGGAGAATTTGTTTAGCTCTATATAGCAAACACACGTGGCAGTGTATTATTGTCCACCGGATTAGATATTCACAGATCTTCCCACTGTACTTGGTTTCAGTACATTTTGCATTGTTTGGGAAATGAACACATAGTTACTAGATTTCCTATTATAAAGTTTAATCGGTTGAAAATTATGTCTAAAAAAGTAAAAATTATTAATTTTTTTTTAAAAAAAATCATTGGGCTCTATGAAATGACTAAAAATTTACCTATATATATATAGAGAGCGTAGATCTTTGGCGGTGAATTTGGCAAACTCTGGTGGGGAGAATATATATATTGTGGGATATAATTTGATATTGTAATTGATTTTAATAAAACCATGGAGTATTTTCCTTTCCTTTTTCATTTATTTTCTAGAGATCCAAACAAAGGATCATAAAGTAGTAATTTAACAAATGATCTCATTTGCTTTTCTAGTGAGTTGAAAAGCAATTTCTCACCAAAATTGGAGAATGGGGATGAAAAAAGAAAAAAGAAAAAAAGAAAAAGAAATAAACCGGTTGATTTCCAAAAATTTATCTAACGTGATCATACAAATGGCTGCTGGATGATGTGACTATACATGCTAGCTTGCCCATGCATGTACCTTGTATACAAAAAACAACATGAGCAAACAAACGGATAATACCCAATTGAAGCTGTCCTATATCATATTCAGACTTTATTGGCTTAGGCTGGTCCAACATACCAGTAATAAGGCAGATCTATTACACGAGATCTTATCTGTATTGCATGTTGAATGGATGCTATCAGCACCCATGATCTCTTTCTTCTTTTTTTTTTTCTTTTTAATCCATAAAAAAACTTGCATGTGAACTATCGAAAATGTCTATCAAATTAATTCTATCACCCATCGTTACAGGAGATTATTTGTAATTTTTTAACGGTCAATATTTAATTTCATTCCTGATACGCTCTAAAAAAAAAAAAAAAAAAAAATTTACTTGTTTTCCTAGAAAATGAAAAGGAAAAAGATAAAAACACCACTTTCATGTCAGCTCAAAGGCTTTTTCACTACGGTTGTTATCATCTTTGTCACAAAAGTAGAATTATCATTATCTTCGTAAGGACCACAATCACAGGCTATAATACTCATGTTAACATCATAACTTCAGTTGTTATATATCATTGTCACTCGCAATCAGGATCGTTACTACTTTAACCATCAATTTTTTTCACAAACATATTATTCCATTAATTACCATCAAGGATCACCATTAGCTTAAAGCCATTATTTTGCCACTCACCTAGGCCTCCACACTAGGGTTGTGTATCAGTTAAATCGGTGACAATAGAGGTAGGTATATATTTTTGCCCACCAATTAAAAAAGGTCGGTTAATTAATTGATTATACTGACAAGAATAAATTTCTATTATTTCAATTAAATCAGATAACTTGGTAGAGTCGGTTAGTGGTTGACCTTTTATATTGTGTTAGGCCTATATTTTCCTATTTTTATGGGTCAAATAGATTTTTTTTGCCCAAATGGTTGTTTTTTTGGGCTAAACAAGTGATGCAAAAAATTATTGAGGGCCAAAGTCGGTTTAGTTAAGTGACGAAACAAAAGTTATACATGCAGCCTACTGAACCAAACTAAAATCGAAATAGTTTTTATTTTTTATTTTGTTTATTCTGACTATCAATAGTTGGAAGTCAATAAGCGATCAATAGACGTTTGACTGTGGTCGGTGGCCGACAATCGAATATTCTACCCACCCTTACTCCACACATGGGTGGAACTAGAATTTTTTGCATGCAGGTTCAAATCTACGTAATTGAATAAATACATAAATACATAAATACAAAGAGTAATAGAGTAGAAAACTAAATATCTAGTGATCTAGGAGTGAAAAAGTCATTATTGACGGGCCATGGTATACAAAATGATATTTGTATAGAGATTTTAAGAAAATTTACACTACAAAAAAAATCAAGTTTAATGGCATTGGAATAGTGGCACTTTTTAATGGCATTTGATCAATTACTTGGTTGTTAGTTAGAAATCAACATATTAGGGTGGAGGTTTAGTGACATTTTATAAAAAATGTCACTAATCAAATGTCATTAAACCTGATTTTTTTTTGTAGTGTTATGGTTAGCAAAGACCCCCCACTTATAAGGTAGTTCCCCTCCAAATGCAACCGTGTGCCTTTTAGTTTATCTGGAAGTAATTAAAATATAGATCAATAACTCCTTCACTATCTAAAACTTACTAATGTGTTTGTGTTAGATTGAGCTAATTAACCAAGAGGATTACTTTTGTTGAGTCTTTTCAACTTTAATTTGGATGATTATATATTACCTTTTGAGATCAATTAATTAGCTTAATAAGTCTTTTGCAATGTATCCTTCTTTGATGATTTACTTGCTTCTTTTTTTTGACATGTCCATACAAGAGAGGAGGAGGATTCGAACTAGTGACCTCCGCTTCATTAAGCGTGGTCTCAGCTGATTAAATTACCTCTTAAAGACATTTACTTGCTTTTTAGGTTATAGCTTCTAGTTATGACATAAATTTCTTCCAAATCAATTTGGAGAAAATTTTCTCAAACCTACTTTAATAAGTGCCAAGTGTCATCTTTCACATATTTTATTTAATATTTTTAACATCATTTATTACATTTCTACTAACCTAGAATCCTAAACATTAGTTTTTGAAAAACTCAAAGATGTTGAATGACACATGCACTTATTGAAATAGGTTGGAGGAAATTTGTGTTTGAATTTGTAATGATCTGTATGTATGTTGATAGAGTACGTTAGACGGAATGGGTGAACCGAACCCCTTTTCCTTACGGGTCAAACATTCTTTCCTCCCAATCAAGAAAAAGTCATTTCTTTGCTTCATCTTCATCATCGATCTTCTTCTTTTTATTTTTCTTTCTATGAATAAGAAAACAAAATTTCAATAATACAATACAACAAAGCTAGCCCTCTAAAACAACAAATAAGGCTACCAATTAGGAAGAAAGTATATATACAAATTACAAACCCCCAAAGTTCAGCAAGAACATGTGGGCGTGGCTATCTATTTCAAAATACATTTTCTTAAGGGACCCAAAGAACCAAGGACGGAGCCAGGAAGTTTTATGGGAGGAGACCAAAGCAATTTTTTTTTTTTTGGTTATTAGGATTTTTTTTTTTTGCAATGTGTAATGAATTGGTACTTTTTTCTATTTTTTTTCTTTTTCAATTACTGGTACTTAAATACAATGAGGAATTGAGTTTAAAATTGTGTCATATTCTCCAATTAAATGTTTAAATTCTAACAAACAATATTCTTAATGTTGAATAATCATAATATAAAAATTATAAGACCAGTACTTAGATTAGGAATTAAGCTTAGAGTACAAACCTAAAAAAGTACAACCTGCGTTGAGTTATTTTGCACCTCGTTGATTAACATAACATTTCCATATGTGACACGCAATTGAGGATCAAACTCCAATAAACTTTGTACATTTTTTCTTTTGAAATAGTCAAGTATTATATTTGATTTTCCCATTGTTGTACAAATTTATTGTACTCGCAAGTGCACGAGTCTGTGCAGTATAATGGGGTGCAAGTGCGAGGTCGAACACACATGGAATTGTATTCTTGAAAGCTAAATTTATATCTAAACTAATTAAATCATAATCTAGTTCTAAAAGGGTTTTGAAATTGGGTTTTTAAAATTAAAAGATAAAACATAAATAAATAAAATAAAACAAAAGGTAAAGTTACTAAGGTTTGGGAATTCACACTCACCGCTTCATAACAACATACTCTATGCTGATTAATATCAATCTGAAGTTCTCACAATTAAAATCTTAGATATATTTTACTACGTTTCAAAGAATTAATCAAAATCATCCCATGTATCCATTCATTGTTCAAATCACAAAAGGAATTCAAATTCAATTGAAACACCAGATGTATCCGTAGAACAAATCACAAGGGATATCTAATTTTTATGAATTAAAAACTAAGCAATCAATCATATGAAATTATCTCAAATTATCACATGTATCCTTGAATCACAAGAGATATCCAAGAATCACTCCACATAATTAATTAGGAGTAAAACAATTGAAATAATAAACTCTATAAAATCATATTAATAAAAACTTACATAATAGCAATGTTGTTCTTCGACGGTGAGGCTTCATCCCCAACCTTAGTTGAGGTTAGCCCGACATAAAAATAAATTCTAAACTACAGAAAAACTAAACTAAAGAGAAGATGTGAATTTTTTGTTTCCAGGCTTCACTCCTTTTCTTGAATACAAAGAGATCTATTTATAGGCTTAGAGAAGTCCTAGAAGCCCTAGTAAACCTAGACAATTCGGATGTCAGTCTCTCAGTCAAAATAGAAGTTTGAAATCCGGATAAGATTCGCTCAAATTTGCATTCTCATATTACGGAACGATTTTGGTACAGTAAACATCCGAATTAGGAAAATCCTATTTCACAATAAATTGTAGCATTTTGAACTAGCTTTCCACTTCCATTTGAATCACCTCAATCAGATATTTGAGCAGAAAGTTATGATCAAAACACTGAAACGTGTGCAGAATCTAAATTTGAATCCAATCCGAATTTATCTCCATTTAGGGAAATTTCGATTTTATCCTTTCTTTGATTTGATCAAACTTAACCACATCTTCTAGGTCTTCTCAAAGTATGCTTTATTCCAAGACTTTGCAATTTTCTTCTTTTAAGATGCAGTTTCTCTTCAGCAACCTACAAAACACTAAAACACAAATCTAATACAAAATATTAGATAACGACACAGATAAATGATTAACAAATGTAAATTAAGGGGTCCAAATATGTAATATTTGGCTTTTATCAAACACCCTCAAACTTACATTTTGCTAGTCCCTTAACAAAATAAAACAAAAAATAAAATGAAAGCAATAACATAAATCCTCTATCGTAGGAGAAACGATTGCATTTAGCGCATGCAACAAGCCTTTTAAATCCCTAGGCATCTCTAGAGGACGAGTGAAGTATCGTGAGGGTTTAACATGAATGATACCTACAAACATTGCAACACTATGTTGTTAACAAGAAAAAGTTTCACATAAACCATGGTTTTTATTCATGATCACATACCAAAAACCCTAATTTAATTCATACTATACAAATTAAGGTTTATATCCATACTATTCACAATAGTGAAATTGAAGCTTTCAACCCATCAATCTAACAACCTGGATCTTAAATCATGCATAGAAATTCACTACACACAAAAACTCCAAATTAATTTTAGGAATTTAACTTCTTACTAAAATTCTCCCAAATCTGCATAGAAATTTGCTATACAGAAAAGCCCCAAATTAATTTTAGGAATTTAACTTGCTAAAATTCTCCCAAATTCGGACCTAATTAAAATTACTCAAATCATTATGATTTTAAACTTGAAAGTCAATGGATAGAACAAAAACTCAAAGAGAAACTATAGGTTTCTCAATGACATTAGTTATAAAAACCTATCAAAATAACAACAAAAAACACATAAATTTTTTTGGAGAGGATCGGATCTATCAATTTATTTTGGAGGGGACCAATATTATTTTTTATTTTTTGTACTCCTTTAATTTTTTTATTTTTGAGAAAATAGGGGGGACAATGGCCTCAGCCGGTCCCTTCTCCCTTCGTCTCTGCAAAGAATCCACTAGGCAGTAGGCACCATGAGCCATCAATTAAAGAGATCAGATGATTGGACCCCTTATAAAAAGTTAAAAGGACCTAACCCTAACCCTAAAGATAATGTCTATAATAATGATCGATCGAAGAACTCCAACCCTATGGAGTAAAGGATGACAGTGATGTACATATTGTTACTGTACGTATAGAAGTGAAGGGTTCCTATCTGCGCCTACCCGGTTGTGGGCCGGTATGTTGATCGATGATCGAGCCTGAAGCAAATTAACTGGCCTTATCTCTGGAAAAGTCTTGCATTCTTATCCCACCAAATAGAGTAAACAACAAAGATAAATCTAGACCCACCCAAATGGATCAGATATATAGACTGGTACGTATTCATATGAACAATAAATGTGGCCAAATATTTTCAGCATATAGAAAATTCATTACGTGATACCATGTTGATACAGAATAATGATATAAAAAGGACTAGAGTTTTCATAAGTGTAATATGACTTTTAAAATCATCATTGAATTTAAAATAATTATTATTGAATTTTGATATATTGATAATTTTAAAAGCCTCCTTATATTATTACTCCATTTGTATATAACAAAATTGATAAATTTTGTCTTCCAAAAAAAGTATGATAAACACGTAGTAAAAAAATAAAATACCACCACTCAAATTCCATTGCCCTCATTCAATCGTCTATTCAAAAGGTTCAGCGGTTTCATTGTCAACTCTTGTGAGAGTTAACTGCAGCATAAAAATAAATGATTTTCTTGATATATATATTCTTCTTCTTTTCGCTTTATACGTATATACCCTAGGGCTTAGGAGGGACATTAACCTTTTTTTTTTAATAGTTTATAAGGAATAGTTTGGGGCTATTGACATTTGACAATGTAATGGTAGTTGGAATGGGAATATGTGTACTTCTTAAAAAAAAAAAAAGTGTCCCATAAGTGTGGGAGAGAACAAAATGCATATGAAGTAGTACTAGCAAAAAAATATTGTTAACCACTCCCAATGGACCAAACTCCTATGCTAGCTTTGCATTAGAGGGGCTTGTAAATTGAAAAAAATCAACACAGTTCATACAAAATGAAACAACTTAAATTAAGTCACATTGACATTTAAAGAAAAAAAAAATAGTAAACAAAAGGGTGCTCGGCCACCCCCACAAACCATTAAAGTGGATTGCACCATCTCTCCCTCCCCATCGATCGAGGCCTCCTCTAATTCGGGACATCTTTAGGCTGTCGAGAGTGGTCCCAAACACTTGAGGGTGGTTGCATCACAACCATAATGCAGTTGACAACCGCCTCAAACAACAAGCTAGGGCGTGCATGGTCGATCCACCCCAACCACACCCTTAAGGTGGTAGGCCTATCCTAATCACACTTTGAGGTGGCCGACCACCTTAAAGGATAGTTTAACCACCATCAACTTTTTTTTTTTCTCTCAAAATACATGGAAGGGAGAGAGGGAGAGAGAAAGAGAGAAAACAGAATTGCAAAAATGTAGTAATAATGGATGACTCAGAAGTAGGGATGTAAACTTGATCTCAGTTTTCGGTTATTGGCTAAAACCAAAAATTGGAACCGGGGTACCCGATTATCCGAATTGGGTAACCAGTTTTTTTATCATTATTATTATTTTATATTTTGGGCTTATTTTAGGTATTGGGCTTAACTTCCGGGCTTAATTTAACCATTTTGTGCCATGTTTAAAAAAAAATAAAAAAAATTAATAAATATACTAAATTCGAAAATACATAAGTGATTTATGATTTTTATGAACAATAGAGTAAAAAAATAATAATAAATAAATTAAATTCGAAAATTTATTATTATTATTATTATTATATACATGGCTACCGGTTAGAATCGGGTATTTAAAAATTATAAAACCGAACACCCAGATTGTCGATTTTTTCCAACCAATTTTAAATCGGTTTTCCAGTCATGTTTCCTCAGAAGGGGATGAAATTTTCATAGAAAAAGCGGTGTCACTCAGCCAGAAGGGCGCCGTCAACACAAGCGTTAATTGGGAGCAGTATATTGGTCATGCAATGCTCCGTACAATCCCCAATCTGACACTTCTTAACTGGGACTCTAGACTTTCCCCTTGTAAAAAAGCCTAGTTCTTACACCCGAGACATCAATGAGTAAGTGAAGTAACGACTACACAGAACACCCTTACGAATCACAAGTCGACAACGCATCCTTAAAAACCACCCTGGTTTTTTTCCCAAACCACTCTCTATTCCGTAAACCGCTTTTTTTTTCTTTTTTCTTTTTTCTTTTTTCTGCCAAGTTCCTAAGCATTCCTCTTTCTATATATGTGCAACATGTTTTCTCAAAACACCTAAGAAGAAGAAAAGCCCATTAAATTCTATCTCTCTTTCAGTTTCAGGTTGTTTTTCTGTTTTTGGACTTTTCTCTGATTTTGGGATTTTCTATTTCTCTTTTGAGAAAGAAGAGAGAGATGGGGAGGGGTAGGGTTCAGCTCAAGCGCATTGAGAATAAGATCAACCGCCAGGTTACATTTTCCAAAAGAAGAGGTGGGCTACTGAAGAAAGCTCATGAGATCTCTGTGCTCTGCGATGCAGAGGTTGCTGTGATTGTCTTCTCCCACAAGGGCAAGCTCTTTGAGTACGCCACTGATTCTAGGTAAACATTCTTCCTCTTCTTCTTCTTCTTCTTCTTCTCAGTTATATATATATAATATACCTACCTGGAAATGCTTTTTTTTTTTTTCCTTTTTGTTCATGCATCTTCTATTGGTTTTGTGATCAGGACTAGCTAGATCTTTGTCTTTGTAGCTATATATAATGAATTTTCTGCTGGGAAGAATGTTTTTGTTTTGTACCTTATCTTTCTCTAGATTTTTGGATATATATATGTTAGGTTAGCATCGTTTTGGTATGAAAAAAGTATTTGGGTGATGTATTATATGGATTTCTTATGAATTTTGATACTATACAGCTATAGAGGTGATCGTTTTTAGCTGGTTCCTGCGGAGTAGGGAGAAGATAGCGTTTTGCTTTGATTTGATAAAATAGTAAAATATATAGTTTTAAAGCACTTGGCGGGTTCCTAATCTTTTCAAGTTTCAACTATATGCCCTGCGGTAGGTCATATCTGACTGACGAAACCCTGGCCTTGAACTTCGGGACATGAAGGGAAAGAACGACGGGAATAAATTTTTTATAGTAAAATGCTTTGCTGGTAATTAATCCAAAAAAAAAATTAATTCGTAACAAAAACCACTCTTTTGGTGGAGCTTTGAGTCCTTTTTTGTTTTTTCTTACTTTTTACCGTGTTTAGCTTTCATTATTTTTATTTTTAAAAATAATTATTCTTCTTTAATTTCTTCTTCTAAGTGTTTTTCTTATATACTTTATATATGTGCATGAGTTTCGCTAGCTTTTTACTTTTAATAACTTCGATTATTTATATAAAAAACAAAACCACTACAGCCATCTACAGGATTAGTTTCCTAGCCCTAGAGAAAATAATGGTAATTGCTAATATATATGTGTGTATGTAAATAAATAAAAGAAATTCAAGAAATTTATTATGAGGAACCAGGCTCAACACCTGACCTAGAGTTTGATTTTAAGCGAATTAGTTGCTTCTGCCTAGCTAGCTAGCTCACTGATTCCCTTGCATTCATTTATCACATCAAAGTCTTGCAACTCTAAACTTTTGATCGATTTCGTTCTAAGGAAGGAGAATAAACTCTATATACACGTCTTTCAAGACATTTGAAAATGCTTACTTTGGCTTAATTTCTTTTGCTTTGTTTTCTTAAGTTATCTAATCAATATGTTCTTCTTACAAAAAAAAAAAATTATTTTATGTATGTGTATAGTCCAGAGTTCTAAACTTAGAATACTAATTAAGGGGATATATATACAAGTGTGATCGATTTGGGACTACTTTTATGTCTAATTTGATTTAGTATTTTTTTTTTGGTCAACCAAACCATCTCATCTCTTTATTTTTTTAAACCAGTCAATATATCCCCTTAATATTCTAGAGGGGTTGTCAAGTTAATTAACAGCTTTGTTTGTGTCGCCACTAATGACCTTTTGATTTTTGATTTTTCTCAACTCAATAGTGGCGACACCAAAGTGGCCACTATTGACCACTCATTAGCGGCCACTTTTGGTTCGCTGCTAATGACCTTTTGATTTTTTTTTATTATTTATTTTCTCAACTCAATAGCGGCAACACCAAAGTGGCTGTTATTGACCCCACATTAGCGGCGACTATTAGGGTTGCCACTATTTGGGACCAAATAGCGGCCACATTTTGTCGCCGATTGATTATCATTAGCGACAACATAAAGTCGCTACTATTGACCCCTCATTAGTAGTGACAATCGAAATCGCTGCTAATGAGTGGTCAATAGCAGCAATAATAGTCGCCGCTATTGTCATTGCTGTTAAATACCAATTTTTTTGGTATTTAGCGTCAAAAATTAGCGATTTGTTGCTATTAGTTTTGTCGCTAGTGACTAGTTTTCTTGTAGTGAGCATTGCCAAGGGCTTTTGAGTGTGTATGACTGAATGCAACTAGGTGATTGTTTTAAAAGCAAAAAAATAAAAATTAAAACAAAAATGTTAGACAAAAAAGCAACAGTCTGAGAAGAAAAAACCACTTCTAGGGTTTGATCATGGTAAGTTAACCTAGGGTTTGATCAGTTCTTGCAAGGCTCCTCTATTGCAATATAATATGACATTCCCTTGTAAATATTGTTGCATTCTTTAGTGCCTCTGATTAAATCCAAATGAAAATAAAAATCAAATAGTTAATTGTTCCCTTATTTGTATTAACGAATATGATAAATTGGATGGCCGAAGGTTGGCTTGCTATTCTTTTTTGGGTGTCATATAACTCTAGAAATTATATTCCATTTTGTGTTCAATATCATGCATGTGAACATAAAATCCATCCAAGAATTAGAACCATAACAGAAGAAGGGTCATTGTCTCAGACAATAGTAAAGATTCAAAGCTAGTAATTGATATGATGATGACATCCTTGTAGTTTCTTCACATGAGTAGCAAGACACGTTCCACATGCTATCAAAGGCTATGGACTTCATGAATATTGTTAAGGTTCAACAAAGAATAAGAAAAAAAACAAAAATCAGGATGAAAGAATTTAACGTGGTTGAACAAGATTGTCTACTTTCGCGGGTAGCAACAACAACGTTTCTTCTTTACTAGTGTCAAGGAAAATATACAATGAGCCTCTCTCCCTCTCTTTATGAAATCTTAAGCTACCTCTAGAAAACAATGTGTATATAAGCCTATTGACATGGGGTTTTATTTATAGGCAAAAATAATCATCTCCCAATTAAGGAAACTAAGATTCACAGATAAAGAAAGAATAAGACTCAATCTTAAGAGAATGCGCAATCCTACCAAAAAGGTCTTAGAATGTTCAATCTTAAAACTACCAAGATTCCAACATTCTCCCACTTGAAGAATAGTTTCAAGATTACCACAACGTACATGACTGCGTCACCATTCATCAGTTGATAACAAGCCTAATAGAAGCTCTAACCGAGACAAATTTGTCTCTTACTATAGGTTTCATCAAAATACTAGCAATATTCTTACGGGTCTTAATTAAGTACTTTTGCCATCCCCTATATATATATATATTATATATAGTACGAATAGTACTGAAATTAACAACGAGAGATAATATTTTATTCAAGTTAATGATTGATTTTTAAGCATAACCTTTCACTACAAGACAAGTTTTATGTTATTCAATATTTTCATTTGCATCTCTTTTAAGCTTGTATACCCATCAGCCGCCACCAGTAACCTACTTCCTTTGAGAAGCTCAACTAACTCCGATCCCAAGTTTTAATTTTATGCTGAGCTTCCATCTCCTATTCCTTAGCAACTCCCCAATGACTATAAATAGAATCCATGGATTGACTAGAATGTGTACAATCCCTACTCTTAACACTTCTTCTCTCAGTTCTCTGCCAATTCTTTTTCAAGGACTCCTTTAAATAACTTACAACCGACCCATACTTGATGACTCCTACTACAAATTAAAGCAAACTCAAATAATAGCTTAAACAAGGACTTGGGCTTGACTTATACAAGGAATCCTACCAGCACTAAGACGTCTTTCTTGAAGAACAATGATGTTCTCTTATTATAACAACTTCTACCACAAAACCCTAAGGGGCTGGCTCAAATGGTATGAGCCTTGGTCTTGGGCCATTTCCATTAGGTCTAAGGTTTGAATTCTCTTGAATGTAAACAATTCTTTGGGGTCACACTTGCCGGTGAAAGCTAAAGTCTTACCTGATCCTTGTGGATGGGGTGTTTTGTACGGGCCTAGGGTGTTTTACCCGATTGAGGTGGGTACATGAAGTGATCCCTTATTGAAAAGGTTTCTCTCATAAAAATAAATAATAAAAAGAAACCTTTTACTACAACTAAAACATGTGAGAACGATCCAACTAAATAATTCCAAAGCCTCGTTTGGTATGTGGAATGTGTATTCCATTGGAAAAATAAATAATTATTGCTAAGAATAGAGGAGGGTAGAATGAAACAATTATTCATATTCTTTAGTTTGGTGACAAGAGATATGCCATAATTATAATTAAACCAATATTGTTAAAAAAAACTCCCTCACGTGATTTACTATTTTTCTAAAACTCAAATTAAAAAAAAAAAATGAAAACATTGAATTATGTGGGTGGCCGACCACCCACACCCCGATGCCATTGGGGCAGACCTTGGCTACGGCTACCCCCAACTTGAATTGGAGGTGGCCAAGTCACTCCCAAATTCATTAAGGGTTGTCACACCATCCATGGAGGTGGCCGGCCACCCACAAAATTCTCTTCTTTTTTTTCAATTTTTATTAAGGATTTTAGGGTTGAAAACAAAAGGAAAGGATTTTTTGGGAAAAATGTTGTTCTGTTCCTCTCATTTCTCAAATGAATAGGTATTTTTGTTTGTAAGGAAATAGTTATGTTCTAACCAAATAAGAGAATGGTTATTTCATAGAAATAATTATTTTATTCCAAAAGTCTATTATGCGAACCAAATTGATCCAAAAGATAGATAGAGTTGAAAATGGACTTACTGTATGAATAGTGTTCTAAGCATGCAAGGATCAAGGATGGTAACATAATGTCTGATTGTCTGTTGTCATGGAGTCATATTTGGATGGAGAGAACTAGCTGGGAGGATTTTTCGAAGCAAGCCTAGGAGTACTGGCAATGCTTTCTTAAAGATTCTTATTATAAGAATCGAAATTGTTGGTTAACATCCACCATACATAACGCATATGATCTCTTCCCCACTATGAGAGTAAGAAAATAGAGAGCTTTTCCGGTGGTCCATTTAGCAGTGTCCACAAAAACAGCCATCGTATGTGTTATACTATGGTAGTCATTAAGACCGCCACAAAAACATCCATAATGTCTGTCCTTTAGGGCACGGAGGTAACCGTTAGTTTTTCAGTAGCAGTTTTTTTTTTTTTTTTTTTCGGTTTTTAACAGCAGTTTTGAACGCCGCTAAGTACCTTTTTCATGTACGAAGTGATTGATATGCCAGAGAACCTTTAGCTTCGAATGTCAACCTGTGGAGAAATTGTCAGGTGTCGTGCGTCGGTTGACTTTCGCACCTCTACTTTGAAGCGAACTTTCCTTTCTTTTCCCTGATTTTTGGAACGCTTCAGGAAGACCTACTCAAACTTTGGTTGTCTTTTCCGAGCTGGTTTTGTAGTTGACCCTAAGCCATGCATGTTTTATGTTCGGCCTTTAAGGAACACATATAAGAGTAGAACGTCTACCTGCCTCCCTATTTTTCTATTAACCTTCATATATATATATATATATATATATATATATATATATATATTTATATGTATTTATTATATCTGTTTGTAATCAACTCTATATCTCACTTTATGTACTCCATTTTTTCTATAAATATGGTACTTTGTAACACCTATAAATAAAGCAAGTTAGTAAGATTATAATGTAATCTTATAAGACATATCTTAATGGTAGAAGCGCTTTAACAGCTTTATGTTCGTACATGATTACTCTAAGAGTAACTATAATAGTATGTGAAAACTCTCTTCTCTCTCCTATTTTCAGCCTATACGGGAGAGCTTGAGGAGGAGGGCAAACCTTCTAGTTTCCTTCCTCCTCCCAACCCCCTTCTGGTTTCCCTTTTCTTTTTTTGGCTTCCTTTCCTTCCGAGTATCTCTCTTCATAAGAAAACTTTTTTCTCTCTAGATTTATCCATCGTCTATGACGATTTACCCCCAACCCTCACGAAACAATTGCCACAATATCCATCCCTCTCCGCCCGCTCCATCTCTGTCGTGGATCATCTCCTCAAACGCTTCGTCGGCTAGATTTGTGGAGTCTTGAAGATTAATTTTTTCAAAGCCCAATCTCCTTCTCTCCAGTGGTCCTAGCTTGAAACGTGCTCGTCCTCCATCGTCACCAATGTTCTAGCTCTCCGACGCAGCTTTTCGGGGCCCTACCAACCCCCACGCGCCAAGCAGCTTCCCCTCAATGCCTTCCTCCATCACAACAATTTCTTTTTTTTTTTTTTTTGAGTTTTTCATGTTATTTTGTGTAACTTTATGTAATTTTCTGTTGTTCTATTGCTTATTGTTTAACCCGGTCTGGTTGAGTTTCAAACTATTTGCCTGTGAAGTACGTGTATCCTTTTTTCTTTTTGGTCTCTCCCTAGTTCTTTGAGGTGCTAGTGATCTGTCTGGATGGAGTTTTGTTAACCCTAACCGGTTGGGCTTCAAACTCATTGCCTGTGAAGGAAACTTTTTTTTTTTTTCCTTTGTTCCTTTTCATCTAAATGTCCACTGCTTCTTAGGAAGCTTGTTTAGATGTTTGATAGGGGTATTCGTACCCGATGGTAGTACCCATCATATTTGTCCGGTTTTTTATTGACTGCATATGCAAGTTACCTCCATTTTTACTTTCTTAGAGGTGCTAGTGGTTTGTCTGAATTAGGTTATTCTATTTAAGCTTGTTTTTTATTTCATGTCTAAGCTTATTTTAGCTTAATGCATGTATGTTCTGTAACCTCTTTAATATTTTATGAATGCTGGTTTGTTACCAAAAAAAAAAAAACTATAGTAGTTTGTATGTATTACAAGCAGTTGACATATGGTTTTTTTGTATATTTGTTGTTCTATGTAGATGACATGTTTATTAAGTATATATTTTGAGAATAGAGATTCATAGAAATACTAAAACACAAAGGTTTTATTTATCACAGAAAAGGTACATTGAGAAAATGGTTAAACATTTTGGTATATATATATATATACATATATATAATTCTAAACTATTGAGTAGTCTATTTGGTGTTCATTTTAGACTGCAAACAGTTTATAACCATCGATTGAGAAGGTGGAATTTATATCATATGTTTCTTACTCTATTGCATATGCAGTTGAAGCATCATGTATAACATGGCTTGAACTTGTCTAGACATTTCACAGGCAATTAGAAAATCTTGACAAGATTCATTGGCATATAATAGGTTGTAACTGCAATAATTTCTGGTAGTTAGAAGCAAAACATTTGACCAAATATCAAATATATTATGAGAAAACCAAGTACATCGACATCAAATAATTGCTTTGAGAGGTTATGACACCATATATCATAGTGAATAAGATTATTAGAAAGTTTAATAAATATGTTGACTAAGCATGTTTCATCACTTCAAGAGTAACACCCCCGGTCAGTTAAGGTTTGGTTCATTAATTAACGTACTCAACAACGTCAGAGTCTCAAACAACCTATATATGATTAATAACGACCAAAATTTAAAGCCTAAGTTAAAACATCACAAATAAGGTCATTAAATTTCCACTGTGCCCTATGACACCTTTCTAAAAACATGTTGATGCCAGAATCTAACTAATCCATTGCTTTGGAATTTGAGGGGAAAAACAAAAGTGAGTGATAACTCAACAAGTAATACATTTAACAGTTTTAAAACGCTTAAGTTAAAAAACATTTTATAATTAAGAAATAATGTAATTAAGTCCATAAAATGTTTCGTAGAATGAACTTCATTAATTGACATAAAACTATCATTATTGAACCCACTAAAATTACGTTTAGAAAGGGGCTTCATGTAATAATGTTTCTTGCTTAAAACTTGAAATTCTTGAGCTCATAAAAACTTTCTTTCACATATACTTATGGCATCGCATACAATTAAGTCTCATATGCATGGGGTTTTGCCTAATCCTAAAGGACTTGTACTGTGGCTATGAGTTGAGTCATTTTGGGTCATGCCTGATTAGCGCGCGCTATGTGTACTCAGGTGCACTCGGGATGGCAAAACATTGGTGATAAGCCACACTTTCAAGTAAACATTCTTAAATGTGATGAACTCCGTTCCACCCTTGATATCGTCTCTTTGGCAAAAATAAAATTTCATAACTTATTCCGCCACAGCACTAGCTTGTTAATTCTTTGCTTTCTTTTCTTCCCTTTAAACTTTCATTTATTTCATCATTAGAGTACTAGCAACGGTTTTCTTTTATTTTTCTTAAGTTTAGGGAACAAAACTACTTTTTATTTCCTATCAAAATATATTTCACAATACATTTCCTTATATATATATATATATATATATATATATATATACACACACACACAAAATACAAGTTCCCTACTATTAGGGGTGAACACCAATTTCATATGCTTTTAGCAGTTAGCAGAATTAATTTACTCATCTTTGTGCAAATTAAATAGTCATAATAGTAACTTCAGGATTTAAAAAGTCACTCTGTCTTGACTAAAAAGCTCCGTTCTCTCTCTTGGAGAAGCGAAAACCCTTGCTAGTGCTAGAGGAGGAGGGGAAGGGTTCCCCTCCTCTCCATTTGCTGTGTTGATGCTACAGTTTTCTACTTTCTTTTTTTGCTGGTTTTCTCTCTATTGGAGAGAATTGCGATCTCTCTAGGGCTTGCTCTAGATCTTATTTGACCCTTAAAAATCATCAGCTGCATCTCTCCCTCTTCACCGTCGTGGATCATCCCCTCAGTACCCCTGCCAGCGGGACATATGGAGGTTTCAAGAAAGATGGTTTTAAACCTCGATCTACTCTTCTCCATCAATCTTTGGCAGCAACACACCCCTCCTCCAACACCACTGGCGATCCAGCTACCCGGCGACACGCCACAAACTTTTGGTTGCTCCATATAAATTTTCTCTTCCAAGTCACCATGAAGAAAGGCAGTCTTTACATCAAGTTGTTCGATCTCCAAATTCATTTTGGCAAGCAAACCCGAAACAACTCTAATAGAAGACATCTTTACCACAAGTGAAAATATTTCATCAAAGTTAATGCCCTTCTTTTGATTAGACCCTTTTACAACTAGTTGCCTTGTACCTTGGTTGTTATTTGTTTGGTTCAATCTTGCATCTGAATACCCATTTATTCTTGAGTGCCCTCTTGCCCTTAGGTTGTTCCACCAAATCATATGTGTGATTCTCATGCAAAGGATTTCATCTTGTCTTGCATGGCTTCTAACCATTCAAAAATTTGGAATGTTGCATTAATTTTGACGTTAGAGGCAGTGGCTCTAGTCAGGATTTAGATAGGACTATGTTGCAGGTCTAGGGTTTCTTTGGGGAACTAGAGGCTTTGGTTCTACTTGGGTGATAGCTAGGGTTTCTTTGGGTTTGAGGTTTCTCTTTTAGGGTACTTATCAAAAGGATTCTGTTCGTAGTCTCTTGTGGGCTAACTTCAGTTTTTCTGTATATACTTTATGTGTATTGGGGCGCCTTAGGCCTTTTATATATATATATATATATATATATATATATATTAATTCTTATTACTTATTAAAAAAAAAAAAGGTGGCATGCGTTAGGAAGAGGGTTGGGTGAATTTTTGAAACTCAAATTGTGGAGGTGGAGTAATGCTATACTTCACCCATCTATTCCCCCATCACCCCAAAGCCTATGCGGCATGGTCCCTCAACCAGTTTGGTGGGGTGTGGTGGGGTGGGGATTAGAACCAATCTCTGTACACCAAATACTATAGAGGACCATGTCATATAAGCATTTGGAGGATAAGAGAGGGATGAAGGGGTAATGTATAGCATTACTAGAGGGATAATGTGATGATGTACGTATGGAATTACTTCAAATTGTGTTAGTCAAGGTGGCATTCGATTTGCAATTTTTTGAAATCAATTTTGATGAATGTACCCAAACATGTGAATGAATACATAATTGATGCTAGTTTTGAAAATATAATTAACTCACGCCTTAAATAGAAATATCCTTTCCATATTTGATATTGGCTTTGAATATGGACTCAAGGAGAGGCAGATTCTTGGCTCATGGTTTGTAAAGGGTGAAATTTTTATGGACACTTGATATCCATACTTGGTAGTTTCCTAAGTAACCTCCAATGTTCTTATTTTGGTATTGTCTTGAATTTGAAAATAACAGAGATTGATAGATATATATAGTGCAAGATGTTGGATAAAGAAAGAGAGATTGAGAAAAAAAACTTCGGAGGATTTGGTGGTGTTTGGTTCACAGATTCTAATATTCCCTCTAGCATGCGAATCTAGATTCCTTGGAATGTTAGTAAAGCCACGTATGGAAATGATTAGGAATCTAATATAATTATAAAAAATATGAGATTCTCATGTTTGGTTCAGTTCTAAGCATCTTGTAAGAAATTATCTATTTCCCAAAACATCCTAATTATGTTTCTCTCTTCAAGTGTATAAGGCTATTTGATACAAAACTATTTAAACATTAAACCAAAAAAAATGCCACGTAAGAAAAAACTATATATATATATATATATAGACCGTGATTTTTCTTTCATTTCCCAATAAATAAATTATTTTTACTATTGGATTTATTTTCTTTATTTTTCGTCTATAATCAAATAATACCTGTCCATTTCTGATTTTTTTTTTTTTTTTTTTGAAATAAAATAATTTCTCACCTTTTATATACAAATTATTTTTAAAATATTTTTCTATCTTAATGCGTTAGAATACATTTCATGCAAGTACTCCAACCTCTTAATCACTATCAATAAATGCAACTTGAATCTACTTCTATTAGTAAAAGTAAGACTTCAAAAAATTCTAATGGCAGAAACAATATAACTTTATTTTGATAGGACATATAATATTTGATTACGGTTTTAAATGATAGGGAATATTGTAGGTATTCTTGATATAAGTCAATTAAAAGAAATCAAGTATGTTTGGATTTGATTGGTATTTATAGTTTATGCTTATTAGGTGTTTTTGGAAGAGAAATCTTGAAGAGATTGTTTGTTCTTACGTTAGACAGAATTGAAGCCAATTGTAATGTTCCATTGTCTGCATATAGCCGTTATAAAAAAACTGTAAACAGCATATATATATTGAGATGATATTTTATGTAGAATGAATGTGTTCTCTTGACTCTTGATCGAGTGCTTCACATGTATGTCATCATGGAGAAAATATTAACCTGTTTTCCTTGTGAATTAATAGCATGGAGAAAATACTTGAACGCTATGAGAGATATTCATACGCAGAGCGACAGCTTGCTGCAGCTGATTCTGAAGCACAGGTTTGTCGTCCCTCTACAAGTAGTTGTGCAAAAGTTATAAACATGCATGTGAATGAGAGACAACTGTTTCTCAACATTCTTAAAAAGGGTACATGTTTTGATTGCCTCCATGGCCTGTCGGTTCTACTGAAACTTGTCTGTTCGTCCTGTGCAGGGAAACTGGACAATGGAGTTTGCTAGACTCAAGGGTAAGGTGGAGCTTTTGCAAAGAAACCACAGGTATTTGAAGGTCATTGATCTCCTTAAATTCTTTCATGTATAAGTATTTTCGTTAATTAATAATGTAAACCTCTTTAATTAGGCACTATTTGGGAGATGATCTGGAATCACTAAGTCTCAAGGAGCTTCAAAATTTGGAGCAACAGCTTGATACTGCTCTTAAACACGTTCGAACAAGAAAAGTATACTCGATCTATATATTTTTTTAAAGTCTTCCACTATAGTACACTTTACCGTTGGATATATCTACTTAATTGGCCATTGAAACATCTTTTCTCTTGCTTGCAGAACCAACTTATGTACGAGTCAATCTCGCAGCTTCAGAGAAAGGCAAGGCCCTTTTGGCATATCTTGGTTTCAACGACCTTATCCATTTTCATGATAGAATATAAATTAAATGATTAATTTTTTTATTGGCATAAGTTTAAGATAAAAGGAAAACTGTTCTTAGATTCATATATATATATCTCACTTTTCTAATACGGTAAACGCAGGAGAAGGCAATACAGGAGCAGAACACCATCCTAGCAAAGAAGGTGGCCACCCTTTTTACGTTTGCATGAATGGAAATTTCATTTTTTTAGCTGTTACACCAAGTAATTTACTGAATACAAGAATTGTGTAACTTCTCTCTCTCTCTCTCTCGATTTTGAAATAGATCAAAGAAAATGAGAAAACTGCGGCTCAGCAGGTAGACTGGGAGCAGCAGAACCACGGCCCTAATAGATCAACATCGTTTCTGCTGCCACAGCCACTTCCCTGCTTAAACATTGGGTAACCCTTGTCTCACATAATATAATTATTACAGGGCTTTATTCCAAAGCACAAGTGTCTATCTCTTACATTAATTAGCTATTAGTGACTAGAATCATTCTCTTATGAGTAATAAGTTAATTTGAAAGTTGGCAGAAGTTCTAATAACATCAACAGTAACTTGTATAGAATTTTATAATAAAGTAAAGATGGAAGAGAGAAAAAGAGATGAGAATTAGATGGTTCGGCATATGACCTATATCTACACATTAAAAGTTTTATAGCCTACTCTTTTTAATGTTTTTATTTAAGTAAAATGCTCTATTATATATAAACCTTTACAGTAATACATCCCACAATTTAGAATAATCAAATCATCATTTATCACAAAATATTTTATTTTTGTCATGCCCCCGTAAGATAGGCGATATGTTAGCGAGCATTGTTCTTGAACAACAAATGACTGAAAAATGGTTATTATTGCCGAAACAAATAAACTAGTGTTTGTTTGTAAGTGTGTCTTTGTCGGCAGTTAAACGCATGTAAGAGGAATAATGAGAGCTAGCTTTATCACAAAGGATTTCTATCCTTATCAACTTAAATGTAACAAATATGTTAATTTAATCAAACTGGTTGTCAGATTACATGCCTTCAATCTTGCCTCTGTGTTTGTCATGCATCCTCAATTTCTTATTAGAAAGTAAAAGATAGGAGTTGTTTGGAAGGTGTCACATTAAGATGCTATTTTTGGGATGTCTGGTGCAGTACTGGCAGTTACCAGGAAGAAGCACCAGAAGAGAGGAGGAACGAGCTGGAGCTCACACTTGAGCCAATTTATTCATGTCACCTTGGATGCTTTGCTGCTTGAACTGTGGGGGAAGAAAGACCCTTCTACCTGCGTATATAACTTTGGTTTCTCTTGTAATAAATATTTCGAATCTTGTTGTTTTATTGTCCCTGTTTGAATGATGAAGTGAAGGATAATATGGGTTGTTAAGTCAAATTATTGCTCTCTGGTTGAGACAGATCAACCAATGCGAAATTTGAACTTTGAACTTTGAAACTGTTATCTGATCTATTGACATCATGCTATCAATTATATATATATATATATATATATGTTGTAATTTTTATTTGTATTCTGTGTCATTAGGTAGCTATTTTCAGCTACGTGCTTGTTTGCTTAGAAATTTTGTCAGTAATCAACACAAAGGATAGAAAAACAGGTTTCAACCCGATTTTTTTTATTTTATTTTATCGATCTACAGGTTTAGCTTCTTAAAAGACACCCCACTCTTCAAAATGAAGGTGGAAAAGTATGTGTATCTCAGCTAATTCATTAAACCTCCTTCTCCATGCCACCTCGGCCTCATTTGCTTCTGCAATTTTATCATCTTCATCTTCACTCTTTAGTCTTGCATGCCAAATGCAGTTTGAGATTAATTTGTTTCATCAAAAATCAACACCTAGACAAACAGTTCATAAAGAGTTGATTAGTGCAGTGTACGATTGTATGGCACTTCAAGAATACTTTGGGGAAAATGGAAAAAAAAAATTACTGAAAGAAGTATATATAGCAGAAAGAAATTGTTTACCCGGCAACAAACTGGACAGGTTGGGCTTCTTTCCATCCACTCATATATACAACTAAGGTGGTAATGGTGAGAACAATGTGTAATGATCATAGGGTTTACAGGCGTGTATTCTGTCAACAGAAAAGCATATATATATATATATATAGTAAGAGTCACGGTGAAGCTTTCTTTGACAAACAACTTCAAGTTTCTATCCTTTTAACTAAATAAAACAGCAATCTTGTGCGCAAGTTGGACAAAATGACAACTTATTCTCACATACTTACCATGCCGGATTAAGGTACTAAATCAAAAAATGGTTACCTTCGAGACATGTAGGGCAGACATCTTCATCTTCTGATGGTGCATAGTCGTCATAGAGATTTCTAGGAGAACAAGTAGTGTCTGCTTCTGTATTTTCATGTGCCCCATTAGGAGTCGAAGAAGCTGCCTCCTGATTGGATGAAGAGACGGCAGGAATTTGACCACTGCTGAAGATTACTGCATACTGTAGATATATAATTGCATTAGGATTTTTTTTTTTTTTTTATATATATTTTTTTAAATAACGGGAACCCCTTGAAGATAGGACTACTTGACGTACCCACCCCTATTGTATAAACCTCAAACCCTTATAAAGTGTATCTTCCACATGAATCGAGTAATACTTGGCTTCATCAGTGGACTAACCCCAAAAATTTGTTTGCACTCAAAAAAAGTTTGAATCTTAGACTTTAGTCCACCCTTTGAGATTGTGTAGTAGAAATTGTTATAGTAAGAAAACATCTTATAAAGTTCTTCAAGGCTAAATTGAAGACAGATCATGGGAAATTACAAAAATTTAAGGAAAATTAACTTGCAAATCTACAGAACAAAGAAGAATAATTTCATTCTTCTGGGTATCACATATGGCCAGAGTTCTGCCTAATTGATTGAGTGGGATTACATGCAGAGTGCACAATGAGAAAATTCAATTGGCAGCATACGTACCTCTCAGATATAATATATATATACTGTCTATCAAGCATGGCAGTGAAATCAGATGTTTTTTGCTAGCTCTTGATGAAACATTACTATTTCACTAAGAACGCAGAAACAAGTACAAATGACTAATTTGAACAGTTTTCCAAAGGCTTAGATTGTTTGTGTTAAAGATATTTGTGATTACACATAATAACAGTCTAAAGATTACAATTAAGAATTATAAATCAGATCTTGTAATAAAAGATTATAATCTCTGATATACTGCAGATTAAAATACAGTTTACTTGTTATTCCTCAATAAATATACATGTTCCTCTTTGCTAACTGATATATATTCCTCTGGGGAAACAAATGCAGAATTAGAGGGAATCCCCTAAATGTACCTTGTTGAATAAGTTAGTAATGAAGAACACAGGGCAGATTGAGTTTCCATGGCTGGGTGTATCTACATTTTCTCTATGATCAGGATCCTTGACACGAAAGCAACAACAAGCAGAACCCATCATAAGGATCCAATCTCTACAGCAACTTAGACTTCTGCAAGGCATATTGATCTATTGTATCAGAAAATTTCAAATAAATTTAGCAATTCTACCATAAATAACACATACAAAGAACATCTAAGCAGAAAGAGAATTTATTGAAAATAGAAAGCCCGCTGCAAAATCAGAGAATACACTATGCCAAGATGAGCCATCCAACAATATCAATTAATTCAATCTCCATTATTTTGCTGGGATTTTTTTTTTTTTTCAGAAATTTAATCTTCAATTGGCATTGCAAAGATACCTAAACCATCTGAGGCTATGGAAAATCTTTTTTTATTTATTATTTTTTATGAAAGAAGTTTAATTTCAAACAAAGGAAAGGATCCTGAACAAAGAGCAAGAAGCAGAGTACGTAGCTTCCAACTAACAAAACGCAGAGCCTAAAATAAAAAAAGAGAAAAAAAGCAAAACAACAGTACTGCATCAAGGATTGATATGGGGAAAATCCTGCTGAGTGCACAGATTCTTCTTAGGCTCTGAATCTTGAACCTTCCAGAAGAAACAACTAGCTAGCTAGCGTCAATGTTACATGATTTCATGGATTTTAGAACTGTTTGCTCATCTTTGTATATGATTTCGTGAAAGCACAAAAAAAAAAAAAAGCAACGGATCGGGGCCAACACGTCGTTTTCCCTATCCGATTCCGATATATTATAATCTTCACAAAAACATTGCACAACAATACAATTAATTGGACCGCAACCAAAAGATTATTGTATATAACTATGAGGATGTATGACAACTACTGACGATATGATAGAGAAGAAGAACTATCTATCTGGCATCCTCATCCTTGTTCTTCATTAAGGCCATGATGATGATTAATGAAAAAAACCCAAAAGACTTGATTCATCAAATCCCACGTACGAAAGTTAATTTAACTCGTATAAACAGCAAGCACCATTAAAAACAAGACCTTGCGAACACAAAACTTAACAAACAGGAAACCAAAAAAACAAAAACAAAAACAAAAACAAAAAACTAAAGGAGCCGTCAACCTGTACACATGCTTTTGTAGAAGAATTCCTCATAAATTCCCCTTTGAAGTAGCTCTCAACGAGTAATATATATAGTTTGAGAATACAAATAGACAAGGTTTGAGATGAGAGAGTGGGAAGAGAAAAGGTAAAAAATATTCAACTTGGACTTGGAGTCGTAGCCCCGTAGGTTTCGCTGCAAAAGAGCTGAATCAATGCGATTCTGTGGGGGCCATCCAATTTTTTTATGCATTAAAAAATGGGTTAAATATTTAAAAACCCTTTAGGATTTGGACGCTTTATTTTTTTCTTCTCAGGATTTGATTTGTATTACAAGAGGTATACATGATTTTCATAAAAACAGAAATAGTATTTCCATTAAAATTTCATTTAAAACTTAACGGAACAACACGTCAATACCAATCACATTACGCCACATGCCCTATAATTAATTTTTTATTTAAAAAAATTACAAAATAATATTAAAAAAATAAAAATAAAAATTTTGGGGTGGCAGTATGGCCACCCCATTTGGCCAGTTTGGGGGTGGGGAGCCATGCCCGGCCATGGCCAGGTGGGGGTGGCCAAAGAGATTTTAAGGATGGCCAAAACCACCCCTAATCTCTCTTGGGTTTTTTTTTTTTTAAATTATTATCTTACTTTTTAAAATTTCCGTTAAATATATATGGTGACGATATTTGTAATAGAGAGTTCACTTTAAATTTCGATTATTATTTTTAAACTGAATAGTACTTTAGATTTTGTTAATTTTATCAATATTAATTAACAACTCAGTTTTTATCGTATTTATTTAATTTGTTCAAAATACTTATGATCATGTTTTTTTTATATATTTTAAAAGTAATAAAATCGCAATATAATCACAATACTACTTAAGATGGGATGAAATCGAAATCTGAAATCTTCGAGAGAATATTCTAAAATTTTTTAAAAATCTAAATTTGTGATGATTATAAGGACCTTATAATTTTTTTTTTTTTTCAGAATTGAATTTCACCCAATTTTTATATTGCAATTTGTTCCATACGATTTGCGCGCGCGCACACACATACGCACACATATATATATAATATTTCTTCTCTAGCATAATAAAAGCCGAGTGTGCGGCTTGGGTAATTCAATTTTTATCATAAATTTCTTACAAATTGATATGCATGTTCGTTAATTAGCATTTATCATGTTAGTTATTAATAAATAAATAAATTTATTTGTTAAATTTTGTTATGTAAATTTTTCACCCATATTATTCTGTTAAAGTATTTGATTAAATTATTAAATTTATCTATTTCTATAAACTCAATTCAAAATTAAATATTACACGCCACAAGTGAGAATGAGTATTAAAATATAAATTAAAATTTTAAATTCATCTCTTTGTATAAGAGCTTTTGGGATTGTAACAAAGTTGTACTACTCCAAATGTTTTATGAATAAAATCATATTCCTAGTTAGAAGTCCAACTCTTTTTAGTTCATTATGGATATTTTGGTCATTCAAATTTCGTTTTAAGAAGGTTTTTTTTTTTTTTGAAGGGATTTTAAGAAGTTCATATATATATATATATATATATATATATATATGAACTTCTTAAAGCCCATTGAGCAATGTGTAGAAAATCTTCTTGGGCTGAAATTGGGCTGACCCAATGGGAGTACTCCTAGAGGATTTTTGTCAAAGCCCAAATTTTAGCCAAGCCCTTCATGACATGCATGGCCCATTGGCCCTATCTCACTTCTCTCATTTCATTTTTTTTTTTTTTTTTTTTGGGGACATAAGATATTCAATCGTCCAAGTTAGTTACACACAACCATGATTAAATTCCCCCCCACCCTTTTTTTTTCTATTGCCCTAACAATTTAATCATGATCATTTACAAGAGCATGTCTTTATATGTGTGTAATCACTTCACTTGGTCAACCTCGAATATAATTAAAAGGAAAAAAGCATTAAGGTTGAGATTGAGAAAGAGGTAAAAACCAATTAAACTTGGTGAAAATAGATAATAAAGTCTTACCTTGTAATCCCATTGGCTAATCACATTCTCATGCCGGCCATATACATATATATTGTGGGCATCTTGCTCGATTGACACGTAGCATGCACCCCATTTTGGTGAGGAAAGCCACTTGATTGTGGCCTTGGGTAAAAGCCAGAAGGTCAAAGTGGAAGTTGGTGTGTCACCCTTTTGTGATGGAAGTGGTAATTCTGGTTGGCTTTTGCATGAACATAAATATGTCCCCACCCTACGTGAACCCATTGGCTACATCACCCTTGCCATCATTCTCCCAATGCATTTGTCTTTGGTATAGCATAGCGGGGTTAAAGATAATTATCTCTTCAAATTGTTCGTAATCTAAATAAGTAATGTAGAAAAGTTCATATGAGACTCATTTGTCTGAATAAATGATCGGATAGCATAGATTTTATTTGGGTAGGTGCATATCATATAGACTAGTCTCTCATATTGTTGCTAACGATTTGGGTATGTAATGTTAAAAAAGTCCATATAGTATCTATTTATTTGAGTCGGTGGCCGGGAAGCTTACATTTTAGTTGGACATATGGATTCTATATGAACATTCTCACATTACCTGCATAAATTGTTATAGTTATCTCATGTTGGTTGTGGAAGAGGCTAGTGGTCAGTTTATAAGTATAAGAAAAAACATTACCTCTCGAACTAGCTTGTAGGGTTGAGAAGGGCCTAAGACTACCCAACACTTATATTAAAGCACAGTTTCAACAAACATGTCTAGGCCCAATAGTCTATGGGAGAAACGAGTTGTCTTTACTCTAACCTAAGGCTCGATATGTGAGAGTAGATTGTTGGAGTTATTTCACATAGGTTATGAAATTGACTAGTGGTTGGTTTATAAGTGTGAGAGAAAGTCTCATCTCTTAAACTAATTTTTGGGGTTAAGAGAGACTCAAAACTATCCAACATAATTTGCTAGCAATTCAAGCCGATAATTATTGTAGACCCCGACCCAGATAGCATAATGCACAATTACAAATGTGGTTCCAATTGATTCCATTACTTTGGATTCGGGAACTTTGGTCGAGAAAAGCACGAGGCATGTATATGAAGATGGAAAAAAAAGGACCACATTACCGGCATCATCAACAGTGAATATCTCATTAAAGATGGAGAACTTAATAAATTAAGAAAGGTGGAGTACTCTTTATGAAATCGATCATTTGAAGATATTTTTGTTTTTCCTTCTTATAGGAAAAAATCATTGAAAATGCGTGGCTATAATTTCCATAACTCTGTCGGAATGATGATTAGTTTGTGTAGCGTTTGAGCCACGTTACTTGGATAAAATACATAAATATAAATATGTAAGAGCTAAGCCCATAATCAATATTATACTAATTAAATGGTGCATGCAGCACTAAACTAGGAACAAAAAGACGCAGGAACTAATTAAAAATTATAAGCTCACTGCTGATCACCTAATAATTAGACAGCACGGTACTTGGAGTTCCTCCTTATTACTACAAGAGTTCAATAGTTAATCATTTCAAATTTAACAATAATTTTAAAAGTCATATTACATTTAAAATGAAGTAAAAAGAACTTCTAACATTACTCTTTATAACTCTTGATGCTGCAAGATAGATGTTGTCCATAGACAGGGACAGGATGTTGTCCACTTCAAAGAGTGACCAATAGAAGTTGAATGTCCATAGACAGGATGTTGTCCACTTCAAAGAGTGACCAATAGAAGTTGAAACAGCTGTCAGAAACTACATCGAGTGGTTGGTGCATGGGTGTTGGTGTTCTCTTTAATTATGCAGTAGTCTTTTAAATCCAACCTTCAAGTACTGAGGTTGCCTTTTGACATGCACGAATGTACAGAGTATATATATGCTATATGTTTCAGTGTCTCGAAGGGATTTATTGTATTAATTTGTATTGTCTGGGATAGATGAGGATTGTAAGGCTAATGAAGATAATGAATGAAGATATATGTTTTTATTCTAGCTAGCTAGCTAGGTAGGTTCCATTATTAATTATGCTTTTATTTGTTGCAAAAAAGAAACACAGATCGAATAAATTGACCTTCAACTTAGTTATAGATCTAATAAACTAAAGGAAGGACGATTTTAATAATTATATGATAAGTAGCCGGAAATCATGTTGTTATTTTATTATGATGGCCTAAATGCTTGTCCCCATGGTTTATTACCATAATATGCACTTAATTGTATTGGATAGGCCTCACTGAAATGCTAGTACGTAGCTTAATGGCTAGCTGTCATGGAATTTTTACAATCTTCTTCTACTTCTTTCTACATGAATTTTTTTTTAAAAAAATATTTTCAAGATCAAAAGTTATGGTTCTCCGTTTTTAAAACAGTAAACTATATTCTAAGTTTGAGTTTCTTTAATCTTATTGCACGCACGCACTTTATTTTTTGCCGAAAGTATCCGTCGGATGCCAAACGCTATCAATAGAGTTCGCTGAAAGTTGCCGCCACCGGAGGGGCTCATTTTACGTAATAACCAAACACTAAAAATATTTTTCAACAAAAAAACATTTTATGTTGAAATAAACAGAGTCTTAAATTATATTCTGCCATCTATATAATATCATAATATATAATATTAAGGTGTTATAAAGAGAGTAAAAGCAGCTAATTAAGCAATATAAATGAGTACACTAACATGGTATTAAGAGGGATGGGCCTACAGCTTCATGACAAGCACGTTGTGGAGGAGTAAGTCCCCACAGCAGGAAATAAAAAGGAAAGGAAAGAAGTCCCATGATGAAACGGCAAAGAAAGAAACAGGGGAAAGGCAAAGCTGATGAAATTAACCATGGACCACACCCACATCTAGAAATCTGTTCACCCACAGCCCTCATTGTTGCCACTCTCCACTCATCTCTTCTTCCGCTTCTCAGGACCAAGATGGCCAAAATAACTACGAAGTTGCCCGGTTTCTGCCTAAACAGAATCAGGCCTCATGCCAGAGTCCGCTCCCCTCCAGCACAATCCAAGCCTCATGATCACAATCTCAGTTCCTCCAAAACTCAAAATCCTGGCCTCCATGTCAAAGAGGAAAAACCCCTGTTGGTAATTAGTAGGAAGATCGTGATTGTGGTTGATTCCAGCCTTGAAGCTAAGGGAGCTTTACAATGGGCACTCTCCCACACTGTTCAGAACCAGGACACAGTTATTCTTCTTTGCGTAACCAAGCCATCTAAGCAAGCTGCTGCAGGTTGTACGTTGGAGTCTTCTTTTTTCCATCCAAGTTGTTCATTGCTTTAATTTATAATGATCAGTGCTGAACAAGTAGTATGGTTTTGATATTTTTCACAGCTAGTAGTACTGCTCAAGGCTCCGGCAAGGAGATCGTTCCAAGGGCTTATGAATTTATCGATTCTTTGAAGAAATTGTGCAAATCCAAGAAACCGGAGGTGGGTAATTCCTGACATGTTTATGCAATTAGTTTGTTCAATCTTAATCTTATAATTAAGTGAGTTTTTTGATGAGTATCTGTGGTGATGATATTGATATGCAGATTGGTTGGGAAGGAGAAAGGGCCTACAATAGTGGAAGAAGCAAGAAAACAGGGGGCGTCAATGCTGGTGTTGGGTCAGAAAAAACGCTCCACAACATGGCGTCTCCTAATGATGTGGGCAGGCAGCCGGGTCACCGGGGGAGTAGTGGAGCACTGTATCCAAAATGCTGATTGCATGGCGATTGCAGTGAGGAGGAAAAGCAAGAAGCTTGGAGGGTATTTGATCACCACCAAGCGTCAGAAAGATTTCTGGCTCTTGGCTTAATTAATTAAGCTGCATATATATATATCATAATATATATATTAACTATATATATATATGTACGTGAGTCTTGTGATGATGCATAAAGGGTCGTCTAATCTTACCGGATGGAAATGTATATGGAACTGTATGATTGTTTTCGTATTTGTCTGTAAATAATAAATCATACGGCGAAATGAAAAAGGGTACGCATTGGCCGGCCGGGTCAGGGTGTAAATGAAAAAGGTGAGTAGTGCCATTATTTAGGCCATTCCGCTCTTATGGCAGAGGGAGGGGACAGTAGGGGTCCTTTGACTCCTTTAGGGTTTCTTCCGGACGCTACAGTGGTGGCTGAGGCCACATGGTGGCAGGCCTTT
This sequence comes from Carpinus viminea, assembly GCA_013348765.1. Lineage (NCBI taxonomy): Eukaryota > Viridiplantae > Streptophyta > Magnoliopsida > Fagales > Betulaceae > Carpinus > Carpinus viminea. The sequence goes on from CP054671.1 coordinate 6,726,582, forward strand.
CTTTTACCGACATGGAACCTAAATTAGGACAACGTGGGGACACTCTATTTGATCCACCTGGAAATGCCCTTAATTCTCACCTTCATCATCAAATTTCGTGGCTGCTGCTTTATGCTTTTACCATATGTCCATAGAATAATGATTTCCAAAGACGGCTATACAATTGAAATAATGTGACCATAATAAAGAATCCAAGTTTAATTTATGCACATAATTACTTTGTCGCCCGCGGTGGGTGAAGGCATTTTGGGCCCTTGCATTTGATAAATGAGCGCTTTTCTACGCCCTGTTTGGGCCTAAATTCTATCAAGTTCAGTTTTCAGGGACTCTGAGCCCAAATCGTGGTCCATTCCAAAGGTCTTTTGTTATTAGTAAATTGTTTAATTTTTATTAAATTTAAACGATATGAATAATCAGATAAATTAATTCAAATCTTAAACAATTTAATCTCGAGTTTATATATTTATCTTATAGTACATTCATATATACATACACATAATCTTACTATATAAATAAATACTCATTACAATGATTCGTCTATTACATTATGAATATAATTCATTTTTATCTTTTTAAATATTTAACAAGTCCTCATTATAAAGTTAAAAATAAAGTTATATGAGTTTATATGACTCAAGTCAAATTTATACGAGTTCAACTCTTTTAATAAGTGATCTTAAATAAGTGAACCCATCCTTAACCCAAGCATGTTCATAAGTATAAGTAGATTAGACTCTTAAGACCAACAGACAAGAGTTGTTGTTATTGTTGTTGTTGTTGTTTTTTTTTTTTTTTTATTTGGTTGTTAGAAATTTGATAGAAGTTTGGAGAAATTGAGATACCCATAGGCAATATTTTTTTCTACAGATCTAGCTGTATATACATATAGCGGTACATATATATGGTACTATATGTTGCTACGTCAAGCATTACATTGAGCACTAAATACAATAAGATAAAATATTAACCAAAAAAAAGTGAAAATGAAGAAAATTCTTGTCCAATCTTTTAGGATTCTCTTTCTAAACGCTATGTAAAATGAAATAAAGCTTTTATTTTTATTTTTATTTTTTATGCAATTCAATTTTATCTTAAATCAAACCATATATTGGGTGCTATAAAACTATGAGTGCCCCTATTATCATGTGTTAGTGTAAATTAGTCTATTTATAGCATTCAATTATTATGTTACATATTATCATTTTAAGAAAAATGCAAATAAAATAAAAGTCTCAAACCCATCCATGACTCAAACCTTGCCCATTACTTGCCTCAAAATTAGTTTCTAATGTTTCCCGTTTTTAATGCCTTAAAATTTGTTTTTTGATTTAAAATTAAAACCTAGGGATTGAATGTTAACATTTTAAGAATTTTATTACTCTAAAATGTAGTGTATTTTTATTCAAGTTATTTTTGTGTATTTTTTATATTTTTACTTAAATGTCAATTATTGATTGATAGGGGACTGTAAAAATAGAGTTTTAAGGCTTCTTGATATAAGTTAAACTCATTTATGAATCATTAACCCAAAATATATATATATTATATTTGTTTTTGTTTTTTTAAGGAGGAACTTAACCGCAATCCGACCCACATCTGACGGAGCCCCACCAAAGTCCTTCCCCATCACCAAAGCGGCAAAACCCATAGCTCTGCACCCTCCTCCAAACCCTTAAACCCTAATACCACAAAGGCGCACACACTCTGAAATCAAATCGGGCATGGCTAAACTATCAAACCCCGCGAGCACCGATGCCAACGCCAGCAAGAAGACCAAGAAGAAGAGGAACAAGTCAGGCCCCAATGTTGTAGCTATGAAAGTGCAGGCCCCAAAGCACAACCCTTTCGAGACCATTTGGTCCCGAAGAAAATTCGACATACTCGGAAAGAAGCGCAAGGGAGAAGAGCGCCGTATTGGCCTCGCTCGCTCCATCGCCGTCGAAAAGGCACGAACGAGCTTTACGCCTTTGCCTCTCCCTTAATTTCATTCATTTTCCACATTCTCTGCGTGATAAATTATATGTGCATATATGTATTTTTTTGGTTGGTGATGGAATTCTTGCTTCTTTTGGGTTGAGGCAGAGGAAGAAGACGCTGCTGAAGGAGTATGAGCAAAGTGGGAAGTCTTCCGTGTTCTTGGATAAGCGTATTGGAGAGCAAAACGATGAGCTTGGCGAGTTCGATAAGGCCATTCTGCGATCTCAGCGTGAGCGTCAGGTATGTTCGTTTGGATTGCCTAAACACTTGGATGTTCACTTGTTTATCTACCGCGTTTGGTGGCAGATATATTCTGTTTGGTTGCGGAGAGAGTGCAGGACTGTAATACATTCAAATAAGAATTCATACAAAGTTTTGTGATTTGTTGGTTTTTTCTTTTCTTATGTTTCCAATAGTTAGAAAAGCTCATGCCAAGTTATTCAGATGAAGAATTACAAATTTTTTGCTCATTTTGATTTCCTGTAGCTTCTCGGTTAAACGTTGCATTAGTTTCTTTTGCATAATCTATTTGACTGTTGGGATAGTACTAAAAAAATGAAGAATATAAGTTTTAAATCTCAGAGCTTTTTCTCTTTCAAAAACCTGAAAGAATGGACTCGACTATACGTTGCTAGAAAACAAAAGGAAAGCCATAGAAACTAGAAAGTACTGACTCAGCTGTTCAGTGTACCATACCGTTATAATTGTTTTGTCTCAGTTATTATGAGTCTTTAATTTTCAAGGGAATAAATGACGATATGTGTATCACTTAGACTGTGATATCCTTTTGTTTTCACTAGTTTTCTTGGCACAAGACATCAGATAACTTAATATTTTTCTAATCTGATTTGAGTCAGAGCAGTGTATTGCCATCATTCTCCATAATTCTCTTATGGTAAAAATTTATTAACTTGTTTCCTTTGTAGTTGAAAGTGAACAAAAAAAGCAAGTATAACTTATCAGATGGAGAAGAAGAAGATTTTGAAATCCCTGGCCTTGGTGCATTGTCTGAAAGGGATGATTTTGAGGATGAAGTGCTGCCTGATGATGATGACCATGATGGTGAGGCCCCTGACAGTATCTATAAATTATGTAATGCATTGCTTTCTAAAACAGTTCGTTTTGAAGATGATGTCAGCGTTAGTGGCAAACTGATTCATCCATTGCTGTGAGATTTTTTTCCCCAGTTGCAGTTGTCTTTTGTTATTAACAAATGCAGTCAATTGCAGAGATGCACTATTCTGTCTGCTATGAAATACTACTAGGCTCTTTGTTGTAGCCTTACCTGTAGAGTGGACTCTTGCTTATGTGCAGAAGCAAAAAAGAAAAAAGAAAAACCTGATACGGACATCAATCTTTATCTAATGCTCTTTTTTCCTCTCTCTCTCTCTTTCTGTGGCAATATGTTTGCATTATTCTCGACTTGTATCATATCAATGTAACTCCACTTGAATTTTATCTTCTGAAGTTCTTGCTCTTGGGTGTGATTTCAGATGCATAGGTGCTGTGATTGCTTATAATCTCTCTCTTTCTATGGATGAAAATATCCACTCCTTTGGATCTTGACATTTACAAACTGATTTGGGATTATGATAAATTATTATAAAATATGACGTTTAAAAACAAACTTATATCCTTCTTGGATAGAAGAACAAGTTCTTCAGAATGTTTTTTAAATAGTCTAAATTTTGGTCTTATGTTAATTTTATTTCATTAATTTATATAGGGTCCCCCAAGGCACTATATTTGGGTATTAACATTTGTGTGCACCTAGCATAGGTTGCTGTCCTGTTAGACACTCTTCTCTTTAGACATTCTTAATTACAATTTTCTACCATTACTTTGGCTGACAGTTCTGCTGATTAGTTTTATTGTCCCTTGATTACTTGCTTGTAGTTTATTTTTTTTGATAGATTCTGTTGGACAGTTGCTATTGCTTACTATCTGATTATTGGTTCTTCGGGATTGGTGATTCCATCAACACCGCTTCTAATTGTGCAGAAGAGTCAGCGATGCTAAAGCAATTTCATTCTCATAAGACAGAGAATCAACTGGAAAGGGGTCTGATTGAAGGCGAGGAAAATGTGAGACCTATTCTGCTATCTCACCTTTGGTCTGTTACATTCACAATTATATTATTACCTGTAATATGATGACAGTGTGGATTGTCAAGTCAATGACACTTTATTAGTTTGGACTGTTTTGTTTGACGTTTTTGTCTTATATCTCTGAACTGCTATTGTTTATTACCTCTTTTTGGGAATTGCTTTTCCCTCAATCCATCTTATGCCAGTGAGCTGTTTTGCAGCTTTAGCCAGCAATGATTGTTTTTAATCTCTTGCTTAGTCCTCTGTTTTTCTGGTTCTAGCATCAATGGAAAAAAAGGAGGTTTCATTTCTTTGTTTGTTCCACTAAGATTCGTCTTGATTGTGCTAGTTAATTCTTGTGGACATTACTGTTAGTTGAGTACTTAGATTAGCAGCGTATATTGTAGCTTTTGATCATTTGGTTTATATATATTATGAAAAAAAGGAGGTTTTATTTCTTTGTTTGTTCCACTAAGATTCATCTTGATTGTGCTAGTTAATTATCGTGGACATTACTGTTAGTTGAGTTCTTAGATTAGCAGCATATTTTGTAGCTTTTGATCATTTGGTTTATATATATTTCCTGACCTGAAGATTAGAGTTTTCTGACCCAGATTCATATTCCTGGAACGGATTGTGTCATCTGCTGAATAATTTTTATTTTGGTGTAAGAAAGTGATCTATATCTCTGTAAAAGTAATTTCCATATCTTTATATTTATCTAACAAAGAAGCTCTCTCTCTCTCTAAGTGTGTGAATGATTTTGGATGACGGCTTGAACCTGATTCAAAGCAATACCTTTTTCACTGCAGAAACGCAAAAGCAAGAAAGAAGTGATGGAGGAGATTATCTCAAAGAGCAAATTTTTTAAGGTAAACCTTATTTTTCATATTAATGAAACTGCTTTGTCAATGAAGTTGCATTATTTCCTTATTTACATTTTCCACTAACTTCTTCCAGGCCCAAAAAGCAAAAGAGAAGGACGAAAATGAACATTTGATGGAAGAATTGGACAGAAACTTTACATCATTAGTGCAGTCTGAGGCGTTGTTGTCGTTAACTGAACCAGGCAAGATGAATGCTTTGAAGGCTCTTGTAAACAAGAGCATCCCAATTGAACAAAGGAAGAAGGATGAGTCATCTAGAACTGAAAAATTAGAAACTATTAATCAGGTATGGTCTCCTGATGAAGTTTCTAGATGGCAACTTTCGTTCAATGGTTCCTGCATCTACTACTATTACTACTACATTTTTGTGCGCCTTCCCAACCCCCCACCCCCACCAAAAAAAATCCCGAGCCCCCGCCCTGCCAAATCTCCAGCTTGGCATGCAATAAACCACCATCCGTTGGAAGGTTGTCTGTGCTCTGTTTTCACATGTTATCATCTTTTTCATATGTGATGTGAGACTAATTTTTTGCTACTTGCACAGTTTTGAGCGTTAAATTGTTGTATCTGCAGGATCAACCTGACTCTTATGACAAACTTGTGAAAGAGATGGGACTGGAAATGCGTGCTCGCCCCTCAGATAGGACTAAGACTCCAGAAGAGATTGCTCAGGAGGAGAGAGAACGACTAGAGCGTTTGGAGGTATGAGTGCTACACACTCAAATCATAATTTTATTCTTTGTGTGTGGGTACATGTGCATTCATGCTAATAAAAGATGGAGTTCTTGTTATCTTGACAATGGTTTTGTGGTTTGTTATCATTAATAGTGAGTTTACTATATATTCATTAGGGTACATGAATATAGCTTGACTCGGCCAACATTGAGTGTCCTACCGTGTAACATGATATAGTTTAATAATGGTACATGTTATTTGTAGTAAGATGCTGAATGTGCGCCATGCATGTATTGCTGCACTTGTCACCAAGCTTTGAGAATGTGGATCTTGTTTCATTGAGTTGTACATCTTTATTGTTGAATAGAATGCTCTAATCTGGAAATGCACCATTGTTTTCAACTGTATGATATGGTAATATAAACTTCAATACTTACAAATTTGTATGATGCACCACATATCAGGAAGAGCGACAGAAGAGAATGCTTGCTCCTGATTATTCCAGTGATGAAGAGAATGATGCTACTGAGAAACAGTCTACCCAGGGGCTAAGATCCATATCTGGGGATGATCTAGGTGATTCCTTCTCGCTTGAAGAGCAGCCCAGGACCAAAAAGGGTTGGGTTGATGAGATTCTTGAAAGAAGGGACGAGAACAATTCTGAGAGTGAAGCTGGTGATTCTTCTGGTGATGAAGAAGAGTCCGATGAAGATCAAGGTGATGAAGAAGAGTCTGATGAAGATAATGAGGAAGGCAAAAGCAACCTATCTTTGAAGGACTGGGAACAAAGTGATGATGATAATCTCGACACAGATTTGGAAGATGATAAAGAAGAAGTTGAAGAAGAACTTGATGATGATGATGATAGTGATGAGCAACTGATGGGGCCAAGAGACCAGAAGAAGGTGGAGAAAAATGCTGCTGCTGAAACTAGTAAGAGAGATAAAGATACTTTAGAAGCCAAGAAAATAAAAGCAGATGGTAGAAACCTTTCAACTCAAGCAGACCTTCCCTACTTAATTGAAGCTCCGACGAGTTTTGAAGAGTTATCTACACTGTTGGACAATCGCTCTAATACTGAAATTGTGTTGATAATCAATCGAATTCGGGCAAGCAATGCAATCAAGCTTGCAGCAGAAAATCGAAAGAAAATGCAAGTATGAAACTTTTAGATGCTCTTATTCTGATATAAATATATTCTTACTGCTTTATTTGTAATATTCACCAATTAGGTTTCCCAACTTTTTTCTTTTTGACAAGTAATAACCAATCTTATTAAAAGCATAAGGTGCCCCTAAGTACATTGAGAGTATACTAAAGAAATCTTGGAGACATGAGTTAAATTTCACAAAGCCTGACTCAGCTTTTACAGTTCATAAGGTCGAGTCAAGTGAGAAAGCTATAATATAATTATAAGCTGAATATTTTAAGGTGACTTGAATGGCAAAATATTAATATGTTCTCCTTTCAAGAAGCTTTTTGCCTTTCATCTTTTGTAGAAAATTTTAAAATTCATGAAAAACTAGATGACTTCTGAGCATTCAAACTATATAAGGAAGCTGATAACAGAACAAATTTTCATGCATACTTGATTCGACCAACTCAAGTTGGCATGTAGATGAGTCAGTTTTTTTTCTTTTTTTTTTTTTCTAGATGCTGTTAACTTTAAAAACATAACTCGCTTTATGAGCTCTCGAAAAAACATAGCTCGCTTTCTGAGCTCTCGAAAAAGCTGATCAGGTTTAGTCATTAACTTATATTGGTTTATAGTTTTCACATAATTTTTGAAGCAATAAGCTTATCAGCTGTAATTACCTTCTAAATAGCTCATTATGTTTCTAGCATAGCTTTGGTTTTACGTTAATCTACTTTGTGCAAGTGAGAACTAAGATATGGTCTGCCATGGCTCTTGATTTGTATTTACATATAAACCATGTTGTCAACCTGTTTACATGGATGTTCATCAGTGTTTCTGCTCCTGTGTAGGTGTTTTATGGTGTGCTACTTCAGTATTTTGCCATCTTAGCAGGTAAAAAGCCTTTAAATTTCGAGCTACTAAATTTGCTGGTGAAGCCATTAATGGAGATGAGTGTGGAGATTCCTTACTTTGCCGCAATATGTGCTCGTCAAAGGATATTACGGACTCGATCACAATTTTGTGAGAGCATCAAAGACCCAGGTTTGACCTAATGAAGTTATATGCTTGTTTGTTCTTCCAAATTCATCATTTGCGACTAAGAGCATGTTTGAGATTGTGTTTGAGAATTAAAGTCAAAAAACACTTTTTGGCAAAAGCTTCATTTTTAAGTTTCTGTCAAAAGTGCGTTTTTGCCAATTTTTTTGGCTTTTTGAACCCTTAAAAGTGCTTTCAATTTTTTTGTCAAATTGGTACCTTTTTTTTTTTCTTTTCAAACAGGCTTTTTGAATGTTAAACGCACTTTTAAGCCTTTCAAACGCACACCCAAATAGGCCCTAAGTGTTTCTAATATATCATATATATACACACGTACTCGTTCAATGTTTGTAAAAGGTTCAATTCTTCTTATTCTTGCAGAAATTAGCAGTTGGCCTTCGTTGAAAACATTGTTTCTTTTAAGGCTCTGGTCCATGATATTCCCTTGCTCTGACTTTCGTCATGTGGTCATGACTCCAGCAGTATTGTTAATGTGTGAATATCTGATGCGCTGTCCTATTGTGTCGGGCCGGGATATTGCAATTGGATCTTTCTTATGCTCTATGCTTCTCTCTGTATGTATTTTCTAGAACTATTTTCCATTTTCTTCTTTCTACAATTTCTGCAATGTCCATATGGTATGTTTAATAAGGTTTGTTGAAGAGTCTTAGAAAGTTGTTTTACAAGAGAATAATCTCTTCATTCATATGTTTGTGATATTCATGTTACTGCAATTACCCAGAGAAGTCCCTGGTACATGGGTCATTTGGTCAGACTGTCAGGTCAACCTACATGAACCTACAATATTGGCATGACACAATAAAATATGTAATCACTGGATTGTAAAATTAAAGATAATTTATACATAAAAACAATGACTTATTTGGTTCTGATTTAACATAAAAACTTATACGAACATACACTTATTTTAATTATAATGTGTTTATAGAGAATTACTTTTGTTATTGAGGAAGAACAAGTAAGAAGCTTTGGATATCTGTAATAAAGAAATATAGGCAATAAAAGATTTCCATTGGCCTAATGATCAATGAAAAGTAATAAGGCATTATATTTGATGAGTTCTGTTCACAAACCTCAGTTCAATTCCTGTTGTGGATGTAGTACTTGTTAAAGTACAATGACCCACAGGCCACATGGTGGTAGTACTGTGGCCAAACACTTTCCAATTTGGTTCTCAACCAAAAATTGTCAAAGAAGTTTGACTGGACCAGATCATGATCAGCTGACGATGTAACAGGTAACAGGTTGATTCTGTTTGGGTTAAAACATCGTGCAAGATGTAGTACAACAAATGATCACAAAATCAATGGGTAAAGGTAGGGAAAAGAGAGTAGAAAGAAGCTGAAAAGGGAGGAAGAAAGAAGTTATAAGGAGGAGAAAGAAAGAATAAGTACGGGAAGAGAGAACCAAGGTTGCTTTGCAAGCTCGACATAGAAAAGGCCTATGATCATGTCAATTGGGATTTTCTACTTTATCTTCTTAGGAGATGCGGGTTTGGGCAGAAATGGTGTTCTTGGATTGCTTTTTGTATCTTCTTGGCCTCTTTCTCTGTCTTGATTAATGGCTCGCCGGCTAGTTTCTTCAATAGTTCGAGAGGGGTGAGGCAAGGAGATCCCCTCTCCCTGTTCCTCTTTATTATTGTGATGGAAGCCTTTATTAGAATGGCTAAGGCTTCAGTTGATCATAATTGGTTCTCGGGCTTTGCCGTGGGTGCAAGGGGGACTGATCAGGTCTACATTTCACATTTATTGTTTGCGGATGACACACTGGTGTTTAGTGGAGCTTCTTTGGATCAGGTGCAAGCCATTGATGATTTGCTCATTTGTTTTGAGCTGGTTTCGGGTCTTAAGGTCAATTTTGCTAAGTTGATTCTTGTGATGGTGGGTGAAGTGAGCAATGTTGGAGCCTTGGCGGAGGTTTTGGGCTGTGAGGTTGGTACTCTGCCTATTCCTTATTTGGGCTTGCCTTTGGGGTCCCGGTTTAAAGATAAGGCGAGTTGGAATGGGGTGGTGGAAAAGTCTATCTGTGTCTTAGCCAGTTGGAAGAGGATGTATCTTTCTAAGAGTGGTCGTATTGCTCTCATAAAAAGTACTTTGTCTAACTTCCCTACATATCTCCTATCTATCTTGCCTATTCCAATGGTAGTTACTAAACGCATAGAGTCGATCTAATGTGGCTTTCTTTGGGGAGGCATTGGTGAAGAATTCAAATTCCACATAATGAATTGGCCGAAAGTTTGTTTGCCTATTCGAGAAGGGGGTTTAGGCATTCGAAATTTGATATGCTTAAATCGTGCGCTTCTTGGTAAGTGGTTGTGGCGGTATGCAAGCAAACCTGGAGCTTGTTGGAGGAGTGAGTGATGGAGGTCAAGTATGGGTCGAAGAGAGGGGGTGGCGGTCCCGAGATAGAGCTGGCCTTCATGGGATGGGTTTTCGGAAGTTCATTAGTAAGGATTGGCATCACTTCTCTAGTCACATTAGACTACTTCCGGGTGATGCTTCCAGAATCAGCTTTTGGGGGGAGGTGTGGTGCGGAAGTTCGCCTTTCAGGGAGGTGTTCTTGGGCTTATATAGTTTAGCAATCAACAAGGAGGCTTCTATTGCGGATAATTATGATTTGATGAGCGGATCCTATCAGTGGAATGTCAGTTTTCTATGTTCGTTGAATGATTGGGAAGTTGAAGACTAGGCTTCTCTCTATAGTCTCCTTTACTCCTATAAGCTAGTTGGCGGGGCCAACAAAATTTGGTGGGTTCCAAATAGGAAGGGGAAGTTTGAGGCGAGTTCCTTCTATAACATTCTTATTTTGAATGTCAACACTCCCTTTTCTTGGAAGAGCATATGGTGTACTAAAGCTCTGCCAAGAGTGGCTTTCTTCGTTTGGTCAGCTACTCTTAGCAAGATTCTCACTCTAGACAATTTGAGGAAGAAAAATATGGTCTTGATTAATAGGTGCGGTATGTGCAAAAAGGATGATGAGTCTATTGACCATTTGCTTCTTCATTGTGAGTGTGCACAATTCTTATGGAACACTTTTTTCTTGTGTTTTGGCTTGGCGTGGGCTATGCCTAGTGGGGTTATGAACCTTTTGTAGTGCTGGTGGTCGGGGGGTCGCTCTTGAAGCGCCGTTGTTTGGAAGATGGTCCCACTTTGTATCATGTGGTGTCTTTGGTCTAAACGGAATAGAAGATTTTTTAGGATTCCGAAAGAAGCTTGGAGGATCTTTTACATTTTTTTCTCACTACCCTCTTCAGTTGGGCTGCAGCTTGGCTTGCCCCTCTTGTGATGTCTTATTCTGATTTTCTTCTTCTCTTCTCTAGTCCCTCTTAGGCATTCTCTTGTATACTTCTTGTGTACTATGGGTTGCGCCCCTTCTGCGCGTTTTCTATATAACATTACTAGTTGAGTTGAAGTTCCCAAGAAACGCTCCGTTCTCTCTCGGGTAACTTTCAAATTTCAAATTTCTCCCTTTGTTCTTCGACTCCGGCGACCATGTAAGCCGAAAGTGGTAGCGTTGTTTGGGTCCGTGGCTGCGAAAGGCGGTTTTCCATTGAAGCCAAAAAATTTAGATTCACGACAAAGGATGGGTCCTCTTTGCTCCGGTTGGAAGAAAGAAGGAAGAAATTCTTTACATCTTCGTGAGTCCTCAAGGTTCCGCTTGGTTGATGGAAACGGTGGAGGAGGCATGTCTGGCGAAGGAGAATATCGCCAAAGCCTTTCGTGAGGGGGACAAGGCACGATGGTCCACGAGGTGATAACAAGGCAGGAGATTTTTGGAGGTGGCTGTTTGCGAGGGTGGTCGAAAAGGCGTCTTTGGCTAGGAGGGACGTAATGGGTGGGGATGGCTGCGATTCGCGGAGGAGCTTCGTTTGTTGCTAGCCTCTCTCGATGGTGGTCCGGTGGAGGCTGAGGTTCAGTCAGTGCCGAATCAGAAGTCGTCTATGCCCGGGGACCGTTCTATGGCCCGTTCCTTCGCGGAGATAGTGAAATCTAAGACTCGATCAATCGATGAAGGAGACCGGGGGTTGATCTTCGTGGGAGGCGGCCGGGTCTCGAGAGAACAGTGAAGGGGTCCGACGTCAAAGGGTGGGTGGAGCCTTTGCTAGGGTTCGTTCAATTAGAGTTGGGCCGGGTTGTATCTGGGTTACTTGAAGGCTTGCTTAATGGGCCAGACGACTTGCCCATCCGCAAGAGAATTAAGGCCTTGCTCCAAAGCTTAAAGGTTGGGGCTAGGCTCCAATTGAGCGCTCTTCGGGCGAGTTTATGGAGCTTTCAGGGGAAGCCGGGCCGTAAGATTAATGGGCTTGGGTGGCTTATTAAATCCAAGAAGACGATGAAGCAGTGGTCCTCTCAACCAAAGCGTCTTCGCAGCGCCCAGTCAAGCCGACGCTGCGCCGCGGCCGACTGATGAGGAGCCGAAGTCGGCGTCTAAGCCGGAGCGGGAAGTCGGCAAGTCCCCTCCATGTAGTTTGGGCAAGTCTTTTCCTCTGTCTACGCTGCCGGCTTGCGAGGTCCTCGAGGGCGCGTCGTCGTTGACGTCCGTTAGGTCTGATGCCGAGGTGGTGACTGGGGTTGCATCGCCGGCAAAGTCTGAAGGTAATGGGGCACCATCCTTTGCTTTTGGGTTGTTAGTGGAAGATATCGTCGAATTGGACTCGACAACGTTGGCAGCTTCTGCATCTCCGGCGAGCATCCTGGCGCCGGCGGCTCCTGTGGATGGGTTGGTGTCGCTGGACTTTAAGGATCCAGGCGAGTCTGCGCACGGCTCGGTAGGTGCCGGTGTTGACTCTGGACCTGTGAGGGGGATTCGGCGGCTCTCTCTGGAGAGGTACCCCGATTTTCCTCGTGGGGAGGAGGATGTGGTGGCGACTCCGATGAGTAAGTGTCCTGCCTCTCCAGCTTTGCCGGGGGTGAAGGATGCTGTTTCTATCCCTGATGGGGCAGCTGCTTTGGGCAGGAACCTAAGCCAATCCTTCGATTCCAAGTCTGGTATATCCAAGTCAGAATTGGGGTATTTTCGGAGGACTAAGGAGAAGGTGGCCAAGCAGTTAAACAATAACAAGGAGCTCCTGGCTGAGACTATGTTTGCTAGTCCGGGGAAAGGGGTGCAGGGTCATTCCAAAGAGGTGCACAGGACGATGGGTGTGGCTTCGGTGTGTGGGATGACTTGGGGAGGGGATGACAACAAGATGTTGGATTTTCTCTCTGCCAGGGAGCGGAAGACTAAGGGGTTGAGGGAGCTTAAGAATTTGGATTGCTCCATGTCTCCGGCGAAGTCTCAGCGCAGGCAGGGAGGCGTTGGGTCAAAAAAAGATTATTCCTTTCCTCCGGAAGTTCATTAGGGGGTTGTGTTTTTGGGTTGTTCTTATTGCTGGGTATTTTTGTGGGTTGGTGTTTGTTAGGGTTTAAGGTTAGGGTGTTTGCTAGGGTGTTTTTTAGGGTGTGTGTTTGGGATTCCTTTGTATGCTTTGAGACGCCTTCGCGCTCTTTCTGTGTACTTAGAGGCGCATTGCGCTTTTTGATATATACATTTCTGACTTACCAAAAAAAATATTAACATTACTTTTAAAAAAAAGTACGGGAAGAGAGAAGAAATTGGAGGGGGAGAAAGAGACTCCATTGTGTTACGGCATATATATTTAGCCTTATTTGTTCTCTCTAGTTATGGCATGTTTTTGTATTATAGCTATAGTATTTTGTAATTAATACGTAGATTATAGTTGCTTTATTTGGTCTATTAGTTTGCTGTAAATTGCGGAGAGACAGTCATGTAATTAGCTGTACAAAGTCTATATAATATGTGAAACCCTCACGGGGAGAGGCATTGAGTTCAATTGACACATTGGAGTAAAAGGCACGCTTAAATAGACTCATGACTAAACCCTAATCCTAATTGAGGGCAATGCCCATTTATTGAATTACCAAAATACCCTTGACTCAAGACAATTAAATAAAACCTAAAACCAAAGTAAAGTAAAATGCATGCCTTGCCCCTTGCATTATGATAAAAGTTACCACAAGTACTTTTTGACACTTCTGAATGACCTTTGCATAATTAATAATACATTTTGTTACTTAATCAATTTCGTTTGAGTTCTGTACTAATCCAATTGTGTTCTTCATTATGCATACCTGTTATTCTGTACTCCTTAATTTTGCATATGCTTTCTTTATTAGCCTTGATTGAACTTGTATGTCATCATCACCTTTTTCATGAGTTGCGATTTTGAGTTATTTGTGCGATTAATTCATCTTGCAGGTCACTAGACAATCTAAGAAGTTCTGTCCTGAAGCAATAATGTTTCTCCGAACTTTGCTGATGGCAGCTACAAACAGGAAACAGGTTTCATGCCAGGATTCTCAAGTATGATTCCTTGATCCATTATTTGTGTTTTGGATCATATTTTTTAATATTATAAGTGCCTAATTTTTTCTTAATACGGTATTGAGTCAATTATCTTGCTTTTGCTTGAGACATTACCAGATGATGGGTACTCTTATCCTGAAGTTGTGTGATTGTTTACCTTTTTGCAGTTTTATCATCTTATGGAATTCAAAGCACTCAGTCCATTACTTTCTGTACGTAATTGTGAAGTTAAGAGTAGTCCTCTAAATTTCACAATGATAATGGACATGCCTGAGGACTCGCCTTTTTTCAGCTCTGATAACTTCAGGTTTGTGGTTGATGGGGTTTGATCACATTACTTAATGCTACAATATGGTATATTGTTTTGTAGTATAGAACTTGCTGAGACACTCTGATATAACAGTGTTATAGTGATATTATCCAGAAATTATGCATTACATTGTTGGTTTTTCTCTTTCTTATTTTGACTACCCTGTTGACAAGATACTGTTTATGACCGAACCTTGAAAGTTCTCCATTTGTTCTTCATATGAAGATTGCTTTCTTTAGATGGTTTCTATAAAATATATTTATATTCCTTCAAGATTCTAGGTATAAATGTCAGTCAGTGTTGGGTCTCATTTCTAGTTCTGTTCAAAATGTTGTAAATTAGATTTTGTAGTTCCTTTTCTCAAGGTTGTTGCCACTTGATCAAAATTGTATCCTTCAATTTGCAGGGCAAGTGTGCTGGTCACTGTGATTGAAACCTTACGAGAATATGTAAACACTTACGAGGGATTGAGTTCCTTTCCTGAAATGTTCTTGCCGATTTCGATGTTGCTATTTGAAGTGGCACAGCAGGAAAACATGCCATATGTGCTGCAAGATAAATTTAAAGATGTTGCTCAACTCATTAAGACCAAAGCAGAGGAACATTACATGCTACGGCGACCACTTCAAATGCGGAAGCAGAAGCCACAGCCTATCAAATTACTGAATCCAAAATTTGAGGAGAAGTAATTTACTACTCCCCAAATATTAATCTTTGTTGTGTTATATAACGTTACTTAGAATGGAATGGACGGCTGGAATGGAGCATTTAATGTCATGTTGTTTTAATTTGCAGCTTTGTCAAGGGGAGAGATTATGATCCAGATCGTGAACGGGCTGAGAGCAGAAAGTTGAAGAAACTTCTAAGACGTGAAGCTAAAGGGGCAGCTCGTGAATTGCGTAAAGACAATGCTTTCTTATTTGAGGTGAAAGAAAAAGACAAGAGACTGCATGAAGAAGAAAGAGCAGAGAAGTATGGGAAGGCTTTAGCATTCCTTCAAGAGCAAGAACATGCTTTTAAATCTGGGCAATTAGGAAAAGGAAAAGGCAGTAAGAGGAGGAGATGAAGCCGGCTTTACATGCTTTGTTAGATGTATTTGGGTATACAGAGTAGCATTGATTTCCATGCTCCTCCCCCACATACACCTTGTTGTAGCCTGCCTTGTTATTCGATTCGCCTTTATATAGCCTGCCTTGTTATTCGATTCGGATATATATATATATATTGAAGAGGGGTAAGGGTTGTACTGCGGATATTTTTGATCCCATTGAGTTGAAGCGGCCTAGAATTATTTATTTTTAAATACCTCTCTCTCTCTCTCTCTATGTATATATAGTAAGTTTACATCCAATTATTTATCTTCTCTATGTTTTGAATACCTTTTTTATTTTGGGGAGTTTGCTAAGGGTTCTTTCAGTAGTATTCTTCTGACGTTTTCCTAGTCTTACGTAGAACATGATTTAAGAAAAAATAAAATTGTAATATCATTTTTTTTACCAACCGATTAATTTTTATAAATTTATAATTAAGTTCTAATGCTTTAAAATTTGTTTTTTGATTCAAAACTAAAACCTAAGGGTGGAAGGTTAACTCTTTAGGGATGATATCATCCAAAATGGATTTGATCATCCTAAATTTGGTGCTAATGTCTCACAAATTTGGTTTTAATGCCTCAAATTTTATGCTAATGCGTAAAAAACGATGGTGAAAGTCATTATAATTTTATTTTTTCTTAAATCATCTTTTACGTAAGACTGAAAGAATGTCAGGAGAACTTACGAGGAGAATCCTAGTTTTTTTTTTTTTACTACATTTTCCAAACATATGACTTACTCTTTGATTAAAGAGAGAAAGAGGGAAAGAAATAAAGGAAAAAGAAAAAGAAAAAGTAAAAGAATAAATAGAAGGAAAACAGAAAAGAAAAAAAAAAATCCCATGTAGATAACAACTCAACTACACAAGCCATCTAGTATTCCATTCAAAGACGACATGTTTCAGTCAACATTCTACGCGCGCTGCCGCATGCGTTGAGCAGCTAAAGAAAATAAGACCCAACATCGAAAGCTTTATTGAACATAGAAGACAAAACAGAAGAGGACCAGATACCATATAGAAAATTATGTTTACTACTTGTGCAAGTCGCGAAAGTAGGAAGCTGGGTCGCCTTCAAAGTCATCCCTGAATATGCGAGTGCTCCTTCCGGGAGCTTTCATTGTTTTCCTCTTAGATTTAGATCCTGAGCCAGACAGGACAGCAATTGCGAGACCCGCTAACAGAACACCCGCGACGACAGCACCACCTGCAACACCTTCATGTCCAGCCGAATCGTCGTTCTTCTTATTGTTCTGTGACTCTGAGCTTTCGCTGCCACCCATTATGACCCCACAGTGCTGTGAATATTGATAATCTAGTTTTCTGCTCTTGAACGGATGCTAGGAAATATAAAGCTCGTGGAGTATTTATACTACAAAGCGTTCAATCCCTTATCCCTAGCTAGGAACATAGAAGGTCATGTTGCAGTCAATAGCATCCTGGGGGTTGGCGTAAACGAGGGTTTTGGTCGATCTTCTACGTGTATTTTCCAAGTCTTGGACATTGTAACGACACTCCGTGCATGTAAAACTTTGACTCTTTAAGCAATTTGTGAAAATCAAAAAGAACACCAAAAGAAGAAAAGCGACCTTTGGGAGGGAAATTACACGAGGAAAAGAAGAGTCACTTTCTCTCTTAGAAAGTCATGTTGAAGTTAATACGTACTATATATCCTCATATCCTGGGTTGGCGTAGACGACGAGAGTTTTGGTCCATCTTTCTAAAGGGTATTTCCACATAATAAATATGCACATCATACCAAAAATTAAACAATATGGCATTGTTTATACCATTAGATATATCAACATTAAATCATATGTAGGACTCACAATTTTTGACACAATTCATGAACCTAACACTAACTCAACACGAAATTAAAGAATTAAATAATCAAATTATAATTGATCTATGTAGTTTTATATCCATGTTACGGCATGACTTAAACTTGACATGAAATATAATAGCAAGCAAGTTTTAACATGATTCGCATATCCAACACAAATTTAATACAAAATTAAAAGGTTAAGAGTTTGGAGATTTGACCCACTTAATTAAATGGGTCAAATTAAAATTGACATATATAGCCTTATACAAATGATTCAATATAACTCAAATCCAACACATGAATACAAATTGCCACTCCTATTAAAATGGCTACAATAAATTTTTTTTTTTTTTTTTTTTGGGGGAGGTGGAGAGAGAGGAAGGATGACAATATTGCAGTTCACAGATGCTGAAAATGATTTCCTTGAAGAATAAAAGAAAATTATAACTGTGTTACAAACACAACTTGCGGGACCTGACTCACTGGCTCAGGGACATCAGATACAATATGACAGAAAATCGGAAACTAGGATACAAGCCCCACAAATAGCTAGGCTACAATCAATGCAACTGAAATCGATAAATTTCTAATTAAAATTAAAGCTCTTCTGTTAGCACTCAGTAAAATGAAGTCCCTAGAAGTTTTTCTTTCATACGAGAGATAAGCTTAAATTTTTCTTCAGCTTCAACCTGCTGGCGGATATCTGTTTTTGACGCCCGATCTGGGTGAAACTTTAACAAGGCTCGTTTATAAGCTGCATGCACCTGAAAATATGTAAATCCATTAACTTGTATGCAAGTTTCAGTTGCACCATATCAATAAGAACTAAGAACTGAACCATTATCTATGTACGTTTATAGGTATGTGATGTATGTAACTGACCTCATGTGACGAGGAAAAGAACCGCCTCCAACTTGGATTCCTAAACCACGAAGCAATGAAGCCATATTAATGCACATCATTTCCAATCTGTTAAGCTCCTTCCTTATTTCAACACGAAGCTGCTCTTTCAAGTTCATATTTTCCTCGTCCTGTATTTGGCATCATTTAGAAGATAGGGGGAGAAAAAATAATAAATATGAGCAATCTTTGAAACGATAAATAGTGTCTCGCTAAACTTGAGAAGGAAATACATAAACAACTAAATATAGCACAAAGGCAAGTGGAAGCAGAGCAAGAGAAGGTAACCAGAGAAGGCTAAGGAAAAGCAGCCTTGTCAAAGGGAAGTTATAATATATCTATTAAACTAGATCAAAAGATTCAACACCTTTTTTGAGTCTCTCTCACTTCTTCCACACGTTCCTTTTGCCTTCTTTGCATGTCCAGCAAACGCCTTTCAGCTCTTTTTATCTTGCGCAACCTTTGTACCTCTTCTGCCTGCAAAAGGGCAAGTATATTTAAGTTTCAGCTAATACGTTTGTCAACTATTGAATAATTCAATAGTTCTTGGTTTGCCCATATTATGGTTCAACCTAAGGTTTTAAGATAAGATGCGAAGAACATGTCTCATGAACAGCCCCCAAAAAAATGTTCAAAGCTAACATTTTAATAAAATAATACTATTTAAATATTGCCAGCAAAAAAGGAAAACAAATATTAGATATTGAATAATTATATATTTAAATATTTGTAAGTTACCATAGACAATTTCAGAGAATTTTTATCATCTCAAAAGCATTGTAAACTTAAACATTAATTGTAACTAGTTTTAAACTACATAACTAACACATTATCGACCAGAATGTGATAGTTCATATAGATACTCTTGTTTGTTAGATATGCATTAGAGTATTAACTGCATTGGATGATACTTCAAGAATTCATTGGAGATAAGTGTTATTCAACAGAGATGGTTGAGAATAATGTGAAGGCATAAAAGCGGACAATTTAATCCATATGAGCTGTGTATGAAATACATTAGAAGAAAAACTTAGCTGGCTACCACACATGTGCTTTCTTTTACAATTCCAGGCAATAATTATACATTCACACACAAATATTAGATCCTACTCAATGGACAGAATAAGAAAATGTGAGTGCAAATCAGGAGGGAAAAAAAGATATCCAGTCATGCAAATGCATGGTACTGTATAAAATTAGAAGAGGATAAATATGAGACTATATGACATGAGAGAATACAGAATGGCATTTAGAAGCAACTACCCACAATTAATATATATGTCAAACCTGAATTTCTAATTGTCGCTGCCTAGATGCCCATTCTTCTTCGATTGCTCGCTTGTATTCATCAGTCTCCTTCAGCTTTTCTCGTTCATTAATTATATCTGTTTGACAAGAGGAAGTAACATCACCATCTTGGGCAAGTAATGGATCCCTTGCATCATATGCCTCTTTTGCTTCCACCAAATGTGTTTCAGTACGTTGAGTGTTGCAAAAAAGTATTTGCTCAGAATCCTCTATAACCTTTTCTTTAGAAAACATTTTTTCATTACTGACTCTTGACTTGCCTTCGAAAGGGATGTTGCAAAAGAAAGATTCTTCAGGAATAGCTCTATCTTTGTACTCAGCACAAGCCACACCATTATCAAACTGTGTTTCACCAGATGATTGAGAATTCGACACAACTCTATCTTTCTCATCAAAATTACTGCAACTGGGTGCCCATTGAAACCCATCATCTTTGTTCCTGAATATACCTTCTCCATCAAGATTAACATGTACTTCACTGTCTTCATTGGAACTTTCACATTTAGATCGTTTACCACCCTGCTTTTGGTTGGACCATAAAGAACTCCGGGGACGGTGTTCTTCTTCATTGCAAAAACCATTACCAATGCCATTAACCTGTTCTTCTTCATTGCCACCAGTTTCATTTGTCATGACTCTATCAAGATTATCATTTGTTTCATCAAAGGAATTGCAACTAGAAGGTGCCTGAGGAAAGCCATCATCTTTGTTCGTTGATACAACTCTATCAGGATCAGCATGTATTTCACCTTCTTGATTGGACCTTGCATATTTAGATTGTTTATCACCCTGTTCTTGATCAGTCGATAAAGGATGTCTTCGATGACTTTGTTCTCCACGGCAAAAAGCATTGCCACCACTATTAACATGATTGAATCTCTGCCACCCATGGCTGAGAGGAGGATCTTCTGTAAACGTCTGGTGAGCTCTCTGATCAAATTTCACAAAAGGGCTTTCCATACCAGAGCCTAAGGAAGCACTCTGCATGTATCCATCACCACTTGCAAAGAAGCCAGACAAATTTTCCTTTTCGCAATCCTCTTTGCTAGACCTTGAACAAACAGGGACCTCTGGATGCTTTTCTGTCCTATTCTCTACTTCAACATTTGCGTGCCTATCAGTATGGGAACCAGAAATACTAGTCTGATCAATTGAACCAGATTGACCATTAGGAAGATCATGTTTTCTCTTTAAAGAAGCTTTTTTCCACTGTTCATGAAGTTTTCCAAAAGAACCTTCCATAAGCTCACAATCAGAACAATCGCTATCAGATGAACCACTCTCAGACTCAGAATCCAAACCATAACGGTTTCTGCTAGCAGTTTTCTCTGAGTATGTTTGATTGCACTTCGACAACTTGAATGAAGATCTTTTTTCATGGACAACCCAACATTCATCACCATCTAAGTCTACAGTATTCCGTATATTCTTAGAGGAAGGACAACATCTTTTACTTGAGGTGGCATCACTATCCAGATCCCCACCACCTTTGTCACTGATTCCGGGATGGTCCATGATATCACTTTCATCATCATCAATACTAATAACACCCTCAAGTGGAAATTTTCTCCCTTTTCTCAGCACATTGGAACCTCTTAAACTCTGTTGTATAGGCTCAGGACCATCAATAATAATAACGTTACTAAATTGATCACTGTCAACATCAATGAGAACAACATCATCAAGATTTCCTTTAGTTTCACCAGTTTTCAGTCTTTTCTTCCCAGAAGAAGTTCCAGGATGAGAATGACCTCTTGATACTCCTTTTCCTCCCATTTACTTCTGCCTGGCAACAACATATGTAAGAAAATGACTATTCAATATAGCATAAATACACAGGTAGTAAACAACATATCCACAACATGAGACCAATAAGGATGGTATTTCCACCCTATTTCGATTGGCACATGAAAGTGAAATGAGGTAATATTTCGAGAATTGATTATATGTTGCTAAAAGTAGATAAAATTTTAATCCGCAAGAAATACAATGGTGAATATTTCCAGCAGACGTATTTTTCCAATTCATTATGATTCTTTTATATCACACTAGCGTCTAGAGATCCTGAAATTACCCGGCCTCTGTTTTTATACAATCAACCAAGTTTTAGGTTAATTGCAGGAGTAGCTTTTTTCAGATTGAGTCAAAATCTTTCAAAGTGATTGCCAAAGAAGGTGGTCCAGTGTTCATTTTACAGATAATTGACTGGGGCAAAGGTTTCTTACTTCATTGATTTTGGGTTCAAGTCACTGGCTGGGCTAATCAGTGTGCAGTATGTCCTTCGGGTGGGGTGCTGCTGCTTTGGGTTCAAAAAGAATAATGATGTAGAAGGTAACTTCTCTGCGTCTTGTAGGTCTCAATATGTAGAATATCATTAGATGGCTTCTCAGGAGTGTATGGTCTCTGATAAACGTATTCTGAGGAAGGAATTGACAGGGATGTATGGTTGATTGGGGTCCCGTGGTGCAAGGGCAACAATATAGTTCATGATGAATTGATGAGGTCGGAAGCGGACACTTGGGTGCAACCCGTCTTCAATTTCCTCTCAAGTTTGGACATAATTCTAGATGCCCTAAGCTACTGCGCTTTTTCCCAAAAAAAAAAACCTTTCCTAAACGATACACAAGAAGTGAAATAACAATTCGCCCAAATTTTCTTTTTAGGAATTACTCGATTGAAACGCCAAAATATTTATGCGTCCTTGCCAAAGAACAGCTTCATCAATACAAACCAAATCTTTTAAGCCTCAAAGATGTGCCTTAACCAAAAACCCTAAAAATAACATTCATATTCGAACACCCAAACCAAACTTGAGCAAAAAATGAGAGAGCGTAATCGTCTCCCACGAGGAAGAAGCTTCGCGTATTGCTAAAACGACAACCAAACCCTAACTATAACCACAAAGGCAAAATCGAACACAAAGCAACTGCATGATAATCCAGATTTTTACTTTTGTAAGCACAAAATTGTCCCAATTTTCCAACAACAAGAACTAAAAGAATGAAATCGAACAAATAGCAGGAGAAATTAAAGTAAATAAGCTTACCTCTCAATGAAAAACCGCCTTACTCTTCGCGATAGAACGAGCCAGCCTTACTCTTCGCAATAGAAGGAGACCGATAGAAGGATTGAGAGATCACGAGAGAAGGTGACCGACAACGTGGGGGAAATGGATCCTCTCCATTTCAAATGAAAACTAAACTACAAATTGGTACCAAAAGATAAACCGGGAGAAACCTGAATTTAGCATGACGTAAGAAGCATATATTATTATTATTATATATTTTTTTAAAAAAAAATGGGATTCTTCTGTTTTTTGGTTGTGATATATGACATAATAGTGGAAATTATTTTAAGTATTTTGTATGTGTTTAATCTTCGGACACGTTATATTGTCAAATGAGTTGCTTCTTTTTTATTTTTTTTTTTATAAGTCAAATGAGTTGCTTCTTATTATTGTTTATGAACGCATTTCAACCTTTTTTACTTTTCTTTTATATGTTAGAATTAAGTGTAGAAAAGACCTTATCGGTGCCCTCCTTTTATTTTCGGATGTATCTTTAAAAAAAAAAAAACCCCTAAATATGCATAATCCATTAAATAATGGACATTATGCAACGTGGGCGGTGGACGCTACGGTTTAAATTTGAAATTTTTGATACATGAGGAGTAATAAACTTCATGAGCGTATACGATGCAGACAGCTAATAGTTTGAATAGTTTTATAACAGTTAATAATTTAAGAGGCTTTTTTATGCTTTTCCTAAAAAAAAAAAAAAATCTTTTTCTTTTTTGGTGAGTTTCCATATCAGTCAGGTTGACCAAAAGAATAAAATATTAATGAAGGAATAAGGAGCTAGAAGTAATTGCGTTGAGACCTTCCTTAACAGCTAAACTGTTAATTTAGATCGGTTAGCTATGGATGTCTAGAGCTTCTGCTCTTTGTTTTTTAGAGCTGCAGCTCTGTTTCTTTTAATGAGATCAAATATTTTTCTCAAAAAAAAAAAACAGTTAACACCCACCTCATGTTACCGTGTATATTCAGAATTGTTCGACTTTGTCATGGAGATAGTGACTGTGTCAAGCCAAGAAATTTCATAAGCAGAGTAGCAAATTGTTATTTTATTAACATAATATAATCTGACTAGCTGCATAGGTACTATCATCATGTCCGAGCAGCTAGCGGTGGAACCACCCATGGTCTTCGGGTCTCGGCCCTTCAAATTTAAGAATGTCACAAATTTTTATAAATTTTAAGTAAATTAATGAAATGGATCCACAGTATTAATTTTTACCCTCGAAGATTTAAGTTTTTAATTTTGTCCCACTCTTCTAAAATTCTAGTTCCGCTCATGTGTCGGTCCAAGTAATAATAGTAGTTAGAGACTGAGCATCGAATCAAAATGGAAAAAAGGGTTACATAGGAAAAAAAAACTAAGAGGGAGTGTTTGAATATGCCAATGTGCCTGAGGTTTACGCTACTTATTTATAAAGTGTTTGGCACTGAATTGGGATTTTCATTTCATGCCCATTGTGTTGTGAATCTTTCATTGTTATTTTTCTTTTTGGGTATTGATTTATTACTTTTTAGTGTTTGCTTAAAAAGTATACCCTGGAGTTTTCTTAAAGTAATTACAACCCAATTTGAAAAAGTTCCTCAAACAATGTTAACATTCCTTTAACGTCGTCGCTTTACTCTATTCATTCCGCTTCGTCTACTCGGCCAACTACTGACATTCTAATATTATTTTTATGTTTAAGAGAATATAAGTCACTAATTCCAACACGTTTCTTCTGCCCTGGGTGAACGGGTGAGTAGTCCTAGCCTATAGTGTTGCTGAAAATGACTTATAAAATTTACTTATAGCAACAAATGATTAATAAAGACATAAATTCATGTGAAGAGTGTTATAAAACATACTGTTACGTTGTAATGCTGTAATACTTTTGTTGCTTCATTTCCGGCAGGTTAAGGCCTAACTGCCAGCTTGAATTAGAGATTTTGATCAATGTGTAGGATGAGAAAGAAAAAGACACTATTGTGGTGATGATGATGATGAATCCATGTTCAATGTTAAGATAACTTGTGAAGTAAAACTGTGGGATGGGAAATTTCATGATGTGTGTATTGGTTCTTGTGATAGGCCAGGGAACCAACAGTCTTACTCTTATGATGATGTACCCATATTCAAGAACTTGACCAAGAAATTCTCTCATCAAAACCCTAACTCTCCATCAAATGGAGACAACATTATAAGTGAGTTCCCCCCCCATATATATTAGGCAAGTAATTAAGAGCATGAAAATCAATTAGCCAGGTTTGAGCATAGATGCCAAAATCCTCCAGTATTTAATGTCAAATGAATTGATAGCAATTACAATCCCAAAATGGTGCAACTGTTGATGTAGCCTCCAAAATTGAAAACTTTAGCAACTTAATTATTAGGTGATTTTGAAGTGGAAGGGTTTATTAATGAACATGCATCTCATAAGTGACTTTCAAGTAACTTGCTAAAAGAGCTAATGCAGGCTGATCATAGTGCAATCATCAGTTCATAGTTGTTATATATCTCACAAAAGCAAGTGGAAAAGGGGAAAAAGAGTACTCTTGAAGAAGAGAAATCATTGTACGACTAAGACTAACCTTTAAGATCAAGAAGTAGCAATGCATGGCCACATTTTAGAGGGATCTAAGAGCCAACATATGCCATCGATTATATATATATAGAATATGGAGGTTGGGAATATTCAAAGCGATTTCCTTGTATTTCCCTCCTGAATATAGGCAGAATCAAGCAACACAAGAGGCGAAAGTAGAGGTATGGGAATGGGATCTTTACTGTGATAGAATGAATTCAATGAAGATGATGATGATGGCGACGAATTTGAGCTGCCCACAAATGGTTTTGATATCGATGCACCATTTGAAGGGACTGCAGGCTTTAGCTGAAGAGGAGAAGGAGCTTGCCTTTGCAAACGGCTTAGAGACCTTCTAAATACGAAGTCATCCTTATGAACACAAATTTGGAAGCCAGGAAACTCAGAACCAGAGTCCTCCTCCATGGGTCGCCACTTTTAATGTTCTTGGTCGACCTCTTTTTAATGTATAGATCTCTTTCTCTTTCTCCTTTTAGTAGTAGCCCAAGCCTAGAAAGTGATAGACAGAGACAGATCTCAATCAATCAATCATGTAATATGAAAGATAATAAACTAATGAGCAAGAGAATTGCTGGACAGTTGTAATGGATTTTATTGCTGCAATTTTCATTATAGACTTTACTTGTCTAATAAGTGCACCCACATGGACCTGATACGCCTATATTTATCTCCCAAGGCTTCGGCCAGCTGGCAGCTCATTTCCATGTTAACCAGCCCAAGCCCAGATCGGCCGAACAATGGTATTTGAGTAGCTAATGGCTATCCAAGACTGCGAAATACCCAATCACCCGTTACCTAAATTGACTTGGATCCGAGGAAATTCATTTAGTTGCTTTTAAGAAGTATTTTTGTCCAAATAAAAAATTGAAATTGAGAAAATCCTTTTCCTACCTAAATTAGTTCCAACTTTGATGTGTCAAAGGCTGTTCTAGAGACAAGTTATTAGGTACATCCCTTCCATAATTGGTGACCGTAATTAATGGACTACAGAGAAGGATCAAAATAGCCTTCTACCAAAGGGAAAATGATTATTAAAAAAAAAAGAAGGTAAGCTATTCATTCGGAGAGAAAGACCTTTACCAAACTCTCAACCGACTTAAGCATTGGACGTATCCTTCATACTTTATCTTCCTTTTTTTTTTTCCCTATTTTTAGTCATGTATTTTCTTTATGTTATGTTGTAGCTTTCTATGTAACCCAAATTGGTTGGGCTTCAGACTTTGTGTCTAATATATATATTTTTTTTTTCCACATGTTAGGTCTCTTTCAGGTTTATTGAGGTGTTAGTGGTTTGTCTAGATTTGGTTTTTAAAAATAACCTAAACCGATTGGGACATGGACTCAGTATCTACGAAAGAAACCCTTTTTCCATTGTTTGTTCTCTGCTAAATCTTCACAATTTCTTTAGAAACTTGTTAAGATTTAAGTTTTTAGGGGTTTTATTATTCCAAATGATTTTATCCATCATAGAGCGTCACAAATTTAATCAGCTGCATTCGCTAGTGCCTTTCAACTTTTTTGTCTCTTACTAGTTTGATTACTGATATGCTAAGAATCTATCTGGACTGAGTTTTTTAGATTAGCTTGTTTTTATTTCTATGTTGTAATATCTTTTAATTTGAGTGGATGTTATTACATTAATATATATATAAATATCAGCATCACCACGACCCATATATTGATATATATATATATATATATATTGGCCAGCAAGAGAATGGCATATTACATATATATTTTAGAAATATAGAATGAATCATTTCCAACGAGACGACTAATTAATAAAAAAAAAACACAGGCTTTAACTCTTCCAAAGGCATTCATGTGAGGGGAGGTTGCCCAGGCCCCAGATGCTGCATGTGCCCAAAGTAATAAACTGGCAACCGCCAACCGTCCTCCACGTGAAACAAGAATCAATGCACACATTAAAAGCCCAAAGTTTTCAGTGACAGCAACTCCATAGACGCACATGACACTTGAGTTACTGATTTCTCACCCTTACAAATTAACGTGGGTAGCATGCATGACTATGTGTTTCTTTATTCACAGAATCGTGCCCATTTTTTTAATGATATAGAAGCAATAAAATTAAGTTGATTATATATTATATATCTTAGATTCATGGTCATTATTGGACTATGATTATCATGCCAACTCAGCTGATCTTTAGGTGCATTTCTTCTTCTTATTATTATTTATAAATCACCATCCGATGCCAGCTCCACATGTTATGGGAGCATTAATTGACTGTTGACAGTTGACTGCTGACTGCTGACCAGTCAAGCAGAATACAAAACACTAGAGGGGTATCAGCACTGTGCACGTCTCTCTATTCAGCTGTTTATTTATGTATATATATTGCCTTGCAAAATATTGTATGAATAAAGTGGTAATGCTTAGCCAATTGGGTGGTTTTATGGAAGAGATTAATGTGGCCAATTATTTGACTCATACAAGACTTGTGTTGTGCACCTCTAGCTTTAATAAAGATGTGCTCAAACAAAAAAGTATCTCGTCACTTTCATGTTAATAAAAGGTAAATTATGATTTGCAACTAGAATTAATCAGGATGATGATTATCTTTCCACATTAATTAACCAAAATATATACCATATGGTACATCTTATATCTTGCAGATGGGGCGTGATCCAATGATGTTAATTCTAGTGAAAACTGATGCCACGCCTCACGCAGAGGTACCCCTAGAAACGCAGCAATGTACATACCAATAATGATAGCACCAATCATGTAGGTGGTGACAATGATGTAGAGATAGAATTATTATTATTGTAAGTGTGGGGCTAGGAATTCAGAAAAGAATGCCGAATCTTTCTCCCACCTTTGTTTTTTCCTCCATCTTTTTCATATTGTGTTGAGCTTTTTGCTTTCAGCTTTCAAACCATATTCTCCTCTCCCCACTTGGTCAAAAAGAATGTTCAGATTGCTTTGGATTGCATGAGAAGGACTTGCAGGCTACTATTTTAGTTGGTGAGAAGAATGATGAGGGAACTATTTCTATTTCAATCAACATGGGCTTTGGTATCCTTAGCAGAATCTTTCATATACGGCATATACCAAATCATTTGGGTGCAAGCAACC
The DNA here is from genome assembly GCA_013348765.1 of Carpinus viminea. Taxonomy (NCBI): domain Eukaryota; kingdom Viridiplantae; phylum Streptophyta; class Magnoliopsida; order Fagales; family Betulaceae; genus Carpinus; species Carpinus viminea. The sequence goes on from CP054671.1 coordinate 6,754,960, forward strand.
GTTCAAATAATATATTCGAGAGCTACGAGGGAAAGAGCAGAAGAAAACAATGGACTTGTCAAAGGGTTGGCATAGTGTTCAACAACGAACCAAATGGTTTCTTGTTGACTTACCGGACCCAGCTATGAAGTGGCTGTCTTTGTAGGAAAGTGATGTTAAAAGATCTTGGCACCCAAATTTTAGGTAGAATCTAGATGCTAATAAATCTATGACTCTGGAAAAAGGTAAGCCGCCAGTCAAGCAGCCCCGTCCAATGGGGTGATAATGGTCAAGGTAGGCAGCTGAATCCACAAAATTCAAACTCATACGCACATCTTTTCACTGAAAATTCCTTCCCCGAGGTTTGTAATAGTATCTTAACACAATCCTATTCCAAGAACATTCAAGATGCGGACAAGAATCCAAAATTAGAGTCAAAGATATTCATTCAAGGTAAAGAAAAATTATGTACATTAAGGTTAGATTTGAGACTTTCCTTCTTTGATTTCAGTTGGAATCATAATAACAAATAAAAGGGTTAAAAAGCAGGAAAAATGGGTGGTATTGACAAGGACTTTACTCTGTCACTGTGGTTGAGATTTGTAATGGAGTATGCAGTTTGAAGGGTTTCAATGTACAAGGGGGAGTGACAGGTGAGGTGAGGTCTGATAATTTCCTCAAGAGTAGGACCTGACCAAACCAAAGTTAACGAAGGATCTAGACTTGAAGAGACCACCAAAGAGGAACCGGGTGGAAGACTCCTGAGTAACAGTCTTTGACTCTTCAGGGCTGCCTTTCACTTTAAGTATAGTCTGCCCAATTGCATGCCGGATGGACTCTATTGTCTTTGAATCCACAGGATACCCTGATGCATCTTGAACATAGAATGTATTAACAGCTTTGCCTGCTTTGGTTGTAACTTCCGCTCTGGTGACAGTGAGGCTATTTTCTCTGAATATGCGGGTGACATCTGATAGCAGCCCAACTCTATCAGTGGTGCAGAGTTCTAGCTTCAAGCCCTGAATGAGAAAGAAACAATTTAATAAAAAGAGCCTCTCAAAGGAACAAAAGATGACCCAATTGCACTTGTTTCCAGCTGCTATTTACAAGTTCTATTGGATGCTAATATTTCTTAAAGACATTTGTAACTAGAGAACTATAGAGCCTAATCACACAAACAAACAGTCAGTTTGTGAGTTTTACCTAAGATTTGTATTTGTATTGACAATATAATGTCGTTATTTAATTGCATGTAGAAGCTCAAAAGATTAAGATCAAGGTTAAAAGCATTAAGTATGTTCAGCAAAATTATTCCAAATATATAGTTATCCATATGTTCAATGCTCATAATTGTTGGTAAAATATTGGCAAGTTCCTACCATATTTACAGTACTCACCTCAGATACCCTTCTCTCAATAGCTGCTTCAAGACATTGTATTACTCTTTGTCTCTCTGCATCTGAATTCACAGGGGATCCATCTATGTGCCTAATATAGTATTCCTGCAGATTTATCCCTACAAAATTAGCCACAATGATACAAATAATATCTGTCACAAGCGCGTGTTACTGACTAAAGAAGAGGAAAATGGCATACCTGATAAGCTTCTGGCCCCTCGGCATCAATATTTGCATGAAAAACCACATATTGCATGTCTGTCAATGTGCAAACTGTATCGAAGAGAAGCTTTGGCCTGTCTTTACTCCGGATGGTAACCACAGAGTAGTCTCTGTCAGACCAATTGAGAACATTCACATTAGGTCTCTGCTTCTCATCCAAGGCATCGTCGTCAGCTCGATCATAATCCCTAGCAGCAAACATCATCTGGTGAAGCCTCCTCTCGGTGTGTGTGGCTTCATGAGAGACAACAGTCATGGCTCCACTAGATTTGTTGCTGCCCTTGAGTACATTACAGAGAAGTTGCTTGATCCTAGATAGCCTCTCTGGGTCAGTAATTGCACGCCCAGTTTCCTCATCAGTCACATGCATCACGGAAGCAGCTCTGGTGTTGTGTGTCCAGACCTCTGCACTCACCACATTGCATTTAAGATGCGTGAGCACAGCACAAACTTCAGAAAGAAGTCCGGGTCGGTCACTTCCAGTTAGCTCAATTGCAGTGTCGTCCGTTGATGGTTTTACCCCAACAGATCTCATAGGAGATATAAAACATGATTCTGGCCCAAGAGACTGAAGATGAACACAAGTACAAGTCATCAGCTAAGTATGTGCAAAAAATCAGAGAAACACATCAATGTCCAATACGACTCACCTTTAGAATATAGTCCAAAACCCCTTTATCTGTAATCTTGTTTCCATCTTGATCAGTGACATTAAAAACTGGTGAAAAAAAAAAAAAAGTTCACAAAATCAATTTTGACTTCCAAAGATTATATCAGAGAATTGAGTTGCAGAGACTCTAAAAGAATCTTACCATCCATGAACCATCCACCATCAGAAGATATGTAAGCTTTAGTTATGATAAGGTTAAGGTCAGTAAGGACTTGTACAACTTCCAGAAGTATTCCATATTTGTTTGCACTGTCAACCTGCATCATAATAGAGCAAAATAAGTACCAACAGATTCTCAAAGAAGGGGAAAAAAAGGCAATAAAGTACAAAAAAAGAAGAAGGGAAATTAAAGCCATACCCTTATTACTGTTGCATTATTGCAGGCCTCATTATCGATTACAACCCTGAGAAAGAAAAAAGGTTGGTGGACAGAAAGGCGTAAATCTCACCGTGAGTTGGGCCAAATTTTAAAGGTCACTTTCAGAGAGACACTGAAGAAGACAGAAATTTACATACCGAGGAGGGTTCACTCTCCGAAAGAGTTTCTCATATTCATCATCTATGTCATGTGAAAAGCTCATGTTGACCTCCGAAATAAAAGCTGTAGGAATAATAAAAATGAACCAATCAGAGAAGAAAGGACATTTACAGAGAAAACAAAAGACACTGGAATTCATAAAGATTAGAAAGAGAAGAAAAAAAGCCATAAACTAAATCCTCTCGAGGGTGGAGAGAGCGGGGTGGGGGGCTTGAGAGAAAACTAACAGATTCTAGAATTACCCAGATACCAAGAAAGCCAATTAAGCCAAGCCACCTCCACCTAAAAGTTGGTGGGGGAGCGTGTAAATGTAAATGTGTTGGTAGGCTCAGTGGCGAATGTGTGAGAGAGAAAACACGAGAAAAAAACACACATAACCCACCACCAAGCCATTGAAGCACAAAAGCTTCAACAGAGAGAGAGAGTCAAGCACAAATACCAGAAAAAGGCACAGATTCCATCCGCCGGGATCACAATTAAGGCTGCAGAGAACACAACTAACAAAATCCAGCCCCCAAAAAACACAAAATCCGAGAAAAAAAAAAAAAGAACCAGAGAACTAAAACAAATCCCCGGAAACAACAAATCAACCATAATGAAAAACACAAATTTTCACCAACACAAGCCGAAACTAAAAGGCCAAAACAACAAACAAAGTTATGCCCACCACCCATCCCAAAAGCTTGAAACAAAAACCACATGAAACACACACCGCCCGGTACTTCCTACCCAGGATAAAGCCCAACCCAAAAGCAAACAAGGATTAACAGCCACACAGAGGAACACAGAACAGGAGGCACAAAACCAAGAACAGAGCACGAGAAACAAAGGAGGAACAAGGGGAAGGAGCACGTACCCACTACCAATTCTTGAAGATTAGTGATCTTCTACACCAAAAGTTTTCTCGGTTCTGTAAACACGGAAGCTCGTGTATTTGCGACTAACAAAGCACAGTATATATTTATAGACGCACTCGGAGATCTCAACCTCTCTCTCTCTCTCTCTACGTACTCTCACCAAGGAAATATTTTTATATAACTCTCAACCTTTAAAGAAAGAAAACCCAAAAATAAAAGTATTCCAAAAAAATCAGACCCTTCCCCCGACACGATGCTCCAAAACCTGCAACAACGAAAAAGTACCACGTAACCCTTTTAGCCTTTCCTTCTCTCTCTCTCTCTCTCTCTCTCTTGTATGCTCTGTTTCTTATTTCAGTTTCTCTCTAAAACAGAGCAGTGAGTCTAAATTCCCCCGGTACATATTAGACACAGCCGCAGGTATATGCTAAAGTGCGCTGGTGGTCTTGAAGTTTCGTTATTTAAGGGACAAGGGGTGGTGGTAACTGGTAATAATAAGCCACGTGTTATAAGCCGGTTGGGTTAATAATCGCTCCAAGGTTTGTGGAGCGGACCAATTGGACCCCGGTCCAATTCACTAACACCATTATTAATGATTTTTTTTTACTTCCTTTAATCAAAAGGCCGAAACGGGTAAAACGTAAAAAAAAAAAATTGCTGCTGTCACTCTCTCTCGCTCGATCTTGACTCTTGGGTTTCCATCGGCACTGCAACTTTCTATTTATGAGTATGTATGTATTTTACAATACACACATGCATGTACATCGTACGACAATCACTTTTGTGTGAAACATCCAATTAACGATATTGTTTATAAAACGTGCAAATAAATGGTGCTGTAATTATTAATGCTAGATTAGTTGAATCTGATCTAAACTTTTTTAAATTTATTAGAAACGAACACCTATAAAATCGTATTCAGAGAAGTTTAATCGGCTGTAATCAAACTTTATAAAACAAAAATCATTAATTCAAATCTCTTATTCTCATTCCTTTGTATGAAAATATCAAAAATAAAAGGAATAACATTATACATCAAAAGAAATATTTACCAAATGATGTGATGGTGGATTTTATGTGTACCATGTGCTGATAGGATATGTTCACATTATTAAGCATAACTTGATAAGTAGGGAAGAAAAATATATGACAAGCATCCTTTATTCCTTTCTATTTTACTTAGAAGATATATTTTATATGGTTAAGATTTTATTTAATTAATAGTGTATGTGATGCTACATTATTTATAAAATTTAAATAATATATAGTTAAATCTGTTAAATAAAATTTTGATTATGAGTCATTAATTTCGTTTCTCGATCGAGAAGATCTTATTCAATGAAGCAACAAACAATTGCTAACGTGGCATATATATATAGTGTAAATCGTATAATGTTACCTAGTTTTTGCAACATGTTTTTTCCATTTTTATTTAAGAAAGGTTGGAAATTGAGTACATCCATGTCTCTCCCATATATGGTCCAAGAATCAGGAAAATAAAAATAAAATAAAATATCTTACTATAAAAGAAAATGAAGCTTAATTCGCAGCATTTGAAACAATTTTTTCAAAAAGAAAAGAGAAAAGACAGAGACATTTATTTATTTATTGCATAATTGTGAATCACTTGGCCTCTGGCATGGTAAGAAAATTAAGTCAGTAAACAGATAGAGTTTTCCTCTAAATTGAGTTAGAAGAATCTCCTTCAATCTAATCTATAAAAGTGATATGTGTCCCTTAAACATGTGAGATGCATATAATTTTTTAATAATATAGATAAAGTTGAAATAAATAATGCATTTCACATATTATTAAAAAAAAAAAACACATATCACTTTTACAGATTAAGTTGAAAGAAAACTTTGTCCTCAACATCAGCATATATAAACTTGATTGGATTTGGTTGCACCCTGGCCTCCAAGCTAGCTCACTAACTAAATTAACCCAAGTTTTTTAGCTTGACGTGTATGATCTCCACCGTCCAACCTCAAATCCAACTAATCATTGTCTAATATGCAATTCCAGTTAATTAGTAAATATATATATATATATATATATATACATTTATATGTCCACATAAAGAAAGATGGAGAAAGATTTGAACTAATACTACTACCCGATTAAGTTATTTTTTAGAGACAATAAAAATAATCTTTAAATGCAATAAATAAATAAATAATATATATATATATATATATATATATATATATATATATATATATATTTGTGGTGGATCTGAGTGCCCCCACATGATGGTGAGGCAACCATTCTTGCTTTCTCGGTCAATATTTGGTGCGCGCGCACACACGCATGTCTTGCGGTTGCATGCCGGCCTAATGTCCCTCCCTCGCACGTGGGCCCCCATCTACTGCCTCCCCCAGTCCCCCATTTTTCTGGGATTAAAGTTTTACGTCATTGTTTGTTTTTAATTTTGGAAACTTTTTAAAAATTGAAAAAAAATAATTTTAATAAAAAGGTATGCAGAATGACCAAATATTGAAATATATTAAGAGTTTTTATTGATCATTGGGGAAAGTGGATAAGAAATATATTAAAATATATATAGAGGATTAAAGGATGAATTAGAAATATATTAAGATAAAAAAAGGGAGGAAATTTCACTGAAGACATTTGAATTTTTACTCGTTTTTAAATATCCCTCATAAACTTTAAAAACTCTTAATTTAGTCTCATGAACTTTCAATTGCTTTTAATTTAAACCCTCCATCAATTTTAACCGTTAAAAATACAAAACAAAATATCCATGATTTTTATTATTATTATTTTTTAAAAAAGTTTTAGAAGTTAAAATTTTATACAAAAGTTAAATGTATAAAACGTCATGTAATGTTTAAAATCTGACGAAGTAGTTTAAATTGAGAGCAATTAAAACTTTAGGGAACTAAATTGAGAGTTTTTTAAGTTTTGGATATTTCAAAACAGTATAAATTTAGAAGTCTTCAATGAAATTTATAAAATTAAAAAAATAAAAGTCATGAAAATAAACTTGTTATTTGTTTTGTATATGAGTCATATGTACGACTACACGTACATACGTACGGTATGTTTGAGTAAGAGTGCGAGATCAAACTAAAATGAGTGTGAAGTTGATGTCTTCCACCTAATTATAAGGAGTGGCGCGTGAGTGGTTAAATTGAGAGTGGTGCACGCTGAGTGGTGGTGGTGGTGCTACGTCTATGCGACCGCCACTCCGATTCCCAAACTTATTATAATTTGCTCTTGTATTTGTAAGCAAATTAGCTAGTCAGAAGTCACACCAGGGCCTCCCTCAGCAGGGGAGCAAGCTACTGTGTACAGTGCGTCCTCGATCATGTTTTTTTGGCGCCATAACGGGTATACTACGTACGTACACCGTACACGTAACGTTTTTAGCGCCAAAAAGCTCAAGCTTTTTTATTGATTAATTTCAGGGACCCATTCGAGTGCTTTCCTAATCACCCCCTTTTTCTTCGGGAGAAATAACAAAGGCCACACCAATCATGGAAATCACTTGCGTACCAACTTGTTATCCATTTGCCTCCACAACAATCTGTTCAAGTTTACATTTTTCTGCACCAACTTGAACTTGGCTCCGAAATGGTGCCCTTTTTGTTTGTCTTCTTTCACTTTCTTTTTTAGATGAGAGATAATAAGGTATATATATATATATACAAAACAACAAACACTCTTTATACTTATTTATTACATTTATATATGAGCCATTTAAAATACACAATATTAGCGCCTATTTTGGTGTGCGCATGAAAGGTCTAAAAATGTGTTTGATACTCAAAAAGTTCATTTAAAAAAAATTGAAAACGTTTTTAAGAATTTAAAAGGTTTAAAAATAATTAAAACGCACTTTTAACAAAAACTTAAAAGTCTTTTTGAGATTGTGTTTGAGAAATAGAGTTTTTGGACAAAAGCTTCATTTTAAACTTTTGCCAAAAGTATTTTTAGCTATTTTTAGGTTTTTTGAATTCTTAAAAGAGCTTTTAATTTTTTTTATCAAACGAATATTTTTTTATTCAAACGAGCTTTTAGAGTATTAAAAGCACTTTTTACACTCTCAAACATGCCATAAAAATAAAATCATAAAACATTTTTTTTACTTAAAAAGACTATTTCTCAAACGTAATCTTAAACATGCTCTTCATGAATGTGATAAATAAGTTTAAAGAGTATTGTTATAACAAGTAGATAATAATATATTTTTTTTAAAGAAAAAAGAAATAAAATTCTCTTCGATTAGTTATAATGAAGGGTAGTTTTGTCTCCTAAAAAATAAAAAAACTCTTCAAGTACAATTAATTAATTATTTAAAAAAACAGTTTATATATATATATATAAGTAATTTAAAAAACAGTTTTAGTGAGGGGCAAAAAGCTGAAAAGGTACCTTGTTCATATACTTATCCAGAAAAGTAGCTTTTCCATACCAGTAATGCTGCTTATTATACATCCTGATCCAACGCTCTAGAATCATCTTATGTTTAGGGTTTACAAAAATAAAATTTTAAGAATTAAAATGAACTTTATCGCACCAATCTGATAAAATAAAATAAAATATAATTTTCGCAAATGAAATGCAACTAGTGAATACATGCGTAAATTAAATAAATAAATAAAAAATCGCATTTATCTAAATAGGTGTGTACTTGAATGATTTATTGTCTCTCCTGCCTACTTGCTTAACCCTATCATATGATTTATATTATATTTTATAATCTTTGCTTTAATTATATTAATTAGATGTACCCTCCGGCCATTTGGATTATCACAATCATTAGCTACCACATCCAAAGGAAATCAAATCTAATTGTATGTAAAATAGTTGTACGTTGAGGCAATTAGCTAGCTACCTCTAGAGTCTAGCTTAATCCCTATCATTAGCCGCACTTAACCATGTGCTACAATCTTTGAAACAAAACAAAAGCATCGTTGACCTCCAACCACCAGTCTAATGGTCTTCAAGCTAAGGGATCTCTTCCAGTTGGAGATAAATTGGAGAATCTCATGTTGTGGGATCCTGACCGTTAATGAAATTCAACGGTAAAAAAAGTGTAAGTAGATTTTGTGTAATTGAGGTGTAATAAATTTGATTTTAAACCTTTGTGTAATCGATGCGCAATAAATTAGATTTTGTACTGTTTTCCAAAATCTATTTACACTTTTTCACCATTGGATTTCATTAATAGCCAGGATCCTCAACATAAGATTCTCCAATTGATCTCCAACTGGAGGAGATCCCGATCCATCTCTTAACCACATCAACAACACCTAATTAATTAATTAATTACCTTAACTAATCATAGTTAATCAGTCAACGGTCAAATTAGCTAAGAAATCTTTAGTCTCCTTTCAAACTTTTTGAGCCTCGCACAGGTCCACGTGTGTGTGAGTCTTAATATATTTTATGGATAGAGTTTTAATTCAAAAATATCCTAAATGAATGGCATTACTCTAGTATCTTCTATTAATCCTAATGGGCTTTTTATTTTATTTTTTATTTTTTTTAGAGCGATGGGTGACCTTTGGAGGCGCTGAAGGGTCCTTGTGAAGTTGTGATACGTTTGGGGTGCGTTACAAATCATATTATATGTATATTTTTTTCTTTTTGGTTGTTGCTCCATGTTTTAAGGGGTCCAGCTATTAAAAAAATGATTTTATTTTTTTCATTCACAAAATAATGGGAGCTATGCTTTTCCATTTTTCTAGCCTGCCCACCTAGCAAGTAGACAAAATCTTGGCCAAAATGATGAATTATGGGATATATGTAATAGAGACAAATAGGAAGTGGTATGAGGTTGTTGAGGAAGAATCTCGTATTGTTATAAGATATTAATTATATTTATAAAAAATGAGAAACTTTTTTTTATTAAATCGATTTTATGAAATGAGTTCAGCCTAAAAATTTTTTTAGGGACTAGAATGCTAAACACTTCAAATTTTGTTCTACTGTGGAAAAAAGTCGCAAGGGCTACATATATAAATTAATTTGTTCTTCGTTTTATTATACTAATTAATTAACTACTCCCAATATTTAGATTAATTATGTTAAACTATACCTTATCCTAAAAATTTAAGCTGGTAGAAAAAGATGAGTTTAATAATTTAATCAATAATTTAATACTTCACGTGTAAGCTCGTGAGGCCAAATATGTAAAATATTTAATTTAAATGGGATGAATTGACTGAGTCAAAATTCGATCCTAAGACCTTTTGATTCTGATACCATGTTAAACTATCATCTATTCAAAAGCTTAAGTTGATAGGAAGAGATGAATTTAATCACTTAATTAATATTTTAACAACTTATTTAATCTATGCTGTATACGTTGAATACAATTTTTCTTTTTTATTTTTCATGTATATGTAAAACTAATAAAAAAAAATTGATATGTCTATAAAAGAGAAGGTGGAAGAAGATTTGAAATAATTATCTCCACTTCACGAGATGAAGAGAAAAAAAAAAAAGGTTAAGAATAGAAAATAATATTTGTATTTAAATAAGATTAATAGTCGAATTAAAAAATGAGGAATGAAGAGCATTTTATTTCCCGCCAGAATGAAAATTGAGTGTGGATTAGTCACGGACAAGGAGTAGTGAGCAGGCTGAGGGACGCTTTTTCCAGACCGCGACCCACAAAACCAAAGTGGTCCCCATCAGCGCGTGAGCAGACCTGTGTGTCTGTCTGTAATATGTACACGTTTCGAACTGGAGGCGCCCCCACGTATTAATTGAAACGACAAGTAGGCCACGTTCTCCTTTTCAGTCCCAACACACACAGAAGAAAAGAAATCACTTCTCAGAGTACTGGTCCCCGACGGAACTCCATAGAAATCTCTCCGTTTACCCATTGCCCACGGGTAACCCAGAGCCCCAATAGCGATTAGATGGATCCAGCTGTACAATGCCTCTCGACAGTTTGCACGGTACAGTTGTCGGACCTGTAGGGGGTTACAGCTGGCTGGGTCATGGACTCATGGATGGATGGCGCACGAAGGCCGGATTTTGATCGCCGGAGACACAAAAGGGTGGCTGTCTGAAAGCTGATTCATTCTTAACAGTTAACGCCTCATTTACGTACATTTTTTTTTTCCTCTGCCACGGTCCGGTCTTATTAAAGCATTGAAATCCGACGTCGTATACGAAAATTTATTATCTGATTGTAAGTCTAGGGTGGGCAATGTAAGTTGTAACCCCCGAACATGACACATACCTTAAAATTGAGCTAAATATATTGTTCATATGTTTGCTGAACGTATGCTAGTTATTTTAAGATACGTTGAGATGTACATGCTCAAGCTCAATAACACAAATAATAGATCCATGAATTAGTTTTCGTTGTTTTGAAGGCTTTCTATCAATTCTCTCAAACACAATTATTTTTCAATTAAAAACTGCCACATTGTTAGGATTTTGCATTTTAGTTAGGCTATAAAATTAAGATAACTTTATTGTCAAGTCGGGTCGGGTTGAAACTATTGACAACTAAATTAAACATGTTCACGGGTCGAGTTGTGCCAACCTGAAACAACGTGTTTATCTAAACGGTTACACGTGTCGTATCACCCTTTAAGAAAACGTGTCATGTTCATATTTGAGTATTTGATATGTCTATATAAATATGTAAGATTTGGGTTGACATGAACCCAACGCACTAACCCATTTTGTCAGCCATAATTACAACGACTCTATAGGGTAAAGATATGGAATAATGCTAATAGTCACTCTTGTGTTTTTTTTTTTTTTTTTTTTTTTTTGCCACCTCATTTTTTCAATTTTATTAGTTTGTTGTCTTTTTATAATGTGGTATAAATTTAAAATTAAATAAACCCTCCTCGTCAACACGAAAAAAAAAGATATAAGGAAAAATTTGGGTGTGAATGGAATTGGGAAAAAGTAACTTTTGTTTAAAAAATTAAAAATTAAACGTTTGCTTGGCACTTACGGGACATAAAGAAATCAATTTTAGGTTGGCTGGTAAGATTGGTTAGCTAAGGGTTGGGTCCAATAAGATTTAGCTATAATTATCAATCTTTTAATAGCAAATTTAGTGCGTGACATGTCCTTTTGTACGTTTCTTTTATACAAAACTAAATAAATAAATAAATAAGCCAATTTTCAGCATGTGACCAAATTGTTGTGGATTGGGATTTCGTACCACAGTTGCACATATTTATAATTTCAAGCCAATTAGATTGGGTCCACTAACCATTTTCTTTGTTTGCTTAAATGTCAATAACTTTATAGCCACGGTTGTTATTGTCGGTCCATATGATTTAAAGAATGACGATTTCATAATCATATGGATGTTTTTTTTTTAATTACATGTCTGCACAATAGATAAAGGGAATTTGAACTAGTAATCTTTACTTCATGAGGCATGATCCCTACCCAATCAAACTACTACATGTTATTCACATTATTTAGTAAAAACTATCAACATTGATTGGATTTTACTTTACTTGCTTTAACAATTTATTAGAGAAATTTGTAACTATCAATAGATTAAAGAATCTTATATAAGAAAAAAAATGGAATCAAATTTAGAAGATATCTATGAATATATAGTATTTTATTTTATAGATGTATTTGAACAATTTTGATCTACGAATATTTCATCAATATTCCCTCATTAATTAGTTAGCATGTTTTCATTTTTTTTTATATGTCTATACAAGAGGGGGGAGGGAGATTCGAATTAGTAACTTCCGCTTTATTAGGCGTGGTCTCAGTCGATTGAACTACCTCTTGGGGGACAACACGTTTTCATTTATTATGATGGAAACATGCCCTTAATTTTTATTATTATTATTTTTTATAATGAGTGGGAATTCTAAGTCATTTTACATAAAATGAAAATGGTTTTGGGACAAGATCCAACAACACCAAAAACTGCTAAAGATTTAAACCCATTATTGTTGGTGCAGATTTGGGCCTTCACAGTTTCACCGGTCCACAGGCTCAACACAAGCGTGTATTGAATCTGTTGATGTCGTTTTAATTGTAAGCCCATTATCTGTTCTTGTTCCATTTATTCTTTTGGGCCTCATCTCATCCATTCAATCTCAGGATTTTATTAAAAAAAAAAAAAAAACATTTCAAGCCACTAGAAAAAGTTTTTTATACTTAAAAGTGAGAAATATGACTAAGGGTTTGTTTGAAATTGCATTTGAGTGACTTAAAAGTGTTTTTAACACTCAAAAAACCAATTTGAAAGAAAAAGTAGTCGTTTGGTAAAAAAAATTAAAAGCGTTTTTAAGGATAAAAAAATCTAAAAATGACTAAAAAAACACTTTCAACAAAAGTTTAAAAATAAAGCTTTTATCCAAAAACTCTTTTTGAGCAATCCAAAACATGCTCTAAACCATTGTGAATGATCTAACAAGAAGTCAAGTACTAATTATCCTTTTTTTTTTTTCTAATTGAATAAGGAAAAGGGTTAACAAGAGATAATTAACCATCCTAATTGACTTATTATTATTGTTATTATTTGGAGTTTAATAGTACGTATGTCCAAAGAAGCTCTATCGAAGTTTAATAAAGGTGGCTTTTGCCAAGTAATACTAAGGAAACAGGCACGAAATGCTTGTGCCAAAATAATGACACAAATTGTTTACAAACTCCTTTAAGCTTATGATATCAACAATAGTTTATAAGCTCTACAAGAGTTATAATTTATATAGTATATATGTGTAATAATTTATGTTGGATAAGATCTTTGATCATTTTATTTGAAAATTAATTAGTGGCTAGTGAGAAAAGCTAAAGTTTTTTATAGTATTTGAAACGCACCCCTTAAGACATATTTTAAGAATCGTCCAAGTGAGCAAAGCAGTAATATTATTGTACTTCGACAATTCCTCTCTCAAGATGGCGCTCCCATGACTCAAACTTATAACCTTGATTCTGATACAATTTGTTAGATCAAACTTTTGACTATCTCATTTGAAATTTGGAGCTTTTCATTTGAAATTTGGAGCTTTTCAACGGATTTGCAGTAGGTGGGATTTGCAAAGTTAATGATACAAAATGTTTCAATCATATATATCACGATGTTAAGTGTAATATTAATTAATTAGTCATATATATATACATAGAGTGTGATTATTTCAATATATATAGTGGAAACTTGCAACTAACCTATTATTTCAATCCAAATTAAATAGGCAAAATATATGTGTCCAAACACTCATGCATAAGCGTATATAAACAAGATTTCTGTCGATCATTTGTGGTACGTACGTAGATCATCTAATCTGCTTAACTTTGAGGGTTTTTTTTTTTTTTTTTGAATTGGTACTCATCATTCCAAAAGCAAAATTAAAGTTAAGCACAAACATAGCCCATAATACAAGAGGGGAAATCTTGTCTCCATAATCTATCATCTTCTATCATAAGTGCTAGTTTGGCAAGTTGGTGGGCACCTTCATTAGCCAATCGTTTGACATGTTGCACATCCCAACTCAGACATCTGTTCATCGTCTCCTTTGCATCATTCAACACCTGGCCAAACTCACTCCAGCAATCTCCCTTCTTCTCCATGGCTTGAACAATGGACAGTGCGTCCCCCTCAAGAGTGACTCTACGAAGATCCAGCTACTTAACCAAATCAGAAGCTTGCCAAACTGCTAGAGCTTCCGCCAGCAAAGGATTTGTGACATACCTCTTATTAGCACACAGCATGGCTATTATATCTCTTTCATGGTCTCGAATAATAACCCTATACCCACTTTGCCCCTCACATTATCCACAGCAACATCCCAATTTACTTTCACCCTCCCCCAATCGGGCTTTTTCCATTTCACACAAGCTGGACTGGGAGATTGCACTTCCCTTACCTCTCGTTTATTGGCAGCTTGCACACAAGCTTCCACTTGGGCTTGAGCTCTACGCATTAAGGAAGCCGAATCTAGAAAATCCCCCCCAAAGACCACTAAGTTTCTCCTTAGCCAAATCTGTCTTGCTACCGTAGCCATTAAATGCATTTGGTCTTCGTCCAGCCGTGCCATCAATCTTTCAACCAGCCGCATGAAGTCCTCCTCCTCACTGGTACATTTATGAATCTTGGAAGAACATTCAATCCAAACATCTTTTGCTGCATTAAATGTCCAAAGAGTGTGCCCCAAAGTTTCTACTTCCAGATTGCAAATTGGACATAGGGGATCTAAGGTGATATTTTTCTTAAACAATTTCTCTTTTGTAGGGAGAATATCATTACAAGCTTGTCACATAAACGTCTTAACCACTCTTGACCCTTTAATGCTCCAAATGTCTTTCCAGAGCCTTCGCATCTGTTGAACATTCGAACAACTACCTTCCTCCCTTGAGCATTGCTCCTTGATCATATGGTAGGCACTGCGCACTGAAAATTCCCCATCCTTAGTGCCAGCCCAAACCAATCTGTCAACTTTACTTCTTGGGCACACCACCATACCATAAATCTCATTAGCTTCTTCGATCAGCAATAAAAACATTGTGAACCAGCTCTATATTCCACCAATTAGAGTCATGGTCAAGTAGCTTGCTAACTTTCACCTCTTGGTGGAGAACTTGTATTGGTGATTTTGCTGTGTGAGCCGTGGCCTTAGATATCCACTTGTCCCCCCATATACGAATAGGGCTACCATCTCCCACTTGCCACACCAATCCCTCTTTTAAATGAGGTTTTGCACTCCACAAGCTCCTCCATACAATGACGGTCTTCGTCCTAGATTTGCATCTAAAACGTTTCCCTTGGATAATATTTTTCCTTCATTATGGTTGCTGCCAGCAAATTAGGTTTTTGGATCAATCTCCATCCTTGTTTGGCCAAAAGAGCATAGTTGAACATTTCAAGGTCCCAATAACCCAAACCACCCCGCTCTTTTGCCATCCCCATCTTTTTCCAACTCATCCAAGCTATCCAAGTCCTTCTCTTTATGCCCCCACCAAAACCTAGCCATCATAGCATTTATCTCCTTGCACAAAACTTTTGGTAGTAGGAAGACACTCATTATGTATATTGAGATTGCCTGAACCACCGCTTTTAGTAGAATTTCTTTCCCTGCTTGAGAAAGAAATTTCTCTTTCTACCCATTCATACGATCCCAAATCTTCCCCTTTATTGTAGCAAAGAATTCAATTTGGATCTCCCAATTAGAGCTGGTAATCCAAAATATTTTTCATATCTTGTGGTTGGGTTCACCCTGGCCGCTAAAAGAAGTCTCTAGCAATATCCACATCCTCAAAACTCCCTAACGACCGCCCTATTTTTTCTCCTATCCCTTTTGTCATTCAGAGTAATGGCATGTTGTGCATCTGGACCCAAAATGGAGAGTGCATAAAGACCATTTGAGAAGGGGGTATGCTCCTGTCAAATTCATTTATAACCAAAATCTGCTGATCAAACAACCATGGTCTTCCGTCAAGCACTCATATCATCCTCATCTTCGAATTCGAACAGCCACAAGTTATCATTAAGTTCTTTGAATTTTACCCCTTTGATCGTTTGCTAGATTTGTGATAAGACTGACTTGAAAGCTTCGTTGTTCACCTTTTTTACCATCCAAATCCTCCCAGTCAGACACTTTTCCCCTTGTACCCGTACCTCTTCAACTTCCCCTTCAGTAATTTTGATCCCTTCACTTTCACCCTCAGTGAGTGATATCTTCCAGCACAATTCTCCTAGTTGATCTGCCATCTTGAACCAACCACCTTACAGCAATTGAAAATCTACCTAGACCCTCTTCGTCCACACGCGGAAAGAGGTTATCCCTCACCTCTAGCTTTCTCACTCATAAGTGAGAACCCTAGGGAGGATTATTTTTTTATATAGACTCCATCTTAACTTTGAGTATTAAGTGTGGGTCAAGATCAAATTAACCTAGATTTTGAAGTTTGGTCAAGTTCATTTTTGTTTTAATTTTATAAGTTTAGTTATACATGACCAACTTGGTAATAGTCATGAATATTTATGCGGTAAAAGAACTAATTAGTCATTTCACCAATTTTATAACTCATCTTGACAATAACAAGAAAAAAGAAAAAAGAAAAAACTATAAAAGAACTGATCTTGACAATAATAAGGAAAAAGAAAAGAGAAAAAATAGAATGGGACTTGACCGGTCAGGCAGGTGAGCTAATTAATTCGTAGCACATGCATGCATTAATTAATATTTTTTTACTTTTCCTGGTCAATAAACAATAAGTAGGATGGTCCTTTATGTGTTGTGAGTTCACTTGTGAGTGTTGTGTCCCCATTTTAAGAAAATATAAAAAGAAAAGAGTGTTTCAAAAAAATCCAATTGTTGAGAAATTGATAATAAATTGGTAACTAATTTCCTACCAACCGTTTATGCGAAAGACAAGTTTGGAATGAAAACACACGAGAACACACACAAATCACACATGTACACAAAGAGTTAACGTGGTTCAGCTCAAAACCTGGCCTACGTCCACCAACAAGAGAGTTCCACTATGAGCAAATTCTTACAACTTATAGTACATGCCCATACAATCCAATTATACTTTGCTCTAGAGAAAAGCCTCATACACTCCTCTCAACAAATGATAATTGAACTAGACAAACTCACTCTCTTGCCCCATCCCCACCCTAGCTCTCTTCTTCTCTTCCTCACATTGAAGAAATAGCTTCTGGATTTCTACATCTTGGGATAATCTCGACAAGGATTGCATGCCCTTTTATAAAGTCAATTGGTTCTTCACAAAGTAATCAAGTCTTGACCAAGAAGTAAACAATCCTTGGTCAACAAGTAAACAAGCTTTGACCAATAAATAAACACTTGTTGATAATTTGAGCCATTATCAATAGTATGTATACATGAAAATGTTGTACTATATATGAGTACGACAAAGCAAGGGAGCACTCCAACTTCCCACTAACATTATGGCTACACCTGACCAACCACCTCCTTCTCCTCCACTTCCCAAGTATTTGCAAGATCCTGAAATGACCCAAGAATGCAAGGACCTCATACCCTCCCTACCCACAGAACAAGACTTGATTCAAGGAAAACTACATCAGTATCAAGGCTTTTGGTTTGCAACTTGGATCATGCAAGGAGTTGTACCATTATGGCTACACCAAGGGGTGGTTTGGCCATCCCCTAGGCAAAACACATTTTTTTTTTTTGGCCCCAAGGGCTGGTCGGGGGTGGCAACTTGCCCTTGGGGGTGGCCCCATGGCTTTGTTGGGGTGGCAGCCACCCCCAACCGGCCCTTAGGGGTGGCCGAAGCTACGGATGGCCAGCCACCCCTTAGGGGGAAAATGGGGTGGCCGAACCACCCCATCTTTTTTTCAAAAACTAATTTATTTATTTTTATTAGTTTATTTTATATATTTTTTAAAATATAAATAATATTTTATTATTTTATATTAAGTAAGACACGTGGCAAGTTTTGGGCCGTTGGATGAAAACAAGTGGCTAGGATTTGAAAAAAAACTAATGGACAATTTTTCTATTATTGTCGGGGATCTGAATCCATGGAAAGATGGAGTCTTAATTATCTTGTTTTGTGCTTCATATTACAATGTTTTCATGTGTATATAGAGGACCAATATTCTAATATTAAATATGGACGTTTATGGGCCAGGGAAAAGAAATCTTATCTTATATATATAAAAATATTTTGTGTTTCTTGACGAAAAAAAAAGAAAGTTTCGTTTAATTTATACATTTTTTTTTCTCCAAACGTTTTTCAGTTTGTTTTGAATTCAATATTTTTGTATTTCTGGGATTGTTGATGTAGATCTTTAATTCCACTCTCTATTTAGAGTTTTACAGCTCTTGATATTTATTCACTACAAAATAATGGAGATTTAGTGCCATGTCTACATTAACTCATTTTATATTAGGAGATTATATTACAAATGATTGATAATTTAAAAGGTTTTTTTTATATTTTTTTCAAATAAAAAATAAATTACATGACACGTGATAAGATTTAATTAATTCACATGTTATTTTTATTAAATTAACTAATGGTCAACAAATGAAAATACCGATTTAATCTTTATCAAAAACCACCAAAATCTTTTATAATAAAATTCAAATCCTAAAAAATAAATAAAAGGGTAAAAGCGGGATTTTTAGTATTTAACCCTGCTCACGGTTCAGTTCAACTATCCACCTTTTGGCGCGCAGCAGATCGATGGGTTGGCACTGGCACACTGGCAATGAGGGAGGAGGAAGACATTTGAGAATGAGATAAATACTGGCAGTGAGGGAGGTGGGAGACATTTGAGAATGAGATAAATACTGGCAGTGAGGGAGGTGGGAGACATTTGAGAATGAGATAAATACTGGCAGTGGGGGAGGAGGGAGACATTTGAGAGCAGAGAGGCAGCAAGAATTAAATGCTGGCTTCGATTGACGTAAGAAGATTTGAGGACTTTTTTTCTCCCTCTTCTCGATTTATAGAGTGTTGTGGATGTTCGTATATAATTATATATAGTTATATATATAAACACATGAAAATATTGTAATATCAACCACAAAGCTTATAAGATAGCCTTTTTTTTTCAAACTTGATTGAAGAAATATTTTTTAATTTAATCTGTAAAAATGATATGTGTTCATTTTTTTAATAACACGTAAGATGCATATGAGTTTTTAATATTATGTATTCCAACTTTGTCTATGTTATTAAAAAAACATGTATATCTTACATGTTCAAGGAATACATATCATTTTATAAATTAGGTTGAAGAAGATTTATCCAATTCAGTTTAAAGGAAAACTCTATCCTATTATTATTGTAATATAATATCAAGTTTTTTTTTTTTTTTATTTATTTATTTTTTATACTGTTATTCATACACCCACTAATTATTATTATTATTTTTCCATCCCATCATTTTTAAAAATAACCCATATATTGCACGGGATACAAGCTCATATATCCATGCATGTGCTGTCACCAACTCCGATCCGGTCCATTTAATTAGAAGGGGGACCATGTAGTATAAATTACTTTAATTTAATCTGACGAACACAATTACAGTGTTATTTTTTTAATTTAATCATCAGGCTTTAATTTATTATTAAAATATTAGAAGGTGGTACTGCTCGTGGGCAATAGAAAACTTGCAACAAACCCAACAATGTTTTCTCTATTTTACACTTGTATCGTGATTAATTTATATGACTGGTTAAAGTTTTGCATATTTTGTCACCTATATTAGCTGTCTGTGAATGTAATACTACACCTAACACACACACATATATATATATATATCGTCATATGATTTAAAATTTTGTATCATCGGTGGGAAAAGAGACAGGAAAAAAAAATCCCAATAATAGAGATAGGGACAAAAATCTGCTACAAATTAGTTTGTAGTTAATTGGTTTATACAAACTCATTATTAATATTTTTTTTAATATATATATCATCATATGATTTAAAATTTTGTATCATTAGTGGGAAAAGAGACAGGAAAAAAAATCCCAATTGTAGAGATAGGGACAAAAATCAGCTACAAATTAATTTGTACTTAATTGGTTTATACAGACTCATTATTATTATTATTTTAAAAAAATTAGTTTTAGTTTTTTTTAAAAAAATTATTAAAGGTATTTTCATTATTAGGAGGGACATTGACAATTTCTTTTAGGGTTTTAGGTGGACATTATCATAATTAAAAATTTTAAAAAAATATTGTCATTTGGATGATAATTCGAAGGGACCGAATTCAATCATTAGGGAACAATTTTGTCCACATCCTTGCCTCTCTTTTTTTTTGGCCCATTTTGGGAATTGTCTCCTTAATTAATTATTATTATACTTCCGCACAACCACTCACATGACTCACAACCCACTAAAACCTGAACTTTAAGAAACTTTTAACTGTGTTGATTATATATAATTCAATCACAGGTGTGCTAAACGTACGTACGACATAAATATCAAAACAAAATCTTAATTAATATTATCACATATACGTACGAAAGAGTGAAAAATCAGAAAATACAACAAACAGCTTACTCGGAGGCTGATCAGATCATATCAACGTACACATTGGCAATATATAACAAAGTTTTTAAATTTTACATAATAGTAATGATAATGATGATCCAACTTGAAGAGTGACAAATAAGAGAACACAAATGACACTTTATTTATTGAAGATCGATCAAGTGTCAACGTAAACATTGACAGTTGATCGAAGCATAATACGTACACACAAAACGTTTTATTGAAGATTGATCGGATGTCAACGAACAAGTTGACAATCGAATCAGAGAACACTGATAACATTTTATTCAAAGGCTGGCCAGACCGCAGATATTGACGAGAACCAAGAGGTTTATACAACAATAATAATGAAAATGACGATGCAACTTGAATATCTAAACTCTTAGGCCAGTTCCATAAAACTTCTCTTCTGTGATGCGGTCTAATTTTTCTATCATCTCCGCCGTTAAGTGATTCATCCAATCTCCAACCTCACCACGACGAAAATATGCATTGTTTTCTTCGCCAGCAGGCAATTTTCCACTTTTGTTCACCTCCAAATTGCTTAGATTGTCAAAACTGCACAACCTTAAGATATCATCCTCTACGCCTTGGGCCTTTTCTTCCGGAGACAAAGGGCACCCCAGGAACTCAGCTAGTCTCCTCAAATTGGCAGCAGGATGCTCTTTCATTTCCTCAAACTTCATGAAAAGAACATTTTGAGGCATTTCTAAGCTTTTCTTCCAATATCCCAAAACATTGTCCCAATAAGGTCCATACAAACTCACTCCCCTAGAAAACTTGTCAAAAGCCTCTTCAAGTGAATTGGTGCCCCGAGCAGTTGGTCTCAACTTGTTGGTGAAGTGCCAAAGTGAGACGAAAGTGTCCTTAGGGTTCCTACACAAATACACAATCTTGCAAGAAGCCGAGTCTTTCACAGACGTCGGTAGCAAAGCAAAAGGTAAATGAGTTGAAAAGAGCCTTGGAAAGGCAAAGGAGGAGAGGTCTGGAACCTGGCTTTCGGTGTAGAGATCGATGTCCAAGAAGGGCACAAGAACATGAGGGTTGTTGGTGAGCAGAGGGTGTTGTTGAGGGTCGTCCGGATGATAGCGCACCCGGTTGACCAAGGCGAACGAGATGGCCTTCAACCAAGTGGTGCCGGCTTTGGGAGTGGTGACAAGGAGGATGTCGTTGTCGTGAGCTTGGAAGTGTTTTTGGAATGCAAGAACACCTTTCATGTATCTAGTTGTAATCCAACAACCTTGGTACTGATGGAGATAATTTGCAACCCAGCCTGTTTCTCTAGGCAAGGAGGATACGACGTCGCTGCATTCTTGCGGCAGTTCATCTTCTTGCAGGTAGTTGGGAAGCGTAGAAGAAGGTGGTTGAAGTGAAAGCATTGTAGTCGTATTGCCACCTTGGAGTAGTCTCTCACCTTGTTTTGTGATTCAAATAATGTATCCGTCTCTCTATATATAATATTTAAGATCCTCAGTACCCAACAACCCTTCAACATGTACTATTGGAAAACTCAAACATAATTTTATTAAGGGATAAAGCTTAATTAATTTTTAAACGTATATTTAACTAAAAGAAACCCTTTGGCCTTGGCCTTTGCTATATATATGTACGTAGTTCGGAGGGGTGGCGAAGGAATCCATTTTATTTATTTATTTAACTTTTTTTTCTCATGGGACAGGGATGTTGGTTGGTCAAAAAGAAAAATAAAAGGTAAACTCAGAAGAATAATTAAAAGAGAAAAGCAGATGCTATCATGATTCATTGCCAATTAACAAGTGCTAAATGTATGTTGTCTTATATATATTGTCTCTGATGAAGCCACCGACACCCTCTGATCCTTATCCTTGTACATTTTCTTTTTGTCTCTGTTTGTGTCTTTCTCTCATTTCACTTTTTTTATTAAAAAACAAAATCACGTATAAGACCACACTTTCACACATGTGACGAAATTAATAATAAATTGACAACAATAAAGAAAGTACAAAATAACATTTAAAAAAAAAAATGAAAGAGGCTCATACCATATGACCATATGAGTAAACGTTTGGTTTGCAGAATGAGTATTCCGTTAGAAAAATAAATAGTTATTACTAGAAATAGATGAAAGTAAAATGAAATAGTCACTTATAAAACTACTCACAGAACTTATATAATAGACCTTTACCAAACAATAAAATGACTATTACATAAGAATAATATTTCTATTTTAATAATCTATTTTGCAAATCAAACAGGTCTTAATTAAAGAACGATGAGTTTCACTACTCATGCCGACATAATTAGAATGGCGCGCGGAGCATAGCCAACTTGCACGCAAACAGTGGTGAAGATATTTTTCCTCCTCCTCCTCCTCCTCGTCGCCCGAGTCTTCCCTCTCCTCTCTTTGAAGATTTTGAAGTGTTGTTTGTTTGTGGTGTTGGGATATAAGCGTTCCTTCAACTTGGAGGATGCAGAGAAATATCGATCTAGAGGACTTCATGAGTACCGGGGAATTGCTAAAGCCTTGAGTACTAGGTGGAAACATTAAATAAACTATTTGCTACAATTTCTATTAATGTGGAATGAGTTTTTGAAGGGCAGTAAATTAAATTTAGGTGGACAAAAAGAAAACAAGATTCAATAAATGATGGGTTATATATATGCTTCATAATAAAGGATAAATATTTTATATTATGAAGACATATATTATGTTATAAAGGTGACACAAAAGAAAATATTGGATCAATAATTGAGCTGTGATGTCTTAAAAAGTAGTTTAATCGGTTGGGATCACACTTAATAAAACAGAAATCACTCTTTCTTCCTCTTGTACGAACATATATATATATATATATATATATATATATATATAAAGTAATTGAGCTGTGATCAGATACTAAATTAATAACATAGAAATATCTTAACAAAAAATTTCTACAAGAGAATGGAAAGAATTGTGCATAATATTTGGGAATTATTTTTAGAATAATATCTTTTTCTTTTTCTACAAATACTTTGCTTTGTCTCCAAGCTTAGGATTATTTTTGTATTTTTATTTATTTCTTTCTCTCCGATTACTTTGCTTTGAAAGTAGTCAAACTTAGCTTATATAAAAGTAAGTCTAAATTTTGTTGAGAAATTTGGCTACAAATGTCTTAAATCTAGTCTGCTCAGACTATATTTGCTCTTTAATTATATTTGTACATGGGTTAGTAGAAGATTAAAGTCATAGATAATACTTAATTGTAAGAATTTTTGTTTGTATCTATGACTTTGTAATCTCATAGCATGTGGTTATGATATTGCAGAGCTTTATGCTCATGATCTTTTAATCAATGAAATCCTCATATTTCCATTCAAAAAGAGTAGGTTTGTATTATTTTTAAATTCAGTTTTTAAGTATCAATTAAATTTTATTCTTTCAGAATTATTATTATTTTTTGTTTCTTTGGGACGACTAGGGTCATTCTCTTCCCTAATAATTATTTTCTTAAGTTCTCTTTTCAATCTTCAACCATTAATTTATGTTGATATATGTCAAAATAATCCTACTTCTACCCGACATCAAAAAGCAAAAAGCCACCTATATTGAACTCGAATAGAGTTTCTTCTGATGTAGTACTCTTAGAGTATCAATTGCAGACTCTTCAAAGTCATTTTTTGGTTATTTTGGAGAAATAATTTAACCAAAAGGACTTAAAATGTCACTTTCTAACCTCTTTATTTTAATAAAAAAAATAACAAGATGAACAGTAAAATCTTCAAATATAAAATTTACTATTCACTCATCTATTTATTAAATAAATATATTTTTCTCTCTTTTCCTTTTTACTTTTCATTTCTCTCTCTCTCTCTCTCTCTCTCTCTTTTTCTCAGCATTTTGGTAGCATTTGGCTTCAAAAATTTTGAAAATATGACTATTAGGATAAGACACAAATTAAAAAATATGACCGTTAAAAAAATTACAAATTTTTAAAAATATTACTGTTAGAATAAGACAAATATTTTTAAAATAGCCCATTAGGAAAATATAAACATTCAAAAATATAAAAGTTAGAGAAAAAATAAACAAATCTTTGAAAAATAATATTTAAATAAAATAGTGAAAATAAATTGTTAAAGTAATGAGGTTGAAATGGGTGCTCTAAAATGGTGAGTTGTTAAAATAACCGAAAGTGTTCTTTTAGTTATTTTGAAGAGTAAAATTTGAAAAGGCTGCTGTGGACGCTCTTACACTCAAAATATTAAAAATAATCCAATTAAGATGGTTAGTACTTGATTTCTTGTTATGGATCA
Source organism: Carpinus viminea (assembly GCA_013348765.1). Lineage (NCBI taxonomy): Eukaryota > Viridiplantae > Streptophyta > Magnoliopsida > Fagales > Betulaceae > Carpinus > Carpinus viminea. The sequence goes on from CP054671.1 coordinate 6,779,884, forward strand.
TGTTTAGGTGCTTCAATTCTGACTCTAAGAGCATTTTCAATAGTAATAATTATAAACAGTAATTTTTTAATAAAATAATATTAAATAAACTACCAGCGTATTACTATTCATATACGCTGGTGGTATGAAAATCACTACTCTATATGATATGAGCCTCTTTCATTTTATTTTATTTTTTTAAAGTTATTTTGGTTTTTATTTTTTAAGTTATTTTGGTTATTTTGTACTCTCTTTATTGTAGATTGTCAATTTATTATTAATTTCGTCACATGGGTGAAAGTGTGGTCCAATACGTTATTATTACTATTTTTTTTTAAATGAAAAAAAAAAAGAAAGTGAAATGAGAGAAAGACACAAATAGAGACGAATAGAAAATGTAGAAGGATAAAGAGGGTGTCAGTGGCGGATTGAGATCTCCTCCAATTATTCAAAATTAGAGATTCTTATATTACGAAATCGTGACCTTTCATTTTAAATTTAATAGTCTATAAAATCATTTAAACCTTGATAAAAGAAAAGTCAGTTTAAAATCAAAATTGAATGTCTCGGTTATACAAAAGTAACTAATATTTTATAAATCATTAGATTTAAAATAAAGAGCTATAATTTCGTAACATGAGAATCTCTAATTTTAAGTAATTATAGGGAATCTCAATACGTTGGTGGCTTCATCGAGACAATTAACACGTAAGTGGCTTCATGATGGATCCGGCTTTTGTGCGGTAGTTTTCACTACCGCACAGATGCTGTTGCCTAAAACGGTACTATTTTCGGCAGTTCAAAAGTAGGAACAAAAAACAAATAATAAAAAATGCATTAAAATTTAAAGATTATAAAAAATAATAATTATTAAAAAAACTAAAAATATTAAAAACTAAAAAAAGAAAAAAGAAATAAAGAAAAAATGGGGTGGCTTGAGCTACCTTGCCATGGCGGGTTTGGGGGTGTCTGGGGTATCCGGCCACCCCAACAAGCTAAAAGAAAAAAAAAATTGGGGATTTGACTTTTGGGTAGCCGGACCACCCTATACTTGTGGTTTCCCAATACAAAGTAGGAAGAAGCAAAACCATGGGCAGTTTTCAATCAGCCCAAACAAAACCTACCAATCCAATACCGGCTGCTCCACTCTTTGTATATATGTCTGTGGCTTTTTCTATCCCTTCACTCAATCTAATTCATCTCCACCTTTTCCCTCTCTCTCTTATGGCATCTGCATTTGCAAAAGGTCCAAGAAGGCTGTTTTATGGTTCTGGGTAGCTTCATATGTGACAATTGGATTCCAATCTTTCGGATTTTAGCACTTTGGAGTTTGGACAGTTTCATTTTCTGGGTTTTCTTCAAATTAATCTATTCAATTGTTGGTGTATGATTTTACTTCTACTTCCCTAAATGTTTTCCTCAACCAGTAGGCTGTGACAATTTTCTCACTGGGTGTTTGTTTTTTTGTCTTCGAAAGAATACAATCTTTGACCAATGGAACCAAATAGTTTAGGTGGTGGGATGTTTCTGAACATTGGTTTTTGGGGTGGTCCGGCCACCCCAAAAAACCAAACCCCCAATTTTTTTTTTTGTATCCCTTGGCCTTTTTGGGGTGGTCAGACCACCCCAGTCCGGTCATGGGAGGTGGCTCCAGCTACCCCATCTCATTTTTATTTTTTTAAAAATATTTTTAGGTTTTTAATTATTATTATTTTTTATAATTTTTAAATTTTAATGAATTTTTTATTATTTGTTTTTTATTCCTACTTTTACACTGCCCAAAACAGTACTGTTTTGGGCAACAGCATCTGTGCGGTAGTGAAAGAAGCCAGATCCCTTCATTAGCCTCTGCTTTCTCTTCTAATTATTCTCCTGAGTTTACCTTATATGTTTCTTTTTGACCGACCAACATCCCTGTCCCATGAGAAAAAAAGTTAAATAAATGAATAAAATGGATTCCTTCGTCTTCCCTGCGAACTACATATGGCCAAGACTTAAATATGTTTTTAACGCTTAAAAAATTTATTTAAAAAATAGTAGTCGTTTGGTAAAAAATTAAAAGCATTTTTAAGGGTCAAAAAACTTAAAAATGATTAAAAAATACTTTTGACAAATGTTAAAAATGAAGTTTTTGCTTAAAAGCCCTTTTTGACTTAAAAACTTTATTTCTCAAACGCAATTTCAAACAGACTCTAAGCCATTATAAATGATCTAAAAAGAAGTCAAGTACTAATTTACCATTTTTTTCCCTAATAGAATTAGGAAAATGGTCACTGAAGCTAATTAACCATCTTAATTGGTTTATTATTATTAGGGAAAAATACTATTTAGCCCCCTCAATTATCAACGATTTACTATTTAGCCCCTTTCAACTATCAAAAGTTGTTAAATGACCCCTCCAACTATCAAACAGTTATGTTTTAACCCCCTCCATTAGTTGTTGCCGTGAAAGTTGATGAAAACATCCAAACTACGTCGTTTTGATAAGTCCAAGTTACGAAATAGGGTCCTCCATTGCTACCATCTTGAACGATTCATCCATTAAAACCAGCTGCAATGCTCGAACTGAATTCAGTATATCCTCCACCATTGTATATAGTGGACCACAGCTTACACTCTCGTACTCGCGAAATGGCACTCGAAGCAACCCGGCGTGTCCGTACTCCTGCAACTGGTACTTATGGAAGCTATTTCGAATCTGAGACTTGTAGTTGACAAAATTGGCAAGCTTGAAACAATTCTCAGTGACCGTCTTGAACAACGGAAGCTCTCTGCTGAAGTCCTTAGTCAAACTATTGAAGCCCTGAAATTGACAAGAGAGATTAACCATCCAATGATTCTGAGTCTCCAAATTCCTCAACGCCTTCGCCTTAAACTTGTCTGCAACTATTCCTACACACTGCTGCACGGCATTCCCACAAATGCCTGTGATGCTCTCCCACAAAATCTCCTCTGCGTACTTGGAAGGAACAGAGCCAGTAACAAACACTGCCCTCCGATACAAACTAGTCCCGTTCGGAAGATTCACAGTCAAATTCACCAAACTCTCTACCTCCAAAACCCCATAATTTTTTTTTTTCTCGCTGGAAGGGTATTTTCGTAACTTGGACTTATCAAAACGACGTAGTTTGGATGTTTCCATCTACTTTCATGACAACAATTAACGGAATGGGATAAAACATAACTGTTTGGTAGTTGGGGGCCCATTTAACAATTTTTGATAGTTGAGGGGGCTAAATAGTAAAACGTTGGTAGTTGAGGGGGCTAAATAGTATTTTTTCCTTATTATTATTATTATTTTGAGTTTAAGAGTAAGTACGTCCAAAGAAGCTCTGTTGAAGTTTAATATAGGTGGCTTTAATTTGCCAAGTAATACTAAGGAAACAGGCACGAAATACTTGTGCCAAAATAATGACACAATTTTTTTACAAACTCCTTTAAGCTTATGATATGAACAATAGTTTATAAGTTACAAGATTTATAATTTATATATTATGTGTAATAATTTTTGTTAGATCAAGTCTTTAACCATCCTATCTGAAAATTAATTGGTGTCTAGTGAGAAAAACTAAAGCTTTTTATGGTATTTAAAATCGTATCCCGTAATACATGTTTTAAAAATCGTCCAAGTGAGCAGAGTAGCTATTGTTGTATCTCAACAATCCCTCCCTCAATATGGCACTCCCGCAACTCGAACCCATAACCCTAATTCTAATATCATTTATGATGGGAGATATTAAAGCGATTATAGAGTTTATACCAAGAACACATTAATATACATAGTTGAACACAACTCTAATCCGAAAGCTTAAGCTAATGGGTTAAGGTCCACTTAGATATATTAAGCACTCTTTTCTTTTATATTTTCTCAATGTGAGACACAACACTCACAAGTACATTCACAACAATTTATTGGATCGGTCCTTTAACTATCTCGTTTGAAATTTGGAGCTTTTTAATGGATTTGCAGTACGTGGGATTTGCAAAGAAGGGTCTAAGAACCGGATGGAAGGAGAGAGGACGAGAAAGCAAATGCATGTGTTGTGGGCCTGTGTACATATATAGTGACCATCTAATAACTATTCCAATAACTCTAAATCAATTTGCCCAGTATTTTTTGTAAACTTTAAAGAGCGCCGTACCCTATCCTGCAGTATCTATCCACATTGTTTTATATTTAGATTTTTGCCCGTGCTTTTGACAACATGTTTATCTACGTACAATACTGTCAAATTTCTTTCTTTGTTTTCTTCAGTCTCTTTTTCCACTATTGATGCAAAATGTTCAAATGCATGTGTTGTGGGCTGTGGCCATGTGTACATAGTGACCATCTAATAACTATTCCAATTAATAACTCTAAATCAATCTTCAATAAAATTCCCATAGTATTCTCTTATTTGTTTATATGTGAAAATAATAAAATCGTGAATGGATATTTATTAGAATCAGATATCCTTAATTTTTTTTTAAATTCGAAATTCTTGAATTTTAAAATCTTAACCGTCCCTTGCATCTAACTGATCAAACATATATAAGTTGTTTGTATGTTATCGAGCGAGCTAATTACGTTTTTATTCTCAGAACAAAATCTCTTCTTCTTAATTAGACGCTCCCAAACATTTGCCAACTTAGAGGGGAAAAAAGAAAAAAGAAAAAGCTCTTCTTCTTCCTGTCCTCCACACACCAACATCTTCTGCAAAAATATATAGTAGGTCTGGAGAAAGCACTATTCTTCCTCTTATAAAGCTTTTCCGTCCTCACGCCAGATTAACAAATGACCATTTTAATGAAGAAAAATAGCTTCTTTTTTAAAAAAAAAAAAACCAAAAAAAGGACCACATATGATATTATTCAGATTTTTTATTTATTTATTTTAAGAAAAGCCAACATAAGAGCAAAATTGGACCAAAATTATGTCAAAATGTTGTGTCTCTATCATTAACCATAATAGAATTACTTGCCTTGTTTGCGCTTTGAAAGATAAGACTTTAAATCCAACCAATGGTTTTAAAGAGCTCAAAATCAAAGACATTTGTAGAAGGTCACTCAGTGAGGATAGATATGAGAATTTTGGCTGGCTCCGGCAAGACGCCGACAATAAGCTCGGTGCACTAATAGGCAAATATTGGACATTGTGGATAAGTTTGCAGATGATTTATTGTTTTTCTTTTCAACATATTGGAAGGGTTATATATTGTAGTTGAGTGCATCTTTGATGGGAAGGTTGCACATAAGTGACTTTTGTGTCAACCACTAAATAATTGCCAAATCAGTCAGGAGCAAATTAGAAACAAATCTCGAATGCACTAAATTACACCCTTTTATGTTGTAACTAGGTAAGAAATTGGTATTTTTTCTCCTTTTTCAATCAATTTTGTAACTCAAATATCAGCATTCCGTCAGCAAGTTCATTGTCGCCGGCCTAAACGTCATTGTCGAGGACCAAAGCAACCAGCCAAAGACTCCCCTAAACTGCACTGCGCTTGTTTGCGGTGTATGCAATTTGTGACCTTTCATTGCGAGACCCATGACCAACAAATCTCCAAACTAGATGCAGCGCATTTGGTCTCCACGCTTTCTACGTTGTTGATTCGTAGCCACCCCAACTGGATCTAGGGTGGCTCGCCTGCCACCCCAGTCGTTGGTTTTGCCATGACCCGCCTCAAAACCCACTTGAAACCGTCATGACCTGCTTTAAAACCTATTTCTAATGCCTAAGCTCGGCTGGCATAAGCTCGGCTCGAACTCGACTCAAATATTAAATGAGGCGTTTCGTGAACATGAATCCTGGCTCGAATATTAAACAAAGTAAGCTCGGTTAGACTCCGCTAAGCATTTGAGCAGCTCGTATAAGGCTCGAATTGGTAATTGTTCACATAATTGCTCATATTAATATTAAAAATTGGTATTTTTTTTTTCCTGATATGCATCCTTTTATAGAAGGATGCATATCATCTCTCTTTGAAACCAAATGTCTTGCTATATTGACAAAAGCTCCAAACTCGGCTAGCCAAACTAAGCAAATGCTCATATGCAAGTTGACTTCTTAAGCCGTTTAAGAGTACTTAAAGTTTAAATTTATAATAAAAAAATTAAATTAACAAATAAATAAATAAAATTAAATATAAGAGCGAGCTCGCGAGTTGGCTCGGCTCGGCTCGACTTATTATGAACTCTCGATCTCGAGTAAAATTTAAACAAGCCGAGCCTAAACAAAGGAACCTCGCTTGCTCAAGCTCGGCTCGTTTACACCCCTAATTCCATGCTACCAATATCTGCAAAGAACTCAACTTGCAAGATTGTGTATTTGTGTAGGAACCCAAAGGACACTTTTGTGTCATTTTGGCATTTCTCAAACAAGTTGAGACCAACGAGCGTTAGCACACACTCACTTGAAGATAGTTTTGATATGTTCTGTAGGGGAGTGAGTTCGTTTGGGCCATACTGGGACCATGTTTTGGGATATTGGAAGGAAAGCTTAGGAAAACCTCAAAAGGTTCTCTTTTTGAAGTATGAAGAAATGAAAGAGCAGCCCATCCCCAATCTGAGGAGACTGGCTGAGTTCTTGGGGTGCCCTTTTTCTCCAGAAGAAGAGGCAAAAGGTATAGTGAATGATATCTCAAGGTTATGTAGTTTTGACAATTTGAGCATCTTGGAGGTGAATAAAACTGGAAAGTCGTTATATATGGCAGAGAATAATGTCTATTTTCGTTGAGGTGAAGTTGGAGACTGGAAGAATTCATTGACAGCTGAGATGATAGAGAAATTGGACTGCATTACTGAAGAGAAGTTTCATGGTTCTGGGCTAAGATTTTAGGTATTTTGGTTGCATCATAATTTCCCTTATATATGTAAGTATTGTGTGTTGGCATCTAATCAGCCTCCGAATAAATTTTTGTGTGTTCTTGATTCAGTTGTCAACTATATGTTGACTGACATCTGATCAATCTTCAATAAATTGTTATTTGTGTTCTCTGTTTTGGTTGTCAACGTGTATGTTGACATATGATTAATGTTCAATAAAATGGTATTTGTATTCTCTGATTTCTCTGATTTGTCACTCTTTAATATATGTGATAATAACAAAAATTGTGTTTGGATATTTACATTGTACATGAAAACAATAAATACATGGAGGTTACTAGTTCTAATTTCTTTCCTCTGGCCTCTTGTATAGACATGTAAAAAAAATAATAAAAAAAATATTAATGGGCCATGCAGCCAAGGGCGGATCTAAGGGGGGTCGATGCCCACTCTCAACTCCTAAAAATCCTCCTTACCATGGTAATTTTTTTTAAAAAAATTTTGTTTCATGATTATGCCCTCCCTCAGTCATGATTATGTCTCTCTTCCTCAGCTTCAGCCATATATTATGCCCCTTAGTTGAAATTTGAAATTTTTTTGAAAGTTAAATGTTTCAGTCTTTCAAAAAAATGAAATGGTGAAGATAATAAACAGTTCAAAACTCACAGTTTTATGAGAATTATTCATTACGTTTTGCGTGCAGCCTTAGTTTGGAGAGAGGTTTTAAAAATTAATAATATTATATAATTGTCAGAAGAGTCTAAGATAAGGAAATATAATATTATATAATCGACACAAGAGTCCAGGACATGGAAATATAGTAATATAAATTTTAATATTGTATAATTTACACAAAATATGGTCCAGGGACCAACCGTACAAGACAACATGGAAAAAATAAAAGAAAAAAAGAAATGTAATTAAATTTTTAGAGTTAGATTTAAATTGTACTTTTAAATTAATTGATTTAATATTTAATGGGTTTAAGAATTTAATGTGCGTTTTAAATATTTATAGACACTTAGTACTATTTTAAATGGATTTGAGGAGCCCTAAGAGGTAGCTTAATCGGTTAGGACCATGTTTAATAAAACGCGGGTCACTAATTCGAATTTCTATCCCCCATCTTGTGCGGACATGTCAAAAAAAAAAAAATGATTGGAAGATATTTCTTCCTGACTGATTTGAATGAAATTTTTGACATATAAATATTAAATAAATTAATTTAAAAGTACAATTTAAATCTAACTCTAAAAATTTAATTACATATCTCCTTTCTTTTATTTTTTCCACTTCGACAATGGATGTTGTGTCAATCTCCCTATATCGTCACAATTATGGGTGATTATGGCACCCATCACAAGAAAACAAAAACATCTAAAATATTAGGTGAAGAACTTCGATAGCATGGCGAAAGATTTGAAATATTTAATTAGATTTTTCTCCCTATAGTTTACTTTGCTGAAATGGCAAAGGTGACGATGTGTTATACAATTTTCTCCCACCTAAAGGTCCAATTATTTTGTCCAACTTTAAAAAATGCCATTATTATGAAGAAAAATACATTTTTTTTTAATTTTTTTTTTAAATACCAAATAAAAGAAGGACCGAAAAATATTATTGCTTCACACATTTTTTTTCTTCATTTTTTTAAATTAAAAAATAAGGCAAAAGTTGGACAAAATAGTTGGGACCCTACCATCCCTCTTAGATAAATGGCGTGATAATTCTTGTGTTTTTTTTTTTTTTTTAAGTCAGTAATTAAATTAAATATGTGTTGTTATATAATTAGATTTGACTCGACCAATGAAAGATTTTGGATAAAATTTCATAGTAAATAAAACTTATTTGTTATTTTCGTATATCACAGAGAGCTATCAAAATATTTTTATACTACAGTAAACTTATTACAAATCAATATAGCTATAATGACTGATTATGTATTGTCGGTCCATATGATTTAAAGAATGATGATTTCATAGTTATATGGATGGTGAGTGAAGCAGAAATATTGTTGCACCTCAACAATCCCTTCCTCAATATGGTGTTCCCACGACTTAAAACACATAACTCTAATGCTAATACCATTTATTAATAGATCGGAGCTTTCACTATCTCGTTTGAAATTTGGAGCTTTTCAATGAAAATTTGCAGTCGGTGGGATTTGCAAAGAACTGGATGGATGGAGAGTGTGAGAGGACGAGAAAGCAAATGCATGTGTTGCGGGCTTGTGGCCATGTTTACATATATAGTGAGTCAATAGTGACCATCTAATAACTATTCCAATAACTCTAATTCAATTTGCCCATTTTTTGTAAACTTTAATAAAGAGCACCCTATCCAGTATCCACGTTGTTTTATATTTAGATTTTTGCCGGTGCTTTTGACAACATGCATGTCTATCTATGCTGTCAACTTTCTTTCTTTTCTTTCGTCTCTTTTTCGATCCACTAATGATACAAAAATGTTCAATCATATATATCACGCGCGATCGATGTTACATGTAATATTAATTAATTTGTCATATATATATATATACACACACATATACATATAGCTAGAGTGTGATTATTTCAATATATAGTAGAAACTTGCAACTAACCTATTATTTCAATCCAAATTAAATAGGCAAAATATGTGTGTCCAAACACTCATGCATAAGCATATATATATATATATATATAACCAAGATTTCTGTCGATCATTTGTGGTACGTAGATCATCTAATCTGCTTACTTTGAGTATTAAGTGTGGGTCAATATCAAATTTATCCTAGATTTTGAAGTTAGGTCAAGTTCATTTTTGTTTTGGGAAATGCTAAAAGCTCAACTTTTTGTCTAACAAATGTCTAACTTTTACCTTCTTTTATTATTAAAAAAAAAAAATAAAATAAAAAATGAAAAAAATGTCTAAAGCAATATTATATATATTTTTGGTCTATCTTTTTTTTTTTTTTTTGGTATTTTTAAAAAAATGAAAAATGATATTTTTCTTCATAATAGTGACATTGTTTTTTAAAAAAATGACATTATTATGAAGAAAAATACAAATTTTCATTTTTTTAAAAATACCAAAAAAAAGATAGACAAAAAATATATATTATTGCTTTAGACATTTTTTCAATTTTCATTTTTTTTTAAATTACAAAAGAAGACAAAAGTTGAACATTTGTTGGGTAAAAAAGTTGAGTTCGTATCATGCCTCTTTTGTTTTAATTTTATAAGTTTAGTTATACAGGACCAACATGGTAATAAGTAGTAGTGGAGCCAGGATGTTGACCCAAGGGGGGCATTTTTTTTCTTCTTTAAAATAATATTAAAATAAAATTTATTAAAAAATAATCAAATATAAAAAGTATTTATTGGTCACTTTTTGCACGCTGCATTTTTTTTTTCTCTGTTAGCATCATCGGACCAGCACGGTAGCTAGGGCAGCACTATAGCTATAGTGCTTATCAGAGAAGGACACAGAGCTTGCACTAATATCCAAATATTCTCACCCTTCCCCATATTAAGTATTAACTCAACTGCAGTGCAATAACCCAACCACTCATTTGCAACAATATATATATATATATATATATATATATATATTCTATTCTTTTCATACCCACACCCACCATACCCACCCAGAACCATCCTTCATTTCTTCTTCCTTGCACAGACCCATTTTCAGGCAAGGAACCCCAAAACCCAGCCTAGCCAACCTACGGCACCTTTTTCTTCAACCTTTTGTTTTTTACGATGGCTGCAAGAGGGCATTTGCCTTATAATGGTTTTTCTGCAACTTCATCCTTTTCAGACTTCAATATTTAGTAAGGGGTATTTGCCCTCAAGAGTTGCTGAGAGGGGCATCCTAGTTGTTGATAGGGGGCATAAGAAAAAGTTGTATGTAGGTAGAGAAAATTTTTAGGGATTGAAAGGGGACATATGCCTCTTAAAACCCCGTTGGCTCCACCACTAATAAGGATATATAATGCTAGACATCTCAAAGGATTTTTCTAAAATGCTTCTCAAATGATGTGGTAAGTTTTTTTTTTTTTTTTTTTAATTTCCTTAAAAAATTGTCATTCTCTTTCTTTTGTCTCTCACATCTTCTCAAAATAGTGCTTTCCACATCATTTGAGAAGAATTTAAGAAAAAATTTGAGACATCTAGTGGCCCTCTGGTAATAATCATGAATATTTACGCCGTAAAAGAACGGAGTTTCACCAATTTTATAACTCATATATCTTGACAGTAATAGGAAAAAAGAAAAAAGAAAAAATAGAATGGGAGTTGGTGAGGCAGGTGAGATGAATATTTACGCCGTAAAAGAACGGAGTTTCACCAATTTTATAACTTATCTTGACAGCAACAGGAAAAAAGAAAAAGAAAAATAGAATGGTAGTTGGTGAGGCAAGTGGGATGCATGCATTAGTTAATATTTTTACTTTCCCTGACCCATAAACAATAATTAGGATGGTCCTGTATATACACATGAAAATGTTGTAATATATATGAGTACCACAAAGCTAAGGGAGCACTCCAACTTCCCACTAACGTTATGGCTACACCTGATCAACCACCTCCTTCTCCTTCACTTCCCAAGTATCTGCAAGATCCTGAAATGACCCAAGAATGCAGGGACCTCATACCCTCCCTGCCTACAGAACAAGACTTGATTCAAGGAAAACTGCATCAGTATCAAGGCTTTTGGTTTGCAACTTGGATCATGCAAGGAGTTGTAGCATTTCAAAAACACTTCAAAGCTCACCACACCGATATCCTCATTGCAACCATTCCCAAAGCGGGCACCACTTGGTTGAAGGCCATCTCCTTCGCCTTACTGAACCGGATGCGCTATGCAGACACTGAACAACACCCTTTGCTTACAACCAATCCTCACTTTCTTGTGCGCTGCTTGGAGCTTCACCTGTACAATAAGAAAGAGGTTCCAGATCTCACCTCTTTTACCTCTCCAAGGCTTTTCTCAACCCATTTGCCGTATTCCATGCTACCAATATCTGCAAAGAACTCAACTTGCAAGATTGTGTATTTGTGTAGGAACCCAAAGGACACTTTTGTGTCATTTTGGCATTTCTCAAACAAGTTGAGACCAACGAGCGTTGGCACACACTCACTTGAAGATAGTTTTGATATGTTCTGTAGGGGAGTGAGTTCGTTTGGGCCATACTGGGACCATGTTTTGGGATATTGGAAGGAAAGCTTAGAAAAACCTCAAAAGGTTCTCTTTTTGAAGTATGAAGAAATGAAAGAGCAGCCCATCCCCAATCTGAGGAGACTGGCTGAGTTCTTGGGGTGCCCTTTTTCTCCAGAAGAAGAGGCAAAAGGTATAGTGAATGATATCTCAAGGTTATGTAGTTTTGACAATTTGAGCATCTTGGAGGTGAATAAAACTGGAAAGTCGTTATATGGGGCAGAGAATAATGTCTATTTTCGTCGAGGTGAAGTTGGAGATTGGAAGAATTCATTGACAGCTGAGATGATAGAGAAATTGGACTGCATTACTGAAGAGAAGTTCCATGGTTCTGGGCTAAGATTTTAGGTATTTTGGTTGCATCATAATTTCCCTTATATATGTAAGTATTGTGTGTTGGCATCTAATCAGCCTCCGAATAAATTTTTGTGTGCTCTTGATTCAGTTGTCAACTATATGTTGACTGACATCTGATCAATCTTCAATAAATTGTTATTTGTGTTCTCTGTTTTGGTTGTCAACGTGTATGTTGACATATGATTAATGTTCAATAAAATGGTATTTGTATTCTCTGATTTGTCACTCTTTAATATATGTGATAATAACAAAAATTGTGTTTGGATATTTACATTGTACATGAAAACAAAAATAGATTGACAAAAGGGGATTTGTGTGGGGAGTGAGAGTACGTGGGAGCAAAAGAGAAGTGAAAAAATAATATATATATATATATATATATATATGAAAGTAATATTTAAATAAAGTAGAGAGTGAAATAGATATATATAATTTGTTGAAATTTGTATTGAAAAATAAATAAAAAAGGTTTTTGAATAGCTAAAATAGTTATTAATTCTAGAAATGCTTTTAAAGTTAGAATTAAAGGACCTAAACTTGATCCATAGCAAATTCTGGGTTAGGATTTTAGTTACTTGGGGTACATCATCATTTTTCTTATTATTGTATCGTGTGTTGGCCTTTGGCCAGCCTACACTTGTAGAAGGTCACACACTCAGTAGGTTAGGATAGATATGAGAATTTAATTTGGTTGTGGTGTGGCCATGTTGGTGAGAATGTTGGAGTCCTACCAACATTCTCTTGTTTATAAGTCTCTTTAACATTAATCTAATTCTTCCTTGTGTGTGAGTTCTTTACACAAGAGTTCTTACTCTAAGAGAAACAACATTTTTTTTATTGGAGTAAAACTCGTATCAACAACCGTGAAAAGCTAACCCTCGTGTTATATTATGATTTCACTATAAAAACTCCCTAAAGCGTCAACTTCTCCAACGTGTGATTAATTTATTCAAATTGTAAAGGCAATGAAGGACTTAATTATTGTGATTAATCTATTGTCAACAATAGCCAATTGTGAGTGGTTAATCTTTTGGGGTTTGCTAGGGGTTCTCCCTATAGTATTCTCTTAGGTTCTCACAGACTTACGTAAAATATGATTTAAGAAAAAATAAAATTGTAGTACATTTTTTTGCTAACATATTAATTTTTATGAGTTAATATTTAGGTTCTAATACTTTAAAACTTGTTTTTGGATTCAAAACTAAAACCTAAGGGTGGAAGGTTAACCCTTTAAGGATGGTATCACCCAAAATGGATTTGATCATCCTAAATTTAGTATTAATGCCTCAAATTTGGTACTAATGTCTAAAAAAAGGTGGTGGAGGCTACTAGAATTTATTTTTTCTTAAATCATGTTTTGTTTTACTTTAGTCTGGAAGAACCCAGGAGAACACTGTGGGGAGAACCCTTAATATTTTTCCCTTTTAAGCAAGCTCCTAGCCTCCTACCTGTTAAGGATATAAATCCTTTGTAATAAATGTTGATTTTGTATTTTGTAAATCAAGGGATTTAGATGATATTTCGAATCACATGTAAAACTCTATAAATAGAGTTGTGTACTCAATTCAATAATCAAGGAAATATGTACCCTATAGGCTTTAATGTGTCATGTGTGGATGTAGGCTATATGCTAAACCATCTTAATTTCTGTGTTTATTCTATTTCCTTTCATTATTATTATTCCACTTTTATATTTATCATATTATGTGTTTTTATATGGCATCAGAGCGATTTAAGCTAACTCTAGTGTAGATCCAATATTGGTCCTGTGAATTTTATTTTTCACCATATATAGTAGCATGGCTAGATCGAGCCAGCTAGATTCCTAGAATCAGCCTCAATCATCAAGCTAAGCAAGGCTTGTATTTGTTAAAGTGTAATACCCATGCTGCCTGCCAACCAACGTGCTGCTCTCCATGCTGCCCATGTGCCCATACAAATCAATATATTTTCATTCTAAGTTTCTCCTCTAAATTCTATCCGTATTTGATATCCCACATTCAGCTAAACGTATTATATATATATATATATATATATATATATATATATATATATATATATCATAGAAAGCACACGTTGGCACATTTTAAAACATCCTAATTAATGGTTATTGTTAATGTATATGTGAGGCTTGTCCCACATTGGTAAGATTGTATACAAGAGCCTCCTATCCCACATTGGTAAGATTGTATACAAGTATATATATAGGAGGAGATACAAGCTTAAATCTTACCAATGTGGGACAAGCCTCCATCTAATATAAACCAGGGAAAAGAAATATATTAATGCATGCATGTGCTACTCACCGAACTCACCAACTCCCATTCAATTTCCGATCAACTCACAAAATTGATCGGCTGTTGCAGCTACCTCATAATTAATAAGTAAGGTGTTGAAGATGGGCGAGTTGACCTAGTGGTTGAGTCGTACTGACGAGGTTGAGATCCTAGAGGAAGAGCGCAGTGACCTGATGGGTATTTTGGGACGTAGGTGACGCCATGCCCAAAAACTAACAAAGAAAGACATTAAGTAAGCTGTTGTAGCGTCAAAGTCACGAGGGTCTTCAAGTGAGTGACCAAGGGTCGAAGCCAATGTTGATGAAACCAGGGACAGAATCAGGAAATTTTATGAGATTGGGCCCAAGTGAAAATTTTCTTTAGATTTTTATTTTTATTATTATTATTTTTTATTTTTTTATCGTGTAATAATTCGATACTTTTTTCATTTTTTCTAATCACTAGTACTTAAATACAATGAGGAATTGAGGTTAGAATTGTGTCAAATTCTCCAATTAAATGTTTAAATTCTAACTACCAATATTCTCAATATTTATAATACTAATATTCTCTTCTTATTCCATTAATCTAACAACTTTCCCCCAATTTATGATACTCATATTTACGTATAAAAATCAATATGATTCTAATATGACATATTAGAACATAAACCCTATACGGATCAATTTTCATTGAACTGTTTTGCCAAGTCTGGTTTGATATCTGTTAGTTCTTTAAAAAGCTAAAGAATTTTGGGATGGTTTGGACTTTGGAGTTAGACACCGACGCCCACCACATATAATTACCTCAAGGGCTACATCTTGCTCTTATTAACTTAATTCTTGTTTCCAAGCTACTTCTCTTTTTCTTTGGTTATTAGGTTCATAATTCCTACCGCTTGTCATTGCTTTCTGTTTGTTTATGTTAAAATCTGACTATGATAACAGTCCTAATAGCTGAATGGGAGACTATATGCAATAGAAAAGAAAACGTTAACAATTAACCCAAGTGTTAAGAGCACAACCCAATAGCATCAAAGTGAACTAAACAACACATTTACATGCTTTCATGAGCTTCCCACAAGTTTCTGCACTTCTGGTTTACTTTCAAAATAAAACAAACCCTTTTCTGTATTGAGGGTCCATCATCTCGTATCTGAATATATATACCAGAAACCGTTTTGGATACATAGCCATTATTCCCTTCGTGACACTTTTTTTTTCTTCACATGTTTATGATTAAACCAACGCCAATCTAAACAAAACAGCAGCAAGTAAATCGAAATATATATATATATATATATGAACTACAAGATGTTACAAGACTCCCCAAAATTCCCATAACTACCACAGAAAATGGCTTAGAAAGAGCTTGCTGATGAGCATCAAACTTCTGAGCCATCGGATTGCAAAAGGGTCTAGAATGATGTGGTCGGTTGCCATTTCAATCCTTCTTGAGTTCTTCTATTTTGTTGCAGAAAATTATAGTAAATGCTTCAAGTAATGTAGATTATTGAGCTGGCTTCCAAAATACCCAGTGAGGTTAAGTCCTTGAATTTTCCTGCAAAGTGTAAGAAACAAGTCGGTTTTGAGCATTTTGGCAATGTGGTATTATATATGATAGAAATAGTTCACAAGCTAGATAGGTGCATTACAATGTATATACAGATGACTAAAACATGACACTCCTGTCCATGATTCCTCACATGCTTGTGATAGTTTGTCTCCTTCTGTGTTGTGTTATGAGAGAATGTTGTAATACCATAATCTTTGCTGTTTGTATTGTCAAATGAATTGAAATTTATTGTTTCATTTTTATGTTGTTTGTAGATGGATAACACAATTCTTTCGGCAGCTATGACCACAGTTGCATCTGTTATTGCTGTTGGGCTTGTAATCTTAAATGATATTAGATCTAGGAGAGTATTACGTAGGGAACCTCATGTTAATCGAGAGTATGAAAGAGGGATTTATATGGATAGTATTCTCTATGGAAGCAAACAAGATTGTATTGACCAAATAAGAATGAGTCCTGTAGCTTTCTTTGAATTATGTAAAATTCTTCCTGAGAACAACCTTATACGTGAGACCATTAACACGTCTATTAAGGAACAAGTGTTGATATTTTTACACATTATTGGACATAATGTGAGGTTTCGAGTGGTTGGTGGAAGGTTTTATAGATCGATTAGGTCTATTCATCGATATTTTAAGGTTGTACTTGGAGGAGTCTTGATGCTATATAAATATTTAATTAAACAACATGATAACTCTACTCCGCTGGAAATAAGGAATAGCCGAAGGTTTTACCCATATTTTAAGGTAAGTTTTAAATTTGATTTTTTTTTTTTATTCAAGTAATTTGTCAAATTAATGCAACTTGTATTGGTCTTCATTAGGATTGTGTTGAGCAATAGATGGAACTCATGTTAGCATCTGTTCAGTTGAAATCCAAGGAGGACATGATGAGTTTATGCTGCGTTCGACTATTTGAATAGAGATGTGAGGGAAGCAAGAGGATTTCTAGTGAAGAATGCTAAACTTAGAAAGTTTTGGTTGGACAGCTTCTCCAAAAACCATGGAAATTAGAATTTGCGTATTATTGATATGTAGTAAGATACTAATTAACTTGGATGGTAGCACTTTGGCCAAAATATTGTAATATTTGTGGTTGAATTTTAGAATTCATGGTTTTTTTTTTTTTTTTCAAGCAAGATGAATGTAATTTTCTTGCCCTTCCATATATATTAATCTTCCTAGATGTCGAATATTCATAATATTGATGTATTGGAGTTCAAAAACTATGGAAATTAGAATTTGCGTATTATTAATATGTAGTAAGATATTAATTAACTTGGATGGTAGCTCTTTGGCCAAAATATTGTAATATTTGTGGTTGAATTTTAGAATTCATTGTTTTTTTTTTTCAAGCAAGATTAATGTAACTTTCTAAAAAAATGAAAATTCCAAAAATATTCTAGATAGTGACTCTTTTGTTGAATTTTAACAATCAAACCTAAATTATTTTATATTAATATTTTATATTGTAAATAAAATTACATTTTATAAGTTAATATAATTAAATTAAAATATGAAAAAAAAAAAAATGTTTCGTGGAAAATATTTTAGGAAAAATGACTTCTGAAAATATTTTCCGAAACCATTCGTCGAAATCATAGACCTTAATCTATTCAATTGTTGGTGTATGATTTTACTTCTACTTCCCTAAATGTTTTCCTCAACCAGTAGGCAGTGACAATTTTCTCACTGGGTGTTTGTTTTTTTGTCTTCGAAAGAGTACAATCTTTGACCAATGGAACCAAATAGTTTAGGTGGTGGGATGTTTCTGAACATTGGTTCTTGGGGTGGTCCAGCCACCCCAAAAATAAACCCCAATTTTTTTGTATCCTTGGCCTTTTGGGGTGGTCAGACCACCCCAGTCCGGTCATGGGAGGTGGCTCCAGCCACCCCACCTCATTTTTATTTTTTTAAAAATATTTTTACGTTTTTAATTATTATTATTATTTTATAATTTTTAAATTTTAATGAATTTTTTATTATTTTTTTTTATTCCTACTTTTACACTGCCCAAAACAGTACTGTTTTGCCCAAAACGGTATTGTTTTTGGGCAACAGCATCTGTGCGGTAGTGAAAGAAGCCAGATCCCTTCATTAGCCTCTGCTTTTCTCTTTTAATTATTCTCCTGAGTTTACCTTATATGTTCTTTTTGACCGACCAACATCCCTGTCCCATGAGAAAAAAAGTAAAATAAATAAAATGGATTCCTTCGTCTTCCCTGCGAACTACATATGGCCAAGACTTAAATATGTTTTTAACACTTAAAAAATTTATTTAAAAAAATAATAGTTGTTTGGTAAAAAATTAAAAGCGTTTTTAAGGGTCAAAAAACTTAAAAATGACCAAAAAGTACTTTTGACAAACGTTAAAAATGAAGTTTTTGCTTAAAAGCTCTTTTTGACTTAAAAACTTTATTTCTCAAACGCAATTTCAAACAGACTCCAAGCCATTATAAACGATCTAACAAGAAGTCAAGTACTAATTTACCATTTTTTTTTACTAATAGAATTAGGAAAATGGTTACTGGAGCTAATTAACCATCTTAATTGGTTTATTATTATTAGGGAAAAATACTATTTAGCCCCCTCAATTACCAATGATTTACTATTTAGCCCTCTTCAACTATCAAAAGTTTTTAAATGGCCCCTCCAACTACCAAACAGTTATATTTTAACCCCCTCCATTAATTATTGCCGTGAAAGTGGATGGAAACATTCAAACTACGTCGTTTTGATAAGTCCAAGTTACGAAATAGGGTCCTCCATTGCTACCATCTTGAACGATTCATCCATTAAAACCATGCCAGCTGCAATGCTCGAATTGAATTCAGTATATCCCCCACCATTGTATATAGTGGACCACAGCTTACAGTCTCGTACTCGCGAAATGGCACTCGAAGCAACCCGGCGTGTCCGTACTCCTGCAACTGGTACTTATGGAAGCTATTTCGAATCTGAGACTTGTAGTTGACAAAATTGGCAAGCTTGAAACAATTCCCAGTGACCGTCTTGAACAACGGAAGCTCTCTGCTGAAGTCCTTAGTCAAACTATTGAAGCCCTGAAATTGACAAGAGAGATTAACCATCCAATGATTCTGAGTCTCCAAATTCCTCAACGCCTTCGCCTTAAACTTGTCTGCAACTATTCCTACACACTGCTGCACGGCATTCCCACAAATGCCTGTGATGCTCTCCCACAAAATCTCCTCTGCGTACTTGGAAGGAACAGAGCCAGTAACATCCGATACAAACTAGTCCCGTTCGGAAGATTCACAGTCAAATTCACCAAACTCTCTTCCCCCAAAACCCCATAATTTTTTTTTTCTCGCTGGAAGGGTATTTTCGTAACTTGGACTTATCAAAACGACGTAATTTGGATGTTTCCATCTACTTTCATGGCAACAATTAACGGAGATAAAACATAAGTTTTGGTAGTTAAAATTTAACAATTTTGATAGTTGAGGGGGCTAAATAGTAAAACGTTGGTAGTTGAGGGGGCTAAATAGTATTTTTCCTTATTATTATTATTATTATTATTATTATTATTATTATTATTATTTTGAGTTTAAGAGTAAGTACGTCCAAAGAAGCTCTGTTGAAGTTTAATATAGGTGGCTTTAATTTGCCAAGTAATACTAAGGAAACAGGCACGAAATACTTGTGCCAAAATAATGACACAATTTTTTTACAAACTCCTTTAAGCTTATGATATGAACAATAGTTTATAAGTTACAAGATTTATAATTTATATATTATGTGTAATAATTTTTGTTAGATCAAGTCTTTAACCATCCTATCTGAAAATTAATTGGTGTCTAGTGAGAAAAACTAAAGCTTTTTATGGTATTTAAAATTGTACCCCGTAATACATGTTTTAAAAATCGTCCAAGTGAGCAGAGTAGCTATTGTTGTATCTCAACAATCCCTCTCTCAATATGGCACTCCCGCAACTTGAACCCATAACCCTAATTTTAATATCATTTATGATGGGAGATATTAAAGCGATTATAGAGTTTATACCAAGAACACATTAATATACATAGTTGAACACAACTCTAACCCGAAAGCTTAAGATAATGGGTTAAGGTCCACTTTGATATATTAAGCACTTTTTTTTTTTTTTTTTTTAAATATTTTCTTAATGTGGGATACAACACTCACAAGTGCACTCACAACAATTTATTGGATCGGTCCTTTAACTATCTCGTTTGAAATTTGGAGCTTTTTAATGGATTTGCAGTAGGTGGGATTTGCAAAGAAGGGTCTAAGAACCGGATGGATGGAGAGAGAACGAGAAAGCAAATGCATGTGTTGTGGGCTTGTGTACATATATAGTGACCATCTAATAACTATTCCAATAACTTTAAATCAATTTGCCCAGTATTTTTTGTAAACTTTAAAGAGCGCCGTACCCTATCCTGCAGTATCTATCCACATTGTTTTATATTTAGATTTTTGCCCGTGCTTTTGACAACATGTTTATCTACGTACAATACTGTCAAATTTCTTTCTTTGTTTTCTTCAGTCTCTTTTCCACTATTGATACAAAATGTTCAAATGCATGTGTTGTGGGCTGTGTACATAGTGACCATCTAATAACTATTCCAATTAATAACTCTAAATCAATCTTCAATAAAATTCCCATAGTATTCTCTTATTTGTTTATATGTGAAAATAATAAAATCGTGAAAGGATATTTATTAGAATCAGATATCCTTAATTTTTTTTTTAAATTCGAAATTCTTGAATTTTAAAATCTTAACCGTCCCTTGCATCTAACTGATCAAACATATATAAGTTGTTTGTATGTTATCGAGCGAGCTAATTACGTTTTTATTCTCAGAACAAAATCTCTTCTTCTTAATTAGACGCTCCCAAACATTTGCCAACTTAGAGGGGAAAAAAGAAAAAAGAAAAAGCTCTTCTTCTTCCTGTCCTCCACACACCAACATCTTCTGCAAAAATATATAGTAGGTCTGGAGAAAGCACTATTCTTCCTCTTATAAAGCTTTTCCGTCCTCACGCCAGATTAACAAATGACCATTTTAATGAAGAAAAATAGCTTCTTTTTTAAAAAAAAAAAAAACCAAAAAAAGGACCACATATGATATTATTCAGATTTTTTATTTATTTATTTTAAGAAAAGCCAACATAAGAGCAAAATTGGACCAAAATTATGTCAAAATGTTGTGTCTCTATCATTAACCATAATAGAATTACTTGCCTTGTTTGCGCTTTGAAAGATAAGACTTTAAATCCAACCAATGGTTTTAAAGAGCTCAAAATCAAAGACATTTGTAGAAGGTCACTCAGTGAGGATAGATATGAGAATTTTGGCTGGTGGAAGACGCCGACAATAAGCTCGGTGCACTAATAGGCAAATATTGGACATTGTGGATAAGTTTGCAGATGATTTATTGTTTTTCTTTTCAACATATTGGAAGGGTTAT
The DNA here is from genome assembly GCA_013348765.1 of Carpinus viminea. Classification (NCBI taxonomy): domain Eukaryota; kingdom Viridiplantae; phylum Streptophyta; class Magnoliopsida; order Fagales; family Betulaceae; genus Carpinus; species Carpinus viminea. Next base: position 6,801,526 of record CP054671.1, read on the forward strand.
ATATTGTAGTTGAGTGCATCTTTGATGGGAAGGTTGCACATAAGTGACTTTTGTGTCAACCACCAAATAATTGCCAAATCAGCCAGGAGCAAATTAGAAACAAAATCTCGAACGCACTAAATTACACCCTTTTATGTTGTAACTAGGTAAGAAATTGGTATTTTTTCTCCTTTTTCAATCAATTTTGTAACTCAAATATCAGCATTCCGTCAGCAAGTTCATTGTCGCCGGCCTAAACGTCATTGTCGAGGACCAAAGCAACCAGCCAAAGACTCCCCTAAACTGCACTGCCGTTTGCTGCAGGTATGCAATTTGTGACCTTTCATTGCAGACCCATGACCAACAAATCTCCAAACTAGACTGCAGTGCCGCTGGTCTCCACGCTTGCTACGTTGTTGATTCGTAGCCACCCCAACTGGATCTAGGGTGGCTCGCCTGCCACCCCAGTCGTTGGTTTTGCCATGACCTGCCTCAAAACCCACTTGAAACCGTCATGACCTGCTTTAAAACCTATTTCTAATGCCTAAAAACTCATTTTAAATTCAAAACTAAAACCTAGAGGCGGAAAGTGAACCTTTAGAGATTTTATCACCAAAGGCCGAAAAAAAAGAGCTCTAGTGCCGGAGAAACGACCAAAGACCCGTTTGGTCGTGACCTTCCAGGGTCTGCCGTGACCCACCACCCAGCCACTAGAAAAAGTTTTTTAATCTTACCAAAGATTTTTTTTTTTTTTTTTAAGCTAGAAGTGAGAAATATTACTAAGGGTCTGTTTGTGATTGCATTTGAGAGGTGCAAAAGTGTTTTTAACACTTAAAAAACCCATTTAAAGAAAAAAGTAGTCATTTGATAAAAAAATTTAAAATCGCTTTTAAGGGTGAAAAACTTAAAATGGCCAAAAAATACTTTTGACAAAAGCTTATAAATAAAATTTTTGTCCAAAAACTCTTTTTAAGCAATCCCAAACAGACACTAAGCCATTATGAATGATCTAACAAGAAGTCAAGTACTAATTATCCATTTTTTTTTTCTTTCTAATTGAGTAAGGAAAAGAGTTACAAGGGCTAATTAACCATCTTACTTGGCTTATTATTATTATTTTGAGTTTAAGAGTACATACGTCCAAAGAAGCTCTATTGAAGTTTAATATAGGTGGCTTTTGCCAAGTAATACTAAGGAAAGAGGCACGAAACACTTGTGCCAAAATAATGACACAAATTGTTCACAAACTCCTTTAAGCTTATGATATGAACAATAGTTTATAGGGATTTATATTTAAGGCCCTTAAGTAAATACTCCAAATTTTTTTAATCCTTAAGTTTTTTTTTTTTGACAATTTACTTCCTAAGTCAATCAAAATTACAATAAAATTCTTGCCGTCAAAATTTTTTAACATCCATTAGTCTGTGTCAAAATGCACCGTTTTACCTTATTAAAATATTAATTTTTAAAATTTAATTTTAAAATTAAATCTAAAAATTAAAAAATAAGAAAAGAAAAGAATGAATGAACCACCACCCATAGTGGTTGGCCACCCCATTTTGCCTGGGGGTGGCTCGGCCAGCCCCATGGCCTAAATGGGTGGTTCGGCCACCCCTTAGGGCCAAACCTTCAAAAAAATTTTGAGGGTTTGGCCTTGAAATGTGAACCACCTCAGTAAAATGGTGGCTACCACCCCCTTATGGGATGGTTTGGTTACCCTGTATTTTATTTTTATTTTTAGATTTAAATTTTAAAATTCAATTAAAAAAATTAATATTTTAATAAGGTAAAACAATGTGGTTTGATCAGACAACAAATGTTAAAAAATTTTGACAGTATGAATTTTATTGTAGTTTCGATTGACCTAAGGAGTAAATTGTCAAAAAAAAAAAAAACTTAACGATAAAAAATTGGAGTGCTTACTCAAGGGTCATAAATATAAATTCCCTAGTTTATAGGTTACAAGATTTATAATTTATATAGGATATAGAGTAATAATTTTAGTTGGATTAGGTTTTTGATCATCTCATCTGAAAATTAATTAGTGTCTAGTGAGAAAAGCTAAAGCCTTTTATAGTATTTGAAACGCACCTGTAAAGCATGTTTTAAGAATCATCCAAGTGAGCATAGCAGCAATAATGTTGCACCTCAATAATCTATCTCTCAACATGGCACTCCCGCAACTCAAACCTATAACCTTGATTCTGATACCATTTGTTGAATCAAACTTTTGACTATCTCGTTTGAAATTTCAAGCTTTTTAATGGATTTGCAATAGGTGGGATTTACAAAGAAGGTTCTTAGACTGGGTGGATGGAGAGGTGTGTGAGGACGAGAAAGCAAATGCATGTGTTGTGGGCATGTGGCCATGTGTACATAGTAACCATTTAATAACTATTCCGATAACCTAAATCAATTTGCCCGTATTACTGAATAATTTCTTAACAACTGAGATGATAAAGAAATTTGATTGTATTACTGAAGAGAAGTTTCATGGTACTGGGTTAAGATTTTAGGTACTCGGGGTATATCATCATTCCCGGCCCTTGTTATTGTATTGTGTGTTAGCATTTGGTCAACCTCCGAATAAAATGTTTTTTGTGCTCTTGATTCGATTGCCAATTTATGTGTATGTTGACATCTTATCAATCTTCAATAAAATTCCCATAGTATTCTCTTATTTGTCACTCTTTGATATATGTGAAAATAATAAAATCGTGAATGGACATTTATTGGAATAGGATTTTTAAAATTCAAAATTCTCAAATTTTAAAATCTTAATCGTCCCTTGCATCTAACAGACCAAACATATGTCAGTTGTTTGTATTAGGGCTAGCAATTTTAACATGACCCGTGAACCTGACACGAACACGACACAAAATTAGCGGGTTTTGGTTTATCCTAAACGGGTTTTGGTCATAAACGGGTTGACCTGTTTGCGACCCATTTGCTTTGTGTCAACGAGTTGTGTCATGGGGCACCCATGGGTGACCCGCCAGACACAATTCTCACTTTTTTTTTTTTTTTTTTTCACCTAATGGAAAATCTGACGGAATGAAAAAAAAAAAAAAGAAGAAGAGTGAAAACCTAATTTCTCACAACTTCGCACGCCTTCTCCTTATCCAACCTGCCCCCCTCATCACTCTCTCTCCCGCTTGCCGCTCACTCACTCTCTCTCTTGCTCGCTCACTCACTCTCTCTCCTGCTTGTCGACCGTGGCTTTCTCTCTCAACTCTGTGTTTGCTACCGCTCTCTAGCCTCTCCCCCTCTCTCTGCACTTCGCTTGCTACCGCCGACTTTACACTCCAAGTCTCCGCCACCGATGCCGCATCCTGATCCGGTATGTATCTCTCTCTTCTTGCTCTCTCATAGTTTCATGCGAAAACCCCACTTGGGTAGTGACCAAAAACTAGAAACCCATAAGCGGAAAACCCCAGTTATGAATAAGAACAAACCCAGTTTGTGGATCAAACGGGTTGTGTTGACCCGCTCGACCCGTTTAGCTTAAACAAGTTCATGGGTCGTATCGGGTGACTCATGAAAACAGTCATGTTGTGTCGTGTATGGAGCTCTGACCCGTTAACTAAACGGGTCATGTTTGATCTAACTTAAACGGGTTACGGGTCGCCACAGTCTACCCGTGGACTCGTTTTGCCAGCCCTAGTTTGTATGTTATCAAGCGAGCTAATTACGTTTTCATTCTCAGAACAAAATCTCTTCTTCTTAATTAGACGCTCCCTAACATTTGACAACTTAAAGGAAAAAAAAAAAATTTATTCTTTCGGTCCTCCTCACACCAACATCTTTTGCAAAAGTAGGAGGTCTGGAGAAAGCATTATTCTTCCTCTTATAAAGCTTTTCCATCCTCACGCTAGATTAAAAAATGACCATTTTAATGAAGAAAAATTGCTTTTTTTTTTTAAAAAAAAACATAAACCAAGAAAAGGACCACATATGATGTTATTATTATTATTATTTTAAAAGAAAAGTCAACATAAGAGCAATGGACCAAAATTATGTCAAAATGTTGTGTCCGTATCATTAATCATAATAGAATTACTTGCCTTGTTTGCGCTTTGAAAGATAAGGCTTTAAATCCAATCGATGGTTTTAAAGAGCTCAAAATTAGGACATTTGTAGACCTATAAAAAAATTTATGTTTTCATATTATTAGTAAATTTTATATATATATTCTTATTAAAAAAAATAATTAGTCAAATTGGATTAATCATTTGATTGTATCACGATCGATTGAACTAATTCACTAGAATCGATTGGATGTTCGATCGATCATATGATCCTAGTATGATCAATCGAACCAATTCATTAGGATCGATCGGATATTTGATCGAACATTTGATCCTATCACGATTAATCAATCATTTAAATAAGAATAAGAAATAGAATCGGCCCAAAAATTATTTATTTGATTATTTTTTAATTTCTCCTTTTTTATTTGATCATATCATAATCAATTGAACTAATTCACTAAGATCAATCGGATATTCGATCGAACCTTCAATTTCAATTGTATCAAGTTTGATTGATCATTTAATCATATCATGATCAATCAAACTAATTCACTAGGATTGATCAGGTGATTGTTCAAACTTACAATCGTATAAAGTTCGCTTGATCATTTGATTGTATCACTATCGATCAATTGAACTAATTCACTATGATAGATCGGATATTCGATTGAACCTTCAATTTCAATTATATTCAGTTTGATCAATCAATTGATCCTATCACGATCAATTGAACTAATTCACTATGATCGATAGGATATTTGATCGAAACTTAAATTGCAATTGTGTCAAGTTCGATCAATCATTTAATACTATCACGATCAATCGGTAATTCACTATGATCAATCAAATGTTTGATCGATCATTTGATTCTATCACGATCAATCAAACGAATTCATTAGTGCAACGCCCCGATATTTAAACTAGCAAATATCGAAGTCATTACGCTGCAACTTTAGAAATATAATTTTACAGCGGAATATGTATATAATTTTTTTCTTTTTCTATAGCCTATAAATAGTTTGCACAACACAATTGAGTATTTGAAATACCTCAAGGTGATATATTATTTAATGAAAATAAAATGGTTTCATTACAACATATGTACACACTAGGTGTACCAAATATAAGCCACAGATGGCACCAAATCAATATAGTACTATTTGTCAAGTTTAACACATCACATTATGTAATAAAAGCGATTAACATAAATGAGACCGGCTTCATAGAGTAAGCATCAATCTCAGAGATAATCTATCAATCATCAAAACCAACAAAAGGACCATCGTCCTCACTCTCTATTCCTGCATCAAGGTCTATGTAAATATGGCGTTATCATATTTACATAGACAAACAAGTGAGTAATCTATTTTCTTAGAAATAAAGACTAAAAGACTAGTTTGAGACAAAGTAAGATTTAAGGAATAAAATATATAATAATGAATGAAATGCGAATGCAGCGTAGTGACATATTAGTTTGTGTTTTATGATAATCTTTCTTCAGACCTCTCGTCATGAGCTCTCAGCCCGTTCACGTCCGTTATGTCCCTCACACTTTAGAGTTTTACCTGTTTGGTGCTGGCGACTACACCGCCCCAGCTTAATTATATATTAGGCCTGTTGGACGGTTATATACCCCCATCCACTGAGATACCGACAGTTCCTCGCGGCAATCTACCCAGCTTGTTCTTAAGGTGGCTATCTTATCAGCCCATATTATTAGACACATTATGCAACAATTGTAATGCAAAATTATATCAATAAAGTAAAATAAGAATTCCTATACCAACAAAATAAAGCTAATACTCAGTAAGTACATCCATACTTACCCTCTTAGTATAGAATTTCGCTCCATACGCATACAAATACATATATACAAACAATATTTATATTAGTTCATTCTCAAATAATATCATTGTTTAAAGACCCTCATCTTTTATATTTATTTATTATCCGTCACTTCATCTTTACTTACTTATTTTATCATATAAATCTGAGATATAGTTTTATTTCTGAATTCGTTTTTTGGTGACGAGGCTAATGGCCAGTATCACAAAATAAAAACTAGTATTATAAATAATATATATAAAACATTACTCATATTTAGGGTTGAGACCAATGGTCTGCACCAAAAATATGAATTAAAATTTAAATGACAATAAAGTAAATGGATGAATATAAATCGAATTCATATTTAGGGGTTGAGACCAATGGTCCGTACCGCCAAAAATATGAATTAAAATTTAAATGACGATAAAATAAATGACTGAATATAAATACTGAATTCATATTTAGGGTTGAGACCAATGGTCTGTACCGCCAAAAATATGAATTAAAATTTAAATGACGATAAAATAAATGACTGAATGTAAATCATAAAGTAAATAATATAGATAATTTCATAAGCATTGAATCAATTTGTTTATGCATTCTTATCATTAATTCTTTATTACCTTATTTTACATCATAAGCTTATTGGGTCTTAAACAATTAAATGAGAACAAATAATATAAACAGTAAATCATTATAATTACACAAGGAACACTTACCCAATAGCCTTGAAGTAGAATTCCACACAACCTTCTCTAGGTAGCTAACTAGAAAGCTATGAACACTTGAAGATTACAAGAAGGATCTAAGCTATATGATTTTTGATTTAGAGCTAAGGAAGAGAGAGAGAGAAGCAAGCAATCTTTCCTTGCTAGAAAAGTAAAAGAACTCAAGTGAAACAATTGAATTACCTAGGCTCCTATTTATAAGAAAATGAGTGGTTAGGATTAATCCTAACACTTTTGATCCAATGGTTAAACTCAAGCTTCTATCTATTAGAGAATGGATGGCTAGGATTCATTTTCCTACTTTTAATCCAAGGGTTGAGAGGTATTCAACTAAAAACATGAACCTAGTCCACATTCCAAGATTCTAGTCTATCTTATCCTTTTTCGTCCAACATGAGGGCAGTGCACTCCGATCTATTTTTTTGTATCCAAACGTACTCCGATTGACATGAAATTTTGAGGGTAGATAGAGGACTCCGAGACAAACATTTTATATTTTTGGTTCGACTTCATCCGAGTTCGTTTGATGCAGTTTCTGGCCCTTACAAAATTTCCCACGAAATTAGACTTTAAACTAGTTGCATTCACACTTTGCATTCACACTTGCCACTTGCCCAGTTGCTCCATTAAACTCCCATGATATTTCTAATAATCATACTTACTAGAAGCTTTCAAGAGTCCTACCAAAGTGGCTAGCCTACCATTTCTTAGTAGTTTTAATCTTTACTAGACAGTATGAAAATTAAGACACTGCTTTTTAAGCCAAAAACTAAAATGCTTCAAATCAATTTTTGATTTCACCAAACACTAACATAAATAATTTATTCACTAAATTGTGTTTAATTATGCCTATAAACATACTTATGAAACTAAATTTGATAATTAAAGTGACACTCAAAGAAGTCAATAATCAATGTAACATAAAACCTTAACACCAAATAGCTATTTAATATCATTAATTCATATATCATTTATTATTACTATTATTATTATTTAATATTTTAAATATTATTTAAATAAGAATTTAAAATCCAGGTCGTTACAATTAGGATCGATCGAAAGTTCGATCAATCAATAATTTGTTTAAAGTATAATCGATCATTTGATTATATCACAATCAATCAAAAGAATGCACTAGAACCAATCAGATGTCTAATCAAACATTCAATTTCAATTGTTTCAATAATTTAATCAAACGATCAATCATATTAATATACTAGGATTGATCGATTGATCTTACCATGATCGATCAGGATAATGCACTAAGAGTAATCGAATATTCAATTAAAAGTTAAATTGTGTCAAATTGGATCGATCATTTGATTGTATCACAATCAATCAAACTAATTTACTATAATCGATCGAATGTTCGATCGATCATTTGATTATACTACGATCAATCGAATTAATTCATTATGATCGATCGGATGTTTGATCGAATATTTGATCCTATCAGGATCAATCAAACATTTAAATAAGAATAAGAAATAGAAAACTTCAATAATAATATATTAAAAACATAGTAATAATTTTTCTAAGCGTTTTAATTTAATTTGAAATTTTGTTTTATTTAAAAGAAATAAATAAATATTTATTTATTTTTTATTTTTTAATTTTTATTTGATCATATCATGATCAATTGAACTAATACTAATTCACTAAGATCAATCGGATATTCGATCGAACCTTTAATTTCAATTATGTCCAGTTTGATCAATCAATTGATCCTATCACAAACAATCAAACTAATTCACTATGATCGATCGGATGTTCGATCGAATCTTTTTTTCTTTGAAATTTGATCGATCATTTGACCCTATCACGATCGATCAAATATCCAATAATTTATACAAAAGAAATAATGGCATATTATCGAGTTTAATACAACTCAATTTAGTCAATGTTCATAGTTAGACTATCAGCGTCGACTTGTAGAGATCAACGCTGATAGTTTAAGTATTACATTTTTAAAAAAATTGTTAACAATTTATATTAGTCTATGAAAATTAAGTCCTATAGAAAAAATAAATAATTTTTTTGTGTTATAATTATAATTTTTTTTTCTATTTTTAATTTTTCTAATATATATACCATTTTTTAATTTTTAGATATATATTATTTAAATTCAATTGAACTCGATGGTTTTTTTTTAATTATTATTCTTGCCCTTTAAAAAATCATATAAGCCTATCAATTTTTTTTGCTAGCCTCTAAAAAATTAATATTTTTTTTTATATTTTTTATTTTTTGTTAGGACTATTAGCGTCCACAAAAAGTGGACGCTAACCCTCCTCTAATGTTATTTAGTTTTTTATTTTTTTGATTTTTGATAAGAGCATTAGCATCGACTATAGTGGACGCTGATAATTTTAATTTATTTTTTATATGACTATTAGTGTCCACTTATAGTGGATGCTGATAGTTTAATTTTTATTTATTTATTATTATATAACTATTATAGTGGATGCTGATAGTTTTTATTTTTTATTTTTTATTAATACATATGACTATTAGTGTCCACTTATACTATGTGTTTTAAATTAATAGGAAAATTTGTTTTTAATAGGAACCCAATGCACTATTATTTAAAATGAATAAGTTAATATTTATTTTTATATAAAATAAGAATAGCAAATAGAAAAAAAAAAATTCACCAATAATTAATATAAAATAAATAATGACAAATTATCGGATGTAAATTTTTGGGAAATAACTTTTTTCTATTATATATGTAAGGTCAATAGTATCGCCCCAAAATTTATATTATTATTATTTTAATTTTTATATTCTCATTAGCGGCTACTATTAGGGTTACCACTATTTGTGACCAAATAGCGGTCACAATTTGTTGCCACTAAAGACCTTTTGATTTTTTGATTTTTTTATTTTATTTTTCTCATCTCAATAGGGGCGACAACTAAGTGGCCCCTATTGACCCACATTAGCGGCAACTTATGTGTCGCCACTATTTGAAACCAAATAGCGGCCACTTTTAGCTTGCCACTAATTAATGACCTTTGATTTTCTGATTTTTGTTTTTTCTCAACTCAATAGCGGCGACAAAAGTTGCTGCTATTGACCCCTCATTATTGGCAACTTTTGTGTCGCCGCTAATGACCTTTTGATTTTTCTCAACTTAATAGCGGCAACCCAAAAGTTGCTGCTAATGAGGGGTCATTAGGGGCAACTTTTGGGTCACCGCTATTGACCCGTCATTATTGGCCACAATTTGTCGTCACTAATGACCTTTTGATTTTTCGATTTTATATTTTTCTCAACTCAATAGCGGCAACCCAATAATTGAGCTATTGACCCCTCACTAGCAGCCACAATTTGTCGCCGCTAATGACCTTTTGATTTTTTATTTTTCTCAACTCAATAGTGGCGACCCTTGTAGTCGCCACTATTGACCCCACATTAGCGGCAACTATGTGGGCCAAATAGCGGCCACATTTTGTCGCCGTTGATTGATTATCATTAGCAACAACGTAAAGTCATTGCTATTGCCCTCATTAGCGGCAACAATTGGAAGTCGCCGCTAATGAGGGGTCAATAGCGGCGACAGTAGTTGCCGCTATTGGGTTTGTTGCTAAATACCAAAAAATTTGTTGCATTTAGCATCCATAATTAATAGCGACATATTCGTTGCCGCTAATGACTGATTATTAGCGGCAACTTTAATGATCAGTCATTAGTGGCAAGTTTGGGGTCACCGCTATTAGTTTGGTCACTAATGACTAGTTTTTTTGTAGTGAACTTCGACAATGGATGTTGTGTACACAGTCAATCTTGGTGAGTGTGGATTCAATGTACAGTATTGTCAAATTTCTTTCTTTGTTTTCTTCCGTCTCTTTTTCCACTAATGATACAAAATGTTCAATCATATATTATATCACGATGTTAGGTGTAATATTAATTAGAGTCATATATATATACACACATAGAGTGTGATTATTTCAATATATAGTAAAAACTTGCAACTAACCTATTATTTCAATCCAAATTAATTAGGCAAAATATATGTGTCCAAACACTCAACATAAGCATATATAACCAAGACTTCTGTCGATCATTTGTGGTACGTAGATCATCTAATTAATCTGCTTACTTTGAGTATTAAGTGTGGGTCAAGATCAAATTTAACCTAGATTTTGAAGTTTGGTCAAGTTCATTTTTGTTTTAATTAAGTTTTGTTATACAGGACCAACTTTGTAATAATCATGAATATTTACGCTGTAAAATAACTGAGTTTCACCAATCTTATAACTCTTAACAGTAATTAACCAACTACCATTCAAAGAATTGAGTTTCACCAATGCTGATGTATCATCTGCTCGTATGAGTTATAAAATGTAAGACTCACTGGTCACCAACTACCATTCAATTTTTTTTTCCCTTCTTTTTTATGGTTAATTACTGTTAAGAGTTATAAAATCGGTAAAACTCATGATTATTGCAAAGTTGGTCCTGTATAACAAAAATGAACTTGACCAAACTTCAAAATCTAGGTTAAATTTGATCTTGACCCACAGTTAATGCTCAAATTAGTTAAGCACATTAGATGATCTATCACAAATGATGGATAGAAACCTTGGTTAAGCTTAATTATGCATGAGTCTTTGGACACATATATTTTGCCTATTTAATTTGGATTGAAATAATATGTTAGTTGCAAGTTTCTACTTTTGAAATAATGCCTCCTGATTTACTCTCTCTCTCTCTCTCTCTCTCTCTATATATATATATGACTCTAATTAATTTTACAGTTAACATTGTGATATATGATTGAACTTTTTGTATCATTAGTGGAGAAAGAGATGGAAGAAAAGAAAGAAAGGAATTTGACAATATCGCACATAGATAGACATGTTGTCAAAAGCACTGGCAAAAATCTAAAACAACGTGGAATACTAGATTGGATTGGGTATTTGGATTCCTCGAATTGTTAAAGAATTTGACAATATTTGGATTCCTCTCTCTCTATATATATATGACTCTAATTAATTTTACAGTTAACATTGTGATATATGATTGAACTTTTTGTATCATTAGTGGAGAAAGAGACGGAAGAAAGGAAAGAAGGAATTTGACAATATCGCACATAGATAGACATGTTGTCAAAAGCACCGGCAAAAATCTAAAACAACGTGGATAAATACTGGATTGAATTGGGTATTTGGATTCCTCGAATTGTTAAAGAATTTGAGTTTTTCAAATTTTTTAATTTTGGCCGTCTATAATTATATTTGATGCTTAAAACAAATTTCACATTTTATGATGTTATTAAATAAACGAAATAATTCATTATATTTCCTAAATAAAAAGGCAACCCATAAATGATTTTTTTTTTTTAGAAGTGATTTATTTATTTTGCTTCTCTCTTTAAAAAAAAAATGTACAACTCGTTCCCCCCTCACAAAACAAAAACAACTTACACTTTTTCTTCCTCGCGTCGATGTCCATGCTCTTACCTCCATTCATTTATAGCCTTATCTTCTTGTAGTTTCAACCACATAATTGAAGATTTTTATAAAGCGTTGATTCACTACTAACTATTGGCCCTAATCACAATATAATGAGAAATGCTAAGGGAATTAAATCTTTTACTAATAAATGGGTATTAACATGATATACGTGTAACTTATTCATTGAAAAATATCAATAAAATTAATAAATAAAAATGCTACAAATATCAACAAATAGTTTCACATCATCTATTAGTACCCTTACCCTTAGCATTTCTCCAATATAATATGATTGCAGTCTTAGTGTGTTAACCTCACTACAAACAAACAAAACCCACCTATCTCTTCATGTTTTCCATATTAATTATTGACAGAAAGATTGGCGCCTAGCTGGTACGTATAATCTTAATTTTTTTTTTACATGTCTACACAAGAAGGGAGAAGAGGATTCGAATCCAATGATCTCCGCTTATATTAAAACGCCATTCTAACATTTTCTGTCAGCCATTTTCTGACGTGTCAGTGTGTTTGATGCGTCAGAAAATTTTTCTGACATGAGTTTGCTGTCGTGTCTGGCGCGTAAGCAATTAGGTCGACAGGAAAATAATTTTTCTGAGGTGTTAATGGGTTTAAAACGACAGAAAAAATTTTCTGTCGTTCCAAACTTGGAACGACAGAAAAAAAAAATTCTGTCGTTTCAAGTTTGGAACGACAGAAAAATTTTTGTCGTTCCAAGTTTGGAACAACAGAAAATTTTTCTGTCATGTATAAATTACAACGACAGAAAATTTTTTTAAAAAAAAATTTTAATTTTTTCTGGATTATTTTTTGAATTAAAAAATTTATTAATTTAAATTATTAATTTTTTACCAATTTAATTTAAAATTATTTAATTTTTTAAATTTATTAATTTAATTTTTTAATTATCATTTCTCTTTCTTCTTCACATTTTTCTCCTCTTCGATCTACTGCAGCACACCCAACACCTGCCAGCTTCTCTCCTTCTCACTCTCTTCTTTCTCACTTTCACCATCACCTGCAGCACACCCATCACTGCCCAGAAAAATTCCCCAACAAACCAAAACCAACCAGCAGAAAAATCAACCTGACAAAATTAAACCAAACCAACCAAAAAAGGATGAAAAAAACAAAAAAGAGGGAGCTGGGCGTGCAGATCTGATGGAGGAGAGGGAGGAGAGAAGAAGAAAAAAAGAAGAGGGAGAGAGAAGAGAACAAGAAAAAAAAAAGGTGCTGGGCGTACAGATCTGAGAGAGGAGAGGGATCGGAGGAGAGAAGTGAAGAAAAATAAAAAATAAATAAAAGAAGAGGGAGCTAGCTGGGCGTGCAGATAAGAGAGGGAGAGGGAGGAGAAGGAGAAGAAAAAGGAAGAAAAAAGTATAAGAATTTAATGTCCCACATGACATGGCACATATGAGTATTTATTAGACTCCTTAAGTTATGAGATTATTTAATCCTATCTTAATAAACTGTTGGTTTTTAATTAAGAGAAGTGGTTTCCTATTGAATTAACTCTTACTTTGATGGGAAGTTGAGTTATAGAGTAATAAAGGAAACCAGTCCTCTCTCTGCCTTATAAATGTATACAATTTTCATCATCTTTGTGTACCTTAAGTGGGTCAAGGGAGAGAAACCGATTTCTGTAATTTAAGCTTTCAAAGAAGAATTAAAGAAGCAATGGATTCTAGTATGTTTTCTTTTTATCAATTTATTGTGAAATTCATGATAGTTAAGATCTTATAATTTATAGTATGTTATGTTAATGAAGCATTAAGTTTTAAGTTTAATTTATTTCTTTGGGAGCCCCTACAATACGGTCTGACCTTAAAAGTGGCATTCTACAGCATCCAATCTCATTGTGACACATCATTCATTTAAGAAAATTATAGAAAACTAAAATGAGACTAAACACAGCAAATCAAACTAAACACTACACCATCGACGAAATCCTCAACGCCTCCGATTCCTCCACATCATCTTCGCCCCCTACCTCTCCGCAGTCCATTCATATACGCACCACAGATCCCAAACAAGAAGTCTCTCAGTCCGTTGCCGACACCGTCTCAGTCTCCTTTCCTAAAGTCCCCTTTGATCTTCAATCTCCGAAACCCTAACGGTTCAGTCCAAACCAGGCTCCTTCGCTCGTGGGTGCCGTGGGTCAGGCGAGACACATCGTGGGTCATCTTCTCCGACGATTTTGGGTCATCTTCTCCGGTGACTTTTCTGCCAAATTCAGCCTAAAAATCGATTCTAATGCTATGAAACTCGTTTCTAATGTCTCAAAAATCGATTCTAATGCCATAAAACTCGTTTCTAATGCATTAAAATTTGATTCTAATTCCTCAAAACTATTTTTTGGATTAAAAACTAAAACCTAGAGAAAAAGGTTAACCCTTAGAAATTTTTTCAAACTAAGCCGGGGAAGAATGTCACTCGAGAGTCAAGATGTAACCCGGGAGTCACAGACCCACGACCACTGAGACCCACACTGCCTTCATCGGGCGCCATTTCGATGGTCTAAGACCCATCGAAAAACCCAAGAAAAAAAACGATCGAAATGATTTTGAACTCAAACGAACCAAAGAAAAAGGAGAGAAAAGTTACCAATGGCCATTTCTTCTTTCTCTTCTCTGCTAGACCCACGCCATTTCTTCTTTCTCTTCTCCTGCATCTACCCCGACATTTCTACTTTCTCTCTTTTCTTTCTTTTGTTTTTATCGGGTGTATTGGGGTGTAAGCTAAGCTTGTGCCCTTAGCTTAGGTGGCAGTAGATAATTGGTGGGCTGCAAAAGTTGGGTTTTGCAGCTCGACCGTATAGTAGGTTTATTCTATTTCTTTACATGTGGTATCAGAGCTTGAGTTGTAACTTTCATGATTTTCCATTAAGAAATATGTTCAATATATATATAGTTAACCTCTTAATCAAATCCGTATCTATCGTGATTTATTTTTGCCTATATGCCAATGTGATGTTTTTGCATTTGTCACTTGTGCATTCAAAACTAAAACGACTAGATGTTAAATTGAGGTTTCTATAATTATAGTACATTGAATTTGGAATATATCTTTATTTATGCATGTCATATACAATTGTTTTGTAATTATGATTGATGACATGTGATTGATTAATGATATTGTTCATGTAAAGTCCCAACATATAGGTAAATTGGTGATCTCTTTTAGGTTATGACTTCTAAAAGAGTTATTGTATGGACAATAAAGAATTGGGACCCTACTACATGAATTGCACTTGCTATTAATTGTTTGTATTATTATGGTATAAAATAAATATTCTGCTGTTACGGTAACTGTCATTTTGCCAATATATTCAAAAGCCATTTTGATATGTGTTTGGCATATATAATTCTGAATTTTTGTATCAATATTTAATATATGATAATGGCTTGCATAAAGTGCATAATTATAGAACATATGCACCATTAAAAAAAAAAAATGAACTCATGGTTGTTATGTGCAATAACGGTTAGTTCAGTCTTTATTGTGTACGTATGAACAATAACCTTATCAATGTTTATTGTGTACACATGTATGTCTTTATTTTTATATGATTAATCGAGTTGTTTCTTTTATTGTGCAAAACTCTTGGTACACAGTTTACAAATATCATTTAGTGCAAATAATAAATATTGACAGATGCAAAAGTTTTACGTAAATATATTTGCTATTCACAAAATTCATTGCTCCAAATTTACGGCTACTTTAAAGAATTGAAATTAATGTTATGGCAGTAAATGTTGTCTTTAAGACATTGATTATTTTATTTACTTTTGTTTATAAACATGAATATTTATGTCAATCAATATTAAAATTGCATATTATAACTATTCGGTTTGCATTGTCAATTTTTTTCGAATTGAGATCTATATTATAAAATAGTTTGGTGATCACCAAAGTGACCCAACTAGAATGATTCATAGATTTCAAGTCGTATGTTTGAAACTTAATACCCATATCCCAAGTATTAAGATAATGGCATTGCAAATTTTTTGATGGTTTTTTCTAATCACATGAATATTTTGGATAGGCCCAAAGGTGCACCACGTTTCTTGTGATTAATATAATAAGGTAAAATAATTAATGTGTATCCTTAATTGAGAGTTGGAATCGGATACCCAAAGGTAACGGACCTATCGGATTATGGATACATTATTAATTATTTTCAATAGGTGAAAGGGAATCACCATAATAGTCAATAGTTTAATTTTGTATGCTGTAATTTTCATCCAAAGATGTGTTACAACAGTACTATTTATTGTTTATTATTTAATTCAAAGCATTAATGTGTGAGCATATATTTAATTGCAGTTTCAGTTCCTGTTTCGCTTCATTCGCATGCTTCATCTGTTCCGATCCTTAATGGAACAAATTTCTCAGACTGGTCTGAGCAAGTCCAATTTCACCTAGGTGTACTGGATCTTGATTTGGCACTCCGACTGAGAAACCGCCTACTATTACTCGAGGAAAGTAAAAGGGAAGAAAAGACTTTAAGTCATTCTTGGGAAAGATCGAACAGATTGAGCATTATGTTTATGCGAATGAGTATAGCAAACAATATTAAGTCAACACTTCCTGAATGTGACACTGCTAAGGAATTTTTTAAGACTGTGGAAGAACGTTTTCATTCAGCTGACAAGTCTCTTGCTGGGACATTAATGGCTGAACTCACCACCATGAAATTTGATGGTACTGTGGATGCATGAGCACATCCTTGAGATGTCAAATCTAGTTGCTAAACTAAAGGCTCTTGGGATGAATGTGGATGAGTCTTTTCTTGTTCAATTTATTTTGAACTCCTTGCCTCTTCAATATGGGCCATTTCAAATTCATTACAACACTATTAAGGACAAGTGGAATGTAAATGAATTGGCCAAGATGCTTGTTCAAGAAGAGACAAGGCTTAAGCAACAAGGACATCATTCACCTTTATAAGCAAAGGAGCAAGTAAGAAGTGGAAGAAACCTAAGAAGGGCAAAAAGGCACCACCTAAAAATCAATGGGCCTCCTCAAGGTATAGAGGCTCATGAGAAAGGACAAAACAGATCAAGTGCTTTGTAAGAAGTTTGGGCATGTTCAGAGAGATTGCCACAAACGTAGGGCA
This sequence comes from Carpinus viminea, assembly GCA_013348765.1. Lineage (NCBI taxonomy): Eukaryota > Viridiplantae > Streptophyta > Magnoliopsida > Fagales > Betulaceae > Carpinus > Carpinus viminea. The sequence continues at coordinate 6,818,693 of CP054671.1, forward strand.
TGGTTTGAGAAGAAAGGTAAGCCTTTAGCTTACGATGTTTCAATCAAACTCATCAAATTCCTTCTATCTGCAGTTTTTTTCTCCAAGAATGACAAATACTCTAATGGTGCTAAACACATGGAATTAAAGTATTTTACCGTTAAGGAGGAAGTTCAGAAACAACGGGTGTCCATTGAACATATTAATACTGAGCTCATGGTTGCAGATCCACTAACTAAAGGGTTACCACCGAAGACATTTAAAGAACATGTTAATAGGATGGGTCTTGGTTTTAACTTTTGATGCCTATTATGTTTTGGATTGCAATGGTTTGTTTATGTTATTAGACACTTTGAGATCTCATTAAACATGTTTCTGATTTTTCCTGTTTTCCATTTTGTACGTACATATATAAGATTGGAAGAATGACAACAGGAATAGTCTTAAAAAAAAAAAAAAAGAAGACATTTTTGTGGACCATTTTTTGTAGACACTTCTCATCTATGAACCATGATTGAACAGGTTGCTAGTGTTGTGGTACATGGAAGGGACTATGTCGTCTTTTGATGTACAACCGCCATGACTCACACTAATAGGTTGTTTAATTATGGTATTTAGGATTACCAAATTAAAGTAAGAATGGATTAAATTTTGTGCACCTAATGTTAATCTCATTGAGTCTAAAACAATATTAGTCATATGGGCCAAGTGGGAGAATGTAAGAATTTAATGTCCCACATGACATGGCACATATGAGTATTTATTAGACTCCTTAAGTTATGAGATTATTTAATCCTATCTTAATAAACTGTTGGTTTTTAATTAAGAGAAGTGGTTTCCTATTGAATTAACTCTTACTTTGGTGGGAAGTTGAGTTATAAAGTAATAAAGGAAACCGGTCCTCTCTCTGCCTTATAAATGTATACAATTTTCATCATCTTTGTGTACCTTAAGTGGGTCAAGGGAGAGAAACCGATTTCTGTGATTTAAGCTTTCAAAGAAGAATTAAAGAAGCAATAGATTCTAGTATGTTTTCTTTTTATCAATTTATTGTGAAATTCATGATAGTTAAGATCTTATAATTTATAGTATGTTACATTAATGAAGCATTAAGTTTTAAGTTTAATTTATTTCTTTACAAAAAGAAAATAAAAGAAGAGGGAGCTGGGCGTGCAGATCTAAGGGGGTGTTTGACAAAGGATTTGCGGATCTACTGTTTAGGTGTATTACTGTTCATATTTTGTCTTTTTCTTATTAAAATTTCTACTATCACCGAAATACCCTTCTCTTCTTCCTTGTCCATTTCTCTGCAAATCTCACTTCTTTCTTGTTCTCTTCATCACAAATACCACCCAAGTCCTCCTCCTCATCAAGCGAAAAATCCAAAATCCAGAAATCTTCCGCAACTCCCAAACACACAAAACCTACTTGTTCTTCTTCTTCCTCAAATCAAAAATTAAACCGATCGAACGATCAATCCCAGATGGGTTCCCAGATTTTCCCACACTTTCCCACCCTTTCCTCAGTTTCTCACACTTTCTTCTCCTCTCCTCCTACTCAAAGACGACCACGACAAAAGAAGCGGCATTCGGACGATCTTGACGGACATGGATGTCCTGTTCATGAGTACTTTCTGCAAGGCAAGGCGTCGAACAGTGCATCCACTTTCTTCTCCTCTCCATCCCCATACCCATGGGAAGAATGGAAATTCTCAAATTCAACACCCAAAAGAACAATCGAACAATCAAACAATCGAACAAAGCAAGACAGGACAATCGAACAAATCAACCAAAAGAATAATCGAACAAAGCAAGAAAGGACAAATTCAGAAATCATCAATTTCTTTGATTTTGGGTTGTCGAATTTTGATTTTTGGGGCTTTGTCATTTCCCCAAATCCCCAATTCGTCCTGCGTCAGCCGAGGCCTCAAACCGAAGGGTCCACATCACGGACGATCTTGACGACGCCGTCGACGAGAGGAGGACGACGCCTGAAGCAATGGGGCAAGAAATCGACGCTCGTCGGAGCTCGATCTCCATCCCTCCGATTTGTCGGCCATGTCTGCGTCGGAGATCCAGGCCGAGATGATGAAGCATATTCCAGGCCTGCTTTCGGTGGTGAGCGAAAGTGAGAGAAGGAAAGCAAATAAGGTAAAATTGTAATGAACTCCCCATAAACAGTAACTCTCCAACTCCGCTTATCAAACAGGGCCTTAGAGAGGGGAAAGGGAGGAGAGAAGAAGAAGAAAAAGAAAAAGAACAAAAAATTAAATGAAAGCTGGGCGTAGTGCAGATAGGAGAGGGAGAGCGCGCTAGCTAGAGAGAAGAAGAGAAGGAAAAGATAAATGGAGACAAAAGGAAAAAAAGAAAAGATGGAGCTGGCGGTATAATGGGCGTGCTGTTATATAGGAGATTGATGGCCATTTAAATTTGAAAGAGGAGATCACGTAAACAGCGCGCGGGGCTCAAAAATTTTAAAATTAAATTTTCTGATGCGCCGAGTATGGCACGTCAGAAATTTCTGACATGTCATATTCGATGCGTCAGTAATTTTTTTTAAAAAAATTTATAAAAAATTAAAATTAAATTTTCTGACGCATTAAGCTTAATGCGTCAGAAAAGTTTTTTAAAGATGAAATCCAATAATATTTTTTAAAAGAGAGGGCATATATATATATATATATATATATATATATATATATATATATATATAGGAGAGGGAGAGAGAAGAAAAAAGAAAAGAAAAAAATCAGAAGCATGCAGGCCAGGGAATATGGTGCGTTGCAGCTGGCCGGGAAAGAAAAAAAAATCAAAGAATATACATAGGAGAGGGAGAGAGAAGAAAAAGAAAAAAGAAAGAAAAAAAAAAAAGCATGCAGGCCAGCTAGGGACGCGCGCTTGCAGGGAATTAATTGAAAGGAAAAAAAAAATCAAAAGCATGCAGGCCCAGGGGGTATGGCGCGCTGCAGCTGGCCGGGAAAGAAAAAATAAAAATAAAGCATGCAGGCCTACAGGAAAATTAGAAATTAACCATTTCTGTCTTGCCGATTTAAAAAATTCTGTCGTGTGAACTTAGCACGACAGAATTTTCTGTCGTGCCAAGTTCCCAATTTCTGGCGTGGCAGTGTGATATCACAGAAATTTTTGTCGTGTTATTTTTAGCATGTCAGAAAATAATTTTCTGACGTGTCAATTTTATCACATCAAAAATTTTTTGATATTACAATTATAGCACGTTAAAAATTTTTTTGATATGACAAAAATATCACGTCAGAAAATGATTAAATTTTTGTAGTGTAACCGATATAAACTACCTTTTAGAGACATGTATAATCTTAATTTGATTTCCCATTATCATCCATATATATTTTCTAAAAGCAATTGGGCAACTTTAGAAAAGTCGCGATGAAGAAGTTTCCCCTTAATTGCAGTGTTGCCATTGCTGATAGAAATGCTTTACGTACACGTGAATACTGTTATTAAAAACATGCATTATACGTGTAAAAACATTATTTTTAATAAATATTTAGATATATAGGAGTAGGTTTGGATTTCTATAATGAATGAATGATAGGTTTTGAATAATATTAACCTTTGTCCAAATTATTTAGGTTGTGTCATGTTGTTGTAGATATATTTGTTAGTTTTGTGCCTGAGATTGAAAAAATATATATATAAAAAAATGTGGTTAATATATTTAAGTAAACCCGCCCATTTACTTTAAGCTTTTGAATTAGAAGTAGTGTTTTAATATGTATATTAATTTACTCGATTTGACTCCATTGGTGTTTCTCTCTCCAACGTACACATGCAAATTGATGCATCATCCATTATAATGTTTGTCACGTTATCAATTTCTATACAAGTGTTAGCAATTTGACGGAATGAGAGATTACATTCCATGCCACAATCCATTGTGGCAATCCTAATTAACTATTATGTATGGTTGGTTAGGATTGCCACAATATTATTTGTAGCTAGGGGCCAAGCCCCTACTAGTCATAATTTAACTTCGACAATGGATGTTGTGTCGATCTCCTATATGGTCACAATTATGGGTGATTATGGCACCCATCACAAGAAAACAAAAACATCTAAAATATTAGGTGAAGAATTGTGATAGCATGGCGATCGAAAGATTTGAAATATTTAATTAGATTTTTCTCCCTATAGTTTACTTTGCTGAAATGGCAAAGGCGATGACGTGTTATACAATTTTTCTCCCTAAAAGTCCAATTATTTTGTCTAACTTTAAAAAATGCCATTATTATGAAGAAAAATACCCTTTTTTAAAAAAGAAAAAAATACCAAATAAAAGAAGGACAAAAAAATATTATTGCTTCACACATTTTTTTTTCTTCATTTTTTTAAATTAAAAAAATAATGCAAAAGTTTGGCAAAATAGTTGGGACCCTACCATCCCTCTTAGATAAATGGCTGATAATTCCTTCTTCTTTTTTTTTTTTTTAAAGTCTGTAATTAAATTGAACATGGATCGTTATATAATTAGATTTGACTCGACCAATGAAATCTGTCAAGATTTCGGATCAAATTTCATAGTAAATAAAACTTGTTTGTTATTTTCACATATCACAAAGAGTTATCAAAATATTTTTATACTACAGTGAACTTATTGCAAATCAGTGTAACCACAATGATTGATTCTGCATTGTCAATCCATATGATTTAAAGAATGACGATTTCATAGTTATATGGATAGTGAGCGGAGTAACGTGTATACTGTTCATCAATTTTACCATGTCACCATTTAGTAACGTTTCACTTTTGTGCCACATTACTAAATTTTTTCGGTAACTTTGGTAACGTGTTAAAATTCAAACGTTACCATCACATTACCATTTGGTAACGTGGCATTTTCAAACGTTACCATTTGGTAACGTTTGAATTTTAACACGTTACCAATTATTATATATTTTTTTTATTATATAATTTAAAATTTATTTTTGGTAAAACTTCACTTACCCTCCTGAACTTTCATAGTTTTTGTAGACACCTCTCTAATGTTTAAAAACTCTCACTTAGGTGTATCAAACTTTGGTTTTCTCTCACTTTGTCCATTCCGTAGAGAAAATCCTTTGCAATGCCAATTTTACCCTGACTCCAAAATTACACCGCTCCCAAAAGTCATGGAAGACCCAGATATCCTTCCTCACATGATGCTCCAGAAAGAGCACACGAGGCAATTGATGCTACCCTCAGCGTCGCCGTCTTCGTCGATGAAGACTAAGGACGAAGAGAAGGAAATTGTAGGGGTGATTTCGTCGTCGCCGAAGACTGGATTTGAAATCTATAACTTTCGTGACCAATTGTCGTCGGAGACACCGACGCCCGGGTGGGTGTGTCAAAGGCCGATGATGGGTTGGTCTCAGATTGTGCCAGAGCCCTTTATTGATAGCTCATCTCAGTTGGTGTCATCGGACTTCGCCAGAATCCAAGATGGTATGGGGGTGTCACTGCCGGAAAGTACCTTTTCGATGTATGGGAATACCAACGGTTAGCTAATAAGCTATTTCTGTTGTATTTATTCATTTTGTGTGGACTATCATAATCATTTGTTTAGTTATAGGCCCATAATGGGATGAGCCAAATTTTGTGGACACATGAGAAAGCCCTTTATTCTCACCCTATATATAAATGAAGTTGGTCCATTAAATTTCATTAGGTCATTATATGAAAATTAGGGTTGAGAGTAATAGTCTCTCTACACACACAAAACACAGTTTTCTTTTATATGTTTATGGATCTACAGGAGACTTGAGAGGTAGATATTGAAAGTTTGTCTCGTGATTATTGAAGGTATATGATACTCATTCTTGGTCTATACATGCTATGGAGAAAGAATAGATATATTATTGATTTATTCTAACAAATGGTATCAGAGCCTTCTGTCTCTTTTCTTCATGGCTGTAATAAATCTCGTTGTTTTAAATAATAATAATAATATTTTTTTCGTAAAGAATGAGAATTGCGATTAAATTGTTTTCTTTATGAAGGTTACTCATAATTCATATGGGTCATCACTTGTGGTTTTGCCTTTTTATTTTTATTTTTCGATTTTGTTCTCTTTGGTGAATGAACAATGAATCCACTGCAATGGAAAAAATTAGCATTTTATTTTTTGTGTGTGGATGCCTGACTGAAGGCCTAACAAGCTGTCCATGGCGGGGCACTATGTGAGTATTGGTACTGTTCATATTTTCTAAAGCAAATATCTACACGTGTATGTCTTGAAAGGTTCAAAACATAATTACATTAAAAAAAAAAAATCTTTGAAAAAGGGGTGATACTTATCAAAGTTGATACTTTCTAGAGAGAATAATGTGAAAGTTTTTTATGAAAGGCAAAAGATAAATGACTAGCATTGATGACTTGTTAGCCTGTCATTGATGAACTATTTGTTATTCTCTATGTTTTAATAGAGTTCAAATGACGAAGAATTTTATTTATATATAAATTATAATTCTTGACGTTCTGAGCGTGTTAATGGGGAATTTTTTGAAAATATTTTAAGGCTACGAGATGTCCTCTGAAAGTTGAAAAATTGCAGTAATTATTTTTTATTATTTTTTTTTTTGTGCATTGAATTTGTCCTTTTGTGTTTGCTTCATATGAAGTAAGGACGTATTTTCGTACCATCAATTCTGAAAGGAAAATTTGTACCCAATGGCACTATATTTTATGCACCATTTGTGTTGTGAAGACTGCAATATTTATTTTAACACTGTTTTATTTTGTGTATATATTTTTATTTTGTTTTATGTATACATATAGTTTTGAGTATACATATTATTTTTTATCCGTAAAATTGGGGCTTTGACAACTGCATTGAGATTTATTTCAGTCATATGTGATTGCTATTTTGATTGAAATATTTTTTATTGAACATAAATTATTAATGTGTTATGTTGTATATTTATGTTCAACATCAAGATTTAAGCTTTATGATACAAGGATTAACAATTTCCTTCAAGTGTGTTAAATTTAGAGCATAGAATTCAAAATATTTATTTCCTTCGTCTTGAACGATAAGCATTTTTTTATCTAAGAGATTTTCAATATTATTTCTTGGAGATATATCATTTTATGGTAGTAGTAAGTTATATATTTGTTAGTGTATATGTGGGGCTTGTCCCACATTGGTAAGATTGGAGCTAAAGTCTGACTCAAAAATTCTAACTAGTAGATTGACTCGGCCGGTTAAAGAGGCTAATTATGCCTGAAACCCATGGACCATCTCGCCTAGTAAGCTGAGCTAAAGTCTGACCCAAAAATTCTAACTAGTAGATTGACTTGGCCGGTTGAAGAGGCTAATCATGGAGAAAAAGGGCCGATTAAAAGAGGCTAAACATGCCTGAAACCCATGGACCGTCTCGCCTAGTGAGCTGAGCTAAAGTCTGACCAAAAAATTCTAACTAGTAATGGATCAATGGCCTAGGAGAGGCTGCAGTGTCCGGTGATGGCGGTATTTGACAAGGCATAAGTGGGCCAGTTGAAAGGGGCTTTTTTGGCCCAAAAAAAATCATCTGACCTGAGAGTGCCTACTGCAAGAAAAACGAACCGGATTGAATTATACCAAAAAAAAAAGGCCGTGAAACCGAAATGATCAATGCATGAATCGACGTGAGCCGCAAAAAATGCCTAAATTTGGAGAAGAATCTTGTTTTCTACCATATAGAGATGCCAAAAGCAAAAATAGACCAAAAATTTGAAATTAGGACGAAAAATTAAGTCGGAAACACTTGGTCAACTTTTGGAGTCCCAGTCAAAGTCAACGGTCAACTCTTGAAAAGTCAAAATCAATAGTCAATGTGATGACGTGGCAGACGTACTGACTTAGGGCTGACGTGGCATTTTGAACAAATTGCGTAGGGCTGATGTGGCTCGCTGATGTCGAGGAAGAAGCCCCAGGCGCGTGTAATACACGCGCAAAAGAGCTAGCGACGCCGAGGCGCGTGGATCCCACGCGCAAGTGCTTCCACCGGCGTGAAGTATCCGATGGGGGCGTTCTTGGTGAGGATCTGACCAGCGTCACTGGATCTGTAAGATGGACTGGCAACCTTCCTAATCGGGCCGACGTGGTGGCGCATGGAGGTGTTAGAGTGGCGCATGTGCAAAACGGCAACAACTTGGAGCCGCGTGGAGGAGCGTGGAGGTTCCAATAAGGCTGTGCTGGATGGATCTAGACTCGTCTGGCCCGGATCTGTTGATTGGCGCGATTACTAAGGCTATTGGCAGCAGAAATTTTGGCAGCGCTTGATATAGGGCACAAAACTAAAATTTGACAAAAAAAGAAAAACGCTAGAAAAGCGTTTATTCAAGACCACAGAAAAGTGGCTTTGATACCATATTGAATATATTGTTGAATATATTATAGAGAGCGGAAGGAGAGAGAGAAGAGAAAGAGCGGAAACATATAATAGACTACATTGTATTGAGTAGCTTACTTAGAATGGATACAAGAGCCTCCTTATATAGGAGGGAGAGAAGAGCCTTAGCTTCCAATCTTACCAATATGAGACAAGCCCCACATATACACTAACAATATTTTTCATAAAACTTTGGTTTCAGCCCATTAGTTAATAAAATGCTATTGGTGTAACTCTTGCATACATGTCACTCTATGATTTGTAAAATGACTTACATATAAGAGAAAAAGTTGAGTTAATGTAAAAGAAACTCACACGTGAGGAAAGATTTGTTGTAAATTCACATGCGAGTGGTATATCATATATTGAGAAATGAAATAAAGGGGTAAGTGTTATATTTAAGAAAACAAATGTTAATATCAACTTATTTTGTATATACGTATTGTTTTGTATATATTGTTCATCATATTTGCGATTTTGAAATATTTGCTTATAAACAACTACTCTTTTTTTTAAGGAATAAATAAATGGTGCACGTATTGTTGCTTGTGAAATTGTATGCACTCATTTAAGATTTATATGTGAATTTATATATATTCCTATTGAGATTGAGGAATTTTGTGCAATATGAATAATTGTGTTGTGTAATCGATGATTTTGACTAGTTATGTTCCCACTTATTGTGAGACAAACTATAATAAATTGTTGGATTTTATCGTAAATTCAATTAATATTTTTTTGCGAATGAATAATTGTGTTATGTATAAAATTGATGATTTTGACCAGTTATGCTCTTACCAATCGTGCGAATAACTGCAATAAATTGTTGAATTTTATCGTTAATTCAATAAAGGGTTTTTTTTGCGAACCTTAAGAGCATTAGTATGTTTAATACATGATGCATTATTGTCCTTATTGTAATTCAATGATGTTGTGGTGTAATTTGGTGGTTGCCACAGTTTTGTGTTATTTTGATTGAACGTTATTTTAGTGTCTATTGGTTAAATCTCTAGTTTGTTTGAAAGATTTCTTGAGGTACATCTAGAGACTATTTGTGAATATAAAATTCTTTTTTAAAGGAACAAAATCCAATTTTTGTCCATAGTATTTTTTTATAATAATTATCAAGTAATTTTTTTAATATGTTGTGTCTTTATTATTGTAAAGGTGTACTTGGTAATCATTTTAATGAGTTATGTGAAAATTTTTCTGGACTAAGTGATACATATAAATGGATTTCTTTTCCATTTTTACATGAGAATTTAAATATATATATATATATAAAATTTATGACTAATGTTCATTATAATTATAATTGGAGGTAATATCTGTGATTTTTTGTTATCTTCCAATTGAAGTTGAACTACTTGCATGTATAATGATATTCACTTAGAGAAAAATGAACTTTTGTTTAATGTGTATAATTTTTGTATACACTAAAATCGATGATTTTGAATGATTATGTATCTGCCTATCGTGAGACTAATCATGATAAATTGTTGGGATTAACTGGTTTAATGTGGATAATATTATACATCAGAATGAATGATTTTGTGTGGTTATGTACTCGCCTATCATGAGACTAATTATGATGAATTATTGGATTTTTATCAGATATTATTCAAATTAATTAAACAAATAAATTTAGGGTTATTATTTTTTGTGAATTGTAACAACTATACCAAGGTCCATACGAATAATAACTTTGTCATATCAGTAAATTATTATATGGTAGGATGCTTGGGATGATGAAGAAAATTGTTAGATACTTTACACTTGGTTGCCCAATCTTATCCTCTTGATAGCGGGTTATTTCAAGTCTTTGTATTTAATTATTTTGCTTTATCATGCATAAGAGTCCATTTTGTATTGTGGACATGGCATATAATTTATATGTATGTAATGCGTAAGAGTCTTTTGTGTACTATGGACTCTAGCATGGAGTTAAGATAAAAATAGTGTGCAAGAGTTCATTATGTGTTAAAGACTCTAGCATGAAATTGAGATAAAAATAATGTGTAAGAGTCAATTGTGTATTGTTGACTCTAGCATGAATGTGAGATAAAATAATGCGTAAGAGTTCATTATGTGTTAGAGACTCTAACATGAATTTGAGGTAAAATTAATGTGTAAGAGTTCAATGTGTATTTTGAACTCTAGCATAAATGTGAGATAAAAATCTTACTATTTGATGAATGATGATATTTATGAGTGCATATTTCTGGTTTTATATGCATCATAAATTTCTTGTGATATCCTCAATCCTGACATATTTCTCTTGGAAAGACACATATTTTGAAAATGTGATAACTCCCAAGTCTCAAGAGCCTCAAGTAATCATATTTGCGTTAACTGTGTGTAGCTTAATGTGCGCTTAAGTATGAACATAAAATCATATGATTATATTGTTGGTGTACTTGAAAAATACTTGAGTCATTGGAAAGCTGCAAAGAAGTACTAAGATACTTGTGGAGGTGTTAGAGACTTTTGCGCCAAAGTAACGGTAATCCACATTCTTGATGTAGTTGGATATTGTAATACCAATTATTTTGGTTTTCCAAGTTGTGTATTTGTGATGGCGGGAACAGCTATTTTGTGGAAAAGTGTTATACAAACACTTATAGCTTTCTCAACTATGGAGATATAATGTATAGCTTATTGTGAGGCTACAGGTCAAGATACATGACTGTAGAATTTCATCTTAGGGCTGAGTATTCTATATGTCATTGCAATGTTGTTAGAGATATTTTGAGTTAATTATGCAGAATTTTTTCTTTCTCTCAAAATATTATGAGCTCCTTGCGATACAAGCACATAAAATATTTGTTTGTTAAAGAGAAAGTTAATGAATATCATGTTTGTGTAATGCTCCCATAGAACATATGTTGGCGGACCCACTGATCAAGGGTTTTGGCTCCTATAGCGTTTCAGGAGCATGCGACTCATATGTGATTAATTAGAGTCTTTTGTTCTATTAAGTTAGTGGGAGCTATGTGCCTTGTATATATCGTGCGTATTTTTGTGTTGCCATTTGCGTGCATTTGTGGTAATTATGGCATTGATGTTGTGATACGAGACATTGTGTGTGAGTCTCAATGAGACATTGTGTATTAGTCTCAGTGGACTTCATTTGAAAATATAGTGATCACTATTTGTGTTATTTGTGTCTTACACTTGCATTCTATTTTCTTTGGTCATGTGATTGTAAGTACTTGTTATATGTCATACATCCTATCGGTGTATTCTAACTTGTTACTTATAAACACATTTTGATCAAGTTATGTGTTTAGAATGCTTATTTGTGTTTATTTTGTGGTTAAATGACTTATGCTGTCCAAGTGGGAGATTGTTGTATTTATTCCTTTTGTGTGGACTATCATAATCATTTGTTTAGTTGTAGGCCCATAATGGGATAGGCCAAATTTTGTAGACACATGAGAAAGCCATTTATTCTCACCTTATATATAAATGAAGTTGACCCATTAAACTTCATTAAGTCATTATATGAAAATTAGGGTTGAGAGTAATAGTCTCTCTACACACACAAAACACAGTTTTCTTTTATATGTTTATGGATCTATAGGAGACTTGAGAGGTAGATATTGGAAGTTTGTCTTGTGATTATTGGAGGTATATGATACTCATTCTTGATCTATACATACTATGGAGAAAGAACAGATATATTATTGATTTATTCCAACAATTTTATAGAAATGATGGCGAGTTCACCCCTGCCTTATTCCTTTTCTTTGTTAGGAGGTGGCTTTTAACTTATATTGGATTTTGTCTTTTGTGTTAACTTCTTCTTCACAAAGGACATCCTACAAGGCAAGACCATTGGTGTCCATATTTTTTCTGCTCAATTAATTTCTGTTTCTTTTTAAAAAATATATATTTTTTGATTAAGTTATTGTTGGGATGGATCAAATTGTTCTTGCTCTTGGTGTAACATAGAGATATATAGGAGAGATCAGGGGCGGAGATAAAGGGGGGCAACCTAAGGGCGGGCGCCCCCGGTAAAAAAAAAAAAAATTTGCAATAATGCAGAGTAAAACCCCTCTCATGGTTTTCACGAGCACAAGGAAAACAATCTTCTTGGTTTGATCAGATTTGTGTACAAATGGTTTTAGGTTGGAGAAGAAGAAGAAGTGCCCGCCATGCCGGCAACAAGCATCCAGGGAACGCCGACGTCGAGCTGGTGATTCCGAATCATTTCTAGTGCCCGATATCTCTTGATTTGATGAAAGACCTTGTAACATCATCTTCTGGGATTACATATGATAGTGAAAGCATCGAGACCTGGCTAGAAGCCAAGAATTTTATGTGCCCGGCGACGAATCAGATTCTGAGGAATTTTGATTAGATTCCTAACCATACTCTCCAAAAAATGATACAAGAGTGGTGCGTGGAGAATCAAAATTATGGAGTTGAACGCATCCCAACACCCAGAACTCCGGTCACGCCAATAGAGGTCTCGGAGATTTGTTTCAGCGTTAAAGCTTTCAGCCTCGGAGCAACTCAAGTGCTTGGATTGGTTCAAAAATTTAGCAATACTCTTTTATCATTCGTAAATACGAGTATCACACTTTCTTTTTCTTTTTTTTTTTTTTTTTTTCCTATTCAAGAATTTTATTATATATTTATTCATTTTGTAGATTGTAGTGTAGGGCTCCTATGGTAGATGTGTATTTCTTTTAATTGGGCAATTTGCAAACTCATATGATTAACTGAAATTTATGGAGCTTTTTAATTGTGATATATTTCTTATTTTGTTTATTTTGTTTATTTTATTATAATAAAAATAATATTGTTATTCTTTTTGTAATGTGTGTTTTATATATTTTAGAATTGTCAAAGCATTAACGAGTTTCAGAAGAATATTGCCAATTTTAGGTTTGTTCTTTTTATTAATTTATTTTAGGCTAATAACTATCGAAAAATGGTAATAATTTTATTATAAAAAAAATTATTATTTTATTGACGTCCCTAGTAAAATAAATTCCTGGATCCGCCACTGGGAGAGATGATGAAGAAGAAAAACAGAGAAATTGATAGACAGCCACCATTGTCGGAGCTCCAAAAAATTTTTTTTTTAAAAATTTATTATTTAAGTTTAGTAACGTTTTGAAAATCAAAACGTTACTAAATTTAGTAACTTTTTTTTTTTTTCAAAATGTTACTAATTAATCAAAACGTTACTAAATTTAATAATGTAGCACTGTTGAAACATTACTAAATTCTCATTAGCAACTTACAGTTTAGTAACCCGCCACACATGTTACCATTGACACGTTACTAAAATTTAATACGTGGCAATGCTCCTAAAACGTTACTAGCAGTCAGTTACTAAAAAAATAGTTTTTTGTAGTGCTCCTAAAACGTTAGTAACGTGGCAATGCTCCTAGTAGCAATATTGTTGCACCTCAACAATCCCTCTCAACATGGCGCTCCCACGACTCGAACATATAACTCTAATTCTGATATCATTTGTTGGATCGGACTTTTCATTATCTTGTTTGAAATTTGTTGCTTTTCAATGAATTTGCAGTAGGTGGGATTTGCAAAGAACTGGATGGATGGATGGAGAGGTGTGAGAGGACGAGAAAGCAAATACATATGTTGTGGGCCTGTGGCCATGCATGTTTACATATATAGTGACCATCTAATAACTATTCCAGTAACTCTAAATCAATTTGCCCATTTTTTGTAAACTTTGAAGAGCACCCTATCCAGTATCCACGTTGTTTTATATTTAGATTTTTGCCGGTGCTTTTGACAACATGCATGTCTATCTACGCTGTCAACTTTAATTTGTTTATTTCTTTCGTCTCTTTTTCCACTAATGATACAAAAATGTTCAATCATATATATCACGATCGATGTTAGGTGCAATATTAATTAATTAGAGTCATATATATATATATATATATATACACACACACATAGAGTGTGATTATTTCAAAAGTAGAAACTTGCAACTAACCTATTATTTCAATCCAAATTAAATAGGCAAAATATATGTGTGTCCAAACACTCATGCATAAGCATATATAACCAAGATTTCTGTCGATCATTTGTGGTACGTAGATCACCTAATCTGCTTACTTTGAGTATTAAGTGTGGGTCAAGATCAAATTTAACCTAGATTTTGAAGTTTGGTCAAGTTCATTTTTGTTTTGGGAAATGCTATAGATTCAATTTTTTTGCCCAACAAATGTCCAACTTTTGCCTTCTTTTGTAATTAAAAATAAAATGAAAAATGAAAAAAAAAATCTAAAGCAATAATATATATTTTTGGTCTATCTTTTTTTTTTTTTTTGGTATTTTTAAAAAAATGAAAAATAGTATTTTTCTTCATAATAGTGACATTAAAAAAAATGACATTATTATGAAGAAAAATACCATTTTTTATTTTTTTAAAAATACCAAAAAAAAGATAGACAAAAAATATATATTATTGCTTTAGACATTTTTTTTTTCATTTTTCATTTTTTTTTTTAAATTATAAAAGAAGACAAAAGTTAGACATTTATTAAATAAAAAAGTTGAGTTTGTATCATGTCTCTTTTATTTTAATTTTGTAAGTTTAGTTATACCAACTTGGTAATAAGAGTAGCGCAGGATGTTGACCAAGGGGGGCTTTTTTTTTTCTTTAAAATAATATTAAAATAAAATTTATTAAAAAATAAGTAAATATAAAAAATATTTATTAGTCTCCTTTTGCACGCTGCATTTTTTTTCTCTCTTTGTTAGCATCATAGCAATAGTGTTTGCCAATGTAACGGACCGGCATAGTAGCTAGGCAGCACTGTAGCTACACTGCCGATTAGAGAAGGACACAGAGCTTGCACTAATATCCAAATAATCTCCCTCCCCCATATTAAGTATTAACCCAACTACAGTGCAATAACCCAACCACTTATTTGCAACAATTAATATATATATTATATTCTTTCTCTATACATCTGAAACTTTTTCATACCCACACCCACCATACCCACCCAGACCATCCTTCATTCTTCTTCCTTGCGCAGACCCATTTTCAGGCAGCAAATCCCAAAACCCAACCTAGCCAACCCATGGCACCTTCTTCTTCAACCTTTTGTTTTTCTATGACGACTGCAAGGGGGCATTTGCCTTACCATGGTTTTTTTGCAACTGTAATTACATCATTTTCAGACTTCAACCTTTAGTAAGGGGCATTTGCCCTCAAGAATTGCTGAGAGGGGCATATTAGTTGTTGATAGGGGGCATAGGAAAAAATTATACGTAGGTAGAGAAAAGTTTTAGGGATTGAAGGGGGACATATGCCCTCCTAAACCTTCCTTGGCTCTGCCACTGGCAATAAGGATAACGCTAGACATTTCAAAGATTTTTTTTTTTTTTTTTTTTTTCAAAATACTTTCCAAATAATGTGGCAAGCATTTTTTTTTTTTTTAAAGAAAAAATTCTCATTCTCTTTCTTTTGTCTCCTGCTCATTTTCAAAATAGTGCTCTTCATATCATTTGAAAAGAATTTAAGAAAAAATTTTGAGACACCTAATAGGCCTACGTTAATAATTATGAATATTTACATTGTAAAAGAATGGAGTTTCACCAATTTTATTACTCATCTTGACAGTAATTAACAGGAAAAAAGAAAAATAGAATGGGAGTTGGTGAGGCAGGTGAGATGAATATTTACGCCGTAAAAGAACGGAGTTTCACCAATTTTATAACTTATCTTGACAGCAACAGGAAAAGAGAAAAAAGAAAAAATAGAATGGTAGTTGGTGAGGCAAGTGGGATGCATGCATTAGTTAATATTTTTTACTTTCCCTGACCCATAAACAATAATTAGGATGGTCCTGTATATACACATGAAAATGTTGTAATATATATGAGTACCACAAAGCTAAGGGAGCACTCCAACTTCCCACTAATATTATGGCTACACCTGATCAACCACCTCCTTCTCCTTCACTTCCCAAGTATCTGCAAGATCCTGAAATGACCCAAGAATGCAGGGACCTCATACCCTCCCTGCCTACAGAACAAGACTTGATTCAAGGAAAACTGCATCAGTATCAAGGCTTTTGGTTTGCAACTTGGATCATGCAAGGAGTTGTAGCATTTCAAAAACACTTCAAAGCTCACCACACCGATATCCTCATTGCAACCATTCCCAAAGCGGGCACCACTTGGTTGAAGGCCATCTCCTTCGCCTTACTGAACCGGGTGCGCTATGCAGACACTGAACAACACCCTTTGCTTACAACCAATCCTCACTTTCTTGTGCCCTTCTTGGAGCTTGACCTATACAATAAAAAGGAGGTTCCAGATCTCACCTCATTTACCTCTCCAAGGCTTTTCTCAACCCATTTACCTTATTCCATGCTACCAATATCTGCAAAGAACTCAACTTGCAAGATTGTGTATTTGTGTAGGAACCCAAAGGACACTTTTGTGTCATTTTGGCATTTCTCAAACAAGTTGAGACCAACGAGCGTTGGCACACACTCACTTGAAGATAGTTTTGATATGTTCTGCAGGGGAGTGAGTTCGTTTGGGCCATACTGGGACCATGTTTTGGGATATTGGAAGGAAAGCTTAGAAAAACCTCAAAAGGTTCTCTTTTTGAAGTATGAAGAAATGAAAGAGCAGCCCATCCCCAATCTGAGGAGACTGGCTGAGTTCTTGGGGTGCCCTTTTTCTCCAGAAGAAGAGGCAAAAGGTATAGTGAATGATATCTCAAGGTTATGTAGTTTTGACAATTTGAGCATCTTGGAGGTGAATAAAACTGGAAAGTCGTTATATGGGGCAGAGAATAATGTCTATTTTCGTCGAGGTGAAATTGGAGACTGGAAGAATTCATTGACAGCTGAGATGATAGAGAAATTGGACTGCATTACTGAAGAGAAGTTTCATGGTTCTGGGCTAAGATTTTAGGTATTTTGGTTGCATCATAATTTCCCTTATATATGTAAGTATTGTGTGTTGGCATCTAATCAGCCTCCGAATAAATTTTTGTGTGTTCTTGATTCGATCAGTTGTCAACTATATGTTGACTGATATCTGATCAATCTTCAATAAATTGTTATTTGTGTTCTCTGTTTTGGTTGTCAACGTGTATGTTGACATATGATTAATGTTCAATAAAATGGTATTTGAATTCTCTGATTTCTCTGATTTGTCACTCTTTAATATATGTGATAATAACAAAAATTGTGTTTGGATATTTACATTGTTCATGAAAACGAAAATAGATTGACAAAGGGGATTTGTGTGGGGAGTGGGAGTACGTGGGAGAAAAAGAGAAGTGAAAAATAATATATATATATATATATATATATATATATATGAAAGTAATATTTAAATAAAGTAGAGAGTGACATATATAATTTGTTGGAATTTGTGTTGAAAAATAAATAAAATAGGTTTTTGAATAGCTAAAATAGTTATTACCCCTAGAAATGCTTTTAAAGTTGGAATTGAAGGACCTAAACTTGATCCATAGCAAGTACTTTTTATTTTACAAAATTGTTATTTTGTATTCTCTTGTCACATTGTTAATTTATTATTAATTTTCTTTTTTTTAAAAAAAAAAAAGATTGATTAAAGGTGTATTAACAATGTCACGCCAATGAAAAAGGATATGCTCTCTCAAAAAAAAATAAATAAATAAATAAAGAAGAAGAAGAAATGCATGCGAAATAGCTTGGGCAATATTGGGGCGCCACATGGGTGGAAGTGTGAGTCTTACGCATTTGATCATTGATTTTTCTTTAAAAAAAAATTAGATGCGAGAAAGTCTTACGCATTTGATCGTTGATTTTTCTTTAAAAAAAAATTAGATGCGAGAAAGACAAAAATAAAATAAAATAAAAGACAATTAATACGGTGTCGGTGGTGGTGGAAAAGGATCTCTCCATTTTAAAATTTATCTATGTTTTTTGTTCGGTGCATTTTGAAATATAATGCTTTAAATGCATTATCATTATTAAAATTTTTCATAATATTAATATTTAAAATACATTAAATAAAAGAAATGAATAGACTTTGAAATAGAGAGAATCCTAATTCGTCAATGATTTCATCAGAAACAATATTATATTGGGTTTCAATGAATTAATAATGATAGCAAGTGGCAAAGACACATAGGGGTGACCTAGGGCGGTCACCCTGATAAAATAAAAAATAAAGTAAATTTTAATAAGAGATTGAAGGGCGCCCACCGCACCCTGGTAAAATATTTTTACCAAGAGACAGCACGACATCTAATGTAAATGGAAAATGTGTTCCTAACGAAAATTTTAAAAAATTGCAGTCCACCAGTTTTTTTAAGACATTAGACCAAATTGAATATTAGATCATATTCTACGTAAGACTAGGAAATTATTAGGAGAATACTATGTGGAGAACCCCTAGCAAACCCCAATGTAAATTCATCGACACTAATAAACAAAAGAAAAAAAAAATTCTCTTAGCCCAAATCCCTAACCTCTCTTCTAGACTTGAGATTCCAATCTTCTTGTCGGTGCGTGGCAAGAGCTAAATGCGACAAAGCATCCGTGGAGGCGCTTCGAGACCAAATCCATGTTCGGCAACTGCAAGCAACACGCCCTGGGACTGTCAACTGACTCAACTGTGTCTGTGAGCATATGAATATCATCATTCTCATTCCTCATGCTCAAAGCGTCAAAGGCTCAACTTCTATTGTATTATTATTTAATTTATTTGTATATTTAATATTTCATATTAGAAGTTAGAAAAGTGAGGATAAGAGGATAAGCATTGTCGATTGATTTGAGGAAGATAAGTAGATAATAAATATTTTATTTTTAATTTTTTGGTTTGTTGTGCGGCTTGTGCCTTTCAATCAATTCAGTAAGTTTATTATATTTGTATTTGTGATTTGGGATTTTTTTAATGTTTAAAAAGAAATAAAGTAGCCCCCAAACTACTAAAATACAACAAAAATGCTACTTATTTTTTTATATTCCTATAATACCCCTATTTTTTTAACAGATAAAATATTAAACTAATTGTGAAAAAAACCCAACAAAAAAAAAATAATGGGCGAATATTTATCTATTCCAATTTTTTTTTTATTTACTAACCCATTTTTTTAAAATTGTTTAGTTTTTTTTTACAATTATTTTATTATTTTATTTATTAAAGATAATAGGCATATTATAAGAATATAAAAAAATAAATGGTCTTTTTGTTGCATTTTGGTAATTTGAAAGGTTACTTTATTACTTTTTGAACATTAGAAGAATAAATTGTAAACAACTGATAATTTGGGAGCTTTTTTATAATTTTTTCCTTATGATTTTGTGCTGTAATGTTGCATGTTGCCTTTGGGGTCCTAGGGAGAACCGAAATCAACGTGCTTGTATTGTATTATTATTTGTATATTTCATATTAGAATTTAGAAAAGTGAAGACAAAAGGATAAGGATTGTCAATTGATTTGAAGAAGATAAGTAGATATCAAATATTTTATTTTTAATTTTTTGTTTGTTGTACCTTTCACTCAGTTCAATAAGTTCATTGTATTTGTATTGTGTTGTTGCCTGATGGGGAGAACCGAAATCAACATTGTGATGTTGCCTATTGGTTTGTTGTACCTTTCACTCAGTTCCATAAGTTCATAATTGACTGAAATTTATAGAGCTTTTTAATTGTGATGATCGCTTATTTTCATCATTTTATTTATCTTATTCTAATAAAACTTATATTGTTATTTTTTTGTAAGGTGTGTTTTATATATTTTGAAATTTTGTCAAGTATTAACGAGTTTCAAAAAAATATTGCCAATCTCAGGTTTATTCTTTTTAGGGTTAAATACTCTATTAGTCATTAGGGTTTGGAAACTTCTTTTTTTTTCTCCCTAGGGTTTGAAAAGTGGTCAAATTAGTCCTTATAGTTTTGAAAAGTGATCGATTAATCCTTCCATCAGTTGATCGTTAGTTGACTTAATGGAGTGACACGTGGACCAATTAGAAGTTAACACATGACCACCTAATTAAATTTTTTATTTTAAAAAAATCAAAAAATATATATTAAAAAATTAAAAAATTAAAAATTAAAAAAAAAAAAAGAGAAAAAAAAAAAGCTGGGATCCCACCCTTGGGCACAAAGAAAATTGTGAAACTCCATAGATGGGTGTGAGGCTCCATCAAAGGCCTCTACTCCTCGGTTGGGTTGGTGGTGAGTTTCCCATTAACTAGCAAAATTCCCCACCCCCATCCAACACCTTACAAAAGTGAAGGGGTGGCACCACCAAAGAAGAATCCTCTTGAACGGTGTTTCTTTTTCTTTTTCTTTTTTTTTTGGAGAAAAAGAAGGAGAAAGGGTGGTTTCAATTCGGCCATCCCCTTGGCTCCATGGGGTGGCCAAGCCACCCCTTGGTGCCCAAGGGGGTGGCCGTAGCCACTCCCAATTTTTTTTTTTTTGAAAAGATTTTTTTAAATTTTTTTAAATAAAAAATTTAATTAAGTAGCCACGTGTCAACTTCTACTTGGTCCACGTGTTACTCCGTTAAGTCAACTAATGGTCAACTAACGGAATGACTAATTTGGTCACTTTTTAAAACCATAATGACTAATTTGGGCACTTTTTAAACCCTAAGGAGAAAAAAATAAAGTTTTCAAACCCTAGGGACTAATGAAGTATTTAACCCTTCTTTTTATTAATTCATTTTAGGCTAATAGCTATTAGAATATGCTAATAATTTTATTATAACATTATTAGAGACTTAGAGTATGTTTCATTAAACATGAATTATTTAGTGTGAGAATCAAAACTAGTAGAGAGGATTTGGTCCGAATGGAACAGGAGATATTTCGATGACTCCAAAAGTAGTAGAGATGATTTCTTTTTTACTATCCTTTTCACTTGGGCGGCAGCTTGGCTTGCCCCTACTGTGATTACTTATTATGATTTTTTTTTCCCTCTTCTCTAGCCCCCTTAGGCATTCTCTTATATACTTCATGTGTATTAGAGTTGCGCTCTTTTACGCGTTTTCTATATAACATTACTTATCAAAAAATAGTGTGAGAATCAAAACTAATAGATAAATAATTTTTCAAGTTTCTGAAAATTCTTAGATAATATTATGAGCAAGCAAAAAACAATTGATGCATTTTTTAAGAAAAAAGATGATGATCCAAATTCTAAAATGTCTTTCTCGACATCCAATTATCAAACTTTAACTCATGAGCAACGTCCTTCTAAGATGCCAAGAAATGAATCACAAGTAGTTGAGTTATTTGACATTTCTACTCTACAACGTGATCCAGGTTACGTTCTCAAATATGGGAATATCCTAGTTAATCAACAGGATGAAATTAGATGTGTTTATCTTAAAGTTGATCCACATAGGTTCATTTCTTCTAGCAATTTTGGATATCCGTTTTCAGAAATTGAAAAAACCCGCTGAAGATTTCAATCATCTTAGTATAAGATGTTTGATTAGTTAGAATATTCTAAGGACAAAGATGCTGCCTATTATTTACCCTGCTTTCTTTTTGCTAAAAAAGATGTTGCTTTTGAAAGGAAAATTGCTAAAAACTTCAATTCAGATTTGATACTTGATGATTTTGTTTCTATAAGACAACGTAGAATGAAATTTTAAACACTTTGTATTTTTCTTTATTTTTGTACTAGTGTCTATATGGTAACTGATATATCAATTTAGCATATATTTATGAAGTCAAAAATATGCTTTTTATGATACCTATATTGTGGTATAATTTTCTTTTTTAATTGTATTTACAATATTATAATAAAAATATAATATATGTAAAAAAAAATTATCATTATATTTTATTGACCCCCGGTAAAATGAATTCCTAGATTCATTGATGATAGCCTTTGCTTTTCCGAGTTGGTCTTTTATTATTTACTTTTTAGCAAGAGCAACTAATAATATTAATGGTCATATGGAGGCTATTAGTTTAAATCTCTTTTTCCAATTTTTTGTATAAATATATATTAAAAAATGATAAAAAATAAATAAAAAATCCATGGGCCATGCAGCATGAGGGACTTGGATCCTCTCCATTTCAATTTGAAATGGAGAGGAACAAATTAGTTGCTTTTAAAATATAATTTTGTCATTTCAGAATTTTCTGTTTTTCATTTGGATAAAAATATCCTCTTAAAACTACTAAATGAGGATCCTTTGCCGCAGCGATGAGGCATGAGAAAAAGTTAAATAAATAAATAAATGATAATAATGACCCTACATACACAAGGACGACAAAGATTTACATCTCTCTCGATCTTCGCCGTCCGAATCTTATCATTAAATCTAGATTTTAATGGATTCCTTCGCCACCCCTTGAGCTACATATAGGCAAAGGCTTTGCTGTGAGATGGGTTTCTTGAGAGTTCATCTTGAAAGGGATACAAAATTGGGAGTGGATGCAGTCAATTCTACACGTAATTGAAGATATTAAAATGGAGCTTAAATCTTTGGCACATTAGAAGTTGACTTACGTGAAGACAGAAGGAACCGAACTACCATCTTAATGATAATTTGTCTTCAAACTATTAATTACAATAATTTATCCCTTAAACTACAAAAACAATGATAATATACCCTTAATGTTAGCAAAATGACAAAATTACTCTTATAGAATTTTTAATAAGACAAAAATACCCATAAAAATTTGAAAAAATAAATAAATTTTAGTATTTTAACGTTTGGACACACATATGTTTTGCCTATTTAATTTGGATTGAAATAATAGGTTATATATATATATATATATATATGACTCTAATTAATATTACACCTAACATCGTGATATAATATATGATTGAACATTTTGTATCATTAGTGGAAAAAGAGACGGAAGAAAACAAAGAAAGAAATTTGACAATATTATTACTATTAATAAATATCATAACCGCTAACCACCTAAGGCGGTTGCGGTTAGCGGTTTTAGAGGTATGAAAAAGCGGTTATAACCGCTAACCGCTTTTATTTATATATAATTATATAAATATATATTAATTAAATATAAAAACAAAACAAAACAACGCCACATCCCCTCTCTCACTCGTTATATATTATTTATATTATATAAGTCTATAAGATGAAACCCTATCTTATTCTCCCAAACATTCACATTTCACAGAAGTCACAGCCTCTCTCTCATAGAGTCTCACTCGTTTGGTTTCATCTTAACTTTGAGTTCTTCCGAAGCCACGGCCCCTCTCTCACTCGCCTCTGTCTCTGTCTCACTTTCGTCTCTCAGACTCTCACTCGTTAGGTTTTGGTTGTAGTATGTTTTGATCTTGGTTTCAAACTTTCAATGAGTGGTTTGTAGTGTGAAATAAACCCAAAAAATATGAAAATGAAGGCTCAAAATAAAAAAAAGTCCAAAAGCCCATTTTTAACCGCCTTTATTGAAAATCCAATATTATTGCAGAAAGATAGACATAGACATGTTGTCAAAAGCACCGGCAAAAATCTAAAACAACACGGATAGATACTGGATTGGATTGGATATCTGGATTTGATTTCAGATTGATTGTCCAACAGCAAAAGACCATCTGGACGGCTACTAATTAATCATGTTGGATCTATAGCTTTGCATTTTTATGTTTAAGAGCCGTGGCCGTCTGGATGGCCATAAGTCCCGTCCAGACAGGCACCATAGGGTTAATTCAACTTTATTATTTATTTAGTGTTTATTAGGTTTAAGGAGTTGATTTTATATTTGATTAAGGTTAGAAGTCTTTGGGCTATAAACAAAAAAAATTAGAAGGAAAAGAAAAAAAAAAATGTAAAGTTTGATTAATTTTAGTTATTTGGCCCTTCCTAGAAATTGTTTGTATTTTTTAGATCTGGACATATAATAAATTTATTTTGATCTATTCTTAATTTTTTTTTATACCATTAAGTTTTATTTTATTTACACCATAGTTTCAAATGTTCACTTTTTGGTTTATAGGTAGTCAACTTTAAAAATAAAAAAAAAATTATAAAGAACTGATTTTTTTTTTAGGCCCCTCCATAAAATTTTGGGCTATAATTTGCTATAAATATATACTTATAACCTCTAAAAATGCAGATTATGTTTATATATATATATATGACTTTTGCGCACTGTACGTAGATAGACATGTTGTCAAAAGCACCAGCAAAAATTGAAAACAACGTGGATAGATACTGGATTGGATTGGGTATCCGGATTCCTCGAATTGTTAAACAATTTGAGTTTTCCAAATTTTTTAATTTTGGCCGTCTATTATATATGATGCTTAAAACAAATGCTACATTTTATGGTCTTATTAAATAAATGAAATAATTCATTATATTCCCCAAATAAAAAGGCAACCCATAAATGATTTTTTTTTAAGAAGTGATTTATTTATTTTACTTCTCTCTTAAAAAAAAAAAAAAAATGTACAACTCGTTTCCCTCTCAAAACAAAAACAACTTACACGTCTTCTTCCTCACATCAATGTGCATGCTCTTACCTCCATTCATTTATAGCCTTATCTTCTTGTAGTTTTTTTTTTTTTTAAGTTATCTTCTTGTAGTTACAACCACACACTACAAAAAACACGTATTTTCCTAACGTGTCTACTATTCATTTTTTTGCCACATCACTATTTACTAACATATCAAAAACTAACATGTTAGTAATATGATTTACTAACGTGTGAATAGTAATACGTTAGCAAATGGTAACGTAGCACATGTCTAACACGTTAGTAAATTACCAATTCTAACGGACACATCACTAATGTGTGAAAAACGTTAGTAACGACACATTAGGCCCATTAATAACATGTCAAAGGGCTTAAAATGTTAGTAATGGGGCGTTAGTAAAAAATGGGGTTTTTGTAGTGACATAATTGAAGATTTTTTATATAGTGTTGATTCACTACTAACTATTGGCCCCAATAACAATAGGATAGAAATTTTCTTCAAGCCAGTTTGGAGAAAATATTTTTCAACCAATTTAAAATAGTGTCATATGTCTATAAATATTTAAAATGTACATTAAATTCTTAACATCATTAATAATAGTTTACTAACTTAGACTAAATTTAATGTGCATTTAAAATGTTTATAGACACATGTCATTATTTTAAATGGGTTGGAGGATATTTCCTTCAAACTGGTTTAGAGGAAATTTATGTCCATCACAATATATTGAGAAATGCTAGGTGTACTAAGGGCCCGTTTGGGATGACGGTTTCAATAAGTGCGATTTTAAAAATACGTTTTTAAAATGGCATTTTTGAAATCGCTACTTTTTATAATCGCAAAGGCATTTGATAAAACATGTTAAAAAAAAAAAAAAAAACCTTTTTATTAAATATTTGTTGTGCGAATTCATGATTTTGGTTTAAATTCACACTTTTTAAAATAAACACCCTCTAGCCTACTTATTGAAATCAGATTTTTTTCCTATTTTAAATTAAGTGTTTTTTAAATCACAATGCCAAACACCTTATGTTTAGTGATATCTTTTAAAAACACATTATTCTTGAAAAATCGCAATTTCAAACGACACACCTTAACTCTTTTATTAACATATGGGTATAACATGATGTGAAACTTATTCATTGAAAAATATCAAAACAATTAATAAAAAAAAAAATACTACAAATACTAATAAATAAGCTCTATATCATGTTAGTACTTACCCTCACTACAAACAAACAAAACCCACCTCTCTCTCTCTCTCATGTTTTCCATATTATTGACAGAAAGATTGGCGCTAAGCTAGTAGAATATTAAATATTTGATTTCCCGTCATCATCTATATATATTTTCTTAAAGCAATTGGGCAGCTTTAGAAAGGTCGCGATAAAGAAGGTACTCCTTATTGCTGTTTTGCCATTGCTGATAGAAATGCTTTACACGTGAATACTGTTATTAAAAACATGCATTATACGTGTAAAAACATTATTTTTAATAAATATTTAGATATATAGGGGTAGGTTTGGATTTCTATAATAATGAACGATAGGCTTTGAATAATATTAACCTTTGTCCAAATTATTTAGGTTGTGTCATGCTGTTGTACATGTATTTGTTAGTTTTGTGTCTAAGATTGAAAAAATATAAAGAAAAAAAAAGATTAATATACCTAAATAGACCCAAGCCTATTCACTTAAACTTTGAGAATAGAAGTAGTGTTTTAATATGTATATAATTTACTCTTATTTGACTCATTTGATGTTTCTCTCTCCAACGTACGCATGCAAATTAATGCATCATCCATTGTAATATTTGTCACGTTATCAATTTCTATACAAATGTTAGCACTTTGACCGGAATGAGAGATTACATTCCATTCCACATTATCATTTGTAGGGGCCAAGCTCCTACTGGTCCTAATGTAGCTTCAGCAACGGGTGTTGTGTCAATCTCCCTATATCGTCTCAATTATGGATGATTATGGCACCCATCACAAGAAAACATAAACATCTAAAATATTAGGTGAAGAACTGTGTTAGCATGGCGAAAGATTTTGAAATATTTAATTAGATTTTTCTCCCTATAGTTTACTCTGCTGAAATAGCACAGGCGATGACATGTTAAAGATACATGGTTTAGATAAATGACATGATAATTCCTATGTTTTTTTTTTAGTCCATAATTAAATTGAACATGTGTCGTTATATAATTAGATTCGACACGACCAATGAAATCTGTCAAGATTTCAAATAAAATTTTATAGTAAAAACTTATTTGTTATTTTCGCATATCAAAGAGAACTGTCAAAATATTTTTATACTAAACTTATTGCAAATCAGTGTAACCACAACGACTGATTCTGCATTTTTTTCCTATAAAATAAGGGAATAATCAATCAAATAAAAGAATGCCACATGGGACTAGGAATTGTTTATCCAAAGTGCATAAGCACTTCGCCAATGTTATGGTATAATAACACGGTATGAATTGCAATGGGCTCCCGATTTACCTTGGATATTAGCATTCTATTTCAATTCGGGCCCCTTGTCAAGACCTCTTTGGAAGCCAATAGTCTTATAATCTCACTAAATCTAGCCCTCACCAAAAGAAACCATAAATGAAGTCTTTCCCCAAAAGAGTTTCACAATCTCTGCAGCCTGTTGAGTAACCACGAGCAGCTTCTCCAACAAAATTCCCAAAATAAGCCAGAAGAAGATGAAGAATGAACCTTCAAACCTTTCAGCAGGAAGATGCACTTGCATGTGGTCTTGGGTTCCACGAAGCATTCCAAACAGTTTCTAAATGAAAAAAACAAGAAAATTTTCCTCCTTAGACATGAAAAACTACAGCAGAAACAAACAATTGGGTGAAAATATCCTGTACCAAAAAAATGATAACAGAAAAAGACTAGAAGCAAAATTACTTCATAGCTCAATATCAGGCACCCCCAATAAGAAGGAACTTTGATCGCTGGATCCAAGGAGCGGAATGTACTCTGATCCTCTCACATGAGCACTAAAGCATGCTACAAAAAACAACTCAAGTTAGACCTGAAAACCAGTAAAGTGGAGTTCTGTACCTAATCTGAGAAATCTTATACAATTCATCATGCACGCAAAATACATTCAAAGCTGACATATATTCTCATTTTTATTAACCAAAAAAATGTTACAGTTGAATAAATCTTCAGAAACATTGTTCAGATGACAGAATATTTCCACTCGAAGAAATGGAAGTTCACAAATAAATGAAGATTCTTTTCTGTCAAAAATCCTTTTCTACATCAATATATAAATGAAGATTATGCATGTCTATTAGTACTTTTTATTATTATCAAGGTCGTGTTAACTAGTAATACTCTACAGGATTTTAACATGTTTCATCTATTTGAAATATACCAGGCCATGCTAACAAATTTGGGCAGGAAATTTGTCAACACAATACCATTCTCTATTTTCATTACGCTTTGGAGCATTGTATCCATCTTTGTCTTCATATCAGAACTATCATCCATATCTGGGACAAGAAGAGTCAGCATCCTGTAGATATCACGTACAAATCTGCATATCTTCTCCGCAAAGTCAAGTTCACCTTCTGGTATTCGACCAATTGCCAACCGCATCAGCTCTCCAGTCAAGTCTGCAAGCTGTACAAGAACACTAAGCACTTCTTTTCCCCAAAAAAAAAAGGAAAAAATAAAAAGTGTGTGTGTGTAATCTTTAGACAGTTAGCCATAGTAGTTGTCCAGAGAACAAATAAATAAATCAATTTGACCACTTTAATTGCCATGAGATTAACTACATCTACAAAGAATACATCATACTGGATGTCAACATATGTCCCATAGCACCACTGATGTCCCATTCAGACAGTGCCATCAATAGTCTATCATTTACAAAACAAAATATAATTAAAATACCATAAAGTTAATTAAGGCAATTACCCCCAAGAGATAGTCAAGGACATTAATCTGCAAAGGCTCAAAAGATGGATCACTAAGTGGTAACAAAGTCGCATTCATCTCATCAAGATTCAAAAGAGTTCCAGTTTTGCAGAATTTACAGAATGTTGCAGCTTCAACATATTCTTGTACCTGCAACCAGCCAGGCATAAATTGAGTCAACTTAACTGTATATTTCAGGGCTAAGAGGGCTTCATAGGTTAGGAAACGAAAAGGCTACCCCAGGTGAGTATGCTCGTCTTAGCTTCCAAAAATCAGTCCCTTGCAGTTCTTTCACTAGTCGAGAAATATACTGATCTCTCACAGCTGCCAAATCCTTTTCTGCCTTCTCCAAAACTTCTTCTTTGTTGTGTTTGCCAATTCTGTTTAATATGAAATTGAAACACCAATTTGATAGTGTATAAAAACAAGATGAAGCCCTAGTAAGGATAAAATTGCTACAATATTTAATATGGTAGCTCGTGCGGTGGATGGTATTAGGTTCATGAGTTGTACGGGGTGAGGTTAATAAAAAATATCAAGAGGGGCTAGGCAGAGTTTGCTAGTCATACCAAATTTGAGGTAGGAGACGGCTCCAATATTAGATTTTGGCATGACTCATGGTGTGGAGATCAAGCCCTTAAGGAAACTTTCCCAAATTTGTATAGTATAGCTCGCATTAAGGATGCCTTCATGATAGATCATTTGGAGCTTTCTAGTGGCTCCCATAAGTGGAAAGTAAGCTTTATCAGAGCAGCTCATAATTGAGAGGTGAATGTCTTTGTTTTGCTCTTCAATTTATTGTACTCCGCTAGAGTGAGCTGAGGAGGTGAAGGCAAACTTTGTTAAGTTCCTTCAAAGAGAGGATTGTTCGTTATATTGTTCTATAACATCCTTGTCCCTAACGATGGTACTCCCTTTCTTTGGAAGAGTATTTAGCAGAATAAGGTTCCCATAAGAGCAACATTCTTTGTTTGGTCAGCAGTCCTAGGGAAGATCCTCACGATGAATAACCTAAAGAAGCGGCATATCATAGTGGTGGATTGGAGTTGTATGTGTAAGAGGTGTGGGGAGTATGTATATCATCTTTTTCTCCACTATGAGACTTCTAGTGCCTGTTATCTTTAGTCGTATTGGGCTAACTTGGGTTATGCCTAGAAAGGTGCTTGGTCTTTTCGCTTGTTGGAAATGGTTGAGTGGCAGTCCCCAAAGTGCAGCAGTGTGGAAGATAATACCGCCATACCTTTTGTGGTGTATTTGAAGGGAAAGAAATGATAGGAGTTTTGGAGACCACAAAAGGACGATAATGGATCTAAAGTCCTTTTTCTTCAATACTTTTTACCAATATGCAGCTGCTTTACACTTTCCTAATTTGCTTGGGTTTCATGATTTTCTAGACCCTTTTTCTCTTTCTAGTTATGCGTTTCTCTTGTATGCCTAAGTTGTGCCTTTTGCGCTTTTTAATGATATTTCGATTACTTACAAAAATAAAATAGAAACTAAAAAAAAAACTCGCCCCTTACCACCCCCCCCCAAAAAGAAAAAATAAGGAAAAAAAAATCATTACCTGTGCACCTGAAATATGACCTTTTTGCTGTTAATGGTGATGTCACGACTTGCTTTCACCACTCTTTCACGTTTTTCATTCTACAAACAAAACAAAAAATAGTCATATGGGTGGGCAGTGATAATAAATGAATATTTGTAGCAAACCACATAATGCAAATAACTTTTATTGTGCATAACTACAAGCTTGGGTATTTTGCAGAATGTATTCTCTCATAGGGTGTTACAATTTCATACAATTTTTATGAATTAAAAACTACCAAACGGCATGAAAGTGTTATGATCCAAGGAAAAGCACTAGGCATATCTGTGCTATTACCCCCAAAAGGACTAGTAATTTGGAGCTTCCCTAAAATCACTTATAAAGCCCAACTTCACCTAGTAAGTAATATGTGACTTAGTACCCATGAGTGTTTTTATAAATCACTCATTTTATGTGAGCTATTCATCTTCCCAATATGGGACCGAGGTGTCAGGGTCATGTCATGTAGTGCTGACAATAGAAATATTAGGTTGAATGCTTAACGCCAAGGACCTACCAAGCAATTTTACTTTACATCTCACCTTGTTCACATCCTCATGCTGTGTACACATATTAATTGCCTGTCCACATATCTCACATGCAATGTGGTGGACCATCAAATGTAAGACAACATGTTGGATCAACACACACAGATTTGGAGCAGTCATGATAGGAAAGAATAGTAGATTGATGCACGCCAATAACTATTACAAAATAAAAAGTACTACCATTTTTATCTAAAAGCTGAAAGAACTGAATTCTGGACAATCCTAAACATTGGAACGTGCAAGTGAGCATTTTAATTTTTAACTCTTAAAAATCACTTCTGTGACGATTGCAGCTTAACCATATATTCATTGATTATAAGACTCAAAAGCAACTAAATGGGAAGTTTCAAGCAAGCATCCAGGTTGCATCACAGATTCAGGCAATTTTAAAAATGAATTCAAAACTACCGTTAACTCTTGGTTCCTTGCTTCCATCATAGATCAAGCACATTGACATAATACACAGAGAATCAGGTAGAGTTTCCATGCTTTAGACAAACTTGGGTAAAGAAGTAATCCCTTTTTTTTCAAAGTTAAAAATAAAATATTTAAAAAAAAGAAAAAGAAAGAAGAAGAAGAAGAAGAAGAAAAGAAAAAGGATTGAGGCTATCTCTATCATAAAACAGAATAATTCTAATCCCACCATAAAAAGTTCAGCTCAAAGGGACTCAGTGGAGAAGAATTATCCATTGTTGAAGCCTAAAACTAGGCTTGGCCCTTACTCAATTTAAGAAGTCTATTTGGTCCAATAAGTCTCCAAAGTATTAGACTGTTATTAGTAGATTATTATTTTAGCTATTTATTTTTTTCAGGTACAATGGGCTGGAGGTAAGGAAGAGGGTCAATCGAATAAGGAAGCAGATAATTGGCTGGAGGTAAGGGTGGGTGAAGCATGTGGTACAGGTCGCAAATTTTCTTATAGTCTGGATGGGCTTGATGTGTATTATACAGACAAATAGGCATGCGCGGGCAAGTTTAGAATTTGTGCTTTGTAATAGGGAGGATCCCATTGTTTGTGAACCTTTGAATTGTTTCTCCCCTAGCGTGTTTACCCAACCCGAGTGTTCAGAGCCTATGGCTTCTAGTTGGGTCTTGCAAGGGTGAAGGATATTCGCCATTTTATTGGTCTATCTTGTGATGGGTTTGAAGGGCAATTTATAGCGCTGTTTACGGCTATCAAAGCTAGTCATAATCAGGAGGGATGGGTTTCTAACTCCAAAACAGCTTTCAGAAGTAATAGAGAGTTGAAAAGATTATCCTGCTCGATAAACTATGATTCCACGGGTGGAAATTCAAGCCGTAGCAGAGTGAAGGGGAGGGAGCTTATGTCCTATAGTTTTGTGCTTAACTTATGGGGTTGCAGTCATGTAGAATGGTGTCGTTTGGACTCAACAACCCTCATTGCAAGTTGCGCGTGGTACACTAAAAACGACAGTGAGGGGGCTTATCGCTCCCAATTCCTTACTACTTTTAACATGATAAGCTCCTCTGGAGAGAACTTGAAAAGTAAACCAATGGGTATTAACTATAATTTTCGATGAAATTTGGCGTTGAATTTATTCATGAACAACATCACAGTCTAGCAAAGAAGTATAGCATTGTAATAATTGGCAAATTTATAGAATACAGTAATCGACATGGGAAAAGAGGGGTATGAGATAAAAGAGGCATTACCAGGCCGTTGAGGTATTCAGCGTATTTGGCGAAAGCGTCCTTCATGGAAGACTCGGTGGTAATTGTCCTCGACCTTTTCACTGAGCTCTGTAACGCAGACGTCCCTGCTACTGTTGCTGCGTAAGCGAGAGTATCGGTTTAGCGCTGTTAATCAAACCACGGAACAGAGGTATGTGCTAGAGAGAGAGAGAGAGAGAGAGAGAGAGTTACACTGGTGGAGGCGGTGGGGTTTGGTTGCCATGAGAGAGATCCTGTGAAATGCGGTGGAGTAGAACATCTGTCACTACTGGACACCCAAAGCGCCTTCTCCACCCTCGGGTAGGAACCATTAAGCTTTTTTCCTTTTTCTTTTTTCTTTTTTTAATTGAAAAGACTCAGCAGACGGAGAGTCACCATTCTACTCGTGCAATAGAATAGTAGCACATTTCCGCTAAGAGCCGCACATGAAACGCCTAAGCATTTCTTCAAGTTCAAGTAAGTTATAATCTGACCGAGTCCCGACATAATGCTATATGACATTCTTGTATTTCTCTTGTGTTCTTCAAAATTAACGTAGTTTTTAAAATCAATGTTAAATTTCTGATAGATCGTTATTTAATTTTTATCAAATTATGATTTTAAATGTCTAGGGACACAAATAGAACATTTAGCATTACTCCCCAACCAAATGTAAAATACCTAATACTGATAGGATTGATGATTTACATTTATAAGTCAACATTTTATTCTAATACGTGTCCAACCATTTTTAAAATTTTGAAATTTAATTTACTTCTATCAACTTTTCACTTTTGTAATACCTTTCAATTTAATCTCACTTCCAGTGTATAAAGTTTGATTTTTCACTTTCCTATTCCGCATGTAAAATCCAAATGGAATGTCAATTTTACCCATAATTCCAAAACTAAAATTGCGTCGTTTTGGGAGCGGTGTAATTTTGGAATCAGGGATAAAATTGTATTTTTTGTACGAAATGGGCAAAGTGAAAGAAAACCAAAGTTTAATACACCTAAGTGAGAGGTTTTGAACATTAGGAAGTATTTGCAAAACTAACTAAAGTTTAGGGTAAGTAAAATTTCTCCAAAAATTTTACTAAAACCACTAAATCACCACTATTATTATTTTGTTTTTTAAAAAAAAAATAGAGAGCTTATTACTGTTGTGATTATGGACAAGTTAGTATTGAATCTTCAAGTTTATCTAATTTAATTTTGTTGAAACCCAATTTATTTAATTTCACTTTTCAAGCAAACTTTATTTTTTTACAAGTTATTCAATTTATTTATTTGTTATGCTACTCATTAGTTATGTATTATTATTAACATTTTATTATTATAAGTAATAAGATACATTAACCCATTGCTCTATTCACTTTCTCCTTTTTAATTAAGGGTAGATTGCACATGCTAATTTCTTGGAGATGTATGTGATGTAACAACTTAATTTCACATTGAGAATATGAAGAGTAATAACTGTAGAGTTAGTGATTTATAAAAATAGTAATTAGTGCTAAGTTTTATATTGCTTAGTTAATAAATGAAACATAACTTTATAAGGGATTATAGATAAACTTTAAATTGACTAATCTTTTTGAGGTAATAATGTAAATATGACTAGAATTTTTTTATCTCGGATCATTATAATATATACATAAAACAAACATATAATCTTGAAATTTGATTGTTTAAAATTAGGAAAAAAAATACATGTATCCCTTATAATTATCAAGCAATTCAATTATTCAATTGCTATGACATCTTCCTAACACCCAAAAATATATTTGGGTCTCCATGTTGCATTTCTAGTTAAACCCTAACTGAAGTGGTATATTGGTCATTTGAAATAGGGTTAAAATGGCTAAAATAATCTTACCAATATAAAATATTCATTAAAAAAATCCCAAAACTCAGGAACCAATGGCTGTCAGCCACGTGTCCTTGTCTTTTGCTTTTTGAAGCCTCCTCCCCCGAGTGGGGTAAGGCACCTCAAACTGGTCTTGTTTGTGCGTTCCCAACCTTCTTTTGTCCCAGCGGGGAGTAGAGATACCAGTGGCGGTCGGTCAGAAACCGTTGGCTGGAAAAAAAATATAAATACATTTCAGGAAAAGAGAGAGGGAGAGAGAGAGAGAGAGAGAGAGATGGTGAAGCTGGTGGTGGCGACGACGACGGACCCCGCGTCCATAAACCCCGCCAACGCGCTTTTAGCCATGCCTGGCTGGCATCCAGGCCCTTTCTTCCAGGTTCAGTTCTAACCCATATTCCACCAAGCCCATGAATTTCCTTTTTCATTGATTGCATATTTCAAAATTCTGTTTCTTAAATGGTGATTACTAGGAGGATATGAAGAGCTTCGCTAACGAAGAGGTGAGGCTAGTGCTCCACAACAAGGGCATAATTGTGGAGGATCACTTGGACCAGCGCTGGGAGGAAGCCACCGGCGAGCCCGTCGACGAGGTCATCTTCCTCAGCAAACATACAGCCGTTTCCAACCGCCCCGCCCTCACTGTTCACCCTATCGGTGAATTCTCCATTCCCTGTTGCTTACTCTTTCTCTGATTCCCATTATGTATATTCTTGAAAAGATGGTTACTTTTTTTTCGATTCCATCGAGTGGCGCAGGGGTTCCTCACTTGAGGGAAGGTGAAATTCCGCCACAGGGTGGGAAGCCTGGATGGGCGGCGCCACCCAGTCCTCGGATAGGCCCCTGGCTGAGGCTGTTGAAGAAGATTGCTCATTCTCATAATTTGGTTCCTGAGTTTGAGGTGTCTTTTCTTTTGCTCAGCTCCTTCTAATATGAGTGTTCTTTTTTTGAAATTTGCGTTACCAAATATGTAGATTACTTTGGAGGGTACTCATCATGGACCGGTGACTAATAAACCAACTATGTTTATAGAGATTGGTGAGTCTTCTCTATTCTTATTTTTCTGGTTTGTTTTATTATCTAGTAAATTTCATGGCACATGAGTGTTTTCAAGTAATTGATATATGATTTGTAGTTACTCTTGTTGTGTTGTTCTTAAATTGCCTTCATTTACTGAATTCTGTGCAAGACTAATAGATTAGTTGTGGTAAAGCAATTCGAGACTGCTAAAAATTTAAAGGTGCAAACTAGCATATATTGAAGGGTGAGAATTTATTTATTTATTTTTCCCCGTCCTCTTAGGTGAATTCATCTAGAATTCAGTAATTCCTGCAAGTGTTTTCATTGGTCTTCTTACGTTATGATCACAGCAATTTAATCTAACTTTCCCTCTTCTTGGCCTCAATCAATGTTGTCCAATTTCACACATCATCTTTATTTCTCTTGCCAAACATCCTCATTTTGTTTTTTCCCTCTTCATCTAACAACCTTCTGGTTCGTAAGGGATGGCTGACTTTATAACTCCACTTTTTAAAAATAACTGAAGTATTTGATGATCATCAGTCATGACAGTCCAGAATTCAAATTTCGGCCAGCCGACCTTAAGTCTAGTGTGGCATTCTTTTCAACCCTTATATCTCATGGATGATTGATTTCAGATGATAATACTTGGTGGTGCCTACCTTAAGTCTAGTTAGCATTATTTTCAACCCTTGTATCTCGTGGATGATTGATTTAGATGATAAAACTTGGTAACTCATCTTTGCATCTCTTGTTCTTTGGACAGGTTTTGTACTAAGTCATGGTTTTTCTTCTTTTAAGAGCTTTTAGTGTCGAATGACCTTTCTATAGCTTGACTTAGCGTTTATAACTTCACCACTTCTGTCATTGAAAGCTATTTCAAAAGTGAACAACAGTCATAATATGATCAAGCATGGAGAAGGATGAGAGTTGTGTTTAGTAGAGAGCTAGTGTATAACTATTAATGAACCTTTTTGAAAATCAATCTTGGTGAACTAGGATAAATTGAATAACATGATATCGATTTTTCAAATAGTACAGTATTGTTTCATTCTTCCTCTTTTATCAACTCATGAACATGTTCATCCCAATATGTTTTTTAGCTATGCTGAAGATCTGAATTTTTTTCATTTTGGCCCAAAAAAGAAAATTTGCATATCTGGGCTTTTGGCGTAAAATGTTATACAGAATATGTGTTCTTTTTTTTCTTGGTGTTGGGTGCTATTTAAAGATACTAGTCAATGGAAAATATCAATCTGGTCAACTGAAAATTACACCCAAAGTGGTGGAAAATGCATAAGTAATTTTCCGGAGAAACAATCCTCTTCTCTCTATTTCTCCCATGTTTTTCTCTCCTCTCTCAGGACACTCCCTCCTTGGTTCTTTGTGCCACCACCACCCCCTTCCACTTTCTCAATACTCCACGGGCTTTAGTGTTGCTTGTTTTTGGATGTTTTCCATAGAAATTTGTTGTGCAAACAAACACTGAAAATTCATTTTTAAGGTTTCAACTAAATAAAAGAAAAAAATCCAAAAATATCTTCTAGTGAGGGAAAACATGTCCTGTAGAAACAAATGGAGCCTTGATATGTGCTAGTTTTCAGCTGGAAATGCATATTTTGAGCTTCTGCCAATCCTATATTACATTTAATTTATTTGAATATTCTGGTTGATATAGGTAGCACAGAAGAATACTGGAAGAGGCAGGATGCAGCTCATGTTATTGCTCTGGTGAGTATCACTTAATGACTTAAATTTTTTGAGCATCAGTCACCAACATATTCTTTTTTTTTAAAAAAAAAAAATTACATTTTTTGTGCAAGCAACGTGCCTTTTTTTTTTTGGGGTCATTTCTTTATTTTCTAAGTTTTGGCATGTCCCAATCAATGAGAGTCACGATCATAGTTCTAGTGTTAATGTCAGTCATGCAAATTCTCCAATGTGCTGCAGCAAAGTCATATGACTGGATATGGATGACATATGTTCTTATATTTCCACCTTAGTTATTCTCAACCAATTTTTTTTTTTTTTTTTTTTTTTTCAAATTAAGGATAAATGTATTCAATCTGCATTATGACAATGGTTTGTTAGGTGTTATATAAAAATGTATTCTTTTTACTGAAATTTGGTTGAACTGGTGGTTGCAGCTAGTCACTGAAGGCCTTGGGCTTGGAGGAGGTGCTGCTGTAGGAAACTGGAGCAGGTGCAGTCCAAAAAGAACGATTCTCTTATGCTATTTCTTGATCAATTTTTTTATGCAAAGCCTGATGTTTGCATTTTCATTCTTGATCCAAAACTCAATTATTCTATATAGTAAACTAGGTTCATTTTCAATACCCATAGGCCTGCATTTATTTCTGCCCCTGTTTTACCACTTCCCATACGTGATTTTATATGCATTCTGTTTTACGTTATACCTCATTTGGTAAATGTTCTTTTTAGTGCGTTCCATTTTTCAGGTTGGACTTGGGCTTCTCTAATTTATTTCCTTCTTCTGGTTGTCATGTTGATTGTTGATATGTTCTTATGTATTACTCATTCTAGAAATAGAGAATAATTATGCAATAAAATTTATTTTATTATGATATGCTCTTGGTTTTCAATATTTGTCCCCTCTTATTAACGATGCTTCATTAACATCAATTTTGAATTTTGTTGTGACCTAGGGAGAATGATAATAACAGAGTCCTTCTTGGGATAGGTGGTGGACATTATGCACCTCGGCATATGGACATAGTTCTGTAAGTTACAGCCATCCTGCAGTTTTCGGTTCTCTTGATTCTTTGCAATATGTTTCTTACTGTTATGTATTAGTTTGTGACTTTGAGCTCTAACCTTTCAAATGGGTTGACTATGTGGATGTGACTATAGTAAAAAGATCATTTCATGAAGACAGATTTTTTTATTTTATTTTTGGTTAGTGTGTGTTGTTATGGGGAAGTAATGTTTGCATCAATCTTGGGTCCTTTTGTACTATCATAGGTCTTTATTGTTGAGAGCTCATATAGTCTAACTGCAATTATGCTATTTGGATGTCTAACTGAAGCATAGATAAATCTATTCTCAATTGATAATAGTTAAATAGTTTTTATTTCACACCTTCTCTGAAAATGAGTCATCTGTTGATTGTAAATATAGGAAAGATGGTGTTTGGGTGGGTCACCTACTTTCTGGGTATTCCTTGCCGATGGAAGATCCAAGCTTGTCAAAAGTAGAAATAAATGCAAAAGAGGTTGGCGGAACTTGGAGGGAATCAATTAAAGCTGCATTTGAGGCTACGAGATTGGCTTTCCCTGGTGGGGAAATTATTGCACATCTTGATCACAAGTAAGATCACAGAGAAGAATATTTGGTTTAATTGCATGACACCCATTATATTATGGTTTTGCTATATAGATGTACTGTTAGTGCTAAAAATTGCATTTGATGATTACTGAGATCTAAATATATGTTCTGACACTCGAAACTCTAATGCCGCTGATGCATATTAAGGATGGTTACCTAAATCATTATTAAAGCACATCTAGATCACAAGTTATGGTTATTTGGCTTAACAAGTGTGTTTTTTTTTTGGGCACGTGAAACATTGGATGTTGGTTGAGATATTAGCGTGGAGTATCTAAAATTGCAGTTTCTGAGCAATGAGCTTGAAATTATGAACAGCATAAAGTTGTAGGACCATAAGTATGAAATTCTAATGCAGTGGTGCAGCTAGATGATTACAGTTTACCTTTCTGGGTTCTTTCCTTGTTATTCACTCCTTTTCTTGGAAGGTCATTTGTTTAGCATTATAACTTTGCTCATTCTTTTTAAGTGAGATTTAGGTATATAATTACATAATGCATGAGCTGTTAGGTTCCCCGATTGTTTCAATCCCTCAGGTTACCTTGCTACTTACTGGTTGCAGGAGTTTCAAAAGCTGGCAGAAGAATGCTATAACAGGGTTCCTAGGTGAGCAGAACATAAAAATTGGCAAACCAGCTGACTTCTACTGATTTTCTGAAGAACATCATCGTGGACAGCATCATTTTCCCAGACAAGGGTTGGGTCAAAATTTTGTCAGCTTATTATAATACTTTACATGATTACATTTTCATTTGATATGGTATGTAAACAGTAAATGCGAGTTTTAATGACAAAAACTATAAATTAAAAAAGAAAAATTAATGAGTTTAATCCCGTATAAATGAGAGAGTTTGTGTTTAATAAAAACAAAATAAGAAACATAGACACCTGCTGGAAATTGTATGCTTTGATGGGGCCTGCAAGCGTAGATGGCCTGACTAAAGCTTCTGCTCAAAGTCAAGTAATCTACAGCCAGCTGGAAAAAAAGAGGAGAATATGAAGAAAGGACAAGACCAAGGCCAGCACCTACCTGCCATGAGATAAAGTGGTCTCCATCTATGTGACGTTGACTTGTATTTTAATATTGTTGTCATTCTTTGGTGACCATGTTTCCAGGAGATGTTGTTGTCCAGCCATTCAAGCAATGCATTTGATAATATGTCAATTTAACCGATTACGCATTAGAATAAACCTAATCAGAAAAGAGAGGCATGCTTTTGTTGACATGCACAGAGACATCGACCACTTCTTGAGAGATTTTTGGTATGTCCTGAAAGCAATGTTTTTTTTATTACAGAATGACATAATTAGGGTTTTATATGTATATATATGGTAAGCCAATTCATGCTCTTTTTTTATGTAATTTTATAGAAGAATGCTTCATCATAAAGGCTTGACAAAGATTGTTTCACAAGGAAGGCATTCCTTTATTCATGATAACAAGAGAGCATGCATGCCAATGCCAATGCCACCCACAGCTCATTTCCATGCATCATTTCCTAGATTCCTTTAGAGTACTTACGAAGTCAAACGCCAATCCAGTGGCTGAAATCCATCATACGATTCATATTCATTGGCACTGTCTATCGTCTAATGCTAATTTTGAAAGCAAATTTAGTATTTTTTTTTTCTGGGGTTGCTGATATTACCATCTTCTCTCAGAAAAATCCAAATCTAAAACCATCAAGCAAAAGAAATTGAAGTACAATGCTCCCTATCCTTATCGGTGGGCAAAGTCCCCATCACAAAAGAGACAATAGTCCAAAATATGCATACAAATTTCAGCCAAACACACGGGCACAACTGGAGCAGGTTTTGTCCCCCAATGGCCACCTCAATCAGGGGAGGCAGAGGTTGTCTTGAAGCTGGAACGTGTCATGGCTGCTTTTGTCTTCAATCCTAATGCTCACCTACATTGATTTAGTTGGCTCATTGAATTGGTCACAAGGCAACAATAAGTGAAGAAAACAAGCAAATAAATAAATATATATATATATATATATATTTAACAACACAAAAAGTGTTCTTTGTCTGTTTTTGGCCAAACCCCAAGTGTCCATTATTTCTTAACCCCATAATCTCTATCACAAAAATGTGTATAATCCACAGTTAGGTTAATACAAAGTGACCTTCTTCTTCTTCTTTTAAAAGGGGGTTTCATTAAATGTCGGAATTGTTTCACTACCAGAATTCAAAATTGTTTGTTGATGAGACATATGAAACACCAATTAACAAATGTACAAATTGGATGCATTGGAGTAGATGGTGTAATCACTGAAGGTTGTTTGTGTTTCTAATTTCACCCATCAGTTTCAGATCATTGATGGTCCATATATTTGTTTCAATTTACCAGCCAATCTGGGTATTGGTATGATTGCCATTACAATTTGTGCTGCTTTATTTATTCTCTAATCAGTTCATAGAAATAGATGGTATGCAATTATTATGGGAAGAGAAGAATAATAAGGACAGAAATCAGTCGATGCATTCATTGATCATATGATCATTTAGGTAACCCTCAAGTCACATTAACTCGTTATACAACGGAAATAATTTGTTCGAGTAAAGATATTCCATGAGTAATGCTATTTGTTTCAAGAAATTTACTAACAATCTGAACAACAA
This sequence comes from Carpinus viminea, assembly GCA_013348765.1. Lineage (NCBI taxonomy): Eukaryota > Viridiplantae > Streptophyta > Magnoliopsida > Fagales > Betulaceae > Carpinus > Carpinus viminea. The sequence goes on from CP054671.1 coordinate 6,860,092, forward strand.
ATATATTATCGTATATCTTGTTAATGATTACGAACGGCATCTGTCCCTATCGATATCAAGTTGATAGGCTTTGAATGTGGTTTGATTGGAAATCCCATGGCTAGTAAATGTGGTAGATGGGATATATTATATAATATGATTTTGAAAAATATCTTTCTACAAATTTTTGCCGTTGGTGTACTGCCATTGACAACTCATGAGCAGTACCTATTTATACTTATTCTTCCTTCTTTTGACTCTCACACAAATTTAAATCTGAAAGAAATTGGTAATACTATGAAAATTAAATGCAACAATAATAAAATAAATAACACAATAATTTTAAGTATTCGGTCAATAACCTAAGTTTACATGATAAAATCGGAAGAACTTATATTATATTCTTAATATCTTTTACTCTTATTTATAGAGAAATTGAGTTAAATAAGTATGGTAATCAAATCAGTATAATTTGATTACTATAAAATTTAATAACAGTCAAATCAAATCTTGATATTTGTTGTTATCTATCAAACCTCCTAAAAAAAAACTTCAATTTAAGTGTAGAATCAAATATGATATATTCTATTTTTTTATTTTTAAGAAGGAAAAAAAATCTGTTTTTCCAAGTTCTTTGCCAAACACACCCCAGTACCGGGCTGGGGGAACAGTACCACATCATTTAATTAATTCATGCATTTGGACCACTGACCGTTTTGGCCTTCGTCCCCACTCGCCAGCCTACCCTTGACCTGACCAAATACAGCCAACCAAGGTTTGCTGTCCCCCACGGCGCACAATAGCGACCCATCACATTCCAGCCGCCACGTGTGAGCCAATCACACGCCAGGTCATGTGACGCCGGTGCTGATCCCAGCAAGAGCCCCGCCTCGGTAGTATAAAGGGAGTCATTGATTCGCTGGATCCTGGCATACGATAGAATTCTCGATCCACGCAGTCAAATCATTCGTTTTCTAACCGCCTTTTGTTATTAACAAATAATATATTTAATGATTTCATTAACATTTTAATATATATATATTAGAAAAATACATTTACCTTCATCTATTCATTCATTTTTGTTTTTAATCTTAATATTTAAAAAGTAATACTTTATTCTAAAGTATTTGATATCGACACTTATTAACTTTTTTAAAGTACATTTTACATAAAATATTTTGAATTGACATTTACTTTTAAAGTAACTAAATTTTAGGAGGTAAAGTGTCAATTTTAAATTAAACAAATATTTTTTTGTCTTAAAAAAAAAAAAAGCCTTGGGCCGGAGTAGTCGGCCACTCCATAACCGTTGAGATGACTAAATCATTTCTAAAATTAAATTTGTGGGTGGATAAACCACTTCCACAACCACAGGGTTGTTTATCCACTCTTGATTTATTATTAATGTAATTCATGTAGTCTTCTATTGTTATAGTTCTAAGATTATATGTTATATTATGTTTTAATAAGGGGTAGCTTAATAGTTGTGGATCATATTTAATGAAGCAAAAATCACTAGTTAGAATATCTCATTCCCTTATTAAGTGTGGACATATAAAAATAATAATAAATAAATTCAAATTTCTTTGAATAGGTGGAAATATTTAAATATGAGATAAATTAGGCAATATAATGAAGTTTAAATTAAAATAGAGAAAAAATATAATTTTTTTTGGGTAATTTTACTTAACTTCCCTGAAGTTTCGTGTCTTTTGCAAATACCATTTCAAAGTTCAAAGTTTCTCACTTTAGTGTATTGAACTTTTATTTCGTTTCAAATATTCCATACCGTTAAATATTGTAATTAAATTAAACGATAAAATAAAAAAAAAAAAAAAAGATATTTTAATAATTTTATACTTATCCGTTAGGAATTAACGAAAAATTATAATAGAATAAAATATTTAAAATGAAATAAAAGTTCGATACATTAAAATGTAAGTTTAAAAGAGTGTTTACAAAAAGAGAAATATGAAATTACCCAAAATTTTTTTGACCAAGATCATCCGTCTATTATATTATTAAAATCCAGCGGTGATCATTTCGTGCTCACAACGTCTGGAGTAAAGGCACCGTGTGTCTTCAGAAGGTGGGGACCCGTTGAAAAATATAAAAAAGGTAAAGGCAGAAGCAGAGATCCTGAAATATTATTTTATAATACAAAGCACCGCACACAGAGAGATACAGAGAGAGAGGAAGCTCGAAAGAATCACAGATCGCCCATGGGCTGCCCTGGGATTTTCAGAATCTGACACGGCAGCATCACACACCCTGGAGACTAGCAGATACGCCATAATTCTCTTTTCTCCGGCCAACCAAACATAGAAACAGACAAATAATAAAAAAAGTCTCCTCCGACGATGTCAAGCACGGTTTGACTTTCCAATAAGAAGCTCAGATTCAGCGCATCAATGCCAGTTGGAAAAGGAATTTCGGCTTAAATAAGGAGAGGGTCAAAGGCTCTACTTTACTTAGAAAGGGCTTCTGTTACATCGCGGAAAGTTTGGTGTTTGGCGTGGCGGAAAGTGTTTTCCTTTTCCGCGGGGAGAATATGATTTTCCGGGAAAGTTCATGGGCAGAGGTGAGTGCAAGCAAAATTGTGGGAACTGGGAACTGGGAAGATTGGAAAAAAGAGTGAGTGAAGAAAGGGTGCGAAATTAAATGACATAACTCAGGCTATTAATTAGTTGGCTGTTTCTTGCTCTTCCATCTCTTTCTCTCTCTCTCTCTCTCTCTCTGTGTGGATTAAATGGTATTAACTGCTACCCTCCTTCCTCAGTTGACCTTTATTATATGCTTTTCCAGATAAGGGCAAATATAAAAATGAATATTTGTTACACCTTCGCCCCTCCCTCTTCTCTCTCTCTTTAAACCTGTGTTTGCTACAGGCGTGGAGCTCTTTCATTCCCTTCATCTTCACGCCGGCTTGGGTTTTAATTGATTCTCTTTTATTACTATCAGTTTAATTAAACCGTTGAATGCCTTTCTCTCTCTCTGATTCTCTACCACATAAGGTTTGCTCTCCCCTCTGTGTCTGTGCCTGTTCACGATCCGAGAGAGAATGACTCGGTTCTCACAACACAAAGTTCCTTTTTTAAAAAAGTTTATTTTCCTGATTTGTTGACTTAGTTGTATTTTTTTTTTACAAGTTTTCCGATTTTTGAACTGTTTAATTTCTGGGTGCAGTGAGAGTTGGAGGGGATTGCCTGCTGTGGTGTGAGGCAGAGAAAGGGTTGGTTCCTTCTTGTCACTTGAGCTGATCGTAAAGGTATTACATTTCTTCTTCTTTTCGGTTCCTTTGTTTCTATTTGTTTGTTCGTTTTCTTTTGAATTCTTTTTGGGTCCTGTTTATTTGATGGGATCCGATTCAGATCTGTGATATTCTGTTATTTTGGTTTTTACTGATTTATCGCATGAGATTGAAGTAAGATCCATCTGGGATTTTCTCTGTTAGCTTTTGGATATCTATTCTGGTTTTCTTTATTGTAATTGGCTTGGATCTAATCAGAGCCATCAGACATAAAAGACGGGGGGAATTTCGTAAAAGTACTTATTTAAAAATGTTTTATTTTTAAAAAAATGTTTGGGTTATAATTTTGCTGTTGAAAGTTTATGGAAGCTTTCTAAAAGTTCCTACTTTTTTCCTTGTCTTCTAGTATTATTGAGAATGGGCTCTAGAGTCCACACAATCAGCCGAAAGTTGTTCTTCTTTCTTATATACGAAAATACTTTTTTTATTTTTTTATATATTTTATATTTTATATTTTATTTTATTTTTTTAAAAAACCCCGGTTAGCCGAAACTTTTTCTGCCATGGGATTATCTACTTGTACCTTATACTATATAACCCTGTTCTAGGCTTCTAGCTGCAATTTAATGGAGACGTGTTTGTTTCTGTGAATCAAAATAGAAGTTCCATTGAGCCTTGCTTTTATTTTAATTTAATTTAATATTGTTTGATGTTGTTTTGGTCGAAAACTCAGCAAGTTGGCTGTCGTTTTTCGTTTAGTTTTAACTGATGACTGCTCAATTGAAAATTGGTATTAATAGATAATATTGTTTAATTATAGCAAAACCAATGATAGGAACCTGTAATTTCTTCTTTAAGTTAAGCGGCTAATTGAAATAGTTTGTTATATCTAAAGGTTTTCGGTTGGTGTTTATGTCCAACATTGTGCAACGTTTCACTTTCAATAATGTGAGAGGAACATTTATCCTTTTTTTTTAGTGTCGCAAGAAGTTCTAGAAGTGAGATGTTTTCATTACTGTTCTGTTGCCAACCAATGTTTTACATTCTTTATCTTATCTGTTCTGTTGTATCATTAGGATTTGCATTTCTTTGCAGTTGATGGGACCATTAAAATCTGTTGAATTAGAGTATATAAATATAATATGTGCTTATGGTTTGTTTCATTGCTGTGAGCCAGTTAGGTCTTATTGCTCCTCTGTACTAGAATATCTTTCTGTTCTATTAGTTTCTTTATTCTTGAAGTTTTTCAAAATAAGGTTATTTTACCCTAGTTGTCTTGCATTTTGATGGGCAGGATCGTTTAGTTGCTTGCATCTACCAGAATTGTTGTAGGTGAAATATCAAATACAGTTGCTCTGGAAATTTCTCCCATCTTTCCCAGTCCATGTAAACGATGAAATTTGGTAATAACACAGTCTTCCTCTTTAATTATATTCTTTTATTTAACTCCTGCATCTGGTGCATTCTTTCTTCTTTTCTCCACCTTACAATTAGCAGTCCTACGTTATAAAAGTGTCGAGACTGTAGAATGAGCATCTGGGTAGCCTAAACAAGTTTGATGTGTGACATTTTGTATACTCAAACTAATCTTCGTTGAGAATGGAGTGTTCATATGATAATTTGACTTCTTGGAGATGGGTTTATTGTTAGTTGACATGCCTTTTAAATGTTTAATCTAAAAGACTACATCTTCAAACTCTTTTAACTTTCTCGGAATTCATGTTGTATGTACTATTAAGTTCTTCAACATGATACAAACCCTGAATGATCTATCTTCCCAGGTTTCAGTTTTCACTGGCATTCCAAATTTTAATGTACTTGCAGATAGTGAACAAGTGTTTCGCCATTCAGCTCTTGGCCATAAGTCCCAACCTTTTGAATACAATGACAATGCTCTGGACTCTGCCACAAAGTCGGGAAACCTGATCATGAAGGAAAACTTAAAGCAACACTGAGAAAGGTGCACTATGCTTACCATATGCCATAAATGACGGAGATGGTTGGACTGCTATAGAATTTGATTGTTCTATGGGTATGGATGATTTAAAAAATGAAAACAAAGATGAGGTCAGAGACATTGTTGCATCACCTACTTATTCTTCCAGAAAAACAGGATCATTTGATGAGGACTCAGATTTTGTTATGGACAAAGGTGTTAAGGAATGTGAACTGCCAGAATTGACAGTTTGCTACAAAGAGAGTATTTACCATGTTGTCAAAGACATCTGCATTGATGAAGGAGTGCCTTCTCAGGAGAAGATACTGTTTGAGAGTGGTTCAGATGAGAAAACTGTGTGTATTGATCTGCCTCTTGAGAAGGATCAAACCAAAGAATCTGTGGAAGAAAAAGAAGATATTAAGATGTCCATTCCAGATGGATTACAGATTTCAGCAGAAAATGATTCTAACAAGGATTCTGCTAATCAATGTGATTTGAAGGAATTGATGCAGACAAGGAAAGATGCCACTGATAGTATTGCAACTGATTTCCCGGAAGAGATTTTTTTGCCCGGAAATAAACTTCCGGTGCTAGATATGGGCACATATACTTCCCACTTCAAGTCGTCGAACAATGACAGCAATAACGTTGAACAACCATTTCAGGTTTGCTTCTCTTAGCCAAAATTATTGTGTACTATATCAAAACAACCTGTAATAATAGCTTGATTTTTAACTTCTCATGAGATCCACTTTCTTTGGAGTGTTTTTCATTTGATAGGTAGGTGAAATTGTTTCCTTTTAATTTAAGTTTGTTTTTGAACTGACAACCACACTACTTGCCTGAGACTATTACCAGAGAATTTGCCTTTACTCTTCTCTGAGAACAAAAAGAAGAAAAAAAAAGGGTGATTTTTAATGACTAGAATTTGATCAGTTGGAGCTGTGATATTCAGTCTCCGGTGATGACAATATAAATTGTTGGCTACTGATGGCGTAGCAGGACAGCTAGCACTGGAAGTCTCTTGACCCTAAACCCTAACTTTATGCTTGAGAGAGAGGCTGGCATTTGAGGATGCAATGTAAATTGTAATTGTTTAAATGCAGGTCTCTGCTGAAAAAGCAATCTTGGCAAGCCCTACTTTGGTTTCTGCTGCGGAAGAATCAAACAATAGCAGTGGGGATTCAATGTTGGCAAACACAACTTTGGTTTATGCAACTAAAGAAGCAAAAATTTGCACTGGGGATCCAATGTTGGCAACCCCTGCTTTGGTTTCTTCAGCTGAAGAATCAAAAAATAACAGTGAGGATGAAATGTTGGCAAGCTCTACTCACGTTTCTTCAGCTGGGGAATCAGGCAATGGCAGCCCTGTCAATGAGTTAGTTTACAATAGCAAGGTTGAAAACGGAAGCATCACCTTTGATTTTGATTCTTTAGCACCAGCAGCTAGCGGCAGAGAAGAGTGTCCTGAAATCGGTGACAATGAATGTCTTGAAACTCAAAATACACCAAAGCTTGAAGAGGGCATTTCTGATGCTCATACAGTTTCAAGGCAACTTCAACGCAGTCAGGGGGAAACAAGTTTTTCTGCAGTTGGTTACGGAGAGGAAAGTTTCTCTGCAGTAGGTCCTTTAGGAAGTCTTATAAATTACTCTGGGCAAGTAGCTTATTCTGGCAGTGTCTCTCTTCGATCAGATAGCAGCACAACCAGCACGCGTTCCTTTGCCTTTCCCATGTAATCAACACTATACTTCTTATATATCTCTCGTTATGATCTCTCTATTCCAATTTATTACTAACACATTCATATTGCTTACCATGTCAACAGATTACAGTCTGAATGGAATAGCAGTCCAGTTAGAATGGCAAAAGCAGACCGGAGGCATTTCCGGAAGCGTAGAAATTGGGGGCGGAGCCTTCTTTGCTGTAGATTCTGATTGCTTCTTTTTCTGTCCTAGGTTTAGTTAGAATCTGATTTATACATGAACAAAAATTTTACTTTATTGAGTATGATAAATATATACATCCTCTTCTTGGTGTGGTTTCTCTTGTGCAGTAGATTTTTAGTGTCATGCTTTGAGTATGGCTTCATGCCTGCAAGTTGACATGTAAGCAGTATCTTCTAATTTTCTCTCTTTTACATAGAAATTAACCTTTTTTCATCACAGGAAAATTGACTATATAATCACTGCCATTAATTCATTGATCTATAGTATATGTTCCATAGATGTTACGTGGAAGGCCTCCTTATTGAGAACACTGTGTTGGATTATCAGAATTTATCATCATATCATTTTGTAAAAGGGCCAATTAGATGTTCACGGCATGGCGTCTGGATTCTCACAAAAGGCAGAGATTTTGTTAACCATAAAGGACTTGAATCCTTAACAAAAGAAACCGAAAAAAAAGTAAAAAAAAAAAAAAAAAGGAGAAGATTTTTGCCCATAAAGATTTTGTTTCAGTATATATAAACTTACTACAATTTTACAAATAATTTTAAAGGGATTCAATATGGACAGAGTTTTCCTCCGAATTGGGTTAGAGGAATTTTCTCCAACCTAGTTTATAAACATGAAATATGTCCATTTTTTTTAGTAATATGTGAGATGCACATGAATTTTTAATAAAATTTATTTCAATTTTATCATTGCTATTAAAAAAACATGTGCATTTTACATGTTTAAAATGTTTAAGGGACACATGTCATGTTTATAGACTAGATTGAAGGAAATTCTTTTTACCCAGTTTGGAGAAAAACTTTGTCCATTCAATATAATCAACATTTAATTAGAAGCCCATTAATTTTAGAGAGATGCTACTATATGGTCATGGCATAAAGGTGTGGGTTTTTGCCCACCATTCACAAGTCGACATCTCAACATTTCAAGAAAAATGCACAAATTTAGAATGAAAACAAAACACCCAATCAAGCAAAACACCTGCACAAACGCCGCCACCCACTGCTTACCTCCGACGAACAAAACAAAAAAAGAGATCCAACCACTGGGTCACAGCCAGACCCAGTCGTGGGTCATGCGTGACCCATGGCTAGGTCGCCGTTGGCGAGGAGAGGCGAGCCTGTGGCACTCTTGCTGTGAGGGTGAGTTGTCGACAAGGCAAGGTAAGGTCGTGGCAAGGTTGTTGCGAGGGTGTGACCTATTCAGCAAGGTATCGGGATTGTGATTGTCAACTTGTTGCGAGGTGGGTCGCCGCGAGGTGTCTAGGCTCGGAGCGACTGTGAGACATGGGATTGGTCGCAAGCGAGATCCTTCGGGCAAGGTGAGGCTGGCTCACTGGCAAGGTAGATTTGTTGGTGAGGCGAGTTCATGATGAGCAATCAAGCAAAACACCTGCACAAACGCCGCCACCCACTGCTTACCTCTGACGAACAAAACAAAAAACGAGATCCAACCACTGGGTCACCACGACCAGTCGTGGGTCATGCGTGACCCATGGCTAGGTCGCCGTTGGCGAGGAGAGGCGAGCCTGTGGCACTCTTGCTGTGAGGGTGAGTTGTCGACAAGGCAAGGTAAGGTCGTGGCAAGGTTGTTGCGAGGGTGTGACCTATTCAGCAAGGTATCGGGATTGTGATTGTCAACTTGTTGCGAGGTGGGTCGCCGCGAGGTGTCTAGGCTCGGAGCGACTGTGAGACATGGGATTGGTCGCAAGCGAGATCCTTCGGGCAAGGTGAGGCTGGCTCACTGGCAAGGTAGATTTGTTGGTGAGGCGAGTTCATGATGAGCTCACCGGTGAAGCTGCGACATGCTTATAGTGAGGTCGCGTCACCGACGTCATCGGCTAGACTTCCTTTCTCTCGAAACCGTGGGTAGATTTAATGTTTTGGTTTTACACAAGTTTTTTGCAATTTTTTTGCTTTATATGAGGTGTCAACTTGTGAATGGTGGGCAAAAAACTCCCCCTTTTTTTCACAACCTAACTAAAGTTATTTCCTTAATTTTAATGAGACTAGTTATTACTTATATATAGAAAAAAAAAAAAAATAGAAGCCCATTAATTCATGGAACAAAACTACTATATTTGCATTTGTCTAAAGATGTGGCTAAGAGAAAACCAGCATTTTGATTAATCTAATTAATGTCACGCTTGATGAGAAAAAGAAAAATGCTATGGCTTCTCTTATATGTGGATATTGTTTTCTAAAAGAAATAGGAGGGATTGGTGGGGTAAGTTTTTTTTTCTAAAAAATAATATTCACGTAAGTTAAGGAAAATATGAAGAGGAACCATAGCATTTTTCTTTCAAATATTTAAGTCAGAGTAATACTAGAAACGACATTGAATATTCTAATGATTCAATATACATGACCTTCCCTGCTTCCTTTTGGATATGGAAAAGTAAAGGGTATGATCATTTTGAAGCACATGATCACCATCAAAACATTTTCTCCATTGAAAGATTGAGCTGTTTAATTTCGTTCTTAACATAAAAATTAGCATGATAGAAACTGAGGCCCCACAGTATTAGCTGATAAAATTAAGGGGAAACTTTAGAAAGCTCCCCTCATCTTTCAGCGTTTTGCACAAGACACCTATGAACAAAAATTTTTCTTACTTACCATTGATCTTTCATTTTCTCTCACTTTGGACCTCTAAACCCTAAATTCACCATTTTAAGCCCTAAAATGACACCATTTTTGGGCATCAAAGGTTCCAAAGTGAGAAAACAAAAGATTAGGGGGTAAGTGGGAGAAATTTTTGTTCATAAATGTCTTATGCAAATCGTTGAAAGATGGAGGGCTTTATGAAGTTTTTCCTAAAATTAATTACCAACCCAAGGACTTGAATGCTTCTAAAAAGGGATGACAATGACATTACTTTCCATGTACTACTTGTTGTTTTGGAACTCTCCATTTTGTGCTTTGTGTACTCTTGTCTCTCTTTGTCTCTCCCTCTCTCTCTCTTGTGGTTTCTTTTCCTCCCTTGGTTGATATAAATCAAACCCTTTTCTTCATTTGGTTCCATAAGAACAAGTCTTCCAAGAAAGACTCCTTGTATAGTAAGTAATGGAGCCATTAGTCATGACTACGTCTACGCTGTGTGTTGTGCTTTTGGCTTTGCTAACACCATCTGCTTCTCTGCAAATTCATGTGCAAACTGGTAAATCTCTCTCTTTCTCTCTCTCTCTCTCTCTCTCTCTCTTGATTATAATCTAATTACTTTTGCATTACAAGCAGGCAATATTGAACTCCAGCATTCTCTCCCTGCACTGCCAAGGAAGCTCAAACTCTTTGAGATAACTGTAAGAATCTAATCTTCATAAAACCTTCAAACAACATCTCTTTATTTCTTAACTTCATTTTTCTCTTCTTTTCCTTAAAACAGGTTAAAGGATATGGATCAGGTCAAGATCATTTCCACTCATACGACAGACATTATAAGGAACATGTTGCAGGTTCTATATATATAACTGGTTGAGTTTTTCCTTAAATACCAAATCTCTGTGGCCCTTCCTTTAATCTTTGTGACATGTCCAGGTAAGTCGTCGAAGGTGGACAAAGAGCAGGTTGTGGTGCATGGAAGCAGAGGGTCGACGTGGCAAGAATGGATGGATGAGGGGGCGGACACCTCAGAGTTCCATACGATGGATTATTCCCAAGTAAGAAGACGACGTCCTGTACATAACAAGTCCATGCCGGTGGGTCCATGAAACGTGCTGAGTCGGATTAATTTCATTAATCCAGTTTTGGATACAAGAAAGGTTATAATATATAATTAGGGAAACCAGGAACATGTCACTTCTTCTATATGCATTGTAGCTGACATTGCGGAGCAAAACGCTACGACATGTTCAAAACAAAGGACCCTACAGTAGCGTCGTTTAGGGTTCTCTTTGTCCTATGAATTTGTACCTTGTTTTTTAGTATGGTCAACATCAGATTCAACACGGTCGTCCAAGTTATTCGAAACATGTATCATGTATGCATGCCTTTTTGTATTAGGTGGAAACCGAAATTAACATCCTTGATTATAGTAAACAATTTTTGTTATGTGGTGAAGTGGGAGACCATCAACCTCGTTAAACCCCTGTATGTTGTCACGACGTGCATGCATTTGCCTGCCATATTTATGTAATCAAGAAACGCCTTTTTTATGGGATGACATATATGAGCATGCCGATTACTTAATCATGGACTCCTGCATGGTTAATTACAATGTACTCTTATCTAGTAACATCATGTCGTGCTGGGTTAATTACTGTGTTGCATGATGCACGTGGTCTCTTTAATTTGTCGAGCGGAGGAGATTTTGATTTGTTGAAATAATGATGATGTGAGAATAAGAGCGGAAGCAATATAAAAAATACACAGAATTTAGGGTCGTTTCCTAAATATAAATATATTTTGATTTGATTACAATTAATTCATAAATAGAGAATATTTGATATCAATATAATTATGAAATATATATTTCATATATTTTAACATCTTAAGTTATTTTAGACCCAGCCCCATCAGGATATTAATTAGATATATGTGGAGATTCTATATTGTAGAGATTTAAACCCGTGTTTTAGTACATGAGCTGATTATTTGAAAAAAAATTTGGACCATTGAATTACAACTCTTGATGATTTTTATATGTTATACTTACTATCAAAAACAATTGATTTTAGTTAGAGCAGCCAAATTTTTATGTAAAATAGTTCATAAAAATTCACTTTATCTAGTTTAGTTAATGAATTTTAAAGGCTTCTTGCATTTTATTTGCTATATTTAGGGAAAAATATAAAATAGCCTCCCAAACTACCTGCCATTTATAATTTAACCCCCTAAAGTTTCAATTGGTATAAAATAGCCCCATAAACTATCAACCCCTTATAAAATGGCCCCCTCCGTTAGATTAAACCGTTAAAATGGATGAAAAACCCAAAACGACGTCGTTTTGGGATGCAGAGTTATTAAAATGCCCTCTTTACAAGAAAAATTTAAATTACAAAAAAACCCATGTACACGGCGTCGTTTCGTTCCCAAAAGAAAACACCCCTTCTTCAGTTCTTCCCTCACTTTCCTTCTCAATCAAACCAACGAAGAACAACGAATCCCATGCCAAGCGAACCAGCGAACCACGCCCAGTGAAGATCTTGTTCGTGTTCGTGTGTACCCCTCTCTCTCTCGCATGTATAGAATCGATGGTTTATTGAAATTTTGATATGGGTGAAGTTGATTTTATAGTGAGAGAAAAATGATATGGGTCCATTTGTTTTTGTTATTTTTTGGGTATATTTATTTGCTTGTCTGCTTATTGGGGGTTTTGGTTTTGCTTATTGTCTTCCCTTTTGAAATGGGATTTTTTCATGGTTTTACTAAAGAGAAAGAACCGGTGGAGCAAAAAGTAAGACTAAAGAGAAAGAACCATCAGAGTTGGAAGATCTTGGTAAGAATTTCATCACTTTCTTTGTCATGGTTTTGTTGTCAGATCAATGTTATGAGTTTTGGCCATTTGGGTTTTGTGGGGGTTTGATTGTAGGTGGGTGGGGGTGAACCATCGGCGTTTTAGGGGGTATTTTTTCATTTTTGTGAGTTGAACAAGTGTACTTCCTGCGGAGATTGGAGAGATCTTTGATTTGGGTTTGGGTCTTGTTATGAGCAAAAATACCTTGTGTGCATAATAGGTTTGTCTGTTTATCTTCAAACGTGATTTTTTTTTGTTTGATTTCGAAAATGGGTAAGAACTTTTGGGTGTTCTTTTTTCTTTTTATGTGGGTAACTGATTATGAGTTTTGTTCTAATTTTGTGAAGAAGAACTGCTTAGGGATGTGGCTGTCCTCGTGGAAAACTTGGGGATAGAAATGGACTTACTGAATGAAAAGGCCTCCAAGGATCTTGGTATTCTCAGATGGCCAAAATTGGAGCAAATTTGGGGTATTTTGTTTAGATTTTCGAGAGGTTATTTACTGAGTTGATTTTCTAATTGAAGCTATGCCAAGGAACACAATAAGAAGAAACCCAAGAAGACACATTTTCTGTTGTAAACTCATTTTTTTGTGGAAGTTATGTAATCTCATTTGTTGAGACCTTGTTGAATAGAAGGGAAATATTTTGCTTTTGTCTAGCAATTGATGTGCATGAAAATATACAGGGAAATGACAATCAACTTCTATTATCCATGATTGTCTAGCAATTGATTTGCATGGAAAGGAAGCAAAAAACAATTGACACTCTTCTATTCAAAGAAGACTGCAAGTGAGAGGGACAGAAGAATAGGAAGCAAAAAAACCCCAATCCATCAAAATCATCTGCCTCGCCATCAAACAAAGAATCCAAAACAATTGACACTCTTCGGTGGCATAAGTGCCTATCTAACACAATCAGGACCAAAAAAAAAAAAAATCTAGAGCTCCTTGCAAGAGAGCATGAATTGCAGAAACAACACCATCATTAACCAAAAGTATAAAAAACTACACCAAAAGATCTTTGAACCTCAATTTCAACCTCCATCCACAATGGATCTTCCAAATCAAACATGTTAAAAATGAGATTTCTCATACCAAATGTAATATGTTCATAATGAAGCACTACATTATCAACAATTCACTGTTACTGAAAATAGCAAAAAAAGTAGCAATTTACATGGATTGACCATTACTGGAACTAGTATGTATCTCCACAATTGGATACAATAGTAGAAAAATGTGATAAAAACTTTTGGTTTGGAAGGGAGATGAGCAATTCTTTCAGCAATTTCCATGTCTTCTGGAAGAATAGAAGAGAACCCCTTCTTATTATTGGGCAAGCCTCTATTGGAATCTTCTTGAAAAGGAGTATGAGAAATTCACAAAGATTGAGTTATAACTATTAGAATGCTTCAGATATTATCAAACCGGTGTTCAAACAGTCAATGTGCACATTAAACAGTCAATGATTACTCAAGTCTTAAATTATAAATTTTGACATGATAAATGTACAGTCCTACTTATATAAAAAAAATGTACAACCCTGTCTAATTTAATTCCCATGACATAAAAGAGTAAGAGCAAAGAAGAGCTAGCACGTAAATGGCATCAATGCCATTTTCTTTCGTATGGAGGTCTACGACACAAATATGGAGGTCTACTACCCAAATATTGTAGCACACAAAATTATCTCATTACATGGAAATGAAGAACTCAAGACCAATTGGTAACAATCAAAGTCTGTAAGAAGCCCTAGACAAGCAACAATCACTATATGCAGCATTACTATCAAAGTATGCACCGGCTAAGCTATTCTTCTCACATAATAACAATCTAGTTTAAGGTCAATTACCTATAACATATTGACAAAGAAGAAATCAACCATGAAGAAATCAAAAGCATTCCAAACATGTTAGGACCTTAGGATATTGTCAAACCCAACCACCGCCGCCAAAAAGTAAAGCCAGGAAAAGAAAAACAAAACAAAACAAGACTAAGCCAAAAACCAGAAAATCAAAAACCAACATTTAGCCACAGAGCAACCCACGAAAATCAAAAACCCAATTTGGTTAGAACTCCACAATCGGAAAGGAAAACATCAAGCCCAAAAGGTTTTTTTTTTCTTGAAGACCAAATATCCATTCGGGAGAAGCTCAACAAATTTCACGGTTCACACACAACATGACATTCGGTGGGTACCAGAAAATAAGCCAAGAAATTTACACATTCTCAACCAACAATCGAAAATCAGAGGGAATAAATCCATGAAAAGAATGGTATAAGAACAACTGCAAAAAACATTAAAATCGCATGAAAAAATCCATGAACAGAATGGTATAATCGAAAAGAATGGTATAAGAATAGTTAAACCATGAAAAAAATCCCATTTCAAAATTCCACTCACCAAATTAGCTGAAAAAACGGATATTGACTCTGAGCTAGTGCCGTGGGTGGCGTTCGGCCGGCTTGATCTTGGATGGTAGGCGTTGTCGGTGGCGGTCTGCGGGTGGAGTTCACATGGATTCGTTGTTCTTCGCTGGTTTGATTGAGAAGGAAAGCGAGGGAAGAACTGAAGAAGGGGTGTTCTCATTTGGGAACAAAACGACGCCGTGTACATGGGTTTTTTTGTAATTTGATTTTTTCTTTTGAAAATGGCATTTTAGTAACTCTGCATCCCAAAACGACGTCGTTTTGGGTTTTTCATCCATTTTCACAGTTTAATCTAACGAAGGGGGCCATTTTATAAGGGGTTGATAGTTTTGAGGGCTATTTTATACCAATTGAAACTTTAGGGGGCTAATTTACAATTGGTTGGTAGTTTAGGGGGTCATTTTATATTTTTCCCTTTTATTTATATTATTTTTTATAAGGATATATTTTTTCTAAATATTTTATTTTTTAACTTTTTGAAAAGAAAAAGGGAGACCGTGGAGAGAGAAATAAATTTTTTTTTTTGACATGTCCACACAAAGTAGGGAGAGAAATAAATTAAATGGCTAGTAAAAGATGAAATTGAAAAGGATTAATTGCATACGATAGCAAATTAGGGATTAATTAATTGAGGAATAAATAGTTGACATTACAGCTAGGAGTGAGCAAAAAATGAGGAAATAGCGTTCGAATTAAGATTTGAGGACCAAAACGGTGCGTTCTCGGAAGTGAAACCGAAAGAAGACCTCTTCGACTTTGACAACACGAAACGCCGTCGTAGAGCAGTTTCCCATTGACTTATTAGTCGGTCTCTCCATGCTGGAAGAAAAGAATCTGACAGATTGGGAAACACAAACCGGAGGGAGAGCCATGGAAGACATATGGAAGAGGGCGAAGAGCTTTGCAGAAGAAGCGGCCAAGAGATCCCAGACCCTCACGAACTCCGTCACCATTTCTGACTTGGTCACGGAAACTACCAAGAAATCGAAGGAGCTGGCCGCCGAGGCCTCCAAGAAGGCCGATCAGATCAAAACCGCGGCGCTCAAGCAGGCTGACCAGATCCAGATCAAGTCCCTCTCCCTCTCCCTCCCCGATATCATCATCCCCTCTCAGCTCTCCTCGCTCTCCCTCGCCAATTCCTCCGCCTCCGCCTCCGCTTCCTACTCCCCCTCGGAGCTCCGCAAGTTTGGAGTCACCGACGATCTGCGAGAATTCGTTAAGGGACTTACTTCTACTACATTCCAGAACTTTCCAGTCCACGGTAATATGTGAATGCCATTTCGATTTTGGACGTTTCTTTTCCTTTGGATCTTTTTTTTCTTTTTTTTGCTCAATTGACGGTCGAAAAATGCAGACGAAGCAGAGGCGTCAGATGTGGCTACGACGGGGTCGAACGTGCGGAAGGATCTGACGGAGTGGCAGGAGAAGCATGCCACCATGGTTCTCACCACCGTTAAGGTAAATTCTTTGCTTCAGAATTGGGTTCTCATCTAGTGCGTAAACATTTTCGTGCACGTTCTCTTCTACGGTTTTCCAATGCTGATCTAGCTTGTCAAGGGCTGGCTGACAATTGACGAAGAAGATAGGGAAACCATTATAAGTGTTATTTATATAATTTGACGAAGAGATACGCATTGCCCTGTAATTATTTAGCACCGTATTTTGTGTTGACGAGGAGATGCTATCTATTTTAACTGTTTGAATAAGTTTTCTTTTACAGGAAATTTCAAGATTAAGATATGAATTGTGCCCGCGTGTTATGAAAGAAAGAAGATTCTGGAGAATATATTTCACTCTTGTGAGCAGCCATGTGGCTCCGTAAGTATTAGTTTATTTGAGTGAAGCACTTTTACTTTTATTGATGGATTTCCACAATATTTTGTGTGTTGGATTGAGCTCTATTGCGATCCCAAATTACTTTTTGAATATCTTAATTGTAAGATAATGTGAACCTGCGGAAGATTCTTAATATACAATAACTTTAAATAAAAAAAATCTTAATTGTTGCTTTTTTTAGAAGGAAAAAAGCAAGACAGTTTGTCATGCTAATGAAAGGTGCAAGGAGTAGCTCAGAAAAAGAAAGAAAGGTACATGGGATAAATCAAAACACAATGGAATTCTACTATGGGAGCTTCTCCCACAAGTCAGCTTCTGTTTTTAATATTTTCTTTGGAATAATAGCAAGCTTAGATAACCTACTATATTCAATTTTCGGTAACTGAGTTATGATAGAAGTAAAATCAGTAATCTTAAACATGACATCTACCTCACAAATTTATAATAAGCAAAAACAGTTTTTACATAATCATCCCAAACTTTGCTCCTTGTGTCAATTCTCCCCTGAATTCTAATTGACACTTTGTTCCCTTTCCAAGAGCGTGTTAATTTCTCCCTTTATGACTAATTGTTCTGAATTACCAAACCAAAATAAAAAAGGCAATTGTTTTTGATATCACCTATATGACATGAATGGCACTATCATATCTAAATTGAATTTTATATCGTCATTTGAAAAAGAAGAAAAAAAAAAAAACTGGTAAAGAAGCAGCAAATAAGTGAACTTGGAAAAGAAAAGCAGGTACTTCAAATATAATCATTTTTGATGATGCCCCATGTGATCTGAGAGAAGGTGTTGCAAAACTAATTCTTAATTTTTTTTTTCCTACCATAAAAAGGAATGGATAATAATGTTGAATTGTTATAAAGAAATATGTATTTGAAGGTAAACTCAAAAATATAATGTGAAGCAAGTATTCTCCCTAGTTTGTAAATTGATTGAGTCACAGAGTTATCAACTGTAAAAAAGTACAGGTAATTCTGTATTTGATGTGTTGGTGGTTGTATCAGAATGTGCATGTTGTTTTAGGGTTTAGGGTTTAGTTAGATATACCACATTATTACCACCTAGTTGAATGTCTTTTGATAGATATGCTGGTATTTGTATCTTAGTGCTTTTAAAATGATATTACTAATGCTTGGTTTGTTACATAAGCAGTTTCTGTTATCAGTAGAAAAGTATGTGCAACTTTCAGATGCTGCACTTAAAATTTTTAATATGTAACGTAAATATGTGAAATTTTACTGCTTATTTTACTATATTACAATGTACTAAAATGAGTCAAATCTACTTTTTAATTCTTTCTCTGATTTTCCTATTTTCCTTTATTATAACCTATCATGAGCCAGCTAGCTTGGTTTTGATGGGAAGATACTTTATTTTGGTGCTTTATAGGAAGTAGCTACTACTGATTTATTGTTTAGTGTTGAACATGGTGGCGTGGGTGGTTCTTTCTTTGTTTTCTTTTTTTGTAATTTTGTTATAATTTGGACTAGTTAGAATTAACATCCTTTCTTACAATGGTTACAAACTAATGATCAGGTATGAGAAGCAATACATGGAGGAGGTTAAGCTCAAAGCAGCAGAAAACATAAAGGATGATAAAGTGGAGCAAACTTCCGGAGGAGATGAGAAAGCAGAAGGGGTGGGGAAGAACCCAAAGGGTAAAGGTTCCAATTCATCATCAGCTGAGCAGGACTTGGATACGTTTCTTTTGGGAGATCTTGAAGATAGTGATGGAGGAGGTCAAGGTATATAACATTTTTGACAGGTGGTCATGTTCAACAGCCTCATTGCAATTTAATATATCCATGCATCTTTATATGACACGGTTTACTATATGCAATCTTCAAAACATAGTATAAACTACAGCATAATTTTGCATGGCATCTGAATGTGCATTGCTAACACATTGTGCATATCTCCCAATTGTTCATGACTTGGCACAGTGCATCCACACAAGTCACTAATTTCAAATGATTTATGGTCTTCCATTTGGTAAATTGTCCTTTAAGTGACAGTAGAAAGTGGTATTGATTGTCAAAAGAAGTATTTGCGTAGGGGAATAAGATGGTCTTTCAGTCTGCTGTTTTCTATAAAGCATTTAAAGAACATTGCAGCAGCACAATAGCAAGACATGACCTAATGAATATGTTGTTGGATAGGGTCAGTTCATTTGTTTAAATCCTTAGTCCTTAATTTTTGGAATTATTAAAAAAATAGATGATGGATACATTTAAAATTTGAATAAATTAAAAGAAGATCATTCTATTGTTTTGGACACCAGGAACTCCAGATTACGTACTTGTCATTTACATAGCTTAGGTCTTTAACTTTGAAGCACGGCTAGTTGTTTATCTCGGTGAGGTTATTGACAATCTGTGTGTAAGATATGCAATCTAAATTGTTTAGCTTGTGAGTTGTGGACAATTTGTTGCATTTTGAGCTCAACTTTTTCTATGAATAAGAATTTCATTTCAAAAAAGGGTCGCATAAGAACACATGAACTCTCAACTTCTCATTGTTAATTTTTAAAGACCCATGAACTAGACTGGCAGATAATCTGTTCGTTGTCTTTGATGTTTCTTTTAGCCCCCGTTGCCTTCACATTTTGATTATCTTACATGGTCTTTCAGAGGATGGTGAGGGGAGCTTTGACGATGATTTTGACAAGATTGACAATTCAGTAAGCTTTACTGATCTCATGATTCACTTTTCTCTTGTTACATCTTCAAATTTAGTGCCTTATGCTTCATCTCTGATTTCAATTCCTCACATATCACACAAAAAGCTTCCAAGTTAATTTGACCAACAAACTGATAAAAAATTAAAAGACTTAATTAGACTAATAACTATGGAACTATTGGCCTGCAACAAACGATTGTTACCTTGGATTTGTTGGAAACTTATTCGAAATCTTACGGGCAATTACAGGATGTTGAAGATGAGAAGCATACGAAGAAGACGGCAGGAGCAACAGATTAGAACACTGCCGGTTGGAGGGAAATACAAAGTAAATGCCAAGACTTGTTTCTGTGACTAAGGCACTGGTGATATCAAAGTTAATATGGTGATTTCTTAGGAGGTGCAGTGGGGTATATGGTTGGCAAATCCGAATTAGGTGTTATCTGCGTTCATTTTTTTATGTGTTTTAGTGCTATATAAATAGTTGGAAGCTATGATATGATGCCTTTTTAGGCTGTTGGCGGAAATATTTGACCTTTACTTGCCCTGTACAGATGACTTGATTCCGTTGATTCATGTTTGGTTTTTTAAATGTTAGAAATTCACCTGTAAGTGAATATTCTTTCGTAGTCTTGACATATAGAAGTCTCTCACTCTCAATATATTGCACTCAAATCCAACTTCTGAAAAAAAAAAAAAAAAGAGATACTGTTAAAATTTATAGAATAAATGAAAATATTGTTAAAATTTTTGTTTTTGTTTGTTGTTCTTTTTTTTTTTTTGAAACACAAACGTTAACGAACAATTTTTACCTATATGCTTCATTAGAACATTTTTTCAAACAAAAAAGGAAAAAATATATTGCAAAAGACATTAACAACACAAAGCTGATCTATATTTTTAGATTTTTAATTTGATTGTGTCATTTTGAATCAAATGATCTATTTTCTGTGATTTTTAAAGAGTTTTGACCAAGCTGAACGTATTGTTGGAAAATTTAGCACCCGAATTTATTTTGAGAAAGGGATGCTATGTATCATAATTTAATAGCAGGATATGCAAATATGTTGTAATTGCAATAAAAAATATATATATATCTATAAAAGTTCTAGAGATTTAAATAAATGAATCCAGAAAAATTTCTAAATTGATGTGGCAACGGTTTTAAATTAAAAAAATGCAATTATCTTTTCCTTATTTGCTACTCACGGTCAATCACATTAGTTTGAAAATTTTTTTAGGTTCATTTGTTTGGACTGTATATTACTTTGCTTATATATATATATATATAAAAGCACTGAAATTGCAAATTAGAGTTCGACTTGTACTAAATTAAAGTTTGATGACATGTTTAAAAATAAGACATAATTTAGAGGTAAAATGTAGTTCTTAAAAAATAACATTAAAAAAAATAAAAAATAAAAAATAAACATAGAAAAACAAATGAAAGACATAAACACTGAAATTGCAAATTAGAGTTCGACTTGTACTAAATTAAAGTTTGATGACATGTTTAAAAATAAGACATAATTTAGAGGTAAAATAGTAAAATGTAGTTCTTAAAAAATAACATTAATAAAAAATTAGAAAAAAAAACATAGAAAAACAAATGAAAGACATAAACACCCCACTCTGAACTCTGAAGTTCCCACTCCATTCTCCAACCTCCAAGCTCTATGGCTCTTGCCTCCCTGCTAAGCCCCAAGCGTTCAATCAAAGGGTACGCTTTGTCCCTCTCTTTTCTTTTCATCCCCAACGCATCCTCCTCCCTCTTCTCCTCCCTCTGCAGAGGCCACCCCTTCTCGCCGCCCCCGCAAGCCCCTCCGGTCCCAAAGAAAGTCCCGTTCAATGGATCGACCCATGGGAGGACGTGGCAAGATCCTTTCCATTGGATGTCCAACGCCAACGACCCTGACCTCTCTGAGTACCTCACCCAAGAAAACTCGTACGCTGAAGCTTTTATGGCTGACACCCACAACCTGCAATGCACGCTGTTTTCCGAGATGAAAAGCCGAATGCCTGCCACTATTTCCACTCCTCCTGAGCGCTGGGGACCCTGGTTTGTTCATTTTTCACCAACCCATTTCGTCTTTTTTCGCAAAGTTTTACAATTTTTCTTTTAATTTTTATGTGAGTTTCGTGTTCGCGCGCGAAATTCATAAATTTCGAGTTGTAATATATAGGTAGTATTTTGACTGGTTGGAATGCTATGTCAGTGAATTGTATGTTTGTACAAGTGCTTGTTGGTGTAAAAAATGAAAATAATTTGGATTTTCATGGTGAAGTCCCTGGCTCATGGGAATCAATTGGCGAGCTAATTTAGTTTGTAGCAGGTAATTAGTGGGTGGGTTGAAGTGCTTGGAAATCCTTAAAATGCACTTACTGTCCATTCAACCTGTTATAATGAAAGCATTATCTAATAGGCGTGGACTTGAATTCCTAGTGAATGTGACGAGGGGAATGCAGAAGTGAAGAGAGCGGTACACTTATACCAATTTTGATTTGTGCTGTTAACTTTTATCTTTCTACTTTTATGGAGGGGCAATTCTTTGAAATTCAAAATTTTTCTTCATTGCATTTGAGCAGGTTGTATTACCAATACATTCCTGAGGGAAAGGAATACCCGGTTCTGTGTAGGAGGTTAGATACTCAGAAAGTTGGTCCTATGAAGACTTTTCTTAATTATGCAAGCAGAGGATTTGAAAGGGAGGAACCTTTGCTAGACTGGAATGAAATTGCAGAGCAATATGGCAAGCTTCTCTCTTACCTCTTTACGTGAGAAGAGCACCGATAATTTCTTTCTCATAGATATTACCTTCTATTAGCTAATATTTTTTGTTATATTGGCGTTCAATGTTGCAGGTTATGTGCACGTGGGTACATGTCGAATTTCACCCGACCACAATTTTCTTGCATATACACTTGATATTACTGGCAGTGAACGATTCATCCTTCAAATTAAGGACCTTAGAAATGGAAGCATTATTCCAAAATTAGGAGTTGATGGGGTTGTTAGCTTGGCATGGGCTCAAGATGGAAATACTCTGTTTTATACAATATCAGATGATAATCAACGACCTTACAGGCAAGGTTACTGTTCTAGATCCTTTTGCCTGGGGGTTCATGATACTCTCTTACCCTTTTTTCTTCCTTTTTGGGCAGGGTTCTCTGTACCAAACTAGGATTTCATGATATGGATGACGTCCCAGTATTTACAGAGAGTGATTCCAGCTTTTGTGTGGACATAGCAAGCACAAAAGATGGCAAGTTCATAACTGTGAATTCAAACTCAAGAACTTCATCCGAGGAAGGAATTTACATATTAATTTTTGTTTTCCTTTGCAAGCATATGTTGTTATTATTCTCAAATGGTGGACTTATATCTTGTCCCGTCTATGGCAGGTTTATGTAATAGATGCTGCCAACCCATTAGATGGTTTGTGCAGAATATGTGAGCGTGTTTGTGGTGTACAGTATTTTTTGGAACATCACTACGGTATATTTTATATTCTTACAAATGCTCCTTTGACTGAGAATAAGGAGTGTTCTGGTGGAAACTATTACCTGGCTCAATGCCGAGTTGAAGATATACAGCCAGAAAATTGGCAGGTGAAGTTTGTTCTCCAAACGATGTATATTTTCTAATTTACTGTTTGATTGCCTCTCTTTCATGTATCCATTTTTTTCGTCTCTGAAATACTTCTGTTTTCCTTTTAGAATGTCATCCTTCCAGGAGAAGATATTAGCTTACAAGATATGGACATTTTTAATGGGCATCTGGTGCTTTTTGTCAATAAGAAGGGATTTCCTATGTTTTGTTCCATCAATTTGCCTATTAATGTTAATTGTAAGGTATTTATATCTCTGCTTTATTGCATTACGCTTTACCAAGAAAATATGAACAGTAAAGAGTGATGATATTTCATCTTTGTTTTGCCTTTATGCTCTGTAGTCTTGAAGGACACCATGTTACAAATATAAGATCATCAAATGAAGTGTAAAAGAATGGAGAAAAAAATAAAATGTTGCCACAAAATTGGGCAGAATACTTTGTGCAGAGTGATGTTATGTCTGTAACAAGAATTTCGGATTTGATCTTGTTAATTGTCATAGCCATTGAGGATTTTATACCCCTGTTCCTGTTTTAATGAAATCTATTGTGACAAGCTCTGTGATACAATGGTTTTACATCCTATCCTTGCTATAGAACATCAGATATGTGGTGCAGTACTGCATATGCAAATTATACATTTATGGTTGGTCACTTATGATCATTTAGATATATAAAAGGAGAGAAGCAATGAAGTTTTAATTGACTAAAATAAGTGAAACATATGCATGTGTGTTTGTGTGTAAGAAAATACATTCAACATAACTTATTTACTCATCTTAGGGACACCGGATCATTAGATATCTCTGGTTCTTCTAATGCTTGACTTTCCCCTTCTCTGAGCTGATTTAATTTCTAGTTCAGATTACATCATGGTGGTTCTAATCAATATGTAAGTTCTGATTACAAAAGAGAAAAAGTAAATTAGTATATGCTCTGTTCAAATACAAATGTATTTGTACTCATGTTCTGTGCATATTGAATGTTTTGCAGCATCAAATGGAGATTGAGAATCTTAATCCATGGTATTTCCCCCTGCCCTTGAATTCATGTAGTGTTGTTCCAGGTTCAAACCATGACTTCATGAGCTTGGTTTATCGCGTGGTGCTTTCTTCTCCAGTGGTATAACTTCTAATAATTATAATTAGATTTACCCACATATAGATCATGCTTTTTAGTCTGCCGACCTGTCACCCTTGCAGTGCCTTTCTCCCTTTTTTCTAGTAATCTGCTGTTTCGAACAATTAGTAGAATATTTGTGGTACTTGGAGGGTGCCAAGTACCACCAAATTGGTAAAATGCTAAAATGCTTATGAATATTGTCAATTTAGTAGGAATCAAATTCAATTTTGACATCTAATTATACTATTTTCAGCTACTTTGGAGTTAGATATTCTCCTTGGTTTTGATATAGAAATATTTATCCTTTCTTTTGGAATCTGCAGATGCCTGATATGATTGTTGACTATGACATGTCAAGACAGACATACTCAATTGTGCAGCAAGAGGAAGTGATGGGTGTTTCTGTTAATAGAACATGCTTAGCAGCTTATGAGCCAGATACAATTTGTTCTCAAAACAAGGAAGAAAATATCCAGAATTTTGAATCACAGAGATGGAAGGAATTTTCCTGTGCATACTGTTGTGAAAGAAAAGAAGTTGTTTCCTATGATGGTGTGAGGATTCCTCTGACCATTTTGTACTCTCAAAAATCCTGGAAGAAGGGTCAGTCTCCTGGAGTTTTACATGGCTATGGGGCATATGGGGAAATTTTAGAAAAAAGCTGGTGTGCAGATCGCCTGAGTTTGCTTGATCGTGGTTGGGTGGTGGCGTTTGCTGATGTGAGGTTGGTTCTGCGTTAAGTTTTTTCTTTTGTCCATTTTTGGCACTGAATTTTTGAAGTGGACGTTAACATACTTAACTCTATACATGAAATGAAACCAATCAGATTGCTAATGTGTTTTGCCAGTTTATTCGTTGCTAATTTTGCAATATGCTAGGCTTGAACTTTGACCTTCTGAAGGACCATACGACTACCCAACCACCAAGGCGAGAAGAGGGCTGATTGTTTTTGAACTTGCATATGTAGAAGTTTTGCCTGTTTGTATTTGATATAAATTAAACTTGTCTTGTGTTTATGTATATGAAATAAGTCATGATATGATATGAGTTATTCTAAGCTCTAGTTGAACCTATATCTTAGGTTGTCTTCATCAATGTTTTGGTATTATCTGTATTTTTTTAAAATAAGCAAGTAATTGTATTTACTACCACACTGATTTCAATTTTGAGATTGAATGTTTTGCACTTGGTATGCCAAGAAGCTGCTTTCTTGGCTGAAAAATCAAATGAGTGTGGCGTTGATTCTGGTTCCTTTACATGTATTTATATGACACAAGAAGTTTTGTTTTGAGCAGAGGTGGTGGTGGTGGTGATTCTTCGTGGCATAAGTCTGGCAGTGGGTTGTTCAAACAGAATTCTGTATATGACTTTGGATCATGTGCCAACTACCTAGTCAGTGAGGGCTATGTTCATAGAGATCGGCTTGGTGCTATTGGATATAGTGCAGGATGTCTGGTTGTCGGGGCGGCTATTAATATGTACCCGGATCTATTTCGTGCTGCTATTTTGAAGGTTAGCCCTGAACTGAAATATTTTACCATCCATTTGTTACTGTTCTGATCCGGTGATGTTTGGGTAATTCTTGTAACAGGTTCCATTTCTTGATATATGCAACACATTGTTGGATCCTAGTTTGCCTCTCACCATACTGGATTATGAAGAATTTGGGAATCCTCAGATACAGTCCCAATTTGAGTCTATTTTGAGCTATTCTCCATATGATAACATTACTCCTCACACTTGTTATCCTTCAATGCTCGTTACAGCATCATTTCATGACTCGAGGCAAATTTCTATCTTCTATCTTTTGCCTTTTGATGTCATCAACAATCACATGCATAATAGTTAATAGATATAACGTATAAAGAAATTAAATAGCCACGATAAACTTATTATTGTGGCTTATCATAATCTTCATTCTCAGGGTTGGAGTTTGGGAAGCTGCAAAATGGGTGGCCAAAGTAAGGGATAGTACATGTTCTGAATGTTCGGGTGCAGTCCTTCTTAAGACAAACATGAGTGGAGGACATTTTGGTGAAGGTGGACGCTATGGTCAATGTGAGGAAATGGCTTATGATTACGCTTTTCTTATCAAAGTTTTAGGTATGTTCAACCATGAATAAATTCAATGGGGGTTAAGGATTCTGGATTCATTGAAACAAATTGAAGGGTTTTTTTTTTTTTTGGTTGTGTATCCATGCGCTTCAATTGTATTAATATTGACAAGGGAAAAGTACTATTCACCCCACCTCAAGTTGGCAGCGATTTTCAATTCGGTTACCAAAGTTTTAATTTTCTCAATTGATCTCCCCAAAGTTTCATTTTTTTTTTCAATTCAGGCACTTTTGCTTTTGATTTTTTTTTTCAAAATGCTCTCAATAGTGATTCCGGCGAATCATCAACAGTGAATCCGGCAAAAACTTGCTGGAATGTGGCCAGATTTGGCTGGACTCCGGTGAAAACTAGCAAGCTTTTTTGTTTTTTCCTGATTTCTGCAAGCCTAAACTCGTCAGAGAAGATCTCCTTGGCCGGGAGCTTGTCACCACTTGATGGATCATAAACCATGAAAATTTAGCACATGATTATCAATTATGATAAATATATAGTCCAACTAATACATGTGGCTCATCGTGAACTCGCTATATTATTAACAGTCATTCTTATCATGTACCAAATTAAGTCCATCTACTCATTCCATGTAGGCTTTAGAAAAATTCAAATTACTCTTAACCGTTGATATATATTGAAATCACATTTATTTTATGAGTAAATTTCGGATATTACAATACACGAGTAACCCTCAATTCCCGTTGATCAACTTGTAAATAAGTTGATCCATGAAAATCATTATTATTTTTTAACAGTTTCTCAATGTCTAGACTTGAAGGGCTATATATTGGCCCGATATATGACCCAATAAGTTACCCGGCGGGGATAGGTACACCAGTATCAAAACACAATTTTATTATTATATGTGTCACACACCCACACACACACACACATATATATATATATCAAAGAGTGACAAAATAGAGAATATAAAAAATATTGATCAGATGTCAACATACACGTTGATAATCAAATCAAGAACACAACATTTTATTTGGAGGTAGAAAAGATGCCAACACACAACACAATAATAAGGGAAATGATGATGCAACCTGAATACTTAAAATCTTAATCCAGTATCATGAAACTTTTCTTCAGTAATACGGTTCAATTTCTCTATCATCCTCAGCTATTAATAAATTCTTCAAATCTCCAACCTGACCTCGACGAAAATATGCATTATTCTCTCTACCGTATAAAGATTTTCCATTTTTATTCACCCCCAAATTGCTCAAATTGTCAAAACTACATAACCTAGAGATATCTTTCACTATACCTTTGGCCTCTTCTTCCAGAGAGAAAGGGCATCCCATGAACTCAGCTAATCACCTCAAATTGGCAATGGGTTGTTCTTTCATTTCTTCATACTTCAAGAAGAGCACATTTTTAGGATTTTCCAAGCTTTCTTTCCAATATCCCAAAACATGATCCCAATATGGCCCATTCGGATTCACTCCCCTACAAAACATATCAAAAGCATATTCAAGCGAGAGAGGTGAAGGAGGTGAGATCTGGAACCTCTTTTTGTTGTAAAGGTCAAGCTCCAAGAAGGGCAAAACACGTGAGGGTTGTCTGTGAGTTGAGGGTGTTGCTGAGTGTACGGATAGTGCATCCGGTTCAGTAAGGCAAAGGAAATGGCTTTCAACCAAGTGGTGCCGGCTTTAGGAATGGTGGCAAGGAGGATATTGGTGTAATGAGCTTGGAAGTGTATTTGGACTGCTACAACTGCTTGCATGAACCAAGTTCCTAACCAAAACCCTTGATACTCATGAAGTATACCTTTACCTTTACCTAGAACCTAATTTGGTGTCCCTAAGAAGTAGTTTAATCAACTGGGATCATACTTAATGAAGTGGAGGTCAGTAGTTCGAATCCCTTTCCCCCTCTTGCGCCGACATGTCAAAAAAGAAAAAAAAAAAAAAAAAAACACCCGAATTGGTTGTGTACGTAGGCAGGGAGGATATGATGTCCCAGCATTCTTGGGTCATTTCAGCTTCTTGAAAATATTTGGGAAGTGGAGGAAGAGGTGATTGTGGTGTAGCCATGTTGGTGGGAATGTTGGAGTCTTACCAATTGTTGTGTGGTTGATATTACCATATTTTCATGTGTTTATATGAGTAATGATATATGGGACACCAGTGTGTTCCAATGAATCCTCACCGTTCAGTTCTACTACCCACCTTGATCTGGACGGTACCAGTTTTGGGCACGTATAATTAAAGTTCCTAGTTATGAGTTAAGAGTTATGGCCCTTGGCAGTAAAGGAAAAAGATCCTCTCCATTTCAAATCTTCTCAATTTATTCTATTTAGTACATTTTGAAAAGTAGTATATTGTTCAAAAGTTTTAATGATAGTAGTGCATACTTCAAAATGCACTAAATGGAGGAAATTAAGAAGATTGAAATGAAGAGGATCATTTTCCGACAAAAGATGGGCTGGCAGTGAGGTAGAAAGACATTTGAGAATGAGAATTAAATGCTTGCTTCGATTGACGTAAAAAAATTTATGGAAAAATACACTTTACCTTCCGAATGATTCACCCATTTGTACTTTTAACTCAAATATTTAAAAAGTGACACTTTATTCTTTAAAGTATCTGACATTGAAACTTGACTCCCATGAAGTATACTTTACCCTTGAAGTATTTTGACACTTTTTCTCATGAGTTGACACTTTACCCCCCCCAAAACTTAATTACTTCAAGGGTAAATTGTATTTTTCCTATTAATTGCTGTTAAGAGTTATAAAATTGGTAAAACTCATGATTATTACCAAGTTGGTCCTGTATATATAACAAAACTTACAAAATTAAAACAAAAATGAACTTGACCAAACTTCAAAATCTAGGTTAAGTTTGATCTTTACCCACACTTAATCTCAAAGTTAAGCACATTAGAGCATTTCTAGTAGCTTAGCTAAAAGATTAATATTAGCTATATTTAGTTATTATTACTCATTTTTTTAGCTTCAATAGAGTAGCTTGCCATTAGCTAGAATAACTACATTGCTACATTGAATAGCAATTTAAAGCTATTTACTGTAGTATACTAGATAAAAAAATATTATTATTTTTCTTTTGTTTATTGTTTATTTATTTATTTTTATTTCACCTCTTTTCACCCAACATCTTTTATTTCTTTTGAACATCTCTTCACAGTTGCTATGTCTCTCTCTCAAACACAAAGTTTTTTCACACAAAATTTATCTCTCTCGCTCACAAAATTTCTTCACACAGTTGGATGAAAAATTGAATGCAGAAAAAAAATTATTTCATGGAAACAAATTAATCAATTGCAGTTGGATGAAAAAAATTTAATGCAATGAAACACACGAATGGAAACAAATCAATTGCAGTTGGATGAAAAAATTATTTATGTTATTAATTTTAAGAATTAGTACCAGCATGTGAGATGAATGTTCCTCATATGTACATGTTTATTTTGAGAATAACTTCTATAAGGAGTTGGTGTAAACCAGCTCATTTGTGCCCACTAATTAGAATTAGATAGCTAGGATTATCACACCAAATCAAATAAAGTGAAAAATACTGGATTAAACACTCACTACCATCATTCACTAAAGACAAAATCCTACTTTTTCTCCTCTCCCCCCCTCTCTATGCCGTGAATTGCAGAGTCTCACTCACGACACAATTCTTCATCCTCTTGGTGCTCCTTCTCTCTCT
This sequence comes from Carpinus viminea, assembly GCA_013348765.1. Taxonomy (NCBI): domain Eukaryota; kingdom Viridiplantae; phylum Streptophyta; class Magnoliopsida; order Fagales; family Betulaceae; genus Carpinus; species Carpinus viminea. Next base: position 6,890,152 of record CP054671.1, read on the forward strand.
CTCTCTCTCTCTCTCTCTCTCCTTTCTCACTCTCACTCTCATAGACACACACATTGGCAGTAGAGAAAAAAAAATTCTCTACTGCCCGGTGCTTTCTCCTCTCTCACTCACAGTCACGACACAATTTCTCTCTCACCGAAATTATTTCTCTGTTTTTCTCTCACAATGTGGTTTTTCATTTGCACAAATACAATGTGATTTTTTATATTTCTCTGTTTTCTCTCTCACCGAATACAATGTGATTTTTTTTTTCTCTCTCCAATGTCCTTAAATTCTCATTTAAGTTGTATTGGTAGGCTTCTCCAGCAAAATTTGGGCGGGGCTCTATCGTCAACGGCAAGCTCTTGGCTAGGATGCAAGGTATCGTTGGAAGATGAAGGAGCTTGTGTAAACCAGCTTCTTTGTGCCCACCAATTAGAATTAGATAGCTAGGATTATCACACCAAATCAAATAAAGTGAAAAACACCGGATTAAACACCCACTACCATCATTCACTAAAGACAAAACCCTACTTTTTCTCCTCTCCCCCTCCCCCCTCTCTCTCTCTCTCTCTCTCTCACTCTCTCTCTCTCTACGCTGTGAATTGCAGAGTCTCACTCATGACACAATTCTTCATCTTCTCTATTTTTCTATCTTCCAAAGATACCTTGCATCCCAGCCAAGAGCTTGCTGTTGACGATAGAGCACCGCCCAAATTTTGCTGGAGAAGCCTACCAATACAACTTAAATGAGAATTTAAGGACATTGGAGAGAGAAAAAAAAATCCGTATTCGGTGAGAGAAAACAGAGAAATATAAAAATCACATTGTATTTGTGCAAATGAAAACCACATTGTGAGAGAAAATGAGAAATAATTTCGTGAGAGAGAAATTGTGTCGTGACTGTGAGTGAGAGAGGAGAAAGCACCGGGCAGTAGAGAAATTTTTTTTCTCTGCTGCCAATGTGTGTGTCTATGAGAGTGAGAGTGAGAGAGGAGAGAGAGAGAGAGGGGAGCATCGAGAGGATGAAGAATTGTGTCGTGAGTGAGACTCTGCAATTCACGGCGTAGAGAGAGAGGGGGGGAGATGAGAAAAAGTAGGATTTTGTCTTTAGTGGATGATGGTAGTGAGTGTTTACTCCAATGTTTTTCACTTTATTTGATTTGGGGTGATAATCCTAACTGTTTAATTCTAATTAGTAGGCACAAATGAGCTGGTTTACACCAATTCCTTATAGAAGTTATTCTCTTTCTATATATGTGTTTGTTTTTTCCTTTAATTAAGTGTTAACAATAATATAATAAAAAAAGAATGAGAAATAATATTTTAAATTAAGGAGAGAATGAAATAGAGAATCTGTTAGAATGTATAGTAAAAAAACAATAGTTAAGGTAAAGAATTATACTTTTTTACTAGGTACAATACCTAATGCTGCTGGAGATTAGATGATCTATCACAAATGATGGACATAAACATTGGTTAAGCTCATGCGTGAGTCTTTGTACACATATATTTTGCCTATTTAATTTGGATTGAAATAATAGGTTAGTAACTAACCTATTATGACCGTTAGTTGCAAGTTTCTAGCTACTTCTGAAATAATGCCTCGTGTTCACACTCTCTCTCTCTCTCTCTCTCTCTATATATATATATATATATGACTCTAATTAATTAATATTAATTTTGTATCATTAGTGGAAAGAGAGACGGAAGAAAACAAACAAAGAAATTTGACAATATTGTACATAGATAGACATGTTGTCAAAAGCACCGGCAAAAATCTAAAAGAACGTGGATAGATACTGGATTGGATTGGGTGCTCCTTTGGATCCGGATTCCTCGAATTGTTAAATAATTTGAGTTTTTCAATTTTTTTTTTTAATTTAGCTGTCTATTATATCTAATGTTTAAAACAAATGACATATTTTATGGTCTTATTAAGGAAACAAAATAATTCATTATATTCTCTAAATAAAAAGGCAACGCATAAATGATCTTTTTTTTTTTAGATCAAAGTGATTAATTTATTTTGTTTCTCTCTAAAAAAAACAAAAAGGTATAACTCGTTTCCCTCTCAAAACAAAAACAACTTGCACTTTTTCTTAAGCTAGTACGTAGAATCTTAATTTGATTTCCCATTATCATCTATATTTTTCTAAGAAGTAATTGGGCAACTTTAGAAAAGTGGCGAACCTTATTGCCGTTTTGCCATTGCTGATAGAAATGCTTTACACGTGAATTAATAATTGGCTTGAAAAAATCGAGTAAATGTACTCAAAATAAATCTTTCTCTAAGTCCCTTTAACATTAACCTAATTCTTCCTTGTCTGTGAATTCTTTACACAAGAGTGCTACATGTACTCTAAGAAAAACAACTTTTTTTTTTTTTTTTTTTTTTTTTTTATGGAGAATGCTAGGGGTTCTCTTCATAGTATTCTCCTGCCGTTTTTTTAGACTTATGTAAAACATGATTTAAGAAAATATAAAATTGTAATGACCTTTACCATCGGTTTTTTTAGGCATTAGCACCAAATTTGAGGTATTAGCACCAAAATTGAGGCATTAATACTAAATTTAGGATAATTAAATTCATTTTGAGTGATACCATCCCTAAAGGGTTAACTTTCAACCCTTAGGTTTTAGTTTTGAATCCAAAAACAAGTTTTTAAAACATTAAAACCTAAACATTAACTCATAAAATTAATCTATTATTAAAAAAAGGCATTACAATTTTATTTTTTCTTAAATCGTGTTCTACGTTAGACTGAAAAAACGTTAGGAAAACACTACAGGAGAACCCCTAGCATACCCCATAAAAACCCCCTAAAGCGTCAACTTCTCCAACATGTGACTAATTAATTATGCAGATTGTTCCCTTAAAAAAAAAAAAAATGCAGATTGTAAAGGCAATGAAGGACTTAATTACTGTGATTAATCTAATGTCAACAACAGCCAATTGTGAGCGGTTAACCTTTTAAGCTAGCTCTTAGCCTCCTACCTGTTAAGGATATAAATCGTTTGTAATAAATGTTGATTTTTTATTTCCTAAATCAATGGATTTAGATGATATTTGTTAACCTAATTTAAGGGATATGTTTGTATTTGAAATATTTCAATTCACATATAAAACTCTATAAATAGAGCTTTGTACTCAATTCAATAATCAAGGAAATATGTACCCTATGAGGCTTTAACGTATTATGTGTGGATGTAAGTTATATGTCAAATCATCTTAATTTCTGTATTTATTCTATTTCCTTTCATTATTATTATTCTGCTTTTATATTTATAATATTATGTGTTTTTATTTGGTATCAAAGCCGTTTAAGCTAACTCTAGTGTAGATCCAATATTGGTCCTGTGAATTTTATTTTTCACCATATATAGTAGCATGGCTAGAGCCAACTAGATCCCTAGAATCAGCCTCAATCCTCAAGCCAAGCAAGGCTTGTATTTGATATCCCATGCACATTCAGCTAAACGTATAGTAAATATATATATATATGATTTACTTCTTCAAGTTAATTAGCTAGCAATTTTTTTTTTTTTGACATGTCCACGCAAGGGTAGGGGGAGATTCGAACTTGTGACTGCCGCTTCATAAGGCGTGGTTCACAGCTGATTAAACTATCTCTTGGGAACTTAGCTAGCACATTTTAAAACATCCTAATTAATGGTTATGGCCAGGGAAAAGAAATATATTAAGGGTTAAATACTAGAAACCCTCCTAGGGTTTGGAGTCTTTATTTGTTTGCCCCTAGATTTTCATTTTTATCACAAGTACTTGTGGTACCTGGGGTTTAGGAGGTAGCAATTTTCATAAAGTCCGCAAGAGGTAACTCAATCGGCTAGGACAACGCCTAATGAAGTGGAGGTCACTAGTTCGAATCCCCCCTCCCCCTCTTGTGCGGACATGTCAAAAAAAAAAAATGGTACCTCCATTAAAATTGCGCATATCATATATATATATATATATATATATATATATATAAATGATATGCGCATATATCCAAACGATTTTTAGTAATATCACATATATCAAATGGTGACAAATTAGAGAATACAAAAAACATTTTATTGAAAATTGATTAGATGTCAACATAAACGTTGACAATCGAATCAGGGAATACAAAAAACATTTTATTCAAAAGTTAACACGATACCAACACAAGATAAAATAGAAAGGGAAATGATTATGCAACCTAAATACCTAAAATTCTAACCCAGTGCCATGAAACTTCTCTTTAGTAATGCGGTCTAATTTCTCTATCATCTCAGCTGTTAAGGAATTCATCCAGTCTCCAACTTGACCTTGACGAAAAAATACATTATTCTCTCCCACAAGGAACGATTTTCCATTTTTATTGACCTCCAAGTTGCTCAACTTGTCAAAGCTACATAATTTAGAGATATCATTCACTACACCTTTGGCCTCTTCTTCTGGGGAAAAAGGGCACCCCAAGAACTCAGCTAGTCTCCTCAGATTGGGAATGGGTTGCTCTTTCATTTCCTCGTACTTCAAGAACAACACCTTCCGAGGCTTTCCTAAGCTTTCCTTCCAATATTCTGAAGCATGATCCCAGTATGGTCCAAATGTACTTATTCCCTTGCAAAACATATCAAAAGCGTCTTCAAGTGAGACGGCACTCGTTAGTGTCAACCTTTTGGAGAAATGCCAAAGTGAGACCAAAGTGTCCTTAGGGTTCCTACACAAAACCACAATCTTGCAAGTGGAGTTCTTTGCAGATATTGGTAGCAGCGAATAAGGTAAATGGGTTGAGAAAAGCCTTGGAGAAGTAAAGGAAGTGAGATCTGGAACCTCTTTTTGGTTGTATAGGTCAAGATCCAAGAATGGCACCAAAACATGAGGGTTGGCTGTGAGCAAAGGGTGTTGTTGAATGTCCGGATAGTGCATTCGGTTCACTAAGGCGAATGAGATGGCCTTCAACCATGTGGTGCCAGATTTAGGTGTGGTTGCAATGAGGATATCGGTGTCACGAGCTTGGAAGTGTTTTTGGAATGCTACAACTCCTTGTATGCCCCAACTTGGAAACCAAAACCCTTGATACTGATGCAGTTTACCTTGAACCCAGTGTCCATGTGTAGGCAAGGAGGGTATGAGGTCCCTGCATTCTTGTGTCATTTCAGGCTCCTGCAAATTTTTGGGAAGGAGAGGAGTTGGTTGAGGTGTAGCCATGTTAGTGGGGAGAGTAGTAGTATTGGATTCCCACCTTGTTTTGTGTTTCATATTACAACTTTTTCATGTGCATATATAGGAGAACATCCTGATCATTATTCTGTTTATGAGAAATAAATAAATAAAAAATTTAGATTTAATTACAACCACATATCCTTTTCACCATCATATGCATGTGTTTTGTCACCAAGCTGGAAAAAAGGTCCGGATATATATATTACAGGTAACGAAAGGATCGATGGTCTTAACCATTCAACAGTACAGATCGATCCAAAATCTTCACGTGCTCTTCTGCTTCAAGTTCATGATCGAGATAGTTTAGATGCAACCAGTAGTACAGCTGGTCCACTAGTGCTGAGTCTGCAACGGTAGATGTTGATATATATATATGGCTGTTTTCCTGGCTTGCAAAATTTTGAGCCTAGCCCTACTTTTTCGCCTGAGCTTGAGCTCCGTTGAGTTCGATCTGATTGGGCCTGAATTATATTAATTTTACTAGCTGCTATGCACGACGCGCGATTCTTCGTTGTAATTTAATTTTTAAACTTAAATGCATCTTTATTAATAAAAAAAGACATATAAAAATATATGTAAATATTATTCTTTCATTATAAGTTAAAAATTATAGAAATTTAAATATCTTACATGCATCTTTAAATAAATAAATAAAAACATTTAAATTTACACACTAGTATGTATATTACTAAACAAAGTGACACAAAATTACACAAAACACTGCATGAATGTACAAATCACAAAAAAAATATTAGGGTAAAGTCCACTTACATCTCTCAAACTACCACCTAATTGACAATTAATGCCTTCACAAACTTTCAATTATGATAATATCTCCCTAAAGTACCAAAACATTATCAATATCCCCTTAATGCTAGCAAAAAGATAAAAACCCCCTATAAATTTCTTAATAAGACAAAAATACTCTTATAAATTAAAAAAATATATATTATTTTTAAAAATGGAAAAAATTTTAATCAAAAAGAACGATTTTTTATTTTTATTTTTATTTCTTAAACGAAAATTTTTAATATTTTTTTTAAAACGAATTTTTTCTAAACGATATTTTTTTTAAATGGAAAATTTTATTTTAAAAAAATAAATTTTGTTTTAGAAAATGAAAATTGTTAATTTTTCTTAAAATGAAAATTTTTATTTAAAAAAGTTATAAAACAAGAAAAAATTTCAATTTTTATAACCAAAAAAAAAATCAATTTTTAAAATTTTTTTTCTTATAAATTTGATTTGATTTTTTTTAATTTTAAATGTGCCACCCTTTATATGAAAGATCAGCCCATTGCCAATATGAGGAGACTAGCTGAGTTTTTAGAGTGCCCTTTTTTTCCTTAGAAGAAGAGACAAAAGTTGTAGTAAATGATGTCTCTAGCTAGGTTATGTAGTTTTGACAATTTGAGCAGCAACTTGGAGGTGAATAAAACAGGAAAATCGTTTATCAATGCAGAGAATAAAGCATATTTTCATCAAGGTCAAGTTGGAGACTGGCTGAATTCCTTAACAGCCAAGATGAGAAGAGAAGTTTCATAATTCTGGGTTAGGATTTTAGTTACTTGGGGGTACATCATCATTTTTCTTATTATTGTATTGTGTGTTGGCCTTTGGCCAGCCTACACTTGTAGAAGGTCACACACTCAGTAGATTAGGATAGATATGAGAATTTAATTTGGTTAGAATGTTGGAGTCCTACCAACATTCTCTTGTTTATAAGTCTTTTAACATTAATCTAATTCTTCCTTGTTTGTGAGTTCTTTACACAAGAGTTCGTACTCTAAGAGAAACAACACATTTTTTTTTTCTTTTTTTTTTTTTTTTATTGGAGTAAAACTCGTATCAACAACCGTGAAAAGCTAACCCCCGTGTTATATTATGATTTCACTATAAAAACTCCCTAAAGCGTCAACTTCTCCAATGTGTGATTAATTTATTCAAATTGTAAAGGCAATGAAGGACTTAATTATTGTGATTAATCTATTCTCAACAACAGCCAATTGTGAGTGGTTAACCTTTTGGGGTTTGCTAGGGGTTCTCCCTATAGTATTCTCTTAAGTTCTCACAGACTTACGTAAAATATGATTTAAGAAAAAATAAAATTACAGTACATTTTTTTGCCAACATATTAATTTTTATGAGTTAATATTTAAATTTTAATACTTTAAAACTTGTTTTTGGATTCAAAACTAAAACCTAAGGGTGGAAGGTTAACCCTTTAAAGATGATATCACCCAAAATGGATTTTATAATCCTAAATTTAGTATTAATGCATCAAATTTTGTACTAATGTCTAAAAAAAGGGTAGTGGAGGCTACTAGAATTTTATTTTTTCTTAAATCATGTTTTGTTTTACTTTAGTTTGGAAGAACCCAGGAGAAAACTGTGGGAAGAACCCCTAGCATTTTTCCCTTTTAAGCAAGCTCCTAGCCTCCTACCTGTTAAGGATATAAATCCTTTGTAATAAATGTTGATTTTGTATTTTGTAAATCAAGGGATTTAGATGATATTTCAAATCACATGTAAAACTCTATAAATAGAGTTGTGTACTCAATTCAATAATTAAGGAAATATGTACCCTATAGGCTTTAATGTGTCATGTGGGGATGTAGGCTCTATGCCAAACCATCCACTACAAAAAAATGGAAGATTAGTAACGTTTGAATTTTCAAACGTTACTAATTTAGTAACGTTTGAATTTTCAAAAGCGTTACTAGCGAAATCAAACCAAAAAAAAACGAAAATCTAACAAAATAATTAAAAATAAAAAAATCTTCCATTAGTAACGTTGCAAATTTTAGCGTTACCAATGGAACCTCCATTAATAACGTTGCAAATCGCAACGTTACTAATAAGACATATATATATATTTTTTTAACTTTCATTTTTCCTTCATTTGGTTTGTTTTTTTTTTTTGTTTGCTCCACTTTATTTCTATTACATTAGTACTATAATTAACTACATTTTATTTATACTACTAATTAACTATATATATTAAGTATTAAGTACTAATTAATATAATTATATAATTATTATACAACTAATTAATTATATACTATTTTAGTAGTACTTAATTACATATTAAATATAGTTCTAATTAATTATATACTAATTATAGTAGTAATTAAGTATAGTATTTATTAATTATAGTAGTAATGAAGTGTATATTAATTATAGGTAAAAAACAAAAAAAAACGAAAATCTAACAAAATAATTAAAAAAAAATCTTCCATTAGTAACGTTGCAAATTTTAGCGTTACCAATCAGAACCTCCATTAGTAACGTTGCAAATCTGCAAGCGTTACTAATGGAAGAACATATATATATATATTTTTTTAACTTTCATTTTTTCCTTCATTTGGTTTTTTTTTTTTGTTGTTTGCTCCACTTCATTTCTATTACTTGGACATTAGTATTATAATTAACTACATTTTATTTATACTACTAATTAACTATATATTAAGTATTAAGTACTAATTAATATAATTATATAATTATTATACAACTAATTAATTATATACTATTTTTAGTAGTACTTAATTACATATTAAATATAGTTCTAATTAATTATATACTAATTATAGTAGTAATTAAGTATAGTATTTATTAATTATAGTAGTAATGAAGTGTATATTAATTATAGGTAAAAAAACAAAAAAAAAAACGAAAATCTAACAAAATAATTAAAAAAAAAAAAATCTTCCATTAGTAACGTTGCAAATTTGCAACGTTACCAATGGAACCTCCATTAATAACGTTGCAAATCTGCAGCGTTACTAATGGAAGAACATTTTTTTTTTCTTTCATTTTCCTTCATTTGGTTTGTTTTTTTTTTTGTTTGCTCCACTTTATTTCTATTACTTGGACATTAGTACTATAATTAACTACATTTTATTATACTACTAATTAACTATATATATTAAGTATTAAGTACTAATTAATATAATTATATAATTATTATACAACTAATTAATTATATACTATTTTTAGTAGTACTTAATTACATATTAAATATAGTTCTAATTAATTATATACTAATTATAGTAGTAATTAAGTATAGTATTTATTAATTATAGTAGTAATGAAGTGTATATTAATTATAGGTAAAAAAAAAGAAAAACGAAAATCTAACAAAATAATTAAAAATAAAAAATCTTCCATTAGTAGCGTTGCAAATTTTGCAAGCGTTACCAATCAGAACCTCCATTAAGTAACGTTGTAAATCTGAAGCGTTACTAATGGAAACATATATTTTTTTTTTTTTTTTTAACTTTCATTTTTCCTTCATTTGGTTTGTTTTTTTTTTTTTGCTCACTTTATTTCTATTACTTGGACATTAGTACTATAATTAACTACATTTTATTTATACTACTAATTAACTATATAAATAAAAAGATATATAGAAAAGGAATAAGAAAATGAAAAAAACATTGGTAATTAGTTGTAATTAATTATATATTAACTACTATAATTATTAAACATTGGTAATTACATATTACTAATATAGTTCTAATTAATTATATAATAACTATAGTTGTAATTAACTGCATATTAATTAACTACTATAATTATTAAACATTGGTATTTTTTTCCAGAAATTATTATATATTTTATATATTTATTATTTATTATTTATTATTTATTATTTATATTATTTTTTTATAAAATTTTCAACTAGTAACGTTTGAAATATTCAAACGTTACCAAAAAGGTAACGTTTGAATTCTTCAAACGTTACCATACAAAATAAAAATTATTATATATTTATTTTTTATATTTTATTTTATAAAATTTACATATATAAATATACATATATATTAAGTAGTAGTAGTATTATGTGTACATAATTAATAACTACTTAATTAGTAAATATAATTAATAACTACTATAATTAGTACATAATTAATTAGTAGTATAATTAATATGTAATTAATACTACTATAATTAGTAGATATTTAATTTCTGGTATAATTAATACATAATAATTAGTAAGTACTATACTTAATATATGTATATATATTAGTTAATGAATTATATATATTGTTACTATATAGTTAATTAGTTATATTATTAAAATATAATTAATGAGTATGCTAAGCAATATATAGTTAATCACTAGTCTACCTAATATCCAACTAACCCAGTTAAAATGAAGACAAAAAGAAGAAAAAAAAAAAGAGAAAAAAAGAATGAAACTCAAATGAAATATATATGGTAATTAGGGTATATTTATATATTTATTTTGTATTTTATAAAATTTACATATATAAATATACATATATATTATTAATTAATGGTATATTTAATTAGTATATAATTAATTAGAACCATAGTAATATATATGGTAATTAGGGTTATATATATAGTCATTAGGGTTATTTTAAATTTTTAATATGTAGTAATTAGGGTTAGTTATATATAGTAATTAATTAGTTATATATAGTAATATAATTAATATGTAGTTAATTGCTACTATAATTAGTATATAATTAATGCGAGATTATATATATATGTTATATATATGGTAATTATATTAATGTCTATATATTAATTAAGGTTGGCTATATATATATTTTGTAGCTGGGTTTCATTAATTACTATATATATATGTAGTAAAAAATTTAAAAATGAAAGCAAAATAAAAAAAAAATTAAAAATTCCAAAGGTAACGTTTGAATTCTTCAAACGTTACTAAAAAAAAATTATTATATACTTTATATATTTATTTGTATTTTATAAAATTTACATATATAAATATACATATATATTATTAATTAATGGTATATTTAATTAGTATATAATTAATTAGAACCATAGTAATATATATAGTAATTAGGGTTATATATATAGTCATTAGGGTTATTTTTAATTTTTAATATGTAGTAATTAGGGTTAGTTATATATAGTAATTAATTAGTTATATATAGTAATATAATTAATATGTAGTTAATTGCTACTATAATTAGTATATAATTAATGCGAGATTATATATATATGTTATATATATGGTAATTATATTAATGTCTATATTAATTAAGGTTGGCTATATATATATTTTGTAGCTAGGTTTCATTAATTACTATATATATATATGTAGTAAAAAATTTAAAAATGAAAGCAAAATAAAAAAAAAATTAAAAATTCCAAAGGTAACGTTCGAAAATTCAAACGTTTACCAAAAAATAACGTTTGAATTCTTCAAACGTTACTAAAAAAAATTATTATATACTTTATATATTTATTTTGTATTTTATAAAATTTACATATATAAATACATATATTATTAATTAATGGTATATTTAATTAGTATATAAGTAATTAGAACCATAGTAATATATATGGTAATTAGGGTTATATATATAGTCATTAGGGTTATTTTTAATTTTTAATATGTAGTAATTAGGGTTAGTTATATATATAGTAATTAAGGTACGTAATTATGGTTAGTTATATATAGTAATTAATTAGTAATTAATTAGTTAATGACTACTATAATTAGTATATAATTAATTATAACTATAATTAATATGTCATTAAGTACTACTATAATTAGTACTATAATTAATTAGTTCTATAATAAATATATAATTAATTATTAATATAGTTAATATATATAGTTAATTAGTACTATGAAATACAAATAAAAAAATAGTAAATTATATAATTAATTAATAAAAAATATATAAACGATTAATTATTGCTCTAATTAAACTTTTAAAAAAACAAATGAAGAAAAAAAAACCAAAAAATAATAAATAAAAATTCTAAGGTAACGTTTGAAAAATTCAAACGTTACCAATTTAATAACGTTTGACTTTTCAAACGTTACCCTTGGAATTTTTTTTTTGTTTCTTTCCTTCATTGGTTTTTTTTTTTGTTGCTTCATTTTATTTCTATTAGTTGGACATTAGTTATAGTAGTAATTAACTACAAATTAATTATATACTAATTAGCTATATATTAAGTATAGTACTAATTAATTAAATTTTAGAACGTTACTAATGGTTTTAATAAATAAATTATAAATTATAAAATAAAATGATATATAATAAATTACTATATAATTAATGCTAGATTATATATATATAGTAATATATATTGTAATTAGGGTTATATATATAGTCGTTAGGGTTATTTTAATTTTTAATATATAGTAATTAGGTTTAGTTATATATATAGTAATTAAGGTTAGTTATATATAGTAATATAATTAATATGTAGTTAATTACTACTATAATTAGTATATAAATAATGCTAGATTATATATATATATATGTATAAATTTGTATATATATGGTAATTATATTAATGTCTATATATTAATTAATGCTGGCTATATATATATATTTTCTAGCTAGGTTTCATTAATTACTATATATATAGTAAAAAAAATAAAAAGCAAAAATTTTCTATATATCATATTATTTTTTATGTTTTATTTTGATAATTTATATTGAAAAAAAAGGTAACGTTTGAATTTGGAACGTTACCCTTGGAATATTTTTTTCTTTTCTTTTCTTCCCGCTTCTTGTCTCTCTCATCCCACACAGCTGTTTTTTCCCCTTTTTTTTCATTCATCCCGCGCACCTCTCTTCTTTTCCCCTCTTTTTTTTTTTTGATTCATCCCTTGCTCCAGTATTGCTTTTATACACTTCTTCTTTCTCTCTCCTTTTTGTTTCTCTGGTAGCTGGTTCATGTTCCATTCATCAATTTCTTTTCCTTTTTCTTCTCCCCTGCTTCTTCTTTTCTTCTTTTGTTCTCACTGAATTGTAGAGAGAGAGCAGAGAGAGAGCAGAGACTTGGGGCGAGAGAGGAGGGAGACGGAGATTCGTGGGTGTTTTCTCTCGCCGCTCCAACGCTGTGTTTTATCGGCGGCCATGACCGCAAAGGAAGCCAAACAGAACACAAACTGGCTCAGCCTAAATCCTAGCACAGCCTTATTCAGCATCTGGTCCATCTCCTCCCTCTTCGACCTCCTCTGATTCGACGCCATCATCCCCGATCCCCGCCCTTCCCCTCCGACGCTCAGGCCCACCTTCGTCACCGACGGCGGCGGTTCCTCTCTCCTCGACCGGTTGAACACCACCAGCGGAGATGGCAACTTCGCGTTCTCCAGAGGTTTATGGCAGTCCGCCGGCGACGGAAGCGGCGAGTACTGCGTGAACCATCAACGTACGGCAACGATCGCCTTGGAGTTTTCGACGGGCCTCTCCAGCGAGTTCTCTAGAGGCTGTGCTGTTGGGTGGGAGAAACAGAAGAGCCAGAAAAAAATATATATATAAATTGTCGGCGAGAGAAAAAAAAATATGCCGGCGAGAAGGGGTGAGTGGCCGGCAAGGGAAAAAAAAATTATATACTGCCGGCCGGCGAGGAAAAGGTTCGTGGCCGGCGAGGGGAAAAAAATTATATAATGCCGGCCGGCGAGGAAAAGGTTCGTGGCCGGCGAGAGAAAAAAAAAATTATATATCGCCAGCCGGCGAGATGGGGTGAGTGGCCGGCGAGGGAAAAAAAAATAATAAAGGGAATTCAAAATTTGAAAATATGACAGGAGAAAACGTGTGATGGAATTTTATTTTTTTTAATTATTATTTAACCTTTAGTAACGTTTCAAATTTTAAAACGTTACCAATGGAGCCGAAAATTTAAAAAAAAAATTCTAGTAATAACGTTCAAATTTGAAACGTTACTAGCGAGCCAAAAATTAAAAAAAATTTCAATGGTAGCGTTTCAAATTTGAAGCGTTACTATGAGTTGAATTTTTTAAAAAATTCCATTAGTAACGTTTCAAATTTGAAGCGTTACTAATGGAGCAAAATTTAAAAAAATATTTCCAATGGTAACGTTTCAAATTTGAAGCGTTACTAATGGAAATATTTTTTAAAAATTCAATAGTAACGTTTCAAATTTGAAGCGTTACTAATGAAGCGAAAATTAAAAAAAAACAAATTACCATTGGTAACGTTTCAAAAAGTGGAGCGTTACCAATTTGGTAACGTTCCTTTGTTCAAAGCGTTACCAATGGTAATTAACAAGCTGTTACTTTAATGGCGACCATTAGTAACGTTTTAAAGCGTTACCTTCCATTAATAACGTTTTAATTGTCCTTAAGACGTTACTAATGGTTAGTTACTAAAAAATAAAATTTTTGTAGTGATCTTAATTTTTGTGTTTATTCTGTTTCCTTTTATTATTATTATTCCACTTTTATATTTATCATATTATGTGTTTTTATATGGCATCAGGGCGATTTAAGCTAACTCTAGTGTAGATCCAATATTGGTCCTGTGAATTTTATTTTTCACCATATATAGTAGCATGGCTAGATCGAGCCAGCTAGATTCCTAGAATCAACCTCAATAATCAAGCTAAGCAAGGCTTGTATTTGTTAAAGTGTAATACCCATGCTGCCCTGCCAACCAACGTGCTGCTCTCCATGCTGCCCATGTGCCCATACAAATCAATATATTTTCATTCTAAGTTTCTCCTCTAAATTCTATCCGTATTTGATATCCCACATTCAGCTAAACGTATTATATATATATATATATATATATCTCATAGAAAGCACACGTTGGCACATTTTAAAACATCCTAATTAATGGTTATGGGCCAGGGAAAAGAAATATATTAATGCATGCATGTGCTACTCACCGAACTCACCAACTCCCATTCAATTTCCGATCAACTCACAAAATTGATCGGCTGTTGCAGCTACCTCATAATTAATAAGTAAGGTGTTGAAGATGGGCGAGTTGACTTAGTGGTTGAGTCGTACTGACGAGGTTGAGATCCTAGAGGAAGAGCCCAGTGACCTGATGGGTATTTTGGGACGTAGGTGACGCCATGCCCAAAAACTAACAAAGAAAGACATTAAGTAAGCTGTTGTAGTGTCAAAGTCACGAGGGTCTTCAAGTGAGTGACCAGGGTCGAAGCCAATGTTGATGAAACCAGGGACAGAACCAGAAAATTTTATGGGATTGGGCCCAAGTGAAAAATTTCTTTAGTTTTTATTTTTTTTATCGTGTAATAATTTGGTACTTTTTTCTTTTTTTCTAATCACCAGTACTTAAATACAATGAGGAATTGAGGTTAGAATTGTGTCAAATTCTCCAATTAAATGTTTAAATTCCAACTACCAATATTCTCAATATTTATAATACTAATATTCTCTTCTTATTCCATTAATCTAACAACTTTCCCCCAATTAATGATACTCATATTTACGTACAAAAATCAATATGATTCTAATATGACATATTAGAACATAAACCCTATAGGTATCAATTTTCATTGAATTCATGAAAGTCTAGGGTTAATTAACACTTTAAATATAATTAACCCACCCAATTAGCAATTCTAGTGTTTATATACCAAAAGCCATAATTTAATTCATATTATATAAATTAGGGTTTATGTTCATAGTAGATCATTCTTCTACTTCTTCCTTTTCTTTCTTTCTTTCTTCTTCGATCTTCTTCATCTAAATCCGCAGCTCTCTATCTCGCTCTCTCTCTCTCAATCTCCGGAGCACTCTCTCTCATTGGGTGTATGTGTTGGCTGGGAAGAGAAGAGAAGAAAGTGAAAGGAAAGCAAATTGTACGTGTGTTGGCCGGAAAGAGAAGAGAAGAAAGGGAAAGGGCTTGAATGGGCAAGGGGAAAGGTCCAAAAAAAAAGCTTAATGGGTAGGCCAAAAAATTTAGTAACAGGCCAAAAAGTTTATTAAATAGGGCCAAAAATATTATAAATAGGGCAAAAAAAATTAGGAATAGGACCAAAGTTTAAATTGAAAAAGGCTAGAATTGGTTTTTGGCATAGGGCCCATTCACTAGAAAATTATAACAGTTAGGCGGTTAGTGGTTAATACGATTAAGCGGTTAGCGGTTATATCAGTTAATGGTTAATGGGCAGTTGCCTGTTTCTAACCGCCTGCATTGACACCCATACTTCTTCAAGTTCATGATTGAGTCTTCAGTGGAGCAACCACTGCTAGCTGAGTCCCTAACTGTAGATGTTGAGATATAACATCTGCTGGTTGGCATGGTTCCAACCTAGCCTAGCCTAACATATTTTGAGCTTCACTTTGTCGTTTAATTTAGTGTTGAGATTGAGCTCTGTTGAGTTCCGATTGGGCTTGAATTAATATGCGCGCTTTAGCACAATTTTGATTTTAAATCTGATTCCCTTGAGTACTATAAGATTTAAGAAGACATAGATCATCGTCTTCTTAAATTCTAAGTGAAAAGATATATATATATATATATATATATATATATATACACACAAATTAAAAGCATTACATGAATACTTTAATTAATAACAAATCAACATATATAAATGGTTATAGTGGAGGGAGCCAACAGAATGAGATGTTGGAAGGAAGAATGTGATCTGATCAGTGATCATGGACCATTGGTGACTCATGTGGATTATGGATATTGGATAGCCAATATTATATATAAACATAATCTTACAAATTTGGGGTTGGATTCAAATACCAATCCGGATCCAAAATTTATTGCAAACAGATCATCTTCATTTCATTTTGCCCCTCAAATTTCAACCAACCGATTCCTCTCAAATTCAAAAAGAAATGGAGATGATCCCATATTCTGAATCTATTGAGGTGCTGTACATGCCATATGGAGTCTTAAACATATGTACGTGACACGTGGGGATATGACTTTCAGTATTTTCTTCACTCTTTTTTTTTTTTTTCCACTCTTTACATTGGGGTAGAGTAGTTTTTCTTTCTTTCTTTCTTTCCATCTAATTGAACTAGGACCAGAGCTATAGAGTTAACATGCAAGGGACTAGAGGCAAAAAAAACCCTAGCCGTCTGAGAATCACTATAGGAGGGAAGAAAATTTCTTCTGCTCCCAAACTCTTCCATTTTTTTTTTGAATAATACAGTAATAAGTCTGGTGATGCTTAGACTATGCAAGGGTTCTTGTTTGTCTTCTCTCTAGATTTACTTTCAGCAATGAACTACGGGGTGAATTTCTTTTCTATATTTTTTTGGTTTCAGCTCCCTTTAGTCATTTTCTAAGATTTTATTTATAAAATCTTCAGAGTAGTGAACTTATATATATCGGATCTTTCTTTCATTGCCGATGCTAGAGAAATTACGAGACATAAAAAAATTGTCACAGATGATAGAGGTAGCAAAGGGGGTTGCATTTGAGAATGCGCTTGTAACGGAGATGAAAAAGTAAGAAAATCACTATTTAGTTGAAAAAGTTTTGATGAACCGAGCAATGGCTAGGAATGTAATTTGCTGGAATATGTTGCAATTTGAAAATTGATTGGGATGGTGACATTCAAAGAGTAAAACAAAGCATAGATTAGATTTGAATGAAAGAAATTTCCTATTGCATTTATGATATTGTTTTATTAGTGCAACATGATCTATTTTTATAAAATGAATAAAGACGAAGCGGGGTTATAAAATATATATATACATGCAAGGTTTGAATCTTGTTAATAATTTCTTTGTTATATATATGACGTAGATATTGGATCAATTCAAATGGTTTTGCATTAAATTTAAGCAACCCTTTTTTTTATTTTTTATTTTAAATTTCATATTACTTTTTTTTTTTTTTTTACATGTCTACACAAGAGAGAGATGGGAATTCGAACTAGTGACCTCTGCTTCACTAATCAAAATTCTCTATTACTAACGTGTCATTAATGACACGTTAGGAAATGAATTTTGATTTTTTTTTTAAATTCCCCATTATTAACGTGGCATTAATGGCATGTTACCATTCGGTAGCGTGTCATTACTAACATGTTACCAATTGGTAACGTGTCAATATGACACATTGCTAAAAAAATTTATTAACATGTGAATTTTAGACACATTAGAAAATGGTGACATGACAAAAATTAATGAACAGTAGACACGTTAGTAAATGACACATTTTTTGTAGTGATTACTGTTATTTTCTTTAACTTATGCCGATAGAGAGTGATGAATTTAATTATTTAATTTATATTCTAACACGCATACAATAGATTTACTAACTTGGATAAACTTATGTAAAAGATATGCTTACCCATGGTGGCAGAAAGAAAAAGAAACAGATTCGGTGAAGAAAAGGAAAGATGGTCTATGCCCTCTGACCCCTGAGGAAACTGCACTAGCATTACGAGCATTTGACATCGATCGTAATATCCAAGTCTGTACTGCTGCTGGCGAAATATACAAGGCAGAAAGGAGAATGGCAGCCCTCAAATAAGCTTTTCCAAATATTTTAAGTACTTTAGTTGAAACAACTTCAAAGATTGATATATATAGGTTTTCATATATATTGGCGTTCAATGTTGCAGATTATGTGCACGTGGGTACAAGTCGAATTTCACCCGACCACAATTTTCTTGCATACACACTTGATAGTACTGGCAGTGAACGATTCAAGCTTCAAATTAAGGACCTTAGAAATGGATGCATTATTCCAAAATTACGAGTTGATGGGGTTGTTAGCTTGGCATGGGCTCAAGATGGAAATACTCTGTTTTATACAATATCAGATGATAATCAACGACCTTACAGGCAAGGTTACTGTTCTGGATCCTTTTGCCTGGGTGTCCATGATACTCTCTTACCTTTTTTTCTTCCTTTTTGGGCAGGGTTCTCTGTACCAAACTAGGATTTCATGATACGGATGACGTCCCAGTATTTACAGAGAGTGATTCCAGCTTTTGTGTGGACATAACAAGCACAAAAGATGGCAAGTTCATAACTGTGAATTCAAACTCAAGAACTTCATCCGAGGAAGGAATTTACATATTAATTTTTGTTTTCCTTTGCAACCATATGTTGTTATTATTCTCAAATGGTGGGCTTATATCTTGTCCCGTCTATGGCAGGTTTATGTAATAGATGCTGCCAACCCATTAGATGGTTTGCGCAGAATATGTGAGCGTGTTTGTGGTGTACAGTATTTTTTGGAACATCACTACGGTATATTTTATATTCTTACAAATGCTCCTTTGACTGAGAATAAGGAGTGTTCTGGTGGAAACTATTACCTGGCTAAATGCCGAGTTGAAGATATACAGCCAGAAAATTGGCAGGTGAGGTTTGTTCTCCAAACGATGTATATTTTCTAATTTACTGTTTGATTGCCTCTCTTTCATGTATCCATTTTTTTCATCTCTGAAATACTTCTGTTTTCCTTTTAGAATGTCATCCTTCCAGGAGGATTCTATACCCCTGTTCCTGTTTTAATGAAATCTATTGTGACAAGCTATGTGATACAACGATTTTACATCCTATCCTTGCTATAGAACATCAGATATGTAGTGCAGTACTGCATATGCAAATTATACATTTATGGTTGGTCACTTATGATCATTTAGATGTATAAAAGGAGAGAAGCAATGAAGTTTTAATTGACTAAAATAAGTGAAACATGTGCATGTGTGTTTGTGTGTAAGAAAATACATTCAACATAACTTATTTACTCATTCATCTTAGGGACACTGGATCATTAGATATCTCTGGTTCTACTAATGCTTGACTTTCCCCTTCTCTGAGCTGATTTAATTTCTAGTTCAGATTACATCATGGAGGTTCTAATCAATATGTAAGTCATGATATGATATCATCATGTTTATGTACATGAAATAAGTCATGATATGATATGAGTTATTCTAAGCTCTAGTTGAACCTATATCTTAGGTTGTCTTCATCAATGTTTTGGTATTATCTGTATTTTTTAAAATAAGCAAGTAATTGTATTTACTACCTACACTGATTTCAATTTTGAGATTGAATGTTTTGCACTTTGTATGCCAAGAAGCTGCTTTCTTGGTTGAAAAATCAAATGAGTGTGGCGTTGATTCTGGTTCCTTTACATGTATTTATATGACACAAGAAGTTTTGTTTTGAGTAGAGGCGGTGGTGGTGGTGATTCTTCGTGGCATAAGTCTGGCAGTGGGTTGTTCAAACAGAATTCCGTATATGACTTTGGCTCATGTGCCAACTACCTAGTCAGTGAAGGCTATGTTCATAGAGATCGGCTTGGTGCTATTGGATATAGTGCAGGATGTCTGGTTGACGGGGTGGCTATTAATATGCACCCAGATCTATTTCGTGCTGCTATTTTGAAGGTTAGTCCTGAACTGAAATATTTTGCCATCCATTTGTTATTGTTCTGATCCAGTGATGTTTGGGTAATTCTTGTAACAGGTTCCATTTCTTGATATATGCAACACCTTGTCGGATCCTAGTTTGACTCTCACCCTACTGGATTATGAAGAATTTGGGAATCCTCAGATACAGTCTCAATTTGAGTCTATTTTGAGCTATTCTCCATATGATAACATTACTCCTCACACTTGTTATCCTTCAATGCTCGTTACTGCATCATTTCATGACTCGAGGCAAATTCCTATCTTCTATCTTCTGCCTTTTGATGTCATCAATAATCACATGCATAATAGTCAATAGACATAACAAATAAAGAAATTAAATAGCCATAATAAACTTATTATTGTGGCTGATCATAATCTTTCATTCTCAGGGTTGGAGTTTGGGAAGCTGCAAAATGGGTGGCCAAAGTAAGGGATAGTACATGTTCTGAATGTTCGGGTGCAGTCCTTCTGAAGACAAACGTGAGTGGAGGACATTTTGGTGAAGGTGGACGCCATGGTCAATGTGAGGAAATGGCTTATGATTACGCTTTTCTTATCAAAGTTTTAGGGATGTTCAACAATGAATTAATTCAATAGGGTTAAGGATTCTGGATTCATTGAAACAAAAAGATTTTTATTTTTTATTTTTTGGTGTGGGTGTGTCCATGCGCTGCAATTGTATTAGTATTGACAAAATGGTTCATAATTAAGAGCATATATAAATTAGGAAAATGCTAGGGGTTCTCCTGGCATTCTTCCAATCTTACATAAAACATGATTTAAGAGAAAATAAAATTGTAGTGGCCTCCATTATCGATTTTTTTAGACATTAGCATCAAATTTATGAGACATTAGCATCAAATTTAGGATGATCAAATCTATTTTTGGTAATATCAACCCTAAAGGGTTAACCTTTTACCCTTAAGTTTTAGTTTTGAATTAAAAAACAAATTTTAAAGCATTAGAATCTAACTATTAACTCATAAAAATTAATCGGTTGGCAAAAAAATGATACTACTATTTTATTTTTTCTTAAATGATGTTCTACGTAAGACTAGGAGAACGATAGGAGAATACTACGGGAAGAATCCTTAGCAAACCCCTATAAATTATGGGGACCATGCTGAAAGTAAATGTTGATGAGAACCCCATTGATCAAGCAATTGAACATGACCCAATTAAGTTGATGGATATTATTGATGATGGTTCTTCAAGGAGTGACGTGACACGATACCCGAGGATTCTAACGAATCGTGGAAGTTTGCTTGAAACACTGGGAGGGTCCCATGTTTGTTGGTGAACGTGGATTGTCCTTGTTGGTAGAAGACCATTTTACCATCGGTGATCAGCCTCGAGGGCTGATCAACAATCTTTAATCTTTCATGACTAAGTCTAGGCCTGAGCTTTGTCTTAATGGGCTTGTATGCTGGACTAGGCCAGAGGCCTGCCAGGCTTTATGTGGTTGATCTATGACTCAACAAATACTTTTATTTTTATTTTTGGGAAAAACTTCACTTTTTTTTTTTTTTTCTCTTTTTTTGATGAAGGGTTACATCTTTCCTGCTCTCAAATATTAATTTCAAGTCACGGTTGGTAAACTTTTATCTCGTTTGGTGACATTTAAGAATTCTTTTGGGTGAAGCCTCATATATAAACTTTTATTATTCACAATTTTTAATTTCTGTGAGAGAGAGAGAGAGATTATATATAACACGTGATTAGAGTCACAATTCTGTTACGAACATGTGGTAACAGTCGCAATTTTCCATTTCAATGCAATATAGCAACCTTATTTATATTCTCTACTTCATTCTTTTCCATCTTAAATTGAAGTACATAAATTTAGATAGCGAAATCCTACGTTTGAATTGAATTATTTATATATATGGACGTACAAAGATACATTTATCTGGCACCAACTAATAAACCCATCGATGTCAACTATATATTGTCTCAGCCTATCTAATCTATACAATCATATTGCTTCACCTTTCATTGAAACAAATTTTTTCGGTTTTTAATTTTTTTGAATAATTTTTGTCCTTATGTCACTTGTTCGATTCATGTCAAGACATTAGCATAAAATTATATATGTCAACCCTAATCTAACCAATTTAATTAAATGAACTAGACCCATCAATCTTAATTAACTCGCTAGTTTTATGTTAAGTTCGTATCGAATTTGTAGGTCGTGTAAAAAATTGTCAATCCTATAAGATATATACTTGTTACAGGGCCATGATAAGAAAACCAAATTAAAATGTTTTCTAAAACTTAATTATTCAGAAACCGTGCATCCGACTGACTTAACAAGGATTTATAGAGCAAATTAATTTAAAAAATTGTCAATCCTATAAGATATATACTTGTTACCCGGCCATGATAAGAAAACCAAATTAAAATGCTCAATCAATCCCATCATGTACGTACGTAGTTTTCCATTGGTCTCAATCTTTTCTATAATTATTAAGCATAATAAATCGTATTAAATCCACAAGAAAAGGAAATTAACCAATCAATGTGATTAACAAGTGGAGGAATATATGGGAGCCCCTACTATGCAGTCCATCTGCAAAAGGGGTCTTTTGCAGCATCCATCCATATGATTACACATCATCAAGCTTATTTTGTCAAAATAAGCCCAACACACCAGATAAACCAAAACAAAGAACCAAACTACCCACCAGCTCCGGCGATGATTTAAACCACCGGCGACGCGTGACCCACCGGCAAACTCACCAACGAAATGACCACGGCACCCACTGGGGCGAAGAGACCAAAGGTCACGAGCACCTGTGGTTGCACGTAGGTGGGGAAGTAACAAAAGAAAAGAAAATGATATTGCCGAGGTTTGACCGCATCGTCCATGGTGATGTACGTTGAATGGCAAACCGGAGTGTATGGGCGTGAGAAATAGCATAGGAGAGGAGGAGAAGTATAGGCGTGAGAAATAGCATAGGAGAGGAGGAGAAGAGGTGCTATGCTACACAGTGACATTGAAAGACTCGAGCAACACGATCACAACGATCGGAATCACCCACGGTTGCCGTGACCCATCTCCGGCGACTTTCATTTCCGCCAAACCCGGAAAACATGGAAAACGCATAAACCCAACCTCAAAATCGATTCTAACCTCAAACATCGATTCTAAAGCCTCAAAATCGATTCTAATTCATCAAAACTTATTTTGGATTCAAAACTAAAACCTAGAGGGAGGGGAAGATTAACCCTTTTTGGGATTTTATTATCCTAAAATCAGAGCCATTTTATCACCTAAAGTTGTTGGAACCATGTGAAAAACCAAAGAAAAAACCCAAAAATCAGACCCAAACCGGAGCTACCCATAAAAAAAAAAAAAACCAAAAAATAGACCCACCGGAGCAAGACCCATGATGCAGACGGAGACCCAGGCGAGACCCAGGCGGTGGGCCAGATCCAAGCCGGCCGTGGGTCTACACGGTCTGCACCCACGTCTTCTTCCTTTTTTCTCTTTTTCTCTTCCTTCTATTCTCTGTATTTTCTCTCTTTAGATGAAAATCAGCTGTGGAAGGATATAGATTTTTTTTGTGCATTTTTTTACTTTTGTATGAGGTGTCATTGTTTTAGTGGGTGCTGCAAAACCCATCTTTTACGGATGGACCGTATTGCAGGTTTTCCCGGAATATAATCATATTAATTATTTCCTTATTTAAAAGCGTGCATCCTCTCACTCTTCTTGCATATGCATGCATGCCAATTTTGTCGTAAATCTAGCTCCCCGGAGTATATATCCCCGGAAAACTGGTCGGGAAATTCAGCTTAAACACCATTTTTAAGCCCACTTAAACTATAACTCTTTCCTTGATACTTCAATATATTCTTACACCAAGTACTGAAGATGGATTACACCAAGGATGATGTTGAGGATCCGGAGAAGCCATATAGGAGGATTACGTTGAAGTATATGGGGGCAGTCAAAGCTGAAATATTGAAGGATTTCGTCATTCGGGGGATGAAAGCCAAAAAGTTGAAGAGTATGATGGTTACTAGGTCTAGATTGGCGCGGTTGAAACAATGGGTGGTTCGAGTTACAGCGGTTGTTCTGCTGTGGGCTATTGTAGTTCGGCTGACAACTATAGGCCGGACGTTGGGTTCGACGGCGTTCAAGCGTCGGATATCATACTCTCTTCCACCGGAAAGTAAGTGATCATTAATTTGCAATAATGAAAACTACCATTATCAAACTATCTATATATTTTGCCAGAAGAAAATAAAATATTGAATTGGGTGATGAAAAAGCATGCATGCATGCAAAATTATAATGATTACATGCATATTGAAGCACATACAATGATTATATGTATATAATCATATATTTGCCACCTCTCTCCTACTCTAATTTGTAATTACGTATTCCTTCCTGATCATTTTAATGTTATGCTTTCTAGCTTATTCAAATGAAAGAAGCGAGCTTAAACGGTTTCATCTTTGTTTCCAGGAGTTTATGAAAACAATGGATATTTGATGATTTCATCCGATGGAGGATTGAATCAGATGCGATCTGGTGTAAGTTATTATTATTTCTCTACAGCGTTTTGGCCTAGATTTTACTATACAATTTCCTATGAGTCTTCTTAATTAATTTGCTTGATCGTTAATGAAAATTATTTACTTTCTATTTCATCATGAGTAAAATATCATGGATTGATCGAAATGATTCAATTTTGGTATTTGAATCTACTAATTATATATTGATTCGCAAAAATATGTAAATTATTATAGTGACTTTATGAATAAATTTCATTATAAGTGAATCAGAAAATATATGGAACATGATCCATTTAAATTTAAGCATATTTATTTAGTTAGAGAGCCCCTTGGGTCCGGTCTATCTGCAAAAAGGGCATTTTACAGCCTCCAATCCCATTTTGACATGTCACCATCTCAAGAAAATTGCAAACACTTAAAGTAAGAAAAATACAGCAAATCAAAGGGAGAGAGACCCAGGCGACCCACTATTGCTGAAGACCCATACCCGACCTCCAAACCAAACCGCCAAGGTGCAACCCACCGCCGGAGCTCCAGGACCAACAAAACCTCCAAACCAGACAGTAACTTCACCGATCTCTGACCTATCGGAGATCCCAACGCAAGGCCCACACACACCTGCCGAAGACCCAAAGGCCAAAGCCAAAAGCTCACGCTTCTCACACACGGAAGCCACTATCGGAACCTCCAAACACGCACCCAGATCAAACTTCAGAGCAAGCCCAACACAACCGCCGATCTGTCACCACCGACTCCCTGAACGCTCCTGCTGGAGATTTAAACGTACCTGCAGATCTACAGACCCTCAACTTGCTATTCGCCTTTCAGACCACTGGAGCCGCTCCATGACCAAACCAGCAACGCCATTGTGGGTCTGGAGAGACCCACAACTTGGGTCTGGCGAGACCCACGATGCCGTGGTTCTCGCCGTG
The DNA here is from genome assembly GCA_013348765.1 of Carpinus viminea. NCBI lineage: Eukaryota > Viridiplantae > Streptophyta > Magnoliopsida > Fagales > Betulaceae > Carpinus > Carpinus viminea. Next base: position 6,915,949 of record CP054671.1, read on the forward strand.
AACAACCACAGAATCACCTGAAACTGTCTTGACCCGCCTGAAACTATTTTTGACCCGCCCTAAAAACTTGATTCTAATTCCTCAAAATCCGATTCTAATGCATCAAAACTCGTTTCTAATGCCTCAAAACTCGTTTTTTTATTCAAAACTAAAATCTAGAGGTGAAAAGTGAACCCTTTAGGGCTTTTATTATCATAACCACCGGAAAAAATGGCTCTAACGCTGGAGAATGGCAGGAGAAGATGACTCCATGGCGGCTCTGATTGTGACCCACCCACGGGTCTGGATTGACCCACCACCCAGCTCTTTTGAGCTCAAAAATATTGTGTGTGAGTGTATGATATTTTTGTGGAATTGTTTTGTATATGCTTATGTGTCAGCTTGTGAGTGGTGTCTGTAAAAGGGGTGTTTTGCAGATGGACCTGATTCAAGGTTTTCTCATTTAGTTATATTAGAAGGGTATTTTTGTCTTTTCACTTTTTAAAATGACAAAAATACTCCTCTAATATAACTAACTGGATATTCTAAATGAACTAGCTATAGAGAGCATACTATTCGAAAAATATATTTGATTTTTTTTTTTGGTCTTTTTGTGTCTTGCATATATATGGGCTATTAACAATTTAAAAACTAAACCAAGTTAACCTCTGGTATATATTCTTCGTTTCTCATTTTCTCTTCATTTTTTTCACATTCTTCCACAGATTTGTGACATATATGGTTGCCATTGCAAGGTACCTAAATGTCTCTCTTATAGTTCCAGAACTGGACAATACTTCCTTTTGGAATGACTACAGGTAAGTCATGAACATATATATATACATATATATATATATTCCATTAAGTTCTTACTAAATTTGGTTATTTGATCATATCTATGTATATATATATAATATATGCGCAGTCAGTTCGAAGATATATTTGATGTGGATTATTTCATCACTTCATTGAGAAATGAAGTTCGGATATTGAAAGAACTGCCTCTTGAACAGAAGAAGAAAGTAGAAGTGGAGTCCCTCTATTCCATGCCACCCATTAGTTGGTATAACATGACATATTACTACAACACGGCTGGTTCCTCATCTGTCGTCGTTTATATATAGCAGCAAAGCTCGAGACTCATGTTAATTATAATTATATATATGAAGATATTAATTTTTGTTTGCATACGCGCATATAGATTCTTCCTCTCATAAAGACGTACAAAGTCTTGCATTTGCAAAAAACAGATGCTAGGCTTGCGAATAACGGGATTCCCAAAGAGGTCCAAAAACTACGCTGTCGTGTAAACTATGAGGCTTTAAGGTTGGCTTCCCCGATTGAGAATGCGGCCAAGAAGGTTGTCAACACTTTGAGGAAAAGAGGGCCTTTCTTGGTCCTTCATCTCAGACATGAAATGGACATGGTAGCCTTCTCAGGTTGTACCCAAGGTTGCAGCCAAGAAGAGATTGAAGAGACTACCAAAATGAGGTGAGACACTTTCTTCACTTAGCTTCATAATATTTAACCAGAGTTGAATGGTGGAGAGAGGGGGTACGTTGTAATTGAAGACCTCGATCTGTTTTTATACCACGTTAAATATTACTACTTCACTTATATATCTCAAAAACTTAAGCTGATCATAAAAAGTGATGAATTTAATTGTTTAAGTTATATTCGAACACCCCTATAATAGATATACTAACCTGGATAAATTTATGTAAAAGATATGCTTACCCGTGGTGGAAAGAAAAAGAAAAAGATTCGGTGAAGAAAAGGAAAGATGGTCTATGCCCTCTGACTCCTGAGGAAACTGCACTAGCATTACGGGCATTTGACATTGATCGTAATATCCAAGTCTATATTGCTGCTGGCGAAATATACAAGGCAGAAAGGAGAATGGCAGCCCTCAAAAAAGCTTTTCCAGATATCGTAAGTACTTTAATTGGAACAACTTCAAAGATTGATATATATATATATATATAGGTTTTCATATATATATATATACATAAATATATATATATATGTGTTTCTTTTTGTGATGTAAAACAGGTTAGAAAGGAAACATTACTGGAAGCTTGGGAGCTTATGCCCTTCCAAAACCATTCAAACCAGATGGCAGCATTGGATTACCATGTGGCGATAGAAAGTGATATTTTTGTTCCTACATATGGAGGAAACATGGCCAAAGTTGTTGAAGGTCACAGACGGTACTGTCTACTTAATTGTCCTTTACTCATTTATAGTGCACATCTTAATTGGAAATTAAACATCAAATTTATCTCACAAAATTAAAGCCATTTATATTATTTTTATATATGTTTTTATTTTTATTTTTTGGTTTTCAGACATTTGGGATTCAAGAAAATGATCATTCTAGACAGAAAGATTCTTGTGGAGCTGATAGATGAGTACAACAATGGAAAACTGAGTTGGGATGAATTCTCTGCATCGGTGAAGGCAACCCACGCAGATCGATCGCATGGGGAACCCAAGTAGAAGATGGGAGGTTCTAGGTAAACCCAAGGAAGAGGATTATTTCTGGACAAATCCCCACGAGTGCTTGTCACCACTTGATCGATCATAAACCATGTAAATTAAGCACATGATTATCAATTATGATATATAGTCCGGCCAATTAATACATGCGGCTCATCGTGAACTCGCTATATATTATTAATAGTCATTCTTATCATGTACCAAATTAATTAAGTACTCCATCTACTCATTCCATGTAGGCTTTAGAAAAATTGAAGTTACTCTTTACCGTTGCATGATATTTATTGAAATCACATTTATTTTATGAATAAATTTCAGGTATTACAATTTACAATACACGAGTAACCCTCAATTCCCGTTGATCGATCAACTTGTAAATAAGTTGATCCATGAAAATTATTATTATTTTTTAACAGTTTCTCAATGTCTAGACTTGAAGGGCTATATATTGGCCCGATATAAGACCCAATAAGTTACCCGGCCAGCAGGGATAGGTACACCTATATCAAAACACAATTTTATTATTCTCTCTCTCTCTCTCTCTCTCTCACACACACACAGGGGCGGAGATAAAGGGGGGCGACCCAGGGGCGGGCGCCCTCAGTAAAAAAAAATTAAATTAAATTCTGAAAGTCTCAACCTTGTCCAGCTGTCCTTGGCTTGCCGGAAGAATCACGAGAAGCTGAGTGGAGTCGTTGCCGTCCGCCTGTGCGCTGTGAGTGAGTATATGAATCTCCACTTAATTCTTTGTTACAGTTCTTTTGAGGGGCTTATGTGCTGGAGGTAGGAGAATGTAGAAGAAGATGAGTTGTCGAGTTCAGTTGGTGTGCAAGTCAAGTATTCGACACATGGGCAGTGGGCTAAGCTGTTGAGAATAGTCAATGAGCTTAGCTGGGAAGTAACTGATCGATGTGGCTGTTTTATGGGTCAATGTACTTGGGCCTTTAAATAGTTGGGTTGGGTTGGTTATAATAAGATGGAGTTTATTCCTTTGTGGATGGGCTTATGGTAAAGTTTTGTTTCATATAAAAGGCCAAGGCCTATGCTTGTAATAACATTCAAACTTCTGGCAATTGTATTGTGATTGAGTAGGAGTAGATTCTTTAGTTGAGTAGTTGTAGCAAGGAAATTGATCATCTCGAATGAATTATTGTTTGAATCTACCTATTGTCTGAATAAAAGTTTTGAAATTCATTCCAAAAATTCATTAGTTTTCTTGTTTGAATTCTATTGAGCGGTTGGAGTGTAACATTCTTAAGTATGGATGGTTAGCTTTTTTTTCTTTTTCTTTTTTTGTTCTACTGTTTATGATATTCAGTTCCTAGCCTCCTAGGAAATATCAATAGTGAGAAAGAATGGTGTGGTGCAGATTTCTTCTGTCCTCCCACAAAAAAAAAAAAAAAAAAAAGTGAGAAAGAAGGAAAATTGAGCCTTGAGGATTGTATTTTACTTTTTATTGCTGCACAAGATCCACATCATTTTTTTTTTTTTTTTGGTCTTTGTGCAAGGACATTCATCCTCTTCTTTCTTTGTTTTATTTCCGACTAAGAAATTTAATTATGACAGAAATTAGAAAAAATCTATTTAAATTTGCACTAAGGTTGGCTATAAGTGTGCCCTTTTTGAATCATTGTATTTACCATATTATAATAAAAATATAATATATAAAGAAAAAAATATTTTATTATTATATTTTATTATTTTATTAACATTCCTGATAAAATAAATTCATGAATCCGCCACAGCACACACATATGTATATGTATATATATATACACACATATATCAAAGAGTGACAAAACAGAGAATATAAAAAAGATTGATCAGATGTCAACATATACGTTGACAATCAGATCAAGAACACAAAACATTTTATTTGGAGGCAGAAAAGATGCCAACACACAACACAATAATAAGGGAAATGATGATGCAATATGAATACTTGATTAAAATCTTAACCCAGTACCATGAAACTTCTCTTCAGTAATGCGGTCCAATTTCTCTATCATCTCAGCTGTTAATAAATTATTCGAATCTCCAACCTGACCTCGACGAAAATATGCATTATACTCTACGTCGTGTAAAGATTTTCCATTTTTATTCACCTCCAAGTTGCTCAAATTGTCAAAACTACATAACCTAGAGATATCATTCACTATACCTTTGGCCTCTTCTTCTGGAGAGAAAGGGCATCCCAAGAACTCAGCCAATCGCCTCAAATTGGCAATGGGCTGTTCTTTCATTTCCTCATACTTCAAGAAGTGCACCTTTTGAGGATTTTCCAAGCTTTCCTTCCAATATCCCAAAACATGATCCCAATATGGCCCATATGGATTCACTCCCCTACAAAACATATCCAAAGCATCTTCAAGTGAGTAGGTACCTATACTCGTTGGTACCAACCTGTTGGCAAAATGCCAAAGTGACACAAAAGTGTCCTTAAGGTTCCTACACAAAAACACAATCTTGCAAGTGGAGTTCTTTGCAGATATTGGTAGCAGCGAATAAGGTAAATGGGTTGAGAAAAGCCTTGGAGAGGTGAAGGAGGTGAGATCTGGAACCTCTTTTTGGTTGTATAGGTCAAGCTCCAAGAAGGGCACAAAAACGTGAGGGTTGTCTGTGAGCAGAGGGTGTTGTTGAGTGTCCGGATAGTGCATCCGGTTCACTAAGGCAAAGGAGATGGCTTTCAACCAAGTGGTGCCGGCTTTAGGAATGGTGGCAAGGAGGATATCGGTGTGATGAGCTTGGAAGTGTTTTTGGGCTGCTACAACTCCTTGCATGAACCAAGCCCCTAACCAAAACCCTTGATACTGATGAAGTATACCTTTACATTTACCTTGAACCCAACTTGGTTGTGTAGGCAGGGAGGATATGAGGTCCCTGCATTCTTGCGTCATTTCAGGCTCTTGCAAATTTTTGGGAAGGAGAGGAGGAGGTGGTTGAGGTGTATCCATGTTAGTGGGGAGAGTAGTAGTATTGGATTCCCACCTTGTTTTGTGTTTCATATTACAACTTTTTCATGTGCATATATAGGAGAACATCCTGATCATTAATCTGTTTATGATTAAAAAATAAAAAAATAAAAAATTTAGATTTAATTACAACCACATATCCTTTTCACTATTATATGCACGTGTTTTGTCACCAAGTTGGAAAAAAGGTCCGGATATATATATATATTTATATATATTACAGGTAACGAAAGGATCGACGGTCTTAACCATTCAACAGTACAGATCGATCCAAAATCTTCACTTGCTCTTCTGCTTCAAGTTCATGATTGAGATAGTTTAGATGCAACCAGTAGTACAGCTGGTCCACTAGTGCTGAGTCTGCAACGGTAGATGTTGATATATATATGACTGTTTTCCTGGCTTGCAAAATTTTGAGCCTAGCCCTACTTTTTCGCCTGAGCTTGAGCTCCGTTGAGTTCGATCTGATTGGGCCTGAATTATATTAATTATACTAGCTGCTATGCACGACGCGCGATTCTTCGTTGTAATTTAATTTTTAGACTTAAATGCATCTTAATTAATAAAAAAAGACATATAAAAATATATGTAAATATTATTCTTTCATTATAAGTTAAAAATTATAGAAATATAAATATCTCACATGCATCTTTACACCAAAAAAAAAAAAAATCAAAAACAAAAATCAAAAATTTTTTTCTTATAAATTTGATTTGATTTTTTTTTTTTAATTTTAAATGTGCCACCCTTTATATGAAAGATCAGCCCATTGCCAATCTAAGGAGACTAGCTGAGTTTTTAGAGTGCCCTTTTTTCCTCAGAAGAAGAGACGAAAGGTGTAGTAAATGATATCTCTAGCTAGGTTATGTAGTTTTGACAATTTAAGCAACTTGTAGGTGAATAAAACAGGAAAATCATTTATCAGTGCAGAGAATAAAGCATATTTTCATCAAGGTCAAGTTGGAGACTGGCTGAATTCCTTAACAGCCGAGATGAAAAGAGAAGTTTCATAATTCTGGGTTAATTAGGATTTTTTTAGTTACTTGGGGTACATCATCATTTTTCTTATTATTGTATTGTGTGTTGGCCTTTGGCCAGCCTACATTTGTAGAAGGTCACCCACTCAGTAGGTTAGGATAGATATGAGAATTTAATTTGGTTGTGGTGTGGCCATGTTGGAGTCTTACCACATTCTCTTGTTTATAAGTCTCTTTAATATTAACCTAATTCTTCCTTGTGTGTGAGTTCTTTACACAAGAGTTCATACTCTAAGAGAAACAACACTTTTTTTATTGAGTAAAACTCGTATCAACAACCGTGAAAACCTAACCCTCGTGTTATATTATGATTTCACTATAACAACTCCCAAAAGTGTCAACTTCTCCAACATGTGATTAATTTATTCAAATTGTAAAGGCAATGTAGGACTCAATTATTGTGATTAATCTAATGTCAATGACAGCCAATTGTGAGTGGTTAATCTTTTAAGCAAGCTCCTAGCCTCCTACCTGTTAAGGATATAAATCCTTTATAATAAATGTTGATTTTGTATTTCATAAATCAAGGGATTTAGATGATATTTGTTAACCTAATTTAAGAGATATGTTTGTATTTCAAATATTTCAAATCACTTGCTCAAAAAAATATATATATATTTCAAATCACATGTAAAACTCTATAAATAGAGTTGTGTACTCAATTCAATAATCAAGGAAACATGTACCCTATAGGCTTTAATGTGTCATGTGTGGATGTAGGCTATATGCAAAACCATCTTAATTTTTGTGTTTGTCTTGTTTCCTTTCATTATTATTCCGCTTTTATATTTATCATATTATGTGTTTTTATATGATATCAGAGCCATCTAAGCTAACTCTAGTGTAGATCCAATATTGGTCCTGTGAATTTTATTTTTCACCATATATCGTAGCATGGCTAGAGCCAGCTATCTCAATCCTCAAGCTAAACAAGGCTTGTATTTGTTAAAGTGTAATTCCCATGCTGCCCTGCCAACCCACGTGCTGCTTTCCATGCTGCCCATGTGCCCATACAAACCTGCTATATATCAATATATGCCCATGCTTCTCACTGCCGCCCGTGCTGCCCAGACAAGCCAGCCACCATGCGCCCACGCCTATCTCTCCCATAACTCACTCTCTCTCAAGATTCCTCAATATTATTTACTCTTAATTCTGTCAAGCTTGTTTGTACAAATTCGGTGTTCCACTCCTTATGTAATCACTCAAGCAATCAATATATTTTCATTCTAAGTTTCTCCTCTAAATTCTATCAGTATTTGATATCCCACATTCAGCTAAACGTATAATATATATATATATATATATATCTCATAGAAAGCACAACTTCTTCAAGTTGGCACATTTTAAAACATCCTAATTAATGGTTATGGGCCAGGGAAAAGAAATATATTAATGCATGCATGTGCTACTCACCGAACTCACCAACTACCATTCAATTTCCGATCAACTCACAAAATTGATCGGCTATTGCAGCTACCTCATAATTAAGTAAGGTGCATGTTGAAGATGGGCGAGTTGACTCAGTGGCTGAGTCGTACTGACGAGGTTGAGATCCTAGAGGAAGAGCCCAGTGACCTGATGGGTATTTTGGGACGTAGGTGACGCCATGCCCAAAAACTAACAAAGAAAGACATTAAGTAAGCTGTTGTAGTGTCAAAGTCACGAGGGTCTTCAATGAGTGACCAAATGTCGAAGCCAATGTTGATGAAACCAGGGACAGAATCAGGAAATTTTATGAGATTGGGCCCAAGTGAAAAATTTCTTTAGATTTTTTTTTTTCGTTTAATAATTTGGTACTTTTTTTGTTTTTTTTTTTGGTTTTTTTTTCTAATCACTAGTACTTTAATACAATGAGGAATTGAGGTTAGAATTATGTCAAATTCTCTAATTAAATGTTTAAATTTTAACTACCAATATTCTCAATATTTATAATACTAATATTGTCTTCTTATTCCATTAATCTAACAACTTTCCACCAATTTATGATACTCATATTTACTACAAAAATCAATATGATTCTAATATGACATATTAAAACTTAAACCTTATAGGTATCAATTTTCATTAAACTCATGAAAGTTTAGGATTAATTAACAATTTAAATATAATTAACCCATCCAATTAGCAATTCTAGTGTTCACATACCAAAAACCCTAATTTAATTCATATTATACAAACGAGCTTGGAACCCGTGCAATGCACGGGTTCGTTTCTAAAAATGACAGAATAAAAAAGGATAAAATTCACTTAATCCTCTTAAACTACCATCCCAATGACAATTGTCGCAGTTCATAGTTTGGGGGGCAAATTTTCATTAGAGTGGTAATTTGAGGAGGTTAAGTAGACTTTCTCCAAGAAAAATAATAATAATAATTAGTAGATGTATAAATGAAGAAAGAAAAAAATAAAGTTTCAAGTAGGAAGCAAAAAAAAATTAATTAATTAATTAAAAGGTGTTCTATAAAGCTGTAAAGAAAAAGAAAGCATTAAGTGACCATTTACAACAATACAAATGCTCAAGTTTTATTTTTTTTAATTAATAAAAGGAAAAAATGCTCAAATTGTATTATATACAAAAAATATAACCTATTGAAATGTTCGAAGAAAGAGATTGTGAAAACCAATTACGCTAATTGACTTAACGCTTGAATACCAATTGTTATATGTATCTACAATTTTTACCAAATATAAAAGAATTTATATATTTAAAAAAAAAAAACGAAATCACATATTGAAACTAATAATCAAAATTAAAATGTGTGTAAAAAACTGTTATAATACAACACTAACAAAAAGATCATGATTTGATTTTGTCCATGCCCTCATCTTTGGCTTTCCAAAATAATTTTATTTAAGATACTTAATTTCAAAGAGAGAAAACTTTATTCCTAAATCATGCATAAACAAAAGACAAATATCATTCTATACTTTGTTTGAAAAATTTAGCATTTTTTATTTTAACTTCTTACTTCTTAGAAAAATACTAATAATTTCAATTAAAATTAAAATTCCTTTCTCTCTACCACACTTTTTTCTTATGCAAAAAATATGTACTTTAAAAAAACGTCTAGTTTGTGGTTATAGGGAATGAATAGATAGAGACATATGTTATCAAACAAAATGGAAAGTAGACATTGAATTTAAAATTTTAGACAATTATAGATTTTTGGAATACATTTAAGCACATTATAAAAGGCCATAATTTTGAACCCCATTGAATTGAAAGACAAAAAAGCGGTGATGAAATCCATTTAATTTGTTATTTTTCAATGGACCATAATTTTGTGGACACCTTTATAGGAAAACAAAAAATTCAGAATAACTAATGTTGAGATAATGGAGAACACCATGTAGAAACTACAAAAAAAAAAAATCCCAAATGAGTATTCTAAAAAACTATTCTTAAACTTTTTGGGTTTGAGAATTGAGCCATTTTTTAATTTGGGGTTTGCAGGAAAATTTTTGAACGTGTTTCAAATAGACTCATAAAAAATAATCAAAGCAAATTGAACAAATAACAGTTAATGATAGTGTTAACATAAATAATAACATTAATGAACAATGGCAATTTGTAAACATAATAAAAACAATTGAAATTTAAACAATTTGCCATTGACTAAATATCATAATAAACTTAAATAAATGCACACAATAAATGGCAGTTTTCAAACATAAAAAACACAATTTAAACCTTTTTTTTTTTCATTTCATTTGTAGAATAAACTCCATTTATCACATAGGTTGTTCAAAAAGCTTTACTGCAACCACAAATGGCATCCATGATTTTCATGAAATCAATGTGGCAACATGCATGCTTCGTACTCAAAATTATACTACTCGGATTTAACACACGTCGAGACAGAGAAACGACATAAAGTTTTAGAGGTTAGGAATTTGATATTTTTATAGAAACAGAACACGAAACTTATTTTAAAATAATTCTAAAACACATTAAACTTACTTGGTGTACAAGCAATGGAGTTTTAGAGGATCAATGTTGCTGTTTGCAGATTCAATTTTGACAAATCTAAAGGTAGATTCGAAGAAGGGAACAATAATCAAGTACAGTTCAAGCAGTGTTTAGAAATAGGTATATATAGTTTGCAGTTTTTGATGGCAGTTGAGTGCTAAAGACATAGCAATTTGATAAAAAGGGTGAAAGACACGAAGGAAACTGATGAAGCGATGTGATCCACTGTTTCATTTAAAAGTTAAAACTCCCCTATTATATTAAAGATAAATGATAAAAATCATACAATGAATTAGTAAATCTATCATTGAATTTTTATGGGACCCACATGATTCTACAAATCTAATAATAATTTTTTTTTAATAAAAAATTAAAATTTTCACTTAAAAAAAATCGTTTTTTTTAATAAAAAAATTCCTTCAAAAAATAAAAAATTTAAAGAATCATTTTTTTGTTTAATTAAAATTTTCGTTTTAAATTTAAGTATGTGCATAATTTGATTAGTTTGTCTTTTACGATACATAACAGTTAAAAAAAGAAGAATCAAAATAATAAAAGAAAAGAAAAACCTGCAGTCCTTAGTTATTGTAACTCCTACCAAACTAACTAACCCACTAAGAGCATTCACAATGGATGAGCTACTTTTTTATGTAAAATAGCTCATCAAAACTCAATTTATCTAGTTTAGCTAATAACTTTTTAAGGACCTCCTACATCCGATTAGTTATATTTTTATCTATATCATTTAATTTTAATTATTTTTTTATTTTTTATAATGATTTTATTTTTCTTAATATCTTATTTTTCAACTTTTGAGAAAAAAAGTGATGTGCATAGAGAAATAATAGGAGAAAATTTTGGAAAAAATGAGATCTGAAAAAGAAATAGTAGGTGAAAATTTTGAAAAAATAGAAAACAGGTGAGAGAAACAATAAAAAAAACATGGAAGAAAATTTTGTGAGAGATAGTGGGAGAAAAAAACAGACGTGGGAGAAAATGTAGGAAAATAGCTCTTTCAATATTACCGCTACATGTAGCTTTTTTTTTAACTCATTTAACAAAAAATTTATTCTACATTTTTTTTTAGCTTATCCAATGCAGATGGTATTTTATCAATTTAAAGAGCTATTTTAGATAAAAATGACATTTAGCTCTTCCATTGTGAATGCTCTAACAACACAATCTATAATGGACTCAACAATTGTAGGGATAGAGGGGCTGAATTTTAGACCCAACAGTCCCAAGAATTCCGTTGAAAAATTTAGCCTTTTTTCACACAAACATGGCAAAAATAATAATGAAATGGGCTGTTTATTTTTATTATGTCACGATCTTGGCTTGAAAATTTTCAAGGCAATCCAAACAATAAAAAGTGAGACTAAAGATATTATATCTTAAAACATTTATTACTTATAATTCAAAATTTGGCCTTTAAACCCGAATGTAGAAATAACTTATAAAAAATAAATTGGAAAATAACTCCACCACTTAATCATTTCCCTTTTTTAATCTGGGGTTTGTAGGGGAATTTTTGAACTATAACCAATGAAACATGTTTTCAAATAGACTCATCAAAAATGATAACAACAAATCGAACAATAACTGTAAATGACAGTGTTAACATAAACAATGACATTGAACAATGGTATTTTGTAAACATATAAAAACAATTGAAATTTTAACAATGGGGATTTTGTTTAAATAAACTTAGAAGGAATAGAATAAACTTACTATGTCCAGATGAATTAATAGAGTAGAAACTGTTTGAGAGAGTGTTTGTACGTTGTTGAATGGGGTAAAAACTGTTTTAGTGGTTTTGTTTTGTTTTGTGGTTTTGTTTTGTAGAAACAGTTTGTTTTCATTTGTAGAAACCGTTTATTTTCTTAAATTGTTTTTTTTATTTTAAATGCACAATTTAATTGAAAGTAAACATTTGTCAAATAAATTGAATGACACTTGTCAAACTGTTAAACCCTCTAGTTTAAAACTTAAAAATAGGCATTTGTCAGATAAATAGGATGCCACATGTCACAATATTAGGCCCTCCTGCTTAACATTCTCCTATTATATATTATATTAGATTAGGGTTTATGTTCATACTAGTAACAATATTGAAATTGAAGCTTTCAACCCATTAATCTAATAACCTGGAGCTTAAATCATACATAGAAATCTAATACACACAAAAGCAAGTTAATTTTAGGAATTTAGCTTCTTACTAAAATCATTCTTCAACTTCTTCCTTTTCTTTCTTTCTTTCTTCTTCTTATTCTTCATCTGAATCCGCAGCTCTCTATCTCGCTCTCTCTCTCTCAATCTCTGGAGCACTCTCTCTCATTGGGTGTATGTGTGTTGGCTGGGAAGAGAAGAGAAGAAAGGGAAAGGGTTTGAATAGGCAAGGGGAAAGGTTAAAAAAAAAAAAAAGCTTAATGGGTAGGCCAAAAAATTTAGTAATAGGCCAAAAAGTTTATTAAATAGGGCCAAAAATATTAGAAATAGGGCAAAAAAAAAAAAAAAGGAATAGGACCAAAGTTTAAATTGAAAAGGGCCAGAATTGGTTTTTGGCATAGGGCCCATTCACTAGATGGTTATAGCGATTAAGCAGTTAGCGGTTATAGTAGTTAATGGTTAGCTGGCGGTTGCTTGTTTCTAACCACCTGCATTGACACCCCTACTCCTTCAAGTTCATGATTGAGTTTTCAACGGAGCAACCACTGCTAACTGAGTCCCTAACTGTAGATGTTGAGATATAACATCTGCTGGCCGGCATGGTTCCAACCTAGCCTAGCCTAATGTATTTTGAGCTTCACTTTGTCTTTTAATTTAGTGTTGAGATTGAGCTCCGTTGAGTTCCGATTGGGCTTGAATTAATATGCGCGCTTTAGCACACTTTTGATTTTAAATCTGATTCCCTTGAGTACTATAAGATTTAAGAAGACATAGATCATCGTCTTCTTAAATTCTAAGTGAAAAGATATATATATATACACACACCAATTAAAAGCATTACATGAATACTTTAATTAATAACAAGTCAATATATATAAATGGTTATAGTGGAGGGAGCCAACAGAATGAGATCTTGGAAGGAAGAATGTGATCTGATCAGTGATCATGGACCATTGGTGACTCATGTAGATTATGGATATTGGATGGCCAATATTATATATAAACATAATCTTACAAATTTGGGGTTGGATTCAAATAACAATCCGGACCCTGAATTTATTGCAAACGGATCATCTTCATTTCATTTTGCCCTTCAAATTTCAACCAACCGATTCCTCTCAAAATCAAAAAGAAATGGAGAGGATCTCATATTCTGAATCTATTGAGGTGCTGTACATGCCATATGGAGTCTTAAACATATGTACGTGACACGTGGGGATATGACTTTCAGTATTTTCTTCACACTTTTTTGTTTTTTTTGTTTTATAAAGTAAAGTTCACTCTTTACATTGGGTAGAGTAGTTTTTCTTTCTTTCTTTCCATCTGATTGAACTAGGACCAGAGCTATCGAGTTAACATGCAAGGGACTAGAGACAAAAAAACCCCTAGCCGTCAGAGAATCACTATAGGAGGGAGAAAATTTCTTCTGCTCCCAAACTCTTCCATTTTTTTTGAATAATACAGTGATAAGTCTGGTGATGCTTAGACTATGCAAGGGTTCTTGTTTGTATTTTCTCTAGATTTACTTTCAGCAGCGAACTACCGGGTGATTTTTTTTTTTTTGGTTTCGGTTCCCTTTAGTCATTTTCTAAGATTTTGTTTATAAAATCTTCAGAGTAACGAACTTATATATATCCGGTCTTTCTTTTGTTTTCACTCTGAGTCTTTTCTAGGAGCAAATAACTGGCCAATGCTAGAGAAATTATGAGACATATAAAAAAATTGTCACTGATGATAGAGGTAGTGAAGGGGGTTGCGTTTGAGAAAGCGCTTGTGACGGAGATGAAAAAGTAAAGAAATCACTATTTAGTTGAAAAGGTTTTGATGAACTGAGCAATGGCTAGGAACGTAATTCGCCGGAATATGTTGCAAATTTGAAAATTGATTGGGATGGTGACATTCAAAGAGTAAAACAAATTAGATTTGGATGAAAGAAATTTCTATTGCATTTATGATATTGTTTTGTTAGAGCGATATGCTCTATTTTTATAAAATGAATAAAGACGAAGCAGTGTTATAAAATATATATATACATGCAAGGTTTGAATCTTGTTAATAATTTCTCTGTTATATATATGACGCAGATATTTGATCAATTCAAATGGTTTTGCATTAAATTTAAGCAACCCTTATTAATTACTGTTATTTTCTTAACTTATGCCTATAAAAAGCGATGAATTTAATCATTTAATTTATATTCTAACACGCTTATAATAGATTTACTAACTTGGATAAACTTATGTAAAAGATATGCTTACCCATGGTGGCGGAAAGAAAAAGAAATAGATTCGGTGAAGAAAAGGAAAGATGGTCTATGCCCTCTGACTCCTAAGGAAACTTCACTAGCATTACGGGCATTTGACATCAATCGTAATATCCAAGTCTGTATTGCTGCTGGCGAAATAAACAAGGCAGAAAGGAGAATGGCAGCCCTCAAAGAAGCTTTTCCAAATATGTTAAGTACTTTAATTGAAACAACTTCAAAGATTGGCGTTCAATGTTGCAGATTATGTGCACGTGGGTACATGTTGAATTTCACCCGACCACAATTTTCTTGCACACACACTTGATATTACTGGCAGTGAACGATTCATGCTTCAAATTAAGGACCTTAGAAATGGATGCATTATTCCAAAATTACGAGTTGATGGGGTTGTTAGCTTGGCATGGGCTCAAGATGAAAATACTCTGTTTTATACAATATCAGATGATAATCAACGACCTTACAGGCAAGGTTACTGTTCTGGATCCTTTTGCCTGGGGGTTCACGATACTCTCTTACCTTTTTTTTCTTCCTATTTGGGCAGGGTTCTCCGTACCAAACTAGGATTTCATGATACGGATGACGTCCCAGTATTTACAGAGAGTGATTCCAGCTTTTGTGTGGACGCAACAAGCACAAAAGATGGCAAGTTCATAACTGTGAATTCAAACTCAAGAACTTCATCCGAGGAAGGAATTTACATACTAATTTTTGTTTTCCTTTGCAAGCATATGTTGTTCTTATTCTCAAATGGTGGGCTTATATCTTGTCCCGTCTATGGCAGGTTTATGTAATAGATGCTGCCAACCCATTAGATGGTTTGCGCAGAATATGTGAGCGTGTTTGTGGTGTACAGTATTTTTTGGAACATCACTACGGTATATTTTATATTCTTACAAATGCTCCCTTGACTTAGAATAAGGAGTGTTCTGGTGGAAACTATTACCTGGCCAAATGCCGAGTTGAAGATATACAGCCAGAAAATTGGCAGGTGAAGTTTGTTCTTCAAACGATGTATATTTTCTAATTTACTGTTTGATTGCCTCTCTTTCATGTATCCATTTTTTTCATCTCTGAAATACTTCTGTTTTCCTTTTAGAATGTCATCCTTCCAGGAGAAGATATTAGCTTACAAGATATGGACATTTTTAATGGGCATCTGGTGCTTTTTGTCTATAAGAAGGGATTTCCTATGTTTTGTTCCATCGATTTGCCTATTAATGTTAATCGTAAGGTATTTATATATCTGCTTTATTGCATTACGCTTTACCAAGAAAATAAGAACAGTAAAGAGTGATGATATTTCATCTTTGTTTTGCCTTTATGCTCTGTAGTGTTGAAGGACACCATGTTACAACTATAAGATCATCAAATGAAGTATAAAAGAATGGATAAAAAAAAAAATGTTGCCACAAAATTGGGCAGAATACATTGTGCAGAGTGATGTTAGGTCAGTAACAGGAATTTTGGATTTGATCTTGGTAATTGTCATAGCCATTGAGGATTCTACACTCCTGTTCCTGTTTTAATGAAATCTATTGTGACAAGCTATGTGATAGGTTTTACATCCTATCCTTGCTATAGAACTTCAGATATGTGGTGAAGTACTGCATATGCAAATTATACATTTATGGTTGGTCACTAATGATCATTTAGATGTATAAAAGGAGAGAAGCAATGAAGTTTTAATTGACTAATATAAGTGAAACATATGCATGTGTGTTTGTGTGTAAGAAAATACATTCAACATAACTTATTTACTTATCTTAGGGACACTGGATCATTAGATATCTCTGGTTCTACTAATACTTGACTTTCCCCTTCTCTGAGCTGATTTAATTTCTAGTTCAGATTATGTCATGGTGGTTCTAATCAATATGTAAGTTCTGATTACTAAAGAGAAAAATTAAATTAGTTTATGCTCTGTTCATATACAAATGTATTTGTACTCATGTTCTGTGCATATTGAATGTTTTGCAGCATCAAATGGAGATTGAGAATCTTAATCCATGGTATTTCCCCCTGCCCTCGAATTCATGTAGTGTTGTTCCAGGTTCAAACCATGACTTCATGAGCTTTGTTTACCGCTTGGTGCTTTCTTCTCCAGTGGTATAACTTCTAATAATTATAATTAGATTTACCCACATATACATCATGCTTTTTACGTATCTTCACAGACCAAGAACTACGAGATCGCCCCTTTCATTCTGGGGTGACGGAGGGATTGTACCCAAACTAAAGATATTAAGCATCTGCCGACCTGCCACCCTTGCAGTGCCTTTCTCCCTTTTTTCTAGTAATCCACTGTATGGAACAATTAGTAGAATATTTGTGGTACTTGGAGGGTGCCAAGTACCACCAAATTGGTAAAAAATGCTAAAATGCTTATGAATATTGTCAATTTAGTAGGAATCAAATTCAATTTTGACATCTAATTATACTATTTTCAGCTACTTTGGAGTTAGATATTCTCCATGGTTTTGATATAAAAATATTTATCCTTTCTTTTGGAATCCGCAGACGCCTGATATGATTGTTGACTGTGATATGTCAAGACAGACATACTCAATTGTGCAGCAACAGGAAGTGATGGGTGTTTCTGTTAATAGAACATGCTTAGCAACTTATGAGCCAGATACGATTCGTTCTCAAAACAAGGAAAAAAATATGCAGAATTTTGAATCACAGAGATGGAAGGAATTTTCCTGTGCATACTGTTGTGAAAGAAAGGAAATCGTTTCCTATGATGGTGTGAGGATTCCTCTGACCATTTTGTACTCTCAAAAATCCTGGCAGAAGGGTCAGTCTCCTGGAGTTTTACATGGCTATGGGGCATATGGGGAAATTTTAGAAAAAAGCTAGTGTGCAGATCGCTTGAGTTTGCTTGATCGTGGTTGGGTGGTGGCGTTTGCTGATGTGAGGTTGGTTCTGCGTTAAGTTTTTTCTTTTGTCCATTTTTGGCACTGAATTTTTGAAGTGGACATTAACATATTTAACTCTATACATGAAATGAAACCTATCAGATTGCTAATGTGTTTTGCCAGTTTATTCGTTGCTAATTTTGCAATATGCTAGGCTTGAACTCTGACCTTCTGAAGGACCATACGACTACCCAACCACCAAGGCGAGAAGAGGGCTGATTGTTTTTGAACTTGCATATGTAGAAGTTTTGCCTGTTTGTATTTGATATAAATTAAACTTGTCTTGTGTTTATGTACATGAAATAAGTCATGATATGATATGAGTTATTCTAAGCTCTAGTTGAACCTATATCTTAGGTTGTCTTCATCAATGTTTTGGTATTATCTGTATTTTTTAAAATAAGCAAGTAATTGTATTTACTACCTACACTGATTTCAATTTTGAGATTGAATGTTTTGCACTTGGTATGCCAAGAAGCTGCTTTCTTGGCTGAAAAATCAAATGAGTGTGGCGTTGATTCTGGTTCCTTTACATGTATTTATATGACACAAGAAGTTTTGTTTTGAGCAGAGGCAGTGGTGGTGGTGATTCTTCGTGGCATAAGTCTGGCAGTGGGTTGTTCAAACAGAATTCCGTATGACTTTGGATCATGTGCCAACTACCTAGTCAGTGAGGGCTATGTTCATAGAGATCGCAGGATGTCTGGTTGTCGGGGCAGCTATTAATATGTACCCGGATCTATTTCGTGCGGCTATTTTGAAGGTTAGCCCTGAACAGAAATATTTTATCATCCATTTGTTACTGTTCTGATCCGGTGATGTTTGGGTAATTCTTGTAACAGATTCCATTTCTTGATATATGCAACACATTGTTGGATCCTAGTTTGCCTCTCACCATACTGGATTATGAAGAATTTGGGAATCCTCAGATACAGTCCCAATTTGAGTCTATTTTGAGCTGTTCTCCATATGATAACATTACTCCTCACACTTGTTATCCTTCAATGCTCGTTACAGCATCATTTCATTACTGGAGGCAAATTTCTATCTTCTATCTTCTGCCTTTTGATGCCATCAACAATCACGTGCATAATAGTCAATAGACATAACGTATAAAGAAATTAAATAGCCATAATAAACTTATTATTGTGGCTGATCATAATCTTTCATTCTCAGGGTTGGAGTTTGGGAAGCTGCAAAATGGGTGGCCAAAGTAAGGGATAGTACATGTTCTGAATGTTCGGGTGCAGTCCTTCTGAAGACAAATGTGAGTGGAGGACATTTTGGTGAAGGTGGACGCTATGGTCAATGTGAGGAAATGGCTTATGATTACGCTTTTCTTATCAAAGTTTTAGGGATGTTCAGCAATGAATTAATTCAATAGGGTTAAGGATTTTGGATTCAGTGAAACAAAAAGATTTTTTTTTTTTTTTTGGTGTGTGTATCCATGCGCTTCAATTGTATTAATATTGACAAAATGGTTCATAATTAAGAGCATATATAAATTATGGGGACCATGCTGAAAGTAAATGTTGATGAGAACCCCATTGGTCAAGCAATCGAGCATGACCTAATTAAGTCGATGAATATTATTGATGATGGTTTTCTGGGGAGTAACGTGACACAATACCCGAGGATTCTAACGAATCATGGAAGTTTGCTTGAAGCGTTGGGAGAGTCCCATGTTTGTTGGTGAACGTGGATTGTCCTTGTTGGCAGAAGACCATTGTACCCTCGGTAAAAGACTGTTATACCCTCGGTGGGCTGACTAAGTCTAGGCCTGAGCTTTGTCTTAATAGGCTTGTATGCTGGACTAGGCCGGAGGCCTGCCAGGCTTTACATGGCTGTCCTATGACTCAACAAATACTTTTATTTTTATTTTTGGGAAAAACTTCCTTTGTTGGTAAACTTTTATCTCGTTGGCGACATTTAAGAATTCTTTTGGGTGAAGCCTCATATATAAACTTTTATTATTCACAATTTTTAATTTCTGTGAGAGAGAGAGATAATATATAACACGTGATTAGAGTTACAATTCTGTTACGAACATGTGGTAACAGTTGCAATTTTCCTTTTCAATGCAATATAGCAACCTTATTTATATTCTCTACTTCATTGTTTTCCATCTTAAATTGAAGTACATAAATTTAGATAGCGAAATCCTACGTTTGAATTGAATTATTTATATATATGGACGTACAAAGATACATTTATCTGGCACCAAATAATAAACCCATCGATGTCAACTATATATTTTCTCAACCTATCTATCTATACGATCATATTGCTTCACCTTTCATTGAAACAAACATTTTTCGGTTTTTAATTTTTTGAATAATTTTTGTCCTTATGTCGCCTGTTAAGTACGATTCATGTTGAGACATTAGTATAAAATTATATATGTTAACCTTAATCTGACCTGACCAATTTAATTAAATGGGTTAGACCAATCAATCATAATTAACTCGCTAGTTTTATATTGAGTTCATATCGAATTTGTAAGTCGTGTAAAGAATTGTCAGTCCTATAAGATATATACTTGTTACCTCGCCATAATAAGAAAACCAAATTAAAATGTTTTCTAAAACTTAATTAATCAGAACCTATGCATCCTATTCAGCTTTACAAGGATTTATAGAGCAAATTAATTTAAAAGAAAATATTTCAAACACATAAATCTGGCATTAATCGATGCTAATTGCTGATTTTTGTGTACCGTATTTGTTTGCTCAATCAATCCCATCATGTACGTACGTAGTTTTCCATTGGTCTCAATCTTTTCTATAATAATTAAGCATAATAAATCGTATTAAATCCACAAGAAAAGGAAATTAACCAATCGATGTGATTAACAAGTGGAGGAATATAACCATATTAATTATTTCCTTACTTAAAAACGTGCATCCTCTCACTCTTCTTGCATATGCATGCATGCCAATTTTGTCGTAAATCCAGCTCCCCGGAGTATATATCCCCGGAAAACTGGTCGGGAAATTCAGCTTAAACACCATTTTTAAGCCCACTTAAACTATAACTCTTTCCTTGATACTTCAATATATTCTTACACCAAGTACTGAAGATGGATTACACCAAGGATGATGTTGGGGATCCGGAGAAGCCATATAGGAGGATTACGTTGAAGTATATGGGCGCAGTCAAAGCTGAAATATTGAAGGATTTCATCATTCGGGGGATGAAAGCCGAAAAGTTGAAGAGTATGATGGTTACTAGGTCTAGATTGGCGCGGTTGAAACAATTAATGGGCGGTTCGAGCCACAGCGGTGGTTCTGCTGTGGGCTATTGTAATTCAGCTGACAACTATAGGCCGGACGTTGGGTTCGACGGCGTTCAAGCGTCGGATATCATACTCTCTTCCACCGGAAAGTAAGTGATCATTAATTTGCAATAATGAAAACTACCATTATCAAACTATCTATATATTTTGCCAGAAAAAAAGAAAAAAGAAAATATATTGGGTGATGAAAAAGCTTGCATGCATGCAAAATTATAATGATTACATGTATATTGAAGCACATACAATGATTATATGTATATAATCATATACATGCCACCTCTCTCCTACTCTAATTTGTAATTACGTATTCCTTCTTGATCATTTTAATTTTATGCTTTCTAGCTTATTCAAATGAAAGAAGCGAGCTTAAACGGTTTCATATTTGTTTCCAGGAGTTTATAAAAAACAATGGATATTTGATGATTTCATCCAATGGAGGATTGAATCAGATGCGATCTGGTGTAAGTTATTATTATTATTATTATTATTATTTTCTCTACAGCATTTTGGTTGCCCCATCTAGTAGAGCTTGTTGGAATATAATTTCGATCTTTGAGGCATTAGTATTTTGATATTTGAAACACACCTTATTGGGTTCTATTCATCATCAGGTACTTCCCAGAAGGCATTAATTGACATTTACTTTGAGAATGTTGGGGGTAAAACACTTGATGCAGTGCTTCTAAACATGAGAGTCCATGGCCGCATTGCTGTTTGTGGAATGACCTCACAGTGCAATCTTGATCCACCTAAAGGCGTGAAAAATTTGATGTGTCTCGTATACAAGCAAATCCACATGATAGGATTTTTAGTTCGTGATTATGTTCATCTCTATCCCAAGTTCTTAGACACTGTGCTGCCTTACATCAAAGAAGGGAAGATAATGTATGTGGAAGACATAGTTGAAGGCCTTGAGAGTGCTCCAGCTGCCCTGGTTGGGCTTTTCAGTGGTCGCAATGTCAGAAAACAAGTCGTTTTAGTTGCTCACGAATAATTTAGGCTTGTTTTTTATAGCTGTATGTGCTGTTGTTGGGAGTTCGTCTACTACTACTGTGTGCAGTATCTTCTTGTGTGGTTGGTTCCATTGGAGTACAAAACGTGTGGGCAATACAGAATGAGTGTATACTCTGGAAATGATGGAAATAAAGAGAATTTGTCTTGTGGCAATGATCAATGCATTGGTCTCTTTGTGCATTTACCTTTTGTGCTTACCTTTGCAAGTGATGGAAGGACATTGACATTGCCTTTACTCTTGTCATGAAAGGATAATTAACATTATTAATTTATTAAGATTATCCCTTCAATCTTTTAGATGGACATATCTTCAATTTCATGCACACATATTGATTTCTGGTCATTGCCTTAGTTGAGGTTCCCCTGGTCCATGATTTGGGAGGATCTCCAACGCATGACATGACATCCACCCCAAAATTTTTTAATTTTTAGTTTTTTTAGGGTTTTGTTTTGTTTTTTTAATTATTTTTGTAGGACATGTGGTATTGTTATGTGGTGACAAAAATAGTGTTCCAATATAACTAATTGGATATTATCCAATTCATTTGAAATGGAGAAGATCATAATTCATAATCCTTAAATGATTTATTTTTTAATATGTTTGATACATATGACCTTGCCCTTATAATGTTATATTAGTAGTTGGTCCTTAATCTTTAATAGTCCTTTTCATAATGATGGAATCAATTTTTTTTAATTCTTAAATGACGTATTTTTTAGCCTGCTTTTCCTTAATCTTTAATGGAAAATGCTAGGGGTTCTCCCTGTAGGTTCTCCTGGTGTTCTCCCATCCAAATGTAAAACATGATTTAAGAAAAAATAAAATTGTAGTGGCCTCCACCATCGTTTTTTTATACATTAGCACCAAATTTAAGGCATTAGAACCAAATTTATGAGGCATTAGCACCAAAATTGAGGCATTAGCATCAAATTTAGGATGATCAAATTCATTTTGGGTGATACCATCCCTAAAGGGTTAACCTTCCACCATTAGGTTTTAGTTTTGAATTAAAAAATAAGTTTTAAAGCATTAGAACCTAATTATTAACTAATAAAAATTAATATGTTAGTAAAAAAACGGTATTACAATTTTATTTTTTCTTAAATCATGTTCTACGTAAGACTGGGAGAACGCCAGGAGAACACTACGGGAGAACCCTTAGCAAACCCCATCTTTAATAGTCCCATTCATAATGATGGAAGGAATCAAAATTTTTTAATTCTTAAAGATATAAATGACTTATTTTAACCTGTTTGACACAGACTACTTTGGTCGTTGGGCATAGGTTTCTTTATGGTGCAGATAAATTTGGTTTTAGTAGGTAGATATGACATATAGTGGTAAACTTGTAGAAAATTATTTAATAAAGAAGGGAAAGATATGAATCTCGTCCTCAATAATTAAGGGGTGGAGTGTATGACAGCTACATAGATATGACATATAGTGGTAAACTTGTAGATAATTATTTAATAAAGAAGGGAAAGATATGAATCTCGTCCTCAATAATTAAGGGGTAGAGTGTATGACAGCTACATGAGTTGTTTAGCCATCACAAAACAACACAAAGAAAAAAAAAAAAAAGAAGGGAAAATGTACTTCCCCTAAATTATCGCCTATTTTATAATTATGCCTTTAAACTTTAAAAAATGACATTAAGGCCTCATATATTACCATTGCGTGTCAAATTAGATTCTTGTGCATTTTTCTTCTCAAAATACCCTTCGAATTATTAATAAATAAAATTAAAAAATATATAAAAGTAACCATTTGAAAAAAATAATAATAATTAGGGGGGCTAATGTGAAAAGGGCTAATAATTTGTTTTCATAAGTTCAACTTTTTTTCAAATGGTTATTTAAAAAAAAAAATTAAGAGTAGTTTGGAGAAAAAAAAAAGTATATAATTTGACATGCGGTTGTTGTATGTGAGGTCATAATGTCACTTTTTAAAGCTTGGAAGTGTAAGTGTAACATAAGTTATAATTTGAGAATTGAAAGTGTATTTTCCCTAAGAAAACATTTGATGTACTCCATATTAAAAATTCTCAGTATCCTAAATTGTTGCCCCATCCAGTAGAGCCCGTAGGAATATAATTTCGGTCTTTAAGGCCTTGGTATTTTGATATTTGAAACACCCCTTATTGGATTCTATTCATCATCAGGCACTTCCCAGAAGGCATTGACATTTACTTTGTTGTTGGAAGTGCTGGAAGTAAAGAGAAGGTATCTTTCTATATATTGGGATAGATACTTTTCTGTTATCTAGCCTTTCTTTATTTGATGGCCATCTGTCATCTAGCTAGAGGTATTATATATTTAATACTAGCACATAAACCCGTGCATAGAAAATTTAATTTAATTTAATTTCTCATACCATTCCATCTACCAATCTACTATTCCATCTACCATTCTCATGTACTATTCCATATAATATCCATATATCATATTTTCTTCAAAATTAATATCTTTGCCTAATATGAATATTAAAATAATCTTTATCATCAAATAATTCTCTTTAATGAGGGTTTTTAAAAATCTAGGGCGCTACAGAACTTTTATTTTTTGTTCTATTAATAAATTCATATTTCTTATATTAAAAACCAGGTTGATCTTTTGAAGAATAAGTTTGGTATTGACGAAGCTTTCCAATATAAGGAAGAGCCTGACTTGGATGCAGCATTGAAAAGGTCAGTTTTAATTATTACTTGACTCTTGTATATATTATCCAAAAAAGTTTGTGGGAATATTAATTGTTTTGATCTTTGAAGCACATGTACATTATTTGTTTCTGTTGACCACGTACATGTAGGTATTTCCCAGAAGGCATTGACACTTACTTTGAGAATGTTGGGGGTAAAACACTTGATGCAGTGCTCCTAAACATGAGAACCCATGGCCGCATTTCTGTATGTGGAATGATCTCACAATACAATCTTGATGAGCTTGAAGGCGTGAAAAATTTGGTGCTTATCATATCCAAGCGAATCCATATGCAAGGATTTATAGCCTTTGATTACTATCACCTCTATCCCAAGTTCTTAACACTGTGCTATCTGGCATCAGAGAGGGGAAGATTATGTATGTGGAAGACATTGCTGAGGGCCTTGAGAATGGCCTGGCTGCCTTGGTTGGACTTTTCAGTGGTCGTAATGTTGGAAAACAAATTGTCTTGGTTGCTCGCGAATAACTTTGTCTGTCTTTTGCACTTGTTCGTGCATGGTGTTGGTGGAATGAGTTCCTTGTTAATTGGTGCCACTGTCTTCCTACTGTTATGGTTTGATGGAGTCAAAGTATAATATTCTATATATGGAATATACATTAATAAATCCCAAGTTATTTACACTAATTTATAAATATTCCAAAATCTATAGCAACCAAAAACCTTCTTGAATCTAATCCGGAAAGTGTAAACCAAAATGGTTTCTCTCTCACTGAACCCTAGCTAGTATGAAGTTATACAAAATGGATGAATATTGTGTATATTTATAAGATAAAGTGTAGATTGATTTCATTATTCAACTATAACTCTACTGCCCACTAAAGTATTAAGGGCATTTTTATTTTTATTTTTTTTTATGTGATATTAAGGGCATATTTGAAATTGCATTAGAGAGCTTAAAAAGTCATGTCAAATAAAAGCTGATATGTTTGGTGATAAAATTCAAAAGTATTTATTTTGACTTTTTTACTCTAAAAATGACCATGACATACTTTTGACAAAAGTTTAAAAATAAAATTTTTGCCAAAAAATATTTTTTTTACTTAAAAGTTTAATTTTTTAAAAGCAATCTAAAAAAGACTCTAAGTCCAATAGGAAACTACTTGAAAAAAAGAGTATAGATAAAACCAATAACACGATAAAAAGTGAAAGCACAAGAATTTTTTTCTGTGCTTCCTTGAAAAAAAAAAAATGTTGAAGTTCACAGGTGTACGTACAAGTCAACAATTCAAACCCAAAGATTCTATATGGCATTTTGATCTCGTCAACCCAATAATCTTCTTCCAAGATTATTCAACTTAATTGGTAATTGAAAATAGACTATGACGTATTATGTGACGCAAGTTCATGTCGGCACGTCAGCAGTGACGAATATCCTCGGATCAGCGTGCTACAAAATGACAACCCCGGCCGATCTGTTCCACTTCCGCACCTCACCAGACACCAAGACAGAAACACGCAGAAAGAAATTAAGAGAAAGAGAGTGAGCTTAGCAATGGCGAGCGTTGGTGGAGAAGAAGTAGTGAGCAACAAGCAGGTGATATTGAGGGATTATGTCAGTGGTTTTCCAAAGGAATCGGACATGTACGTCACCACTGCGGGTACCGTTAAACTGAAGGTTCCCGAAGGTTCCACTGCTGTTCTCGTGAAAAACCTCTACTTGTCCTGCGACCCCGTCATGCGAACTCAGATGGCACGAGTCATTAAGAGCAGATTCAGTTCTTTCACCCCTGGCTCTGTGAGTATCTGTTTTGGTTCTCATAGCCAGCCAGCTAGGGAGTTTGAAATGTTAGAAAGTTTTTAGTCAACCATAATCATAAGATTAAGCCTCTAGCATTAACTAGCATATACCCTTCACTATGCACGAAATTCTTTATTATAATTTAATTTAAATGCTTAAATGCACGCATTCTATCTTACTTTTCATTATAAGTTTTTAAAAAATATATATATAGGTTCACATCACATGTTACGATTTAAAGACACTTCAAAGGAAGATTTCGGCTATTATATATGATATATGATTTGATTTGGACACTGATAATATTTAATTAATGAAATAATTTTTATATGGAAAATGCTTGAAATATAATTACATATCATTAATTACGCAAATTTAATAATCAATTTTTTAAGTAAAAACCGGTTCATTCTTAAAAAATCGGTTTACAAATTATGCCTTAAAAAACTGATTTAGCATTAAAATAAAAATGGTTTATGTCACATGTTACAATATTAAGGGTCCGTTTGGGAGTGCATTTTTAAAAAAATAATCTGCGTTTTTAAACTAAATCGCAATTTTGGAGTATTCGGGATTGCGATTTTGAAAACGCAAATTTTAAAATCGTGAAAAAATCTACGATTTCAATAAGCTGACTAGGTGATGCTTATTTGAAAAAATGAGAATTTAAACCAAAATCACGATTTCACTTAAAAGGTAATATTTACCTATTTGGTCTGAAATCGCAATTATATGCTAATTTTACCCAAACACTCGATTGATAAAAAAAAAGTATTTTTTTTGCCTGTTTTACCAAACGCCTATGCGATTTTAAAAAGTGACGATTTCAAAAACACAATTTTTAAAAACGCAATTTTTAAAATCGCACTTATTGAAATCGCACTCCCAAACAGGCCCTAAGGTATTTTCTGAAAATGATTTGGCTTACATACGTATAGATGATTCCTTAAACTGCTTGTTATGTAAGACACTTTTCTCTTTCTAAGGAGTTCCTCTCTTTTTATTTATTTATTTATTATTATTTATTATTTTATTATTTTTTTACATGTCCATGAAAAAAAAGGGATTCAAACTGGTGACCTTAACGTGGTCCTAGCTGATTGAACTATTATTTTATTATTTTTATTTATTTATTATTATTTATTATTTTATGATTGCTGTGTCTAGCTAGGAGGAGGAAAGAACTTTATTCTAATGATCATGTCCTGTTGGAAACTCGCAGCCATTAACTGGGTATGCAGTGGCTAAAGTTTTGGATTCTGGGCACCCAGACTTTAAGGCAGGGGACCTTGTTTGGGGGATTTCTAGATGGGAAGAGTACAGCCTAATTACGGCTACCGAAAGCCTGCATAAGATCCAGCACACTGATGTACCCCTTTCCTACTATACTGGACTTCTTAGTACGTTGTTTGCTCATTCAATTCTATGAAGTTTTGATTGATTTGAGATTAAATTTAGACGAAGAAGATTATGTCTCCAAGAGTTGTTTCATTGGTTCATATTTTTGGTTTCTTTTCAAACAGATCTGGTTGGTATGACTGCTTATGTTGGTTTCTACGAAATTTGTTCTCCAAAGAAAGGAGAATATGTCTTCATTTCCGCAGCAGCTGGGGCAGTTGGTCAACTTGTCGGACAATTCGCCAAAATGTTGGGTTGTTATGTTGTAGGAAGTGTTGGGAGTAAAGAAAAGGTATATTAATTCAATTTACTACTCTGTTCTCTGTCATTAAAACCATAGAATATTTCATGGCTTCTTTTGTCATTATGCAGTGAAAAGACTCATTAATTCTTCTTCTGTACGTTATAATTAAGGTTGATCTATTGAAGAACAAGTTTGGTTTCGACAATGCTTTCAACTATAAGGAAGAGCATGATTTGGATGCAGCTTTGAAAAGGTCATCAGTGAGAGTTTCTCAAGTTTCTGATGCATTTAAATTTGGTTTTAGTATATGAATATAATTTTGATCTTTAAAACACACACACGTATCTTATTGGGTTCTATTCATCATCATGATCAGGTACTTCCCAGAAGGGATTGACATTTACTTTGAGAATGTTGGGGGTAAAACACTTGATGCAGTGCTTCTAAATATGAGAGCCCATGGTCGCATCGCTGTATGTGGAATGATCTCACAGTACAATCTTGATGAGCATGAAGGCATGAAAAATTTGATACATCTCCTATACAAGCGAATCCACATGATAGGATTTACGGTTTATGATTACCTTCATCTCTATTCCAACTTCTTAGACACTGTATTGTCTTACATCAAACAAGGGAAGATAGTGTATGTGGAAGACATAGCTGAAGGCCTTGAGAGCGGTCCAGCCGCCCTGGTTGGCCTTTTTAGTGGTCGAAATGTCGGAAAACAAATAGTTTTAGTTGCTCGCGAATAATTTAGGCCTGTCCTATGAACCTGTATGTGCTGTTGCTGGGAGTTTGTCTAGTACTATTATTAGTGCGTGCAGTATCTTCCTATGAATAATCCTACATATATAATGAGTGTATAGTCTGGAAAAAGACGGATAAAGAGAATTTGTTTAGTGGCAATGATCAATGCATTGGTGTCTTTGGGCATTTACCATTTTAACTGATGGAATTGGAAGAATAATCATGACATTGGCTTACTCTTGTCATTAAGGGACAATTACCATCATTCAGGTTCATCTACGAGGAGACGTTTATGCTTTTAATTGCTTCCATCTTTAATTAGATGGTGATATGATCTTGATCAGCTTCATGCACACATTGATTTCTGGTCATTGCCTTAATTAGTTGAGGTATGACCCGGTCCATGATTTGGGAAGATCTCTAACAGTACGCATGCACCCCGCTTATAAAATAAAAAAATAAAAAAAATAAAAAATAAAAATAGGGTAAAGTCTTCCCAAACTTTCAATTGTATGTATGACAATATTCCCCTAAATTATCAAAACATTGTCAATGTCCCCCAAAGGCCAGGCTAACGAAAAGATATAAATGCCCTTATATATCTCTCAATAAAACAAAAATACCCCTATACATAAATTCGAAAAAGAAGAAGATAATTTTAACTATTATTTTAAAAAAAACGATATTTCTTTAAACAAAAAATTTTAATTTGTTTTTAAAAGGAAATTTTAATTTAAAATAAAAAGATTTTTTAAAAAAAAAATTCTGTTTTAAAAAACGAACATTTTTATTTTTTTAAACGTTTTATTTTTTATTATTATTATTATTTACAACGGAAGTTTGTATTTACAAAATTATAAAATAAAAATAAAAGCGAAAATATTCAATTTTTTATAACAAAAATCGAAAATTTAATTTTTTTTCTTATAAAAATGATTTTTTTTTAATTTTTAAATTTGGCCACTCAGATTTTTTATTTTTTTTTATTTTTTAGTTTTAGGTTTTTTTTAGAAGTTTTAGTATATTTTTTTTTAAATTACTGAGGGTAGTTTTATCATTGGGGGAATATTGTCAATTATGTGATAAATGGAGGGGGTACGTAGATTTTCCCCTTAAAAATAAATAAAACTTCAAAATATATATATAATGAAAATAAAGAAAAATTATGGTATAATTAAATCGAGTGCAATTGGGCTCATAGGCGTTTGATTTTTAGTTAGGGTATTAGATTTGGGTGTTACTGTGTTAGTCTTAAAATAATTCATACATGTGCAAGTTTGATTGAATGACGTTATGCTCCACTCAATCAAAATCAAATGGCATATCCATGTGGTAGTGCCACATGCACGTGTTTGAGTAGGTAATGCAAATATGACTTAATTTTGTGAGATGAGTTAGGTATATAAATTTCTTTAAATAAAACCAATTTTGAGCATGCAACTTAATTAAGCTCCATAAAACCAACTTAAGCTACAAATTTCTTCAAATAAAACCAATTCATTTTCTTTTCCCCTTTCATTTGAGCGCCACATAGAGCAACAAAGAGAGAGAGAGAGAGAGAAAAGAACATGTTAAAACATGAATGTGATAATATTTTATTGGTCTTTTGTGGTGGCCAACTTACTTGACACAAATCTGCTAATTAACCTTTTTTTTTTTTGGTATTGTGTTAACTTTTTTATTTGAATATAGACGAAAGGAGTGAAACGATAAACAATGAAAGCACAAGTTCCGTTTCTACTGCTTTAAAAAATTTAAAGAACGTTTTAATAAAAACATGAAATCATCTAGAGACCAAAAATGTATTTAACAAGAAAATAAAAAAGGTATAAACCTTTTTGCTTCCTTGTGGAAAATTGTTGAAGTTAATTAATTCACATGTGTATAGAGACAGTAAATGTAACGCTCTTAAAATTCATATCATTTTTTTGGTACTACCTTCCCAGTACGTAGATATGGCTGGCGACCCATCCTCCGCCATTGCTGGCTAGCTAGGGTGGATGCCCACGTTCTGATGGGCGCCGCCTGGTTGTAGCTATGAGTCTTTGACGGACTTTTCAAGTGGATCGTCACGGCTGACTGCCCCTCACACCCAAACTATATCCTCATAGTGACATATAATGTGACGCAAATTTCACGTAACCAACTTAAGCAGTGACGCAAGCAATGAAATCCGTTTACTACAAAATCCCACCTCTTCTCAGTTCTCCCACACCTTCCCATCGAAACACAGAGAGAGAGAGAGAAAGAGTGTGAGCTTAGCAATGGCGAGCGTTGATGGAGAGAAAGTAGTGAGCAACAAGCAGGTGATATTGAGGGATTATGTCAGTGGTTTTCCAAAGGAATCAGACATGTACGTCACCACTGGTACCATCAATTAAACTGAAGGTCCCCCAAGGTTCCAATGCTGTTCTTGTGAAAAATCTCTACCTGTCCTGCGATCCCTACATGTGCGCCCTCATGAGGCCGACCACGTCCATTGAGGCCACCTACTTTGCCCCCTTCAAGCCCGGTTCGGTCAGTGGATTCTCTGACCCCTTATATTGATTTTATTTTGAAGTTCTATATATGATCATATACAAGTACTGAAATATTTAGAAACTTGAGTTTTATTTTTTTTATTATTATTATTTTGGGTTGATGTTTACGAGCTTGATTTTGGAACTAATTGGCAGCCCATTATTGGACATGGAGTGGCTAAAGTTTTGGATTCTGCGCATCCCGACTTCAAGAAAGGAGACTTGGTTTGGGGAATGACCGGGTGGGAAGAATAAAGTCTCATTACGGAAACTGACTTTCTGTTTAAAATTCAACACACAGATGTACCTCTTTCCTATTACACTGGAATTCTTGGTAAGCTTAGTGCTTCTGCTTCTGTTTTGTCCTTGTTTGGCTGTCTTAAAAACATGATATTTCGGAAATTAGCATCATCTTTTGATATACACAAGTGATGCCGTATGCAATGGTTAGAAGCTAATTAATTTGGTATATAAATCTAACATATTCATTTTATATATATGTAGGTAGCCTGGTATGTCTGCTTATGCTGGCTTCTATGAAGTTTGTTCTCCAAAGAAAGGAGAATATGTCTTCATTTCAGCAGCTTCTGGTGCAGTTGGTCAGCTTGTTGGACAATTTGCAAAATTGTTGGGTTGTTTTGTTGTCGGAAGTGCTGGAAGTAAAGAGAAGGTACCCCTTTCTATTGATGTAATATATATATATATATATATATATGTGTGTGTGTGTGTGTGTGTGTGTGTGTTTGTGTTTTATTTCTTTATTCTTTTTTTTTTCCTATTAATAAACTCATATGTCTTCTATTAAAAACCAGGTTGATCTTTTGAAGAATAAATTTGGTTTTGACAAAGCTTTCAACTATAAGGAAGAGCCTGACTTGGATGCAGCTTTGAAAAGGTTAGTTTTAATTAAATTTGCTCTAAAGCTAGCTTTAGTAATAATATTAACAAACTGGATGGGGCCATTACTTGACTCCATATAAATTATCATAAATGACTGCGAAGATATATATTGGGCTTAAAGAAAGTTTTAGCTCGTAACAATAGCTTAAATGTTGGGTTAATACTGGCTTCTAATGACCACGAACAGGTATTTCCCAGAAGGAATCGACATATACTTTGAGAATGTTGGAGGTAAAACACTTGATGCAGTGCTCCTAAACATGAGAACTCATAGCCGCGTTGCTGCATGTGGAATGATCTCACAGTACAATCTTGATGAGCCTGAAGGTGTGAAAAAATTGATGAATCTCATATACAAGCAAGTCTATATGCAAGGATTTGCAGTTTTTGATTACTATCACCTCTATCCTAAGTTCTTAAAGACTGTGCTGCCTTACATCAAAGAAGAGAAGATAGTGTACGTGGAAGACATAGCTAAAGGCCTTGAGAGTGGCCCAGCCGCCCTGGTTGGACTTTTCAATGGTCGCAATGTTGGAAAACGACTCGTTGTAGTTGCTCGCGAATAGTTTATAGCCTGTCTTTTGCACATGTTCGTGTTGTTGTTTGTGTTAGAAATAGGTCTTGGGCCTTACTCAACTCAAAAGCTAGCTCAAGAGTTGAGGTTTACCCTCAACCTTATAAATGGCCCATCTCCTTAATACCCAAGCAATGTGGGACTTCCAACACGCCCCCTCACGTGTGGCGGGAGGACATCCAAGCCAACACGTGCAACAAATGGATGACGGTGGGCCACAACTAATTGGGGCTGGCTTTGATACCATGATAGAAAACACAATGCGGAAATATAAAAGAGCAAGAGAGAAATAAATAAGAGACATAAGATTTAAGGTGGTTCGGTTTAAGACCTACATCCACACACTAAAGCCTTATAGGCTACATCTTGTTTTATTGAGTAAATATAATTGTACATAAGAAACCTCCTTATATAGGAGCCAAAGGAGAGAGGGACTTCATGTTTTTCCAATGTGGGACAAGCTTAGATAAGGCTTATTTATGTGGGCTTTCTCAACACTTGAACAATGTGGGACAAGCCCACATAGCTATTCTCTAATATTCCCCCTCAAACTCAAGGTGGAAACTTGTGAAATCTTGAGTTTGCTTCTTGATCTCAGCACTGAAGGAGGTGATTGATGGCACCGGAATTGGAAGCATCGGCAACTCTTGAACATCAACTTTTGATCTGAACGGGTCAACTGTGGGCCTTACATGAAAGCCAATTATGGGCTAAAATTGGCATAGGCAATATCACAAATGCCAAATTACAAATAATAGGCCAATGGCCAAATATGAAAGCCAACAATGGGCTGAAATGGGCCTAGGTTTTAAACAATACCACAAAGGCCGGGCCTGGGTTTTAAACAATACCACAAAAGCCAAATTATGTGGGGCCAACTATGAGCCAACAAGCCAACTATGGGCTAAGAAAAATAAAATGGGCAACTTCGGCCTCTTTTGGTGGGCAACTTTAGCCTCTTTTGTGTGCATCTTGGGCCTCTTTTTCTTTTTCTTTTTCTTTTTCTTTTTCTAACATGGCTCTGATACCATGTTAGAAATAGGTCTTGGGCCTTACTCAACTCAAAAGCTAGCTCAAGAGTTGAGGTTTACCCTCAACCTTATAAATGACCCATCTCCTTAATACCCAAGCAATGTGGGACTTCCAACAGTTTGTTATTATCCAACTTAATTGGCAACATGGTTTATTTTGGCAAAATAAAGTATACTCATTTGGGAAGAATAAAATGTTAATTACCTTCATGTATTCTCTATTTAGGGAAAAACAATAAAGAGTATTTTTTTCTCCAAATAATGTACCTAATCTTATTTGTTAGGTAATATGTTTCCTTCTACATATAGAAATTCTAATGAATATATATGTAAGGTTTTTGAATTGGTATGCATCAATCACACATCAAAACCAAGTGTAAACAAGTAAATAAGGTGCATGTGTATAAAATGAAGAACAACAAAAACACAAGAGAACAGGGTGCCGTCTACATTTGTAGAGAGTGCCGTCGGAGGGGGAGAACAGGGTGCCGTTGGAATGCCATCTACATTTGGCTTCAGTTAGTGTCGTCCTTGCCCAATTGACCGCTTGTTGCCTGGTCCACCTCAACGCATGCTCCATCACCTTGCAACTCGGATCCACCAGTGCCCATCACACCTTTTGCACTGGATCCGTCTCTTCGAATGAGTTTTTGTTGCATTTCCTGTTTGTCACACTTTGTTGGTGATGCTCTTGGCGGATTCACTCAAACTCCCCCCCAGTTTGTTTTGTGTGCAACGTCAATCTCCTTCGTGCTTGTTCTGTCACCCACCATCCGCTGTCGTGTCTATCCTCGTGTCCCCCCGAGGAGCTCCAATGCCACCTTCCGCGTCGGTTTCTGGATAGCACGCGATCAGCTTCCTTCCAGCTGCCGTTACTTGCTTAGTGTGATTCTCCGGTTTTTATTCTGTTTGTATTTCTATTTTAGTCCCTTTATTTCCTTGTATGCTTTTATTTCCTTTTTTTTTTACTTGTAATAAGGCTTTGCCCCCTCTCAATCTGCATGTGTGATGCCATCTGGGCTATTTGCTATTGTCCAAACTTTTGAATTGTGGATGTGAATGTTATCCTGGCTTTTGGGTTGAGAATGAAGAGTTTCGGTTGAGGGTTTGTCTACCCTCAGTTCCGAGGGTTTGAATCTATTTGGCACAGATCTGTTTTTTAATATGTAGATTAGTCATGGGTTAATGGATTGGTTTTGGAGTGCGGAATGTGTCGTCATTTGTGGCAGCTTTGTGCTCATGATTTCTATGAATGAGACAATTATGGATTCCATTTAAAAAATATATATTTAATTTCGTGGTTCAGCATTAAAGCATGTATTCATGGACAATCCAACAAGGAAGAGTGGTTTACAACACAATCATCTCAACTTTTATAATCTTACACTCTCATAATGCATTTTTAAAAAACCAAGCACATCAGTCGGGTAAAATTGCAATATATTTTGAGCTTAATGCTAGATTAAGGAAATCTTCATAAATTACGAAGCTAATTCAAATAACTAGAATTTTGTGCTTGCAAAAACATTTTTGTTTCAATGTTTACTCGGTCAAACCCGATTGATGAAAATCTCGTTTGACTCTCACTCGAACAAGATTGCGATAAGATTTTCATTCAACCCTGGCTCAAGCAAGATTGTGACTAATTGTGGTAGAGAAACTTTGCTTGTCACTAGTGTGACGTTGTTCACTCGAGCAAGACTGCGATTATTTTAATAAAGGCTAGTTTTGTAATTTTTTCAGGGTTGCATCCCTAACTTCTATTTAAGTATAATAAGGTATAGCTTGTATAATTGTAATGCCACAAACAAAAATTAGGGTTAAGTATGCTCTAATTATGATTTAAGAAAGCTAGGATTGGTTCTCATATCGTATAGTATGAGGCCTTGGACTTTTTAAATATTTTCATGTTTTACCGTACCGGACGTTTGAATTAGTGGGAAAGCCAAACGTTCGAGCCAAACCTGAGCGAAGAACATTCGAGCATGGACCACCGAACGTTTAACTTGAAACCCTATGATTGTTTTTTTGTTTTTTTTTTTTGGTAATAAGATTGCAATAACACAAGAGCAAAGGTTATATCCCTTCAAGGAGGGAAAAAAACAGAGGGTGGATCACCACCATTACAAGCCGTAAAAGAAGAAGAAAAGGGAGGGAATATGGGAATGCAACCAGAGCCTGTAGAGGCTTTTGTTGTGGCCCAAAATGCCACATAATGGGTGTAGAAGTTCGCACTTCTGTTGATCTTCTTGGCCTCCCATAATGAAGAGGGAGAAAGAAGAGCTAATGAGTCACCAATCAACTTATCAATGTGCCAATCCTGACAGAGTGCAGGGAGCTTTAATGCCGAAATAACTATCTGGGAGTCTCCTTCTAAGAAAAATTTGTGCAACTGCATAGAGGAAGCTAGAGAGACAGCTAGAAGAGCACATTGAGCTTTACCATAATTCAGAGAGCAAGGGGGAGAAATCTGAGAAACTACTTTTAGGATGAATCCTCTATGGTCTCTGCATACTGTTGATTGAGCTGAGAAGTGTTCTCTAATTGCAGTATCAAAATTGATCTTGAAAGTGCCTTCCTAAGGTGGGATCCAGACTTGCACTTCTTTAGCAGAAACTGTGAGCCATGCAGCAACATGAGCTAGAGATGAATTCTTGATAGAAGCAGCCAGCTTTGAGATGTCTGGGATGATGCCATCATGAATTGCTTTGTTCCTGCTAAACCATAACATATCACATAGCACAGAAGAGTATATTTGGAACAAATGAACATCAGGAAGAGGGATCGATATCAGAAGCTGAGTGAGGAGAGATGATGCCTTTGACCCAGCTGGAAAGGGAAAGAGAAGACCAAGCTAAGGAGTCCAAAGGCCAGAAAGAGGATCTCCAAGCAACCCTAGCAAAACTACATCTGAAGAATAAATGTAGAAGAGAATCTTCTTCCATACTGCAAAAAGGGCACAAGGAATTAACTGGGGGGATGTGAAAAACAGCATTGAGTCTTGCCTTAGAGGGGAGGAGATCCTAGCTATTTTCCAAAGTAGCAGCTCTTGAGTATCATTGAGAAATTCTTGACGAATATTGCTTTACTCTGAGCAGTGAATTCCAAGATATATTTAACGTGAATTATTTCATTACATCTTTGAGAAATGAGGTCCGGA
This sequence comes from Carpinus viminea, assembly GCA_013348765.1. Lineage (NCBI taxonomy): Eukaryota > Viridiplantae > Streptophyta > Magnoliopsida > Fagales > Betulaceae > Carpinus > Carpinus viminea. The sequence goes on from CP054671.1 coordinate 6,953,107, forward strand.
TATTGAGACGACTGCCTGATGAGCAGAAGAGAAGAATGAAGAACACTACCATCTATTCCATGGAATCCAGCAGATGGTCCAACATGGGCTATTATTACTACAAGGCACGTTGTTTCTCCATTTCAATCATGCTTGGTTAATTTAATTGTGTGAGACGTGAGTATAATTTTTTTTTCCTGTTCATGTGTATATTTGCATGCAGATTCTTCCCCGGATAAAAGAGCACCAAGTGTTGCATTTCACTAGGACTGATTATAGGCGTGCAAATAATGGGATTCCTGAAGAGCTTCAAAAGCTGCGGTGCCGAGCAAATTATGAAGCTCTGAGATTCACCACCCCTTTAGAGGAAATAGGGAAGAAGATTGTCAAGATTCTGAGGCAAAACGGTCCTTACTTAGCTCTTCATCTCAGATATGAAATGAATATGTTAGCATTCACTGGCTGTAATGAAGGTTGCAATGACACAGAAGTTGATCAACTCACAAAACTAAGGTGATCCATCAATTATCTTCGTTTCTAGATAAACCTTAGTTTCTCAGAAACCTTCTAGCAGCAATTTTTTTTTTTTTTTTTTTGATGTCCAATAATATTGCATATACTTTTGTACATGTTATCAGATATGCCACCCCGTGGTGGGGACAAAAAGCAATAAATTCTATAAAGAAAAGAAAAGACGGTCGTTGCCCTTCAACTCCTGAGGAAACTGCACTTGCATTGAGGGCATTGGATATTGATCCTAGTATCCAAATTTATGTTGCTGCAGGAAATATATATGGAGGAGAGAGGAGAATGGCTGCCCTCAGAGCAGCTTTTCCAAATCTGGTTAGTTTATCGATTCGATTGCATGTGATGTAATCACTCACGTGGTAGGCTTTGCTTAATTATATATCTCTCGTTTTTGTTTAATTTTGTGAAACAGATTAAAAAGGAAACACTGCTGACAACCTCAGACCTTAAGCCCTTCCTGAAACATTCAAACATGATGGCTGCGTTGGATTACATTGTATCATTAGAAAGTGACATTTTTGTGCCTACATATGGAGGAAACATGGCAAGGGTTGTTGAGGGCCATCGACGGTATTCAATATATATAACTTACCAATCGTTAAATTAATCTTAGAATTCATCGTTTATTGCAATTCTTACACAAAATTTATGTTGTTAAACTGTTTTCTAGATACTTGGGGTTCAAGATGACAATCAATCTAGACAGATGGCTTCTAGTCTATCTGACAGATCAGTACAGAAATGGATCACTTAGCTGGGATGAATTCTCCCAAGAAGTGAAGACAGGCCATGCTGATCGCATGGGTAGCCCTACTCAAAGGACACAGGTTCCTGCGAGACCCATGCAAGAAGATTATTTCTATAGTAATCCACACGAATGTTTGCCAGCAGTTGCTAAAAAATCAGAGAGGACATAATAAAACACCTAAGTTATGAGTTTTGATGAGTGGATTAGAGATGTGTTATTTCACCTTTTCCTACGCTCACATTCTTGTAATCAATTGAAAGTATAGGTAGTATTGAATATGTTAAAATGATAATGATGTTTCACTGACATGTAATGTGATCCCATTAATGATGACCTCGACCTTTAATATAAGGAGCACTTAATTTGGAATGTCAAGTTCAAATTGTTTGGAGAAAAAGAAACATTCTCAGGCAAAAAAAAAAAAAAAAATACAAGACATGAACAATCAACCTATGTACCAGGAAATTGGCCACCAGAAGGCTGCATTTGATACATTTGAGATTAGGTATGCTACAATCAGAATACAGGCAATGGCATCACTCGAACAGATTTCTTAGAAGGAACACTAGAAGAAGAAATTTATAATTTAACGCTTCCGGACATCAGTCCATGAAATAGTGTTGAAACCTAAGAAAACTAAAGACACAAGCATGTACAATAACCAGGAGATGACAAAGTAGCAAGTAAACAAGAAAAATGGAGACTCAGAAAGTGCAGTACTAGTTCTATGTTTTTAGCCGCTTTTGAGCTTGATCTGATTCCTCTCTGCTGCCTGCATCTCTTAGATGTCCGATCGCTTGATGGCTAGAGGGGGTATTCTCATGATCCTGGACAATGAAAGAATGATAGCATTACCTATACTTCATACCAAAAAGGGTTTTTTGTTGAACTCCAAAGAGTTGGCTGTAAAAGTTGTCAGCCAAAAAAAAAATTTTTTGTTTTGTTTTGAAAAATGGACTGTCTGGCAACATCTAGTGCTCCACAAGCTCAGGCAAAAGACAAAGAACCATTAAAAGATTCCACTTGGTCGAATTTGAATCCCCTAACTTCTTATACTGTCTTTTGGGCAACCAGGGAGAGTGAGTGATGAGATTGAGGGGTTCAAACGAAAGGAACTGCTTAACCAACTCTCCAGCAAAAATCAATGGCCTGATTTATATATATACCTTAGCAACGGATGTTCCAGAAATCATGCCTCTGTCTGCACGCTTCCCAAGATCAATCTGCACTGCAACGTTGGCCTGTGAGAGGTCCACCCCCGCACTCTGCAGTGCTTGTGTTAAAGTGTTCAACAACCTGGCCAGCACCAAACCAATCCGTCATCAGTTTATACTTTAGCACCCAAACCCATGAAAGCCTTTGGGAAAAAGGCTGAAAGCATATGCTGTGGGTACCAGATAACAATAGAGAACAATACAACCTAACTGGAAATATATTGACAAGAGAACAATACAACAAAAATAACGACTTCCCCTATGGATAATGGGATGAGACACATTTCTCAGACTTCCAACCTTTGATTGATATATAATCAATAATATTTTTGAAAAATTATAAACTGAAGGGAAAAATAATAATTTAAAAATAAAATAAAATAAAGCAGCAAAATGATGATACAATGCCCAAACAGCCTGATTCAACATCTATACGGTATTACTCCTGATTCATAAACCACAAGAGAAGCCTTACTGAAATATTAATTAAGATTGGGAAGTTTACTAAAACAAGTCAGAAGTTAAACACACTTACAAAAAAAAAATATGTACAAGCTATATGCCTCATTGAAACTGTGACTAAGCTTCTTAGAACCACAAGTCCAAAATAGATTGTCAAGGAACAGCCGGTCACGCATTTTATCTGAGACAAGAATAGAGGTACAAGAACTGGGCAGAAAAAAGCAAACATGATGGGACTCCAGATATAATAGTAGTCAAACTGCCAAATATTTCTAAATCTCAAGAAGGCTCATAGTTACTGAAAACAAGAAATTTCACAAACTTCTATTAATACCCACCCTTGAGAGTAAACGCTTGAGATACTAATTGTTCCCCCTTCAATTATTAGCTCCTCCCGTTGGCTCAGTGCTTCACTAGTCAAGGGACACTCAATTGATTGTGCATCAGACGCCGGTCCCTGAAGAGGATGGGCTTGCACGCCATCACCTCTGACAGAAGCAGGCATGGGCAGAGATAATCCCTTGTTTCCTAACTCAGGTTGATCCATTGATTTGCAGGCGATATCCCTGCTAGGATCAGATTCTACAGGTTTCTGTTTGCTTGCAAGCATGGTTGGGGTTAGAGAGACATTATTCTCATCAAACTTCCCAGGAAACGCTGACCCCATACCAGAACCATTCTTTATGGTTTGAGGGTGACCAACAAAACTCTGAACACGCCAGTGACTATTTCTCTGTTTCAAGCAGGCGACTGAACAAGTTAGCAGTGACAAGAATTTCAACAGGCAAATAAACTTCCAATTAAAATGCATTCATCAATTCCTCTCCACTACCAGTACGATTCCATTAGCAGTAAGAAAAAAAATCAATAAGCAGAAACAAGCTGTCGCTCAATAAATGAATGCCTATGTTATTCAATACTTCAATAAATACAAGCATGCAGGTCACTCTGGACAAAGTTTTCTTCTAAATTGGGTTGGAGGAACTTCCTCCAACTCAATCTATAAAAATTATATGTATGTCTTGAGCATGTGAAAAACACAGTAGGGGCAAAATTAGAATAAACCTTATCAAAAAATGTTCATCTCAAATGCTATTAAAAAAATTGATACATGTTATTTTTATAAATTAAGTTGGAGGAAAACACTGTAAGGTCAACCTTATATGCACAAATATTGCATGAAGCCAAGTATAAGCAATTTACCCATGGCATCAACTTTGTGGGCTCGGAACTCCATCCCTGGTAAGAACCCTCATACTTTTGTACCTTCTCTTGTAAATATTGAACATAATCAATCACCTAAAATGAAACTGTGATCAGCAATCAATACAAGAACAAAAAAGTAACATCTAATTCTAAAAATGTACTAGTTTATTCACTAAGAACTTACCTCTAATAGGAAGGATGCCGTATCTCTCTTTTGATCACTATGGGGTATGAGCTCTCTCAATATCTGGAACCTGAAAGAAAAAGGATTAAGCTTCAAAAAGGTCTATTGGCATCAGACTTCATAAGATATATTATAAAAACAAACCACATTCAAACATATCAAAATCTTTCAAAAACTCATCCTCAACTCCTAGTAGAGCAACCTATAATTCTACCAGTTACAAACATAAAACTTGACAGGCTTGACATGTAACTACAGTTGGTCCGGCCATGACATAAAAATGTACAGTTTTTACCTCAAACAGAACCAAGCCATGCAAGCTTCATAAGTAGTACATCCTTCTCTCCTACTCAAGCCGCAATATTGAATCTTTTTTTTTTTTTTTTTTTTTTTTGAGTTTATAAACATAAGAGACAAGGTGAACAAATGACATGAACAACTTCAGATGGATTACATTATAAGTAATGTAGCACAAAACATGAAAATTGTCAACCTTTTGGTCTCTTACCAAAACTAAAATCTGTGTAAGTACAGAGAATGCCAAAAAAAAAAAGGCCCACAAAAATGATAAAATCAGATAATGAAATTGATTCTAGGACTCATACCAATTAAATTGAAAATAGTGCCACCCAGGACCAAACTTATTGTCAAACTGGAGTAATCCAACTATACTATTCAACTATTCTGTTCTGATAAGTGATCAATCTATACCTAGTACACCAGTTTCCTGTGCAACATTTGCAACTGATAAGATTTGGTCACAGTCCATACCATTCAAGTAATAATATTGGAAAAGTTGATTGTTGTGTGGTCTCTGCTACTTTGAGTCTGCTTGTATAACGTAGGGCGGTTTTTCTTCATAGAATCAAACTCATCTAATTTCATTCTCGAGCCAGGGGGAAATTCCATCAGGCTATGAATAGTAGAATGTGGGAAGGGTTAATCGATTTCTCGAACAGAAGGGTGGGGGGCAACTCAGTTAACCTCTCCCATGTGGGCAATCCCCCCCTCTCTATGTCCAGAATTAATAGATATCTAGTTTTTCTGGATTAAGAAAGGCCTTTCACAGACCTGATCCAACGTTGTCTTCCTCAACCCTTCTAAAGACCTTTTCCATTTTACTTGACAGCGCAGGTATGGCTAGAGGATCATGCTCATTTAATTTGAAAACATGTAATTGAAAGCAGAGGGTTTTATAGAAATAGTGAAACAGTAGTGGGATTCATATCAGTTCCTAGGAGCTCCTTGTTTTGTCTTTGCTAGTAAACTAAAACTTTGAAATTGACTTAAAGCACTGGAAAAAAGGTCTTCTATAATGTCAAACAAGAGGAAGAAATCCTAATTGGAGGAGATCCAATCTCTTTATCACCTAGAAGAGGAGAGATGCTTTGTAGAAGAGGAGAGAGTCAAAGGGCTAAGGCGAAATCAGATTTGGAGAATGTTGCCTTATGCAAGAAGTTAGCTGGGGGGCAGGAGTCTTAAAGAAGGGGATCACTACACGAGATTTTTTTCACTGCCTTGCCAACTCTTACAATAGAAATAACTTCATCTCCAATCTTTGTACTGACGATATTGTTACCTCTACCCATGGGGTGATCAATGATACTATCATTCAGTATTACAAAAATATCTTTAGTGAAACTGTTACCTGGCGGCCTAAATGCAGAAGCAAATTGGTTGGAGAGACCATTCCAAGAGGAAGTGCTTCAGGCTTTGCTTAGTATGGATGGTGACAAGGTATCGGGCCCTGACGGCTTCACTATTTTTTTTTTGGTCTTGTTGGGCTATAGAGAAGGATGACCTAATGTGTGTCTTCCATAATTTTCATGAGCATGAGTTGTTCGAGAAGAGTCTCAACACTACGTTTATTGCCCTCATCCCCAAAAAGATTGGGTAATTGGGAGCAATGGATTTTAGATCTATCAGCCTATGGGGAGTATTTATAAGAATCTCGTGACTCTTTCCTTAATCCGCAATATCCTTGAAAACCCAGCCAGGGGAGGTAGATAGAATGCATGTGGATTCCAGTTAGCAATCACGACATTGAATTGAAGAGCTATTATAAATCTTTATAGCATGGAGAGTATGGTTTGTTCCCCTGGAAAAGTGTTTGAAAGGTCAAGGCCCTGCCATGCATTGCTTTCTTTACTTGGACGAAAAATTTGGGCAGAATCCTCACGGTTGATAATCCTGGAAGGCAAGGTTTCACCTTCATAAACTAGTGTTGCCTATGCAAAAGAATGAGGAGACCGAAAATGACCTCCTCATCCATTGTGAGTACACTAGTGATCTTTGGCACTTGGTTCTCAACTTATTTGGAGTTTCGTGGGCTTTGGCTGTAATCTATGTTCCTAATTTTCCCTTTATGAATCTTGTAAATCTTGTTAACTTTAAAAATTTTCAACACCTTTAGGGTGGCTGTATCTCTTGTACACTTTTCATGTACCCATGCTTTGCCTTTTTTTCAATAAATTATTATTAATAAAAAAAATTAAAAAAAAAAAAAATCAATGATAAACCCATTTACAAAATAGTAACAAAATAGTAACTAGCCAACTAACACCCAGATCAAAGATAGAAGAAAGACTTTAGAACTATGATAGAGCCAAAGGGAATGTAGATATGACAACAAACAGCAAAGTACCTTCGCATGATATTCTTAATTTTGATTGTTTTGTAAAGAGAATGAGGTTGATATGATTTATCGAGAAACAGACGTTCCTCATATAGATTAAGAAGAACATAAATAGAAACACTTGCTCAAAACCATTGATTTTATTGGAAAAAATCCTAATGTATGGAACAACACAAGTTTGTCCAAAAAGAGGGAAAACACTTCGAGCTTCAAAAAAATTTGGGATCTCATCATATATATATTCTGTATTTTAAAAGATAAAGAAGCTTCGATAGTACTGGAGTTATACAAGGCTAAAATAATTGCATTTGTTAGCACCTTTCATTCTTACAACTCTTGCCAGCAAACAAGATTCATGAAATAAGGCAACATAAGTTCACCACCCACTGGCCATTAATAAAACAATTAAAAGGGAATTGGATGAAAAATGGCACCATGAACAAGACAATATGACTTTCATGCGGTCTCTGTCCATCACATATCAAAAAGTCGGTTAATTTAATGTCACTTTCCCTCTCAGTTCCCAAAGAAATCAAAATGCATACAGTGATGAAGATAATGATATCAATAAAAAGTTTCATAAAACCATAAAGCCTTGTGATGTGAAGGAAAAACACTAATGTATTACATTCAGGCAACAGCCCAACCCCACTATGTGATATGCTACCTGTAACAAAACTTCGAATGGTGTGAAGTGAGTCGTGAGTCATATGCTATCTCTAAAACCATGAAACCTCGTGATGTGAAGGAAAAATGCTAGTGTACTACATTTGGTCTACAGCACACACCCTACAATGAGTAATAGGTTACCAGTAACGAAAATTCTAACGGTTACAAACACTTCATAAAAGGTAAGGCAGCTAAATCCAATAATGACACCAAGCTATTAACCTTCAAAAACTGCAGAGTAATTGTTATTAAAGACTGCAGTTCCTAGATTCATGGTTATCAAAAAATTTACTCTGCAAAAGGATTTGAGGCTATTCTGATATGAGATCAGGGAATGTACTAAACAGGAAAGACAGTCAAACATACCTCTCGTTGATTTTGCTCCTTCTCCGCTGCTCTGTGACCGAGTGTTTGGATCGCATTGCATTAGCCTTATCATCGTTCTTGGCATCTGGATTCAGCATCAAAATCCCCACATAAGAACTCGAATTTCAAAAGGGACAAATGAGGTGCAGTCAGTAGTAAAGTCCCAATATTCCAAAAAAATAAAAATGAAAACATAAACAAAATAATAACAATAATAATAACAACGAAAAAAAAAAAAAAATTTACCCTTCTGAAAAACAGTTCAGAACAAATATCCTCGGCAAACAAAGTCGAAAAACCAAATTTTAAGACACAAACGTCCATATTTTTATTTTGCAGTAAATAGAAGCCTCTATATCAGTTTCCAAATTCAAGGGACATTGAGAATTCGACAATTATTAACATGTAAAACCAACATTAGCCCGAAAGAGATTGCACTATGCTTGGCTTCAAAACAAATTTAAGAGCAAACAATACCAACAACAACAACAAAAAAACCATCGATTTATTACATAATCTTGTACAAAGGAAAACGGATCTCCAGAATTGGATCTAACACAACACATACAATGTCAAGGCGAAAAACACTAAAGGGTTTGTCTGAATACGGGAGAAACCTTTGTTGTTGGAGTTGTTGTTGTTGTTACCAGTGGAAGAAGTGCCATCTTTCTTGGAGCTGAACTCTTCTTCCTCGTACTCCTCGTCCTCCTGATTACCCTTTCCTGTTCTCATCCTTCTTTATTATGAAAAAAAAATACTATTCCTTTCTGCTCAGATTTTCCCTATGAATCTGAAAAAATAAAAAATAAACCCACAAAAAAAGAAAGATAAAAGATAAAACTTTAAGATGTAGGGAAATAAAGGAGATAGAGAAGTTGGAGAAATACCCTCTGAAAAGGGTGAAAAATGGGAAAAGAGTTTAACTTCAAATGGTTCGCTGGCAGAGATTTCAAGATTGCGATGAAAGTTGGTATTTTTCTTTCTCTTTTGGGGTTCGCCGGTGATAACAGCAACGGTCAAGCTATGCCTCCGGCTTCTCCGATGCCTTCCGAGTCACCATGGCCAATTCTGGGAGAAGTGTATGGAAGCAAGAAATCGCATGTGAGTTTGCTCACGTGCTTCCCGTGAGGTTAATTTTTTTTTTTTCCTGAACAATACAAGGATAGTGGAATTCCCGTGAGTTAGCCTGCCTTCCAATTTTTTGTCTTTTCTTTTTTCTTTATAGGGGTAAAAGTTTAAAACCGCTAATCGTTTTTATAACTTCTAACCACTAATAAAAGTTGTTAGCGGTTAGCATTTAGTAGGTTTCTGAAAACCGTTAACCACTTTTTAAAAAAAATATAATATATTTATATTATATATATTTTATATAATAAGTAACAATGAGTTATTTTAGCCCGTGATAATCATTCTCCTCCTTTACCCCAAATATCCGGGTTTGATTCATCCTACGACAATTTAGATTTATTTTCATTTTTCACCATTTTTACTTATAAAAAAAATATTATATAATATATACATTAAAATATATATTATATAATGTTAAAATGGTCATGAAAGAGAAAAAAGAATGTTTAAATTGAGAAAAAAAGGTTAAAGTAAGCCCAAAACCCGGCCAAAAAAAAAAAACGATTAACCGCATCAGGCACCCGGTTAACGAAGGTAGTTAGTAAAAATCTACTAATTGCCTAAGTGGTTGCAGTTAACGGTTTTAGCCATTAATTACTAATCACAACCATTATTTCACCCCTAGACTATTTAACCAGAAAGTTACAATTTATAATAACTTTTTTACCTTATATCAATGAATCAAGTTTTAAAAGGACAGCCTTTCAAAAAAATAAATAATAAATAGAGGACAGAAATTTTATCCATTTAAAATATTGCTAAGTGTTTATAAATTATAAACATATAAAACGCACATTAAATTTTTAAGGTTATTAATAGCAATTTAATAACTGAGACTAATATTTTAAATATTTATAGACTATTGACAGTATTTTAAAAGATTTAAAAGATATTTCATCTAAACTTGTTCGAAGAAAATTTCGGTCATATTTTCTTTCTTAATTGGATCATGGATTATAGAGAAGGTATACGTACTATAATTTTATGTCCGAATTTTAGGAAAACGAGAGAGAGAGGGGTGCGGAGTTCAGGTGTTCTAGGCAAGCCGAGGTATGGAGCCAACCTGCTCGAGGCAAGTTGGCTTATTAGGGATTGTTGAGAAATAAATTGATTAAACAGAGGTTAATTAGGGAATCGTTATATTATTCATGATCATCATGAGAAATTTGTCATAATCTGAAAATTAATTACAAGAATACTCATAAAACAGGAAGATAAAACCAAATAAAAATATAAAATTGGGAAGTAATATTATTAAACTATATTAACCGGACTTTATGAGCAGAAGAGAAATGTTTAGCAGCAGCAACCGGAATGGTGGGCTCTGGCCCATGATTGGGTGACCCAGTTTAATTTTGTGCTCTTCATTTCGTCACCTTCACCGAAGGCATAATATTGAAGCTAATGAACTGAAGATCTTTGGAATCCATGTTTGACGCGCCAATTACATAAGCCCAGGTTGCTTGATGGTTACGTTACGATAAACCTGCCTCTGCCTGCATCTGTAAAAGTTTAAAGGTCAAAGGGAAAGATCGTCGCAATCTGTCATGTCTGTCTGCAGACCGTTTCAGTTGAAATTGTCGTTGACACTTGTTGCATATATATATATATATATATATATATATATATATATATATATTGAGCATTATCTCCACTAAGCACGAGTATGGTAATTAATTTAGTTAAAAAAATAGTAGTTTAGCTGAAAACGTTATAATATTTATATATTATTTGATTATTCTACTTGAGAAAATGGGGTTCGTTGATCATATATGCTCTTTAATTGGGTGATTTATTATTATTATTATTGACTGGTTGTTGAAAGGTGTTCTGATTCGTTCTTAAAGTAGTTTTTAGATGTTTTGTATTTAAAATTGTTTGTTAATGTTTAGATTTTTTTTTCTTCTTCTAAGAAACACAAAGGGGAAGAAGGTGATGATGCATATTCTAATAGCAAATCAAGACAATTTTAATTGCGTTAAGAAGCTTATTCAAAGGGCTACAAGTTCATATTTCATGAAGACTTTCTAATTCCAACGTTTAATTAGTTCAAATGGGTCGTAAAGAAAATATAAAAAATCTAAACAAAGTATTTAGTATCTTCAAAACTTATTCCCGAGGCATCCAATCAAAGTCTTGGTCAATCCTCATCCAACCAAGAATAATGGTTTTAGTATTTGTAGGGTTTCATTTTGTCAACATGACTTAATTCCGTTCAAACAAGATCGCAATTGGGTGTTTTATTTCGTTTTTCTTAGGGTTACAATTCAATCTATATTCCATGTTAACTCAACAAAGATGTTTTAGGCAGCAATTTATGTTGTATTTTATTTGTTTTCAATTAGAAGCTCACCCAAACTCTTTCTTATTATGCCAAGTTAATTTTTGGAACCTTAGCTCTCTCTAGAGATCGCCGCAGGTCCTTGGAGGAGGGAGGACTCCCACCCTCTTCCCCCTCCTCCCCACCTGTGTGGTTTTTCCTTATATTTCGTTTTGGTTTAGAGCTTTTTTCTCTCTTGGTGCCCCTAAGCACAGCACCCATCGAGACTTCACCTTACCATCTCTACCATCCTACCAATCTCCACTGCCATCTCCATTTTTGTTTGTACCGCAGGTAGCCTCCTCTCCTTGCTTTGATAGTTGCTACTATGTTGTGGGGTTTGTTGTTTTTGTTTTTCCCCTGTATTTTCTTGCTTGTCTTGTTGTCCTGACAGTTGGGCTTAGGACATGAATAATTTTCTGGCCTTTCAGGTTGAGAAGGACTAGTTTTAGTGTGGTGCTTTCACTCATGCTTGGAGAATGGCTACCTATGTCCCGAATTGAATTTGCATCGGGTAGATTTGTTCTATAAGCTGAAGATTGGGCACGGGGTAGGGATGTAGATGCCATAGGATTTCAATGTAAGATTTATATGTTTTTGAACTCTATGACGTGTAATCCTTTAATTTTGCTAGGAATTTCAGAGCTTTATGCTTGATTATAAGAGTTTTTATACTCTTGATTATTCATGAATGATATCAGAATAAATCCCTTAAAAATAAAAAATTAAAAAATTAAAAGCTCCCTAATAAAATATTGGATTTTCTTCTATTTTTCTACAAATATTTTAGGGGAAACTTTATTGAAGACCCTCAAACTTTTACTCGTTTTTAAATACCCCCTAAACTTCAAAAACTCATAATTTAGTCCCCTAGACTTTTAATTGTTCTCAATTTGGACCCCTCCATCAATTTTAGCCGTTAAAAATACAAAAAAAAAACAAAAAAACAAAATATCCCTAATTTTTATTTTTTTAAAAAAAATTAAAAAAATATTTTGAAAGTTGTAATTTTATATAAAAGTCAAGGGTATAAACGTCATGTAAAGTTTAAAATATGATGGAGTAGTCTAAATTGAAAGTAATTGAAATTTCTGATGACTAAATTAAGATTTTTTGAAGTTTAGAAGAATATTTCAAAACAGATAAAAGTTCGGGAGTTTTCAATAAAAATTTTCTAATCTTTTAATAATTAATGCATCAAGAAGGCTAGGAGTAGGAGGAGGAAGCACGCGTTTATAAAGGATAAAACTGAAATACGTCTTTGAATGCAAATTCTAAGCTAATTTGACAGCTGATATGATCGATGATTGCTTAATTACTTTGGCTTGAAGCCAAAGCCAAACACCATTTGACTATATATTGTTAAATCATCACTAAATACAAAGAATTAAACTATCTTATCTACCTACATAATTTCCTTTTCCGCCTGTTCGGTCTGTGACCAAGTCCATGGATCTCGGTTGCAACAGCCATGGTATCTATCACAGTGGATTAATGGGCTGCTTGGCAAGGTACGTAGCAGTGGGCCTTGGAAAAGGACGTACTTTAAATATTATTGGCAGGAAAGGAATTGCATTAATTTTGAATGAGATGGTCATCATGCTATGCATGTGCATGGAATACATACTAGCTAGATAGCTATAACCACATCGTTCCATATGCATGCTGCATGCATAACTACCTTTCGCTAAATTTGACGCTTAGTTAATTATCCACCACATAACATGGATAGCTAGCATACTACTGTACAAAGCAACGTCTAGCAAATGCATGTTAGAGCTAGGGATGCTCCGTCCGGTCTTGGTGAGTAGAAAACCTCTGGGTGAAAATAAGCATGGCTATGAAAATGAAATAAGGGTCTGTTTGTCAATCGATTTTGAAAAAGGCAAAAGCGTTCAATTATTTTATTTTTTCAACATTCTCTTACTTTTAACATCACATCAATTACTTTTTATTATTCTTCAAATAAAATAAAAAAATCACTACAAAATAAAAATTTTCATTTTTTATATTAAATATTTTTCTTTTTACTTTTTTCAAAAAAATTTATTACTTTTTTAACATCAATCAATTTTTATTTCAATATTAAACTAAAATCGAAATCAGATTGTTTACCAAATGAATCCCAAATTACATAGGTTATGTTTGTGAACAGTGGTTGGACTAGACTTTGTAAGTCCCAAAAAAATTTTTTTAAAATCAACTAACATTTTTACTTTTTTATATCACATTAATCACTTTTATCATTTTTCAAATAAATAAATCACTAAACAAAAATTTCACTTTTTTATATAAATATTTTTACTTTTTTACATCAATCAAATTGCATTACTTTGATTACTACTATTCTCAAGGTGTATTTGGAATGGAATGGTGACCAGAGAAATGGAATCTATAACATATTTGATTGATGGAAAAAGAATATTTTATAAAAAATAAAATTTTTTGTTTTGTAGTGATTTTTTTATTTGAAAAGTGATAAAAAGTGATTGATATAATATAAAAAAGTAAGAATATTATGATTAATTTTGAGAAAAATTATTTTGAAATTCACAAAGTTCAATCGGGTCTCTTGACAAATAATGCCATAGGGTTTATCCGATGAAAAGGGCTAGCCTACGCCTCTACGGTAGTACATGCACGACGGTCGAAGGGCCGCAAATCAAGGCAACAACAATAGGCCGGTGTGGAAGATTGTTGCCATCATCACATTGTGAGAAGTTCATATGAAATCTCGATCTTTGGTCAAATATAGACAACGTTGTCTGCGGCAGCCAATGAAAGTTGAACATGTGGAATCTTTTTCATGTTCTTTCTTGTGCCGGTACGGCATTTATGGGGCAGAGCGAGCAGCAGGTCATAAAAACTTACAGCTTACAGCCTCCTACTCCTCGCAGTCGCAGACATTGATAATGTTCATATTAATATATGCAAGTGCTGCAGCTTCCTTAGAATCACAGCAAACGTTATACATGTATATATTAAAACCCACAATATTTGGAGCCGTTGTTATCGTTATTCATGATCAGGAACCTAACAGCCTTCTAATTAACCCTAGTCAGGGGTGGATATAAACACCGCCCATGCAGAAAGAGTGGTAATTAAGAAATTAAAACAGCAGGCTCACCACATGAGAAGTATAGTACGTAGATCGAGGAGAATCCATGTGCGCCTCCACCACCACCACCGCCCACAGAATAACTCCGTTTGAAGATGGCATAATCATATCACTAATTTGTCTGTTCCGTACAGAAGCAACTTGCACCCATTCCTTGGAGTTTTGTCCGTTGTGATGATTTGTAATTTGTATGCGCCCTACAAATTAAGTACAATAATGCATCTGGTCGCTATCACACTGCATGCATTTTGCGTTTTCTCGGCTACTTGGCCAGTCAATAGAAAAGTAGAAAACTATCATTGATTGGGTTAATTAGCAGGTTAATTAACCATATATAGTCTGTGAGAAAGGCCGGGTGAAAACATTAATTTGTCATTAACAAGTTTTATTTATTTACATGTCCGTACAAGAGATGAGAGAAATTTGAATTAGTAACATCTGTTTATTAGGTGTAATCTCAGTCAATCGAACTACCTCTTAAAATTATCATTAAAAAGTTTAAGGGAAAAAGAAGCTCAATACATTTTTGAAAACAACCTAATAAACTTCAAATCAACAAAACAATTAAATCTAATTTTTTGAGGTTGTGGGTTCGAGTTCATACATGTTTCACTACTGCTTAGGTGTACTCCAGATCATGTACATCAAGGTTCAAGTGGGTTGGGTAGTGACCAACACTGATAAGTCCTTTTTGCTATAAAATAAAATAAAAAAAATCCAATTTTCCACTAACTGCATAGATTACATTTTTTAAAATTAGAGTTTATAAATTTTAATTAATTTTTAAATTCTTTTAAAAAATAATACTTACCTTAATTAATTTTAATACTGTTACATCAACATCGTTAAAAACCGAAGAGGATAAGGTTTGTTCTCTCTAGTATGTTTGAGTTAAGAGTTTGGAAAATTATTCATTGGCTTTATCCCAACCAAACCAGGGGGCAAGAGCCGAGGGCGAGGGGCACGGGGAAATTTCCTAATACACGTACGTACACGGGTTGGTTCGTAAAAGTTAATCCCTCAAATAGTGATAGGAACACGTGGCAGGATAATACCGACAGGTCAGATAATATAATCATGACCCACGAGTCACCATCACATGCAGTAATGCAAACCAGTCTCCGGCTTTTGTTGACTGTACGATACAGTGGGATCTGTGACCGGACGGTGGGATCGGATCCTCTACTCTCACGATAACCTCGCTAAGATCAACCCGATCTGATCCTAGCCGTTTGCTCGTGTCGGTTTGATTATCTTAAAAATAAAACTACTTCTTCTTTTAATGGGGGTGATGGGCTCCTGGGAGACCAGAAATTGATAGCCCCGTCAATGGACGGCGCTGCACCGCTGCACGTCCCATGTGCCGTCGTGCACGTACCAATTACTTCTTTAATCGGGGCAAATGAAAGCAAATTTGACCAACCAATATTAATATATTATATTGCTTCCATTCGAATTTCTTAATGAAAGGGCAAATATTTAAATGGTTTTTACTAAAATATCTCTTATCTAACAACACTTGACTGTTCACCTTTTTCATTTTATTATTATTAAAATTACAATAAAATATTTCTTCTCATCTCCGATGTTTATTCTGTTTGTGTAATCAACTTAAATATAAATTTAATATACTAAAGTATGGTCTCCAAGAGGCAGTTCAATCGGTTGAGATCACACTTAATAAAGTGGAGGTCACTAGTTCGAATCTCCCTCCCCTCTCTTGTATGGACATGTCAAAAAAAAATATATACTAAAATGTGGTAAATTTATAATAATATCTATGCCTTTTCATGCAAAGCAAAGGAATTCATAAATATTAGTTTTGACCTTGTATTAATGTGGCTTATAGTTTCCTTTCTTGTGTGGACATGTTTTAAAAAAAAATGTGACTTACAACTTAATTCTTGAAATGATAAATGTTTTTTTTTTTTTTCTATTTTTACTTTACTTTCTTTTTTTTTTTCTATCTATGTTAAAAAAATGGAGGGGGGTGGGAAATCCCACCATTAAATAGTGAATTAAATTAAACCCATAATATATATGGAATTAAGATCCTCTTAAGTTCATTTGAATTGAAGAATGTCAAGTTAGTTAAATTAGAGGGGCAGAGCAAATCCCACCATTTAATAGTGAATTAAATTAAGCCTATTTATATGGAACTAGGATCCTCGAGTTCTCAAGAGGTAACTCAATCGATTGGGATCACACCTAATGAAACGAAGGTTATTAGTTCAAACTCCCATCCTCCTCTTATGCGAGCGTGTCAAAAAAAAAAATCCTTGAAGAATATCCTTAGTTATATTTTAGGGATATTTTTGTCCCATCAAAAAATAAAAGATAAAATACCCTAAAGTATAACTAACTAGATATTTTCATTTAAACTGGAGATGATCTAGTTCTATCTATATGATATTTTATGATATTTTTAGAATGCTCCATTATTAACTCTTATCACTTTAATGCTCCTAGGGTTTTTATAAAAGTTGGCTGCCTTGTTTAATAAAACCTTTTCTTTCTTTATTTTTTTTGTTTTCTTTTTGCAAAAAATAAAAAATAAATTTACTCAAAACTTTTTTTTAAAATTTTGATGTCACATAATTAAGAACAGTTTTTCAAACAAAAACAAAAAACATTATCTATTTAAAAAAAAAAAATCTAAAAAGCATTAATAAACCAAGCCTTTCAAAATCACCTTAAAAACACCCCCTCATACCATATTATCGAGTAATGTTATAAATCATTTTTATGTCACTTCAAGGAAGATGTGACTCTTAAAATCACCATTACACTTGTGATTGATCATTATTAAATTTTGATAAAATTATGATTTTAAAAATCATTTTCATTTGTCATTGAGAGGTAGCTCAATTGGCTGAAACTGCGCTTAATGAAGTAGAGTTGACTAGTTCGAATCTTCCTCTCCCTCTTATACGGATATATCAAAATCACATATTAACCATTAAGCGGTTGGCCTTTTTCTGAGAATAATATTGAACAAATCTATTTAATTTAATTCAAAAAATAGGCCTTATTAATGAGCTTAAGCACTATAAAAATTAATCTAGACTAAATAGGGATACTTTCATCTTACCTAGAGGTGTTAAGTGAGCGAAATTCTTGCGAATAAGTTCAAGCTCGACTCGTATAAATTCGACTTTAGGTCGACTAAGCAAGCAAAGCAAAGCATCATGTGATTTTATTGGCTAAAAAAAGCATAGACAAAGAAATGGGACATCCATATATAAAGCATTGTACTCGAGTGGTTGAGTGACTTTCTCAAAACCCCATGAGTAAAGAAAGCACTCAGCATCGGTTGAATAACCTCATTTTTTGTTCATAACAAATTAAATATCACAAAATTTTAATTATTAATATAATTAATATTTTTCTTTTTCTTTTTCTGAATCATCAACAATGCAACATGGAGGGTACAAATATGTCAATTCACGCTATCTTGGACCCATCCAAATCACGAACTCACACTTTCCACTACTGTCTATCTCTAACTAACGATAACGTGCACTCCCACTCCCTGAGAAAGATTCCATTTAGGGAAACACTGGATCTTTTGCCATTTCCTTCCAAGGCGTTATGAGCCGTCGGATCCTTCTTTCCTGGTAGATCGAAACGGCAGCAATAATCTCCTGGTGCTGAACTTTCCCTCAGCACGTCACCAATTGAATTCAAACCCTACGATCATAATCACCTGAAAGAACCTCAGCATCCCTCTCACATTAGGATTAAATATAATGCTGTGCTTCACACCATAGTTACAGTACACTGACATGATATTGGTTATAAACCTTTAGATTTATTTATTTATTTTTAAAAATGCTATATTTTTATTCTTATATTTTAAATGTATACTTTTTGATGAAAATTGTTTTTTCCTAAAGAAAAAACTGTGAAAATTGTTTTTAATATTAAATTTCATACAAAATTTAATAATAGCTTTTTTTTTTTAAATACTGCACTATATATTTTATATATTTTTTGACATATTCATGTATAATGATCTTAATTTTATGAGGTGTAATTCCACAATTGTTTAAGTTATTTTTTGAGATAAAATACTATGCTATTTGACGAAAAAGAGTAAAATTATGATCCTCCTCAATTTAAATGATCTAAATAATATCTAATTAGTTATAATGAAATGATATTTTTTTAATAATTTATAACTAAGAAATATTATAGTCCCTCTTCTTAAGGTGGAGGGTGAATCGGGAATTCTAACAAATTAGTCGACGATCTAATCGGCAGAATTGGAAACACCCCGGACGGTGACCCGCAGCATCATTGTCCAATCCCTTATTTCCACGTCCCGAGCCCATCCCTCTCCCTCACCCCACACAATCCCCATATTTAAAGCCCATTAGACGTCCCAGATTTACTAACCGCTTCCAGATCCAGCGGCTCCGGATACGTGTTCTAGAGCCTTCTTCGAATCCCAACCTACGCATAAACCAGAGAGCAAGAAAGAGAGAGAGAGTGAGTGGTCGGGTTTCTAACCAGGGTTAGTTTTTTAACTGGGCTTTACGCGCTGAGTTAAAGAACGCGCAGTGGGCTAGTCACAGAGAAAGAGCAGAGAGAGCAGTAGAACGAAGATAGGAACAGAGACCAAGGGCTTGTGGATTGGAGGGCTATAATTCCCCCGAGTCAACTTGGACCGATTCCTTGCCCTTGAAACCACCCTTCTGATTCCTCTGACTCGGTACGTTAGCCCTTTTGGGTTCTTCGTCAAATTGAAGGTCGTCTAACAGCCGGCGTCGCTCAGATCTCTCTTTCTGGTAAGTCTCTCCAACATTTCTGTTTTATATTTAAGGTTTCAGAGGTGTCAACAACGTTAACAGAAATGTTCCCACAATGTTTCCCCTAATTTGATTCTGAAGATCTCCATGTTCTGATGGTATCGAAATAATGTAGTCAACAGCTGTATTTTGGGGCCACCTGAGACATTCCCTTTTCTTACATTTCTCTCCGTGACCAAACGTAGCTTCGACGATTTTATCGAAATATCCGCCTCAGTGTCCAGTTTTTGCCGTTTGCTTACGTTTTCTGCACTTGGTGGTTGTTCAAGTAATAGAGGATTTGTTTTGGAGATAAAGTATCGAGTAAATGCTCGGAGGTTCTTGTGCGACAGAGTTTCTGCATGTATTTGAGGTTCCGAGATCTGAATGGTTTTTTAGGTTGGCGAAGATTTCGGACCTGCCTTACTTAAAACCAGTAGCGAGCATCGGTTTCATTTTCGGTTTTTTTTTTTTTTTTTAATGTTTTTGGTTTTGGAAGTGGGTGAAGGGTTTTGTTGATCTTAGTCCAAATTAAGTGTATTGCTAATTTAGACTCAGATTCTTACTGTGACTTGGCCATTTATGTGCTATTTTATACGGGTAGAATTTATTTTTGAATCAGTTGTAATCCCTTTTGCAGATTCTCGCATTAGTTGGGCGCAATGGCTCCCTTGATGTAGCTAGCATCGACCTACATCTCGTTTCTCCGTTTGTTTTGTGTTTTGTGTTTTGGTTCTTTGAGAATCTTGAGTGGGATTTGAATTTGAGTTTTTTGATTGATGATTGTTGGGGAGACTTGCTCTGCTCTCGAACAATCGCAGTCGGCTTTGGAGTTGGGTGTCTTCTTGGGAGGGAAGGAGATCTCTTCCACTGCCACCTCTGTTGCCGGCTGCGTTAATGTCTCGTGAATTGGACAGCCCTGTTCAGACCCAGATGGCAGTGGCAATCTTTAAGAGCCCGCTTGGGGAGTGCCATGGGAACAGGAGAATGGATGGGAAACAGCCTGCTGGGAGGAGACGGGTTTTTGTGCAAACTGAAGCTGGGTGTGTTTTGGGGATGGAATTAGATCGTGGTGACAATGCCCATACCGTGAAGAGGAGGTTGCAGCTTGCCCTTAATGTCCCGACTGAGGAGAGCTCGCTCACTTTTGGGGATATGGTGTTGAAGAATGATCTTAGTGCCGTACGAAATGATTGCCCTCTTCTTCTTACACGAAACCTTATGCATAGAAGCTCCTCAACCCCTTGCCTGTCACCCACTGGGAGGGATATCCAGCAGAGAGATCAGAGCAGTCCCATTGAGATATTAGGTCGGTCAAATTGCTTTGCTAAAATGAAACAACTGGTCAAGGACATTGTGAAGGCAATTAAAATAGGTGTTGATCCGGTTCTTGTTCATGGTGGACTTGGCGGTGCATACTATTTTAGGAATAGCAGAGGTGAGAGTGTTGCAATTGTGAAGCCTACAGATGAAGAACCTTTTGCGCCAAACAACCCAAAAGGCTTTGTTGGCAAAGCTCTTGGGCAACCGGGTTTGAAGCGTTCAGTGAGGGTTGGGGAGACTGGTTTCAGAGAAGTTGCGGCTTACCTTCTTGACATTGAACACTTTGCAAATGTGCCTCCCACCACCCTTGTGAAGATCACTCACTCAATCTTCAATGTCAATGATGGGGTGAATGGGAATAAGCCTCACAAGAAGAAGCTGGTAAGCAAGATTGCATCTTTCCAACAGTTCATCCCACATGATTTTGATGCCAGTGATCATGGGACCTCCAGTTTCCCAGTTTCGGCTGTGCATCGTATCGGGATCTTAGACATTAGGATTTTTAACACAGACAGGCATGCAGGAAACCTTTTAGTTAGAAAACTTGATGGTGTTGGAAGGTTTGGTCAGGTGGAGCTCATTCCTATTGATCACGGCCTTTGCCTGCCAGAAACTTTGGAGGATCCATATTTTGAGTGGATTCATTGGCCTCAAGCTTCAATTCCATTTTCAGAGGATGAGCTTGCGTACATAGAAAATCTTAACCCAGTTTCGGAATGTGAGATGCTGCGAATGGAACTTCCCATGATTCGAGAGGCTTGTCTCCGGGTCTTGGTTCTCTGTACCATTTTCCTCAAGGCAGCTGCTGAGTTTGGTCTCTGCCTTGCTGAAATTGGTGAGATGATGAGTAGGGAATTCCGCCGCGGTGAGGAGGAACCCAGTGAACTCGAGGTTGTTTGCATGGAGGCAAGAAGGATGCTAGCAGAGGAGGTGTTATCCCCTAAAGCCGATTCTATAAATGAGGATTTCCAATTTGATTTAGACTGTGAGGAACTGGAGCCAGAGTTTAGCCCAAAGATCGCAATAGATGATTATATGACAAGAGCACCTTTCCAAACTGGAATGGTGGGTGCTTATGGCCGCTGTCCACTATCTACACTAGAGGAAAGCATCAAGGAAGAGGGTGAGGAAAGTGAAGGAGAAGAAGAGCAAGAGGCAATTGCAACTCTGCCAGCTCCTGAAAAGATCCCAACCATGTCAAAGCTTTCCATGTCATTGAAGTATACCGTTTTAGGCGAGAAGAATCTAAAGCTCCAGAAACATACTGGATCAAAACTCGAAAATGGCTACTTATCAAGTACATCGTCTGCACACAGGAGCGCCAATGAGCAGCTTCCTGCAAGCATGAGCTTCGTGAAGCTGGCAGACATGAGTGATGATGAGTGGGTAATGTTTCTGGAGAAGTTTCAAGAGCTGCTGTGTCCAGCTTTTGAGAAACGGAAGTCTGTGACCATAGGTCAGAGGCAGAGGCAGAGGCTTGGTACTTCGTGCCAGTTTTGAGATCGAGATTCCTGTAGTTGCTTGACCGAGAGGACTAAAGAAGAATAATAAGACTTTGTAGGCTTGTGGGAGTGAAGGATTGTTAGGATAGGTTTGTTTTATGGGTTTTCTTTCCGGCAGGGTTTCTAGTTTGGAGCAATGGTCTTAGGGGTTACTGTAAATATTTTTGTTAACGGCCAACCGGTGAGCTGGGTAGAATTTGGTGTATTCCTTTGTTTCGTTTCTTTTCTTTTCTTTTCTTTCTTTTTTTTTTTTTTTTTTTTTTTTATTTATTTTTCCTTCCACTCCTTATGGGACTTGTTTTATAAATAATTTGTAGAATGCCAATCCAAAAAAGAAAATGATGTGAATATAGTACTCTGTGTTTCTTCAACTTATCGATTATAGAAATGGTGTTTCACTATTGTTTTCCCTCTATTTGTCTTGGCTTGTATCTTTGTCCGGAGCTTTGGTGGATGAACACGGGATTAACAATCATATATATGATGGAAAATGGGTCCGGTCGAGTTTGCTTTCCTACTTTTTCTTGTGGAATGAAATTAGTAGTCAATTTCACCTTCAACTTCAGCGTGCAGAAAAGACTGCAAGTGCCTGTAATTATTTCCCAGGGAAGTGGGATCTCGTCTCATAATGGATTTTGCTTGTTTATTGTTTAAGATGTGCAAGTTTTTCTTCCTTGGTGGAAGCCTATCTTATCATTAACTGGATTGCAATGAGTGAAACAAAGGAAAAAGAAAAGAAGAGAAAAAGTTTTGTTCGATTACTCATAGTGATGTCTTGTATCCAAACTCAAGTGCTTATCATAATCACTAGCGAAGAAATGACCCGCCGCCGCCCATGTATCTTGCCATCTTCCTCTGTTCTGGTACACCTGGCTGTCCTCCATGTTCTTCTTCTTCTTCTTCTTCTTCTTCTAAGTTCTGTTGATTCTAATTATCACGTATTTTTTAGCCAGTAATGAAAAAGACACTAGTCTTGTTTATGTCATGCTTTGTTCAAATTAACAACTCAGGAGAAGGAATAGAAACAGCCTTTGTCAATGCTGACATACGAGGCATTAGGCAAGAAAGATATTAGCGACCAAACCAACAGAGGAACACTACCATATTTTTTGTGTCCCACGAAGCATCGGACCGAAATAATTTCAAGGGCTGGCCCCTCGACCACTTGGCGGGGTCTATCTATGCTCACGTACGCGTTTTTCTTTTTTAGTTTGTTTTCTTGTCTATATGTAGCGGGTTTCCTGCAGTTTGTGCTTTTGATATCAGCAGATTCATGGGTTTTGCTATATTTGGCAAATGAGTGTTGGAAATTTGCTTAACAATGCTCTTATTTGTGATTGTGAACACAAATTGCCACCCAGAGGCTTAAAATATTGAGTTATAAGCTAAAGATTCTTCTAAAAAGGGGGAACTTGAGTGTGTTTCAGAATCAAGGAGGCCATTGAAACATGTGAACCACCACCTCCTGTTACAACGTACAAGAATATATACCAAAGAAGCTTGCTTAAAGATGGGTGGCAAGGGTAACTTTCAGTGGTGGGGACTTTGTATCTGTCTGTCACTGCAACAACAAACTTCATATTTACGGTAGCAGTCGAAGTTATCTACGTTGAGGATAGACTCGAGAGGTATGCTGAAGGTTCCATCTAACCTGCCTTTGCGAGCTGAAAATTCCATATTTTTAGGTGAACAAATAGTTGCTTAATTTGACTAGAGTTAACATGAAGGAATTAAAGAGAATTTTGTATTATATATATATATATATATATATATATATATATTGGTCTGCAGCATAGTGGGTGAGGTGAACGTGGCTGCCTTATCTTTGATTGGAATTGTTTTGTTTTTTAGTGCCACTTGTCTCTGAGGTTGGGGGGGTTCATGAATGTCTCTCTAGGTTTGTAACGCAAGATATATTGATGCATCAATGGAGGAGCATAGACAGACAAAGGTGGGGACAGATATTTGTCTCTTTGTCTGTTCCTTCATAACATCTTGAAGCAAAAATAATGGTGAGGTTTGGTAAAGATTTTTTTTTTTTTTTTTTTACTCTATACTGATGAAACATCTTACCATGTTTGCTGAGATTGAGTTTTTACCTGTGAAATTGGAATATAAATCAACAGTTTTGATCCAAGGACTTTTATTTTTAAGGGAAAAATGTTATATATTGTAGTTTTTGAGATTTTACCTTTTATCAAATCACCTTTTTAAGGTTCACACCATTAAGTAGCTTATTCTGTCTCCCTTCTATTAAATTTTTAACGTTGCTAGTGACATGTGGTAGTGTCGTATTATATCCAATAAAGAAAAAACGACACGTGTTTGTACCAGTTAAATTACATCAAACATACGCTATATTGAATTACTACCTCGTTGACACATCAATTCAATTTGTAAGAAAAAAAAAGGAAAATTATAGTTTACCCTTCAAAAGTTGACAATGTTTTTTTCAATTAAAACTTTAATTTTCCTCCCCACAAAGTTCTAATTTTTTTTTTTCGATCAATATTATTATAAAATTTCATATTGTCCATATTTTTTATTTTTTATAAATAAAAAAATAAAAATGGGAGTGCAAAAATGGCCAGATAGCCAAAGGGGTGGCTACAGTAACCCCGAATTTTTTTAAAATTCTGTCATAAAAAATAAAAAATTAAAACAGTATGGGCAATATGGAAATTTTTAGATACAATTGGTCAAATTGAAAAAATTTGGAACTTTAAGGAGGTGGATTGCAAAAATTGAAACTTTGATGTTCAAATTGAAAAACACTGTTAACTTTGAGAAGGTAGACTGTAATTTCTCCCCAAAAAAAAAAAAAGACAAGTGATTGTGCGGTCACCACAAGCCAATGTCTTTGAGCTGTGCAACCAAACAAAGTGGAGTCAGTCGAAGGTGATCTTTGCAGCCTGCTCCAATTATTATTATTTTGCAATGGCATGTCTTATTGACAAATAAGATATCCATTATTTTGAAAGGTTATGTTTAGTGGTATAGTTATAGTCAGGGACGGAAGTAGCATTTTGAAGTTTGTTTATACATGGCGGGTGAAAGTGTTTATATATGGCGGGTAAAAGTTTCCATTCCCAACATCTTGATGCAGGACAAGTCCTTGAACCACCATTTGGAAGTTCTTCATATGGGCCAATTTGGACTTGTGAAATTGGGCTACAAATCCTAACTCTGATCTTGAATCACCTTAAGCAACTCAATTCGGCTCTCCAGTGGATTTTTATTTGGAAAAGCTTTGGGCTTATACCTTACATTTTGGAGCTACAAGCCTCCAACCATCAATTTGTGAACTTATATCATCAATTTGTGAACTTATGTGAATTGATGGGAGAGAAAAAAAGAAGAAAAAAAATTGATGTTACAGCTTATGATTGGTGAAATGATTAAGAGTACTGATTAAACTAATAACTAATTAAACTGATAATTTGTTTCATTATTTTCCTAATCATGGAGTCTCACCCTAGTTTGTAAAAGATTTGTAGTACTCTTAACTGCACTCCGACCTAAAAGAGCCGACAAACTTCAATTGCAGCCATTTTACTAACGAAAAGAAGAAAAAAAAAATGACAACAAAGATAATAGCAAATGACGTATGTATTGTCGCTCGTTTTTCTTTTTTCCTTAGACTAGACCCTTTATGGTTTAGAAAAATTCTAACCACTCATCGGTTATCATTTGCCACTATAGATGTCTTGTTGTTACGCTATTAGATCATTGGTTTAACGGTCATTATAGACACCACATTTTTATCTCACGGTGTTTCACTGACGTGATAGTCTCAACTAATTTTTGAATTAGTCTTAATACAATGGGCCCACCAATCGAGGTCTCTGTGGACTGTACTCATCTACATGATCGTGTTTGGGGTTTGGCAAGTTGTTTTGGAGCATATGGAAAGCACAAAAGCACTTAATTGATGTCAAATAAAGTTACATATGTAAATGGAACGATTCTTAGGCAAGTAAAGGTAGCAGAAAATTAAGGTCCTCATTCCATTTCATGCATAACTTTAACGTGATCATAGCTTGAGCCAATACTTCTTATATATTGAAGCCAACTATATATATATATATATAAATATAAATACTGGGCAGAATTTAATTAGTACAAATATATATGAAATAAAATAATAAATGCATGTTAATTAGATGTGCCTCCAAGGTCTTTCAGCAAGGCCTACACATTCAGTGTACCTATAACAATCAACAAGATGATCGATTGTCAAACCAGCAGCTTGCATAAAGGAATACACAATCACAGGACCCACCAGCCGGAATCCATGCTTTAGCAAATCCCTGCTAATGGCTTCTGCTTTTGGTGTCCTCAGAGGGACATTTCTTGGGTATCTGTACCTGTTGATCACTGGTTTGTGGTTCACATAACCCCACATGTAGCTGCCAAACGATCCAAATCCCCTCACAATCTACACATTTAAGTTGGCAAAATTAAGCAGAATGAGCAACCCAATTCATTGCATTTGCATGTGACAAAAAAGTGAGAAACTTGCCTTCAATATGCACTTGGCATTGTCTACTATACTCCTTACTCTGCTCTCTGCTAACATTATTGCTTTGTCTGATGCTATGTCAGTAATCTCTTTCTCCCCCATTTTGGCCACATTATTGGGGTCGAATCCAGCAAATGCTTCTCTATGTTTTAAATACAAACCCATATATATAAATATAATATATATATATAACCTTCAACCACATCAATATTGCTCTAACAACTAGGCTTTATAATAAGTAAAACCAGTAAGATATATTGTACATTTAGTTAGTAGAGATGGCACTGTAAAAATAGATTGATGAAGATTGAAGACAGCTAGGGTTTGAATATATAACTGTGATCCATGAAGACTGTTAGGGTTTAAATTTATAACTGTTATTCATAATATAAAAGGTGCCTATTTATAAGAAAAAGATAAAAGATATGTAAATATGATTGTTAAATCACTAAAAACTTAAAGGTCTAAGCTAAACTCAGCATCTTTGCTTTTATATTATGCTGTCACCACTTAATCTAAGGGCTTGAATATATAACTGTGACCCATGAAGACAGTTAGGGTTTGAATTTAATTGTGATTTATAATATAAAATGTGTCTCTATTTATAAGAAAAAGGTATGTAAATATGACAATTAAATCACTAAAAACTTAAAGGTTTAAACTAAACTCAGCACATTTGCTTTCATATTATGCTATCACCACTTAATCTAAGGGCTTGAATATATAACTGTGACTCATGAAGACAGTTAGGGTTTGAATTTATAACTGTGATTTATAATATAAAAGGTGTCTCTATTTATAAGAAAAAGGTAAAAGGCACGTAAATATGACTGTTAAATCATTAAAAACTTAATTTAGGCTTTAAACTCAGCACCTTTGCTTTCATATTATGCTATGATCACTACTTAATATAAAAGCTTAAACTGATAAAAATAGATGAATTTAAGTATTTAATTTATATTCTAACAATTAAAAATAGATGAATTTAAGCATTTAATTTATATTCTAACAATGATATAGACTAAATAAAGAAGAGAATTTAGTGAAAAATATATAGAAAATATTCAAACAGGCCAGCATAAATAAACACTGTTACCTGAATAGTTCCCTTCTTTTCAGGATTTCAGTCCAGTTGTAGTCCATCAACATACCAGAGAGTGCAAGCAGCTCAAACAATTGGCTGTTTATATATAAATTATAACGTAAAGGTTGGCATATGATCACTCGATCTGTAAATTACCTGCAGACTTTGATTAAAAATTACAAAGGATCGACTTACTTGTCATCGTAAACTGGAACTCCCCAGCACTCATCATGAAACGCTACATAAACTTTATCTGTATATATATAAAACATCACATCAGTTTCTATATATGTAGAATTTCGTTGAATTTCTGTATCATACTATTATTAGTAGGTGAATGAATATTATTAGAACAGTGGGTAGAAATTGATTGAGAACTTACCTTCGAATAGCCACTCCATCCCATGACAGGACAGGCAGATGGTACCCTTTTTGCCATTTTGTTACATATTTTTTATATCATTGTTGGAGTAACAAAACAGCCGCCATTTTAGGCATGATAAAAACTCAAATAGAACTAAACTTGTTTATCACATCCCATTTAATCTACAGGGATATTGCAATGTAACTATGGTTTCCCATCGCAGATCCCTGCAGATATATATATATATATATATATATATATGTATAACTCGGGTATTCGGGATCTTCGGAAACACCGTGCAAAGTGCTTCTCGGGTAAAGTTCGAGCTTTCACCCGCAGCAGTGGTGACCCTAAAGAATTACTTACACTCAAGGGAGATCAAAGTTAAAATATATATATTTGCATTGTAACAAAGCCCCCCACATATATATATATAGATAGATAAATTACAAGACCAAAACTTACCACTGTTCTTTGTAATCCAGTTACACCTGCTGATCAATTCCCCAGAATCAGTATCCTGACATAGCTGTTGCGCGTTTTTATCCAGAGGGGCTTCTCTTCTTTCGGCCGGTTGCACGTTTTTGTCCACCGGGGCTTCTCTTCTTTCAGTTGGTGCAATGAGTCGTAATGCTAAAGAAATCTTCTGATCCAGTGGGATGGTAGAATCTGTAACGGAAGAGTCGACTGAGTTCTGTGACAAAGACAAAGATACAGATGATAGGGATAACGATGAAGTGCTTCTCTGAAGCCCAATTGGGTAAATTCTCTTAAGGTGTTTAGATAGAATGTTGTGTGTTGGCTTCTCTTTCTCTTTCAAGATTTTGTTCTTCTCCAGAACATGTCTTCTCACATTTGCTCTAGACATGCTGGAGAAGATAAGGAAATTTTTTTTTTTGTTTCTTTGTTTTAATTGGGGTAGATGTAAAGGTGGGTTGAGAACATGAGACGCATAAAATCGATCTGAGGGGGTTTTAAAAAGAGATGGTGTCCAGAATAGCACTACTTTTACGTTGGTTGGTGAAATGTGAGCTTCACAATTATGGATGAATACTTGCTACTTAGTTTTTAAGCAAAATCTATATATTTTTATATATAAAGAGTATATACACATAATATTGATGGTTCATCTCTTGAAAAAGATACTACAAAAGTATATGGCTCCATCTGGCTTATTTATAGAATATCAATTGAAGGATCTTTTGGTTCCTTTCTTTCCAATACTAAAAAGGAAACAAAAAGAAGAAAGAAAAAAGAGAAAATCTATATATCTAACGTAAAGATGGGAACTAATTGACTAATGAGTAATGTTATTTAGTATATTGTTACGTGATTGTCTTACAACTGAGATGACGTTAGCCACATTATCAAGTTATGATATTCGTATAACAGTCTACTAAGAGTTTGTTTGGGATTGCGTTTGAGAAATAAAGCTTTTAAGCGAAAAAAAGCTTTTGGGCAAAAACTTCATTTTTAAATTTTTGTCAAAAGTTTTTTTTGACCATTTTTAGGTTTTTAAGACCCTTAAAAGTGCTTTTAATTTTTTTGCCAAACGACTACATTTTTATTTTTTTTTTCAAATCGGCTTTTTGAGTGTTAAAAGCACTTTTGAGCCTCTCAAACGCAATCTTAAACATGCCCTAAATAACATTACTTATTGAGGAGGCATTTAAAAAAATTCATCATTATTTTTTTTATCATAGCGGTGATTTTAACCTAATACAATCATTTATACACTTTTGATGACATAAAAAGATCTCCTTTTTCCCCTTAGGGCTTATCATATCATATGAAGTAGCTTACAACTATCACAATTGTATGAGAATATTCCCGGATTTTGCATGCAGTGGTAAATGGAGAGAAGACACAGTAGAAAAGTAAAAGAAAAGAAGAACTATTGAATTTCTAGCTAGAAAGGCAGAGTAATAGTAATTAAAAGTACATTGGTGATTCATGGTGACTAATTTAAACTTTTTACCACCATGAGAGATTGAGATTCCCATTTGGGTACGGACCAAAGCAGACTAATTTGAAAAGGGTTGGTTAATATAGAACTCCATAATTACATGCTCCCTCTAATTATCACAGAGATGTTTCTTTTTCCGCAGAAAGACAGAGAAATCCCAGCTGAAAAACCCCCTTTTTTAGTAAGTAAAGAGGGTGAGAAATGAGAATGGCACTCCCCCACCGCTTAGAGGAAACCCTAATCATATCTCTTTTTTCCTTTAGTTGCAGCGTTTGTCTCATGGCAAGTGTAATGGGTCCGCTTTATTCTTAACTCCTACTCTTTTGTCTTCAAGGTTTGAGGCATACCTGTTGCCTGCAAGACAGAGATATGCCATCCATCATTGTGTCAAAATGTTTAAGGTGTTGTGTCTTATTATTATTTTTTTTTGAAAGAAGGTGTTGTGTCTTATTTGTTTACTAAACTTCCTTTATAACTAGTAAGGCACAGCACGGCACGGCACGGCACAGCATGTACATGAAACATTTAAAACATATATTTAAGATTACTGCTTAATTTTGATGCTATGTTGAATAATTGTTTATCTCAAAAGAATTTTTAGTTTGCCTCACCTACCATAATCTCCTTGTAAATGAGGCACATTGCCCACACATTGCCCAATTGAAGTGTAAAATGTAAACCAAACCACACTCAATGTTATAATTCTTTTAATTCTAGCTAGCTCTCTTGATCAATCAATCAGGTGTTCTTGACTTGTCGATCATGAGTTTACTGCAAAATATATCATCTAAAAAATATTAGAAAATTTTAAGGATAGAAAATAAAATTATTTCCATGTTTGGAAGTTCTCTATGTTAGTGTTTTGCAACCATTGTGAAGAAAACAGTAGTAGATTAAACCAACCCAGTTTACCAAAAGGTTAAAACGACACCGTTTTTGACTTAATCCTAAATCCCCCACAAATTAGACTAACCCAAACACCGCCTAACACCGAAAACTATCTCCTCTCTCTCTCTCTCTCTCTCTCTAGCCTTCAAAATTGCCGCGAAACCAACGGCTCTCTAAAACCCTAATCTCTCACCCCCCCCAGTAAAACCCTAACACAATTCCTTAAATTCCAAACCCCTCTGTCCCTCTCCACCTCTCAATTCCATAAATTTTCCCGAGAAACGAACAGAAAAGCCCTAGCCCCCAGTCCATGCTCAAACACTTCCATCAATGGAAGAAACCCCTCCATTTCCCAGCAAGGTCCCGAATTTCCGCCTCCCTCTCTTCCCTCATCTTCACCAAATCCTCGGTCTCCACAGCAGAGCTCTACGACGAGCCCACCACTCCCTCTGCTGTCCCAAACCCTACAGACACAGTCCGAGAAATTATCTACGGGTTGAGGAGTTTCGGCTTGAGAAGGTTTCTCGGCGGGGATTATTTTCGTGCCGTGGTTTTGACGCTGGACTGGCCTCAGGTGGATCAGATTATCGATGTTTTGAGGGTCGAGAGCCCGGAGTTTGCGGTGGGTTTCTTCCATTTGTTGAAGGATTGGTATCGGTTTCGGCACTCGAGGGTTTCCTGGTTTGCTGTTTCGCATCTTTTGGCGGGGGAAAGACGGTTCAAGGAGTTGCAGTTGGTCATAAAGCAAATGGTGGAAGAGGAAGGTATGGCTTTCCATTGTTTCTTTTAGGAAAAGGGTCTTTTGGTAGCTATGAATTTTGGGAAAGGAACTTGAGTTGAAAGTTTGAACCCTTACTGTAACGTTTAGGTTTGTCTAAATTCAAAAAAATTTGTCAACCAATATATAATTTGTACTGTGCTGGGTGGAGCTGAGCGGAGGAAATTATTGGAATTTCCTGTTTCTTATAGCTGGAAACTTTATTGGTTTTTCCTCAATTCAATGTCTTCAATTTATTGCTTTGAGATAGGATTTTTATTTAAGATGATCACCCACCTAAATTAGTTACATTGAGAATGGTCTGAATTTTTCTTTATAAATATCTTTTAATTTCTGGTAGGCTCTGGTTCTGCACCTTCACTTTGTGAGCTGCTCTTGAATAACTTCAGGATCTGGGATTCAAATATTTTGGTATGGGATATATTGGGTTTTACTTATTCAAGATATGGAATGGTTGAAGACGCCTTCTTCGTTCTTGCCAAGATGAAAGATCTGAACATGCATGCATCAATACAAACATATAACAGTCTGTTGTACAATTTGAGGCATACTGAAACCATGTGGGATGTGCATAATGAAATCAAAGTTAGCGGAACTCCTCAGAATGAGTACACTCATTCCATACTTATAGATGGTCTATGTGAGCAATCCAGGCTGCAAGATGCAGTCTCC
Source organism: Carpinus viminea (assembly GCA_013348765.1). Lineage (NCBI taxonomy): Eukaryota > Viridiplantae > Streptophyta > Magnoliopsida > Fagales > Betulaceae > Carpinus > Carpinus viminea. The sequence goes on from CP054671.1 coordinate 6,985,553, forward strand.
TTCCTGCAGAATGCTGAAGGGAAGGATACTGGATTTTCCATTGTTTCATTCAATACCATCATATCAAGGTTCTGTAAATTGGGTTTTGTAGATGTTGCAAAGTCATTTTTTTGTATGATGCTCAAATGTGGACTAGTACCTGATTCGTACAGTTATAATATTCTTATTCATGGGCTATGTGTAGCAGGTTCCATGGAAGAAGCCTTGGAGTTCAAAAATGATATGGAGAACCATGGTGTAGAGCCTGATATTGTAACCTACAGAATTCTTGCTAAAGGGTTTCGTCTACTTGGTTTCATGAGTGGGGCTTGGAAGGTCATTCAAGACATGTTGCTTAAAGGGGTTAATCCAGATCTTCTTACATATACAATACTGATATGTGGGCATTGCCAGATAGGCAATATTGATGAAGGCCTTAAGTTGCGGGAAGAGATGCTTTCTCGAGGTTTCCACTTGAGCATAATCTCATACAGTGTATTGCTCAGCAGTTTGTGTAAAAGTGCACGGGCTGAAGAAGCATTGGAATTGCTTTATGAAATGGAAGCTGTTGGATTGAAACCAGATACTATAACATATTCTATCCTCATTCATGGCCTCTGCAAGAAAGGAGAAGTCCAGAGGGCTATCCAACTATTTGAGGAAATGTGCTCGAGGAGAATCTTTCCAAATTATTTTACACATGGTTCCATGTTGTTAGGTCTGTGTAAGACAGGAAATATATTAGAGGCAAGGAAGTATTTTGATAATTTGATAGCTAGCGACTCAGGGGACGATATAGTTCTGTATAATATTATGTTGGATGGGTATCTCAAACATGGTAATATTGCGGAAGCTGTACAGTTATACAAACAATTAACCGAAAAAGAGATTACCCCAAGTATTGTCACTTTCAATACGCTTATTCATGGATTCTGCAAAAACAATAAATTAGGTGAGGCTCGAAGTCTCTTGGATACCATCAAGCTGCATCGATTGGTTCCAAGTGCGGTAACTTACACCACTCTTATGAATGCATACTGCGAAGTAGGAGATATGCAAGGAATGCTTGAATTGCTTCAGGAGATGGAAGAAAAAGCTGTAATGCCTACTCATATCACGTACACTGTAGTTATTAAAGGACTATGCAAACAATGGAAGTTGCGAGAATCTGTCCAATTACTTGAGGGTATGCATGCTAAGGGTCTGACTCCAGATCAAATTACATATAATACTATCATCCAATGTTTCTGTAAAGCTAGTGACACGACCAAAGCTTGCCAGCTACATAATGAGATGCTACTGCATAACCTGCAGCCTACTCCTGTCACATATAATGTCCTCATCAATGGTCTTTGCGTACATGGTGATCTGATGGATGCTGACAGGCTGCTTCTTTCTCTGGTGAATCGAAAGATAAATTTGACAAAAATTGCTTATACCACAATTGTTAAGGCACATTGTGCAAAGGGTGACGTAAGTAGGGCAGTAATATTCTTTCGTCAAATGGTGGAGAAGGGGTTTAAAACCTCAATCAGAGATTACAGTGCTGTGATCAATAGATTGTGCAAAAGGTGTCTAATAAACGAAGCCAAACATTTTTTCTGTATGATGTTATCTGATGGAATTTCGCCTGATCAAGAAATTTGTGAGGTGATGCTTAATGCTTTCCATCGGGAAGGTGATCTCGAATCCCTTTTTGAACTACTTGCTGAGATGATCAAATTTGGGTTATTTCCTGATTAATCCATGGGAAATGATGAATTGAATGCATCTCACTATTAGAAAGAGCTGTTCCTTGGCTGATAGAGAAGTCAGTACATAAGGTATAACATCACACAACCTGCATATACTTGTAGTCACTTTTTTTGAATACACTATTAAATTAGAAAGTGGTTATTCATCCTCTAAAATGCTTTTTTACATCTCTTTATATTTATAAATGTTAAATTGTACAGTACACCCCTATACTTAGGTTTGTTTTTATTTACGCCTTCTCAGTTTTCAATTTTGCCATTTGACACCCATTATGCTGTCACTCATTCCAAAATAAACCCCTACCATCACTTTCTGTCCAATTGGAAAACAGGAAAGTACGCCTTGTGAGTCTCTTATATCATATATTCTTTCCATTAGAAAAAAGTAGAAACAAAATAAAAACTTCATTTCAGTGGTCCAAGTGCCAAAACTAAATCATTTCCTCCCTCTAACTTTGTAGGGTGTCACATATTACTTGGGCCTAATTGTATTAGAAAATGGAAAAGAAAGCTTCCGTTTCTCTATAGTTGTTGTTACTCTAGGAAGCGTTTGGTTTTTCTTAAGTTTGAATGATGGGACTTTCAGGGAAGAAGGATAAGACGCAAGACTCTTGTGAAGGAAAAGCTCAAATCTTGCTATAGCATTTCAATATCAGCAACCAGCTTCACGCTTTGGCATCCTCATTCTCTGAATCAGATCAGGTACTCTGTTTATATATCTTAAAATTGCGTCTTTAATAGCTTTGGAATTTCTTTGGTTTTAATTGTGTCTGTGAAGCTTGAAATGTTTCTTACTTTGCTTTAAATAAAACTTCTCTCTTTGTACAACCCTTTTTAGTCAACATATGGTCCCTGAGTGACCCCTTACTTTTTGACTTGCGGGTCACTGGAGCAGGGAGGGGAAGGAGGGGGAAGGAGGCTGTCGAACTATGCAGCACCTGCAACAGAGGAGGTGGTGGAGAGAGTAGGGTAGTTTGGAAGGAAGGTGGACGAAATGATTTCGGAGGAGGGAGTGTCAATCGAAATGGGCCTAAGCAAAGGAGGAGGTGTTTGATATAATCACACGCACATATTAGTGTCATATTTTGGGACATTTTCGTGGTGGTGACGACTGGGGAGGTTCAAGATTCATTGTCACAGTGTCATTGACATTTGTTTGCCCTTGAAATATGCATTTAATGTTTTTTTTTTTATAATGAAAATAATGTTATCCTTTCTAAGTAGAGCTGAGCGTCGTTCGGTAATGTCAATTTTGGTAGAAAATTTTTATTTAATTGTGCCAGGAGCCACCGAATTTTGTGGCACCATACAGGCTTCAAGGGTAAGACAAAAAAATCTCTTATGTTGTTTCCTTCACATACCCAGATTATCTAAAGCTGTGATTGTGACAAATGTAGGAGAGAGCTTGTTGAAGATATAAACAAAATCATATTCGTGTCCTCACACACTTATATATTTGTTAAGGAATTTATTTAATGCTCGATTATAACAATCTGCAAGAATAGTTATGGTTATACAAATGTAGGCTGTCTCCTCCTAATTTTGCAATAATTTGCATTTGACAGGCAACGTCCAGAAAAGTAGGAGGAAGAGAAGCCTCAAGCATCGTGACTCGGTCGGAGGTGCGCCAGCTCCTTGACAAGAGAATCCAAATCCCTGGAAGAGTTCCCACCATCCCTCACCGCTTCAACCGCCTTATCCCTCAGTGCACTTGCCCTCGCTTTCTCACCACTTTCCCCGCCCATCGACTTCGCAATCAGCCCCGCCAAGTGGCCCGGATCAGGCACCGACTGGGCACCCTCGCACACCCTCACGGCCACGCCCATGTACTCCACCAGCAGCCTGGCGTTCACGAACTGGTCCGCCTCCATGGGCCAACCCAGGATCATCGTCCCCGCCACTATCGCTTCCAACACCGAGTTCCACCCGCAGTGACTCACAAACCCTCCCACCGCCCCGTGGCTCAGTATCCTCAGCTGTGGCGCCCATCCCTTCACTATCACTCCCCTTCCGGCCACCCGTTCCTCGAACCCCTCCGGTACCACGCCGCACCCTTCCGTCTCTTGTTGGGTCGTGCCCGCTTTCACCACCCACACGAATCGTGTCCCGCTCTTCTCGAGCCCCGACGCCAGGGCCTCCATTTGATGTTTGTTCAACAACTTCTGGCTCCCGAAGCAGACGTAGAGAACTGACCCGTCGGGGCACCCATCGAGCCACGTAAGTACGTCGTTGCCCGAATCGGAGTCCGGGTTGCCCCGATTGGCACCGTCGTTGATCCCCAATACACTCAGCGGGCCGACCCCGTAGACGCGCTCGTGTCCCACGACTCGCCGGAGGTGGTCCAAGTATGGGCCTTCCAGTTCGTCGAAGCTGTTGAAAATACAACCCCAACTCGACGTATTTGCGAGCACGTCATCTTTGATGAACGCTGTGTTGGGGTTGGATTTGCTGTAGATGCGGAAGAGGGAAGGCAGATGCTCCTCCTTGAAGGACGGCGATCTGGGGAGATCGGGAAAGTGAACGAGCGCTGTAGAAGAATCGGGAACGCTTGTCTGAAAGCAGTGGTCAAATACGGAGGCCAGAATCGCACCGACCGAGAAGAAAGCGATCCTGGGGATGCGGAGCTGGTGGGCTAGGCGCAGGGTCCAGCCGAGGAAGAAGTCGGAGACGATGGCCACAGGGGGAGACGGGTGGGAGTGGAACCACCGGAGAAGCGGATCGTGGAGCTGGCGCAAGGCGGCGATGATGGGTATGTTTCCAGCGTTGCCGATGTCCCTGACGTTCTCGATGCCTTCGGGTAGGCTGGGGTGGGGAGGGAAGGGGAGGACGAGAGTTTGGATGGAGGGGTGGGCGGAGGAGAGGGGAGAGGATGGGGAGGTTCTTTGGGGTGACCAAGATGGTGATGGTGAGGCCACGGAGGGAGAGCTGGTGGCTCAGGTCCAGAAGTGAGAGCATGTGCCCTTGGGCCGGGTACGGAAAAACCAGGATGTGTGTACTCATCATGCCGGAGGTGGGAAAGCCTGATCGGAAAGGTATATACCCCGACTCCAGTACGGCAGTACTGCTGTAGTTCTTGAATCAATTTAGGTGGTGTTTGACAACCCGAACTGTCATTTGTTTTGTTACTGTGTGGGGTTTGTGTACCGTTTATCATTGTATTTTTGCTAAAAAGGTTGTCGGAGAACTTAGTAGTCTTAGACGTTGAAATTACTGTGATACCCTTGAGGCTTTTCATCTTCAAACTCAGGAGCAATCCCTGAAAAAGCTAGGGTTCCGTCCCCGCCACACCCAAAGCCAAAGCTAAACCTACGTTACCTGTCGATGCTTCTCTCTCTCTCTCTCTCCGATAACCAGAGCCAGGTTTTCATTTCCTTTTTTTATGCTTCGGATTTTGTGGATTTCATAGACCAAAAGGCATTGGTCAGTGTCAGCAGAGAACCCAATTTTTTTTTGGTTGTTGTTGTTTGCTTTCATGATAACGTATTCATGAAGCAAACTTTAGCGTTGGGGGAAGAACGTGAGCGAATTCACTGCTTCTAAAGGAGCCGCTGGATCTTAATCCCGTGATTTCTTTTTTGAGTGGTTTGGTTGGTTGGTTGGTTGGGGGAAGATTGAGGGTTTTTTTTTTTTTGGGGGGGAGGGGAGATTTCAGATACCCCCATATTCTACAGATTTATAATTATTCTTTCGATACGAAAAAACTCTCACTTATCTCTCTATAATCTTTCAGATTCTCTCACTTATGATCATTTTAGTAGTAATTTGTCCAAACTAATTTTAGTTTTTTTTTCTCCATTGCCCAAAAATGGGGTGGCCGGACCACCCCATTTTTGGGCAAGGGGTGCTCCAGCCATCCCGCGATTTCTTCCCCTTTTTTAAATTTTTTTTTCCTTTTTTCAAAAAACTAAAATAAACGGCATCGTTTTGGGCGAACCCAAAACAGTGTAGTTTTAGAATGAAAGGTATAATGGGCATATATATATTTATATACCCATTATACCCTTAAAGGGTCCTAAGCGAGAGAAACTGAAAGATTGGGGGGTAAGTGAGTTTTTTCGTATTGGGGGAATAATTGTAAATCGGTGGAAGATGAGGGGGGTATCTGAAGTTTTCCCCTTTTTTTTTGATATGGAGAGCTTGGGAGATTCAGCATCGGGTTTTAGGATATTATATGATGGGAGATTTCTATAGGGGAAAAATCATGTAGTGGTAGCGATGGAGGATATAGGGCTGGTGAAGCAGGGATGGAAATGCATGCGGTTGCAAAAGGATGCGTGTAGTGCTAAGGGTAAACGTTTTTTTCTCACCTGACTTATGTTTTTCAAACTGATGTGGTCAAACTTATCAAGCTGTACAATGCAATCACACTGTACAATACAAACGCAAAACGGGTTACCAAACAGGGCCTAATACAAATATTTATTATTATATAAGAAAATGACATCACAATTATTAGCTAAGCAAGTTGGTAACCATTCCTTATTGAGATTTGACTAGGGCTTAATTAGCACTAACAGCAATTTCTCTTTAATTTTTTTTCCGAGTTTAAGGCACAAAACAATTTTTTGCTTTCTTATGAATGTGGAAAATGCAATATTTTCTCTTACTTTTTCATATATCATTAAAATATTATTTCTTTGCAAAATACAAGTTTCCTACTTATCCTTACATTTTTCATAAAACCTCAACACATTGAACACAATCCTCAATTAAAGACACAAAGATGAAAGATGAGAGATGAAACAAAATTGTTTATATTAAAATAATGTATAGGGAACCACTTTTAATTCCTTATACATTAGGAAACACTGTAACAACTCTTAAGGGTTGGTTAAATATAGAAATCTGATGTGAGTAGGTTTTTGTGGTTTTTTCGAAATTTTTCCTAAGCATAGAAAAAGAATTGCATATAGGATATCTGTTGCTAATGCTCTAACACGTGTACTATAAGAGAGGGTAACAAACTAGAGAGAATTGTGAATACTAAGTTTAGCATAGGTGTGGACTAGTAGAAGTGCACGAGAGTATAGTAAATTTGATTGATGTGAAAAAAAAAAAAACTTACATAAAAAAAATGAAAAAAAAATTGTTTTGTAGTATTTTTTTATTTAAATAGTAATAAAAAAATGATTGATGTAATATAAAAAATAAAAATATTAAAATTAATTTTGAGAGAAATTTTTGAAATTTTGGTCCAGTCCAATCCACTCCTTTTCCTTGATTGTGTACAAGGCTTTTGCTGCTGGAGCCAGCGGAGAAGGTCCAACCGTCGAAGTCAGTAATAATTTTGTCTGAGAGAAAGAAATGGGAATAGAGATTATTGATTAGAGAGTTTTTCCAAATTAAAGTTATTTATGATCATGTTCTTACAATTGGAGTTTTGACAATGGTCACTTCCTGATTAATCCATGGAAATGATGAATGAAAAAAACAAACCAATTTAACCAAACTCAGACACCATCATCTAAGAACAAAATAAACGCACCAACAAATCCTTCTAGTTGGTGCTTGCCTTAAAACATCCGTCCCTCCGACGGATCCGAGTCCTTGTACCGTGCCGATCCGATGAAGGTCCGACGATGGCGGCCGACTCAAGTCCTCCGTTTAGGGCCTTAGGAGCAGGTCATAGGAAGAAAAGAGAAAAAATAATTTTTAAAAAAGTTAAAAGCAAAATTATTATTTTAATGATATAGGAATGGTTAAGAATCTATTGTGGTGAATTTTTATATAGGAAGTAAAAAGTAGTTTGGATTAAACTTCGGAAAATGGTTGGGAAGCTGCTGCTGGTGCTCTAAGAGCAACAGACTCCTAAGGAGTCTGTTTCCTTCATTTAGGGAAAAAAGAAAATCACAAAAACATCCCACAGTAGAAGCCCTACATTTAACTTATTCCATTGGGTTTCAACAGTGTTTCTCAATGCACTGGGAAACACTGTAGCTGTTCCCTTCAATATTATAATGATAAAAATACTCTCCTCTCTCCTCTCTTTCGTCGTCTGTTGCCCAGCTCTCTCTCCCGCTGTCTCTGCTCTCACTCTCTCTCTCTCTGTGTCTCGTGACTCAGCTTCTTCTTCTTCTTCTTCTTCTTCTATTTTGTCTTCCCCGTCCTTGGAATCTTGGCTCAACCCATTGTTGTTCTCAGCGAATGGATTTTGTTGGGTTTTGTTGGGTTTTGCAGAGGAAAGAAAGGATTTTGTTCTCAGCGAATGGATTTTGTTGGGTTTTGTTGATCTGATCTTGGCTCAACCCAGAAATCTTGTGGGTTTTGTTGGGTTTTGCAGAGGAAAGAATGGATTTTGTTCTCAGCGAATGGATTTTGTTGGGTTTTGTTGATCTGATATTGGCTCAACCCAGAAATCTTGTGGGTTTTGTTGGGTTTTGCAGAGGAAAAAAGGGAAGCTCAGATTGTTGTGTGGGGAAGCCGAGAAGGTTCTTGGAGTTGAGCGAATTGGAAGCGGGAGTGGTGTAAAAATGAAAAATGAAAAGAAAGAAGGAGTGGTATAAACGAATTGCAGAGGAGATCTGCAACTTGGGAGGTTCAGTGATCTGTAGCTTCATAGAGAGAAGAAGACGGAGACTTCAAGAAAGGGGGTAAAGAAAAAAAAAAAAAAAGTAAAAATGAAAAGTAAAAATTATTATTTTAATGATATAGGGAATGGTTAAGAGAATCTATTGTGGTGAATTTTTATATAGGGAAGTAAAAAGTAGTTTGAATCCTTAAACTTAGGAAAAATTGTTAGGTAGCTGTTGTGAATGCTATAAGGTATAACATCACACCACCCGCATATACTTGTAGTCTCTTTTTTTGAATACACTATTAAATTAAAAAGTGGTTATTCATCCTCTAAAATGCTTTTTTACATCTCTTTATATTCAAAAAAGTTATATGGTACAGTACACCCCTATACTTAGGTTTGTTTTTATTTACGCCCTCTCAGTTTTCAATTTTGCCATTTGACACCCATTATGCTGTCACTCATTCCAAAATAAACCCCTACCATCACACTTTCTGTCCAATTGGAAAACAGGAAAGCACGCCTTGTGAATCTCTTATATCAGATATTCTTTCCATTAGGAAAAAGTAGAAACAAAATAAAAACTTCATTTCAGTGGTCCAAGTGCCAAAACTAAATCATTTCCTCCCTCTAACTTTGTAGGGTGTCACATATTACTTGGGCCTAATTGTATCAGAAAATGGAAAAGAAAGCTTCTGTTTCTCTATGGTTGTTGTTACTCTAGGAAGCATTCGGCTTTTCTTAAGTTTGAATGATGGGACTTTCAGGGGAGAAGGATATGACGCAAGACTCTTGTGAAGGAAAAGCTCAAATCTTGCTATAGCATTTCAATGTCAGCAACCAGCTTCACGCTTTGGCATCCTCATTCTCTGAATCAGATCAGGTGCTCTGTTTATATATCTTAAAATTGCGTCTTTAATAGCGTTGGAATTTCTTTGGTTTTAATTGTGTCTGTGAAGCTTGAAATGTTTCTTACTTTGCTTTAAATAAAACTTTTCTCTTTGTACAACCCTTTTTAGTCAACTTATGGTCCCTGAGTGACCCCTTACTTTTTGTCTTGCGGGCCACTGGAGCAGGGAGGGGAAGAAGGCTGTCGAACTATGCGGCAGCTGCAACAGAGGAGGTGGTGGAGAGAGTAGGGTGGTTTGGGAGGAGGGTGGACGAAATGGTTTGGTTTTTATTTTTTTATTTATATAATTATTTTATAATGAATGAAAAATAAGAGAAATGCTAGAATACAATAAAGATAGTTTTATTTTTTGGGATGCCATATCGACTTTTATGGATCAAATATAAGTAGTCTATTGCATTATAGTATTTCTCGAAAAATAATTATATGACGTGGCATGTGAGACTCATGAAACGTGCTTTCTGTTTGCCAACTAGACGGAAAGTGTGATGGAGAGAAGTCTATTTGGAATGAGTGGCAGCACTCGGGTCTTAATAATAAATAATAGCAAATTTGAAAACTGGGGGCCTAAGCAAAGGAGGAGGTGTTACGCGCATATTAGTGTCATATTTTGGGACTTTTTTGTGGTGGTGAGGACTGGGGAGGTTCAAGATTCACTGTCAGAGTCACTGACATTTGTTTGCCCTTGAAATATGCATTTAATGTCTTTGTTATCCTTTCTAAGTAATTGATTCAATGGTATTGATTATTGAACATCCCAAAAACAGCTAAATAAAATGTCTCGAGCCAAAATATGCAGTACCCAGTTGTCCTGGATTATTGGAGATGGGCGTCATTTCCACGGACAACTAGGACATCACGTATTGGGATCCTCAGTAATCTTGTGAAAATTGCACATTAATTTTTTTTTGAAATCTTGATCATTCATTTTCATCCGACCGCTACCACATCGTCACTTGTCCAAATTAATATAAAACAATAATATATTATTTAAATTTTAACAATAAATATAAAATAATAAAATAATAAAATAAATTTTTTAAAAAACATGGGGTGGTTTGGCCACCCCATTTTCCCCCTAGGGGGTGACTAGCCACCTCAGCTCAGCCTAACACCCCCAAAGGCTGGTTAGGGGTGGCCGATGCCACCCCTAGGGCCCTAGGGGGTGGTCGAACCACCCCTAGGGCCAAACTCAAAATAAAAAATAAAAATAAAAATTGGATTTGGCCCTAAGGGGTGGCCGAACTACCCCTTGGGGCCCTAAGGGTGGCGTCGACCACCCCCAATCAGTCTTTAGGGATGGCCGAAGCCACCCCTAGGGCCCCAGGGGGTGGTTCGGCCACCCCTAGGCCAAATCCAATTTTTTTTTTTGATTTTGCCTTTAGGGGTGACTGAACCATCCCCTGGGGCCCAAGGGGTGGTTCGGCCACCCCTAACCGGTCTTTGGGGGTGACCAAAGCCACCCCTAACCGGCCTTTGGGCTGAGCTGGGGTGGCCGGCCACCCCTAAGGGGAAAATGGGGTGACCGAACTGCCCCATGTTTTTTTAAAAATTTATTTTATTATTTTATTTTATTTTATTTTTAAAATTTAAATAATGTTTTATTGTTTTATATTAATTTGGACAGATGGCGAGATGGTAGCGATTGGATGAAAATGAATGGTCAAAATTTTGAAAAAAATTTGATGGGCAATTTTTACAAGATTGCTAGGAATCCCAATCCAGGACATCACGGAAGGCACATATGATATAGTAGAGAGGTATTTTACATCATCTTAATTAGATACGAGCTTTGTAGGGCTATCCCCCTTTGCAAGGCCACCGAATTTTGTGGCACCATACAGGCTTCAAGGGTAGTCCGTCTGTGCCAATAACTTGAAAAAGTAAAAACTTGCTGATTTTACTTGACAGATGGTGCATGTCACAAAGAACTCATAGATCGTTTGCTTCACCTCTGTTTTTTTTTTTTTTTTTAATAAAAAAAAGAATTCTCTCATGTTTGCAGGTCTGGCAGCCACTTTCTGTGAACTAACTCCGAATGGTGGAATGGTGAAGCTTAGTAGCTGTGTACAGACTGTACATGTGACGTGTTGATTAGGTACGATGTTTTTTTCTTTTCTCCCCTCAAGACAAACGTGAGATTTTAAAAAGTTTGGAAAAATATGGGATAACTTCATTTAACTGTTTTTTTGCAAAACTCATTCAATATTTAAAGTCTCTTACTTTGACATATTAAACTTTTATTTCATTCCAATTATCCATCCCATTAAGATTTTCTGTTAAATTCTAATAAAGTGGTGCAAAATTTTAGAGGTGTAAAAGTTTTTTTTACCATTTTTACTTTCTAATTTAACTCCAATATCTTACGAAATAGAAGGGAGATAACTGGAAGGAAATAAAAATTCAATACATCAAAGTGAGAAACTTTAAATATTAAAAGAATATTTACAAAATGAGTAATATTTTAGAGAGTTAAGTGAAATTACCCCAAAAAATATTCTCTTTTTTTGGGACACCATCAATTTAGGGGCTACAAGTACCAAAGGGGTTGCCCTAAAAGAGAAAAATCTCTTATGTTCACATACCCAGATTATCTAAAGCTGAGATTGTGACAAATATATATTTGTTCACTCAATGACAATGTGATTGAAGATACAAAATCATATTCGTGTCCTCACACACACACTTGGAATTTATTTAATGCTACTTTTTGGGTTGGAGTATTACCATTTGCAAGAATGGTTAGAGCATTCACAGTGGCATCAACAAATTGAGCCAAACAACAAAAAACCCTCCCCATTCGGCTATGCAATGAGGTCAACAAAATGGTGAGGAACTACAATAATCAGCAAGTTTGTTGAGCAATGTAACTCCTTAACATATCTCATATATTAATAAAAAATTCTTTCATTTCTCTCTCCTCTAATAAAAAACAATTTTATCACATTTTCTTATTTTTCTATTCACACGCCTTTTTCTTCTCCCTCTCTCTTCCTGCCTCCTCCCTCTTTCACTTCCTGCGTCTACCTCTTTGTCACACAGTTGCCGTTCAACTCAAGCTCCTGCTACAAGGTAACGTGTTTATCTCTCTCTTAAACACATACCCATGATCTAAATGCTTGTTTTCTTCTTCTTCTTCTTCTTCTTTTCACTTTGATTACATGGATTACCTGATTTTGTGTTTATCTTACTTTGATTCATTTTGTGTTTTGTGTTTTGTGTTTTTCACTCATTCACAATATAGAATACTATAATACCCATTTCCTTCACGCACCGCTTCTTTTCTCTGCCCGTTGGGTTTGGAATGGGTTTGTGTTTTTTGGTGTTTTTGACGATTTTTGGGTTCTTCAATTAACTAATAGGTTGAGATTAAGAGTTTGTTTCTGAGCTATTTTGATGGCTGGTTGGTGTTCTGTTCTTGGCTGTCAATTTTTTGGGTTGATTTGTGGCTGTAGCTAAGTTTAATTTTGGGTTTTCTTCTCTTCTTGTTTCGGTTTGGGGTATTCTTGGAGTTAGATTTTTGGGTGTAAATTTTAGGTGGTGGTAAGGTTTAGATTTTTTAAGGGAGCACTTGACTTGCTTTCTCATATGAGAACCTGAGGTATTCATTTGTATTATGTGGCAATGATTATTAGTTTGGATGCATGTTCCCACATTGGGGTCATTAAGTTGGGGAAAGAAATTCATAGCTGCTGTGATGGGCTTCATATTCTGAAATGGTTTGATAACCGTTTGAAAGAAAAAATGAATAAAGAAAAAAAATATAAGAAAAAATAGATAAATAATTTTTAAATGATTGAGAAAAAATATTTAAATAAGATAATAAAAGTTAAAAGTTAAAATACCAAACTCTAATGTGAATGTGGGTACTTTAAAAAATAAGTAGCTTAAATAAATAAATGTGATTTTTTTTTGCTAAATTAGCCAAACATTAGCCATGTGAATGCTCTTATTAATGGAAAGTAGGACAAAGAGAAGTTTTGACACAGATTTCACCTCAAGCATCGTGACTCTGTCGGAGGTGGGCCAGCTCCTTGACAAGAGAATCCAAATCCCTGGAAGAGCTCCCACCATCCCGCACCGCTTCAACCGCCTTATCCCTCAGTGCCGTTGCCCTCGCTTTCTCACCACTTTCTCCGCCCATCAACTCCGCAATCAGTCCCGCCAAGTTGTCCGGATCAGGCACCGACTGGGAGCCCTCGCACACCCTCACGGCCACGCCCATGTACTCCACCAGCAGCCTGGCGTTCACGAACTGGTCCGCCTCCATGGGCCAACCCAGGATCATCGTCCCCGCCACTATCGCTTCCAACACCGAGTTCCACCCGCAGTGACTCACAAACCCTCCCACCGCCCCGTGGCTCAGTATCCTCACCTGTGGTGCCCACCCCTTCACTATCACTCCCCTTCCGGCCACCCGTTCCTCGAACCCCTCCGGTACCACGCCGTACCCTTCCGTCTCTTGTTGGGTCGTGCCCGCTTTCACCACCCACACGAATCGTGTCCCGCTCTTCTCGAGCGCCGACGCCAGGGCCTTCATTTGCTGTTTGTTCAACGACTTCTGGCTCCCGAAGCAGACGTAGAGAACTGACCCGTCGGGGCACCCGTCGAGCCACGCCAGGACGTCGTTGCCCGAATCGGATTCCGGGTTGCCCCGATTGGCACCGTCGTTGATCCCCACTACACTCAGCGGGCCGACCCCGTAGACACGCGAGTGTCCCACGACTCTCCGGAGGTGGTCCAAGTATGGGCCTTCCAATTCGTCGAAGCTGTTGAAAATGCAACCCCAACTCGACGTATTTGCGAGCACGTCATCCTTGAGGAACGCCGTGTTGGGGTTGGATTCGCTGTAGATGCGGAAGAGGGAAGGCAGATGCTCCTCCTTGAAGGACGGCGATCTGGGGAGATCGGGAAAGTGAAAGAGCGCTGTAGAAGAATTGGGAGCGCTTGTCATACTGCTCCAGCAGTGGTCATTGACGGAGGTCAGAAACGCACCGGACGAGAAGAAAGCTATCCTGGGGATGCGGAGCTGGTGGGAGGGGCAGGGTCCAGCCGAGGAAGAAGTCGGAGACGATAGCCACAGGGGGAGACGGGTGGGAGTGGAACCACCGGAGAAGCGGATCGTGGAGCTGGCGCAAGGCGGCGATGATGGGTATGTTTCCAGCGTTGCCGATGTCCCTAACGTTCTCGACGCCTTCGGGTAGGCTGGGGTGGGGAGGGAAAGGAAGGACGAGAGTTTGGATGGAGGGGTGGGCGGAGAGGAGAGGGGAGAGGGTGGGGAGGTTCTTTGGGGTGACCAAGATGGTGATGGTGAGGCCACGGAGGAAGAGCTGGTGGCTCAGGTCTAGAAGCGGGAGCATGTGCCCTTGGGCCGGGTACGGAAACACCAGGATGTGTGTACTCATCAAGCCGGAGGTGGGAAAGCCTGATCGGAAAGGTATATACCCCGACTCCAGTACTACCGTAATTCTTGAACCAATTTAGTAGGCCGCTAAATACAAATATTTATGGTTTTAATATTATTATTATATAAAAAAAATGACATCACAATTATTAGCTCAGCAATTTGGTAAGAATTCCTTATTGTGATTTGACTAGGGCTTAATTGTTGTAGTGTATGATGAAGTGACTAACACGTGTGCTGCAAGAGAGGGCAACAAACTTGAGAAAAGTATGAATTCTGAATGTGTTTGACGAAGGAGTGGACGAAAGAAGTGTCCGGAAATTATAATAAATTTAATCAATGCGAGAAAAAAATAAAAATATTTTATATAAAAAAAATAAAAAATTTATTTTATAGTTTTTTTTTAAAATAATAATAAAAAATAACTAATGTGATATAAAAAATAAAAATATTAAAATTAATTTTGTGAAAAATTTTTAAAATTTTAGATTTAGTCCGATCCACTCTTTTTTCTTATTGTGTACCAGCTTTTGTAGTTGGAGCCAGCGAAGAAGGTCCACAGTCAAAGTCAGTAATAATTTTGTCTAGAGAAAGAAATGGGAATAGAGATTATTGATTAGAGAGTTTTTCCAAATTAAAGTTATTTATGATCAACTTAATTGCCTATTTCACAATGAAAATGTTTTCTAGCCGTTTGAAGACATTAAAATGGTGTTGCAAATATAGGAATTTTTGTCCACTTTTAGAGAAAGAATATATATACCAACGTTGGTGATCCATATGTACACCCCAAAAAAAAAAAATCTTAATTTCACCACGCAAAATTAGTAGGTATCGGAAGAGCTTAGCCTTTTAGGTGGTGAAATGTAAGTTTTTTCCTTGTATTGCTCTTTTTTTTTTTTTCCTATAAAAATATTATTTTTAAAAAATTAAGTGAGAAATAAATGTTATTTTATTTTATAGGAATAATATCTACCTAAAAAAAACAACATAAGAAAAGAAAGATAACACAAACAGTGGCGGAGCCACAGCACCCACTTTTTTTTTTTCCTACCAATGGGACTCATGGCAAAAAATAAAATAAAAATAATAATATTGGTACTTAAATACAATGAGAAATTGAGCTTAGAATTGTGTCAAATTCTCCAATTAAATGTTTAAATTATAATAACCAATATTTTCAATATTTAATAACCAAAATATCCAAATTACAAGACCATTTAGATTAGGAATTGTGTTGACAAGGAAGAAAAGAAGAAAGTGAAAGTCCTAATCTAAGTGGTCTTATAATTTGGATATTTTGGTTATTAAATATTGATAATTTATTTTGTTAGAATTTAAATATTTAATTGGAAAATTTGACACAATTCTAAGCTCAATTCCTCATTATATTTAAGTACTAGTATTAAACAAAGAAGAAAAAAAAATGAAAAAGTACCCATTCATTACATGATGCAAAAAAAAAAAATCTTGAACCTACCTTGTAGAAGTTTTCCGAAAAAAAAAAAAATCAGCAATACTTGCAATATAAAATGTCTGACTCCACCACTTATAACACCTAATATTCTCCTTTTAGATAAGTGAGTTGACTCTATCTAGCTATGATCCCATTTCCACTTCTTTTTCATTTTTAATTATGTTCCTTTTGTTTTGTTTTTTTTTTTTTTTTTTTTGGTTGGTAATATAATGTTCTTCTGTTAGGTTTGTGTCATTGAAGACAATATTTATGTTTTGATAGCAGTAAACGTCAAAATGGAAGCGGATACTCATAGGATTTTTAGAACAAATAGGATACATGTCTCACTAATAAAAAATAATAAAATATTATTTAAAATTAAAAAACAAGGGGTGGCTTTGAGCCACCCCATGGCCTATGGGGATTGTTTGGCCACCTCCAACTTGCAAAAGCCACCCTAGACTGACTGGTCTGAAATGGGGCAGCTATCCCTAGGGCAAAAATGGGGGTGGCTGTGGCCAAGATGGGGTGGCCAGTTACCCAATTATTTTTTTATTTATTTTTTAATCATAAATAATATATATCTTTTATTGGTGGGACACTTGTCCCATTTGTTCTCAAAATTCTAGCCAAGAATTGAATACTCTCCCGTCCATTTTAGATTGAAGAGGACCCGTATCCGTTCAATATAGATTGACCGACACTACATTTATAGCTAGACTCAAAAGTTGTTTTTTGACATGAAAAAATTTAGACCCCATATAAAATGATAAGAACTTGAGGGCACAGTTACACTAATAACATTGGATGATGATCTTAATCTGCCGTCAACTCGATCCAAAACAAAAACAAATTTGTAAAACGTACAAATGTTTTCAATTATTTTGTGACTTAATTCAAAATCATATATAGTTTCATATCTTTGTCTACTAGGAAACTACTAGAAAAATTAATTATGGACAATGGAATATAATAATATATACCTTATTTGCACTGCAATTAAATATTGTTCCACGTGATTTTTCAATGAATCAAATATTGTTCCATGTGATTTTTCAATGAATTTCTTATTTTTCTCAGCGATGAAATACATTACTAGAAATTACTAGAGTCATAGAATTCACAGACTAAGACCATCGATGAAAAATATACTAAAAGCGATTATGTACATCTCAACAATCAAAGAAATAGTACTCGATTAACTGACTTGCTTGATTCGAATATATTACTTTCCTCAATATGCATAGCTTAATATAAATCTATTCATCTCAAAATTGGCATCAAAGAAATCAGATGATAACTATTCTTAACAGTTAACACTCATTCTTAGTAGCTAGGACTTCGAAAAAAAAAAAAAGGTTTATAAATCCTCATCAGTTGTTCTTAGGTGGGTGGTGCCTTGGTTCGTGGTAATCGGCATCGAAAGCGACAAAACCTGCCTGATCTTGAGGAAATCGACTAACTCTTTGCTTATTATATCCTACGTTTGACCCCCTCTTTCCTTCTTCACTTGACATGTTTGATGGTTTCCTTCCAACTACTGCATGACCATCCTCTTTCTTCTCTAATACCTTCTTCACATGTACATTCCCAGCCGCCATTTTCCTTCCCTCTATCCTCTTGTCTGTGTAGAAAGCTCTAGCCCTTTCATTTCCCAGAAGCCCCTGCAGGTAAATGGTAAATAACATGAAAACCATTATATTTAATCCAAAAAGTATTAACGAAATATATATCTAATGAATTACCTTTGCAGTGCTTGAAACATCATTAGCTTCTGTGCTTGCAGTTTTATCTTTGAAAAAAGAAAAAAGAAAAAATGTCATGCACACTCCAAAAAAAAAAAAAAATGCAGAAGAAATAACGCTAACATATACCTTGTGTTGAAGGTGTTAAGGAGAGCCATGCAGCACAAAGAAAGAGTAGAAAAACAAAGGCAAACTGAAACTTCATAGACGCCATTTCTGTGTTGCTGATCAACTTGCTTGTTTGGGTATATATGTTTCAAAATGCAGCAGGGAGAGAAAAACAAATGAATGCAGAAGATGATGGCTTTATAGAGATCTGGTTGGAGTCAAATAGCTAGAAGACTAGAAGTGCAAGTCAAAGCGATGAACCGCTGTCTTGTTCCAACATCCGCCTTCAATATGGAAAATGATTGGTTATTAAATAGAGGCAGTTTAAACAAATGCATGAAGAGTTGTGTAATTCCATGTGTCAGTTGGATTACCCAGTTCGAGAATCTCGAT
Source organism: Carpinus viminea (assembly GCA_013348765.1). NCBI lineage: Eukaryota > Viridiplantae > Streptophyta > Magnoliopsida > Fagales > Betulaceae > Carpinus > Carpinus viminea. The sequence continues at coordinate 7,003,816 of CP054671.1, forward strand.
GGGATTGATTTAAATCAAACATAATAATAAAATAATGTTAATTTGCACGATAAAAATGGTCCCAGGGTGGTGCATTCGATGCCGTGGAATGGAAGGTACGTGTGTTTTGCGCCTGTCTGCCGCCATGCGATCAACGAGAGATGACCTTTGCCTGGTTCTCCTTCTCCGAGGTTGGCAACTCTGTAGCCTGTGTTTTTATTTATTTATTTATTTATTGTTATTCATTGCCTGCTTTTCCCGATATGGAAGGTGAAGTTAGCTAGCTAGCTAGCTAGCTAGGACATGCACTTCTATGCCTTTCTTTCTTCTTTCCAGTGAGTGTACTGTACACTCAAAAATACATAAATCAAATTGAAGGTGTGAAAAATACAAAAGAAAGTGCAAGTATATGCGTGAAAGGGCATCGAGATCGACTGCAAATTCTAACTTATTTGTTTAAACAGGTGTTTGAACAATCTAAGATCCATTCAAGTGCGTGTGAATCTTGTTAAAAGTCTTTCTCAATTGTTTGTTTGATTGCATTATTATTTACCAAAGATCTTGGTTCTTTAAAAACAGCATATTCAAAACAAAAATCATATCGATCAAGTCATATATGGGCAAGTGATTAGAGCTACGGATTACAATAATTGCTCATCTAAATTGCTGTAAATTAATACTTGTCGCGTGAAAGATTGAAAGATTATGTATGATTCATTTGTCCCGATAAGTAAATGATTAACTCAAAATTTATTTGTATGGGAAGCCCTATGTGTGGGAAACTAACTAATTGGTGTGAATCCGAATCCGGTGAATAGTGGCTGCCATTATCATAAAAAGCAGTGTTGTGCAGGTTTTGAACATTGGAATTAGAAGATCGAAGGCTAGCGTTCCTTCCAACCTCATTTCAGTGGGCCGGTGTCCCTAGAGGACCGTGTGGCTTGGTAAATTCACAAGGCCGAATTAAACCAACACCCCCCCACCGCAACTGTCTTTCATTATTGGAAATTGCACCATTTTATTTAATGATAGTCACCCTATACTATACCCACAACCATCCTCTTCCACATGGCCACCAGCATTGATTGCAAATCCCAAACAAAATACAAAATTTGGATTTTGGGAGAACAAATTACAAGTATTTTTGAATTTCTTCTCCCGATTCTTCGTGGCATGGAAAAGGAAAAAATTAAAAAAATGGTGTATTCCCCTTGTACACATTTTGTGTATGCTTCTTTCTTATGTACCATTGATTTTGAATTAAGATAGAAGGCATTTATGAGTTTTGAAATAAGAGTCTCACAATCTGGGAAAAGTGAGAATAAAAGAAAAGTATTTATTGATGCCAACTCATACCAAACTATTACTTAATTTAAAGTAATATTTGGGGATCAGAATCTCCTATAAGTCTCACAATCAGGTGTTTAAAAACAAAAGAATTTTTAGTTTCTAATAATTAAAAAATTAAAATGTGTTTTTACTCTAAAGGTGAAAACTAAAAGCCTTTTATTTTTTGTCCTTAAGATCAGGATGGACGATCAAGATTTAAAATTTGAGAAATTCAAATTTAAAAAAAATTCTAAAGCCTCTAATCCCTATTTGGGTGTTTACGTTTGAGTGTATGCCCACTTATTAATGCCAAATTTTGAAATTGAATTATTTCTCTTTCTACCCTCTTTCTTTATCAAAGCTTTCTATATTTTACTTAAACTTTTGCCATAATAGAAAATCTGAGGTGTTTTGTTTTGATTTTGTTTTTATGCGAAACGCAATCTAACGTTAAATTATTTTCTAAGTTTTATTGTATCCTAAAGACGTATTTTTTGCTGAAACCCAAATGCACCAACAATAAATAGAATAATTAAGATCATTTTCAGTTGCTTAATTATGTGTAGTTCATAGTGATTGAACTACCCCTTGGAAACATAATACTGAATATTATTTCAAAATAAACTGGAGATGATCATGTTTCCCCAATAAATAACCGGGAATATGAATTACCAAAAATAAATAATAAAGCAGGGAATATGGGACAAGAGAGGATTTGCATAACTCTCTTCTTTTCAAGGTCAATGAGTGTGTAGGAGGAGGTGGGCCATCATGCCATCGGACAAGGATGAGTATGGGCCTCAACTCTAAAGTGGGCCAGGTTGGCCCATGTTTAGTTTACACACATTTTCCCGTATATATTCTATCTACATTTTTTTTAATTTTGAATTAAAATAAATGGATATGGTAATTGTTAGAACAATTTTCAGTCTAAAGTTATTCGCGTCTCCGACGACTATGCTGAGAAAACTCTAATGCCTAAATCAGTTTTTGAGAAAAAAGTATGTTCAATGCATAATAATTCGGTCTATCATTTGTACCTAGTGTAGGGGGCGTATTGAAGTTAGACTTGAACTAAGTCTCCTTCTCCAACTTGATGTGGGAGGGTTGAGAGTTTGAATTAAAATTGGGGTCCTACTTCAATTAGGTTTGGAGTAGGACTATCGTGTTAGATTCTTAAAGGAGTCTAATTAGACCCAATTTGAAAGTCCTACTTTAACTGTGCTTTTTTATGAGCCTGTCATTAACCTTAAAGTCTAAAATTTGATAGGCGGCTGAGTGAAATTATTCTTCAGCATTATTATTATTATTTCTTTTTTTGTTAAAGCTAGGAGATAAGTTGATAGAATGAGACGTCGGGAAGTCACTTCTGGAATATATGCAGTAATAATAATAAGTGTAAGCAAGTTTAGAGGTGTGTGTTTGTTTAGCTGCTGAAAGAGGTTTTTGCTAGCTTAAAATCAACAAGGCTGCCTGCTGCTACCCCTGGGCTGACAGATGGCCATATGATTGGATGGGATTGCATTCTCACATCTCCAGCAAATCAAAGAGGATCGGGGGCGGGTCCATCATATTCATCCACTTACTTATAATATTAATATATTATGGGATACAAAAGAATTGAGTTTAAAGCGAGCAGGCAAACTTGTTAGACAAGACACTGTTAATCCAGATTTCCAGAAATTAAATTGCTAATAATCGTTTAAAAATTGAAAGCGTGACAAATAATTTATATGATAGGAACTCGAGCTTCCATTGCTTCTATCATTTTTAAGGGCCAAACAAACTTTACCTACCACTAGTTTCTCTTGCACTTAGATGATCAAACTTTAAAATATAACACTTTTGTTCCATCTAATTACTATTTAATTGTTAATATTTTATTTTTAAAATAGATGAAAAATCTTTTTGGCGCATATGACCTTAATTATTGACGTTGTAACTAAATCATTTATAAGTTTAGAGAAGGTCAAACCACACCACTGGTTTAGCCACCCCCAAAACTAATACAAGGGAACAACTTATTGTCTTTACAGAATCCATAATGATGAGCCAATGGTTTTGTACATTGGCTTATTCATTTAGAAAACAAAAAACAAATGGTTTTGTACACCTTACAAAGACCCACGATAGAAAGAATGCAAGAAGAATCCGAGTAGATGCTCTAGTATTTCTATAATTTATTATTATCAATCTTGTGTCGTTTTTTATCATCATTATTAGTTATTGCCTTTAATATTACAATGCCAATAAAAAAGAGAGAAAAAAAAAAAGGAATACTAGATGCTCTTTTCGTTCCCTCCTAGTACATACTAGGTGTATATTATTTTACATAAAAAAAAGTAACACTTCTATCTCTTGGTTTTTTAAGAATTAACATCTATCTAGGACTATGAAGACATCATGACGAGAAGATCACCTAACATTTTCCCAAAACAATATTGGTAAATAAGTCAATGGGTAATATTGACTCTTTTCCTCTCCTGTGTAACTCTCCCAAATCCACCATTAGATTTGTGGGCAAATCTAATGGTGGATTCGACAAATATAATAGTGGATTTGCGAGAGTTAGATGAGAGGAAAATGTTATGTGTTCTTCTAGTTTTTTTTTGTGTTCTCCCAACTATGATGTTGATTTTAAAATTACCGATAGATTAAAAGTCAATAATGATAATCTCAAATTTAACTGTAATTTTAAAAATCACATCACAATTATGAGGATACTAATAAAATACTAGAAAAACACCTAACATTTCCCTTAAACGAGAGAGAAGATATAAATCTCACAAATTTAATGATAAATTTGTAAGAACCGAATGGAAAGAGAACTCCACAAATTTAATGGTGAATGTACCAGAGTTAGATAGAAGCACAAGTTGAATAATAATTTTTCTAAGAATTGAAGGAAAGGATAACCAATAGAAATGATAAATATTATCTTGTCGGTTAAGTCAATAAATGGTCGAGTAAGTAGGTTAAATTGGTATGGACACAAGAGGCACTTAAATTGGCAACATTTGGGAAGAGAACAAAGAAGCAACGTGTGGTCGTTTAGGACACACCAAAAAAGGAAATGATTGCCGCTGCTTTTCCTTCTACCATCAACACGCTTGAGTGACGGAGCTTACCAAACAGTGTAAAGGAAGATTACCAGTCATTCATATCATGTCCCGGGCTCACAAATCTCACTACTAATATGCAATCATGTGCTGCCCCCCCTCTCCTCTTTCAACCCAGACCCACCCCATTCATTTTCCTTTCTCTTTTTTATTCCTCACCCCCACCATTCATCATCATCATCATTCCCTCTTCTTTTTCTCCTCTTCTTCTTCCTTCCGATTCATTAACCACAACGACCCACGAGACAACGAGTAATGAGTAATGTTTTTTATTAAAACTGTCATACAATTTGATGACGTGGTAGTAAAAACTAGATATTATTAAAAAGCAGTACTTGTTAAAGAGAGATGAGCGCGTAGTCATGCACGCTCTTGTTTGAGCGGAAGCGAAGAGGTAGGTGTTGCCGGATTGGCCCACTCCGTTGTCCAAAAGCACTTTCAAAATTCTAAAAGAGATAAGTGGTGTGAATTCCAAAATATGTACTAATTGTTGGGTTTTGGCTCCTATGATCCACTCAAACGTCATTCTAATTGAGATACAACATTTGATTTAGAGAAAGTTAAAGATTAACATCCGTTAACTACTATTTGTGTGGCCCTTTCTTAATTAATTAATTGCTTTCTACACAAGAGCCTCATTCCATGATTTTGACCCCTTCATATATATTTTCAAAATCTTACTTTTGATACCATTCTCTCTCTCTCTCTCTCTCTCTCTCTATATATATATATATATGTGTGTGTTTGCCAAATTTGTGAAAAAATCTCAATGGGATTTGAGGTCGATCAATATCATTTTTGAATTACTAGTGACTTCTGGTTCATAGGTTTTACCTATCAAAAAAAGGATTTAAAAAAAATAAAATAGTATCTATTAAAATGATATATGTCCAAAATGCATGTAATTCCCACGTATTTTAAAAAACATACGTGAAAATCACATATATTTTAAACGTATTTTTATTTAATTTGACTAAATTAAAAAGATCTTTATGAAAAAAAAAGACCTAATTCCAACAAATTAAATCTATGTCAAGAAAACCAAATTGGATAGAAAGTTTTGGTATTTGCTCATGTCCTTTGGATTTTGGCTTAGATTTTGTATATATATATATTATAGTTTTTTTTTTTTAAAGTTCAAATTTAATTTTATATATTTTTTATAAAAAAAAATTATATATTCTTTTTATAAAAAAAAATTATATATTTTTTACAACACCTACGCCAATCTTTCTACTGCAATGTAACTTATAACCATAATCCTTTAAAAAAAAACTCATAACCATAATAAATTACATAGCGGAAATCACTAGCTTGTAAAAAAATTCCTTCCCATGTCTTTGTCCTTTCCATGTCTGCTCTCTCTCTCTCTCCCTCTGTGTAAATCTTAAGCGGAAAATCTGACAAAAATTCCTTCCAAGGTCTTTGTCCTTTCTCTCTCTGCTCTCTGCTCTCTCTCTCTCCACGCTCCCTTACCCATAAACCAAAGCTCTAAAGATTTTTCTCAGGAACCAAACATAAGCCATTAGACCACAGATTCTTGAATTCTCATACACTCCAATGACTCCATCTTCCCACTTCTCTTCTACTCCTACACACCAAAATCTCTCTCTTTCTCAAGCTAGGCCGAACTCTACCATGCAGGTCTCCGTCTCGCCAACTGTTTTCGTCCAAACCAGTTAATTAATTAATATCACGTAAACCGTGCCTTTTTTTTGTTTTTGGGATCAAAATGGGGTCGGCGACATCTTCGATGGCCGCTAAATTCGCATTCTTTCCACCGGACCCGCCGTCGTATACCATATTTGTCGATGCGGCGACTGGGAAAATGAGGATGTCGGATGTTCATCAGAGAGATGACGTGGACGTGTTGAAGCTGAACACCAAGAGAGGGAATGAGATTGTTGCCATGTACGTGAAGAACCCGTCGGCATCTATGACTCTGCTCTACTCTCATGGCAATGCCGCTGATCTTGGCCAGATGTATCACATTTTCACTGAGCTTAGCCTTCACCTTGGCGTAAATCTCATGGGGTCAGTTTTAAATCGATTATTTTGATCGATAGATCAATTAAATTTATGATATTTGTTTCTCTTGAATTTCCAGTCAGTCAAAGAATCAGTATGACTTTCTCTGCGTTGCAGGTACGACTATTCTGGATATGGACAATCGTCTGGAAAGGTATACACACATTCTCTCTATTTTTTCCTCTAAAATGATCTGTGTGGATGATAGGCGATCAAATTGGGTTTAAAACAATAAGGTTGGGCACGTGTCATTAGCCCAGCATGCCATTTTTTTTTTTTTTGTCAAGGAAGAAAGTATACAAGCTTTGAATAATTCTAGCTAATATCTGGGAGCGTTACCCATATTGTGTGGCATCCCCCATGAAAATAATGTACAAAAATCTTCTGCATTGATGTGCTTGATTCGATTAGGAACGAAAAGAAACTTGTGTAAATTGCTATTTTTTGGTCACATAAGCACACGTTTTTGGTCATTGATTCATTGCCAACTGTTTGTTATGTTTTGATCAGTGATCATTAAATTGAATCAAAGTGAGCAGGCTCTGATAAATATGTTGAATTTTAGAACTGAGGGCCATCTTTGTTTTTTGTCTTTTGTTTGTGTTTTCAAAGATATTTACATTAACGAACAACTCAAAACACAGAAATTTGCTAAACATTTTCATTTCTTAACCAATTTAGATCATGAGGTTATGATAAGTAATTTGCCTGTAAACCACTGCCGCTAACTTGGTTACCAATGTTGTTAAAGAGATTTGAATATGAGTAAGAAGCAGCCTACTAAATTATCTGGTATATCGTTCTGTACCCATTAGCCGAGTGAGCAGGACACATATGCAGACATAGAGGCTGCTTATAAATGCCTTGAAGAGACATATGGAGTGAAGGAGGAAGACACTATCTTGTATGGCCAGTCGGTTGGTAGTGGCCCTGCTCTGGAACTGGCTACCCATTTGCCCCGATTGAGAGCTGTAATTCTTCATAGTCCCATCTTGTCTGGCCTGCGTGTCATGTACCCAGTGAAGCGCACATTCTGGTTTGACATATATAAGGTTTTTCGATCCCCTCAACACCTTTTTAAACTGTAGCTTTGTTGTTTTGCATGAGATATTAATGTCTTTTTACTAAAAGGCACCCTTTGTTTCTGTTGCAGAACATTGATAAGATTCCACTAGTCAATTCCCCGGTTCTGGTCATTCATGTAAGTGTACCCTTTGTTTGATCCTTTCATATGATAATTATTGATCTCTTGTCCGGTTGTCCCTGAGCTGCACAAGGGTTACATTTACTCGGGTGAACTTAATGTATATGTATAACAGTTCTTGCCTGCTCATAAATGGAAATTCAGATAAGTTATTGTCATAGAAATCATCAATAATTCCTGATATGAGAAGTATGGCCACGGACCAACCGGTGTTGTCTCTGGCAGAGGGGTATAGAGACTGAAAAAGTCTATCAATCTGTGCTTTCCAGATTCAAACTTATATGAATGTGGTTCTGTATTGGCATGTAATGACAACCTTTTTTCAACATTACATGATCTATGAATTGACATGACAATTTGGGAAGGGCTATAAACCCAGCCACTTCATGCTAGTTAGTCAAGCAACCAGCACTTCTACAGCCATAAAATTCCAGAATTCTTCCCCGGAATTTTTGACACATTTAGTTACAGGATTCTAGTTGGCGTTTCCAGTAGTTGATACTCCTTTGGGTAATGGCAGGGAACTGAAGATGAAATTGTGGATTTCTCCCATGGTAAGCAGCTGTGGGAGCTTTGTAAAGAGAAGTATGAACCTTTGTGGATTAAAAATGGAAATCACTGCAACTTGGAACTCTATCCAGAGTACTTAAAGCATCTCAGGAAGTTCATATCAGCCGTGGAGAAACTGCCCCGTCTGCAGATTGTGTCTGTGGAAAGTGCAGAACAATCAGAGAACTCAGTGGGTGCCACAGACCAAAAGTCCAGACCAAGCACAGAGCACAAAGAGAAGTCCAGGTCTAGTACTGGGCAGAGGGAAAAGTCTAGGCTGAGCACAGACCATAGGGAAAAATCAAGAACCAGCACAGACAGGAGGGAGAAGTCAAGAAGGAGTATGGATCGGTCTGGAAAGGCCAGGAACAGCACAGATCAATCAGAGAGAGCAAGGAATAGCTTTGACCGGTCAGTTGAACTAGTTTAAGAATCTGAAATTTTCTATGCTTTTTTCATTGCTGTCTAAATAAATATGACTCACAGTTGGAACCATTTGACCACGACAGGTTGGGAGACATGGTGAGATCAGTTGGATTGTGTAATGTTGATTGTTTGAGGCAGACAGCTTTGGAGGCCTGACTTTCAAGGATTCAGTACTTCTGAATGGGCCACAAGATTTCTATTAGAATTCCAACGTTTGGTTGATCGGTTGGGAACTTCAACTCATTGTTATATATCAAAAGGTGAGAAAGATTTTTAAGTGTTAATGGTGCTCAAGGGCTAGTTGTTCTGGCACAAGTAAAATGTCTGTTTCAGATTTCACAAATTCATTTATAATTTGTCTATTTTGGCAAAATGACTTTCATCTCAAATAACAAGTAATATTGCCCCATCACTGCTATTGCATTGCTGAGAAATCAAGTATTGCATCTAACCAAGCAGTGCCAACAAGTAGTCCAATGCGTGGATTCGGTTTCCAGAGGGGTTTGCTTATGTCCCATATTTTCTCAAATTGCAAGCAACTAGATTCTACAAGGCTTCATGTTAAGTGGTATTCTCTATCAAAGGAAAGAATTAAAAAAAAAAATGCAAGTAAATTCTCATTACTAAGCCAACTCTTTTGAGCCTAACAAATTCCTGAAGAGATATCAAATCTCGTTGCATAAATTGGCATAAGCAGTTTTTAAGTGTATAGATCATACCTACATGAAGGGCTATTCCATTCCTTTTGTATATGTCGAATGGAAATTATGGAATATTTATCGGTGTTTGTTTCATTCAACCGTTTCGAAATATGGGTTCGTTTGGTAAATGATTTTAGTTTGATTTTGGTTTCACTGTAGTAGATATGAAATAAAGTAAGAACGTTTTTTTTTTTTTTAAAGTAAAAAAGTAATAATGTTTAGTATAAAAAAATGAAAAATTTAGTGATGTTTTGTAATGATTTTTTTAATTGAAGAATAATAAAAAGTTAGTGCAAACCAAAACCATTTAACAAACAAAGCCAATGGTATTAAAAAATAACAATTAAAGAAGTTAGTCGATCGCACACCAAGCCCTTAGTCAAGAACACCTATAAGATAAAGAAAAAAAGAAAGACCAAAGTGTTTCACCAATTGTCCAACATGGGCCATTTCGATGCTTAAGACAATATTTTCTCTGCAAAAAGATGGTGAATTGAAAGATAGAAAGTGTTTGGTTAAAAAAAAGATTGAGCGTACCTCTTAATGACCCAATCCCGTTCTCTTTTAAGGAGTGTTTTTTGTTTTCTTGTGTGTAATTAGTTAATGGAGAGACTTAAAGGCTATAACTTATACCCCTACTTCTCCTTTGCACTTTCGCCATTCTTCGATGCAACTTCTCTTTATACATAATACACTGTATGCCTGTTTATCTCAGTCGAATGGGTCCAGCCGACCAAATTAAGTTAGGTTCGGTTGGCATAGATAAGGTCACATGAGGTTTTAGCCTAAAATGGATAATATCCGGCCTGCTTTTAAGTTTCATTGCTAGTGGACCTGGCTTGGGGTTGCATCGAAAATGGACTAGTTTAAGAGCTAAAAGAGGCCTATCAGTCTATCACAGAAGAGACTTACTGTGTGGTATACTAGCAATTTTATAATGCAGTTAATGAAAATATAATTTTTCAAAAGGGAAAACTTCATTTAACATCTTTGAATTTTGACCACTTTTGCAAATACTTACTAACGTTCAAAATTTCTCACTTAGGTTTATCAACAATCAAAAATGGTTTCAAATAACCAAGAAAGACCCACTACGTTTGGAGACCCATGCCGCAAGAAACGCTAAAAAGCTTCTCTGCAAGTTCCTATGATTCTTATACATATCTGCCATGAAAATCATTCCACAACAAATCAAATCCATGAATGTCGTTCAATCCCCCATCATCGTAAAATGGATGGGTGAAAAAAAGAATAGTAGGAAGACTATTTAGAGACAAAAAAAAAAAAAAACCATCCACCCACCCCATTTTCTATTTTGGCCTAACAGGCGATGTGGGGCATGACCCACCTCAAATCCTTAAAATCACCAAACTCATTGCTAATGTCCAAAATTTGTTTCTAATGTCAAACTCATTTCTAATGCCTTAAAACTCATTTCTAATGCCTCAAAATAATTTTGATTCAATTAAAACCTAGAGGAAGGTTTAAAAGGATGCTGCATGCGGTAGATGTTATACCTGTAAGTGAGATGTTTGGGTGAATGGTGAGAAAGAGAAGAAGAGAGAAGAAGAGAAAGTGGGAGAAAGAAAAATTTCAACCAATGTCTTAAGAAAATCACAATTCGGCTTTTATTTTAAATTAAAATTGCCATTTCACTTATCATTCATGAAGCACAATACTATATATTATCATGCTTAGGTTATGTTTTGGATTACATTTGAGAACCTTAAAAATGCTTTTAATATTCAAAAAATTCACTTGGAAAAAAAAGTATTCGTTTGGTAAAAAATTAAAAGATCTTTTGAAAATCTAAAAAATAGTCAAAATGCACTTGAAGCAAAAGTTTAAAAACAAAATTTTTGCCCAAAAACTCTTTTTGACTTAAGGCTATATTTCTCGAACATAATTTTAGACATACTCTTAGTTTTTAAAGCTATGCCTAATTTATTTTGTAGAATTATAATTACTACCATTCATTGGCTATATATATATACTTTTTCAAAAACAAAGTTAAAATAAAATACATTTAATAATATTTATATTGTTGGTCCTTAGAAGAATTTTCTTGAATTTTGAAATTAGAAGCGATGATTTTAATGTATTAAAGAGAAAATGAAGCGGATATTGTGGACGCTGAAATGGCAGCATCTAGGCCTCACATTTCCTCACAGATAGCTCCAAACACATAACCCCTTCAATCCTGGTGCAATTTCTAGAACCCTCTACGCTCCCCCTCTTAAAACCCTTGGGAGGGTTTTGCAAAATTCTCACTCTCTCCCATCACAGTAGATAGCGAGGCCCCCCAAACTACAGTTCTATAGCTTCATTTCTCTAACTCTACCGTGCTCTCAATGGCTCCGGTTCTAACCAGAGGCCTGGCCACTGCTTCTCTTGCTTCACTTCCCTCATCATCCCCCTTTTCAGTGAGAAACAGCAACAGGGTTTTGAATCTGAGAAGTGCTTTTGTGCCACAAAATGGTCCCAGAAAGGGCTTCTATTGTGCTGGATTGAAGTGGAGGCTTGAGAGACGGAACAGTCTAATCGATGTGCGGTGCGAGGCCGCCGTGGCCGAGAAAGGGGCTTCTGAGACTTCTGGTGAGAAGTATGAGTACCAAGCCGAGGTGGGTCTCTTCTAATTTCATTGAGTTTTGGGCCTTTTCGGTTTTGGGGGTATTGGATTTGTATATCGTTTGCACCTTGTCTGGTTTCTGAGAAAGTATGGGAGTGAAAGTTGAAGTCCGAGTTTGTACAACTGCAACTCTACCCGATTATCAAAGTTTGCTATTGTTCCAATTTTTACTTTTTTTTTTCACTGCTTCTCAGCAATTGTATAACAGCGCGCAAAAATGATGAGGCTTCTAGAATCAATATCAGTTTTTTTTTCCCCTTATCTTTGAGGAAAATGAATATGAGAATTTACTTTTCGATCTAAAAGTTCATGATTCGGGCATAAATCCGACGAGCTAATTGGGTTCTCTTGAATAACGTCAAGTGGTTGGAGAATTTGTGGGTTCTGTAGAATTAGAGAGGTCTTTAACTTGATAAATGATTGGACCGTTTACTTCTTCTTCTTTTTTTCCCCCGGGATTTTGAGGGTTCAATTTGTAATGACTTTTGAATTGAAAGTTGATCGATTAAAACAAATTGCAGGTCACTCGCCTATTGGATTTGATTGTTCATAGTTTGTACAGCCACAAAGAGGTGTTCCTTCGGGAGCTTGTGAGGTGAGCATATGCTATTTCCAATTCAAACCCATTTCCGGTGATACATTCTGTGCTGAAATACTGCTAATCTCGCTTTATGCTCATACAATATACACTCTAGTTTTTCAAGTAAATGTGTGCTTTAGATATATGCAGGGATGGGTATTCTGAGACTGGTCATATTTTCTTTTGGTCTATATGTTCACACAGTTCTAGTCTTCTGTTACAGTAATGCAAGTGATGCTTTAGACAAGTTGAGATTCCTAAGTGTGACCGAACCCTCTCTGCTTGGAGATGCTGGTGAGCTGGAGATACGTATCAAACCTGATCCAGACAATGGGACTATCACTATAACGTATGGTGAAGCTAAATTACAGTTGAATCTTTTCCTGGATAATTCAGTGGGGTTGTTTGAGATGGGATTTCTTAAATTTGCAGAGACACTGGTATTGGAATGACCAAAGAAGAGCTCATTGACTGTCTTGGAACTATTGCACAGAGTGGAACTTCAAAATTCTTAAAGGCTCTTAAGGTACTTTAACTGCATATATCTGTGGTTTGCATTACTCTACACATTTTCTCCTCTTCGATTATTTTATTTTATGCTCTTGAAGCTTACAGTTCCAGCCTTACATTTTGTCAGGAAAATCAGGATCTTGGGGCAGACAATAGTCTGATTGGTCAATTTGGTGTGGGGTTCTATTCTGCCTTTCTTGTTTCTGAGAAGGTGATTAGCATAATTAAGTTATACTCTTATTGGAAATTTCTGTTCCTGTTTAAAGCTTTTGGTGTTAATTAGTTTACATTCTACACAATTAGGTTGTCGTGTCTACAAAGAGCCCAAGATCAGATAAGCAATATGTTTGGGAAGCTGTAGCTGACAGTAGCTCATATATGATTAAGGAAGAAACTGATCCTGAAAAGCTCCTACGTCGTGGAACGCAGATCACACTCTATTTAAGAGTATGCAGCTCTTCTTTTATTTTCTAATGAGATGATGATGGAAATTCTGTGTATGCCTGTCAGACTCTTCTTGTTTGAATGGAAAAGAGAATTAGTAAATGGAGCTTTGTGAGATGTTTGATCTTGTTGTTTATCTTAATGTTTGCCTTGTTATTATTCCATGCTATTTGCATTTATGTGGAGTGAGGGAGGAGGGTATATTGGCTGTTGCTGGAAGGTTAGCAGGGAAATAAAAGAGAATCAGCGTAGTCCGTCATCCTGTGCTGTGCACAAATTAATAGTAGAACATGTGATTGCGTCATTCTCCTAAATATAAGCTTCCTGAAAGCCAAAAGCACCCTCATTTTGTTGTTTATCTTGCAGCCGGATGACAAGTATGAATTCACGGACCCGGCTCGGATTCAGGGTTTGGTGAAGAATTATTCTCAGTTTGTTTCCTTCCCCATCTATACATGGCAAGAAAAATCAAGGACTGTTGAGGTGAGATAAACTCTTCCCTCTCATGAGGAAGGTTGTGGGAGAAATTGAAAATTTTGTATATGCGCATAGTATGTTTATCTAATTGTAAAACAATTAGCTACTTGTCGTCAATTTCTCTCTTTTTTCCTTACATTTTATTTTACTTTATGTTAGTGACAAACAGTGGTATTACCAATAATTTGTAGAGTATTGGTTTATCAAAATAGTTGTCACCCTTAACATCTTTCTTCTAGGTCATTTTGCCTTGTTCAATTATTTTGTTCCATTGTCTTGATATCATGATATAATCCTAATGTATCTCTTCATCAGCCATGGTTTAAGAAACCTTGGTTTTGAATACAATAAAGCAACTGCTTGTTATCCAGTCTTTATACTAACTTGAACTTGCAGGTGGAAGAGGAGGAACAACCAAAGGAAGGAGAAGAATCAAAGCCAGAGGTAAAAAACCGGGTATTCCCGATTGTGGGCATTGCACTTTTCTTTCTGAATTTGGATTTGATGTATTAGTGTAATTTTTGTCCAGGGTGAGAAGAAAAAGAAGACTAAAACTGAAAAGTATTGGGACTGGGAATTAGCCAATGAGACAAAGCCAATTTGGGTGAGTTTAAGCTGTATCTGGTTTCCAAGGTCATTATATATGGCACCAAGTTTCTTTTATAGAGATATGGCTTAATGGCTTGCATTTTGCATAGTCTCTTGGTCAGATGTGCGTTTAGTTTTACTTATTAAAAAACGTGCATTTAGTTTCATATCCTATATCTTACTTATTCTGGTGTGCTGTAGATGCGGAATCCAAAGGAAATCCAGAAGGATGAGTACCATGAATTCTACAAGAAGACTTTTAATGAATTCTTGGATCCACTTGCACACACTCACTTCACCACCGAGGTATGTAGAATTTTTCATAAATTATTTATGTACAATTGATATCTGTAGTTACAAATTTATTTATTTTTATATAGTTACAAATTTAAATTTGCTCTGAAAAATGTGCAGGGTGAGGTTGAGTTTAGAAGTGTCCTCTATATTCCTGGGATGGGCCCACTTAACAATGATGATGTGGTTAATCCAAAAACAAAGAATATACGTTTGTATGTGAAGCGCGTATTTATCTCGGATGATTTTGATGGTGAGCTGGTAAGTTTTACCATATTAACTTGAGTTTTGATGAAATTGCTCTTTACGCTGAGAGTTTTATGTCAATAATGCCTCTTATCACATGTACTGGAAACTTAATTCGTTATAGGTCAGAGAAAAGCAACTATTATGTCTGTATTTTAGAAGAGAAATATAATCTTCCATATTAAAGCTGTATGGTTTGACATTGAGGATGGCATTGGCTTCAATTTTTGAATCCATTGTTCTTTTAAAGATAATAGTCAGAGATATATGGAGAGATATGACATTCTAACAGCATGTAATAATATGCATAATAATCGCAATAATTACGTGGATAATTTTATACACACGGTTGAACATATTTTCTGGATATCTGAAAATAAGAGTAATGTATCAATTCCCAGTTTAATAGCAGACCTTGTGGCTCGTTGAACTGAAAAGATATTGTTTAAATCTCTACTTAAAAGAAGGCTAAATTACTACCAACTTTTGGAATGTATCCTGTCTTAAGCTTATGAGTGCAAGAAGCAAATTATTTTGACGGAACTAAAAAATGCAACATTTGATGCTTCAAGGTGTCTAATTAGCAACATGGTGTCAATTTTGGAATGAGACTATCAACTCCGAAGGGAGATTTTGGATGGAAATGGTTATGTTTTTCAAGAAAGAAATGCTTTGAAACCCCTCAATGAGATATGGAAGTAAGAATGCAAATATCAAGCTAAAAGAAATTATTAAATCTGAGTCCTGTTTCAACACTACCAGATGTTGGACATTACTACTTGCAAAAGCTCAACCCAAGGAGTAGTTGTTAGTTGGTAATATTAAACATAAAATAGACACTCCTTACTTTCTGAATTCTTAAGAACAATGAACAGTTAGACAACAGGGTAATTACCATGTACTGCAATAACATTGTATGATACTTCGTTTTAATTTTTTTTAGGTAAATGAATTTTTCTTCTTTGTGCTTAGTGCTATAATGAGTATCAGACAGATTCAAAAGTTCCCATTTCCTCAAGTATATGACATGCCAAATTTGTTGTAGGAAAAAGTATCCTACAAAATGGTGAAAAGCGTTTTCCCCTTTTAGTTATATTGAGTGACAGTGGGTTTGTAACACAGCAATGGCCAGTCTTTTGTCTGCCTAAGTTTCCTTGGAATAAGAGTGTTTTATTAATAAGCTTATTTGTTTTTAATTCATTCACATTTGTAAGATATTTACATTTTTAATTTTTTTTATATGGTTGAATGCACCTCTTGTTTTCCTTTTTGGATTGAATTCATAGTTTTACCCTCTACTCCAATAGGAGGAGCAGATGCGATTTGGTCCAAAAACTATTGGCAATTATATTCTCAATCTTCTGTGAATAAGAATAAAAATACAAGTTGGCAGCCATTTTATTTTGAGAGATTTGATTTCTTGTGTGTGATAAGTGTTGCATATTGATGCTTGATTGCATTACTTTTTGATATCTTCTTGGACTTGATCAAATTTTTTGTGTTTTAATTTGCAGTTTCCGCGCTACTTGAGCTTTGTGAAGGGTGTCGTGGATTCGGATGACCTTCCTCTGAATGTTTCTCGAGAGATACTTCAAGAAAGCAGAATTGTAAGATTGAGTTTGTCAACATTGATGTAGATACACAAAATCCATGTATACATTATGGTAGAACTAGTTTACAATTTGTGAGCATATCTGTCTCAGTTATCAGTGGTTTATGATTTCCTGGAATCAAGATATAATCTTCTTATCTCCACATGTTTGATACTTTCAGGTAAGAATAATGAGAAAGAGACTTGTCCGGAAAACATTTGACATGATTCAAGAGACCGCAGAAAGTGAAAATAAAGAGGTCCATATCGGTTAAACCTTACCTTTCCCTTTTTTTTCTTCTCAATTTCAATTGAGGCTTCTTTGTGGACTGAGAAAATAAATATGTTGGTTCCAGGACTACAAGAAATTTTGGGAGAACTTTGGCAGGTTCATAAAGTTAGGATGCATTGAGGACACTGGAAATCACAAGCGCATAGCACCATTGTTGCGGTTCTACACTTCCAAAAGTGAGGAGGAGCCAAAAAGCTTAGATGATTATGTTGAAAACATGGGTGAAAACCAAAAGGCCATTTATTACTTGGCAACAGACAGCTTGAAAAGTGCAAAGACTGCCCCTTTCTTGGAGAAGTTGGTTCAAAAAGACATTGAGGTATGCGTTCTTTGTGAATTTTGGTCAGGCCATCATAAGCTTATTATGGACAAAGGGAATTTGGGAGGTTCGCAAGGCTGTGGAACAAATTGTCAGAGAAGATTTTTTTAACAAGTTAATTAGAAATGGTTGAAGGAAAACCTAAATTTAGATTGAATGCTGAATAATTGTCTTTTGCTTGTGAGTGCTTGTAATTAGAATTGGCTAAGACTAAGTTATGCATGTAAATGAAAAAGAGTTGCAGAAGTGTATGCTAAGCATCTTTTCCTTTTTGTATAGGAAAATTTATTTGATATTACATCCTTTCCGGTTTACTGATGTGGGGCATATATTTTAGGTTCTGTACTTAATTGAACCTATAGATGAAGTCGCCATCCAGAACCTGCAGACGTACAAAGAAAAGAAATTTGTTGACATTAGCAAGGAAGACTTAGAGCTTGGTTAGTACTTTATTTATTTCCTGTGAGATTATTGGTGACACTTAATTTTAATTCTTGTATCTCTTGGGATTTTGTTGTGCACTTTCTTGTGACTCTTGTCTTATACCAGGTGATGAGGATGAGGTGAAAGAAAGGGAAACACAGCAAGAATACAATCTTCTCTGTGATTGGATAAAGCAACAACTTGGTGATAAGGTAGCAAAAGTTCAAGTCTCAAAGCGTCTAAGCTCATCTCCCTGTGTGCTTGTTTCTGGCAAGTTTGGATGGTCTGCTAATATGGAAAGGTTAGTTGTGCTTTTAGTGTTCACAATATGTAATCGTGACAAGTTTCCTTGATCCTCAAGACGCAGTGATCATACTTTATTCAATGAAGGTTTGAGTAATTTTTTTTTGCACCCTTTTGTAGATTGATGAAGGCTCAAGCTCTTGGAGATACTTCTAGTTTGGAGTTCATGAGGGGAAGGAGAATATTGGAAGTTAATCCAGATCATCCCATAGTCAAAGATCTCAATGTAAGACTATTTAATTCGGTGCTAAACGTAGACTTTTTTTCTTCCTATTCTTATCAGGGAAAAAGGAAATTACAATGGGGGTATCTTTTATACTCCTAATCCTAATAGAGTTGAGGAGGGAATTAGTGGAAGTGGTTCCGAACACTGGGGTATAAGTGACCCATTTTGCTACTTGATGTGCACAGAAATTAGCACATTTGGAAGATTTAAAAGCAGTCCATTCCCTTAGGAGAAGCTGGTGCTGGCGGATGTCTGAAATGATGGGGGCTGAAGCCAGGTCCTCAAAGAGATGAGGGTCCTTGATGGCAATAATAGTGAGCTGTGAGTCACCTTCAATTAGAAGGGAAGAACAGCCATGAGAGGAGGCAGGTTGGCTGCCAAGAGTGTAGCATGTGCTTCTTCTAGATTGGCTTCCCCTATGGGGGAAGCTTTTGAGTCTTCACAGCGAGGAAGTTGCCCTTGTGGTCTCTGAGGGTAGCAGCAGCTACAGCAAAGCTGGGTCAGATGGCAACATGGAAGTTGGCTTTAAGGGAGCTAAGGGTCTAAATGTAGACTTAAGTTGAATAATAAGTGCTCCTGCTTCTAACAACACACTTCTCTCTCTTCTGTGTGTGTGTGTGGTTTTTTTTTTTTTGAGGGAGATGTTCTCCATCTCTCTAAGAGATTTCTCCTCTCTTCCCGCCTTTTTTCTCCCTCACCCCTTCCTTTTCTCTCTCTCTCTCTTTTTTTGGGTTTTTGGAAGTCAGATCTATCGTCTTCCACCCCTACCTCCCTTCCATGCTCTCTCCCACTGCCATCGTCTCTTCTTTGGCCCTTGCATCCCCTCTGCCCACTGCACGTGCATCTCATGCACAACTCTGTCATGCGTGAACCTCATGAGCTGCTGCCCTAGGTGGTTGACCTGTTGCTTTTATATATATCCCCTCTCTTCTCCACTTCTCTGCCTCTCCCTAGCTGGTGCCTCTCTTTTTGGCCTATGGACACTGCAAGATTTGATGTCCATCTCGCAACAATGGCTGGGCAACCCGCTCACTGAAAATAGGAGTGGAGATCCTCTTCGTCACTTTCGGTGCTGTCGATTTTAGAGCAATCTTTTCTTGCTGTGGCATCCTCACTCCCTTGTTGCTGCTGCAGGCATCTTTCCAAGCAGTTCATTTCTTGGGTTGCTTCAAAAACCGCTGTTTTGGTGGCCCATTTCTTGGCTGTCAGGCCAAGGAGATATTGGACCAGGCCAAATCTTTAGCTCATTACCAATTTTTTTTTAAAGTTTTTTACTGGGGTGTTTGTTGGGGTCTTCACCCCCTCATGTATCTAATTTTTGCTTTAATGATTATCTTACCCACAAAACAAACAAACAAACAAACAAAAAATTGCTCCTGATTCTGACGAACAATGGTATTGGTTATTCTACTTGCAGGCTGCATGCAAGAACGCACCTGAAAGCACCGAAGCCAAGAGAGCTGTTGACCTCTTGTTTGATACAGCATTGATCTCCAGTGGATTCTCAGTAAGGGCGCCAACCAAAAATTTTCTCTCTTATTACATGGCATGCATGATTTAATGTAGCTTGACACTTTGAATTTCTTCCTTGAATGATACAGCCCGACAGCCCAGCTGAGTTGGGAAATAAAATCTATGAGATGATGGCAATGGCCCTTGGAGGAAGATGGGGCAGATCAGAGGAGGAAGAGGCCGACGCATCAGAAACTGCTTCAGAATCTGGTGCAACAGTTAGCGAAGCCTCAGAAACAGAAGTGGTTGAACCATCTGAAGTAAGGGCAGAGAATGACCCTTGGAGTAATTAAAATGTCTTTTGGAGGTCAAATTTTTGGCTTTATTTTATTGTTAAAAGAATAATGCTTGGAAAGAGAATTAGAAGAGAAGAAAAGAAAGGGGGGTGGAGAGGGGATGCTGATTAACTTGTGGGAAAAGAAACAGTTTTGCTGCAATGGATCATTCATTTGCTGTAGGTCTTACTAACGAATTCCTGTCAATTTGGTTCTGGTACGAGTTAAAGAAGGTTCACTGTTTTAACAAACTAGCAGGACATTTATCTCTACAACCATCTGAGACGTGTTTACCTTATTATTATTCTTAGCAATTAGAGCTTAGAGGCCAAGGCAACCATTTAAAAATGAGAGGATTTGGTAGTGGCCGAATTCTTTCGCTCTGTTATCACGGATATCAAAAACCTCCAGGCCAAATGGTCCATGACTTGACTTCTAATGTGGATGATGTTATTTGCCATTTTTCATTTTTCCTTCTTGGTCTACTACCAAGGTTTTGAGAAGAGTTAATTTCTGGACAAATTCCATTGTCAAATAGGTCGCTTCTCTTGGTTGTTGTGGGAGCAGTTCCGCTTTTTTTTTTTTGGGTTCATTTTGGTCATCTCTTAGAATCAAGAGTGAGAAAAACCCTTTTTGAACCACTTGTGTTAACTATGTGTATAAAAAACTTGAGAATCTTCAAGAGGTAATTTAATTGGTTAAGATTACGCTTAATAAAGTAGTCATGTAAGCCTGATTTCGTGCGTGAATATGTTAAAAAAAAAAAGTTGGAAGCCCATAAAAAAAAAATGTTGGACATTATGATTCTTCGTTCAAAACACTTATTCATTTTTTAAAACTTTAAATCCTAAATAATTGGAAAAAAAAAAAAAGGAAAAAAAATTTCCTTGGAAAAAAACAGAAAAAGGAGAAGAACAGCAAAGAAAAATGGGCTTCTTTCTGGTAGGAAAAAAAAAGAAAGGAAGCACATTGGGTATTGGGTCAGCCCAATAAAGACGGGGCTTTTGAGTATTGGACCAGTAAACATTAGCGGGTCAGAAACACGGTTTGAGTTCTAAATATTCGGAATGACATAAACAGAAACAGAGAGAACGTAGGTTTAAGGAGGGTTTTGAAGGCGGCTACGAAGTGCGCTTCTTTGTTCTCCTCCTCTCCTCCTCTATAGAGATCTCGCATTTCCCGTTTCTTTCTTGTCCATTATTTACTGTCTCACGCCCGGAAATCAAAATCGAAGAGAATTTTAATTTCTTATGCCCATTCTCATATTTTCATCTGCTACTTTTAGGTACTCTTCTTGCTCAATTAAGCAGAGAGTCCACTGAAACATGTGGAGGAATTTAGCCAGGCAAGCTTCTTCCAAAGGAATTATTCGCTCTTGTCTGCCTTCTTCTTCTCCATATAGCTCCATTATATTTTCTAAAGACTTGAATTTAGTCGAGAAAATCAGACTTCATGCCCCAAAATGCGTAAATTATTGGTTTCCGATAATGGGTTTCGGTCGAAGTGGTGTGTTATCTTCTCAAAACAGTGGATTGGGAAGACCCAGCTCTGCAAATTCAAGTAACCCTTTTGGGTTTTCCAGGAATTGTAGCTGCGTGAAAGGTTATGCGAGCGCTGCCGAGGCTATTGCTTCCGAGGAGGACTTGTCGGGTTCCGATGAAGTGCAAGAATTGATGGAGGAAATGATTAGACAAGACAAGGCGGTGGAATCTCAATCTAGGCGGCCGAAGAAAATGGTGGCGGGTATGGGGATAGGGATGTATAATACGCTTCGAAGGCGGCAGATGAAGATGGAGACTGAGGCGTGGGATGAGGCGGCCAAGGAGTACCAGGAACTCCTGACGGATATGTGTCAACATAAGCTTGCACCCAATTTGCCTTACATGAAGTCCTTATTTCTTGGTTGGTTTGAGCCCTTACGCGATGCAATTGCTGAGGATCAAGAATCTAGCCAGCAAAAGAGGCAGAGACCTTCTCATTATCCGCATTTTGATCAATTACCGGCTGATAAGATGGCGGTCATCACAATGCATAAGTTGATGGGGTTGTTGATGACGAATACTGGAGGTGTAGGCAGTACCAGGGTTGTGCAAGCCGCTCTCCAGATAGGTGAAGCAATCGAGCAGGAGGTGAGTATGCTTATGATCTTCATTTTGATAATTGGTTTGCCGTTTTTCTTTTTTAATTAAATTTTTATAAGAAATAAACCAATCTAATTAGAAGCCTAAGGCACCCCTAAGTACACAATAAAAGCACCTAACTAGAAATAGCAAAACGAACAAGGAGGTCACTATAACTAATCAACAAAGGAGACACAAACGCTGTCATCCGTAGATACAATGTTTCTTAGAACAAAGATAAAATTTACCCTAGCATTTATCAAAAAAATTTACCCTAGTGTCCTCTCCCTGTTGTCAAAGTTCCTATAATTCATTTCCCTCCATAAGCACCAAATAAGGCACATAGGCACCATTTTCCACACCGCAACACTCCTTGGCCTGCTAGAGGATGACCACCGGCAGTCATACAGATCAACAACACGTTTAGGTATAACTGAGGACATTCCAAAATGACTTAAAAAAGCACTTCGAATGGCCGAAGCCACATCGCAATGAAGAAGAAGGTGGACCATAGATTTCCCATTCTTCTTGCACATGCAACATCTGTCCATCACGATAACCTGCCGCATGTGTAACATCTGTCCATCACGATAACCTGCCGCCTCCTGATAATTGGTTTGCTTTTTATTTGGTAGAAAGTAATTTCTCTCAATGTATGACCAAATCTTCAGCATTCGACTTTGATGGACTGTGACAAACAAATGGAAACAAAGCATCTGTCTTTTATAATCTTTTCATCTTACAGACTGTGGGTAGATCTCAAATATATGTGGCAATCAAGTTGAATCTGTTAGTTGTAGTAGAAGATCATAAACGTAGTTCATCTTCATCACGTTCTTATACAGTTCCAGTGGGTGGAACCGCTTGTATTTGCCCAGCATGGGTTTATGGATATTTTTCCCTGCGATGCCTTCAGTAACCAATTGAAGGCTTTCTTTTGAGCAATTTATGTTTATGATATTTCCAACTTCAACTTGCTTTAAAAAATTCCATGATTCTTACTATTACAATCTCTTCCTTAATGCTGCTCTATATCTCCATGGACACCAAAATGCCCTTCAGCAGCTAGATTTCAGTTTTTTAATGAAAAACGTTTAGTGACTTTAAGTTTTTTCATCATCAAGAAATAGGAGGCATTATTGCTTCGTTTCTTTGTTGATAAGTAAACACAATTTATAAAAAAGCGTAAAAGGCGCAACTCAAGTACACAGGAAGTATACAAGAGAAGCATGTAGTTAGAAAAAGAAAAAAGCTCAAGAAAAACATGAAAACTTGAAATACTTGAGTAGAAGGCAGCTGTCCAAAGGTAGTCTTAAAAAAAAAAATTCCTTTAGTTCCCCCATTATTCGTTCACGGTTTTCAAAACATCGGTACTTTATTTCCCTCTAAAGACATCACATAAGGCTCCAAAGACACCACATAAGGCACGATGGAACCATCTTCCACGAGGCATTGGTGCTTGTTATGGACAAGGACATGAATTTACAATTTGCCCAAGCAGGGTGTCCAGTTTCTTGCCCTTTTCTATTAGTAAAAAACTTGCATGTGATAATCTGTTATGTGCACCAGGCTAGGATATACAGGTTTTTGGAGAAGACAAAGAAGAAGAAGAGTGCCACAGATAAGAATGCTGAAGGTGAATTGGATAGGAACACAACAGATAAGAAACCTGAAGGTGAATCTGATCCCATGATTAACGAACAAAGGAAACTGACCAAAGAGCAAGAGAATTTAAGGAAAAGAGTTACTAAACTGATGAAGAAGCAAAAGGTGCATCAAGTAAGGGGAATATTGAAGGAACATGATGACTCAAAACCTTGGGGTCAGGAAGCTCACGTTAAGGTTTGTGATGTCTGTGCTTGTAAATGTGGATGTCATATTGCTGTTGTTGTTTTTATAACTTGGTGTTTGTACTTTCCAGGTTGGCTGCCGTTTAATTCAATTGTTGGCGGAAACAGCCTATATACAACCTCCAATCGATCAATTAGGAGATAGTCCACCAGATATTCGGCCTGCATTTTTACACACCCTCAAAACTGTGATGAACGAAACACAGTGAGATTGAATCTCTCTCTTTCTCTCTCTCAAACACACACACGCTATTTTAATTGTGTGGTTTTTCTTTCCCATCATATTTACAGGAAGTCCAGCAGAAGATATGGTGTTATTGAATGTGACCCACTAGTTTTCAAAGGACTACAGAAAACTGTAAGTAGACCCCTAGCTTCTTGGAGCTGCTCATATTTGGCTGTTTTTGGTTGGCGCTTTCTTCTAGTAAAAATTTCATTTTGACAGTTATGGAAGTGCAACGAAGAATTTCATTGGATACTTTTCTATCCATGATGACTAACAATAGTTTTATTTTGTTATGTCCAAACAGGCTAGGCACATGGTCATTCCGTACATGCCTATGTTAGTGCCTCCTCAAAACTGGACAGGGTATGGCATCAAGCTTTCTATCAAAATTTCTGGTTATTTGATTAATTTAACTTGGGGTGTTTCTTGGCAAAATGATATTGTTTAATCATAGAATATGGGACGCTGGATCATAAAAATAGAGAGTCAAAATGTTCTAGATATCTTCTGCTCATTTAGCTTGTTGTGTCACTTAAATGTTCATTGGAAAGCTAGATAGACTGTACTCTTTCAGGGTTGTGTCCTATGTTGGTTTTTAGTAAATTTTGCAATGCTTTGGCAGGTATGATAAAGGTGCATACTTGTTTTTACCATCCTATATTATGCGAACACATGGAGCAAAACAACTACGTGAAGCAGTTAAGAGGACTCCAAGAAATCAATTAGAACCTGTTTTTGAGGTCTGAGCACTCTGGATTTTGGTATTTTAGTTACTGATCTGTATTTATTACTTAGTGTGATTGTTTGTTCTATATGTTATCTTGCCCTTTGTGATAGGCATTGAAAAATTCGTACGTTGATCATATGTTTTCTATTCTGTGAAGCTCTATGAATTTGGCTTTTTGGTTGTTGCCCTATTGCTAGGCTCTGGATACTCTTGGAAATACCAAATGGAGGGTGAACAAGAGGGTACTTGGTGTGCTAGACAGAATATGGGCTAGTGGAGGCGGTCTTGCTGACTTGGTCGACCGTGAAGATGTGGGTAACAATTTATTTTTCCTTTCCAATTGGTGCAATTTTTTTTTTCACTATTCTAAATGAATGAACTTATCTTGTTCAACAAAAACTTACTGCTCAAAATAATTATCCATCAAAGCAATATGCTTTTGGTTTTCATTAACCATTCTTCTTTCACTTTTCCAAGATAGGTTCCTCTGCCAGAGGAACCAGACACAGAAGATGAAGCAGAAATTCGGAAATGGAGGTGGAAAGTTAAAGCTGCAAAAAAGGTGAATTGTGAGAGGCATTCCCAGCGGTGCGATATAGAACTTAAACTTTGTGTAAGAAGCTTCCTTGATTAGTTGAATTTATTTATTGTAGTTGAGTGTTCCGATAGATCCTGTATTAATTCTTCTGATTTGGGAGCAGGTTGCTCGTAAGATGAAGGATGAAGATGGCTTCTACTACCCACATAACCTTGATTTCCGAGGTCGTGCATACCCCATGCACCCATATTTAAACCATCTTGGTTCTGATCTCTGCCGAGGCATCCTTGAATTTGCAGAGGGACGCCCTCTTGGAAAGTCAGGCTTAAGGTGGTTGAAGATACATTTGGCAAATTTGTATGCTGGTGGTGTAGACAAGTTATCTTATGAGGGCCGGATAGCATTTACTGAAAACCATTTAGATGATATTTTCGATTCCACAGACAGGCCTCTTGAAGGAAGGAGGTGGTGGTTAAGTGCAGAGGATCCTTTCCAATGCCTGGCAGCTTGTGTTAATCTGTCAGAAGCATTGAGAAGCCCCTCTCCAGAAACTAGTATTTCACATATGCCTGTCCACCAGGTACCTTTTTCTCGCTGGTCACAAAATTTTATCGGGGAATATTTATGTTAAGTAATAATCATTTATGTACATGATACTCTAATTCATTTGAGAAATAACCAATATTTCTGTTCCCTTGCTGGAAGCTTTTTCATCGAAATTGAAGAGAAAATAGCATGTTTCATGCTTAAAAAGAGAGAGAGTACACAAAGAACAGATGTGTGCAACTGTATCACCTGGAACTAATGCTAGGATATTTTTTCATGCATAAAATTTATATGCTTCTCTATGCCGCATTCATGTGCCTGTGTGCATGTGGCTTGCTTCTGCATGTGTTTCATTATGTAGAAGTAAGGTTACAATATCTCAAAAGGAGGTTTTTCTTTTTATAAACTTACTTTACTGATCTGTTTGGCTTGAGTGGTAAGTCACTTGACCCTAGTGTCTCATGAAGCATCGAGTCTAAGGTTCGACCGCCCTTGAGTGTTAACAATTTCTTTCGAGTGAAAGCCTGAGCTTTGCCCGACCCGTGTGGAGGGGATGCATTGCACGGTGTTTTCTGGATCTAGTCGGGGCAAAGCCCCAGATACCCCGGTTATCACAAAAAAGATTGATCGCAAAACTTCTTAGCATTTAAAAGACTTTAGCAGCTCGTAAGATCTAGTAAATGGAGGGTAGGGTATGCCTTCCTATAGACAACTGCAATGTTAATAAATTGTTGGAAGTCACACATGCTTTTAATGCAGTTTACACTTGCGCAAGAGTTTGTCTGGATGGTCTTGAAAATTGTACATAGATATTTATGTTGTTCCTTTTTCTTTTAAGAGGTTTTTGAGAAACCTCTGTACTCCTATATAGTTTATGAAGTGTGATATGGGGCATATATATGTTGAATATAGTATTGAGAGGATCTAGATTTCCTAGTACTCCTAGGGCATTCTATCGTGGTTTCCTTAAATCTCAACCATTGTTTTCAAATTAAGTGGTTGAGATTTTTCCATATCTTTATTACCTTTAAAATATGGAAAAATATTGTAAGTATTGAAGTGATAAATATGGTATAAAAGTGACAAATGCTGATATGGTACTATCTCAACCATTTAATTTGAAAAAAATAGTTGAGATTTGAAGAAATCCACACAGTAAAATATCCTAGGAGAGAAGATGATCCCACTTTGTTTGATATGGTGCATTTGGAGAGAAAGAAATGACTGGAGCTTTGAACATAATGAGAAGATTTCTCTTGTATGCTTCCTGTCTACTTGAATGCGGCCTTTGATTTTTAGTGAAATCCATTTACTTATCAAAAAAATATCCTAGGAATTCTAGGGAATATCCTGATCTGTATTAAGAATACCTAGCTTTTGCAAATTTACACACCCACATTATGCACATTTATATAAATGTATATTCTTCAAAACCCATGCTTTGGTTTTCCCATAATACATCTTTGTCTTAATTTTTTTTTTTTTGTTTTTTTGTTTCTCCCTTCTTCTTTTGCAAGGATGGTTCATGTAATGGCTTACAACATTATGCTGCTCTTGGAAGGGACAAGGTAACAAGCTTCTCTAGTTGTTGGGATTTAAGAAGTTGCAGTACATATAAGCTGCACAATGAAGCTATCTTTGTGGGATATGGAAGTATGGTTTAAGCTTGGTTTTAGAACATTTAAATATATTTTTAAAGCCTTTCATATTATGTCAAAGTTCTTTGTGGTCATAAATTTGAAGGTTTGAAACTCGCAACATTAAAAATAAATTAAATGATGAAATAGAGAGAGAGAGAGAGAGTCACAGTTCTGCTCTTTGCATATGTTGCCTCATGGCTAATCAGAATACCTCATGATATATACGTATCAAAAAAGAGAATACCTCATGATATATATATATATATATATAGAGAGAGAGAGAGAGAGAGTCTCAGTTCTGCTCTTTGCATGTTTCACCTCATGGCTGATCAGAATACCTCCAGGGGGTTATGGAAAATATTAGGGTTCTTAAATCTTTCCTCACTCATTTCCAGCACTCTTGCCTAACATCTGTATGTTGTGCATCACACATGCTTGTGTGTGTGTGAGAGAGAGAGTCACAGTTATGCTCTTTGCATGTGTCGCCTCATGACTGATCAGAATACCTCCAGGGGGTTATGGAAAATATTAGGGTTCTTAAATCTTTCCTCACTCATTTCCAGCACTCTTGCCTAACATCTGTATGTTGTACATCACACATGCTTGTGTAAATTTTTCTATTTATTGATTAAATTGCTTTAATTTCATAGCTGGGAGCAGCTGCAGTAAATCTTGTTGCGGGAGACAAACCTGCAGATGTTTACTCAGGAATCGCCGCCAGGCAAGCATCTCTCTCTCTCTCTCTTGACAAATGTTTTCCAATGAATTGTGAAAGAATAAAGAAAATGAGAACCTAACCAAGATGAAATGAGGAAAGAAGTTCCTTAAACATACAAAAACAAAACTAAATATTGTTGCTTTAAAGTTAAGCTTTGTCATTCAGGCGTCACATCAAGTTCAGAAGTAAACACTCTCTTGTTAGGATAAAGTAAAAGATTACCGCTTACCAATTTTCTTCCTTCATTCGGTATAAAGAGATCAACAATGAGCATTATTTAATCGGTATTCAATTAAGGAAGGTCCTCGTTGACTTGTTCTGGTTGTGTATCTCTGTTTTATACCATGTGCGTCATGCAAAAAACCATAAGAGGTGATCCAAAACTCAGAATCATATCAACAAAGATTTGAAAGACCATGTTCACAAATTATGTGATATCTCCATCGATGTATTCTTAAGGAAGAAGAGAATCGACAGTATTAATATCTTACACCAAATTTTGATTAAAATTGCAATAAGCAGTTATGTTTCTGAGGTTACATTACAATATCAGCTATATTAATAAAAGTGCCTGTCTCCAAAAAAAAAAAAAATCCACTGATTTTCTTTTGTATCTGTTTTTAAACAAGTTAAACTAAGTCTGCCAGTTTAGGTTCAAATTATTTAAATGGTTTTACTTTTGCATGCAATAATCATGCTTCAATTAATTCATCAAAAAGAAGAAAAACAAATCATGTTTCTATTAAAGATGCCAGTAATTCTTGATGTTGAAGTGCCTAAATTTTCCAAAAGCAGTCCTTTTAATCAATCTAATTTGATTAATGTTAATGCTGGCTCTTGTAGACGCATAGTACTTCTCTCCCTTTAATAAAAGGAGTTCTTGGTTCAACTCATGAGCAGATACAGATTCAGAGGGGTACTGTACCCAGTACCCTCATTGATTATTGAATTACCATTGATTGAAATCTGATTGAAATTTATTGTTGTGGTTGCAGAGTACTAGATATCATGAGGAGTGATGCAGAAAAAGATCCTGCAACTAATCCAGATGCAATGTTCGCGAGACTTTTAATCAATCAGGTTTCTGTCATTACTTGTCAAATATTTTGGTGTAAAAATTTGGTCCAGATTATGTACTTCAATAGGGTGGTAGTAATTGTTAAAATTACGTAGACTTTTTAATGACTTAGCTAAAACTATATATATATATATATATTTTTGATAAGTAATGTTATATATCAAAAGCGCAAAGGGGCGCAACCCTAATACACAGGAAGTATACAAGAGAACGCCTAAGAAGAAAGAGAAAAGAGAACAAGGAAATCATAAAAACTAATAATTAAAGGAGCTAAATAAGCAGCTGTCCAAGTAAAGAGGGAAAAAAAGAAGGATTTGAGCTCCTCCAAGGTCCTCTCTAGATTCTCGAAGCTCCTATGATTTCTTTCCCTCCATAGGCACCACATGATGCATAGAGGCACCATCTTTCAAACGACCGCACTCTGAGAGTCGCCTGACCACCAACATGTGAACAAATCCTTTACACTGTTAGGCATAACCCAGGAAAGACCAAAACGTCTAAATATAGCGTTCCATAATGAACAAGCAACCTCACAATGGAATTGCCATCAAAACTATTATCTTGTATATAAAATAGATGGCTTGGAATTGCCATCAATTTTTTTTTTTGTGAAACCAGTTGATTACAATCTCTTATATTATAATACTGTAGTTTGCCTTCGTATTCGTTATATTGTAATACTGGGTATCCTTAGGTGGACCGGAAATTGGTAAAGCAAACAGTGATGACATCTGTATATGGTGTCACTTATATTGGTGCCCGTGACCAGATCAAGAAGAGATTAAAGGAACGTTGTGCCATTGAAGATGATAACCAGTTGTTTGCTGCATCTTGTTATGCTGCAAAGGTAAAAGAATAAATCTGTTCAGCATGCATGCTAATATGTGCATTGTGTCTCTGTCTGCTTATATTAGACTTTATACTGATTATTTCACTGCCTGAGCAGACCACATTGACTGCCTTAGGAGAGATGTTTGAAGCTGCAAGAAGTATCATGAGTTGGCTTGGCGAATGTGCAAAGGTGTGTTATCAATATTGTGATTACTTGCCTACAACAGAAGTTTGTGAATGATGTAACCATTAATAACTGAGGAATTTAAGCACACGTGCAAAGTATTCTTTTGTCCCCCCCACCTACCTGTTTCTGGGTTCTGTTCTTTTTCGTGCCATGAGAAGTCTTACCAGATGTTATCATCTATGATGGCCCGGGGTGTTCTAATTAGACCTCTCTGAATACCTTGGTCAAACCAGTTGGAATATGATTTCCAGTTAATATGTTTAGCATGTGAGAGTTATGGCCATTTGGAAAGCCTCAAAACAATTGTTAAGAGGGTAACAGAATTGGAAATTTTGATGAAAATACTGATTAGGTTTGGTACTGATGAAGCCAAAAAAGACCATTTAGGTGGTTGGCCAATGATAATTCACTTTCAACATTTAAAATCTTAAATGCCAATTGTTCGTGATGTATTCAGTGTGGGCCTCTGGTTCCATTTTCCATTCTTCTTTTGTTTTTGTTTTTGTGTCTTTTGGTTTGACTGCACCTCAGCCATCACAGTAATACTGAACTATATAGTTCTGATCAAGGTAATGAGTAACTTCAGGTGAAGTTCTGGAATTTTTATATTTGTTATGACATATATCCATCCACAAATATGTTTTTCTTGGTGCTTAGTGAATCTATGTATGGTTTGGAATTTCTAATGTCAGAAGTTTTTTTGTCTCTGTTATCAGACATGTACTCGTTGTTATGTGAGCCACTTGTTCTATAGCAGCTGTGTCTCTTAACACAATGTTCGCAATTTTAAACTATAGAGTCAAAACTTAAATGCCATTGCTCATGCTTTTGCATTGTTACTGCTGAGTCTGACTTCTAACTTTGAACATAAAACAGGTTATAGCTTCGGAGAATCAGCCTGTGCGATGGACCACACCTCTTGGACTTCCTGTTGTACAACCTTACCGGCAACTGGCAAGGCACCTTGTAATGTTCTAACAAAATTATAGAATACATATTTAATAGTTTTTACAATTACAAACAAGTCCAATACTAATATTGGGTATCTCATTAAGATGCTGTGTTGAATCCCATGCAGATTAAGACTTCTCTTCAGGTGTTGACACTACGACGAGAAACTGACAAGGTATCTTTGTTCAACCTTTTTCTTGTGTCTGCTTTATTAATCTCAGTGCCTTAAAAGGTCATTGTTGCATGCCAAGTATATGCATAATTAATTAGGGCTGTTAAGGGGATAAGGTTCGGTATTCTGATTGGAATTATCAATTTTTAATTCTAAACTAGAGAGAGAGAGAGAGAGAGAGCAGACTTGGATCTGTGTTGAATCAGGCTTTGATATGTTTACTCAGATTTGAAACAAAATATAACGGAACCCACATCAAGCCATATAACAAGTATTGTATGTATATGATATTCCTCATTGGAGCCATCTTCAGCCATGTACTGAATCTTTTTCTTCATTCATGTATCTGATTTTCCTTAAGGGAGCTATCTGCAACCACATACTAATCCATATCCTGTCCTGTCTGTGATTTTTAAGTATCTCCCTTTTCTCATGAGTGCAAGTTTTAAGCAATCTAAGAACCAATCCTTTGATCATCTTTTTCCTTTGGGTAACTTTTATAGGTCATGGTTAAGCGGCAGAGGACAGCTTTTCCCCCAAATTTTGTGCACTCCCTGGACGGATCGCACATGATGATGACCGCTGTTGCCAGCAAAAGGGCTGGCCTAAACTTTGCAGGTTTAAACTGGATTCTCTTTTCTTTTTTTTTCTTTCGCATTTCATATTTCATTAATGCACACATATACATACTGTGTTTGAAAGTTCATTACGTCATACCTATGTTTGATTACAGGAGTCCATGATTCATATTGGACACACGCATGTGATGTTGATGAAATGAACAGAATACTAAGAGAAAAGTTTGTTGAACTCTACGATGCACCAATACTGGAGAATGTAAAGTTTCTTCACTTGTAAAAGTCCTTCAATTATGATTGAAGATATCTACTTTTGTTATTTACTTGTAATTATTGGTTTCTTACTTTGCACTCATTGGGTTATTTAGTGTCTGTTGACATGGCATTGATGATTGCTTTTGTTTTGGCCTTACGCAGTTGTTGGAGAGCTTCCAGACGACTTTCCCCACATTGAACTTTCCTCCCTTGCCAGAACGGGGAGATTTTGATCTTAGAGACGTGCTGGAATCTCCCTATTTCTTTAACTAGTCTGAGCCAGATGCTTAATTTGGCAGTGCCCCTTTTTAACTTGGGACTCCGAATCTTTGTTCTTCAGTGGAAGGTGATGGCAGCTTTAGTTCATTCACAGGCATGAGATTGTGAAGTCAAAAGTAGCTCCAGCCCATTAGAGCAGAAACGTTGAGCATAAAGTCAAGGTTGAACTACCCACTAACAGTTTCCCGTGGAAATTATTGTATATATGTCCAAACAGAGTGCTTCAGCCATTGGGAGACGATATTCGGCTCTACCTTCTTCATCAACTATTTTTTAAAGGATCTGAGGAAACAAGATGACGTTACGTGCAGCATATAGTAGAAATAACAACTCCAGCACTAATATCAAGTCGGGTTAGGTGTAGAACGGAAGACATTAAAGCGATTGGTGGTGATTAAAACAGATGAAGCTTAGAATGCCCATAAGAAGGCTCCTCTCTTGAAACGAGAGCAACAACAATCTCACTGGCTTCTGATTGTTTTGGTTCAACTAGCCAATTGGATCGTTGTCTTGTGTTTTTCTATTAGTATATTGTCACCGAAGATATGTGCAATTTGTTGTGATGCTAGTTCTTGTTTCCCTCTTGATTCTTTCTGTAATTCAAAACAAAATTTTGCAATTGGTACTAAAGAAAAAATAATACAATTTGAGTTCTCTCTCTATTTAACTGTTGCGTCCTCTTGTAAACCACTCCTTCAATCACCACCTCTTCCCATCAAAATAAAAGACACAAGAAAATAACAAAGTATTGTGAACCTTTCATTTATTACAATATCTACACTTCGATGTTTCTGGGTCTTCCAATGATGGAAAAACCAGTGTTCCTCTCCATGTTACCAAGTTAAATCATGCACTATTTTTGAATAAGGCATAGGCGTCACTATATATGGCCACTGAATTTGAAAACACAGCGAGAGCAATCATGAAAACAGACAATATCTTATCCTTCTTTGTTGCTATGCGATGACGATCCCTGAAATAGAAATCAGCAAGTGGGTAAGATGACTCACTCATATAGCTGATATAGCTTTAAGCCAAGTAGCCAACTAAACCAATGTTTGGTTTATTACCTTTTTGCAATTTATAATTTCAGCTTACAAATGCTAGTTAAGCTAAGAGAACCATTATATACCATATTTTTATCACACAACTATCCGACAAAGCCAACCAAACATCACTTGACCAGTGACATGTACTAAGAAAGAAAAAGAAATGCTGTATATCATCAGTTCAGTACATGATCTTCCCTCCATTCTCTCTGTTTTAATCACTAAAGTATTTTCCTTAGACCAGAATCGTTCAATAACTCATGTAGACATAACACCATTCCTAAAATTTAAAAAGGTAATATGTGCATTTTCTAAAATTCTTGGTAAAAGTAAGAACATTAACCTTAGAGCAATGGCTGCAGGAAAAATAAATCCAATGCAAACTGTAGCAGTTGCTCCAGTGAACTGGAAAGCATCCCAGATGTTGGGTATAAAATTTGCACCCAAGAAGACAAGCACAAGGAGTCCACTGCTGATGAATGCAAACCTTAGGTTATCTGAAACCAAAGGCCTGGCTGAAGTAAAGAGAAGGCCATCCAAATTGAGGCGCAATGGATAGAAGAGAATTGGGAAAACAAGCATGAGGTGAAGGGCATAGCTGATGCGAACAGTATCATTGAGCAGAGAGCTGTAAGGAATGCCAAGGTTGGTGTCAAAGTTGGCCAGCACATCATCAAGAGTTGAGTCACCAAATAGGAGGAAACCAAAGAAGCTTGTCAGTATGTAGACAAAAGAGCACAGAGCCAATGATGTCTGCACAACTGGTCGTATTAGGGAAGAGTCTTCGAGCTCACTGTTTATCGTATGCACTGCCAAAAATGAATTCTGTTACTAAGGCATATCCATTTTGCCGCCCTTGCAATAAAAGCAGAATGATCATCGTAACCCAGGATTAGGTCAATTTGAAAAGGATAATTGACTAACCCAGCATGCAGGATTCCAAAAAAAATGAAGTTCCTAACTTTCCTGGATATGTATTGATTAAAAGAATCAACAACAAAGAAAGAAATGCATAAAGTACAAATTATGATATTTGTAGGTTCTCATAAGAACCTGCCTTTAATGGGGAAATTTAGCACATTAGCAAATCCTACAGAGTTCTTGACACCATAGTCAAGTTACAGATCATCAAACCAACAGAAGATTAATACCGTTGGCCCGAAGCAAGGGCGGGAGCCTTCCCACTTAATACTTATTGATGAAAGGAAAAAATCTAAGTAATGAGCCTCTGCAATGGGGCCTTTAAAAGAATTCAACAAATCTGTAATTCTTCAAGCAAGTGGATGTGATTTTATTTTTCTGTTGATGATTGTCATACAACTCCATACTCTCAAGCAGGTAAAGTCTTCTAAAACAGTCTATGGCAGAGGTGTTTCAACATGAAGCACACTTGTCATACACCAAACCAGGATTAGGCAAAAGCCCTGTTATTAACTTCTATGCTAGACTATGAAGTAGATGATTGCATAGGTTCATGTTGTGCATAGTCATTTATGCTTTTAAGTTTTTGAATTATGTGCCGGTTAAAACATTTTTTTTTTTTTTAAATCAACATAGTCTCATTCATTAAAGATCAAGAGCAAAGCTCTTATAATACAAGGCAAGCCCCGAAGTATCTGTAGGTAAACTACAAAGATACTAACGTCATACAATACGTATTACAATTCAAACTCTCAAAACAAATCTGCTAACCTATGACTAATCAACAAATTTAATACAAATCTATACCAGACAAAATCAATTAATGCATAGGTAGCAATTATTCCTTGACACTGAGGGCTGAAAACCCCAGGCCAATACTTATTCCTTGACACTGAGGACTGAGAACCCCAGGCCAACACTTATTTCTTGACACTGAGGGTTAGGAACCCCAGGCCAACACTTGTCCTCCTCGACCCGAAAGCCAGGATAATGTTCACATCCACAACCCAAAGATCTGGACCAAGCATCACACCCCCAAAGTAGGTTGTTCGAGACAGGACTTATTATAAGCAAAAAAAAAAAAAATACAGGGAAATAAAATCGATCACGTGCAAGTAGACCCCGTACACTGAAGGACGCGTTAGAAGCTTGACACGGTGGGGGCGCGGAAAAAGGCCCGACAGTGGATGGAGTACGGCAAAACATACGCAGAGAAGATCGGCAGAATTGTAAAAATCAAAAAACACACAAAACAAAAAAAAAAAAAAGCAATACAGGGAAATACTAAAGCAAATACAAAGAAACCCAGCAAAACAAAATACAAAGGAAAATCAAAACAAAAAATAAACAAAGGAAACAAAATATAGGTAAACCAAAAAAACATAAAATAAAAAGCAGAATGATCAACTGGAGAAGGCCCAGGCGCGATCTAGCTGGAACACCAGGTTTTGCAATTAAATAAACAGGTTTCACAACAAAATATCGCAGGGAACTTTATAATAAGAATTACCAAAGTTGATTACAATATGTGCTATGGCTTGTATCTCTTTATCCTTCAGTTCTGAGGAGACCACTACCTAGGAAGACTAGATTTTATAGTACTCTTCAAAAAAAGGAACAACAAATTGCACTAGGGTAGGAGAAAACAAAAGGGTATCGATGAAAAACTAGGCTATAATCTCAAGCATGGAGCAATGAAAATTGAGCAAGAATACCTGCATCTAAACAATCTATAACATTAAATAAACTCGAACAGGCCTCTCAATAATTTATCACACAAACCCTAAATTGACCAGAGTCAACTCTTTTCAGCCCCTTTCTTTCTCTTTAGCAAATTACTTGCCCAAAAATGAAAAAGAGGAAGAAAAAAAAAAGGATATCAAAGGGTAAACATTATTGCATGAATGATCCTAACATTCACTATTGCCAATACACAATTACCGTAAAGGAAAGATGATGCCTTTCTCGATGGACTAGTGAGTTGGAAAGTTTGATTTATACTTAGCAGGAAGAACAGTGTTATATACCGAGCTGCATCCTTTCTTTGCCAGTTTTCACAAAATGAAAACTAAAAACAAAATATATTGCTGATCTACAAAAATGATGCCTTCATTCAGTATGTATGCAGATGTCTATATCACAGATTCCATTTATACTATGATCAGCCAACTTACCATTGAAGTGGCAGATGAATGCAGTCACAAGAACAGGGACAACTGTGAAGACATTCCAGACCGAAGTAATATTGGTAATATTAGGAAGCAACCTGGGTATAGCAATATTTCCATCAAGCGATTTGATAATTGTGATTCCCGCGGTTATAACTAAGAAAATGAAGGCTAGCGCCACTGCTAAAGCAGATGTGTATCTCAATGAATCTGCAAGCATGGAAAGAATGAATCATTCAAAACAAACATGTCAACAAGGTATATATAATAAAAGTGCTTGAGCTATATATTGTATCATTTGATGACATGTCATAATGATGAAGGTGATGTGAATTTTTTGAGAAATACGTGTATCATTTCCAGTATTACAGCATAAAAAATATGTACGTGAATTCAGGTCTACTAGATTCATTGTGAGAGGGAACAACATTTGTATTGATTTCTTACTTGTTCTTTTAGAGGTCAGAAGCAAGTAATCACATCAAAATGCATGTAGCGGTAGAAGTGAAAACAAAAATCTCAGACTTACAAATATAACAAGAAATGGATGAGACAAATTAGTCTTGTATGTTATATCAATCATGTGCTTTAATTACTAACACGAGAAATTAATAAAACAGATGGTATGTGTGGCCACATTCAAAAAAACTAGGACTGAAATTAATAACATTTGGTAGTGCAAGCATTGGTGAAGCAGATCATTGAATATCACAGGTCATAAACCCCCCTTTTTTTTCCCCCAATTTGGCACCAAATATCGAGAGCTTCGCTCAAATTAATCCCGGGGATGCACATATCCTCGCAAGAAGTTTCCTACAAATGCACCTCGATTAACTCAAGGGGCGAACCCCTAGTTTGATGGCCTGAAAAAGCAGTTTGCACTCAATATGTTTCAAACCTAATACCCTGAGGAGCATACTCAAAGTCTCAAGCTGTCCAACTATTGACTGCAAGTATCGAGTGAGATGAAGAAATTGTCTTGTAATCCTCTCATTTATGATGTTAAACTGGTGTTTGTTAATTCTTACTAGATTAACATAATAGACATTTACCTATCCGCTTAAAGCATGACAATGGAGCAAATACAAGAATGGTTGTAACAAGAAGGACAAAGGCACGACTGTTCCACCAGTGTGCGCCAAACCACCCTTCCAATACACCAGCATGGTGAACTCCACTTGCAGATGTCCCAGAAAGCACATCACCTGAGTGAAATAACCAATACAAAGCCATAAGAACAGTCACATATCACTGCATTATAAAGCAAGCTAGCCATGATGATAGATAAACAGAGAGTTATTCGTAGTTATTTTTAATTTTCTTTACACTAGATTTCCCAATTTTCCTTCTGGGGATGCATTATTTGGTTAATTGTTTAGTCTATAACATTCTCTTCCTGTATATGCTATAAAAACCGGAAGTTTAAGCTAGTTTTCTCTTGATCTTGATTAATGCTCATTGTATGTCAAAGAGTACTAAAACCAGAATCACATAATCCTTCCCCTTTTGGTCTTAAACAAAGTTCAAATTTTAAAACAAAACAAAAGTAATGCTAGACAATGACTGAAAAGGACATTCACTAGATTAGAGATGATCGAAAAAATAAGACCAATGAACCATCAAAGGCATAACTTTACCAATGATGATCAATATGTAAAACGATGAGCATCCCAACATTGCTAACCAAAATACAAATCTGAGGCAGCCTCCTCCTTCCAACATTTCCAAAAGCTTAAACGGATTACGGAAAGGAAAATGGCAAATTTGATTATGTAATTAATACTTTAACAATCCCCTTTACAAGTGAGCTCTAAGTTCTTCTCAACAAGTGAGACCAACCCCTAGAATATGTAAAATTAAAGATGGAGGTTAACAGTAAATTCATATTCAAATTCAGTTCCTTTGTTTATGATATCATGAATTTATTGATACTGTTTAACAGTAATGCCAGACAACGATGGAAAAGAACAGTGACTAGATTAAATATGGTATTGAGAAAAATAAAAATCAATCATCAAAGGCATAGCTTTACCAATGATGATCATGTAAACAATGAGCGTCCCAACATTGTTAACAAAGATACAAAACTGAAGCAGTCTCCTCCCAACACCTCCAAAAGCATCGCCCATCACCTC
Source organism: Carpinus viminea (assembly GCA_013348765.1). Classification (NCBI taxonomy): domain Eukaryota; kingdom Viridiplantae; phylum Streptophyta; class Magnoliopsida; order Fagales; family Betulaceae; genus Carpinus; species Carpinus viminea. Next base: position 7,042,829 of record CP054671.1, read on the forward strand.
TCCGTAAGACTCTGAGTTCCCGACCTTACTGAACCTCAGCAGCATCTCCAACGAAGCTTCTGTGAGTAGAGCAACAAAGACTATCAAACCAAGGCCAAGGCCAAGACCCAGCACCTTCATGGTGGCAGGCAGTGCCATAATCCCAGCCCCAATAATAGAAGTAGATAGATTGAATACTGAGCCAGTAAATGATGCCCCATTGAGCCCCCGCTTGAAAGCTGACCCTCATCCTTCTCTGGCAACAACGGCGATTTATCGTTGATGGGTTGCTTTGGTTTTCTTGAATTCTTAGTTTCCTCCTTGTCAATGGTCATGGTTCCACTTCCCGGTGACACTCTATACTACTAGTTTTCCGGTGGAAAAAAGTAGCGTTCTTATCTTCAATCCAGATTCCAAATGATGAATGATTGAGGCCGGTAGCTAGGTAGGACTAGGAGGGAGAGAAATCGGAAAATAAAAACTAAAACTGCACGTTCATCACGTGTTTAGTGGGCTCCCAAAGATAAAATATATGTTCGCCGTATTCACTCTGACTCAGTGACTCATCACCATTCATTACCTGCACAGTTGTTCTTTGAAATGATTTGTACATAGGATAGGATGATCAACTTTGGAGTTGCAAGGAGAACTAGTGCTGAGTGAGTGGCCCACAAAGGAAGCAGCATGCCAGCATGGTACTGGTGCACACAACATCTGTTCGTTTATTTGTTTGTACAATCTATAGTGTTTTCAGTCGCTTTGTGCTTGTGGTAGGGTAACCGTGGCCTGGACGTTTGCGTATTAATGTAGGTTTTGTCTTTATCTTCTCTTTCTTTTCTTTTCTTTTCTCTTCTTTTTCTGGGGTTGGGAAAGAAAATTGGAGTTTACTTGCAAGCAATTATGTTCATTCTTCTCAAAAATAATTATTTTAAGCAATTGACCAAGAACATATACATGTCCTTAGGATTCTGAACAAGGCCTAGAAACATTGTTATCTTATATATTAATTTAACTAGCTTAGAGCTTACGTTATGCACCGGGTGTTTTTTTTTATATATATAATTAAATCAAAAAGTCTTTAAAATATTATCAACAACAATTTTTTTTCCTTAATTAACAAATTAGCTACTAAAAATGACAAATATTCATAAGATTATTTTAAATTTATAAATTTTAGTTCTTATAGATTGAAACATGTTAAATATTTGTTTCCCATATATGCAGTTTAAAATGAAATATAAAGGAAAAAAAATCAAAACAAAAACTTAGAATAATCAATTATAGGAAATGATTAATTAATCATTATAGAAAATGATTGATTAATCATCATATTCCAACAATAATACCACTTCTTCTCCACTACACAATCAATTATGATAAACTTTTATATTTCAGGAGTTGAATTTTCTCCTCATAAACAATTTTTTTGAGCAATTTTACAATTACATTGACAAAAATAAAGAAGTGTTATAAAATATATGAGCATGTTGATATCTTATTACAGTTATGTTTACTAATTTTGTAAACAAAATAATGTTGGTAGTTTAATTTTTCTTTTAAAAAAAGAAGAGATAAAAAACAGCGGCAAGAATATTTAAATACCCAAAAACAAAAATGAACAACAAAAGTCAATTAAATTTACTAATTTACAAATAAAACTTCTATGTTTTAATTATCTTGTTAAAAGGTTATTTAAACATACATTTTCATACATTTGTATTAAAAAATATAAACACATGTCGCAATTCTAAACAATTTCTACGTCAAAACTCAGCTTATATATATATATATATATATGATTAGTTCTTTTTAATTAGATTTATGATGATAATAATGGCCCAACATATGAGCAGGGCCTCATCCACAATAAATGATATATATATATGGAAAATGCTAAGAGTTTTTCCTATAGTATTCTTTAGAGTTCTTCCAAACTTATATAAAACTTGATTTAAGAAAAAATAAAATTACAGTAGCCTCCACCACCGGTTTTTTTTAGGCATTAGTACTAAATTTAGGATGATCAAATCCATTTTGGGTGATATCATCTCTGAAGGGTTAACCTTCTACCATTAGGTTTTAGTTTTGAATCTAAAAACAAATTTTAAAACATTAGAACCTAAATATTAATTCATAAAAATTAATTTGTTGGCAAAAAAACGTTACTACAATTTTATTTTTTCTTAAAGGGGTTTGCTAGGGGTTCTTCCCGTAGTGTTCTTCTAGCATTCTCCTAGTCTTACGTAGAACATGATTTAAGAAAAAATAAAATTATAGTACCATTTTTTTGCTAGCATATTAATTTTATGAGTTAATAATTAGGTTCTAATACTTTAAAACATGTTTTTAAATTCAAAACTAAAATCTAAGGGTCGAAGGTTAACCCTTTAGGGATAATATCACCCCAAAATGGATTTGATCATCCTAAATTTGATGCTAATGCCTCAATTTTGGTTTAATGCCTCACAAATTTAGTGCTAATGCCTCAAATTTGGTGCTAATGCCTAAAAAACCTGTGGTAGAGGCCACTACAATTTTATTTTTCTTAAATCATATTTTACGTAAGATTGAGAGAATGCCAAGAGAACCTATGGAGAGAACCCCTAGTATTTTCTTTTCTTAAATCATGTTTTACGCAAGTCTTGGAGAACCCAGGAGAACCTCTAACGAACCTCTAACAAATCTCTCTCTCTCTCTCTCTCTCTCTCTCTATATATATATATATATATATATGGAGAATGCTAAGGGTTCTCCTCATAGTGTTTTCCTGACATTCTCCTAAACTTATATAAAACATGATTTAAGAAAAAATAAAATTGTAATGGCTTCTACCATTGATTTTTTTAAGCATTAGCACCAAATTTGGGGCATTAGCATCAAAATTGAGGCATTAGCATCAAAATTAAGGCATTAACACTAAATTTAGGATGATCAAATTCATTTTGGGTAATACCATCCCTAAAGGGTTAACTTTCCATCCTTAAATTTTAGTTTTAAATCAAAAAACAAGTTTTAAAGCATTAGAACATAAATATTAATTCATAAAATTAATCTGTTGGTAAAAAAATTATATTACAATTTTATTTTTTCTTAAATAAACGCCAGGAGAATACTATGGGGAGAACCACTAGCAAACCTATAATTTTATTTTTTCTTAAATCATATTTTACGTAAGATTGAGAGAATGCCAAGAGAACCTATGGAGAGAACCCCTAGTATTTTTCTTTCTTAAATCATGTTTTACGCAAGTCTTGGAGAACCCAGGAGAACACTATGAGGAGAACCTCTAACGAACCTCTAACAAATCTCTCTCTCTCTATATATATATATATGTGGAGAATGCTAGGGGTTTTCCTCATAGTGTTTTCCTGACATTCTCCTAAACTTACGTAAAACATAATTTAAGAAAAAATAAAATTGTAATGGCCTTTACCACCGGTTTTTTTAAGCATTAGCACCAAATTTGAGGTATTAGCATCAAAATTGAGGCATTAGCACCAAAATTGAGGCATTAATACTAAATTTAGGATGATCAAATTCATTTTAGGTAATACATCCCTAAAGGGTTAACTTTCCACCCTTAAATTTTAGTTTTGAATCAAAAAATAAGTTTTAAAGCATTAGAACATAAATATTAACTCATAAAATTAATCTGTTGGTAAAAATGATGAAATAACTTTTATGAATTACATCTCTCTCCATTTGTCCATGAACTACTAAGGTCACTAAGACTTCATGAAGTTATTTCGTTACAAAAGACCCTTTACCGTCACCAAAGATGCTAAATCAAATACCACTGATCGTTCATGATACTATTACGTTAGTCAACGATATTGTTCACGGTACTATTCATGTTGACCGTCACTTTTGACACCCTTGACTAATGGCAGGGGGTCGTTGGTAGTGAAATGGCAGTTCATGGGGGGTCTTAGGTAACCTTGGTAGTTCATAGGGACAAATGGAGAGAGAGTGGTAGTTCATGGGGGGTAATGCTAATTTCCCCAAAATAATATTACAATTTTATTTTTTCTTAAATAAACGCCAGGAGAATACTATGGGGAGAACCACTAGCAAACCTATATATATATATCATGGTTCGGTGTTTAGGCGTATGTAAAGCGTTATTAAAATCACTAACCATATAGGGTTTTAAGGATATGAAAAAGTGGTTATAACTGCTAACCGCCTTTATTTATATATAATTATATAAAAATATATATATTAATTAATTATTAAAAAAAAATCCAAAACGACGCTATTTTAGTTAGAGAATGAGATGAAACCTAAGGCTTATAATATTTGTTTTGTTTACATTTACTAGTTTCAGATTTTCAGTGGTTTGTAATATGTTTTGGTTTAGACCATTTAATGAATTTGAGCATTATGACTGTATGTGAAATAAGCCCAAAAATAGCATGTTTTTCGTTCAATATGGCAAAATAAACTCAAAAAATATGGTAAAATAAGCCTTTGATATATGAAAAATGAAGGCCTAAAATATAAAAAAGCCAAAAGTCCATTTTTTAAAACCTTATAACCATAATCGATTATAAAATAACCTCTAATTATTAAAATCCAATAAGTCTCAAATCTGATTTGGGCCTTCAAGAATCAAGACCCAAGCTCTGGCCCAAAGGAAAAGCAAAAAAAAAAAAAACCGTTGACAAATGAACGAATAAATTGGAAATCGGCCAAAACTCAGATCTTAAAAATCAAACAATTTAGAACCCAGGGTGCGACTATAGACCGTTGACAATGGTGTCTTCACTAAGAACCCAATTTTGACGCCTTCATCCTTTGCATTATATATATATATATATATATATATATAGAAAAATGTATAATAACTCTATGAATCAACACTCTAAAATTAAAAACTCTTTAAATTGTTTTTTTCTTTTTTCTTTTTTGGGGGGAAAAAACTCTCTAAGTCAGTGAAAATGGAAATAAACTCACTGCCGTCAATTTTTTGATAACTACCGTTAACTAGAATTAAACGCACCATTTTATCTTTATTAAAATATTATTACCTTTAATTTAATTTTAAAATTTAAATCTTGCTATTTAGTAAAATATTGTATGACGTCATATAATTGAGACGACATGGTATTGAAAAATAAAAATCTGCCCTTGACTTTTTTTTTTCTTGAGTGCTGATTCAAAGGCTAAATTCGTCTACCACATTATCAGGTTATATATGTCTTATGAGAATTTACTAAAATAGCATTTCTCCATCCCATGGTGTGAAACTGTGAATGACTTTTCTTGATGCTAAGGCTAAGGCAAATGGGTCATTGGCAGCCTTGGTCAGGGAGCGGGGGCGAGATGGTTCCAGACGTCCATTAATGGAGACAAATAAAGGGTGATTGTCATGGACTGATGGTGAATGAGAGGAGGGAGGGGTCAGTGGCAGTTGGGCAGGTGCCAAAGAAAAAGTAAATTGATAGGACCAACAAATTTCTTGGAAGTAACGTGTTTGATGTAACATATATATATACGATTGTCAAGCACGTATTAGATAATATAAACTTTTGAATATTATCAACAATGACGAATGAATTTGACGTGAAAGGCGAATAGCCTAATCCCTTTTACCGAGTCGTCTTGAAGGCTGTTCCTTCATCAAATAGGCTATTTCGACTCTTGTAAGTTATAACTCAATCAAAGAACTTGATATAATCAGAGGCTAAATATTAGGAATTCGGAAACCTGGATCTTAAATGGGTTGCTGCATAAACACCAGAAATCTAAGAAACTGAAATTTGACGATCATAATAGGAAAATACAGATCAAATGCTGGCCTAAAAGTGAACTTCAAGAAAGAAAGCTTAAACCAAACCGAATGTGATTTTTGGCTGACTTGGTCCAAGTCTTGCAGCTGTTTCTTTAGAAAAATAATATATCTATCTACATCCATGTATACATGTACACACAAACTCAGAGAGAGAGAGAGGTACAAATTCAGCAAGAAGAGCATATGGTATTCCAGCAAAGTACGGTCTTCAGCATAGGATTATATATAAGATTAACGAAATTATTAGTCATTTTCAGTGGAAAAAGAATCCCACCACGCTTCATAAATGTCATCTCCTTCTAGATTAAGTCACAACTCCAGGTTTTGCAAGATTGGTGGGTGCTCTACTCCAGAAGGCCATTGCGGGCAGCAGCTCCAATTGGATGTCGGTAGGAGCTTCTCAGTCTTTCTTTTTTCTATTCTTGTTCTTTGTAGCCTCAGAACTAAATCTCAATAATGTTTTCAAGTGCGCATGTATAAAATTCTATGATTTTCTCATTAGTTTATAGGGCAAAAGATCTTACAAACTTATTGTTGATGTTCTGTAAACGAGAACGTATAAGTTTACTCTTATGAGAGCAGAACTAAAAAAGTGAACTATTCAGCAGCTAAAGCACACAGTTGATATGCTATCTCTAGGACTAGGGGTAGTACAGCAGTAGATCATAGGTGTGACTAGGCTCCAAATCTCATTTATGTTCTTGGAGGCAGAAGATATTTGACAAGTACCATATAAATTGGACTGTGAATAGTGTATTTTCTACACTGCCCTAATCACACGATATTTGTAGAATTTTAGAAATTAATAAACTTAAAAGTGTAAATAAACCAGAGTCTGCAAGCAACTTTTGTTGCGGTTAATACAAATAATGAGAAGAATAAATGAACAAAAAGCCTTGTAACCGAAGACGGATACTGTACTTACAGTATCTCTTGTCATGTAAGTCTGTCAAATTGTGATTTAGGAACAATATCAAGATAGTTAGTAGTACCACCTCCAAATAGCCAAAATACTAATAATTCAGCTATTTTAGATGATAATGTTCTGTTTTAGCTGAAATACTAATTATTAGTTAATAATTCTCTCTCATTCTGTTTTAGATGAATGCAGTTATAATCTTGATTCTGTTTTGGATAAAATTTATCCTAATTCTTGGATGTTACAATGATGCTCTAAGATAAATGTATCACTAGTGAAGAACTACATCCTGACCTTGTTTTTAGAAAGTGTCAGAGGACAGAGAGAGGGAAATTTGTCACACTTGAAAAAATAATTTCCTTAACTTGAATGACTCATGGGTGTAGTGAATGCTTAATAATTCTATCATTCTAACATACAGATCAAGGAAGATGCAACCCCAATTATAGGTCTCTCAGAGTCCATGTTGGCATCCATTTCCGGGATCACAGTTGCAGTAGTATGCATAGAGATGGAGAAGGAAAAATTTATTGAATTTGGATGCTACCTTTACCGGACTTCTCTGGCCATAATGGAGTTGCTGACAGCTGAGAGTTCCCCATCAAATGCAGTAGAGATTCTACGAACTCTATCCAAAAACATTGATTTGGCCAAGGATGTCATGAAGAGATGCCAAGAAGGCACGGAACCAATTTCCGATAATGAACTGATAAGCATCATAGCACAGCTTGAGGAGGTGATAAAACACATGGGAGACTGCCTGAGCCTGATACCATCATCGTCATTTGGAGATCAAGAATATGCAGAAGTTGCCATCCGGTCTCTTTCAAATGAGATGCAGAATGCAAGATTTGGTATAAGCCAAACTCTAGCAAAGACCTACGAGCTCAATACATATGGATTGTCTTTGGAGAAGCAATTGAAGGAACAAGAAGTATCAACAGAAAAAGATCTCTACCCCGTTAGTGTTGAGGTTTCTGCAGACAATCCTCAGTTCTTACCTCCTGCATGTAAAAGCACCAGTTCGGACATCACTAGAAAACATGGGAAAAGGAGAAGCTCCTTAACAACATTGCCACAGGTGGATCAGTACATAGAGCCTCTTTATGAAACTTTCTTTTGCCCTCTAACAAAGAAGATCATGGATGAACCAGTCACCATAGAAACTGGAGTGACCTATGAAAGGAAGGCAATAACTGAGTGGTTTGAGAAATTCAAAAACTCAGAGGAGATTATCTGCCCAACCACAGGGGAAAAGCTGGTAAGTACAAATCTCAACACCAATATAGCTCTGAAGTCCACCATAGAGGAGTGGAAGGAAAGGAATGAATCAGCCAGCATCAAGGTTGCCAAGGCAGCTTTGTCTTTAGCCAGTTCAGAGAGTATGGTACTCGAAGCAATAAAAGATTTGCAAAGTATCTGCAAAAGGAAACAATATAACAGGATAGAAGTTCTGAGTGCTGGAGTATTACCTTCGCTCGTAAAATTTCTAGACTACAAAGACAGAGATGTTAGATGTGCAGCATTGGAACTATTACGATTACTTGCAGAGGAAGATGATGACTGCAAGGTTTTAGCTCTTTACCTGTTTCCTTAATTTTGTTTAGAAAAACTATGAAAAAAGTCAAAAAACAATAGGGTGCTCTGGAACTTATCCTTAATGCTCAGATATACTTGTCCTTTTCAAAATTATGAAAATAAAAATGATAGCTTGAGAGGTGACTGTGTAGTCTCACTCAGTATATAAACAAAGAAGGCCTATCAAAAAACTTTCTTCAGTTACAAATATTCAATATTTTTTGGAAGCATAGTTATATTTTTGGACCTTTATCAACTATAATTGACCAATCCTTAGCTCTTACTTCCAATTCAGACAATCAAAACCTTCCCAAACAAGCTCTTACATTCACGCTTCTTGTTCTAGCTCTGCTATTTCTATGTTATATTATATGTGTTGGCATACAAGTACATGAGCTTACTTAAAAATTACTTATGAAGAGCTTCTAAAACCATATTATTGAGGAATATGCTACAATGGTGGCTTTTTTGTGCAGGAAATAATTTCCAAAACGAGTATTTCAACAGTAATCAAGATGCTGTCAAGTAGTCACCAGCCAGTAAGGCATGCATCATTGCTGCTCTTGCTTGAACTTTCAAGATCCCTATCTTTGTGCAAGAAAATTGGGTCAGTTACTGGAGGGATCCTAATGCTGATCTCTATTAAATACAAACCTTCAATCGATGAATTTGCCTCAGAAAAGGCGGATGAAATCCTAAGGAACTTAGAGAGATCACCTAATAACATTAAGCGCATGGCAGAATGTGGACTTTTGGAACCTCTTCTAAATCAACTCACCGAAGGTAATTTCAGAACTTCTTCTTTCTCTTCTAAGGTACCTCAAACAGTTGAATAAAATAATATATTGAAATAGAACAGCAAAGGTCTTTAAAAAATTATTTTATAAGATGGTATTCAGAAAATTATGTGGAAGCTAAGAATTATTTTGGACTATTTCCAATAACCATATTATAAGCATAGTTCATGGAAACTCCTTGCTATCTAACAACAACTAATGTAGACTAGAAGTGAATTGAATAACAGGTTGTGAAGAGATGAAAATGGAAATGGCGAGCTACCTTGGGGAAATTGCTCTCGGACAGGACAGCGAAACCTGTGTGGCTGAGAGGGCTTCTTCCCCTCTCCTCAAAATGGTTCAGATTGGGAGTACTTTGAGCAGAAGGGAAGCATTTAAAGCTCTAGCTCGAATCTCATCGTACCGGACAAATGGAAAGATACTTGTGGAAGCTGGAGTCGTACAAATTATGGTTGAAGAGATGTTCACTAGGAGAATATGTGACGAGCCTATGAACTCCAAAATAGAAGCAACTGCAATACTGGCAAATATATTTGAGTCTGGACTTGACCTTGAGAACCTCCAAGTGAATAGTCATGGACACATTGTGTCTTCCAACTATTTTGCCTACAACATCATCTACATGCTCAAGAACTCCACCCCTGATGAACTCAACATCAACCTTATCAAAATTCTCTTGTGCCTGACAAAGACACCAAAATCAACAGCCATCGTTGTCTCAGCGCTCAAAACGACGGAAGCAAGCTACACCCTGACTGACTTCATCAATAATCCAAATGAAGAACTTGGGGTACTAACAATTAAGCTACTGGGTACACTTTCACCCTACATTGGCCACATACTAGTAGAAAGACTCTGCAAAACCAGAGGACAACCTGAGAATCTAATCCAGAGACCCACTGACATAACCCAAATCACAGAGAGACATGCAGTTTCGGCAAAATATTTAGCACAACTCCCTCACCGAAACCTAACACTCAACCTAGCTCTTCTGGACAAGAATGTAGTCGCAACGATCCTACAAACAATCAATCAAATCCAAAGAAGTGGAACAAGATCAAGCAGGTATGCAAGTGCTTACTTGGAAGGCCTGGTGGGGATTCTAGTCAGATTCACAGCAACACTATATGATCCTCAAATGTTGTTTCTAGCAAGAAACTACAATTTCACGTTAGTGTTCACAGAGTTGCTCATGAAAACATCAAGCGATGAAGTTCAGAGGTTATCAGCAATTGGGTTGGAGAATCTCTCATCAGAATCAGTAAGCCTATCAAAACCACCACAAATCAAGAAAGCCAAGTCTATGAAGTTACCCAAATTCCTATCTTTTGGTTCATCAAAGCGGAGTAATATACAAGTGTGCGCAGTTCACCGAGGGGCATGTTCTTCACAAAACACATTTTGTTTGGTTGATGCGAAGGCAGTTGAAAAGCTGTTGGCTTGCTTGGACCATGAGAATGTTGAGGTGGCCGAAGCTGCCTTGTCAGCTATATGTACATTGTTGGATGACAAGGTTGATGTAGACCAGAGTGTAAACATGCTGAGTGAAGTAAATGCCATAAAACATGTTCTTAAATTGGTGAAAGAGCACCAGCAAGAGGGTCTGTGGCAAAAGTCACTCTGGGTGATTGAGAAATTTTTGGTGAAAGGTGGGGACAAGTCTTCTTCAGATATATCGCAGGACAGGTTGTTGCCTGCCACATTGGTGAGCGCCTTTCATCATGGGGATGGTAATACGAGGCAGTTGGCTGAGAAGATTTTGATGCATTTGGATAAGATGCCAAATTTCTCTACTTGTTAAATGGCATGATTAATGCAGAAACCATCTATTTAGTACGCGCTCATATTGAGCACGAACTGTATGAGTTTTTTACCAAGTGAAGAAGTTGTTGTAACAGGTCGTACAAACCCGGTAGAGGTGATTCTTGAGTCCTAGTTGTAAATGGGTCCCCCATGTTTTTTAGTTGTGGTCAAGTGGGTTCTTGATTGTAGGAGTTCGTTTATACGTTACTAACGTTAGTGTGCATTGAAGTGTTTTGCCAGATGAAGAAAACAGCCAATCTTTTGTGCAATAATTCCAGCTTTGTCATCTCTTCTTTGACTTGAGTTTTGCCATCTCTCACAACCTTATAAGAGAAGACCTTTCATGAAGTATATTTGTTCTTCCCATTGTTAACAGAAAAATCCTCTCTCTCTCTCTGATTTAATAGTATCAGCAGATAATATATGGGGGATTTTTGTCATGATTCTGTCTTACCTACTTGTCTTCCCCGGCTATCCTTTGGGAACCTCAAGAGAATCCGTATTATAATATAGCATGGCAAGTCTGGGCTGGCAATGCCGGAACGATCTTTACTAGGTGATGCCTGCAGCCCATCTCTCAGATTTTGCTTCAATTCTAACTCCTAACCAATATTTTAGTCCAACCTTTTACCCTTTTTTTAATCTCTTATCTCTCAATCTTTGTAAGCATCCTTTGACGGTCTAAGGTTGTGGGTACAGATATTCCTTCTAGTTGTTGTATTTTATCCTGCATTAGCTCGTTATATATATATATTTATATTGAATACGTCACATGAAAGGATATACCCATTCACACTTTCATTTTTGTTTTGAATTATATAAAACCACCACATCATTGTTTGATATTTAATAATTTAGCAAGGAGCATGTCATGCAACTCACAAGAATCCAACTTCAACGGACAAAAAATCTAATGAATGTTAGAAATTCCTAATAATTAAAGTGTGACCTTCATGCGGTTAATTAGATACAAATTAAGATGTTCAATAATTTATTCTAAATATGAAATTATTTGTGGAATCATAATTGTATTTGATTGCTTATTCTTTGATGGGAGAAATAAATAAGATGAAAAAGTTATAATCGAGGGTTTCAAACCTAACTTAAGTTAGAAGACACTTTTCTGCATAATTCTTTTCAGGTTTCTATTGCTAAGGTTTGTTAGAATAGTTATGTGGCGGCCGGATTGGTGATGACGCTTCTGCAAAACAGAGAAAAAAGTCATCGAAGTTCGTCGGTCCCATTAGAGACAAGGGACACTTCGATGATCAAGTTAGTGTTCTACCTCAAAGAGAAAGAGAAACCAAATGGAGAGTTTTTTAGAGAGAGTATTTGCCTTGCCTTTTAAAGAGTGTCCTTTCTACGGTGAGACTTGGATGCTTAGGCTTTATATTAATTGTCCAGGTATTCAGGTTGCTAAACCAACAGGGTTACCTAGCCTAACAAGATTCTTTGATTCGCTTGCGCAAATATGATTGGTGGTAATTTTAAATCATATGCTGTTATGAACAGATCAACATAGATAGCAAAACTAAAAATGCTATGCAATGCCCAAAGGCATGATACATATCTATGGACATCTAGCAGACTAAAATATTTAGTCGATTATATCTTTTTTCTTCTTCTTATAAAATGTCTTGTCGATTATATTTTATAGATCATTTTTTATCTTATAGATGATAGCATCCTCGAATTTAATAATCACACTCAAACAGATGCTGGGTCGATTGGTTGAACAACTGTTATATCATTGACATTGTCGAAGTTGGAGGCGTGTCTTTCAAAAGTTGAGTATTTATATGCATTATTCAGGTCTATTGTATATCCATTATCCAGACTAAATTTAGCTAAATCATTTGAACCATTCTCTGCTTCTGAAGAGAATGGCTTCTTTTTCCATTGATGAGTTTGTCGGAAATGGAGTTCTGAAGGGACTGCTTCCAAAGCTGTTAGAAGAAGGCTGGGATGACGTACCAACACTGAAGATCATGAATTCTGAAGACATGAATGCATTAAACATGACACAACAGGAAAAGGTTGGCTAACAACACATTATCTTCTCATCATATATACACATAAATTCTATTATATCTCTATTTTTTCAAAAAAAGAAATCATCCCCTCAGAAGATCATTGTCGCTAATCTGAAAAAGCATGCATTTTTCCCACTTCAGAATGCAGTTGAAATCAGGTCTTACCTGCATGATCGTGCTCTCATGCAATATGGAGATAAGTTGGAGTCAGATGGGAGATCTCTGCCTGAGCTTCTTGGCTTGAGCATCGAAGATCTTTCTTCTCAGGTTGGTATGAAGAGAGGCCACATCGCCCGTTTCATGGACAGAACAGCTGCATGTGCAGACCAGCTTCCGAAGCCTTATGATCTGCCTCCAACAAAAGCAACCAGAATGGATAGTCTTCAGAAAAGTTATGTTTCTGTCAACTCTATCAAAGTGCAGAGCACGAGAAAATCCCTTGCGAGAAGGGCAACTTCTGATAAATCATTAGAACAATCGGTGGCTGATTTCAAGATCAAAGATGGATATATCTTCAAAGGAATTGTTGCTGCACAACCAGCTGACCCTAGATTATGCGGTTTTGTACAACCTCCTCCTATAGTTGACACAGTTGCTCCATACTCCATTATTGAAAATATCTCCGTTCAAAAACTAAGTCCAGAGTATAAGATTGGGATGGAGCGTTTGGTGAAAAACAAGGCACCACCTATGAAGGCATCAGATTTGTGGCGAGATAAACCGGCTGTGCTCCTCTGCATCCGACGTCCCGGGTAAATTCCTATGTTCCATATTCACTACCATGTTTATACAAGTACGTTCATTAATAACAGTTGCAAGTGGTAACAACAAAAAGGAAATTAAGAAATCAAGGACTCATCATATAATTTTACTAAGAGTATTTGTCTGCACAACTCAAATTTTCATGGGTGACTTTTCTTAAAATTGAAGGGTGATATGGTTTTGTTGTTTACATCTATCTTAAACTTGAAAACAGGTGCATCATGTGCAGAGCTGAGGCTCACCAGCTCTATGCCAAAAAACCGATGTTTGATGCATTGGGAGTACAACTAATTGCTGTTCTTCATGAGCACATAGAGACAGAGGTATTTAAAAAACACTTGTTTCAACTTGTAGCTCTTCCAAATTCCAATCAATTCCTATGTGCTTGATCTACTATTTTAATGATGCAGGTAAGGGACTTTTGGCCAAGGTATTGGGGTGGTGCTGTACTATATGATCGGGGTATGGAGTTCTTCAAAGCTCTAGGTGGAGGGAAACTTCTCAAGGACAAGTTCTTATCAGGATTTGTTTTCAACCCCCGAGCCATTGCAAATTACAAGCGTGCAAAAGCAATGGGACTAGAGCAAAACTTGAAAGGAGAAGGTGAAATCAAGGGTGGACTCTTCATAGTTGGCAGTGGAAAGAGTGGAGTTGCTTACCAGTTTATTGAGAGGAATTTTGGTGACTGGGCACCTACGGCCGAAATCATTGAAATCTGCACAAAGTTGCAGGTATTCTTGTTGGCTTCTCTAGCCTTATATATAATAGATGTCATCTCTCCAAGCATGTATTCTCTTTTGAACGAGGTATTCTTTGACCTTATGCAGAACCCGCGACAGGATCAAGGGGAGTCCATCAGCACATCAAGGGAACATGAATAGAAGTCACTTCTTTGTTTTACAATTCACATCACATTACTACTTTCTTTTCCTTGTGTGAGATGTTGCTTGTATTGCTTGTATGGATTACTTTTTAGGTTTGTTTATTATTCTTTTTGTTGCGGTGTATTTGAGAATGGGTGTTGGTGGTGTTGGTTGCTGCAGCTGCTGATACTGTTGTAGTTGGTGGTGGTGGTGATGATGCTGCACCTTTTTATGCAAACAATCCAACTTATTTTCAGAACCAGTTTTCGTTTGACAGAAGCCTTAATTTCTCATAACATGAAGCCTTAATTCCTCATAACATGCCCTGATTCCTCATAACATCAAAAATAGGGGTGACGACACTACACTTGGCCGGAGAATGATCCTTCAAGACGAGGCAGAATGAACCGATTGCACCCACATTTAAATGAGATTGATCAATAATACATTGGGAAAGTCAAGGTCAAAATAGGTTGATTGCACTCATGTTCGAATAGGAGTGCGACGGCCACAATCGAGATGCAAAGACATTTAAAAAAGAAGGATTCCTAAACAAACAAGAATTCCAACTCAATTTCCATTTGGACTTTTCATCCAAATTTCGTTCAACTTTCAGCTTGATTTGTCCTCTCTTCAAATTAGAGTGAGTGATTTTGTTGGGCCTTTCCAAATTTAGATGATATTATTGCCGTTTGAGATTCAGTATTTTGCAATGTTCCTTCTTAGATGATTTACTTGCTTTTTAGGTTTAAGTTTCAATCTTTAGGCGATTTCAGTTGATGTTATAAGAAGACGTTGATGTAAATTATGACAACAAAGAATAAACATTCCACTAGATATAAAATCAGGGGAAAAGTACAACGATATATTATACAGAAATCAAGAAACTCAAAAAAAAAAATTTTAAAAAAATTCCAAACAATCTAAAGCGGTAAAACCAAAATAAAAAAATAAAAAAATAAGAAACGATTTACAGGATACAATATGTGCACTTGGACTGCAAAAACTTCTGGTGTTACGGCGATGGAGAATGTTAAACACCAAAATTAAAGGAGAAATTCTGGTTGAACAAATATTTTGCTGACAATGAAAATAGCAAGACCAATACGGCCAGAATAACACAAATGCGGTTAGAGAGCCTGGCCTTTGCCATTTCAGAAGCCTCAAACTTCGAAGCCATGCCATCAGCATTATTGGCAGAAATGGAAGAATTCACTTCACTCTCACAGATGGGTGCCTCTTCTGATGGTTTATCCACCTGAATTCAGAAAAAAAGGGAGAGATTTTTTAGAACAGCAATCCTCAATTACCAAATAAATAGTCAAGGTACATGAAATGTCAAACTCAGAAACTTTCCATTTAACTCTTAAGAACTCCTTTGATTTTAAAAGGAACTAAATGCCACTTCTCAAATAGAATCCCTCGGGAAGAATGCAACTGGGAAATAAATCAAGGTCCCTGAATAACTCATTAAGAATTTCCAGTTACTCTGACACTCTGATCAGCATAAGAATGTTTAATTTCTTCATGAATCTTAAGAATATAAACGAAGTTAACACCAACGTTAAGCACATAAATGTGGATAACTTATTCACTTTAATAAAATATTTGATAATTAACCATTCACCTAAATGTTTTTCACTTGACCTAAGGTGTATCACTGACTGTAAAAAACCACAAAGGACCCATCAATCCAATGAATGAAAAAGAGCACGGTGAGAGGATTGATTTTGTCAACAATTTTAGAGATATACCCAAAACTATGAATTCAATTTTCCACTACTAAAACCACATAAGGAAGACAAGGTTAAAATAAAAACAAGAATCATCATAGGGACAAGCAAAACTAGGACTAATGAATCATTTGTTCTGCTTCATTTGAACTCCAGCCGTGTCGCCTCTTCCAATAATTTCATGTACATTGTAACAATAATGCTTCTTCACTGGCAAAAAAGTTTTCCAAGTCAAAGAAGCCAGCAACAGGTGACCCATTTGAGAATGTAAAGTGTTAAAACAAGATATAAGAATTTGCTTAAAATGAAGAGACGAGAGTGTGGAAGGGGGAACTAAACAAGCACCAAGGCTTAGCCATCAACAATAATGCAATAAGAGACTGGAGACCGTATACTCTTTGGTTCATAGTGCCTCAAAATTTTATCATTCTATGTTTTGACTAAACTAGGGGTATCCATCAATCTTAAACTGCAATACAAACACATGCTCACAGAGAGAGAGAGAGATGCGTTTCATACCAGAAATGACCAAAAATTAAGCTTATTGATTGTTTGGTGCAGCTAGAAAAGGTAGATTCACAGATCAACAAGTGAAAATTTCAAACACCTTGATATAATGTATGCTGTCGTGTCTTCAGAGGGTTTATTATATAGAGCTCAGTCGCAAATAACACATAGATGGTGGTGAATAGGGGTTTTCCAATTATAACAATCAATTAATATTTCACAGCAACACAATATATCACCAAAATTAAGTAAAGCTATAAAAACATCAAACACAACAATTTTGGTGACCAAATGGAAACCTTTTGAATAGCCATTCAAAAGTAAAACCATTACAGTATGGCCAAACCCAGAAAACGTATCTGAGATCTAAGTTGAAAGCAATTTAGTCTAGTGTGACCAACAATCCCACAATGGTGACAAGTTGGAACAAACCTAGGTGTAGGTTGTTTCCTAAGAGGATGTCTAGAATTGGGCTTCACAACATCATTCAAGCAAACATTTTTTCCCTCATCCAGACTAGCCACCTCAGCCTTGGCCTCCTCAATTTTCACAGCTTTTACAAGCATGGTCTTACCTTTAGAAACAGAATTTGCATGTGAAGTAGAAGGCAAAGATGAACAAGAATTAACAAAGCCCAGACCAGATTTATCAGAATTATGTTTTTGAACATTTAACATTCTTTCAAGCTTATCAGTAGAAAAAATTTATAGTGATCTTCAGATTCCTTAATCAAGTGACCTGTTTTATTCACCAAGCATGGCAATTTCACGTTTCAGTTTATCAACAACAAGAGTATCATCCAACTTTGCAAGCAACTTATCTTTTTCAAATTCAACTTCATTAAGCTTTTTAAAAAGTCGTTCAAATTTTTCAGTTTATTGCATTCTTGAAAAGCTTATTATAAGCAACTTTCAGGTCATCTTCATCATCGGAATTACCCTGAGATGACTCACCTAAGTCAAGTGTGGTGTACACACTGGACTAGTGACTACAACCAATGGAGGCAGTAAAGGCCAAGTAATTCCCACTCTCATCAGGGGAATCATTGAGTCCTCAAATTGGATTCGTCACTAAGGGTAACATTCATGGCCTTACCCTTGGACTTCAGCCTGAAATTGACCAAAACTCGAACACTTGTGCCTTGAGAGTTCTTATCTTTTTTTATCCTTGTCCTTTTTTCCTTGGGAACCACATAGGAATCACCTTTGGATTTCTCAGCACTCTTAGAAGACTTGTTCTTTGTGTTTCCTTTCCTAGATCTGAAAAGTTTCTTGAATCTTTTAGGACACAACGTCAAGTCCTGATCATTCAATGAGCCGTCATCGGAGGAGCCATCAGCCTTTTCCGACATAGTTTTTAAGGCAATAGACTTGTTCTTCTTGGGTTGAGGCAATGATAACTCATAGGTTTGAGGAGAAATCACAAGCCCCTCAACGTTAACTGTGTCAAAGTCTTTGCTTTCTTTAATAGTAGTGACCTTAGGTCTAAATTGTTCGGGCAAAGACCTCATGATTTTTCCAACAATTCTAGATTATTGTATATTCTCCCCTAGTTTGAAGCTAGAATTCACAATTTCAGTTAATTTGGCATAGAACTCATCAAAAGTTTCATCCTCTTTCATTCTTATTTCTTCAAATTTTACAAGTCAGCAGGAAAAGTTTAGAATTTTTAACAATTTTGACAATTTTGGTACCTTCGTGAGTGACTTCAAGAATGTCTCACGCCTTCTTGGCAGTTTCACACATAGAAATTTGTTTGAACTCTTCAAGTGAAACAACCATGAATATAGCATTCAATCCCTTGCTATTGTAATTACACTCATTTGATTTCTCCTTAGACCATGTGTCATTGGCAGTAGTCAGCCTTTTCCAAAGAGACCCAAGCACGTCTCAGGCTTTCAAGAATGCTTTCATGTGTACCTTCCAATAAGCATAATTGCTCCATCAAAATAGGGAAGAACACTAAGGAATTGGGACTTATCCATTGACAACTGGAGTAGAGGATCTCACTTAGGAACTTAAAAAATAAAAAAATAAAAACCTAGAGGGTGATTAGAAGGTGTTTTCCAACTATAACAACCAATTAAAATTTCACAGCCACACAATGTATCACCAAAATTAAGCTGTAAAAACATCAAACACAACAATTTTGATGATGGAGTGGAAACCTTTTGAAGAATTCTCAAAAGTAAAACCATTTCGAGGCAACCAAACCCAAAAAACTTATCCACTATAAAAGAATTAAATTTACAACATTTGATACTTACAAAACCTTTGTAATAAAACCTAATGTGTACCCAAACAAACAATCCGTTTGTCTCTA
This sequence comes from Carpinus viminea, assembly GCA_013348765.1. Lineage (NCBI taxonomy): Eukaryota > Viridiplantae > Streptophyta > Magnoliopsida > Fagales > Betulaceae > Carpinus > Carpinus viminea. Next base: position 7,061,919 of record CP054671.1, read on the forward strand.
CTGCAGTAGCTCCAAAACTTTGGCCAATTCCATTATTAAGTTTCCTCTTGCATCCTGAAACTCTGGTGGCTAAAGATTTGTTTTTGTGATGTGTGGTTTAAACAAAGATCAAGGAGAGATATTAGAGTGAAGGCATAAGGATTCTAAAGTTCTCTCCAAGAGCACAAAATAATAGAGTCAGGGTCTACTGAAAACTGTCCACCGTGAGGCCTATATAGACCCTAAAAAAACACAGATTTTTTGTGCAAGTCGGTTTCTGAAAAACACAATTTTAGGCAGCTGCATTCAAATGGGTAAGTAGCTCATTCACAAGCTAAGGTTTCACAACTTTCTAGCTAACGATGTTCAAACGGTCTTCGACCGTCATTTCAACCAGTTATTAAGCCAATCCTGATCATTTTCTTGTTCAAACTGAGTCTGACCATGAGTGCAAACGAGCTAATTTTTAGGACTTGTGAATCTTGTAGCGTTCGACTGTCAATCAATCGCTCTTTCAACCGGATAGCTCTGGAGCTCTCAATTTTATTCACTAAAGCTTATCGTTTGAACCTTGTGTGAATGCCAATCCGACCAGTAGGTTCTGGAACTTGAGATTTTGAATTTCTTGCAAAGCTCATTCGAACATCTACCGAACGGGAGTGCAACCAGACCAATATGCCCTGAACTCTTGATTCTTTGTAAAAATGACTTGTTTGAATGCCCTTCAATCGAGCAGTTCTGTCCTCAATTTGAACCAAGTTTTAGAATTCCAACTTAGTCTAACAAACCTAGACTTACAATCAATTAGTTTTGATATTTATTTTTCCAATCTAAAACCTAACACCAATGATGGAGAAATAAAAACATGAAACAAGCCAAGCAAAAGACATATTTTTGAGGCCATAACTGGAGTTCTAATTAATTTATGTAGAGAATACATCACATAAAATTAAGCTTATAAATGTTATGTGATTCAAGTGCTACATAGTCCCATGCACCTAAATTAAAGGCCTATTTGTATGTTCCAGGCCTAACCCGACGGGCAGTTATAATCCATGAAGACCATTTCCACCCCTCTTTCTCTTCAAGAAAGACATGCAAGACAAGTTAGCATAGGAATTAAGAAAGATCCAATGAATACCTGCCTGGAGACTTTTATCCAACTTAGAATTGATCTGATCATTCTTGGAAAACAGAAACTCTTTGCTGTCACCATCTACATTGTTGTACATAATCTTAGTATTATGTAACTTTTCCATCAGAATTTTGTTCTCCTTTGTTAAAGTATTTAGCTGCATATAACATATCATAATCGATCAAAATCAATCTATATGAAAGATAAATTTAACTACATAAGATTATGAAGAAGCATATTCAGAAGTCCATGGTTTTCACATGAGAAGTGGAACATCTCCAGTTCTATACATCATCTGAATTTACGGATTCACCATCATAATACAACCAGGAGACCAAATGTAAGCCATCATATTGATAAGGTTTATTATCCTGACATGTGACCATTAGGATTTTCTACTATCATTTACAATGAGGGCTACCACTCCCTTTAGCAGCTCCATTTAGTTATAGACAAGAGACAACAGAAAAATTCAATACCAATGGGATATGCAAAGGCGCTTTTTAGCAAATGTAATCACTTCAAGTGCTCTGAAGGCAGAAAGAAAAACTATGAAATGGTTGTATAAGAAAGTCAATACCTGATTCTGGATTCGCTCCCTCTCAATGGCTAGTTGCATTGCCATATCCAAAATAAACTTGGTCCTGACATTAATTTCTTTTGCACTTTCTAATTTTGCCTTGTTAGCTTGATCCAGAGACATCTCCAAGAATTCTATTCTAGCCTTTAGGAAACTTAGTTCGTTGTTAAGTTCTGAGTTAGTTTCAGATAGCAGGACACATTGCTCCTCTGCAGTGTCAAGCTTACTTTCAGCTTTTGAAACTTTGGATTTTAGATCTTCAATCAGAGTTTCCATATCCCAAATTGCAGAATATAGCATGTTCTGCTGCTCTTGACTTGCTTCAGAGGATGCCTTCGCATGCTGTAACTGGATCTCTAATTCCCTCAACTGGTTCTCAAGTACACCTACCTTTTTATCGGTGTTACTAGCACTTCCTTTATGAAAATTCAGCTCTTCGGTAAGCTCCAAGTTTGTCTCCGTTAACTGAGTAGCCTTGGCTTCTGCACTTTCAATCCTACTTTCTGCTATATATATGCTTTCTTTCAATGACTCAATTACGTTTTCCATTTCACTAAATTGCTCTTGACTTGCTTCATTGCAGGCATTTGCTTCATTCAGATGGATCTGAGATTCTTTCAGTATTTCCTCAAGCAAGTTTACTTTTTCTCTCAAAGTGAATGCCTCAGACCTTTGGGCAATATGTTCTGCATTGCTGCTTTCAAGGTTCTCCAGAGCAATATCTTTTTCTTTCAGCTCTTCAATACATTCTTGAAGTTTAGTTTTTGTCTCACTTTCTCGTTGAATTGAACCATTTAGATTAAATTTAATAAGATGGAGTTGACCAACCAATTCCTTTGAAATGTTCATGAGCACCTCAGCACCATTTTCTGCCTCTAAAAACCTTCCCCAAACAACTTCTGCTGCTTCCTCCATCCGAAATGCTACTTGTTCTGTATAGTGTAACTTTACTTTTAGATCATCTTCATTTTGTCTTGATTCTGCTAACTTCTTCTCAAGATCTAGCTCCCTTGCGAGTGACTTTTCCAGCATCCGTAGCAAATGTCTTTGTTGTTTGGCCATCTGCATATTTGATTTTGCATTTATGTTCGACAGTCGACTCTTTTCTGAAAATTCCAAGGCCTTGTCATATTTCCCTGTCAAAATGCATGTCTCAAAGAGGTAACAAAATAAAAGAAAAAGAAAAATACATCTTCATCATATGAGGCAACCATCTAACTAGACCGAGGCTATTAACTTACCATTCTCACATTTGAAAGCTAAGATGCTTCTCTGAAACTTGGCTAACTGCATCTGCACCTCCAAAATCTGCACTTGAGACTGCTTTAAAGATTCTTCAGAATCATGCAATTTCTCTTCCATCTTTGTTAATAGTTCTCTCAGGTGTCTCCACGAAGATATTTTATGACGGACATCAACAATTTCGCCAGGAGAGTGTCCATGAAACAGCCCAGCTCTCTTACCTCAGCATCTAAAATGCCAGATAAGAGATCAGATGCCAATACCTTCTCAATAGAGTCTGTCGAGATATGGCCATTGTCCAAAGACATCGTTTGAAGATCATTTTCCCGAGCCAGTAGGTACATCAAAAGTATATGCAAATTTACCAACTTCTCAGAAGAATATGCCAAGTCCAAGTCTACTTTTTTTAGAGTTTTCATTGACCTCTGTAACTCATGCACACCATTTTCATTAGATGAGATTCCCTCATGATAGTAAAGTTGGTCAGACTCCGGAGTCCCACTCCCAGCATACATTTCACCAACAGCTTGGTCATCCATTTCCACTGCTCAGTCCTTGGTTCGACCAAGCTGGCTAAAGGACAAATAAACTAAGGAGAAGGGAAGATGAGGAGAAAGGCAAGGCCTAGCAAAATTAATGCAGACGAATGCAGAATGTTAGTATATACTTCATCCTATTAGTACTACAAGCAATATACCCAACTATGGTCAGACTACAGTAAAACAAGAAACAAGATATCTACTGTGTAGCATCAATGAAGGTCAAAAAGAAAGTGGAATCACTGCTATTCATCAACGCCACTATGATTACTAACTATTCAAAAGCAAAGACCGGTTTTGCATAAACACTTGAAGAATATGCCTAGAAAACTGACCCGTTTTAAAATTACACTAGGCTTACTAAGTTCTATGGATGAGAACCAAATCTCTTCTCCACATGACTTCTAGTGAAAAAAAAAAACTCGGCTTGTAAAAATGTTTTATCTCCCAAATGATTTTGAAAATGTGATCATCAAAACTTACCTGAAATTATAACAAAAAACAATGACTAATTAAGACCATAACATCTGAAACAGAATAAGATTTGGACTTTCATAAATAAAATTTGAGACCCCATAGTCATACATTTCTAAAACATCAAACAACACTAACCAGAGAAACTTATAGCTGAATTCCCAAAAACACGGCAGCTTAATACATTAGCTTCTATGTCTTTCACTTAAAAATATAGGAAAATAAGTAGCGCCCAGATAAAAAGCCATTAATCCATGAATTATTTTCACAAAATCACATCGAAGTTTCCGAACTAAGCAGTGCTTACTGTAAATGAGAATCTGAAACCGATTTGAACGGTCCACACAAACACAGAAGACAAAATTACGGTAATGCAACTACGATTTGAACTAAAATCATACACACAGAATGTCTCGGGATAATTCTTTCATTGGTCAATGAGAAAAAAAAGTACCTGCCGGAAAATCTTTACCACCTGGTCTTCTTTGCTCCACAGCAGAAAAATTGGGTGTTGAGAGAGAATGGAAAAGCAAATTGTTAACTACCACTTATTTCCAAATTACCGTTAATCCGGAAGCGCAATCTTTAAGACCCTTTGAAGTTCGATGGTATGTTGAGTTTGGAAAAGTCTACGCGAGGCAGCAGGTGCAGATGAGTCAACGTCGATACTGGATACCGTTGGATGAGAGTGCACGTTAGCCACTTCCTACGACGTGGAATTCAATCGTGGAGGCTAGCAAAACATTGAAGAGTCGGACAGCCTAGCCATGAAGCTGAGTGTACAAAATGTGTCCGCTTCTCGTTGCATTTTTGGCTCTCCTAGTCATGGTCTCATAGACACAACACAAGCGAGCTCACGACGCCAATTATTGAGCAAAGCTACAGAATTTGTCAGAGTATTCTTCTTTTTTTATCAAAGTTAAATTTCTTTTACAAATTTACCATTAAATTAAATTTCAATTTCTAATTATAATTGTGGGTCTCATTCTTTTTCTCCGATACCAACAGGTTAGGTGTGGAAAAAGCTCCCTCTCAATCTCATCAGCCAATGAAAGGATGAAGCGTGACGTATAATAAATCCTTGTAAAAAGCAAGCATTTGCAAAATAAATTAAAGTTGCTTTCAACTACTTAAGGGTCCCCTTAGAGGATCCGGATTCCCTCCCATTGATGGTTCAATCGGAGATTTTCGAATTGGATCTGAATCGTCCAATTTAATCCAACGCACTAAAACATGCCACATGTCTCACTATATTAAATAATAAAATATTATTTAATTTTTAAAAAATAATAAAAAATTCAAATAAATTTATAAAATAATATGGGTGACCGAACACCCAAATAGGGTGGCCAAAGCCACCCCACGGCTCAATGGGGGTGGCTGAAAGGGCCATAGGGGGTGGTTCATACCACCTAGGGCCAAAACCCACAAATATTTTTGGGTTATTTTTGGGTTTTGGCCATAAGGGGTGATCGAACCACCCCTTGTGGCCCTAGGGGGTGGTCGAGCCACCCCTTGTGGCTTGGCCACCCCCAACCGGCCCTTGGGGGTGGCTTCAACCAATAGGGCTGAGTGGTTCGACCACTAGGCCAAAACCCACAATTTTTTTTGAGTTTTGGCCCTAAGGGATGGCCGAACCACCCCCTGTGGCCCTAGGGGTGGCTCGACCACCCATATTATTTTTATTTTATAAATTTTTTTAATTTTTTATTATTTTAAAAAAAATTAAATAATATTTTATTATTTAATTATAGTGGAACACGTGGCATGTTTTAGTATGTTGGATCAAAATAAACGATCCAAATTCTTCAATTGGAGAATCTCCAATCATTGATCCTTGATCCCCGGTGAGATTTGTGATTTTAAACCATGCAACTCTTTCTTTCATTTTCAACCTCCATAAAAGTTATCATAGAAATAATTAAGTGTGAGGATTATCACAGCTTGATCATCCCTTTAAAACTCGTCAATCAGGCTCAGCATATTCCAGGAAAGGCAAACCAACAAGCTCGTAGGCTTGTAATACTGGGGAAGAGCTTCCATATGCATATGCAGTACTGATTTGCTTCCATTTTAAGTTGCATTAAACCAAATATTAGAGAGGGTGGGATATGTTTGCAGAAGGCTTCAATATTACTCCCGTGATCATCACAGAAATGGGAATTATGGGATGTTTTGTTTACCCCAAAACTACCACGGAGTCAGCGAAAAAATGGAATTAGAAGGGGAAAACAAAATTACATCTGTTAGTACATGATTAAAACAAACAGCCTCTAACTAAACTCGAGAAAACATCACCATGTTTTTCCCTCGCAGTCTTTCTAACAAAATGCACCCAGCCAATTTCATAACCATATGAAAAGCCTATATATGAGCATCCCTCTTAGCCCGTTACATCCTTGATCCAAAAACATCCTTAAAGTCGAGAACCAAACCTACTCTTGTGAATATAGGATTCACACTTCTGGATGTATACTATTTAACACTTCAGAAGAGTAACAGCTGTGGTTGATCATATCTCTGAGAATCCGAACAGAGGGGCCCTTCAAACTTTATACACCAGGCTAGTAGCATCTTAAACACAAAGAACTTGAAGCAAATATGTTGACGTTAAATCTTTAATAATGGAAGAGGAAACCTCGTGAGCTTTGTTATTTCCTTGAGGCAAGCATATACCAGGCCGTCATGGTACTATGGCATAAATCCAAAACAGTAATCAAGGTTCAACTTTCATATGGCTGTGGGGCAAAGAGCCTGCAAATGCAGAAGAAACTTGAGAACAGTATGGGGTATACCATAGGAGAGGATTTGTGCAAAAAGGATAAAAAACTATACCATCTGCATCTTGGCTATTGAGGGGAGCACTGGTTCCATAGCTCATCTGGACAACATTGTGGAGCTCATCCTCCCAGACGTTAGGTAGCTGTATAGACATGCATATCAAAAGAAAATTTTGATCTTGACGCATGGGAGAGACTCAAGTGTACACTCTTTAAACAGAATATGCCCAACATAGGGTTCGACCATTCCATTTGTGCAATATAATATAAGAAGAAAAAAACTAACACTAAATATGAGCTATATTAGAATCAAAACAGATGATGAGAAACTAGAGCTTGTTAGATAAAGTTTTTGACAAGTGCTATGGGTTTTTGAGTTTTGAAAAGAGTTCTAGAAAAGTGAAAATTAAGAAGTGTTCACAATGAGGGCCACATTAGAAAAAATGTTGTTTGTAGGGTCCACAAAAGGAAATTTGTCTGGTAAACTGAGAAGTGTTTCTGAAAAGCAAGAAGCTGTAAACTGTTTTAGAAAAATAAAACAGATAACACAAAAAAGCTATGTATATATATATATGGGTCTGCTGGAGACCTGTTGGAGGCTAGCCTCTATAGGTGGCGACCATGTAATACCCTAGTATCGCATTGAGAAGATGAATAACCCACATAAAGTGGGTAGATTATTAAGGCATTTTGGAGTACTAAGTCCCACATTGATTCTTGGGGTAACTTTACTTAGCCTCTCAGAAATATCATGTCTTTTGCAAGCACCCTTCCAATGTTTTAAGTCTCTTACTCTGGTATATTAAGCTTTTATTTCGTTTCAATTATCCCATTCCGTTATATATTAGGATTAAATGAGATGGTAGAAATGGTTAAAAGACCTTTATATCCCTAAAATTTCGCATCCTTCCATTAGGATTTAACAGAAAATCCTAACAAAGGGAGATGATTGGAACGAAATGAAAGTTCAATACATCAAAGTGAGAGACTTTAAACATTGAAGAGACGTTTGCAAAGAGCACGACATTTCAAGGGGGCTAAGTGAAGTTACCCCTTAATTATTTATCTAAGATTTATAAATATTTCTAAGGAACTTCAATTATAACTTTACTAATCCTTTTAGAGTGATAGCGTAGATATAGCTAAGCGTTTTCTTAGGTCACTACAGGCTCATCTATAAAGGGTGGAGACCACCAAACAAATCAGCAGCCACCAAGGTTGTCACCACGTGGATCAGAGTGGTCGTCGTCGGTCATTACGAGGCTGGCTGGCCATGCAGATCTGGTGGTGGCCATCGCAGTGCCTGCCAAATAGATAAAACTGCCACTGCAGCGGCCACCACATAGATCTAGCAACCACCAATCCAATGGCCTCCACCCACGGAGGCCATCCAGATCCTTTTTTTAAAAAAATTTATAAGTAATAAGTCCAACTTCTACAAATGAAAAACTGGCTATGGATTAAAAGATACCTGTGTAGGTTCCTTGAATCCTCCAGCCATGGGTGACAGCTGTGTATCATTGGTTCTTCGAAGCAAATCAGATGAGCTTCCCATGCCAGGAAGACTAGCTTGAATAAGTCTTTGTTGAGATGGAAGTAGCAGAGGACAAGCCACAGGCATATCCGGTGAAAATCCCTGTGCAGACCCTGCTCTTGACTGAAGGATCTGCATGAAGTGTAGAATGTGTCATGGTAAACCAGCAGTATGCATAAGAGTTCACATTATATTGAAATATTTGCGTATTTACATTTTTTCCTAGTAGCCCTTCAATATTAAAATCTAGCCGTGGATTCACAGTAGCAAGTTTCATTGACAAAAACTGCAAAAAAGGGAGCAAGCGTTAAAATATAAGAGCCAAGGACTCATTGAAACACACATCTTTCTAATATACATGTGAAGCAATAATTTAATGAAAAGTGTTCATCAAAATCTTTAGATAGGTTAATTAGTGTAAAGCTCATCTATTTTCAGTCTTTATCACAAAAGCAAGACCTCATGGCAACAATATTATAAGCTGCTGCCATGTTTAATCATTCAAAGTTACCAAATGTTATTTAGTTCATGTGTCTCTACCAAACTTCTTGCGAAATTTTCAGTTGATGTGCCCAGAAACCCAAGATACAGGAAAGGCCAGTAACACTACATAAACCAGAGCCGCTACCTAAGAAACGAAAAAGAATTGTTACTCTCATACCTCAACCTGTCGTTGCAGTGACTGTACATAGTTAATGATTTCGTCCAGCATCACCGCTTTACCAGTGACCTGCAAAAACAAATCAGTTCTCACAATTCGAACAGCTTCCACTCAATTCTGAAGTAATTAGGCTCTTTCACCTATTGATTTCAACAAGCCAAGTTAGCTAACCTTACTGCAACCAGGTACAAGGTCTTGAAGAAACTTCATCCTTTCACTGATCTTTTCTCTTCTTACCTATAATCAGATTCATTTTATTCCAACCCAAATGCTATAGCAAAAAAATTGGTTTTTATTAAAAAAAAAAAAAAAATCATATCTTACTCTTTCTGCAAGACTATGGCTATTTGTTGCCTGGCCCCTTCGAGCTCTGACATGAATATATTCTTCTTTTGGTGGATCTGAAGGTTGAGAACCCTGTTTACCATGTTTACCAGAGCTCTTGCTAGTAGTTGAAGTTGGGTTTTGGTCTCCCTTTTGTTGAATTTCAGCGTCATCCTTTGCAGATTCACCAGATTGTTGCGGAGCACCATTGGCTAGATCAAGTTTAGTATCCTAGCACAAAAGTTCAACATCGTGAGGGGGGAAAAATATAATCGTTTGTGATAATAGAATAAAAATTCATAAGCATAATTTACCGGCCCACTTCTTTTCCTTTTCTTTGAGTCAAGTCCCTTTGCAAAAGGTTCCCCACCTGTACCCTCCAACACCGATGGCTCATCTTGACCACCAGCACCGCTAAACTCAGCTTCATCAGAATTATTACCAGACTGATCAATGCCTTGTTTTGCTTCATCATGAGATCTCAAAAGGCTCTCACTTCTCCTCTCATCCTTTACTAGGCTCCCTTCAGTATCTCCGTGCTCAATAGACATAGGAACATCTTTGGAAGGGTCACCCCCACTCTGCTCATTCTTTTGAGACTGCCCACCAGAAACTGATTTCAACCCATTGCCAGCAAAAGCCTCTTGCGTCCCCTGAATGAGCCCCCCGCCTCTAGAATAAAGACCCGTTGATTCAGGAATCCCATAAGGGCTCATCATACCACTAAAATTACCACTGTTGAAGCACGAGAACCTAGCGGCACGCTCAATGAACGCAGAATCTGCTGGGAACTGAGATAAGCTCTGTGGGAGCATGGCAGCTGCATTCGGCAAGAAAATACCCCCTTTCAACATTGAACTTGTTGGATTCCAACCCATATCAAATGATGTATCAAAACTTCTTAAAGAGGCAGGACTAGCTTTTGCCTTTCCTATCCTTTCTGAAGTGCTTGCGTTGTTTTGGACGGTAATATCATAAAATCCCAAGTTTTCGGAATTGGAGTTATGGTCCCAAAGGATTTGGCCAAATGAGTCCACCATTGAAGTAGATGAACAAGGAGAAGATCCAATAAGGTCTCCTTTGCTAACAGCCATCAGATTTCCCATGGGAACCAAACCGGTAGATCTATTTGCGAGATTGGCACTGCCAAATCGCCAGTCTGACATACTAGGTGCATAGTTCATAGGATTCTCATTCCTGTTTTCTAGCTCAAATTTATCCTTCCCGCCCATGTCCATCTCTCCTCGACAAGAATGCCAAAAGCAGCCAGTGGTAAATACCTTTCTCTTAGAATTATTTTCAAACAACCGGCAAACAATCTTTGGAGAATCTAACAAAAACTTCAGAAATTGACCACCCTCAATAACAAGCTAGTAGCCCGATCCTAGATGAACCAAGGATCAAAGACCAAAAGCAGAGACAAACAAAATGAAGAACTAGTCAATCTCCAAACATATGTTCACTAATAACTATACAAACAGACTTCAATCGGAACCATGTAATTCGAAACTTACAATATAAGAAGCTTCACACTGATCTTAAGATATTCCTAAAAAGCTCAATAGTATCGAATCCGGTCCCCTACGATGCATTTTCCACCCAAAAGACGAGAATATCACGCAACCATGTGGAACTAACACGAAGAAAAACAGCTCAGCAGCAGTAAACAAGAAAGACCCACATCAAATTTGAGCTCAGAAACGCAAAAAGACCGAAACAAAGTACTGAAGATCAGGCAACTTTAAAAGCTACCATTTCCAAAGCTACCACTGAACTTGGAAGTACCAAATTACACAAAGGAAGCCCAACCAAGACAGGAATTAAAAAAAGGACAGCTCAAAGGAGAGCTGAGAAAAGACCATGGAAGCAGTCAATTACACAAAGAACATCGATTTCAGCATAATTAATACCCATTCAAACCCTAGTCAGAGCAGCAGAAACACAGCTCTCAGAAAGAGCGAACACATCTAAAAGTGGCAGGAGAAAGATACCCATTTCAGATTATGTGCTACTTTTAGTAGTCCGCTCTCCATTCGAGCTTTTCACTCCCAACTTTTATTGAATTTGGACCTTTTGTTCAACTCTCTCCGTCTTTTTAGCTCAGAACCCTGCTGTACTGTCACATCCAAGAGAGAGAAACACAAAAGGCAAAATCTTAGATAAAAAGAGAGACTCAGAGAGGCAGTACAAAGAGAAATTAAGGAGATGAAGGAGTAAAAGAGAAGAAGAATAGGAAAGACCCTGCATTTATACCACGCTTGCATAAAAAAGAGAGCTGTTGATGATTAACCACCGCCACTGCCGGTGTAAAATATTTAGAAATACCTCCCCAAGCTTTCTTCCGCACTTTGATTGTTTATTGTTCTCGATACATTTCTGTACCATCTTTTATTTCTTTATTTAACTTACTTTCTATCTTTTATCTTTTCTTTTTCAGTGTTTTAATCTCTTTTTTTTTTTTCAATTTGTTCTTGGTTGAAGAGCTTATTAACATCTATAGACTATAATCTTTAATAGGGTTTGTTTGGTCAAGAAATCAAACCCACAATCTTTACTCATTTTCACACACATTCATCATGTACTCTCTCTCTCTAAATATATATATATATAGCCAAGTAGTATGCAATTTTGCATTATTTGAGGGGGAGATCTAAGGTATCTGATTGTGATAACTTAACCGTCTTATCTATCTTGTGTGCAGATGGCATAGATTATGGGGCATCTAGTAGTTAAATTATTGAAATTTGCCTCTAACCCTTCCCATCATTTTTTTTAAGGGATAAATGAATTTTTATTCATGTGATTTAGAGTTTTGACAAATAGTTATGTGAAATTTAAAAAATGATTAATCACTTTATGTGATAAACAAAAAAGAACAAATTCATTCATACAGTTGAAAAATTGATAGAATTTTTAACGTGTTAAATAGAGATAATCAAACCACTCTCATAACTTTTAAGGGTGATTCAACCAACCTTTTAAACATATTTGGGGGTGGGCAAACCACGATTACGGGGTTGTTTGGCCACCTTCAAGTGACAAAATAAAATAAAAGTGACGGGTAATCGAAACACCCCCAATAGCCATAGGCCCATTGGCTTGGCCACCCCTTCTAGGGTTTTAATTTTAAGAGATATTGATGCAATTTTTAGTTTGAAGAGACATCATGTTTGATTGATTGATGCAAGAAGAAAAAAAATAATAATGTTTTATATGAAAAAAAGTGAAAACAAAATAAAAATAAAAATTTGTTTTGTAATAATTTTTTTATTGGAATAAAAATAAAAAGTTATTGATATGATGTAAAAAGTAAGAATGTTAGAAGTTGATTTTAAAATAAATAGTATAAGGAATAAGGATTGTTTTGGCCATTGGCAAACATAGCACTAGGCTTTGTTTGGCAAAGCCTTTGTTATTCATTTGTTACTGTTTATTACATTTTTCTAAATATAATCAAAGTCTTTCTTTCAGAAAAATATGTCCATATTCCTTTTTTCCCAACGTCAAGGCTTCTGTCATTCTAAGTTTGACCAACCAGCTTCTAGCTCTTCCATTTTTCATGCAAATGTTGAGGCTTACTACTTAAAAATAATAATAATATTAGTGTTGAGCCTTATTTTTTTTAAGGAATTTATATCAAAGACCTTTGGGTCAGCATGCTAAAACTTTTTAAATTTTTATTTATTTATTTTTCTTTACAATTTACTCCTTGGGTATATCGAAACTAAAATAAAATCAATGCTGTCCAATTTTTTTAACATCCGTTTGTATGGATCAAAACAGTGCATTTTGACCCATTAAAATATTATTTTTTTAATTTAATTTTAAAAATTAAATCTATATATATTAAAAAAAAAATACAGGGGTGGCCTATCCACCCCATTTTGCCCACCCCCAAGCAAAATGGGGTGGCTGGGGTGGCCAGCCACCCCCTATGGGTGGTTCAGCCACCCCTGTATTATTATTATTATTTTTTTGGTATAGATTTAATTTTAAAATTAAATTAAAAAAATAAATATTTTAATGGGTCAAAATGGTGTGTTTTGACCGACACTAACGGATGTTAAATAAATTGGACATCATAGATTTTATTGTAGTCTCGATATATCAAATGATAACTTCAAAAAAAAAAAAATCCTTAAGAATTTAAAAATTTTGGAGTGCTCACCCAATGGTCTTTGATATAAATTCCTTTTTTTATAAAATTAAAAAAATCAACAAAACATATAGATATAATGAAAAATAAAAGATAGCACATTTTGATCTGTAATTGGATGAAGGATTAGATTTCTTGCAATTTATTATTTGAATAGTTATTTAGGCAGTAAATGAGAGGGCTTTTCTAAGACTCGCTTGTTCAAATAAGAACTAATCTGCTTCAAATTTGTTCAGACAAATAAATTTCATATAAGCTTACTTACTTTTACTGTTATCTAAAAAATAAATGTTGAGTACTAAATTTTTTACTAACAGATGCTTATAAATTGTTCTGTAACTCATTCATGGTACTTGTAACATTTTTCTCAATTAATTATTTTATTTTTCTCTAGTAAATGAGCTATATCTTAGTTTAATAAGCCTATGTTAGTAAAAAATGAATTGAGATCTCCTCAAATTGGGAAGAAATTAGAGATTCTCCGATTGTTAATCATGGCTCCTCATTTTAAATCCAATGGTTTATAAAATACTAACTACTTTTGTATAATCGAGGCATTAAACGCTAACTTTTATTTTACCGATGTTGAAATTATTTTATAGACGATTGGATTTAAAATAAAGGGTCACAATTAACGATTAAAGAATCTTCAATTTCTACTCAATTTGAGAGGATTTGGATCCGAATCCGTAAAAAATTTAGTACTCCTAAGAGCACTCATAGCAACCTCATCAAATCTATTTTTTGGTTAAATTGGTGAGGCAATTTAATCAAAATAGCTTTTTAATTGCCACTTTTCAGCCTCACTGGTTTAACACAAAAATTTAGTAATATGAACAGTACTCATCAAACTTAAAATTTACTATTTACTCACTTATTTATTAAACAACTCATTTCTCTCTTTTCTTTTTCACTTTTCATTTCTCTCTCTTTTTTTAATAGTTAAAAAAGAATAAATAAATTTTTTTAAAAAAATATTTAAATAAAATAGTGAAAATAAATTATTAAAATAATGAGACTACCAGAGTAATCTAAACAAAAATTATTAAGATAAGTAAAATTTCACATTTTCCGGTCAAAACACAAAATTATTGGAGCACTGTCCCTTTTCTCTTTTGATGATATCATTATTACTTGGCATTGGGACTTGGAATCACAAAGACCCAAGCATTAAAATAATGAAATCTCTCTTTGCACTTGCTTACAAAATTTGTGGCTGATGTGGTAAACTTTGAAAAGTATTTTGGGGTTTTGTATTTTGAAAAAGGTAGAATATGATAATTGATTTAGTGTGATCTATTTTTATTATTATTATTTTAAAAAAGTGTTGTTTGCAAGTCAAATTTTGAAAATAAAAAAAATTGAGAAGTATTTTACAAAATAAATTTTTTTTTGTTTTTTAAGTGAAGGGTCTTGCTCTAAAATGATGTCACCACCGAGCCACCAACTTGGTGTTGATATGGCATCACTGGTGGCGACCACTAGTCGCCATATGTGTCTAGCAGCCACTGCAAAGCCACCATATCTTTCTATCGGCCACTTCTTGGCCGCCCAGATTGTTGTATCATTACCTCAACTATTTTTTTAAAAATATTTTTATTGTTTTTATTTGTTATATATGTAATCAAGCACCCCACACCTGAAAAACTAAAAATAATAAAATAAAATAAAATGTTTAAGAACAATCTCCTCCCTAGTAAAATAATAATAATAATAATAATAATTTGTTTTAAAATGTTTTGTGTTTTATATTTTGAGAAATATTTAGTATCTTTCGTAGTTTGTGTTTAAAAAATATGTTAGTAGTAGCAGTCAATGAGTCACGGCCCACATTTGAATATTCATTTGGTTAATTAATATCTGAAAAAAGTTTTCAGCATTTAAAAAGTTAAAAGGAACTTTAAATTTTTTACTAAGCATGCCAAACAAGCCTTAGGATTCAAATCTCATCCAATATGTAGGGCTAAGTATTATATAGGGTGCACTACATTTTTTATTGAATGGTCACACCTTGCCAACAATACCAAAATGCCAACAAAAACAAAAAAAAATTGGATTTGGTGGAATGATCGGATCATCCTTTTAGTCAATGAAGTAATTCAATTACGCCCAAACAGTTGGTCTCGGATTGTTCGGCCACCCCATTAGAAACTCTAAATCTGTTTTTTTATTTTATTTGTTTCACATTTTCATATTGTAGGTAAGATTTGGACCATTTATTTTATTTAAAATGAATGGACTCCCCTGAATTTGAACATGTGAGGTTTAGAAAAAGGGTCATGTAGGAAGTAAAAGTGTACTAATTTGTGCTTGCTGGGTTGGTTTTTAAAAGAAGAAAAATATTGATTCAAGTACCCTTGCCACCTATATATTCTATAATATTATAAAGAATTATTTATTAGGGTACATTGTATAAGAAACCTCGAACAAAATTCTGTGGGGGATATATACAGTCAGGAAGAGAAGGCAATATGAATACAAAAACCTACCACTCTGTCTCTGTTAAAGCAAAGGAGGATCGTAATCAGATTCCTTGGAATCATTTTCTCCAGATAAGTTATTGGAAAGCCAAGAACTTGGCAAATGGGGTGTCGCCACGTCTCATGCTGTGTCCTTTCGAAGATCTTAATAAAAAATAAATAAATTTAAAAAATTAAAAGTACAATATTATAAAATATATATATATGATATTAGTGATGAGAGTTGGTTTATGGTTGGCATGGCTCTCCTTTTCGGAAAGCTAAATCCAAGCATTCAAATCCCCTCCAAAACAACATGGGGTAGGGGTTGGGGATTCGAGATCTCTTACCCTGCCTGAGCTTTCTATTTCTTTAACCTACCTAACCCTATCACTGATTATTACTCTCTCCTTTAATCAAATAAAAAAATATTTAATTACTACAACTTTTTTTTTACGACAATTGAACGTTTTCATTTTAGTGATAGACGTGAAAAGTATTATATAAACTATCGTATTGTATCACTTCTTAAAAATATACTCATATCGTATCGCTCTTAAAAATATAGTCGTGCATAGAAAAAAATAATGGAAATAAGATACATGCACATTTAATTAGATGCTCAATCAAGTGGATTTAATTTAAGAGCAAGCAAGAGGCTTATAGTATATATTATCGTGGCTTGAACTCCACAGCTCATAGGTTTGACTTGGTCATATATATATATATCAAGTTAATTTATTGTGATTTGTTTGTATACGTTAATTAAGTTATAACTTTTGCTTGCGATATATGCAAAGATGTGCTAAAAGAAAGAAAAGAAAAAACATGGGATGCAAAGATCTTGAAGAGTAGAGAGGAAGAATGTCAGTTGGGTCTACAAAGGCCATGATGAATCTCCTTAAAGTTTTATGAATTTCATGCAAACATTATTGCTCGGCATCAGTTGTTGGTTTTTGAATGATTATATATATTTTCAAACTTTTTTGGCCCCATTAGGCTCACTTTTCTCAAACCCTAATTCCATGAAAAAACCCCACCTTTTCTCAGTGGAAGAATATGCATCTTGCAAAAGTGGACCTTAATTGGGAAATTTTCATACACAGGAGGCTGTTATATATTCTAACTCTTTCTGCCCTATTTGGATAATATTCGACTCCTAAAATATTACCAAAAGGCTACGTAATCTCTTATCTTGATTCTTTATTGTTCTCCAAAATATCAGCTAAAATTGATGTGATGTGATCCCCAATTCATTCACCAATTACTTTGATCATGCCACGTCATCTTTGGCGGATGAAAGTTGACACTTATTGGGTATATATATATATATATAACATTTCTCTAATTAATATTGTGCCAATGACAACATCCACACACGTGAAACCATGGATGAGTTTTGGCTAGCAGTCCAAGTTAAGCAAAAGTACTGAAAAAGCAAAAGTTAAAAAAGGGGGATTTCGAGCATGAAAAGTAAATTTACCACTGAGAAGTTACTGTCTTCTTGCACGCAAGCAAGAGTCCTTCACCCTTCACCACCACAAAAGAATGGTAATTAAATGGACAACAATGCCTGTTGGCTGTTGCATCACATGGTTACCATGAATTCGCTTTAAACAAAAAATGATGCTTTAGCCTTTATGTGCGGTAGTGGCCGGCTGAAAATAGATGGAAGAATATGGATATCTAATCATACCCATATGGATAACTTTCTGTGACCTTTTACTATTTTGTTCACGCAATTAAAATTTCTTCTGCAATGTTATACAATTGACATGGAGACATGGAGACATAGGAGAAAAAGACATCATATTTAATCGACAGACAACAACTTCCAACTAATGTGACATTTTTTTTAAGTGTACATAAATATATATGTTTATTTATCTCTGCTTTTTATGCAATCTGGAGTATTCTTGTAAGCTCAAGTGTTCACAAATCTGCAGTTTCTTCTAACTTCTCCAGTGGTAAAGCTATCTTGGTTTATAATATTTCCCATTTTCACCATCGAATCAGAGAATTGCTGGAAGAAAGCAATAGGTTCTGCTGCATACTTTTGCACGAGCTGCTTTGTTTCAATCTCAAACACATTTGAGTACATTGCTTGGTCTGAATTGAGCAATCCCTCCCCTTTCAACAGTATATGGAAGAAGGAATTGTCAAAAAGGTTTGGAGTTTCATAGTCCATGGCTGATATGTTATTGTCTGCTCCCTTAAGTGGGCAAATAGATTTCAAGCTGTTGAGGTGTGACTGAGAGGCTGGATCATACCCTGAAGTTGCTGCAAAGTCTCCATAGATCCTTGATCTGAAACTGGCGCAGCGTGCCATGCCTATTGTATGTGCCCCTGCAAATGTAGATTATAATTAAGCACAAAAAAGCAACCATAGCCCATAGGAGAAACCAAAAACTGTTGTACATTATTAGGATGGTTTCTGTTTCTAAAGCTTAACTTTAATCACTTACTTAATTTCTAGCCATCTCCTCAATTAATAAGGTCCAACATAGAGCCTGTTTAGGATTGGGTTAGAAAATATAGCTTCTTTTTTTTTTTTTTATTTTTATAAAAAAATAAAAAAGCTTCACTTTCAAGTTTTTCTCAAAAGTATATTTTGGTCATTCATAGAAAAAAAAGTCAAAGAAATAATTTTGCAATTTTTTACAAAAGAAGAGATTGCTTTAAGAAGTTTAAAAAGTACCTAAAAAGAACTGTGTCAAACAAAAAACTGATATGTTTGGTAAAAAATTTCAAATACACTTCTTTGACTTTTTCACTCTAAATGGCAAAATTGTACTTTCTAAAAAACTTATAAAAAGTCTTTTCTAAAAAGTTTGTTTAAAGTTTCCTAACGCAATCTAAAATATGCTTTAAACCAGTTTTTTGTTTGGTAGAGTTTTTTAGATATTAAAAATAACTTATTAACGCAATTCCAAACAAACTCTAGATTATGTATGAAAAAGAAAGACCCTGTTTTGAATGTATCATGTATGTTGATTAGAAAGGTGTAACTTGGCATAATTATCAGTGTTAATAATATAAGAGACAAACCTGCAAGAGCTACCATGTCTGTAACTGAGAGGTCTTGATAAAGAAACTTGGAAATGATAGAGAGCAGGTTTTCATCTGGTGTAGGAAGATTCCAGTCCGACAGTGCAGGACTAGCCGTTACAGAATCCTTTCTTCCTAGAGGAACATCCCAAAAAGGTCCACCAACCTGCAAACAATTAATCAAAACAAATACCTCATCACTTATATCCCACTGCTAAGGAATTACAGTAGGTCCAATTAATATATTTGGAACATTTCATCTTCGATCGTACCAGAATGACAGCATCCCTTGCAGCAATGGTGAGAATATCTGCACAAGATACAATCCCAGGGCATTCTGATTCAACCTCGTTCTTTATTCTATCAACAATGTCGAAACCTTTTAAAGAGTTTCGGTTTGCCGAAGCTTTCTTCTCACCCTCTAACGTCATTGTGTCGTCCAGCAAAATTGATCCATCGCATCCCTGCACCCATTAATAATACCCAGATATCACAATTCTTGATCACCTACTTTGGCCCTTCATGCAGTAGTTTTCAGAAAACAAGCTATGTAATGTAAGCTAATATAGTGTTCAGACATGGATGCAGCTTGAAATTTGATTTGAACAGATATGTTATTCAACAGACTGTTATTTAAAGGGTGATTTTCACTGTTACGTCATCTCAGTTATATGTTATAAATGTCTACCTGAACGAAGCAGTCGTGGAAATGTAACCGAAGCATCATGGCGGCATTACGTGGATCAGATTGGACTTCACATTCCATTTGTTTCCTGACAGTTTCGAGCACAGTTGGACAAGTAGAAGCATAATAATCCAACGTTAGAGGAGGATCACTTGCATGCAATCTGCAGGCTCCGAGACTGAAGAAAACTAGAAGCATGAATGGTAGATGATCATGAAGGAGCTTTGAATGAAGGAAAAGTGCCATTTTTCTTGAGTAATTGGAGAGAGTAGGAGAGATGGGTGAGACTGAGGTATATATAGAGTGGAGAATATATATGATGTGAATGCATGGGGTGATTGAGTATTTTGTATGAACAAGTGTGCGAAGTCAAGAGAGGATGCAACTAATATTGGCCTGGTTGGTGGGTACTCCTAAAACCAGAAGTATCTAAAAAGATTTGGGCAAGTCACCAAACGGAAATAGTTAGCTAATAACAGCTCCTCTTTACTTTTTCGACTCTTAAATTAATGCTGGTTGGATGGTCTGATTTTAACAGACTTGGTTTGATCATCATTCTTTATGCATGGAAATTTAATCATATGTCTTTTAAAAGAAAAACATTAATATAATCTTTTTTAGGTACTAATTTTGGCTGATAAATCGAAATTAAATTAAGTCTGCAATTTTCAGATGTGTCACTATCTGATGCTTTCCCCACATTAAATGTTTATCCCATTGTTTGTTAAGAAATCCTAGCCCATCCAAATTTCATGTTGTGGTCAAATTTTCACGCGACTTTTCTTCAAAAACAAGCATTCATATGCCTTCTCATATTCTTGCCTGCTTTCCTCAGGAGAAATTCTAGAATGACATAGAAGATGTTGAGTCATGCATGATGATCATGGAGTGCAAGATTGAGATAAATCTCATGTGAATTTGCCTGTCTTATCCAAACAAAGGCAATTTATTTTTTTATATTTTCTTTTTTCCATTTTTGGTCAGGACCAACGGGGTTTCCGTGCATGAACCATGAAATCTTTGGGTCTCAAATCTAACTGCTAGAAATTAGGCCCCAGGCTGTTCAGTATTGCTCTTTATCCCCATCTCCCTTTCAGAAATTAAGTGATTTCCACAGATCACTTTAGAAATCAAGCGATTCAACTTGTGATTAACTTTGATCCTTAAAGAGTGGCTTGATTTGTACAATTATGACAAGATAAAATGAAGTTGAACCCGCTGCTTTAATTTGGTGACGAAAAGCAGAAGATAAAAATGCAGCATCTTAAACAATTTGATGCATCTACTCAGCTCTGAAAGAGATCTCTCTACTAGACAATAAGGATTATAAGTCTTGTTATCTTTTCCTGGACTCAAATGTGCAGAGATAATCAGACTCCTTCCCATGAGTATATCAACTATATCCAAATGCCAAAAAAAAAAAAAAAAAGGTTCAAATCCCATGGCCACTTACAAAACTGATCAAATGAATTTAAGTCCTCTTTCCAAAGAAGAATTGATACAAAATATGAGCATTTCCTGTAAATTACCACCAAGAGAAAGTCTTTTCTGCATTAATATGTTTGAAGAACAGTAAGGAAGAAACTTGTATGTCGGCTTACACCAGCAACCAAGAAACTCATCACCAAAAAAATTACTCTCCATGGACGCATCAGACTACAATTAAGTAAAAGGAAAAAGTCACAAAAAGGTTCATTAAAATGATCAAAGCAAAGTAGAAATTCTCAACTCAGCAGGATCAACTCTCTTCAGTACATGTATTAAACTTTCAAGCAGCTGTTAATTTCCGTACAATAAATCATTTCCCAGCCAGCGAACTTGAACTTAAGGTGGCTAGTTGCATAGGCCAAAATCTAAGATAAATGAAACTTGTCACCAATTGCTACAGTCTAAAACCTGCTTCCATATCTGATTTCAAATTGATATACAACCCTTTCAATTTAAAAGGGAGTTCTCCAGCAACGAGTTTCTCAATTTAGCCAAAAGAAGATATCAGATGTAGACCTAATGCTGTTCTCATCTGCAGGAGGAATGGCAGGAAAGAATCTCTCTCAACAGAAGTAAGAAGGGGGCTACAGATAATGCATGTACAATGAGACACGCTCAAACAAACCCACTCCCCCTCACCTTCCCCAAAAAATAATTTAAAAAAAAGAAAAAGAAAAAGAAAAGGACCATATGCAGTAAGTGTTTAGACCCCCCATGCAAGTAAAATTCTCCCATTGTGTTTTACATGAGCATTTTGAGAAACAGATGTTTCTTGCCGCACTTTATGCATCAATTTGTTTTTAGCATCTCTTGCTCAAAATGTGGATGACTTTAGATGATATTTGAAAAAGCAACTTCATTAAAAAAATTATTAATAATAATGGTGACTCCAATTCAAACCACATCTGTCCACTAGCTCTTTGTGAAAATACTAAATAGTCATTTGGTTTCTTCCATGGAACGTCTAAATGACTTCTCCCAATTACCAGATTACCTTTGCAATGATCATTACATAGGGGAAACAAATTTTGTTTCTTAGTCAATCTTCATGCTCATCTTCATCTTCAGAATCTGCAAAAAATAAAAATAACCAAA
The DNA here is from genome assembly GCA_013348765.1 of Carpinus viminea. Taxonomy (NCBI): domain Eukaryota; kingdom Viridiplantae; phylum Streptophyta; class Magnoliopsida; order Fagales; family Betulaceae; genus Carpinus; species Carpinus viminea. The sequence continues at coordinate 7,084,098 of CP054671.1, forward strand.
CAAATTTTATAATCAGGTTATTATGTATTCATAAAATAGTAAAACTTAGGTTAGGTTCAAATAGTCAAGTTCATTGAAAAATAACTCTAAAATAGATGTATCAACCAACAGATGTGAATGAAGTTCACAAAAAACCAATGCACTTCAAAAAATCTAACCTTGTCCCTAACTCTCATTTTAATCACATACAAGGGGTTATAAGATGCACATAGATAAATGGGAAAGTCTACCATTCTGCGTAACAAATGTTAGATGAAATCCAAATTTTTCAACTAGTTCTAGCAATTTCTGACCCAAAATATCAACCTACCTGCCATTCTAAGTGTTTGATCAAATTGGGTTGGTCTTCCAAATGGATCAGGAGCAGTAAGTAGTATGTTACAGTAGATGTTCTGATATTATGCAAAATATTATTAATAATAGCTAGGAGAAGGCATGATTAGTTCATTTCCACTTGTATGACAACCTCAACAGAGTGATTTGATTTCAACAATCTCCACCATTTCCTTTTTTTTTTGGATAAATATTTCATAATCCTGTTAATTATGATATTTACCGCTTTATCAGACCAAGTAATAGAGAAAGAAAAAATAAAACAGGGTCCCTTTTAATCCATTCAGGAGTTAGCTCCTTAAGATATTATTGTACTAATAAGAGCATTCTCAGCAGCTTCTTTGTCATTTTCCTTACATTTAAGGATCCAAACTACTTTTGGTTTCCCTATGTCAAAATACACTATAATAGCTTTCCTTGATCATTTCCTGTATCATTAAAATAATATTTTTTATAATATTACTTTTTTATTTTATTCTTTTAATTTATTAAACAAACTTTCTCTCTCTCCTTGAAACTTTCTTTCTCTCTCTCTCCCTCATGCTTCTTCCCCATTCTGAAACCCATTTCAAACCCATCTTCTTCTACCCGTGAGTCTACAAAATAGCAATAATATTTTATGTTTTGGTTTCAGTCTTTGAAATTGTTGTCCGGCTTGACGAAGAACAGATATGCGTTGTACTAGATTTTTGAAGGCATATGCGTTGTTCTATTAAATCTATTGGATTTCCATTTCTATGGATATTTTGGTTTCTTGAGGGCAAAACTCTATGGTTTATTTTGGTTTCTTGAGGGTTGATCCAAAATCTATGGTTGATTTTGGTTTCTTGAGGGCAAAAATCAACTGCGATTTATTCTCCAATTTGCAGTCCACAAAATAGCAATAATATTTGATGTTTTGGGAGTGATTTTGGTTGAACTCCATTGCAGGTGCTTGAACAAAGAAGAAGATGATGCTTTGAAAGGCATGAGAGGAGAGAGAGTATTTTCTTATTTGTGATTTTAATAATCACAAGGATTGCTACAGTGGAATCTTATGCATATGGTTCCATTGTAGCAGCAAATAGTTTAAGGAAGCATATAGGGACTCTGTTGTGGGACGTTTTTTGTGATTTTTTGGACATATTCCCTATACATAAGAAACAGACCCCCTTATAGGGAGTCTACTGAGAATGCTCTAACCCAAACCCCTTACAACATGAATAACCGAAACTGAATACTCAAAAGTCAGCTCGCTACTATGCCCTAGTAGAGAGTGCAATAAAGAAGATTCTTTTCCATTTGCTGAAAATAATAGATCATCCTCTATGCATAGCAATTTTTATATCCAGATAAAGACAGCTGACATTAAAGGTGGATCCTCATATCCATTTGAAAATTGTCCTACTAGAATTTAGTGCTGTTTTACACCTGTCCCCATGCTACAATTGTTAATATGCATATTTACACTTGACACAACCACTTAAGGAACACAGATTTCACTCACCAGATCGAACATCGTCACTAATCTGGCCTCTTGCCTGGATTTGCTTAACAAGCATCCGGTACATCAACACCCACCAGTAAATATGAAGAACAAGCAAGCAGAATAGAAGAGTATTGAACACGTAATAATAAACTGGTCCCTCCACTGAGTGTTTTTCCTTGTCCAAGGTCAGAATAACTTCATAGCTGCATTAAAAGGGACAAGAAATCAAAAAAATTAAAATAAAATAAAATTAAAATTAAAATTAAAAAAGAATTACAAAATAAATTATCAATTTTGAAGCACTATTCTTTGGCAACAGTATTAATCTATTTATTTATTTGGAGAAGTCAAGAATCCGACATCTTTCATTCTAACATAAGTTAGAAATTAAATTATACAAACCTAGTACTCCATAGGACCCAGAACGGGTAGTACATAAGGCGCAGTAAGATCCAGGACAAAACAAACAGAATAAATGCAAAGCTAGCTATCCCTTCAGCACCACTGTATTTGGACATCTTCCCTACCTCCAGAAATACATCACTAGCATCATGAAGAGCCAAAACAACTGAACCAACACGGGCAAACCTGCAAGAAATAGGAGAGAAACAAGTTATAGTATAAAACCTAAATATCCCAGATAATTGAATCATTGCACGCACTCAGAGCCATATGTTTTTCTACAGGGGCAAGATCCCTAAGAATTTCTACAGATAAGTTGGTAGTACAATTGCTAGCTTGGAATTATGAACAGTCCATGACCAAGCTACAAACAGCACTACATCAAAACATACCTAAAAATGTAAGATAGCACAATGAGAATGACGGTTGCAACATGATGACTCATGGAAACCCCAAAGTCTGAACGCCTTGTTTCCCAGAAAATCAAAGCAAATATGGAATATGTATAAAATCCAGCCGTATACATATACAATCCCTTCAATTTCAACCTGAAAGTTAATAATCAGTTAGTATTAGTATTGACTAAATAAAACAGATATCCTTCTTTGGTTTAAATTAAAAATGAATGCATGGATAGAGCTAAGCCAATGTGAATGTTACATCCAAGAACCAAAAGTTTTTTATATATGCTTGGGATGTCTTACTTAATTTTTTGGTCAGGCCAAACCTGATCTCCTGGTCCCACCCAAAAGTATCTTGTGTTAGTAAACCAAGGCTCATTATAAGTTACATATAAAGCGAGAAGCTCTGCTGAAAGATAATAAATGCATTTCCATGCTGACTCCTTAAATTTTCTTATCTTCTTCCTTCTTTCGCTTGTCTCAACATCTAGCATCTCATCTCCCTTTCCAAAAATGCATCGAGTGGCCAGTTTCTGCAATATGCAGATTCATTGCAGAGACCAAAAACTATATAAATAAATAAATCTCAGGCAGAAGGAAGGGAAAGAAAATATCTGAGAGAGGAAAAAGAAAAAAGAAAAATACCAACGGAGCAAAAGCAGTCACATTCATATTCACAATTTCCTTAATATGAATATATTTGTCACTATGATTTGGAGAAAGAATAGAAAGAAAGTTAAAATGAGGAAGCAATGGAACATGGAGCTATGCATCCACTTTTGCTGTTTTCTAAGTATTAGTTCTCAAACTTGTAAGAATGCAATGGAGCCATGTACCGGCTTTTACAATTTCGTGGCATGAACTGGACGAGGTCAGATAGAAAAAACAATGGCCAAGCTTAGCTCAAGCATGAACGAGGTGAGATAGAAAAAACAATGGCCAAGCAAAGACTACTGAAGATTAAGAGAGGAAGAACTTGCAGCCGTATCTCAATTTCAATTCAAACATGGGTTTGATTCACACTCCATGTTCTGAGAAATATGTACCATCCGAAATAGCCTAGTGCTCCATTTGGCCTATTTCATCACAGCATAAGTATGACCTATCACATTCCTAGCTGAAAGAAAATTAATACCAACTGTTCAGTGCATACACTGTCAAAATTTGGGAGAGCTTTCTACCATACAGCATAGCTGAACAGGAAGTACAGACAGCACTGCCTTTAGCATAAGCAAGAAGAAGATTTTCAAGCAGAAGCATATACAATGGTGCTGTAAAAGTGGGATAACAAGAGGGAAAAGCATGTTAAATCTCTGTAGAAGAGGTATAACTAAGCACATTGATCAATATGAAGAGGTATATATATATATATGCTCGCTAGCAAAACCTAGCTTTACTAATCAAGACCCCTGTAGAAGTAACATTAATTCAGAGCTACTTAAAGACATAGAAGCGCTTTAGAAACAAGGGGCTTTAAAAAATGGCAAAACTAAACAAAGGCACATAAATGTGAATTTTAAAACAAATACTCCCATGACAAATGAAATATTCACAGCTAGACAGAAGAGACAAAAAGGTGACCATGCCCATCAAGCATGGAACAAAGCAGATACACAATCCATGGTACAGATTTGACAAACTGCTAAGAAATTGCTACTCGTTCCCATGAAAACCATTCCATTTAAATCAAATTCTTCTCTTTCATTCTCTAACTAACATAAAAAAAGGAAAACTAAAAGAAAGATTACCTACTGAAATGGGGAGTCACAAAAAAGCTTTAAACAAGCTTCTAAGACTATAACAAAAGCTGCACATTTATTCACCACATATCACTGAATCCAACAAGTATTCAATAACCAAGTATGCAAGTAAACACGAATAATTTCTTAAACATATAATGGGATAAATCAAGTAGATTCATAGAGGGAATGTAGACCTTTAGATTCATAGAGGCAACCAGGACCTTTTGACAAACATAAGGTTTGAAGATAACTTTCTACATAGACTCCCATTATTCCATCACACTTTAGAAAAGATTACAAGACTTTTGCACCGTAGTGCTACAACTAATTAAACGACTGGGACTTATATAGATAATACGACTACTTTCGTAACATTCCTTCCCCCTCAAAAAGGGCCTTTGTCCCAAAGTTCCTAGTGATTTCCATCTTCCAAGTCTGGCATGACCACTAATCAAACATCAGCACCATTTTTTTTAAGCTAACTTGGCTAATTGCAGTAGCCAATTTATTCCAATATCTCCACTCAAGTACCATTCAAGCCACCTTATGTCTAAACTTATCTCTTCAAGCCACAAGTGACCTTGGAAGACTCTTTGAAGCTTACATTTCCTCTTGTGGCAGTTGGATTGGGACCTTCTTTTTTTCTTTCAATTTTTTTTCCGAGAAGCATATCAACTTCAGCTAGAGGACTCCAGCATCTGTTATGCTCTTGCATTGGGAAAACGACTTGAACTCACTGTCATCCCATTTCACGTTTTTCTTCTTCAATCTAGGCTTATGGTGGTGGTAGCGATGGCTGCGATTGAACACAAGGTGGGAATGGTGCTCCTGTTTTGGCTCTAATACCAATTTGTTACGTGAATAATTTCTTAAGCATGTGACATGATAAATTGAGTAGATTTGTAAAGAGAACTTAGAACTTTATATTCATAAAGAGAACCTAGACCTTTTGACAAACACAAGGTTTGTTGATAATTTTATGCATAGCTTCTCGTCATTCCAACACACTTAAACAGAAAAGATTACTAGTGGAGATAAACTCCTTATGAGAGATAGACTCTTTGTAACACTCCAGTCTCATATTGGGAAGAGAAAAGTGGAGGGTTTATGACAAAATACTTGTGGGTGGTAAGTCTCACATTGCTTACTTACTAGGTCAAACTTGGCTTTATAAGGAATTCTAGAAAAATATTCTAATTGACTAGTCATTTTGGAGTAATAGAGCATATGCAACTAACCTTTTTTATTTTTTTGTCATTACACTCCTAGACTCCAACAAACTCCTTATGGGAACAAGACTTTTGCTTAATTCTTAAACACATAAAGGGATAAATCGAGTAGATTCATATAGAATCTAAAACTTTTGACAAACACAAAGTTTGAACATAATTTTCTACATAGTTTCTCATTATTCCATGGCACTTAAATAGAAAAGATTACAAGTGGAGATAAACTCCCTGTGGGAGAAAGACTCCTAATTGACATGGACTCCTATAAACTCCTTATGGGAGATAGACTCCATAGGCCCCCACTCTAATAGATACTAATTACAAGACTTCTGCACAGTAGTGCTACAACTAAATAAAAGATTGACTCTTTTTTTTTTTTTTTTTTACATGTCCACACACAAGACACAAGATACAAGACTATAAGAGGGGAAGGAAGATTCAAACTAGTGACCTCTGCTTCATAAGGCGAGGCCTTAGCCAATTGAGCTATCCCTCAGGTACAATTAAAAGATTGACTTAAATAGATAAGTATGACTACTTTCATAACATAAGCACAAGCCATCATATAAAAATGAACAACTTATACGGGTCAATCAAACATTTGATAAATAAATACTCAACATTCCAATGGATTGAAAAGAGAGGCTATACCCTGATAAAAGACAATGCAAACCAAAAATAGATAAAAGTCAACTAAACTTTATGAGCTTGTAAATATATATGAGAGAGTACCTGGAAAATGAACCTATCGAGGACAAATCGAACAGAGGGGAAGAAGAGAGCAAAGAAGGGAAGGATTGCGAAATCCTCATATGCCGGGTATGATTCTTGCTCCCAAACGATGGACCTCAAGGTTTCGGTCAAATCCATCTCGGATTATCCGTCAAATATCCAAGTTTTCTAGGGAAACAAACAGTCACTAGCTGTGGATCACGAGTGCAAGCAGAGACATTCGGCAATCGTCACCTGCAGCAGAGAGTTTTCGTTGAGCTCAAAGAGTGTAGATCAATTCGAGATCACCCAGTAAGTTTTGATAGTTTAAGGACTTGGACGATTACCCTTGATGTTTCTTTGAACTCCAGAGATGCCACTACTTTTGAGTTGACGAAATTGCCCAGTTAAGCGAGTGCTGAGATCGTGGCCAAAATCCATCTCATCCAGACTCTATGGTGGTGGATCTGAAGGACTCGGGAACAGTTGTAGATGTGCCACGTGGCAGTAGATGGTTGAGAGTTGAGACTGCGTGGGGGATAGGGAGAGTAGCCATGAGCATCCTAAATTCCTAATATAAAACTACTATTCCCCCTCCTTCCCAACTCTCCAGCTATCACGTGATTTGAAAATAACCTTTAACTTTTAATTTAATGTAATTTATCTTATTGTTAGTTATTAGACCTTAAAAATGATAAAATAACTTTTATACCCTAAAAACTTTTATAAAATTCTAAATCTACAATTAATTTCTAATTGAAAATAAAAAAAATGAAAATTGAAAGATAATTTGGTATTTTTAGTGGTTTCCGTTAATGTTTAACGAAAAAAATTGATAGAGTGGTCAATTGCATCAAATTGAAAATTTCAAAGATAAAATTGAGAATTTTATAAATTTGTGAGGGTATTTTTAAAACGCGCGATAATTCAGAAGTGCTAAGTAAAGATAACCCAAAATATTAACTAATATTAGCCATTTTGCTCCTCTGGTAAAATAAGTAAACTAAAAATTGTGTTACTAGCGACCTTTGTTTCATAAGGTGTAGTTTATAACCGATTAAACTACTTCTTGAAAACATGAATATCACTCTTTTTCTTTTCTTTTTTGACATGTGCAAAAGGGAATGGAGATTCGAACTAATAATCTTTATTTCATTAAGCATAATCCTAGTCATTTGAACTAACTTTGGGGATGACATGAATATCACTCTTAACACATGAGAAAGACGCTAAATTTGTGAGTAATACAAATTCTAGTTGCACAATAATTCTCAGTATCTCCCGCAAATGTTTTGAAGTATTTAGTTAATATGAGTTTATTTTGGGTTTCCAAACATGCTTTATATGTGAAAGTTCAAGAATATACTTTTGAGTGTAATGGTTTACTTTTTGTTTTTTTATTGGTTTCTCCCTCCATTTAACATTTTGAAAAATAATAATTAAAGAAAGTAAATAATGAAATAAATAATCGGTTGGGGTTGTATTGAAAATGTAGTAGATAAAATAGAAATATGTGTTTTAAATAGCTAAAATAGTCACTATTATTAGAGATGCTCTAATCTAAATGGCTCATGTTAACTATATTTAGATGGTACGAGCCATTTTGCTCCTCCGGTATAATAGCCCAAATATAATTTGTGCTACAATAAATAGTCATATCTTGTTAATTTCTATTCAATGTAAGACACTAGAATGATTAAAACAACGAGGAAGAAGAGAGAATGGCTTTTCATGAAACACTCCTCCCCTTCCAAAAAGACAGTTCTCTGCCATTGCGCAATGTCATTGACGTTATTTTCTTCTCCGTGACTTCTTAGTTGGGAAATCTTTCACTTAAATGTTGTGAACTTTTATCGTAGTTGCAATCATTTAAATAAACTTAAAAAAACTTTTGATTTAGTGTATTTATTTTAAAAGTTTGTGATATTATCCATATTGTTAGGGTTAAATAGAATTAAATCAGACTGTAAATAGGGCGGAATGTCCCTTATATCTTATAAAATTTTTAAAATTACAAAATTAACTTAATTAAATAATTTAAATTTAATTTAAAAAAAAATTGAGATATTTTGACAATTTTTAAATATTGGTTATAATTTAACGAAAAATCTTAACATAAAGGGTTTGCTAGGGATTCTCCCCATAGTGCATGTAAGTGCATGTTATGTTAGCGGTTAGTGGCAATAATCATAATCAGAATCGCCTCTAGCGTTAGTAGATTTCATTAACAGAACTGCTAACCGCTACATAACCGCTTATAGCGGTTAATGTTGGGCTTTTTAGTGTTTTTTTTTTTGTCTCAATTACTATAAAAAGAGCCCATATTGAAAAATAAAAAACATTTGACCCCAAATTTATATTTACTTGTACTTAAAAAAAAAACTTAAATATTAAATCATAACCGGTTAACTTTAAATAAATATAAAAATAACCAACACAACATATATAAAAAATAAAAAAAATAAAAAAGGCTCAACACAACTATCACAACATATATATATATATAAAAATAAAATAAAAAAAAGTTCAACACAATATATTAAAGAAGTTTAAATAAAACATTAAATGATACAAATAAAACATTAAAACTTCATCAATCCTCTCCTCTCATTTGGTTCTCTATGAAATCCTGTGGACATCAAAAGATGAAAAGTTATAAACTTAAACATAATAATATAAGACATAAGCATGTATACATATCAAAATGTGTTTAATATAATTGTATTATAATTAAAATAATATGACAATTCAAAAAATGATGACCTTCATTACTAACAAACCTCTAGGCATATTGTTATAAGTGATTAAGTATCACATTGTTGAATCTAATATCAATTACTTAATTTGATATTATATAGTCATATCATATGATCTTAATAATTAAATTACATAATAGAATTAATTATTTAAATTATGATCATATTTACTTAATCAAGTTTGAGATGATTTAATCTTAATACTTCAATTATTATTATAAGTATCATATTGTTGAATCTAATATCAATTACTTAATTTGATATTATATAGTCATATGATATTATGATCTTAATAATTAAATTACATAATAGGATTAATGATTTCAATTGATCATATTTACTTAATCAAGTTTGATATCTTTTAATCTTAATACTTCAATTATTGTTATAAGTATCACATTATTGAATATAATATCAATTACTTAATTTGATATTATATAGTCATATGATATTATGATCTTAACAATTAAATTACATAATAGGATTAATGATTTCAATTATGATCATATTTACTTAATCAAGTTTGATATCCTTTAATCTTAATGCTTCAATTATTGTTATAAGTAATTAAGTATCACATTGTTGAATATAATATCAATTACTTAATTTGATATAATATAGTCATATCATATGATCTTAATAATTTAAATCATTAATAATTAAATCAGATAATAGGATTAATGATTTAAATTATGATCATATTTACTTAATCAAGTTTGATATCTTTTAATCTTAATACTTTAATTATTGTTATAAGTATCATATTGTTGAATTTAATATCAATTACTTAATTTGATATTATATACTATATAGTCATATGATCTTAATAAATAATAATTAAATTAGATAATAAGATTAATGATTTAAATTATGAATCATATTTACTTAATCAAATTTGAGATCCTTTAGTCTTAATAGTTCAATTATTGTAGAATATGAACTTTATGTTATATAGATGATAACATAAACTAAGTCTCTAGATTATATATATATATATATATATATATATATATATATATATATAAAAGTATTAGCATGAACTTGAGACTCTTTCTTTAATTGAGAATTGAGATAGATTTTGCTACCTTTTTAACTTATATTAGCATGAACTTGCATACTTATAATCATATAAAATTATAAATTATAGTGCTAATATATTAACACTTAAATTGTGATTTAATTATCTAAAACAAAAATGTGATTTAATAATTAATGATAAATTGATTATGTTATATGTATAAATATTATTATATTTATAATTATAAAAATATAGTATATAAAAAGCGGTTAGCGGTTAGCGGTAGCGGTTAGTAGACCCTATAACCACTAACTGTTAGGCGGTTATAGCGGTTAGCGGTTAGAGCGGTTAGGCGGTTAAACGGTTGGCGGTTATAACGGTTAGCGAATAACCGCCCGCATTGGCACGACTAAGTGCATGTTCTCCTGGTTCTCCTAGATTTACGTAAAACATGATTTAAGAAAAAATAAAATTACAATACCATTTTTTTGCTAACGGATTAATTTTTATGAGTTAATATTTATATTATAATGCTTTAAAACTTATTTTTAAATTCAAAACTAAAACCTAAGAGTGGAAAGTTAACCCTTTAGGGATGATATCACCTAAAATAGTTTTGATCATCTTAAATTTAGTGCTAATGTCTCAATTTTGGCACTAATGCTTCAAATTTGGTGTTAATGCCTCCAATTTGATGCTAATGCCTAAAAAAATGGTGGTATAAGCTACTACAATTTTATTTTTTCTTAAATTATGTTTTACGTAAGTTTGGGAGAACTCAAGAAAATACTATAGAAAGAACTATAGTATTTTCCTAACAAAAAAGTCACATAGTAAGTTGTTTAAACTTAAAAATACTAAATTAAATTTTTTAAAGTTTACGAGAATAATTACAAATACAATGAAAGTCGAAGGGTTACCTTCTTATAGTTTGATCTTCGGTCACCAGTCACCTCTTCCTCTCTTCTGTCTGCGTCAGCTCACACCTCACGGTGTTGTATGCTCAACAACTTTTTTGGGCATGATGGATTTTTTTTGTTCTAATTCAAAATGACTACTCCTATGGCTAGCTATGATATTTTCCTCCTGGGTCTGTTTGTAATAATTGGTTTCCTTTTCATGGTTTTTTGGATGGGGTTCAGGAGGCCCTGATGGTGTGGGGCAGCTAGCCGCTAGGGGGGTCGAGGAATCAGATCGATGTGCCGGGTTAGTATTGGTGTTCCCCGTGATGGAGTCAGACAATTCATATTGAGGGTGTCACTAAATTTTTTGACATCTTAAAATTTTTTTCATCCTAAAAATTTGATAATTCACACAATATATGCATAAAAAAAATTATATAAAAGTTCATAAATATGTGCATAAATTAATATATTAGATATGTAACATGTCGCCACTATATCAAAAATACAAAAAAAAAAAAAAAGTCTTGAACTGCACTTTACGGTCTTTTAGAAGTACAAAATCATCAAGTATCGAATATAAATTGAAGCTCTCAGCAAGTTAAATTAATCAATTCATAAACCTAAAGTTTATTCATGAACCTAAATTTTCAAGTTAAATTACGACCCGTAAGAGACAATCAAAGTTTATAAACATTAAACAACAAAATAAATAATCATACAAATATTAAAGTTTACCACACATATGTATTAAATAAGGATTTTTTTTTGTTAACATACATATGTATTAAATTTTGGCATTATTAAAGTTTACCATAGCATCCTTGGAATTTTCTTTTTTTAAAAAAATAAAATAAAATTAAATCTTTGGCCCTCGTGGCACCCCCAAAGGGCTATGTGGCTCCGCCACTGTTAATTGTGTTCCTAAACGGATGGGATGCCTCATGCCTAAGCCTGGCTCGGCTCAGATGGGTTAGGCTGGACCCAACAATTTCTGAAAATTCCAGGAAACTTTTGCAAATCTATTTTATAATTAATAATGTTGGTGAACTTTGTGTTAACGTTGGCCGAAGATATTTATGCTGCAGGCCAACTCTTTCAACATCCTATATATGTGTACCCATGCACTCCACCAGTATAAAGCAACAAGAGCCCCTCAGCTGATTGCGACACATTCCCGCTCCTACATTTTTTTACGGGCAATAAAAATTACCATTGAATTCAAATTTCAACAATAATTCATCCGTAATTAAGTCGGGAGATGCGTGCTTCGAAATGTAAGAGTTAGAGAGTATGTTTAATATTTTTCTATTAAAAAAAAAAGGACGTGGCAGTAAGTTCGCACTGCCACGTCAGTTAAGAACAAGTATTAAGACAATCAGCAAAAAGGGTGTCGAGGGGGTGTGGTTCTACAGGTTACACAGAAATAAATAAGTACAGAAAACACCAAACCAAACCAGAAGGACGTCGATAACGTCACAAAACTGAGCTGTCCAAGATGTACGTCAAAGAACTCAGAAGGAAGGAAATACATATTTCTGTTTCTCTCTTCTCTGCTTTGCTCTCTCCATTAATTATGATTCACTGCAAAAACAACTTCATGTTAGACCAGGGCCACCGACGATGTTCTGAAGCTAGTAAAGGACAGAAACCCTTTGAGTTAGACAATTAAAAAATGTTGGGAATAAGTATAACACAAAAAAAAAAAAAATTTTGATGTATACTTTCTTATCATAATTATATAAATGCTCCGACGAAAATATATATACTTCATGTGTATGATAAGTCATGCATGCTCGTTAAAATGCATATTAATTAAACAAGCAGATATGCACGTGATGATGATGATGAATATTACCCAATTTATGCCATAATGTGTAATTATTAAAAGAGAGGTGACGAGTTCCATTCACATGCGGCTCAGAGAAAAGAACAAGTCGATCTCCCAGGTCGCCCCCACAAGAGCAAGAATTGGCAAGGGGCCTCACTTGTCTAGGCTTATATAGATGACAAAGAAGGGATGTGGGGCACCATAGAAATGCTAGCTACTCGATGATGAAAGCCTGCTCATGCCACTTCACTTAATGCCCAGATGGAGGTGGACTCATCAATCACACCATCCAATAAGGTGAAATAAGGAAAATTACGGAGTCACGTAATACCCTGCAGTACTTGTAACTATAATTATCAACTCCATAAGGAAAGTTACGATTGAATTTTTATGATGGTGTCGTCGGTTATATACAGACTAATATTATTTAATAAACTGTTATACGATTATCATACAACAACTTTTTGATGATTATAGTTTTGGCCATCATGACATTCTAGTTGTACAGCAGTTTATAGACATCATTATTCATGACACAAAAGACATTAACCTGTTTTTTGGGAAGGGGAAAAATAACTAGGACAGAAGAATAGAAGCAAAATGACCTTTTGCCAACCTTATCACATTCATCTGATGCAAAATGCCAACACCCAGCTGTTTTCTCTGCACGCTTCACAGTAAAGGCTGCTATTTGTTGACGCAAAGTCAAGTTTTAAATATATGAAAAGTAATATAAGGAAAAATAAAGGGAGAGGCAAAGACTTAAAATCCTATCTAAGAAAATGACTCAAAATTCTGTCTCGTTCGAGTGGGGCTCATCTGTTTTTCAGTTTTGACCTTAAAAGCTGCTCTTTATTTATGCAATAGACAGAGAATTAAAGATGGTGGGTTTTTCAGGTGAGGTTAAATTAATGACCAAAATAAGGTCCCTAGTCTATATAAACTATATTCCTAATATTGGAGACGGTTGGGGGGGGCGGGAAGGGAGGGTGGTGGGGGGGCCTCTTTTCATCAGAGAATGCTTGTCTTCTAGTGATTAAAGCCATACAATTTAAGGTGATAGGATTGCCAGAGGGGACATGTTCACTGACAATTTAATAATGAGGGTTCAATGTGTACTGTTGAGATAGGTCTCTTTGTCATATATGTGGAGAGAAGCAATTGGTTGTAGAGTCCAGATACACAAAATATACAAGCGTATTTCCCAGGTGATGAGAATTGAATATTGCAGGTTAGTTGGAAACATCTATCAAGTTTCTAACTTTATACTTTGTTCTCTTTCTTTCTAGGGACTATGTTTTTGTTTTTCCTTATATAGATATCCTGTTTCTAAAGCTAGAGCAATGGAGTCTCCCTTGGCTCTTGGAGGTGCAGAAGAACACAGCGGGAGCGAGTCTGGGTGGACAATATATATCGGCTCCACCATATCAAATGAAAACGACAACAAGGGCAGAGATATCCACGGTGAAAATGCTGCTGCTGCTGATGATGATGATGATGGTGGTGGGAGTGAAGACTCTATGGCTTCAGATGCCTCTTCCGGTCCAAGCCACCATGATCAACTTCCATGCGGAAAGGGTGAGGGAAGTGGCAACATTATGAAGCATGCAAAAGATGAGGGCAATAGCAAGTATTATTCCTCAGAAAAGAAGCCACGCAAACAGGTCAAGAAAAAAGATGAAAGAAGAGTCAAAGAAGAGAAAGGACAATCTGTGTGCAGGGCAGAAAGTGCAGCAAGCCAAGTGTCAATTAGTGGAGCCAAGCAAAGAAAAACCAAGATGATGCTCAAACAAGACTAGTGTATTGTGCTCATTTTTCTCCTACAAAGATTGCGTCGTTTTGTATCCATTAAAGTTTCTCGGGTGACTAAAGGGCAGATGGCAGCTCATGCATATCTGTCTCCCGCTTCCAACGTTTCAGAGTTTATGGTGAACCAAGATAGCAGGTAGGTTAGCTGGCAAATGCACTTGTTATCTGTGACATGTATGCACGAATATGGCTTCTTTTTTCTTTCCTTCTTTTTTTCCACTGTCTTTTAGTAGCATGAATAAAAAGCCAAAAAGGGTAGTAGTTACAATTTAGTGAAGGTTTTAACTAGTTATGGCAGATGAAAAATTCTGCAATATTTATGCTTGAACTTCCAAAAAGATAAGAAATTGGAAGCCAACTATATTTATATTTTTCTTTTATGATATATTTAGCTATTTATGTGTTTTTTTTTTCAAGGCAAGAAAATGAATTCAACTTTTAGAAATAATGTTAAAACTAGGAGGAAGTAATACCCACGGCAACTGAGTGTGAAATTGAGATGGAAGTGAGTAGGACATGATATGAGCACATTTTGTCTGTGTAGTGGACCCATAAATTACACTTTGTCTTATTTTTTTTAACAGCTTCAACAAAAGTTGATACACTTTGTTTTTTTGTTAAAGACAATACATCATCTGGTTGATTATTATTTTTTTTCTTCACAACGAGGGAAAGGGGAGGGGAGGCCAGGGGACAATTACACCAAATCAAAACACACAAAAAGAAATAGACAACCCAACAATAAGCTCCGATACAATTAGACCAGTGCGAGTAAACATAAATTAAAAGGGAATGTGTTAGAGTGTATGACACAACCATATAAATTCTTGACACAAACGCCAAGAAGATTGGTTGTCAGTCAAGGTAGTTTGAATTACGTGTCGAAAAATGACACTAATTTCGAAAGTGGAGGAAGAAAGGTGGTGGCGCAGCTCAACAAAGTGGGTAAAGGGGCTAATGCTGCGATTTTTGAAAGGAGCCAAAAAAAAAGAAGAAGAAGAAGAAGAAGAAAGACAAAAGAGGAACAGTGAAGGAGCAAAAGGAGAAAGGGGAGAAGGGAGGAAAAACGATACATCCCTCCTCCCTACTCCCTAGAACACCGCAAGAGGCGGTGAAAAGCCTCACAAGGAGGAGGAAAGGCTTCTACTTTCTAGAGAGAAGCTAAAGCTAAAGTTGATGAGTTGATGCATTTAGGACGAGGGACAAGTAGAATTGAAGGCACTGTCAGCATTTCCAACGCCCGCCCAGAGCCATGAGCATTTCTTTTTATGAGATAAAAGACCTTTGACTCAAGTACGAGAAATTCAATATTGCTTTACAAGTAAAGGCGAAGAGAGCTCCACATTCAATGACGAACAGCACACTAGCTAAAAGAAATTAAAAGACAAACAAGAAGCATAGATATTTCTAGCATCATCCTCTAACACACAAAATTAAAGGGGATATACATACGCTTATTGATCCATATGAAGGGTCGTATGAGTGAATAATTAAATTACTCAAGATTTATCCCCACAACAAACAGAAGAAGAATGCTCTCTGGACAAATTAACAGATTTGATAAACCTATCATGAACATTATTGCCCAATTTACCAGTCACATTATTACATTTAATGACATCATATCAGCACGAGACCACCACAGTATGGAAGCATCCCGGCATGTCGGTCCTCCCATACGTATGAGCTCCAAACTACAAAGTAATCTCTTTGAGCTTGGACCAGATTTGCTGTGATCTTAATCAAGAAGCTCAATGGCTCCCCCTTCTTCCATTCTGAGAAACATGGCTTAGCTCCTCATTAGAGAACTTGGGCGGCTCCTAGGAAGAACATCTTCAATGTACTTATAGGCCACAAAGGAAACTCCAGGCATCATAGACGGCCCATGACGAGCTCCATCTTCAGCACCCAAAACTCCCATTTCAAGTTTAAATAGACCCAGCTCAGCCATGGCTCTCCAGTTTTGATGGTTTGATAAACTGGAGACCCAGCCTTTACAAGCATGATTATGACACGAGGTTTTTGGATCGAACAAACAAAGGATTCAGGATCATGGAATCCATACAAGGGAAGGTTTCCTTCCAGTTTTGGCTCGTTCTACCACTTCATTAACTTTTGACGTGGTCCAATTCTAAACAGAAACTGGAAATCACTTCCCTGCAATGTTGAGGGCTAGATTTTGCCCCCATGAAAGCAAGGCTAGCGAGGCCAATCCTAGTTAGGACAGCCTTAAATTCTGTACAAGGTACTTGAGTGTTAGCGGAACAGACTTTATTGCACAACATAACATTGACGATGACATACAAATAAGAAACAAAGATACAAGAACATAAAAATATAACTTCTGAAAAATCATAAATGTAAGTCACCAAAACAAGTTGCCCTTATACTCTCTAATTAATAGTTGTTAAAAAAAAAAAATCTCAATTTCATAAATAACGAAGGTTGTAAATAATAAATATGGTCTGCAAGCAATTATGTCTAAGGAGGAGATAGATCTCTCTGGAATCACAACAAAGTAAAATTTAAATATTATTATCTGCCCTTTTTTTTCTCTTTTGGCCAGGAAAGATTTGTAGCCAGGGCCTACCACAAAGAAAGCTTTCAGCACCAGGCCAACGCTATTGTTTTTTTAAGATGGTCAGTATCAAAAAAGAACAACAAACAACTATCTTCCATAAGAAAATAGGTTCTTGCTGAGAACATTTATCAGATTCAGCAACAAGAACGTGAAAGATCAAGGAGATAAGATTCAATTTTTAACCTTTTTATTCTTCTCTCTTTTTTTTTTTTTTTTTTTTTGGGCCAAGCAGGATTTGACACTAAAACATACACTAACCATCATCATCCCACTACCACTTCATAATGCTTGTAGGAAACCAAACAAAACTCCTAAGCAAAGATCAACGAGCAAACTCACACTTCGGGACTTTGTAGTTTCCATTTAAACAAACAAAAACTAGTTTGACCGAATTCCAATACTTAAAAAGATCTTTGGGGAAAATTCACTTTACCCCCCTGAAGTTTTAGGGGTTTTTTTAATTTTAACCTTAAAGTTTAAAAATTTGCAATGTATTCTCCTAAAGTTTCAAAAAGTTGCAATTTTAACCATTTGTTAAAATTTTCCGTCAAAATGGACAGAAATTAAAAAAAAAAGCCTGAGGGCAGTTTCGTCATTTCATAGTTTTCAGTTCAATTTGACGGAAAAAGCTAACGGGAGGTTAAAATTGCCAATTGTTTAAACTTCAAGGAGGTACATTTTCACTTTTTAAATTTTGGGATTAAAATTGAAAAACCCCTAAAACTTTTGGGGAATAAAGTGAATTTTTCCCAAGATTTTTTACACACATGAATGAACCCACATAGATTATAATGTAAGCTGTAAAGAAATAATCTAAATGCATAACATGCATAACATTAGCAAGAAGCACCTTAGAGCATTCACAATGGAAGAACTAAATGACACTTTTATCTAAAATAGCTAATTAAATTGATAAAATACCTTTTACATTGGATAAGCTAAAAAAAATGTAGAATAGATATTTTATTAAATGAGCTAAAAAAAGCTACATGTAGCGGTACTATTCAAAGAGCTATTTTCCTAAATTTTCTTCCCACGTCTTTTTTCTCCCACTATCTCTCCCAAAATTTTCTTCCCACATTTTTTTTTATTGTTTCTCTTACTTGTTTTATTTTTTTTCAAAATTTTCTCCTCCTATTTCTCTTTCATATCTCATTTTTTCTAAAATTTTCTCCTATTATTTCTCTTTCTACATCATTTTTTTCTCAAAAGTTGAAAAATAAGATATTTAAGAAAAATACAATCATTATAAAAAATAAAAAAATTAAAAATTAAATGATATAGATAAAAATATAACTAATCGGATGTAAGAGGTTCTTAAAAAATTATTAGCTAAACTAGATAAATTGAGTTTTAATTAGCTATTTTACATAAAAAATTAGCTCTTCCATTGTGAATACCCTTATAAACAATTTTGACTAAAAAAGATCTTCTTTTTTAGGGATTCCAACAGTGGCTATCATCACCCTCCCGACCCATTCTAGCAGACTACAAAACGTTGAAGAAAAAGGAGACAGAGTCCACCTCCCAATCACGCACCAACCTAGTGAAGTTAATGTCCCAATGAGTTGTATCATTACTAACACTATTAAGGTCAGCCACCGTTGCATTCTATTCCTAGCAAGACGGAATAACTCCAGAAAAGAATCCTTCAAAAGACAATCTATGCACCGTATATCTTTACCACTGGACAACTACCTTTGACTAATTTATTATTTTTAGCTTTCATAATTTTCTTGATCTTTTTTTTTTTTTTTTTCCCCGACATATTTGATCATATGCAGATAAACAACACCATCAAACTGTGATTCTCATTTTAGTCCATTATAGAGTAAAGGATCAACTTTCACATTTTCATATCGTAGACAAGAATATGACTCTAACAGAACCACTGCATAAGAAAACAGTGCAAAGTATAAACCCAAAAGGCAAGACGAGCAAAATTAAAAGGATAACGGGTCTAGCTTCTTTTTTTCTTTTTTCCTTTTTCGTTTTTAGCATATGTTTGTAATCCAACTCAACTAGTAAAACGAACAATAACTCGAACGAAGTCAATCAATTTACATAGGATTGAAATAACAAATATAGGCAAAATAAATGCAGAGAACATACCTGAAAAGGTTATGACAATGGAATTGCTTGAAAATGAGCTGAACCCAGAAAGATTCAGGATGTGGGTTTTGCAGAGCACCAAGAATTTGATCGTACTCTTTCACTGTCCTCTATATATAGTTCACCATCGCTATTCCTGCCCACTTCTTTTACACAAATCTCATTGATCAAATTTGGGTTTGCGTTTTGGCTGGAAATGAATTCACCCACCATGCTGAGCTGTCCCCTTTGGACCACCGAGAAAATTGGCCCACTATATCCCCGTCAGCCAACCAACCGTATCTTCCACCGGTCCATATCCACCACAAATTCCAACCAAATTCATACATATCAAAATCACGCAAATAATTATAATACAACCGCCACGGTTATCATTTCTCTTTAGCCCTTTGTAAATAAGGAACAATGCTTCTACGTGGCATAATCTCCACGCCTCTCCCGTCCTCTCTCCGCCTCAAAACCCCAGCCCGCCACAAAACCGTCGCCGTTTCAGCTCATGCCTCAATCGACACCAAGACCACCAACTACTCCATCTCCGACCAAGCCCTGGAGTCCCGAGGCTTCATCCTCCGCCGCACGATCGACGACCTCAACCTCGACCAGCTCAACACCGTGTTCGTGGCGGTCGGGTTCCCGAAGCGCGACCCGCAGAAGATAAAGCTCGCTCTCGAGCACACCGAGTCGCTGTTGTGGATCCAGTACAGCAAGACGCAGAGGCCCGTGGCGTTTGCTAGGGCGACGGGTGACGGGGTCTTCAACGCGATCATATGGGACGTGGTGGTGGACCCCTCCTTCCAGGGGATTGGTTTAGGGAAGGCTGTGATGGAGAGGTTGTTAGACGAGCTGTCATCCAAAGGGATTTGTAATATTGCACTCTATTCGGAGCCCCGCGTTCTCGGGTTCTATAGGCCCTTGGGGTTTGTGGCGGATCCGGATGGGATCCGGGGAATGGTGTACTCCAGAAAACAGAAAAAAAGAAAATAGTAAATTGTTTTTTTGTTGTATTTTCTTACCAATGCTAACATAACGATAATGCCGTTACTTAATTGTTTATCAGGATCATTTCAATTGAATTTTCTAATTGAGTTGATTGAAGATAATTCAAGGGAAAAATATAAAAAATACTCCATTTTTTAAAGAGCTTTATGATGTTCAAAATGTGCTAAAGTAAGCCATCAAATTATCAAAGTAGGACAAAAGGGCCACATTTTTTTTTTTTATATATTTCTATAATACCCTTATTCTTTTAAAAATTATAACAAAAAATTAATAAAATCAAAAACTAAAAAAAATCAAAATTAAAAAGAAAAAAAATGAAAGGGGTGGCTACCAATTGAGCCAACCACAAGGTTTGATTTTTCATTTATCCATATTTTTCATACAGCACGAGCAATTTGTAGTTTAAGTCAATTATAGTGACTACTTTTTTTATTTATTCCAAAAAAATATTTTGTATTTATACGCCCCTTTTTTTCTTTCTTTTTTGTTTAAAAAAATTGTTTAGTTTACTTTTTATTTAGCTTTTAAAATAATAGGAATATTATAGGAATATACATAAATTTTATTTTTATTTTTTTTTAAAAAGATGTTGCCTTTTTGACACACTTTGATAGTTTGATGGGATATTTAGTACATTTTGAACATTATGAGACTTTATTGCAAACGGCTATGAGTTTGTAGCTTTTTGTACTTTTTTAATATTTTTCCCATAATTCAAAGATGCATAAGAATATTGAATGGGAAATAGAAAATCCAAAGGCAGCAAAAACTATTAGTAAAAATCAAACTTTAGTAAGGAGAGAAGTGGTGCATTTTTTGTGTACATAAAAGCCAGTGGCCACATTTCTCCACTTGGTGTCACTTCCATAACAGTGAGAAATTCCACAGAAACAAAAAGCTTCATTTTCGATCTTTTGCTTCAGTACCTACACAAACATGTAAAACAATTGATCCAAATTATCATTGCCCAAAATGTTCTGTGAAAAGCACTAAAATGATGGTTAAAACAGGTAAAAATCTACAGAGGATGTAACAAAAAGGAAAATTACATTTCTATTCAACTTAAACTCTGTGGTAGAACACATTTTTCACAGCAGAACAGTCAGAAATTATATATCAGGCCACAAAATCACAAGAACAAATAGGAATGGAAACATAAAGGAGAACAACCTGAAAGGTATACCCCACTAAAACTAGTGCTGCTCATTCAGTAAGTAAAAATCACTTTCTACCAAACCTGTTTGCAATCAACATACTAAAAACTATACTCTGAAAACAACTAACTATTAGAGCACGAGATAGCTAAACTTATATTATGTTTACATCCATCTTATAGATTCACAAACGATATTTATATTTGGATTTCTCACATATGCATCAGTTTGGGCATCCTAATCCCTGAAATATTAGAAACTATAGCACTTATAGACACTCAAAAGTAGTTGCTCAACATATGACAGAGATAATCTTATACACACAGCAGACATCCTAATAATTCACACTAATGGTGGAAACAAAAAATGCTATATATATATTTTTTCATGCTTTACAAAAGTAGGCAGTACCTACATCAAAACCAACTTGACCTTCAAAAATGAAGAGATATGGTGATACAATTAAATTACCAATAGGCCTACTCAAGCAGCCCATTACATGGGAACTAATCAGGCAACTGGAGTCCGCCACGTAGGAAGCATCCAAGGACCACCCCAAGGAGGCACACATTCCCAAGTACGCATATTCTACTTTCCTCATTCTCACACGTGCAAGTTCTCCTCTCCTCTCCCCACTCTCTATCCATTCAATTTTCTCTTAACAACTATTTGCTGACTAAAACATTGGAGGTTCCCCATGTCCCCACAGACCAGCGGTTTTCTAGTGACCTTTCTCCCTCGTTTTGCAGGAAATCCATCATCAGTTCGGCCATCTGAAAATTTGCTTCAACAGCTGGCACCGTATGTGGGAACAATGTTCCTCTTCTCTTCAAACACTTGGGCTAAGCTTATGGGTCTCCTCTTCTCCCTCCTCGTGTCTGAGTTGCCACGCACTGCCTTCCCAAGGGGCCATTGCTGAGTAGACACAACCTTGGTCAAGCCGAGCAGTACATTCTTTATGGCTGAGGACCAATGTTTGAGTGCCAAAATCCAAGGCTCGAGCAACACATTCTCAAGTACCAGATTCTGAGGTAAAAAAAAATTTAATAAAAAGAACTCCTCTAGACATTTGGCCAGCAATCGTAGTTGCAAATTATGTTGCACTTTCTTGTACCTCATACCCCGCTGCCACCATAGCAGTCTCCAAGCACTTGGTATGTCTTTCAGCAAAACCCAAGCCACTTGGCTCAAGTAAACTTTTATTGTTCCTTTACTTTTAATAACATATATTTTGCTTGCATAAAAGCATTGGTCAGGCATGATTCCGAACGGCAGTCCCCATGCACAAGTGTTGGTCAAGCATGATTCAGCATCGTCCAATTTCAGTACATATATTCTAACTGTTTAAAACGTTCTGAATTATTTGATGATTATGAAATGATCTACTGGAATGACCTGTACTAAAATCTAGCTATATTTGATATAACCAGCAGCACAACTACTACACATTTCTTGTCTATTGTGAGCTTTGAGCTTCTACAAGAAACACCTAAAATTTCAAGCTCTCCTTGGCCACTAGATAAATTATTGGTCAGGATGCCACATGTCCAAACCCGCCAAGATTGCCAAAAGACCTTTCCTCAGGTCCGCCTGAAAAGGCACGATCTCCATCACCATCGCTGGTTGGGATGCACACATCTTGACCCGCCGAGATCTCCATTGCCATTGTTGGTCCAGATGTGTGGCCTGCCAGGATCTCCAACATCATTGTCGGTTGGGATGCCACATATCCTAACCCGCCAAAATCTCCATTACCGTTGTCAGTTGGTCAGTTGGGATGCCACACATCCCAACCCGCCAAGATCACCAAAAGACCTTGCCTCGGGTACTCACTAGACAAGGCACAACTGACCATGCCTCCAGCATCCACTCGACAAAGCATAATGATTCGACAAGTACCGAGCCACAAGGTCGAAGGGTTAAGACCTACACAATGCGATGGGCACTTCAACACCCACGGTCTCAGTTAGGCAACCGACAGCCAACACTCTTCGCCCTTAGTATTGAAGGTTCGAGGCAACCTGATTGGGTACACACAAGATTTCCAAAGCCCGACCAGTTGGACAAGTCGGCTGTGAGAATGGGGGCCACTGCCGGTGAGATAGATGAGCCTCCATTCAAACACTCCACTACATGAAAACTAATTAGAGGGATACACGCCTACCACTTGATAAGTATTCATGAACCATATTTAAGATTTTTACATGTCCCCAACAATCAGGGATGATGACTCTCCCTCTCCATAAACACTCCCTATTCAGTTTTTTCCCTCAAAAAGAGGTCACTAACTTAAGCATTGGAGCCTCTCCCGTCCCTGCAGGCTAGTTATGGTGACTTTTTCTCTATTTTGCAAGTGGCCCGTCCCTATTCCGACTGTTCAAAAATTTGCTCTAACAACTAACTCTTCTAATAATAATGGCACAATGAAGAAGAAAATAACAAGACGTACCTTGAATTGGATGGAGGGTGGGATTAAGACGCTTCCTTGGCATTGTGGAAGAAAGCAGCAGAGCAAAGAACGGAGGCAATGAACGCAAAAATACCCAGTCCAATCATCAAAGAAATACCTGCTATCACCAAGTCTAATATCCACTGCACACTCAAACCCATCATCTTCTTTTTCTTTCTCTATCTTTCCGTTTACAGCTCTATGCATGTGATTTAGAAATGGGAACAATCTGGACGGGATCTTTTTGATTCAAGGTTCCGAAAGAATTCTGAGGAAGGGACTACGATCTCTCACGGCCATTTATAAGGGTAGATGGCGACAGCGAGAGCGAGAGAATCAATCCCAACTGAGGAGCATAGGCAGCGGCAGGGGAGCCGAAACTGTTTGTCTTGGGATTCTAAAAGGCTGTCTCGCTATATGGCCCGATGATTCATGATCCATGCTTCTATGACCGACTTTATATCTATCTCTGCGTCTAGAGATAAAAAGAGTTAAATATTCCTCAAAAAATAATAAAAAATAAAAAAGTTAAATATTGATTTTGGAAATGTATTTCAATTTTTATACCTTTGGCATAAAAGTATTTTTAATTCTTATTTTTTTAAATAAAAATGTCGCACAAATACCATTTACACTCGTTTTTAATTAGTCTAAAAGGTGTTATATTATCATCAACGCGTGAGTCTTATAAATTTAATATTAAAATTTTTTAAACAAAATTAAAAACAAATATTTATTGTTCATGAGAGCATCCATCCAGACCACAGCGAAAAGGCTATACTGTGAATTGATATCTCTCATAGATAGGCAGGTAAGCCCTTGTATTATCAATACACATATAAAAGCTCTGAGCCAGGTTACAAAAATGTCATGTTTTTGTGAATATATCAATCAAATGTTTCATTTGAAGGTAACTTCTGCTTGATCCTTTGATGCCCTATGGCAAGCTAAACTCGGCAACTACCTTATCTTGTTGGATTCCCTCTTCAGAGTAGCATTTATTCCCCCCTTGCAAATTTGCAGAGGATATGCTTGTTTTATTATTAGAAGTATCCACTTGTGATGAAGGAACTGAATTGTAAGCAGCTACACTGACAAGTCTCGTAATCAACATATCAGCACCATTGTATGGTAAACTTGGTAAGTTTAGGTGACGCTTGTTTACTTGGTAACTCCTGTAAGAGTCCTTTAATGTTTGAAAGGGCGGATGAAAGCAGGGTTTTAAGAGTTGAATTGGTGCACAAGTTCATCCGCCAAACTAAATGCCAATTGGGCTGATACCTGAATGATAAAACATTGGCATTACTTGTTACTTACCACGCAATATTATGTCAAAGGGACACACAAGATGCAGAAAGGTTAGCTTCTTTGAGAAAGCAGAAATCACCTGAGGTTGGCATTGGTGGTCTCCTTCTGATGGGCTCTAGTTCCTTAATGTCAACTACAACGGCATCAGATGTCAGAAAAGTCTTGGCTACAGATGCTGCATGCTCCAAACAACACCTAACTACCTGCTCCATATTTGATAGAAGGATAATTTTATCGGCTAAAGTTTCTCCTAGATATTTGGTTAGTTCAAAGCCTAGACATTCTGGCTTAAACTGAAGTCATTACTTATATATGTTTTGGATTGAGCAATCAAATTTCAGTAAGCTATATCCCTTCTTGATGCTTTCCGCATGAAAATTTAGATAACATATGTCCAGATAATCTATTAGCTTTTTCAAGGGCAAAATATATCGTGACATGGTAGTATCCCTGACGCTTACATGTCTATGTCATTAGGCTAGTGACATGTGTATCATCTGATAAAACATTTAATTGATGATACCTTTGATGGATCAATGATTCCAGCCTTCATCAAATCCTCATAACGGTCTGTTGCAGCATTGTATCCATAATTAATATTATCATTAGAAAGAACCTGCAAAATTTATTCACCAGGGAAGTTTGATGGATTCAAGATCTACAACAATTGGCAGAATCAGTTCGTGAACCTAAAACATTTTTAATCTTAATTTATGTATCAAAGAAAATAATGTTATTATGCAGAGACCTTTTCTATAACCACATTGCCATTTACACCTGCATTTTTGGCTATCAGTCTCGCAGGATATCTCAAAGCTCTTTTGAAGATCTCAGCTCCAATCTGCAGTGCATTTGTATATATGACATCACAATCTTTATGTACGGTAAATGGAAACTAATTGCACCAGAACAAAAACATGCTCATTTAAAAGGACATACAATTGATTATGAATACTGCTATGAACTTAGTCCACTCCAAATAGAAAGGCCACTGATTAAGATATTTAATTTAGAAGGAAAAGGAAAATGTTTTATCAGATTTAAATAAATGAGGTAACACCACACCTTCTGTTCTTCATTGTCCAAGACTTGTTTGATACCATCTACCGTCATAGATAGCCTCAAAAGGGTACATCCCCCTCCAACTACAACACCTTCCTCAATTGCTGCCTGTAATGTGCCAAGTTAGAAGCTTACTTGATGATTGACAGACCAACTTCTATTGAGATATGTAGAAGTATTGACAACAATTCCTACGAGCTTAAACTTTTAGGATAAATGGTGATTTAACATTTTATCAGAGCCAGAGGTTATGAATTCAAACCCTGACTTACAATTTACTCCCATTTAAATTAGATATTTCACATGTTGGGTTTCACCTATTAGAGGAAAATTTGAGCCCACATATGATGGAAAGTGTTAAAGTATAGATTAAATGATTAAATTTACCACTTCCTATAAGCTTAAGCTTTTGAGATAAGTGATGATTTACCAAGATCAATGAAGAAATTAGCTACCTTTGTCGCATTCAACGCATCTTCAATCCTGAGTTGTTTATCCTTCAACTCAACTTGTGTTTGTGCTCCTACCTAGGATTCAATTTGTAAGACTCAATGTATAAGCTTGGAAGGAGGTCAAAGCCTCCAGACTCCCCAATTCTCAAGATGCTGACTGTAATATATTTTAGATTACCTGAAGAATGGCAATTCCCGCTGACAGCCTAGCTATTCTCTCATTCAGTATATTTTTTTGAAATTTTTCTTCAGTGTTCTGCAAAACAAGAAACCATTGCATTTGGTACTCTGGAGAATGCTAACAATGTATAATTCCTTCTACACATCAGCAGTGCACTAGTGAGCATGTGTGGCCATTTAATCTTGCAATTGACACTGCAGTAAGAACTTCAAAGCAGAAAGTACACCACTGCAGCTAGAGACAATAGTTGCACCTCAACAAGCCTCCGAATTTGAGAAACCCTCTCTTCAACAGCTTTGCGAGTGCTCCCATCCGTAACTATTAATGTTGAACCCTTGGTTATCACAACCTTTATAGCCGAGCCCAATACTTCCTTGCCAGCCTTTTCAAGGGTCAACCCCATCTCATCTCTGATTACAGTGCCTGCATAATTATTAAGATCCACACATGCAAGAGCATGAAGAATTTTAAAGAAGCAAAATGTTAAAGGGACAAAGAACAACTCAGCTCAACTCTAAAAGTCTTACTCCCAACTACTCAAGTTTGGATACATGAATCTTTTTGTCACTCAATCCTATCTAAGATCACATTCATTTTTCTAAGGATTTGGATTAGGAGATGTGACTTAATCTTTTTCTGTCATTCAATATCTAAGGATTTTCATTATGGGCTTGGGATTCACCATGTAAGTATATTCAAGAAGGATCAAAGAGAACAATAAGAAACTAAATTTTATACATCAAATTTTTATGAAATTGTATTACACTACTACTACCTCAAAAGCTATTGGATCCACTCCCAATGATGGATTTAAACCTCAAAAGCTACTGAAATCATCATATTAGTATGTGGTGCTGCGACAAACCCTAAGTGGATAGGCAAATGATTGGCAACTAGAAACCCAATAAGGTTACAGTTATATTTTTTGCATCCAATTAAAGGAAATTGATCTTTCAAGTCATTGTAAGTGATGCATAAGCATTTTGAAAATGGACGCTATAATATCTAAGTTTCAGTACTTAATCTATTACCTCCAGTCAAGATGGCGATGTCATCTAAGTAGTGGCTCTTGCGCTCACCAAAGGCAGGAGCCTTGATAGCAGCTGCCTTCAGCACACCCTTCAGTTTATTTCTAATTACTGGAGCCAGAGCTTCCTGCTCAATACCCTCTGCAACTATCACAATGGGATACTTCTCTTTAACTGCACTGTCCAATATTTTAAACATCTCCTTTGGGTTTGTGATTTTTCTGTCACCAAAAGTAACTGCAACCAAAAAAATTCCCACCCTCTAATTACTTCATGGGAGAGCATGCCAGACTATGCAAATCATACAAATCCTACCTTGCAATTATGAAACTCAATTGTCATCTTTTGTCGATCAGTTACAAAGTAAGGAGACAAATATCCACGATCAAATTGCATTCCTTCTACAATCTGTAGACTGTTCTCGGTACACGTCCCTTTTTCAATAGTCACTACACCCTTCCTTCCCACTTGACGAAGAGCATCAGCAATCATGTTTCCCACAATATAATCATTCCCTGCACTAACTGCAGCAACATCTACAAGCTCATGATCTTCAACCTGCAACATGTGAGATGTATTGCAGTTTGATTCAGCAAAAATGAGATAATAAACTACTACTTTCAAAACCTAGTTAAGAAAGATAAACTTGGTTACCTCTCTAGACATTAATTTGAGTTCAGAGACAAGGGCCTTTGCAGTCTTCTCAATTCCACGAGCAATTTGAACAGGATTCCTACCAGCAGCAATTATCTAGAAAAAGCATATATTCTTAGAACAAAATATTGGAAGCGCCTAATATAAGTTCCTAATAACCTATTCAAATATAGGAAACACCATATGAGCCATGTACTTGACAAGCCATGCCTATGTGAGTTTTCAGAGACAGCTAGGTGGCAAGGCCTTATTGGTAAGGAACCTTGGGGTCAAAAGGCGAGAGAATCACCCATTTGATCAAACATGCTACCAATCAGTTTTTACCTCTTAGTATAGTGTGTGCTTCTGGAGGAGCAAGCATGCAAGAAGGAAGTTTAAGCTTGATGCTTTATTGGCAAGGCTTTTTCAATGGCATAAAGCCCTATCTTCTATGCCTAGTCTTTTAGGAATCCCGGCTTTCTAACTATTGGCTAGCATTTTAGGAAACCCTGCACCTCTTAACAATGTTAAGATATAAGACGCAGTGATTCCTAACCCATCACAAGAAACACTTCTTTTGTAGTAATGCAATAGAGAGGTTACTCATGTAAAGCATCAAATTCATACCTTCACACCCTCAGCAATTAGACCTTGAGCAAGAATGATTGAAGTAGTGGAACCATCGCCAGCAAGGTCATTTGTTCTGGCACCAGCCTGTCTTACCAATTTAACTCCCACATTCTCCAAAGGGTCCTCCAATTCAATCTAAATCAAACAAAAATACAGAGCCAGTTAAGAGGAAAGTTCTGGATGAGAGAAATTGTGAAACGAACAATTAGATTTTTCCTTCTTTAATTGATGCTACTTGAATAATTAAATTTTCCTCTTGCTAATGGTGTTACTTCTATCCTACTTTCGTTAGAATTCTGTATCACTATTTAGTTGTTTCAGGCTGGACAACGTATAACCGGCCAATTGTTTTCGAAAATTTGAACTAACATTACTTAAAATTTCCAGCCTACAACATTCTTTTACAGATTTCACCAAACGCTTCAACTGCGTTTTGAAACCGTCGGAGTAAACGTATCAAGGACTCTGTTGAGAACGGTAGAAGGGCAAGGGACAGAATGCAATACCTCTTTGAGAACAGTTTCGCCGTCGTTTACAATTTTAGGGGTCCATACTTGTTCTGCAACACCACATTCCTTCCCTTTGGACCCAAAGTCACCCCAACCAGCTCGGCGACCATGTCCACCCCTGCCTGCACCACCACCAACCAACCCGACCGTTCAAAAACTTATCAAGCAAAACAAAGTTATGGGTGTTAAAGAACCAGTGCCCCTGAACTGTAACCTGGAGCTTCTTAGTGGTTGAACCATCGTGGTTGAAGTAAAGCTCTTTGGCCACGGCTCTCGTTTTTAACATGGAGGGCGAAGAAGGCCTTTTGGGCAGTATTGGGTTAGTGAAATAAAGCGCAGAGATGGGGGTTGGAGTACATGCCATGGCTAATGGCTTGGTTCAGTTTGGCGCTCTGGTTGGAGTAACATATATCTTGAAATATCGTTTCAAGGATAAGAGAGAGACAGAGAGAAGGGGGGCCCTTTCGGCAATCCACTCCATTTGGACCGGAGAGGATCCGGATCCATGTTAAGCTCTTATGTTTGTGGCCATTAATTAAATGCCCATACCATATGTCTTCATAACTTGATGATCTATGTGTGGGCCTGATTAATTGGGTCGATCGGTGAGTGGTCTGCCTGTAATATTGAAAAGTCCAAAATGGGATGGGTCTGAGACAGTAACAAAATGCATATGGGCTTCAAGTTTCACCATTTTAAGACCACCTTGTTATTTAAATTTACGTTTGAATGAAACCTCATGGTTGTCTATTTTCCAGATTTATGAATCATGTTCAATTATATACGAGTTGACTGTGGATTGCTGCTACTTATTGCTATGCCATAAGAGGTGCTAGTGCTATCTTAAGTGTTAGAATTCAGTCCATGCAAAAAAAATAAATAAAGTGCTAGAATTGATCAGTGGATTTTCTACCATACACATTAATTATTTATATCAAATATCACAATCTTCAGGATTTTCTTGACCTTCCTAGCACATCTCACATCAGCTTTAATAGCATATATTCAAGTTATTTGCTCATCCCTTCTATCGCAATACACTCCTAGTCTTAATTGGTTGGGCTGCTTCCAATGCTATTACTTTGAAAAAATTAGAATACTCAAAGCAATCATACGCACCGATTTCATGTAAAAAATTTTGGGGTTTAACTCATATAAAATCGGTTTTATATGAGAGAGAGTTATCAATTCCTTATAATTAAACATGTTCGAGGTCTTGTCTACATGCAATATATGGTTATTCCTCAACAACCTATTTTATCATATTGTACCATAGTTCTAGACAAATGAAACATTTTTTTTAATGATGGACATAGGTATTTAAAATCAAACAATTTTAAGAGAATAGAGACAACATAGTGGACAAAAATAAATGTCATATTTGGAAGCGGGTAGAATAACGTCACAGATACTAATTAAACCGATCATATGAAAGAAAGCGATTTGTTTTTCTTTTCTAAAGTAGTAGTAAGAAGGAGAGAAGGACAATACTTGGGTGACTATAATGTAGTTGAATTGAGTCATCTTGTACATAGAAATTGAACCCCCCAAAAAAAATAGTGACCCTCCAAATTTAATTAACGTCCCTTGAAGAAAGACGCGACAAAAAAAACCAATAGTAGAAACAGGGGATTAGCACCATAAACGTAATTTTCGAAGTTGGGAAACTCTGTGCTCAGTACATGAATGCTTCCATCAGCATTAATGATATAATGGAGACATGATGTTACAGCGATCAAGAATTTTGAAAGATCTTTGCTTTGACTTTGATTGAAACAAAATCCGGCTTGTCAAATGCAATGGAATTGGGTGTGGGCAGGGAATAATATATATGATCATGATGTCACTTGCATCATTGTGGTAATTATGATTCAAATAATGTTTATCCTTTTTATTTGATCTCTATTTGCTTCCGCAGAAACTAGATAGAGTAATTTAAATATCCAAATATATATATATATGCTACATGTCCGGAGACCCACAGACGTACATGCGCATGAGAGGGGAAAAGGGGTGAGGGGGAGGCATGGTGGGGACTTTGCTGATGCAGTAGCATATGGAATTGGGGAAGCGGGTACTGTTCTAGAACACCTGAAACGTAGGGGGCGGGCTCTACATGGCATGATCCAAGTTGGGGGGAACAGTGGCTTGGCTGAAGCAGGGTCAGGCGGGCATTGATGACAATGTCATCACAAAAAGCTAAAAAACAGACAGCTTTTGGAGTGTTTTTAGTGGATAGCCTTTTCAAATGTTCTGCTTGTTATAGTAGTTTTTTGAATGATGAGCCACTAACACCAGCACCTCCACCACCATTTGTCCCGTTGGCCCTCTTATTCTTATGCAAACATAAAACTGCCCCCATGGGGCCGAGTTTCAGCGTGACTCAAGCTTATTCCCACATGGGTCGCCCACCATCTGCTTGTTCTTCCTCCCTATATACTGAGAATTAATAAATAAATGTTACTGCTTTATGGTATGGATATTGACGATTGTGTATTGATTGCCCAATAGCCTTTTTCTTTTTTCTTTTTAATTTTTTTCTCCTCTGTGCTAGCTGTTTCATGTTCCTTCCCTGATTCATAATTAATCGATTATTCAGTCTTTGATATGGTTCAGATGTACACACAAAAAAGAAAAAGAAAAAGAGAAGTCTCATTTTCAGGGATTATTCTCAGCCTGCATGACGTATATGCGGCGAGAAGAGCTATAACAGTTGTATTAAAGTATTGATTATAACGTAAATGTTAGGGAATTAACCATGTTCAGACAAAGTGGTCCGAAGATGTTGTTATTGGAAGGTCTATTTTCGCGTACACACACACATGAGGAACATAGACTGGTTATTATTGGAAAAAAAAGAGAGCCCCCATGACATTTCTTAATGAAGCAAGTCTACAGAATTAGTGATGGATTGGTTCGAGGATTCAGCTCTGAGATGAGCTGCGTTGCAAGGGACGACCTCTTCCAAATCTCTGAAAGTAGGAATACTGTAAGGACTGCCGATTTGCAGGTTTGTAAGCATTTGGCGAAGATCAGAAGCTTCTTCCTTGAGTCTTGCATTCTCCTGAAGAACCCTGTCATGGCACTCATTTACATGAGTCAACTTGTCTATCAGATTGCGGTTCTCTGTTCGAAGCCTGAGCACCTGCGACCAGAGTTCATCCAGGTGCTTTTGTTTCCTCATCCGTGATCTGCGAGCAGATTCTCTGTTAGAAATCATTCTCCTCTGCTTCCTTTCATCGATGATGCTGAGTTGGAGCTCCTCAGCTTCATCAGAAGTGCTGGAGTTGTTGCTCATACTGCAGTACTGTGAAGGGAAGTGAGAGCTGGGTAAGTTGGTTAAGAATCTATTGAAGTAAAAGTCTGGTGTGTTGCTCTGCATCATGCCAAAGTTGGCGGGAATTGGAATCTGGGTTCCTGTGATCTCAGCTGGAAGCATGCTTCAAACTTCGAAGATGATGATGATGATGCTAGCTAATTAAACTTCAAGGTTAATTTGTGTGTGTTTGAGAGTGTGTTGAAGAAGGTAGGTAAGGACAGCATGAGGAATGCAGGGATTTATAGGAGGGAAAAGACTAGAGAAGTGGGCCAGTTTGATCAACAGTGTAACAGTGTCGATCAGGGGGTGCCACTGCAGATGTCTATATATCTAATGTATCATGCATGAGATGTTTTACTTATGCGTTTGTTTTATAAACCACTTTAGTTTCATCATCATCATCATATGTATGTATATATGCAAGCAGTATATGAGTTCAGTCAGCATGCATCTATAGACATCTAATATATTTGGATAATCATTTGGCATCATCATCAGCTGGTACATCAATATTTACAAACCTCTCTCAATGCTTACAAGAGAGAGAAGTTGTGATGTGGGGTTGCAATAATTTAGGTAAAGGAACGTTTGGCAATGCATATAATTAAAGAAATGGTGTTAGGTCAATTCCAGGAGAGTGTGTTTTTTTCTTCCAATTTTCAGAAGCATATTTAGAACTTCAAGACTCTTTTTAAGAGCCAATAACGCCGCCTGGGGCCCTGATTGATGACGCAATGAGAGCCAGTTAAAAAGGTAATTAAACTATTAAATAGCATTTCCCTTTGATGATCCCCTTTTTATACAGTCTTGATGACTCACACAAGCACTTCAGTTGTTGTGTTTTAGGGACCATCAGGGATATTGCAGTTGTCTGCAATAGTCTCATTCTTCTACAAAGCTTGTAAATTCGTACTAGTTTGAGCTGAGCTTGGCAATATTTATTTGTTGGCTTCGATCTCCTTGATGAGGCCCACAAGCAATATATATGAAAGACAAAAGACAAACTCTAAACTAGATTAAAAGAGGATTAGATAGATCAAAAAAGTCTGGGCAAATCCCGGCCGGAGGCAGCAACTTGCAAGCGCAAACGTTTTATTCCAAATTCTTTATGGTTTTATCAACTAATATTCCGTGCATCCCACTTTAATCTTGCTTCTTTTTTCAATTAAAAATACGCAGTTTGGTTGATTCCCCACTTCAGAAACTTCCAGTCGACCTTCTAATTCTAAAGAAAAATCGGATAAGATTGCATGAATTCGTGTTGGGAATTAGTATGGAATATGTGTGGTGGTTCCATGGTGGTGCTTGTGCTTCCCTTTATGTATGTTTTGGCCACTCCGCTGATCTATATGGCCAGGCAGTCGTCTTCTTAGGGTTAATTAATTAGTAGGATAACATCAGTTTTTGGTGGTTAATTAACTTTTTATTTTCCTGAATAAGAAAAGTAATCCTTCTAATTAGTTTATTAAAATTTTCAAGGGACATCCTCATTGCCATTGCCCCAACTTTTTACATTTATTAGGTTGGGTGTGCAAAAGGATGTGATGGGTAACTTTTTAGGATAAAACCTTACTATTTTATAAAAATGAGCGTGCGTTAACGTTAACATTGACATTAGTTGTTCTAGTTTATATTTTCGTGATTGATTTAATAAGTGTTAGGTCAATTTATGATAAAGGCTGATGAAATACTCTCAAACTAATAGCACTGATTACCACCTCGAATTCGAGGGATTAAAAGCATCTCCGATTCATTTGAATAGGAGATCGTAGATAGAATTATAAAATTAAAAAAATAAATATCTGTGAAATGACAATTATGCTCTTGTGATATAAAGGACTAGATACTTTAGTCCCTTTTGAACGGGAGAGGATCATTTTGTGAATTCAAGAGGTGGCTGAGGGGCAATTTCATAAATGCCATCAAGATGATTGTGATATTTTGAAATGGTGATAGAATAGAATGTGAAAATGCAAAAGATAAAAAGGAAAGCAAACGGTAGTGGAACTTGCTTTTGCTTTAACAATTCTGATTAGAAGAAAAAAGAGAGAAATTAAGTACAGAAAAAGTTTGGTCTTACTAGAGTACTTCTCACATCTAATCAGTGAAGATTAACTTGTACATAGCACCCAGTACAATTATCAAATAACATTCCTTGCTTTCCAGGAGCATTCTTAATTGATTCCAACCTTTCATATCAAATAAATATAAAATAAATCAAATATAAATAATTAATAGATGAACCATGTCAAGAACACCCTATAACTATTTTGAGGAATTTTATTCAACCAAGGAAACCCAAATTAATCAAGAAGGAAATGAAAATAGGGCTCATCAAATGTTACTAGGAAAATACATAATATAATGGTGCATCTAAGAAAAAAAAAAAGACCCTCTCAAGGTTTGGAAGTCTGAGAATTTCTACCACAGCTTTTATAATTAAGTATTCCCATGTCTGCTATGTAGCATATTCAAGTGCGGCAGGACAAAAGAGAGAAAATGGGACAAGAGAATTTTAGGGTAGCTCAACGTTATATGCCTACATCCACTACTAGGGAAGAATGATTTGATTACAATCAAATATGATAACAATCAACCCTAAAAGGTCAATATTCTATAAGGATTAAGGACCATGGCTAACAATCAAACACAATACTAAATACTATCAAGGGTGGTGGTTCAATGGCTCAAATAAGTTCCTAAGTAGTTAGGGCATGTATTAGAGCGTAAGTTCGAATTTCTGTAATGGAGAATCCTCACATATGTCTAATTAGTATTAGCCATCTTGGATTTTCATTGATTCATTGGTGAGGTTGGGACAACTTATGGTTCAGTTGGACTTGATAAAGTGCTTGTGATTTTCACTGTTTAGGCTCCTCATATGTAGCTCATAATAAGTAGGTATTACTACGGTCACATCCAAATAGAACAGCTACAATTAATTTTTCCAACCTACCCTTTTTGCTCAAGAAAAAAAAAAATGATCACCAATTTGACAGATTTAAAATGATTTGATTACAATCAAACCGATAACGTGAACTCGATCTATGATGAACATTGGTGGACCCATGGGAGGCACCCCTGACCATAAACAAACTTAGTGGCTTATACCAGTTGAGTTGTAGAAAGTATTATTGTACCACGACTTTGGCCACAGAAGCGCATATATATACACCAGTGAATATATATACATATACCTTTATATCTAAAGCTTCCAAAATTATAGTTGGAAAAGACACGATTCGCAAAAGGTAATCATAGAATGCGGGCGAAAAACATGAAAATAAGACCCATGGCTATAATTGATTAGGAAAAAAAAAAAAGACCCATGGCTATAATTGATTAGAAAAAAAAAAACCCCATGGCTATAATTGAGTATATAGGTCACATTTACTTGGGTACAGTAGATGGAGTGTGTCTACCATGTTGTATTACATATTTATGGCAACCCATACTGAATTCAGACCAAAAATACTCAATAGATCGAAAATGTACGATAAAAAAGAAAAAGAAAGTACCAGAAAAATTATCCAGTGATTAAAATCATTGCGGTTTTATTTTTATCAAATCATTTCCTAAGCTAGGTTTAAAAGTTATGAATTAACTCTTGATCTTCGTTTCCCTTCCGTTATTTTTTTCATGGTGCTGTATATATGACACATGGCTAATAGGCCACATCATGTCCGGCTAGTTAAAAAAAAAAGGGAAATGTTAGAATGCAATAAATTACCTACATTTGGCCCATAAAAGTCTATGTGGCATTCTTCATTTATTGCATTGTGGGTTGTTTTTTCACTGTAAATATATTCTAAAATGTTTTTTGGGATGCCACATAGACTTTTATGGGTCAAATGTGTGTAGTTTATTGCATTATAGCATTTCCCTTAAAAAAAAAAAGATGTGTACGTCAAGACCATCTAATTAGTTAGCTTACATTAGACACACGCATATTGTTATAAAAAAAAAGAAAAATTACAGACAAAGAAAAATGTTCCTAAAATGTGTTATAATGTCACTCTTTTTAAGAAAATATTTGTTTCCACCAGGTATGCAATAGGGATATAGCATAGAAAATTCTGGGTATAATTGCGTTTTGCATAAACAAAATTAAAACCCGAAAATACTCTTAGGTGGTGTTTGGCAACCTCCCGTGTATTCCCCAAGGCCACTTTCCACGAGAAAATGCATTGTGCTACAGGTGTCAAGGTGCAGGCGACGCAGGAGATAGGCAGCTTTGAAATATTTCTTTTTATCATTTTCCATTTTTACCCCTTTCACCCATAACACTCATTAATTCTCATTTTGTCCCTACCCACACAGCAACATAGTATTATGGTAATTTTAACTGACAAATTAGGCTAACATAAGTCAAGGCAGCCTGACAAAAAGTAGCATCCACTGTTCAGTGAATAGTATCTTAGGACGTTGGTGAATGCACAAGATGTTGCCGAACAAGGCCTTAGATTTTCATGTCCACTAGCGCACCCTACAGCCCACGCCACGCACGCATGTGCATCTGGTGCTTTGCACCATACTATACATGCATTAAGGTGTATCCTAACTTAGCTTATTTAATAGCTTAATTTTGTTGGGAATTATAAATGCCAACAAAATCTGCACTTTTTTTTTTTGAGGCAAAAAAAAAAAAAAAAAAAATCTTCACTCTTTCAAATGTGAGGCAGCTTTCATTAAATACTCATTAAAACCTTCTATTAAAAAAACAATTCCCCATGACACAAAATAATATATATTGAAAATATTTCAACACATGTCACACTTGATTATTTGTAACATTAGTCCATATATTTTTTAGAAATGTACACATCAGTAGGAAGCAGGAAAAAAAAAAAAAGAAGACTCAAAGGGCGGTTAACCACCTCTCTGGGCAACGTTTTGAAGATTCAAATGCTTCAACATGTTGTTGTAGCCAACGTTTGAGTGCATGGTTGCAAACTTGGCTATCAAGGACGTGATGTTACTCAATGGAAAGGCAACGCGTACGCAAGAGGGCACAACATTATTGTACAATCGATACTTCAGAACTGTGCAATTGTACGTTGTTTCGCATTACAACGGTGATGTAGAGGCCGCCAGCATATACACCACCCCCCTTTAATTAGGATGACATGGCAAATTAATTAGTGTAGCTGTGTTTGATGTAAGCTAGCCAAGTGAATGGTCTGCACATGTCTTATTTTTATTGGATGAGAGGTGTTGTTGTTCGGTCGTGACGAAAATGAGGGTGTTTTTGCCACTAATAAGAAGTTGCCACATAACCTAATTCTATCAAACTTAAGCTTACATAATAAACACACCTACACCTGATTATTATTTAAAATATTAATTAATCTTTAAAAAAAATGGAGGAAGGAAGGCCCCAAATGGGGAGGAGCAACCACATCGGAGGGGATCATGGCTAGCTACTGGGGGTGGCTCATGGCCTGGAGGTGGTCGGCGAGCCACCACTAGGTCCCATGGAGATTGAGATTTGTGCTTCGATGGTCGTTCCTCTTCTTCTTCATCTTCTATTTCATGTGCTTCTTTCTATTCGTCTTCGCCTTTCGCAAGGAAGTGGAAGTCGAGTTCTTCGTCACTTGGGGCTTCGAAAACGAAGGTCGGAGCCATGGGAAGGAAGGCCTTGTGTGGGTTTTCTCTCTCTCTCTCTCTCTCTCTCTCTCTCTCTTTCAGTCTCTCTTCTCGGTAGCTCTAAGCAGTAATGGTGGGGACTGGGTGGCGACAACGCAATATGAGATGAGCAGTACCGATGGGACCTGGCGGAGGCAGGCGGTGATGGTCGTGAAGGGTTTGAGGTTTGGATGTGTTTGAGGTTTGGTTTATTAGGAAGAAATCTGGTGTTTTGGTTTTATTTTCTTAACTTGTTTCATGTTGAGTTATCACATTTTCATTGGTGGATAGACAATGGGGGATTTTTGCTACAACCGAACTAAAGTTATTCTCTTATTGGATATGATGTGACATGATCGTTACGTACGTGTCTCTTAAATGGAGTTATCTGATAACAGTGCAAATGTTAGAGTAATTTGATGACTTTTAAACCTTAAAAAAAAATAAAAAAATCAAATCAAATTTAACAAAAAATGAAATATAAGGGTAAATAAAAATAATCACCATAACGTACCCTATATTCAGTTTGGATATGCTTTGAAGAATATTGCTGGTGCTCTTTAAGATCAAACGCGCTGTCAATTGTCAATTGTCATGCATATATATATATATTTGATTGAATGGAAAAGCATAGCTACTATATTAATCACGATTTCACAAGTTTGTATTTGAATTTTATGGCCTTGGGAATTAACTTTGTCCGCCAAACTCCATACACACTTCACATGCAGGCTTTTCTTCAAAGGAAGAGCAACACAAATTGCTCCCTCACAATTGGTAATAACTTTATAATATGGTGTTACTTTTTTTGATAATTAGAAATAGTGGGGTCCTTTCTAATTATTGAAAAATCGATAAAAAAATTTATAGACCTTCTTCACCGACCAAATCATACGTACGTCAAAAGTTTCTTTTTGTACAGTCCTTGTTTTTACAATTTGATTTATTCCCTTTTTTACAACCTTTTTTTTGTCCTTGTAAGGACGTGCATATATAAATATAATGCTCTTTAAGAAAAGAAATCTTCTATTTTTGCCTTAAATTTTAGTACAATGATAGCCATTGTTGAGGGTCTTTAAGGAATGATTTAATCAATTGTAAATTATGTTTTATAAAGTTGAAATAATTAGTTCGAATCCACTCTTCTCATTCTCTTATTTGAACATGTCATAAAAAAACAAAAACAAAAAGCCATTGTCAAGCAAAGTTTATGTCCGCTACTTTGCCACACACTCGCTCGAACAACTATCAAGCGAGACTCCAGTGAAATTTTTGTTTCTATTGCTCGCTCAAGCTACTGTCGAGTGGAATTCAAACGAAATTTTTGTCTTTTATCTTAACGTACACCTTTTACATACTCCACATATATAACCCATCAAAATCTTGGCTATGATCTAGCAGGTAGGATTCAATCTCAAAAAAATTATTGTACAACGACAATCAAATGAAATGGTATAAATCACAATCACTTGGCCTTCACTTGGCCTGCTTTATCATGAGTTGCGTTGGGAAAAACCAGACCACAAATTGGCACACGCCTGTTCAACTACGACATGCATTGAGCATATAGACTATTCATGATGAATCATGCGAAAACTTCGTCCTCTGCCAGCCACATATCGTACCCATTACAATTAAAAAAAGGAAAAAGGAAGAGAAGAAAAGAAAAAGGAAAAAAGAGAAGGGGATGAATCATGAATATGGTGGTTTGATTGATGGATCAATTACCCGGCAACTGGAGGGGTCCTACCAAGGAGATTGAGGAAAAGAAATGATGCACGGCTGTACACTTATTGGTGTACTTGCTATATTGTTTAGCCTAAATGTGGGTCTAGATAAAATGCAGACAGAGACAAAGGAGAAAGGCGGGGGCAGCATAAAGGAACCTCCAGTGCTGGGTACGGAGGGGGACTTGATTGAACCGCTGCAAACCTCAGTGGACGGCAACTTACAGTCGATCCTGGGTCATGCAGAGTGACCAGCCCCCCACCCATTTGCACCACCCGTCTACTCAACTCCTAAAAAGCCAACCCACCGCCCCGCTCTCTTTCTCTCTTACGCTCGCAATAATCCATTTGAAGCGTTCTTTTGTTTGGCAACACACTATTCTAAGAAATAATTAGATGACTACGGCATGAAGTCTGAAATAAGAAATAAGTCATATGCTTGATTTAGATAGTCATAGCAAAAGTTGTGTTTATATTATTACATAAATTACGCTTAATCATGCAAATTCTTGAGCTGAATGCTGATCCTCTTTGTCAAAGTACGCCATTAACTTAGGCTTCTGCTATGACTCCTGCATCACACACGTGCAAGCACAGTCTCAAGCTCTCTTGGTCTAGCTCGTAATGTGACAACATCTTGATGCAACAATCAAAATAGTTTGTAGCTAATTCATCTAATAAAGTGACATGTATCACATAATTATTACAAAAACATGTGAAACAGTTGCTTGTCATAATATTTTACATCCGTTAATCTTATCTTAATGCTGGACAAATTAATTGCTGGAAGTACTTGGAGTTGTTGTCATGGAGATATAGTGGAACTATAACTATACAATACAATATATGACGCAAGTGATCATAATCCAATTTATATATTTTACTATTCATCATATCAATATGGTTTTGTACTTGGTATCATTTTTTTTTTTTTTAAAAGAATTCGTAAATCGTCAGATTAAAGAACAAAACATGTGATCCAAGAAAGAGACAGAAAAAAAATATATAAAAAAATCCCTACTTTTTTTTTCTATCTAATGAGCATCAATCCCAGATATAATAATTACTGGACCAATTATATTTATCAGTTTTGTCATTCCACGTGTTAGAACCAGACACAGTCTCTTCAAAATTCCATGCGACCTGCCTCAACATCTTTTTTCAATAAGCTCCTTTTAGGTTTCCCCATCATGGCTTTCAAATATATATATAAATATATATATATATTCTTTTGGTTACCATCGATCTCCTGTACCATATATGCACTGTCTCCACTTTCCCACCCCCCACTAACAACCCCCCACCTTTTTCTTTCTTCCTCCTCCTCCAAATTCCTCCGTCTGCATGTGATTGGTTCAAACAGGATAAGGTCATCATCATCATCACCATCACCCTCTTCTGCATCTTTTCTCTTCTCCTTAACAATTCAAATCAAATCAAATCCTTTCTTTGTTTAGCTATTAATATATTCTCCAATTAATCTTCTCCAGGCAATTTTTGTCTTGTCGTCTGTGTTTGTGTCTTCTGGGGGTCGTCTTATAATACTACTGGTGGGTTGGTGCATATCTTTCTTTCTTCCCGCTTACGTTAATTAATTAGGTTTTGTTTATAGTAATGGAAGAAGCAGCCCACTATTTTTTACAGCCAAGTGTCAACCTGCAGGGCTCTCCAAGAGTAATCATAGCATGCCGTTGGTTGATGATGGCCTGAATAGGATATTTCAAAATATATGGTCAGAAATCAGACTCATGTGCTTCCTAGTACAAATCCCAAAAGCTACAGTTCATTGCAAAAACCCTGCGACCAGTAGACGTGCCATGGTGGATCAATCTCTTTCACTATGAATAATATTTATAAATGATCGATGACGGTCCACATGCATTTGAAAGCTCTCCTCTGGTTATAATCAATTTTCACCCTTTATTTGAAAAAGTATGGAGCTTAAGAGGTGGATATGGGCAAATCATATTCATATATATTATTTGAATTTCCGCAGGAATGATTAAGAGGACTCTCCATGTACGGAGAACCAATTATCTAATGACACCAAATGCATAAGCATAAACTCGTCACCGGCCGGCATGATGTGGAAATTAATATGCAATGCTTTGGTTATCATTCTCAACTTTGAACATATATAACTGGAAATTAAAGTGGCGTATGTGCGTAAGCCCATCAACTTCAAATCTCTTGGTGTCTCCATTAGCATATATTTTTTGGGTTTACGATTTTCAAAAACACAATTAAACGTTTTGTAAAATCGTAGCTTATCTTCTAAAATCATATGTTTTTAAAAAATACACTCGCTAACGAGTTTCGAGTTTCTCATTTAAGATAATATATATATGCTATCGTAAGAAAGATTCTTGTTTGCGACATTAGAAGTGCTTAATATATATTAGGTGCATGATTTGGTATACAGAAGTGACTTTGAAGATGACTCAAAGTACTTCCACTACTTCTACTTGCATCTTTTGTGGTTTTGTTACTGTTGAAGCAATGCAAAAGGTTAAAAAAAAAAAAAGCTTTTTTGAGTGGTAGCATATATATAGAGAAAGGTAAAATCCTGTCAGTATTTTTTTGCTTCACTGGGAGGATTTGGGAATTATTTTGTAGATGGATGCATGTATTTGTGGATTGACAAAGTGGTCTGAATTTTAGTCGG
The DNA here is from genome assembly GCA_013348765.1 of Carpinus viminea. NCBI lineage: Eukaryota > Viridiplantae > Streptophyta > Magnoliopsida > Fagales > Betulaceae > Carpinus > Carpinus viminea. The sequence continues at coordinate 7,127,134 of CP054671.1, forward strand.
CTACCCTCTCAAAAAAACATATCAAATGAGTACTGCAAAGTGCTAATTCAAATGGCAAACGAAAGCCACTCAATAAAGCCAAAGCTTTTTAAGGTCTTTAGTGGCAATGAGTGTCCCTTTGATTGCATCTAGGGGCACCTAGGCTGAAGGGTCGAAATTAAGATTGAGGAAGGCATAAGGCAAAAAGCTAAAATGAGGGTTTTTTTATTTATTATTATTTTAAAAAATGTTAATATTTATATGAAATATAAAAAAAGTTAACTTAAAAATCAGGCTTTTAGCTTTTTGAAATATAAAATTACTAGTTAAATTCTCTCACGTTTAAGTTTTGTTAATATATTATTCTTAATAAATAATATGGTTAATCTATTTTATCTTTCTTGGAAGATAATCAATAGTAATTATAATTTAATTAGTTGTGTACTAAAATCAACGGTACAATGATGATATGTGATCGGAACTCATAACAACGAACAACCAAAATCAATAGTGTACTGTGTATGCTAGTAATTAAGTGTTTTTTAGATTTTAAACATGCTAAGAGTGTTTGAGATTGTGTTTAATAAATATAGCTTTTACGTTAAAAAGAGTTTTTGGGCAAAAATTTCATTTTTAAACTTTTGTCAAAAGTGCTTTGTAGTCATTTTAAGTTTTTTCAGCCCTTAAAAATGTTTTTAATTTTTTTACTAAACAAATAGTTTTTTCTTTAAATAAACATTTTGAGTGTTTTTTTTTAATAAGTACATTGGCGAACACCAAACTACAAAAGAGATAAAGAAAGGGGAGGATCAATCCCATTAGCTAGAGAGGAAGGAGGGAGAAAGGGGAAAGAAAAGGGACTGCTGCCAAAGTGAGATCTAGTTGCTGCCCAACGAACAGATATTTACCATGTTCCTTGCTCTAAAACCTCCAAATATTTATCATGTTCAATTCGTGCTTTGGGTCTTTGCAGCACCTTTGTCCATGGAGGCCATGGCTCCAAATAAGTATTTCTTCACAATCCCTTAGGAAAGCCATTATCAAAGTATCATTAGTCAGGGTTCTTGAAATGTTAAAGGTTTTCTCTTGCTACTCCACCCTTGGTTCCCTGATTTAGCCATTGATGAAGTGAAGTTGCAACTTCATGCTTTTTGGATTCAAGTTCATAAACTTTTACTCCAGTATATGACCACTCAAAATGTTATCAAAATAGGCAAAGGAATTGGTAAAATTATGGAACTTGATAACAAAACTCCTCTAGGCTTATTTGTCACCAATCCATACGTTTCAAAATTGAGACAAAACACATATTTGCCTCTTGCTTCAGGTTTCTACATGCCTTGTGCTAGGGAGGAGCCTCGTTGGGTTGCCTTTAAATATGAACGTTTGGATGACTATTATACTCTTTATGGTCTTATTGGTCACAAGAGAGTTTGTCCTGCTCCACAAAAATTGATCCACCCTAAAGCCTTAGTTTCAACAATTAAGGCTTGGAGGGCTGTTTGATCCATAAGTGAGTCTTCCATATTCACGAAAATAAAGCTAGTTGAAAGAAGAAAATAGATGAAGGGGATGAGATGGTATGAAGGTGGCGTTATGGGTAGAAGGAAGTCAAAAACAGAGAATATATGTTCGTGGGATTGATCATCCCCTTTTAAACTTCTCAAACGCAATCTCAAACAGTCTCTAAGTCACTTGTTTTCTTATTGTTAAAACCTAATAGCATGTCAAATCACCTTTTATGATTTTATTTTCTTGAGACCTTTCCCTTTTTATTTTTCCTCTTTTTTGGACAATTATATATATAAACATTTTTTTGGGATCTTTTATAAATTAGGAGAGCCGGCCATGTGGGGCCTATTGTCTTCCCTATTTCGAATGGGACAATTACCTATGGAAATTAGACTCACCACATATTATGAGGTTTGTCTTTAGTTCTACCAAAGCTTTTTTAACTTGTAGTTAGTCTTATGAATGTGTGGTCCATACACAACTTTGTAAAAGGGGGAGAGAGAAAGAGAAAAGCAATTGATTTTTCTTAATCATGTGAAAAACACGGTGAGTTAGAGAAAGTAACGTTAACACTCACACCAACATGCTGTCCTCATTCTGGTGATGTTTTTTTAGGTAGCAGTCAAATGATAAAACATGAGACACAATTTAAGAAAAACTAGTCATTTGTTATTGTGAAAGGTTATTAATGAACATTATGTAAAACAGCAGAATACATCAGCAGCATAATTTATTGCAGAGCCAGTAATTCCTCAGTGAAATCACCGCATGCATCTGAGCCATATGTGTAATTATGGTGAGTGCCCTTTGTTGAACAAGTACAGATGGATGCATGGAGCCAAGTACAGATGCATGTATGCATGTATGCATGTATGCAAGTACAGAATGTAAGAGGCGATAGAATGCTAAAGTGGGACTTTAAAGGTGAGGTACAATGTTTGTTTTGCAGAAATATCATTGAATGTAGAGACCATCTGTTCTTTGATTGTGGCTTTAGCAAAAGACTCTGGAGGGAAGTGATGAATAAATGCCTTCTGCCTGAACTACCCACTGGTTTGGAGGAAATGATAGGCAAAGGGATTAGGGAGTGGAGGAGTAAGAACTTAAGAGCCAGGGTATGCAAGCTGGCTTGAGGTGCAATAGTTTATAACATTTGGAGACAAAAAAATGATGTCAAGCATGGTAATATAATTAATTCAGAGGATGAAATGTTGCAGAAGATTGGTTGGGTGGTAAGAAACAGAGTTATGGGGAAGGGGAAATTTAAGGAAAATGATGATAATGTAGCTATAGGTAGCAAATGGGGAATCGCTCAGAATACTTTCTATTACTGGTTGATGGTATCAGTTAGGTGAAGGGGTGTACAGCAGTTTGTTAGAGTATATTTGAATGATCTTAAAGTTAGGCTAATATAAAATTCATTAAAGATAATATAATTCTCATCAAATTTATAACTTTATGGTCATTCAAATATACTATAACACAGATAATGTTTACATTTTGCTCATATTCTTTAGTGAGTTTACAATATAAGAGCTCTATTAATAGAGCTTATTACACATGAAATATAATCTTAATCAAATCAGCATCAAATCCTTAAAGTTAGCCTAGTCTAGTATTTATAAAAAGTAATACAATCCTCATCAAAATCATAACTTTAAGGCCATCATTTAAATATACTCTAATACAGTTGATGTTGCCAGTAGAATTTGTGAGTTGTATAAGATGATGCTTTGTTTAGAATCAAGGGCTGGATTGTGTTGTATTCCTTGTTTGTTGTTAATAGAACTTCATTCATCAAAAAAAAAAAAAAAAAAACATATTGGCAAAGCCTTAAAGGTTTGGTGTCTGGTTCTGGTAAAAGTGGGAAGTGACTAGGATAGTGTCTTGTACTCAAGAATAGTTACAAATTTACTTGTAATTGTCTGCTGTTTGCCATCCTCAAGAATAAGGGCAAGCCCATATATATATTGCTGTCCATGATATTGGCTTTTAAAGTCCATGTTCAAACGGGCTTGCTAAATGGGCCACCTTAGAGAGGCACTGATCAAATCTTGATTGTATATAACAGAATGACAGCAGCCTAAACAGAGTAAAAAAGCTTAACGAAATTTTTAATTTATACCATCTGCAGCAGACATGTAATTCTTAGCCAAAATTTTACCATCTCTTAAAAGAACTGGTTCCTGTGATCAGTAAGATTGATATATGGCATCAATAATACTTCAAAAAAGGAAAAGTGTACGTTGCATTAAAAATCAACTTGTAACCTAAGACCAAATCATGTGTTACAGTGTTGGAAGTGCTACCTTATTGAAAAGCACTTAAACATAAAATACTGTGCGAGGAATCAAATGAGAGAAGAAGTTCCAGAATAATAGTTATTTTACAAAATAATTATAAAATAGCAATCTCATCAAAATTGCTAAATGTGAATATTAGCAATAAATAGTATGGGAAAAAAATGCATTACATACAGCCTAGAAATCAAGGTGGCCTCCAAGCAGGTCAGGAAATCACTGAAAAGCCAATGTCAAAGGACTTCGACATGGTTCTTTACTTTTTACCTCAAAACTCGGCTTTAGGTAATATTGCACTCAGACTGAAAGTCCTCAAACCAATACCAAAATATAACAAATCAACCAAATATGAAAAGCAGGGAATTATGGAAACAAGAGCATTAAGGGAAATGAGAAACTAGAATACCTGTTTGAGAGATAACTCATAAGAGCACACAGCTTCTTCAAATGAACAAAGGGAAGAATCACTCCAAGCAAGTGTTGCTGCTAAAGTAGAAACACCTTCATATTCATGTAATTCAATCTGCTAAAATCATAATGTTAATATTTTTAAAGCTTACACATTTGTGCTACCACATTATCTTCTAATCTTAGAGGATGATAATAAGCATGAAAACAAGGGGAAGAAAAAAAGGCAGGCACCACATAGTTGTATTAATACATATGCAAACATATACAAATTTTACCTGAGGAATGAAAAAGTAAGAAGAACCAGCCTCATGCACCATGGAAGATGACTCCATGTTGAAATTAATATCCATAAAACCGTAAGCCGTTATAGAGGTTGAATCACTTGACAGATATCTGCAGAGAAACTATACATACATTCTTTAGTTGATCGGAAGAAAGCCAAAATCCGTCTTAATTTAAAGGAAGGAAATAAAAAAACCTTTAATATTTTTTTTAAAAAAAGAAAAAAAAGAAAAAAGAAAACGAAGAATGGGAGAACGTATCACTCCATCATAAATGAATCACATTATGTAGACAGTACACCCATAAGGTTTAAGGCTCACGGCCATATATTAGAACCTCTCATTATATTCAACTTCACCACTCTAATCTAATTAATACCAAGACAACTAACTTCTGAATAACAAAATGAAATCTAGATTTTGACCAACAAATGCAATGTGGGGTGGGAGCTTTGCTGGGACGGTAACAGCTAATATAAGGAATTACTTTCAAGTACTTTAGTACTGTTAGTGCAATGAAGTAACCAGTAACTAACGGCAAGTAGTAGCTTAATTTGGGGTGTTTGCTATTACACGGACTTTTAGATATGAAATAGCTGTTAATCCCCAAAAAAACCAAAAGCTTATGCAAAACTGTTATTGCATCTACTTTAAATGCAAATAGCACAATCACCTATCAGTAAGCAATGAAACGAAGAAGTTCTAAAGAGTCACAGGACATTCTAAATGAAGGTTTAAAATGCATAGAGAAACATTTGATCTATATACTAGTATGCCCCCGTTAATTTTAGAAGAGCCACAAATGAGAGAAAGCGAAATCAACCTTGTGGTCGAACTAAGCTCTCCTGAAGTAAAAGAAGAAGAATTCGTGAAGTAAATTGCAGCACCAATTCCAAAAAATCCAGAGCTTTCATTCAAGTAGAGTGATTTATACGTTGGATTGTCCGTATTCTTTGAAAGGAAAAAGAGAGGATACACTGACGACTCCGCCGGTTGACAGCAAAACCAGTTCAAAGCTTTTGGACTGGGAGGCACAGGCACCTGCAGATTCACAGTCACATTGCATTATCCGTAGAAGACCTATCAGCGACAGAAACTTGTACAACTTTCCGTATTTCAAGTTCTTAATACAATGTCACTCTAATTCACCAATTAATGTGTATTGCTATTTTGCTCTATCTTAAATGCCGGAACAGATGTACTTGAAACCTGAAGATTCCACAGGCGGAAGAAGGAGGGTCCATCTTCATCTTCTCAACGGCCTCTGTGATCCTCTGGAGCCCCTGCTCAAGCGTCAACGCCGGAGGCAGAGTACGCGTAATGCACGTCTCGAACACCAAATCTCCATCCTCAGTTCCCGCGAATTCCCCGATTTCAACTACCGGACCGTCCACTCTCGCCGCTTCAACAACCTAAGAACCAGAGACACAAACTGTTAGTATAACAACCGCGAAGCGAGACGGCATGCCAATGACTATGAGGCAAGGAGACTCGGAAGGAACTTGGGATTAGGGAGGCGGAGCAGGTGGAAGCGAGGGAAATTTCGGCTGAGAAAGGTGAGAGTTGGCGGTGGCATTACGCGCGGTACAGACCGTTTGGTGCGGAAGTGGAGGTCTGAGAACGGTGGAGAGAGAGCTTGAGCGAGTGACATTTAGGAGTTCATTTGCCGCTGGCTATGAAGAGAGAAATAAGGGAATCTTGCGTTCGTTTACGGAAATGTGGAAAGGCGGAGGAATAGGAGAGGGGGAAGGCGGGGAACGGTTTCGAAGGTGAAATGATGAGAAAACGGATCAGGATCCCCAGCAATAGCTGGGGAATTTCTTCTTCTTTTTTTTTTTTTTTTTGGTCAATCTAGACCGTTGAATTCCATCCAACCGTTCAAATATCGCCACGTGTCTCATTCAAAAGAAAATAATAAATTCCTCGAGAACATGCTCCAGTGTACTATAGTTACTCATTTTTTTATTTCTGGATAACATTAGAAATGCAGTTGAATGTGTCAAAACTCAAGTGTAGCAATGGCATTAAATACTGATAAAATCAGCCACAACACATGTAGAACGCATTAAGTCCCACCTAAAAAACCTAATACCTTATTCAAATAGGAAGAACTCCACAAATCAAACCCTCAAAGCCCTGTAGTTCACCCGATCATAACCTGAGTTTTGAAGTATTGTTCACAATGTTAAGATGTAAACCTTACACCATGTAGCCACTACAACAAAGTTCACACCATCCAACACAATCTTACATATACAAGTAAAGATTTATTGAATGAAACATAACGTTCCACTAAAGCTTGGGCATCAAACCATACGAGTCAATGAGCTTACCAAGCCTTATGAAGAAAACACATATAATGAAGTTTCTGTAATAAAGGCAAAAGAACTATCAAGAATTTCACATAAACACCCTCACCTCGCTACTCAGGGTCACCCCTCGTCGGAGAAGCGGCGAATTGGGTCGCCGACGACGACGCCGCCGCCAGGAGTAGGGCCGAACTCGCCGTACTTGTACCAGTCGTAGGGGTGGCGCAGATTGGGGTCGTCTTTTTCCATGAAGCGGACCATCCTAACTTCACCGACGCCGATCTGCTAGAGCTCGTCCTCGGTGAAGTTATCGGCCTGGTTCTGGCTCTTGCGGTTCTTGTGGAGGCGGTAGAAGCGGGACTCGGAGAGCTTCTTGCTCTTCCGCCGCGCCCCCTCCTTCACAGCCCAGCGGAAATCCGCGTGTCCCTCGATGCGGCCAGGCGGCGCCCCTCCGCCCTTCTTCTTCTCCTTCTCGCTGCGCCCCGCCATGCACAGGACACCATTTTGGCCGTGGAATCGGGGGATTCGTGGGTTAGGGGAGGAAGAGGCCGATCTGCTGGATGTGTTGTGGAGGGAGAATGGGTATGGGGGGAAATTTTTGGAGGGGAAATGAAATAGTCGCCCGTTTTGATTTGTGTTTAAAAAAAAAAAAAAAAAAAAAAGAGCAGAAACGTAAAAGCCACTTGCCACGTCAGGCTCGTGATAACTGTAGCAACCCGAAGGTTGTAAGTATATCACTACTCAACCCCGTTCCATCCCGTTCATCCCGTTCCTCCCACAAACAGAGCCTATAAGTACCGAGTACACCTGCTTTTCTTCAAGCCTTCAACCCAACAAAACCCTAAACAGACAAGGCAAACACCAACCAACCGAACACCAAACAGCCCTAAGCCCTAATCCTCCCTCCTCCCTCCCGACATCATCCAAAATGTTCGAGGGGGTGACCCAAAAGATTTTGAAGGTAAATCAAACCCTTGTTATTTTTTCCCTTTATTTATTATGTATGATTTATTATTTTTTTGTTTCTGTTTTGCAGATTGAGATTTCGACCTGGTTGAACTCCTTCAGCTCAATCGTCGGAGCGTTGTCATCAATGGACCTGGCCAGGCGTTACCTGGGCCCTCCGACGGCGAGCGAAGCGAAGATCGAGGAGATCCATGCCTTAAAGGTCAAGATGGATGGAAAGATCGATGTACTTCTGGCTACCCAGAAGGTGGACGGAGGGAAGTCTTCCCCATCTCTGTAATTTGATTTCTGAAGTTGGTAGGTAATTCATAATTGTCTAGGAGGGAGACTTTTGGTGTTAGTTTTAGTGATTTTGTTGTTTTTCTCCTTCTACATGGTGTTTTTCTCATATGTACAAATCCAATATCAAAAGTTTTAAGGCTATCCTTTCTAAAAAAGGAAATGTTATATACTATATTCACATCCTGTCTGGCTCACATTATAATACCTATCAACTCTTAGATTTCTAAGAAAAAAAAAAACCTATCAAATGGCTGATAGGCACTGCCACATCGACCTATTGGAATAGGAATGTCAATATAACATACTACTATCTTACTGTGCTGACATGGCACTGTTAATCATCCTTTATTAAAAGAAAAAAAAAATAAAAAATCAAAGGTTGTAATTGTGATTGTGATGCGTGTAGGGGTCACTGTGGTCTACTTTGGTGTAGAAGGAGAAAAACAACAAAATCACTAAAACTAACACCAAAAGTCTCCCTCCTAGACAATTATGAATTACCTACCAACTTCAGAAATCAAATTACAGAGATGGGGAAGACTTCCCTCCGTCCACCTTCTGGGTAGCCAGAAGTACATCGATCTTTCCATCCATCTTGACCTTTAAGGCATGGATCTCCCCGATCTTCGCTTCGCTCGCCGTCGGAGGGCCCAGGTAACGCCTGGCCAGGTCCATTGATGACAACGCTCCGACGATTGAGCTGAAGGAGTTCAACCAGGTCGAAATCTCAATCTGCAAAACAGAAACAAAAAAATAATAAATCATACATAATAAATAAAGGGAAAAAATAACAAGGGTTTGATTTACCTTCAAAATCTTTTGGGTCACCCCCTCGAACATTTTGGATGATGTCGGGAGGGAGGAGGGAGGATTAGGGCTTAGGGCTGTTTGGTGTTCGGTTGGTTGGTGTTTGCCTTGTCTGTTTAGGGTTTTGTTGGGTTGAAGGCTTGAAGAAAAGCAGGTGTACTCGGTACTTATAGGCTTTGTTTGTGGGAGGAACGGGATGAACGGGATGGAACGGGGTTGAGTAGTGATATACTTACAACCTTCGGGTTGCTACAGTTATCACGAGCCTGACGTGGCAAGTGGCTTTTACGTTTCTGCTCTTTTTTTTTTTTTAAACACAAATCAAAACGGGCGACTATTTCATTTCCCCTCCAAAAATTTCCCCCCATACCCATTCTCCCTCCACAACACATCCAGCAGATCGGCCTCTTCCTCCCCTAACCCACGAATCCCCCGATTCCACGGCCAAAATGGTGTCCTGTGCATGGCGGGGCGCAGCGAGAAGGAGAAGAAGAAGGGCGGAGGGGCGCCGCCTGGCCGCATCGAGGGACACGCGGATTTCCGCTGGGCTGTGAAGGAGGGGGCGCGGCGGAAGAGCAAGAAGCTCTCCGAGTCCCGCTTCTACCGCCTCCACAAGAACCGCAAGAGCCAGAACCAGGCCGATAACTTCACCGAGGACGAGCTCTAGCAGATCGGCGTCGGTGAAGTTAGGATGGTCCGCTTCATGGAAAAAGACGACCCCAATCTGCGCCACCCCTACGACTGGTACAAGTACGGCGAGTTCGGGCCCTACTCCTGGCGCGGCGTCGTCGTCGGCGACCCAATTCGCGGCCGCTTCTCCGACGAGGGGGTGACCCTGAGTAGCGAGGTGAGGGTGTTTATGTGAAATTCTTGATAGTTCTTTTGCCTTTATTACAGAAACTTCATTATATGTGTTTTCTTCATAAGGCTTGGTAAGCTCATTGACTCGTATGGTTTGATGCCCAAGCTTTAGTGGAACGTTATGTTTCATTCAATAAATCTTTACTTGTATATGTAAGATTGTGTTGGATGGTGTGAACTTTGTTGTAGTGGCTACATGGTGTAAGGCTTACATCTTAACATTGTGAACAATACTTCAAAACTCAGGTTATGATCGGGTGAACTACAGGGCTTTGAGGGTTTGATTTGTGGAGTTCTTCCTATTTGAATAAGGTATTAGGTTTTTTAGGTGGGACTTAATGCGTTCTACATGTGTTGTGGCTGATTTTATCAGTATTTAATGCCATTGCTACACTTGAGTTTTGACACATTCAACTGCATTTCTAATGTTATCCAGAAATAAAAAAATGAGTAACTATAGTACACTGGAGCATGTTCTCGAGGAAATACTTCAAGTAGTCAAACCCCTGCAGGAGGATTTGCAGACACGGACTCATGTTATTGATGAACTACGAAGAGTCATCAGATCTGTGGAAAGTTTGAGAGGTGATTTGTGCTGCTTTTTCATGGTTCTATTAGAACATTGTTGCTTATGTTGTTTGAAGTTGATAATTTGTACTTCAAAAGTACTTAGAAGCAGTAAAACTTCCATGATTTGCATTTAAAGGTATGAATATATAATTTGATCAACTTGGACGGATCATGTTAAAAAAAGGGAAACAAATTTATCTTAGGAAATCCTGAAACTGGTCTACTTCCATTTTCACAATATGGAAGAACAGATGGTTGACTGCTAAAACAATGGTTCCCATTCCATGTGCTATTAGGTTGTGTATAAGGTGTGCTACTGGTTGCCATTAATTGATCAACAATACTCTAAATTGTAATTAGTAACAAAGCCAGCCAAATTATTGTGGCTGCTGTTCTGATTGGGTTGGGCGCTATGTGAAGAGGCTCTGGTGGGTGGGGGGGGATGATCAATGGTTTTGTTTTAAGATGTTGAAATGTTGTGGTTATGAATCCACTAATGTTGTCATCAGCACTGGTTAATGTAGGAAATAACTAAGGATGATATTTAAATTGACATGGTCTTCCGCCTATTGTCTATGTAGGAAAGATGTGAGAATGACATATGATACTTGTACTAGTTTGGTGCTTTTTCGATCATTTACTGCATCAGACTATGTTGCTGCTCAGTGTCTTAGGTGAGGCAAATAATGATCAGAATAATTCAATACTTCTCTTTTGGAATTTAACCTGTATGTTTTTCAGATATTTGATTCTTCATATTATAGCACAAGTGTGTAAATCCGTACGAGCATGGTATAGTTCACAAAATCTCGTGGATGACCAATAATGTTATGATCTTTCATAAAACAGAAATTGGTTCTCCCTCTTTATAGAATTTTTATATTCAGAAATGGAACTTCAATGTATTTGTCTTAAGACATTAAAGGTTTATTGTCTGGCTCCCATTTTGAATCATTAATGTATACTTTCTTTTCATTGTCATGTACATGTTCATTTTCTTTTCCGCCTCTTTCCCTTTCGCAAGGGATTTTACGAAATGTGCTGGATGTGAAGGACTGCAAATTATTTGTTCTGAATAGAGAGGATTAGTGTGGGGAGGACCTGTGCAGCAACTCTAGACATCTAAAAGTTTGGAGAATGATGTTATTTTCCAGGGTGATGATTACTTGATTGGGAAATGTATCAGATTCTGGACCTTGTATAATTAGAAGCAGATATTTTCTTTAAAATTTAAAATTTAGGAGAGCTCTTCGGAGAACTCAAAAGTGGTCTTGTTCCCTTTTTGTTTGGTTAGACATGATGACATTGCGTGTGGTTTGGTCATTTATTTTCAGTATCAAAAGGCCTAGATTTCCTTATTTCACTGACATCTTTCTCTACTTTTTATGGTCGCTCATAAGCTGTCAAATTATCAAGGTGCAGGGGCATCTTGTTCTTGCCATTATGTGTGGCTCCTTGACCAGGCCAGATGGGCCTCCAAAATATACATCTTTTCTTATGTTTTAGATCTAGTCTTCTTGTTCATCTTCATACTATAAATTGTATATATCTTCTGAAAGATATGGTTTTCTGGCTTACATTCTAAATGATGATACACAAAAGTGAGTCTGCTAAATGCATGATTGGTGATATCTTCTTGTCAATTCTATGGCATGATAAGAAAACTTCAAAGTGTTGATTGTATGCGTCTTGCATCATTCTCTAAATGACCCTTTGGGAATAGCTAATGTACTTCATTCATGTATCACATCCTCATTTAAGTTCAAATTTAGTTAGTGAGATACTCATATTCTTTTTACTTGGTGTAAACTATGATATCATATTTGTTTGTGTTTACTTTTAACTACTTTATGGTTTGCTTCAGGTGAAGGATTATGTACCATCATATGGAGATCTTCAAGAAGGTTGATGTCATAGTGACCCCAACAACAAGGTATGTAAGCCTAACTGACATGCAGTGTTAACGATGCTACTAGTGAATGGATCATGATATACAATAAATCATCAATTGAGGAGGAATTTGGATATAGTTTACTACAATGCATGCCAAAGTTGAACCAAATAGATTTTGTATCTAAGACATAACAATCTCACACCTTTTTTTTTCAGCTTTTGTAAGAAGAGTACTGATTTTAATAGTATCAACTCTGATCTCAGATAAAATTTTGGATAAATATCTGATCCAGCCTGATCGTGATCTTTTCATAGGCATACTTGTGACAAAGCTTATATATAGGTTTATTATATGCATTCTGAAATTAGGTCTACTTTTATCAGTGTGAGTCACTATAGTCATTTGCCTCTTTTAATAATTTTAACTACTACTTTTACTCTGTGCTTTTCAAAGAAAAATACTAATTTGACTTGTGTGCTGGTTTACCTTTAGTTTATTATCATGTATGCAGCATATTTATATTTTTTATTTGAGAATTTATAACTTCAAATATATGCTTTCTTGTGCTAACAGCATGACAGCCCCCATAATACCTCCTAGTGCAATTCAATCTGGCGAGACGGATATGCAGGTTACAGGTTTGTTGGTAGAAGATTATTTATTTATTTATTTATTTATTCTATTGTAGCCGTTCTCTCAACTGAAAAGCATGAATTTGAGAGTGATTTTTAGCCAAAATGTTTGTTTCTATGTAACTATATTGCCATGAGCCTTTATGTTCCTCCTAATTTCTTTTCTTCTATTATAATTTCTGTCACATTTTTATTACGAAATAATAATTGGTCTCATTATAAATTTTCAATTATTCAAATGAAAGCATTGAACATGTACAACTCAATGCATATTTCTGTTATTGTGTATAATTTGGAATGTGGACAAGTCATAAAAAGGTTGTTATGTGATCATTTAAAATTTTACATGCATCCTATGTCACTTAATGTTGGAATATCTGATACTAAAGGAACGTGGACAACTCAATTGCTTTCCTAGCTCAGTTGCCTCAAAGGCTTGAAGTTTGGCAAAATGGAAATATTATTTAGGAGTAGAAGCTAGCTTTTGGCAGTATTCTTTTAGGAGTAGAAGCTAGAAAATCTTGCTAGCTTGAACAGATTATGGCAAATTATAGCCATTTTGCAGCTGCCTGCTGGATTGTTTACGGATCTCTTGATTTAGTAAACAAAATCACTGCCTAGCTGAGAGGAAAAGTAAGATGTCAGTGTCAAATGATGACATTCATTCACGCTTAACTTCACATACACGGAGATGTGTGACCATGCTCCGGTGGACTATTTGCATTCATGGGTTCTCGATGTTTCTGAGTAGAAAAGACATGCAAGACCTTGGTTATTGGGCATTCCAACCCTGCAACTAACTTTGACCTGTTGTTAGATGGCCTTAATTGGCCAAATATGCATTAGAACTCTACAGAATGCCAAGAGACCTTATTTTGATGGCTAGGTTCTCATATTCCCTTGCCATACACCTTCGTTGGTCCTCTAAACCAAATTACCTGTTCATCTTTTAACCCCATGTAGCATGTTAGTCCATTAATGAATGTATATGTACCTCTTAATGCTCTTAATCAGAATATAGTACTAAAATTACGTTGGGTGGAACAGATTTAGTTGTCACCTGATGAGATTCAGAAAGCCTTTTGAGATTATTCATCAAATTCTGAAACTAAAATTGACCCATCATACGTGATTGTAAATAAAGAAGATGTCTAGTGTATTTTGTGTTATTATAGATTCAATTATCTTAAACTTTCAAAATTTGAGGTTGTACATTAGGCACATGCCCAGTATTGTTTTCATTGTGATCAATTCAATTGTCTTCAATTTCCAAAATTTGAGATTGTACGATTAATAGGGATGTTTCTTTTAAGTCATTCAACATTCAGTTATCTCCAATTTATATCTATTTTTGCTAAATTTGAAGTAATGTGTTTGTAGTTTTACTCTTCCACCATCTTTGAATGTTTTTGTGCATACCTTCCTCTTGTATTCAGGTTATCTTGTGCGGTTTATCGTCGCAGCAAATCTTCTTGGACTTCCTGCCATTTCTGTGCCTGTGAGTGTTGCCTATCTTTTTCTTAGAATCCTATCCGATGTGCTCTATGGTAATTACAAAAGAGAAATAGACTTCAACCTCCATCACCAATTAAGAAATTTAACTCCCACCAATCTTGATACAATTAGAAGCAAAATCTCTAAAAGTTTAATCCGAATAATTTAAAAATAAATAAATAAAAAATAAAAGAAAGGAAAAATTAGTGGTTTTCTTAATTTTGCTTATTGCTTGCCTTGAGGAGGACATTAAGTGCAGGATAATTGGAGGAAAAATAGATATTTTTAGGGTACTTTAAAACATATCTAGACATCTATAATGTAAATAAATGGAACCTACTTCTTGAGCCAGATTGGTGTTGAAAATCTTCAACAAATATTTTCATTTTGTTTTCCCCTTCCATATCATATACTAATCAGCATGTAGTTTATTATAATATGAATTGGTTAAGAATTATACTAGTATTTGGTGAAGTGCCTTCTATGTTTACAATTTTGTTGGGTTATTATAATGTTTTGTGTCAATTTCTTCAATGTTTTCAGGTGGGTTATGATAAACAAGGACTTCCAATAGGTTTGCAACTAATGGGCTGTCCATGGGGTGAAGCTTTGCTTTTGCGCATGGCTTCTGCAATCGAGGTATCATATCAGTTCTTTTATAATTGTTGAATGAAGGAAAATTGATGGTTTCTAGGGTATGCTGTAAAAATTGCTTGTTCCTCATACTCGTCTAGTTGAAGATAATGGGGGACAAAACTGGATTACCCGAGAGAAGGATAAGTTTAAGTTTCCGGGTGGCGGTACACAGTTTATACATGGGGCAAATGAGTACTTGGATCATATATCTGAGGTTGTTACGTGTTAAAGTTTACTTGGGAATAAGCTTGGTTAGTGTATCTTGTTGTTTTGATCTTCGATTTCTCATCCGTATGTGTAGATGATCCCCGAAATTGCATTTGGTCATCATACCCGAGTTGTTTTAGATGCTGGGTGTGGTGTAGCTAGTTTCGGTGCCTATTTGCTATCACGGAATGTCATCACTGTGTCCTTGAGTGGGACAAGGTGTGCTCTCCTATGGATGAGGGTGAGTTAGGCATCCGTAACATTAGAAGATTTAATCAAGCTCTCTTGGGTAAGTGGCTGTGGCGGTTTGCTCATGAGGAGGGTGCTTGGTGGAGATCGGTATTGGTTGCAAAATATGGGATGGAGTGGGGAGGTTGGTGATCAAGGGCCATCCCTGGCCCTCATGGGGTGGGTCTCTGGAAATACATTTGTCAAGGTTGGCAGGTGTTTAGGAGCCATTTCAGATTTGATCCTGGCGAGGGCTCTAGGATCCGCTTTTGGGAGGATATTTGGTGTGGAGATAAAACCCTCAAGTAGGCCTTTCCTAACTTGTTTAACATGGCTAGCTTTAAAGGGGCATCTATGGCAAACAATTTGGAGCGATCTAGTGGAATTATTCAATGGAACATCCAGTTTTCCAGGTTGTCTCATGACTGGGAGGTTGAGGTGTTGGCCTCGTTTTATAATTGCTTATATGATTGCAAGTTAAGAGAGGTTGGGGCTGACAAATTGTGGTGGTTGCATTCGCGCAAGGGAGTGTTTGAGGTCAAGTCCTTTTATCGAGCTCTCTCGCCCTCAAGGTCTTCTTCGTTCCCTTGGAAGAGCATTTGGAGAACTAAGGCTCCCCCTAGAGTGGCTTTTTTTGCTTGGACGGCTGCTCTTGGCAAGATTCTCACAGTGGACAACCTTAGGAGAAAGGGTATGATGGTGGTTAATAGATGTGGTTTATGTGAAGCAGATGAGGAGTCGGTAGATCATCTTCTTCTTCATTGTGGGACAACGAGAGCTTTGTGGAATGCCTTCTTCGCCCGGTTTGGTTTTTGTTGGGTTATGCCTAGTTTGGTCAAGGAGTTATTGGCTAGCTGGTGGTCGAGTGGTCGCTCCAGAAGCGTTGTTGTGTGGAAAATGGTCCCTCTTTGTATTATGTGGTGTATTTGGAGTGAGCAAAACATTAGATGTTTCGAGGACTCCTCGAGGTCCATTGAGGAACTTATCCACTTTTTCCTTTTTACCCTTTTCTCCTAGACAGTGGGATGGTTGGCTCTGAGGGTGATTAGTTTTTCTGATTTTCTCTCCCTTTTCTCCCCCTCCCCCTAGTTTTCTTTGTATACCCCCAGTGTACTAAGGGTTGCGCCCTTCTGTGCTTTTTTAATAAATTCTTTGATTTATCAAAAAAAAAAAAAAAATCTATTTGCTACTTTGTGATGAAGATGGAATATTACTGCTTGAGGTCAATAGGATACTCTGCGTTGGAGGATACTTTGTTTGGGCAGCACAGCCTGTTTATAAGCATGAAGAAATCCTGGAAGAACAGTGGAAAGGTATTACTACCAACAGTTTTCCTTTATGCTAACATTTTTAAAAGTGGTTGTGGTCAGTTCTAATACTAGCACTTAGGAGAGTTAGGATATTGGAAGACAAGTTTGTAGAAGATGCTAAAGTGTGTCACATGCCTATTTCTTATTTGATGCCATAATTAGTTTTACAGAGCCTGCTGGTGTTTCTGATTAATGGAACAAAATTTTGACTCCTGGGTTATGAATGTTGTTCCTGTTAGCGGGCCCAACACCTTGTCAGTTATATATGACCGAGGACTTATTGGAGTTATGCATGATTGGTACTTTCAAAACTGTTTTCTATCCTACTTACCTCTAATATGGGCATATATGGATACTGTAGTTGATTAGACTATGAATATCTGACACACATATATATATCACAAATGTGTTACTGTTGCTTGAACTGAGTTTCCGTTGCTGAAATATTATTGCATATTATTATCCAGGTGTGAACCATTTGATACATACCCAAGAACCTATGATTTTTTGCATGCAGCTGGCCTTTTCTCTATCGAGAAAAAAAGGTACACCTGACTCTTCTTTTTTCTCTTTTCTTTTTTCCCAGCTAGATGATTTTCATATTTCTGTTGGTACATGCTTTTGGCTTTTCATTTGCCTTTTATTTTGTTCCATGGAGAAAACTGACCAGGAAGTACAGTGGCATTTAGGGTTTGCAGGTTGTTGTGCCTGGCTAAGGATTTCAGTAGTTCTTGAGTATAAGCAACAACTCACATCACTAAAGACCTAATCCGGAGGATCTATATTATTGCTGGAAAAATGATTTTACGTAAATATTTAAATTTAAGTGATAAAATGGGAAATGCAAAATTATGTTGGAATAGTGGATTTATAAACCTTGATCAGGCGATTCCTTGGGGGTAAGGTAGTGGTTTTTCTTAATTTGTTTTATGTCCTTGTATCAGATGCAATCTCTCTTCAATCATGCTTGAGATGGATCGGATACTGAGACCTGGTGGACATGTATACATCCGTGATGCTCTTTCCATCATGGATGAACTTCAAGAGATTGGAAAGGCAATCGGCTGGCAAATCACAGTGCGAGATACATCTGAGGGTCCTTATGCAAATTATAGGATCTTTACTGCTGATAAACACCTCTTGCGTGGTTGAACTGGTGGAGATCACCAACCTTATTGTTTCTTTTCCTGCTGATCCCTCTGACAGGAGGATAGGCAACCGAGTTATTGTTTCTCTAACATGATGATCTTAGAAGCATTGGAAAGAAGATTATTATTGACATCAGGTACACTCAGATCACATTGTGATTTATTAGACAAACCATGTGTCGGGCACAGATGCTGGAAGCAATATCTTGGCAGGCACTTCGACTTATAGTACTAAATGTTGGCCCCAATTAACTGCAGTGCGGCATGCAGCTTACCTGTAAAACACCATATCATGGGACATCTAAGTTTTTTGAGCTACAACATTCGTCATATTGTTCACCCTGATAAAAGGGATTCACGCAAACCTTCTACTGTTCATTTATTTATGTTCAATTTGTTGATTATTGTGTACACAGGTTCTAATATCTGACTTTGTTTCATTTCCATCTTTTTTCATTACTAGCATTGTTATAATCTTTCCGATCCTCTGAAAGTGTGAAAAGATCATGAACTGGATATCTTTGTAATTGAGTGGGATCATGTTGTAGTGGGTCTTTTAGTAGGTGTCCATTTTGTGATCGAGCTGTATGTATTGTAAATGGGCTGAAAGGAATAGTAGTATAAAAGGGCACACGTGTAGATTGCACTCCTATTAATAATTGAAATATTTTCATTCATTGTAATTTTCTGAATGATTAATGATTATAGAAATTATGAATGATGATTGGTTGAATTGAACCGAAAAATGAAGTTGTATTGATAGAAATTGGGAAAAATCAATTAGGGTTGTTTAAAGAATAACCTTGCCTCTAAGAGAGCACAAATTTGATCAAGGTTTTGAGCATCTCCTCCATTCTACACCTGTGCCCTTTCATTTTTTACAGGCTACAATTGGTCTAACAACTAATACGTGTATAAGATGAAACCATGCTACTTTTAGGACTTATCGACTCCCTACAACCTTAGCATTTAAACAAGCGGAGATTTAAGATTTAACAGCATCGGATGCAACCTTGATTTTTTTAAGAAAGAAACCTTCAAGTAAATCATAAGAGAATTGCTTCTCGATTGATTTGGCAGGAGGCCAGCAAATAATGTCCAACAATTGTATGCAGTAAAGCACCTTGGAGATTAATATAACTTTTCACAAGAAACAAGCTTATGCAGTAAAAAGCTGTTTGGTTAACGCGAAAACTGATGACACCTATCAATCTGATCTCACTCTCCACATGTACTGGCCTTGATTGTGATTTTGCAAAGTTGAACTGCTGGACTGGCTGTCCAACCTCAAGTTTCGAAATTGCCGTGTAGTTCTTTGAGTGTGTCCTCACAGACAGTTGGTGGTGTGGTAGCGGTGGTGGTAGTGCCCACCATTGTCAGTTGGGGTCCGAGCCGGTGCTCTGGGAATATATTGTGATACTTGTGGTCAGACTAGTGCGGCAAGGAGAGCAACCTGATTCTGATTGGCTGAAATAAGCCCACGGCGGGTCATTTGGAATGCTTCAGATATCTTTGTCAAATTACTCATGCTAACAGCCCTAGCGGAATTTTCTTACTGCTCAAAAGGATCCTCAATCTAACCAGCCATCAGCAAAGCCAATAAGTAGCAATAATAATTGTTATCACTACGACAAAATAAAGTGTTTTTGTGTGTATGCGTTATATGAGAGAGAGAGAGTTACAAATAATGCATAAGTTTTGGGCAACAATCTCATCCTTGTGTACTCCCATTGTCCCATATAGGGAGAAATTCCTAGCTCTGAGGCTCTCAAACTTATGTTAGAAAACTGCAAAACATACAAAGGGCCCTGTTCAATACCATTAGAGAACAAGTATATTGACCTAGCAGGCATCTTATTCCAAAGATAACGGGAAGATGCCAGGAAAACTTTGCTAACCTATTATAGAAAAGGGCATTTACCAACTAATATAAATATCCAGTACATAATAAAACATTTTCATGTGATTGAAAAAAACAAAAATGAATATATAATCCAGATATATTGAGTTAATACCAGGATTCTTCATTATCTATTAAAGATAGAAAATCATGATGAAAACGATCACCTTTTCAAGGAATGAAATGAAAAGCTCGGGCAAAGAACTATGATTAACTGGTCTGAATTTCTGTTGCCTGAACCTTGTTATGTTCGCAGCACATGTTTGTGCGATATGTCTCTCTGCACTAGTCCTCGCACCTGCATGAAGCATGTTGAAAGAAAGGTCCCATGAATCTGTCTTCTTAAGTAGTTAATTTGTGTTTTTTTTTTTTTTTTTTTTAAGTTTATGACTATGCTTTGCAAATGAAGAAGAAATCATGTTTAATAGAATCTATAACGAACTCAATATTCCATCTATCCTGCACATCAATCTTCCTGTTTTAATAAGGGAAGAATAAACTATTGCTATGCCACTGCAACTTCTATCAACTCCAAAAGAGCAAGGAAGCAAGCCAACGGCATTAATTGAACTCATATTTTTCCCTCCACTTTTAAATTCCTTGTGTTAGGCAGGTGACTTATTCTTATCACAAAGAAAACTAAACATTTTCTTATCACGAATCTGCATGTAGCTCGACCAATCAAAATAATGCATTGTTTGTATTTCTTGTATAAATAAATGAGAATGCTTTAAAACACCTAGAAAAAAGAAAATTAAAAAGAAAAAAAGGAATGTAAAAGAATATAATTAGGGTTAAGAGAAAGACAAGGATATCTGAGCTGAAGAAGTTGATTTGGAAGGATTAGGAGGCTTGCTCTCTTCCCCCATCCCCATCAAGTTGTTTCAAAAAAAGAAACCTTCAACTTATGCTTTTTATGACAACCTTTGTGAATCTGCAATAATATCTATATATAACCGTCTTAGTTGATAGAGTAAATTCAAGGATATATATATATATAATATCTTTATTTCCTTACTGGGGGGTAAGGAAATAAATTCAAGGGGCTGCCTCCAATTTTCATCAATAGTAAACAATTATGATGGGATGTAAATGATTGGACTTGAATATGAGTTCAATCGTGTTTTTCTCCTAACAAGCAAGTTTTTATACATAGGAGTACATCCAATAGGATTAGTAAGCTTACACATGGACAACTTTCAGCCACAGTACTCAACACAATATTACAAAGTTAACTAACACATATGAAGTTAACAAAAGACATAGAACTTAATTAAGCATTGTTAGAGAAATCTCCAATTCAATCTCTCATCAAGTGATTCATGTACCACAATGATTACTCCGGTTCTTGTTCCATGTACCACAATGATTCATGTTTGAAATAATTTGGAGTATCAAAAAAAAAAAATTGACCAAAAAGATAAACTTTGATTCAAGTGTCACTTATAAAAAATAAAAATAAACTTTGATTCAAGTGTCATTGTTTGAGAACCTGTATCATAAATTGAAAACACCTGTGAAAATTTGTCATTTTAATGCAACTCCTTAATATATTGTCTATTAATATGTTGCCTACAGAAACACAAACGAGCAGCACAGCAAACATAATCGATGAATATATGACTAACAAGAAAGGGCTATTTACACAGTCACACATTTCCACATGTAGTCATTGAATGGGAAGATAATTCTTCTAGGATGGCTGGATATCGCATGAGAACTATAAACAGGCCATGTACACAGTTCTATATCTTGAAAAAGTAGTTTTTAAGCCCCCCCCCCCCCCAAAAAAAATGAGGATTAGAAGACATCCTATCATGAATGTGGTGAAGTCAAGTTATCTTTTTTTTAGATAAGTTATTTCTTGTTAATAGAGCAAGAAGTAGAGCCATCCTAGAAGAATTATTAACTGCATCACTTAAACATATGTCAATCATGAGAACAAAAAGGTCCACTAGTACTTAGACTAAACAAACAAGTTAAAGTTACTCCACCATAAAATGTGCAAATTGAAATTATATAAGCCCAAATAATTATCCGTCTAATTCAAATGCATATTTAGGAAAGATAATACAAACCTCTTTATTCTTGTGTTCTATCAGTGGAGAAAACCAACCACTAGCAACCATAGAAATGAATGATCTCTTGCTTGATACATCCTAGACAATCCCAACAAGTCAACCTTGAGAAACATATCAAGAGAACCCCAAATTAACCTAGTTTTAATCTTGAAAAGAAGACTTTAAATTCAAGATTTCACATGACATCCTACATGGTTGACTAAATAGGACTTTCTAGGAGATGTTGATCACCTAACATAAGTAATTTTTTGAAAGGCAGTTACAAAGTTGCTAATCTATCCTAACTACATCTACCTTTGAAAAATAATTGTCCCCCCCCCCCCCCAAAAAAAAAAAAAATCTAACATGTGGGTGAGATTATGGGTTCAAGACTCACTGAATACATGTATAACTTACGTCAAAACTAAGTTACTTTGTCACTGGCAATTTAGAAGAGCAAATTTGATGCTTGATCTACAATACACCTATGAAGCAGGCCTAAAGTTCAGAATTGCTTCTACAAGGATTTTGGAGAATCCTATTGAATGAATACATCTCAAAGTAAACCTCAATAAGGCATGAAAACAGCAGGAGACAATGAATGACGAAAAGTTGTTCAGCGGACCAACCCAAAGTAACAGGTAGTCGGCTATGATGAGTTCAATATGGAATTCCCATTAATCATGAGAATGACGCGGTGTAAAGGCTCAATAGGGGTAAGCATATTAGACAATCAACTGTAAAAAGTACATGATGCATGCATGTTAGTGGATATGAATGTGCTGTGAAAAAAAAGAAAATCACATTTCAGCTTCCAATCGATAAATCCCAAAAATGAGCAATGAAACAATCATCCATTTCAAAGCCAAAGTTACCCAAGAAAAAAAAATGGAAAGATAACGACTTGGTATAAATTTCATTATTCTATTAATCTTATTGAAAAAATCGTCCATTGCCACAGCAAGAGCAACTCCAACAACATCTAAAACAGCCAAAGCCCAAAGCCCAAAAACCTCAACCTACATAATTCAGTAAAATGAATTCAAGCACCAGTTTCAAGGGCTAGAAAATTGACAAACATAAAAACCCACTAACCCGAAAGATCTCGAAACAAGAAAGTGATCTCAAATCCCACCAAGGCATCATGTGAACAAACCAAAGCCATACAATAATGCAGATGAGCAATGAGCAAAGTGAGTGTCGGAGAATACTAAAGGGGTAGTAGAAATATAACCATAGGAAGATTCCTACTAGCTTGGTGGTGGTGGGAAAGATTAAGATGAATACATACAAATGGTCACATCCACAATGAAGATGATCAAGATTAAAAAAAGATACATAACACTAAATCATGTGTCTTTCTCGTGCAATCCTTTGACATGTTTCCAAGTGTTCTGCATACGTTTGGCTTCAATATATTCAAATCTCCTTTTTATTTTTTTCATTTTTCTAATAAAATGAGGAAAGGGGACTACAAGGAAATTTATTGAAATCTTATTTGCTTGTTGTGATGATTTATCTGTTGTTGCCTTTTTGTATTTCAGACTAAACTGAAATCCCAACTAAACACAATCACATAGAACCCACAATAAGATCAAAATCAAACTAAACCCAAATTGGATAGAATTCAGAATAAGATCAAAATCAAACTAAACCAAAATCTCAACTAAACCAAACCTAATTGCATAGAACCCATAATCTGTTTGAAATTCCTCATAGTTCCTCCAGTCAACAAATCAAGGCTACAATGCGCTTAAGAAATTTTGGGAGATAAGAAAAATAGAAAAGCTTTACTGAGTTAAACATAACCCCAAACATAGATAAAACAGATGCACGTAGGTTTGGATCTCCATTTCAAAAACAAAACAAAAAACAAAAAACAAAACAAAACAAAACAAAATCTAAAGCAAAGAATAGCTTTTGAAGAGGAATACATACCTTAATTGAGAGAGCTCGTGAAGAGGGAGATAGCAAAGGACAGGAAATGATACTACTCTTTCTCTCACTCTCTCTTCAATGACCGAAGAGGCCGGATTTTAGGCCGAAAATTCAGTGCTCCTCTAATCGATCAAGTTGGTAGATTTTCGTAACCGGATTTTTGGCCAAAAAATCAGGGGTGTGGGATAGAGTTGGTAGATTTCTATGAGGAAAATGGATGAAAACATGTAAAGATGCAAAAAGACGGAAAAAGAAAGAACTAAATTATGCCTCTCATTTTGGGTTTGAGATGAGGGTTTGTGGGGGGAACAGCTGCCTCGTGGGGAATGGGTTCCAGGAGATGATGGAAGAAAGTGGAGGTGGTCGTGTGATGGCGATGACGGTGGGGAGAGGAGAGGACGACGGTGCGGTGGGTGGGAGAAAATGGGGTTGGAGAAGAAAAAGGGGGAAATGAAAGGGTTTTCGGTGGTAGTGACGGTGGGGAGAGGAGATCACGCCACCGGTTTCGGTCGGAGATCACGGCGCCGATGCCGGTGGAGGGAGAACGGGGGTGGGGTGGAGGGAAAGAGAATGGGTTTTTGGGGGAGGTTTTTGGAGGGAGACGGGAAAATGAACGTACGCAGGCCTATAATTGTTTTGATTTGTGTTTCTTTTTTTTAAAAAAAAAAAAAGAGAATGCAGAAGACAGACGTGGCATGTGCCACGTCACCTTCGTGATTACTGTAGAATCACGAAGGTTGTATATGTTTGCTATTGTGCTGATCGTCTTAGTAGAGCTGCCATTGCCAAATTTAACCTTGTGGTGATAGCACTTTGTATACATGAAACTGCCCTAGCTTCAGCTTACAACACTTGGACTTGAACTCTTTCAACACTAACTCACTATCCTTCACATTTTGATAGGAAGCCAAGGGTTTCTATCGCTTGAGAAGAGAAAATAAAAGGAAAAATGAATAAATTGACCGTTTCGAGGGCATCAAACCTCCAATTGATCACTTCGAGGGATCAACCTCCAAAAGGGAATAGGATCCTCTCTAGTCCAAAATGGACTAGAGAATATCCAGTTCATAGCTATGATTTTTCTCAAAATCTCTGGCTACAAATGGGACACCTGTCCCACTAACAAAGAATAATAATAAAATATTATTTAAAATTAAAAAATAAAATAATAAAAGAATAAGTGGCTGGCCACCCCATCTTGGCCATAGGGGGTGGCCGGATCACCCCATTTTAGCTGGGTTGCCAGGGGTAGCCGGACCATTGGCGATACTCCAACATCGCACAATGAGTACATGGCTTCCCTCCATGACAATGGCACTTCGTGCAAAGAATAAACTTGGCTTTGTTGATGGATCTATCAAGCCACAAAAGACACCAACGAGCTGCAACAGTGGGAGCAACATAATGATCTTGTAAGTTCGTGGATCCTTAATTCTACATATATTGACATTTGTGGGAGTATACTCTTGTTGAATCTGCCGAAGAAATATGGCTTGCTCTTAGGGAGCATTTTGTCCAAACAAATGCACCCAAAATCTGTCAACTCAAACAGTCCATCTCATCTTTGAAACAGGAAGAGTCATGTGTTTCTACCTACTTTACAAAGATGAAGGCACCATGGGATGAATTGAATTCACTTAAAGAGTAGTAAAGCCTTGCATTTGTGGTCATGGTAAAGCAAATACCACAGCAGCAGTAGGATCGCGTAATGGAATTCCTCCAAGAGCTCCATGAACAATATTCAGTCCTTCGTAGTCATATTTTTCTGATGGATCCTTTTATGAATGCTACAAAAATCTATGCTATGGTTTGCCAAGAGAAGAAGCAGCAAGAAATACACTCTCTGTCTCCTTCCATAACTGCACCAGAAGCTGCAGCTCTCTCAGTCAATCCAGGACCCTCTAATACTGTCAATCGTGCTAATATTATCCCCAATAATGATAGGGATTCTTGCTCCAATCCCCCAGCTAACAGATCAAACAATAACAACCAACGCAGTTGTGATGGAAGGCCCAACAAACCAAATCTTCATTGCGACTTATTGCAGTTATAACAACCACAAGAGACATGTTTTTTACAGGCTTCATGGTTTTTCCAATGATCAACAAAGGAACCCATCAAAGAACCAGGGCAATTCAGGATCCTCCACCTCAAGACCTGAGCAACCAGATCAACGAGTATTAGTATCTTCACCACTTACTAGTCAGGAGCAATACAAAAAAAATCTTGCCATGCTCTCTTCAGGCAGCATCAACTCCCAAGCCAACTTAGCAGCTATAGCACTCTGCACCATCAACTTCTGCTTGGATTATTGATACTGGAGCATCAAATCACATGTGCTCTTCTCTGCCATCTTTCTCATCTTATTCACCTTGCACCCTCTCTCATGTTCAATTACCTAATGGCTCTCTCATGCACAGGTTATACGCACTGGAACCATTAAATTTTCCCAAAATTTCAACTTGGCAATGTCTTCTATACGGTATATACCATCTTCAGTTCAATCTCTTACCTATTCTTGACGATGGTTGCAAGTGTGTGTATATATATATATATATATATATATATATTATTGCCCTGTGAAGGGCTGATCCTAATCTCAGATTGCTGTAATTAAGGGTTAGGGACTAATTTGTCCCCATACCCAATAGAAACTCAACAAGGGTTATGCTATTCTCACCCAGAATTAGGATATCCTACTTCAAACTAAGCTAATCCAATGCGGAGCTAACCACCCTTAAACCATAATAAGAGACAGAATACATGGCCCTTGAGGATTGCCATAACTTGAAGCAGATTTAGGTACGGATTGAAGGAGATACCAAGGGAAGGCATAAGCCGTTGGAGCATGTTCAAATAGAGGGATGAAATAGGTGATGGTTAATAGTAATTTTAGATGGATAGGTTTAATGATCTCATTTAAAAATTACGGTTGATGTGCAAAAGTTATATGTATAGATTAGTTCCAACAGGATTTAACAAACAAATTATAACAGAAGGATTTGTATTTGTCACTACCAACTAAACAAATAAATTGTTCAAACTTAAAATTTAAGGACCAAACTGACACTCAAATTTCAGCCTAAGCATAATATCCATAAGAATCACAATATCTTTTAGGAAAAATATGACAATCACATTATTTCTATTCTCAACCTCCCGGACAGACGATGCCAACAAAGAAAGAACTAAAAGTTACATAAAAAGGGATCAAATTTATAAGGTTATAGCAACAAAAAAAAAATAATAATAATAATAATATATGTGTTTCTATGCATACAATTCAAACTGAATCAGCTTAATAACAAGAACATATTTAGAACCCACAACTAAAAACTTGAAAGGGATATAATCAAACTTCGTCTTACACAACATACACAAGGAAAGCGAAAAGATAAATAAATGAATAGGCTAAATTAACAACTCTAAGAACGTTACAATAAACCAAAAATAAATAAATAAATAAAACATAAACAACCAAACCGATAAATTTTCTAGCAATGCCCTCTATCTTTGGGTTTCCAGTACCACTCTAGATTATAAGAAAACAACTCACAGATTGAAGAGCACAAGATGGAAAATTGGAAAATAATACCCAAAAAAAAAAAAAAAAAGATAAGAAAGATAGAAAGACTCACCCGAAGAAACCTTCATGCTGTGAAAGAAGAAGAAGCACGCTCTTGCAGGAGATGAAAAGGGTCACAAAGAAATAACATATAGAGCAAAAATGAGAAGCACCCAGAAAGCAAAGGGGAAGGAAAAGGTGACTAGGGAGAGAAGCAAAACGAGGGTTCCTATAAAGTAAGTGGAGGT
This sequence comes from Carpinus viminea, assembly GCA_013348765.1. NCBI lineage: Eukaryota > Viridiplantae > Streptophyta > Magnoliopsida > Fagales > Betulaceae > Carpinus > Carpinus viminea. The sequence goes on from CP054671.1 coordinate 7,154,672, forward strand.
GGAGGTGGTCGTCGGTGGCGGTGACGGTGGGGAGAGGAGAGGACGACAGTGCCGGTGGGGGAGAACGGGGTGGGGTGGAGGGAGGAGAATGGGTTTTTGGGGGGAAATTTTTGGAGGGGGAAATGAAATAGTCACCCCGCCCCCACGTCTGTTTTGATTTGTGTTTAAAAAAAAAAAAAAAAAAACGCAGAAGAAGCAGAAACGTAAAAGCCTGACATGGCAAGTGCCACGTCAGATTCGTGATTACTGTAGCAACCCGAAGGTTGTAAGTATATCACTACTCAAGTATCAAACTCATCAAACACGTTCAATGCAAAAATATGAGACCTGTCCAGCTTGTATCCATTTGTCTTCTCCCTGGCGAGCTCAGCTTCCTACAATAGGGACATAAAGGAACCAGATCTAATGAAAATGCATTAAACCACACCACTACAGAACAGCACAAATACCCACAACTAGTGTTTAGAAATGTTTACCCAACTAGTTACAGAAACTAGCTACAAGCAGATGAACAAATTTTTTTACATATAATCCCATGGCATATATTATTATCCAAAGCTTATCACCACGTGGCTCATTTTTCAATCAAGCCACTTGAGATTGGATAAGCAAATTTTAGAACTCGGGAACCAAACGCCACAGAATTCAACAAAAATAAATCTAAACCAAAAAAGAACATTCCTAACATGTCTACAGCTTTCAAATGTGGAAAAAAAAATAAAAATCAGATATTCTAGAACCCAATAAATTACTGGCCTGAGGTGAAATTTTCAATGCTCTTTAAAATGGGAAACTTCTAATAAGTACAATATAAAAAGAATTCGTGTATAAAATTTTGTTTTATTTGAAAATATTTCTAAAAGCTCCCAAATAACTGAAATAAGAAAGCCTTTGGCAAGAGTGGATGGACACATCTAGCAGTTTAACTCAGACTCCTAAGGAACACTTGAAAGGTAAAATTTTAACAAAATCTTAACCATAGGATTGATCATGGTTGTGAAGCACACGTTCAACATTATACCCCAGGTTCAATGTGTTCAACACAAGCTCACCTCCGGTTGGACCAGTTGGTTGATCAAGATAGATTATAAGTAAAACGATGTTTCTTCAGTATCTTGTGTTCTCCTATAGCCATTTATCACTCCTTCAATAGGAGACAACTGAATATTCCAGTGTCTTTAATATGAAAGTAAAAATATTTGAATAGCTCTAAATAAATGAAGAGCAAGTTTTTGCTAAATCGTACCAATGAATGGAGAGAGTGAGAGAGAGAGAGAGGGTTACCAGAGGAGTATTAAACTCGATGAAACAGTAGCCCATTGTTTTCTGGGTCTCAGGATCAATAGGCATCCACAGCCCATCATCCTTAATCAGACCAATCTGACTGTAGATTTTACGAATAACACCTTCAAGCTTTTCAAACTTCTCCCGAGGCACAACAGGCAGATTGTCAACAATGATAATATTGCCAAATCCACTGTCTAACTCAACATTATCTCCTTGATGTATATCGTCATCATCACTACAAAATCACGAACGAAGAATCAGAACATAATACAGAGTGAAAAATCCAAAATAAAACAAACCCCCATGTAATGGCTAAAATAAATTGTGGAAAACGTTAATTGAAAATCTGGGCTTTTTACATCTTTAGTCGTTCTACTCAGCAAATCAAATAAATCCATATGGTAGAGCACTTTTTTCCTTAGTATTTTCTTGGACTAACAATTGTAATCAGCTCAATTCAACAAAAGATCCTACTTTTCTCCATTCTCAAATAACAAAGTCCATATCTTTGAGACAGCCCAAATATGCTTCTTCCAAAAATTAAAATACGACGCTGCAACGATAGATTGATAAGTATGTATATACACCTACATATGCAAAATTAATACATGAATACATGCATATAAACGTAAAGATCATAAATTCTTCCTACGTTTTCTATGGAACCAATCCTAAAATCTTTACCTTAGTATGCCAAAATCTTGGCCCGGAGGGAGGCGTATGGCGTCAAAGTCTACACTGGCGAGATCGATGCCGAGCCGGTCCGCCGTTTCCTGTATGTCGTTCATTACCATCACGTCCCCCATGGTTCTTTCCTCGGATTTCAGGCTCTCTAAAAAGAGAGACTGGTGCAGCTGCGATTTTGAAGCAAAGCCCAAACAAAACACTACGATATTCCACCGAAAAATTCCTTACTGCGCTTGCTGTCCACCGAGTGAATTAGGATGCAGCCCACCACTTAGAAAAAACCGCTCCACCAAGATGTGATTCAAGTATGGAGAATCATAACCCCCAACGAATCACCACAGCCCTTGATTCAGCAAGCCAATGTTAAGCGTTGGAACAGTGAACGTGGGTGAAAGCAATTAGGTCTGGTTCTTGCTCTTGCGGTTCTTGTGGAGGCGGTAGAAGCAGGACTCGGCGAGCTTCTTGCTCTTCCGCCGCGCCCCCTCCTTCACAGCCCGGCGGAAATCCGCGTGTCCCTCGATGCGGCCAGGCGGCGCCCCTCCGCCCTTCTTCTTCTTCTTCTCGCTGCGCCCCACCATGCACAGGACACCATTTTGGCCGTGGAATCGGGGGATTCGTGGGTTTGGGGAGGAAGAGGCCGATCTGCTGGATGTGTTGTGGAGGGAGAATGGGTATGGGGGGAAATTTTTGGAGGGGAAATGAAATAGTCGCCCGTTTTGATTTGTGTTTAAAAAAAAAAAAAAAAAAAAAAAGATCAGAAACGTAAAAGCCTGACGTGGCAAGTGCCACGTCAGATTCGTGATAATTGTAGCAACCCGAAGGTTGTAAGTATATCACTACTCCTCATATATATATATATATGTCTTTCAACCCTAACCCTAAACCTTAATCAAATTCACGCCTGCCTCTCTGTCTCGCCGCGGTCTCTCGACTCTCTCTCTCTCGCTTCTTGCTATTATGTCTAAGATTCTCCGGTTTACGTTGCAACCCAAGGTAAGTTAGAAACTTGATTTTGATTTTGGTCTGTAAATGGTGGCTGTTATTGCCGAGCCAGAGTTTGTGTTTGTCGAGCCGAGCTCGGAAAGAGGTTTTGAATGTTTGTTTTGTGTCTGATGTGTTTGATGATTTGCTTGTATTTTTTTTTTTTTTTTTGGATTTTTGGATTTTTTTTCCCCTACAGATGGCGGTTTGGGTTTGTTGGCTTTTGGATGACGTTCACACATCAAAGTTGTTTTTTGATTTGTGGTTCTTGATCTGTGGGGTAATCACAACTGGTGCTTGGGGTTTGTGTGGATTTGACGTGAGTTTCTGTTCGGGTTTTGGATTTGTGGTGGTTGTTTTACATGTTTGCTTTGTATCTGATGTGTTTATGAATTGCTTGTCTTTATTTGCTTTTTTGGTTTTTTCCGTACAAATGGCGGGTTGGGTTTGTTGGCTTTTGGATGAAGTTAATACATCAAAGTTGTTATTGATTCGTGGTTCTTGATCTGTGGCGGAAATCACAACTGGTGCGTGGGGTTTGTGGGGATTTGATGATATGCTGGTCTTGCTTTTGGGTTTCTCATTTTGGCCTTTTTTTCCTCTACAAATGGCGATTTGGGTTTCTTGGCTTTTGCATGAATTCCCCGTCTAGCCTGAACATTTTTATTATTTCCTTTCTTTGCGAAGATGGTAGATAAATTTTGCGTAACTGTTGCTATTATGAGTGGAGCTTCTTTCATTCATAGAAAGGTGTTCGTGGAGAGTTCTCCAGACCTGGATGGCGCTGGCAAGAAAATATCGGAGGATACTGTGAAAGAGACGAAAGTGTAGAAGAAATCATGATAACTAACCACCTTTAAATACCATGGCTTAGCTTCTGATATGTTCTTGCTTTGGTCTTGTTTCTTGTTTCATTTGCCCAGTTAAAAAAGATTAATATGCAAAGCTCGATTATTAGACGTTTGGTGTTCGCATTTTTTGGATTATTCAAAGCTCGACTGAGATATTTGTCAAAATAATAGGAAAAATTATTTTACAATTTTGAAAGCTACTGAAAGAAATGAATTGCTTATAAGGATCAAGATCCCCCCATATTGTAAGAAATATGAGAATCTCGTATTTTCTAAATCCTCACCATCTATGAAATCAAATGGTTTATGCAACTGCCAGCTGTCTATTTTGTTATCAAGTACAAATGCTTTTGAATTTCAGAACTAAAAAGCTGAGTTCCCAAATTTAAAATCAAATAGCGCTTCTTCTTCCTCATGTCAAGCGGGGAAAAAAAAAATTATTCCCAACTTTTACAAGCCCTCCTCAGCTCATGTCACGTTGGTAATGAGTATTCTCATGGTCCATGGACAACTCTTCGAACCCTTCTTACGCTGCCACTCACGCAAATTGGTAATAAAAAACCCACAAATTGATTGCAGTGAGTGAACATGAGTGAGAAAAGGAATACAATGTTCCTTCTCCCTTTCCGTAGAAAATCAATCCAACTCACTTCAACCACCAAGTTTTTTCCCCATGTAAATGCAAGAAAATGGGTTTTTCCTTTATATGAAGATTAGATTTTTCTTTATTTATGATTTAATTGCCTAAATGGGTTTACTTTGGTTTTTGTTTTGATTTGGGTTTGGATTTGTTTGTTTATCTACAATTGGTGGTTGTTTTGTTTGATTTCGAAAATGGGTAAAAATTTTAGGGCATTTAAGTTATGATTTTGAAATAAATTTTGATTTTTTGATAAGTGTTCTCTCCTACCTTTAGTTTACTGAAGTGAGATGGGAGTATTGACACACCTGGTTATGAGAAGCAAGCAATAGCAAAGGAGAAGATTAAAAGAAAAATGAACCCAAAAAAAAAAAAAAAAAACCCAAAAATCAATACCAAAAATCCAAAAGATTAAGAGAAAAATGAGTAAAAAGCTCAATTGATTAATCCTTACCTGTGGGTGTGAGGTTTGAGGAATGAGAAGAAGAGAGAGAGAGCGAGGGGGAGGGAGAGAGGGGGAATCGGATCCTCTCCATTTCATTTGAAATGTAGAGGATCCAATTCACGGCTCAAATCTTTCTAAAAGATCTAACGTTGAACACTTGTCACGTCCTAAAAAGCTAGTTAACTGAGGAAAAGAAAAGAAGTTGAATTTAATAGGTTCTAAAAGTGTGCACTCTCTGTCATTCCTCATGAAACTTTATACAGTGATATCGGATACAACAATCGTCTTTTTTCCTTTGTCTCATAGTAATGGTGGACATTATTTTCTTCTTCATCTTCGTTTTTCCTTTGTTTCATAGCAATGACTCTCTCCCCTCCATGCCATACGAAATGGCAACCAAGGTTCTCCGATTGGTAATCGAAAAGTGATGTTTTTTAAAATGTGGGAATTTTCTTCTCTTTTCCATTCCAATGCTCAATCAATTTTTTCCTGGCACTTAGCTAAATTTCAGAATGTGAATTTAATGGATAGTTTATAGACCTTGATTAATTATCAACCATGATTAATTTCTTGTAACAGAAAAGGCAACAAATTCTACAATCTTTTTTTTTTTTTTTTTGATGAATTAGATTTCATATACCACTAAAAGAAATACACCAAAACCAGCAACCAACTGAATGCGAAAAAAAAAAAATTAGAAAAAAACCGAAGGCAAAATAACACCAAAAACCTAATAAAAGGTGCTATTTGTAATTTTTTTAATCTTTCGTCTTCATTGTTACTTGTTACTTTTATTTTAAGCTTCTTAGAAGTTGACAGACAGTGGAAACTTTGATGCTAATTGCTAAGGTGGTAAAAGAGATTGGGTCCATTGGGAGGTATATAATTATGTAAGGACCTCATCGTTTGCCTGAAACTTACAAGTGAGCTTTATATGAGTATGAGTGCGTGCAGGCGCAGAAGTGAAAATGTTTGGATTCGAACTTATTTAACTGGATAGTAATGAGTAATGTTGCTCTTTCAGCACTAGTGGTAGGTGGCTCAACGCAAATCTTTGAGCTTTGAGATGTAGAGAAGCTTCAGTGCTTGATAATACATAGTGTTGTCAAAGTGGGCAAGGGCAGGGCAACGGCAACGGACAACCCCTCACTTATACTATGTTACACTCGGTTTATGGGAACTAAAACAGAGGAAGTGGCCAACTGGCTTTGTGGTATTAAAGCAATGAAGACATAGACTCCACAAAAGTATGTTAGCAAATGAATCAACTTACTCCTTTGTGATCAAAGGGACGTGAAACCAATTATTTCTTGTTGACAACATGGCCTTTGCTCAAGCCCACAAAGAGACAGTATTTGGCTGTTTATAAAAAAAATTGATGATGATGATTGATGAAGAACTCGAATGAAGGAATGGTTGCCAACGCGGAGAAGCTTGTTGTTTCGTACGGCCATGGAGTTAGCTAAAGGGAGAATCATCGCTAGTGAATATCACGACATTCCTCACCCCTAAGTTTGGAACTGAAGTTTGGAGATGAAGACGACAAAGAAGATGATGTCCACCATGAAGGCAAAACGATGATGTTGTAGCTAAGACCAGTGTGGAAAATGTAAACTTCTGGGTAATGATTGAGAGTGCGTTAACCTCAACGTTTTCTTTTTCTTCGTTAACTAGCTTTTCTTCATTTTAAAAAAGTGGCAATTTTCCACCGTTAGATATTTTTAGAAAAATTTGAGCCATGAACTGGATCCTCTCCAATTCAAATGACATGGAGAGGATCCAATTTCGAGGGAGGGAGTGAGGCGTGTGGGAAAGGAGAAAATAATGAATAAAGAAAGAGAAAGATGAGAAATATAATAATCAAAATAGAAGGGTGAAATACCCAAAAGGCTTGTCAAACAAAATCAACCCTTTACAAATGCAAGGGGTAAAATAGTAATCATAAGGAAAAGACAACAATACCTATAAAATTTCTTAGTAAGACGAAAGGTAAATAGGGACAAAATAGGAATGTAAAATTGTTAAAGACATAAATAACCTTGAAAAAGACATAAATACCCTTGTATTATTTATTGCATTATGATGAGCAAACCTAAAGGCTAAAATAATAATTTATTTGTCAAATAAAAATCCCTGTTCATGAAGGATCCGCTCTTTTTATATAGCTACTAAAGTATAGAAAAAACCGTTTTGGAAATAAGAATAAAGTTAGAATTTTATAAAAAAAAGTTGGATATAAACATCATTTAACGCTTAAAATCTGATGGAATGGTTAAAATTAATTAAAATTGAAAGTTCAAGAACTAAATTGAGAGATTTTGTAGTTTAACAGGGTTTGTCAAATTGAGTGAAACTTCAAAGGTCTTCAGTGAAGCTTTCCAAAAAGAAAGAGAGCAGATGCTTCTCACCTGCTCTTATACCGGCAATTTCAATGTACCTAGACAACAATTAGTAATGAAGGATGTTAATTGTAAATTTTTGAAACATTAGGAGATACATTATAAATTTTTAAAACATTAGGGTGTACATTGTAAAATTCTTAACCATTGTGGTTTAAATTGAAAAATACCTGAAACGAAATGGGAGTAAAGTAAATTTTTCACTAGTATTAATAATGATAATAGAAATTTTTCATATATAGTTTTGCAAGTCAACTAGTAGATTCTGCAAGCAGCTTAGTTTAAACATAACTCTAAAAGTACCTTAAAAAAAAGAAACTAAGAAGTTAAAAGCCGACACATGGCAATAGTTATTATGGCGTCCATTAGCAACAAAAGACAACTTTATAAAAGACATTCTCCGAATTCATCGATGATTTTCAAAGTCGTCCTCATCGTTATCCATCAAGGCTGCTTCTTTCTGAAATAATAAAAGTTAAATAAGTAGATCAAATTCCAAATACGTCATAATTAATCAAAAACTAATTTGACCTAACATGTATACTTCACACATGGTTGGTACTCAATACTTGGAAGATATTTTGATGATTTTTTTAATAAGTAAAGCAATCTTATTGAAATCACGTAGGAGTGCAATCCAAATGTACAATAAGTATACAAGAAAGACCCCACTTAAAGGAAAAAAATCTAAATGGAACAAATCTTGGACCAATTGACCAGATGAAATTGATTTCATCACCAACTCCACTCCTCAAAAAATCTCTCTCAAGTCTTTTTGACAACCTACCACCCTTGGACAAATAAAGCCTCCTCCAACCAGCCAAACGCCATTCCATTTTTGTAACAATATCATTATCATATTCCTTTAAGACATGTACAAAGCCCCCAAACGTAGACCCAAATACATAATAGGTAAAGAGGACACCCCACAACCAAATACCAGCCAAACCTCCAATATCATCCACAATGCTAACAAGTAACTAACTCTACAATAGGTAAGTTAATCTTCAAGCTCAAGATAGCTTCAAAACATGAGGCTAGGCAAATGACTAAGTTTATCTTCATATGCCTCAAAAAAGATCAAAAGTTTCATTAGCAAATAAGAGATGAGACACTAGGAGCTCATCATTATTTCCTGACCCCCAACAAGAAACGTGGTAAAAGACCCCTATCCACCATGGCAAACAACATTCTACTCAACATCCATGACAACCACAAACAGCAGAGGTGATAAAGAATTCATTTTTCGCAGGCCACAAGAGCTATTAAAATATCCCCGGATGATATTCATTAATCAAAATAGAGCATAGAATACAAAGGGCTGTCAAAACTCTACATTTCTCTTGGACTCGGGTTGAATGTTTAGAGCTTAGAAATTCACATCCAGCCCGAAAACTTATCTATTTCCTTGTTAAGCTGTGCCAACCAAAACGAATCTTGAGAAATTCACACCCAAGCCAACAGAGAACGTGACCCTCCCGCTTAATTTGGGCATTGGCCCATCAAAAAACCATTGCACCTGGCCTACATCATTCTTAAGCCCAAGAACCCCATGGCCCTCTCCCAGCCTAACAATGCAACATTCTAATTCCACTTTTCGCATACACCACTATATGAATTTGATCAACTTATATAAATAGGTAAATAAAGATAAATGTAATCCATGTGATTCAGAAACATGCATGACAAGCATACAAGAATATGACAAAGAGTAAAAACTAAAATCATGGTTCATGTAGCATAGTCAAACTAAACCAACGTGTGGACACACAGTCACCCCCACCCCAACAAAAAATAAAAATAAAAACACGTAAAAACTAGGAAAATAAAAATGTGCAATATATGAAATTGCCACTGGTTATTCATTTTATGTAAACTCTGGTAAAGGAGAGGATAATTAGACATACTTTGCAAAAACGTGTGGACGCATAGGCAGCTCTTTTATCCATCTTTCATAAATCACCCTGTTCAAAAAATATAAATATCATGACATACAGTTAATATATATATATATATATATATATTCAACTTTTCAACTTTTCATAAATTACCAAGTTATCAATCTGAACAGTATGGAAATTTCAGGGATAATGTAAATTAATAATACTAAAATAAGAAACAAAGGGATAGCACACGTACTCCTTGGAAACGTAGAAACAATTCCAAATCTTAGATGCTGGTAAAGAACCATAAGAATGGAAAACACGTTAAAAGGGAATTAGAATGAAAACAACAAGGAAGATCACAATGCAAAGATGTCAAAAAAAGGATACCTCGTACTAAAATCCGCCACTCCAATGATTCGACTGCCATTCTACAAACGATCACAGTCAATGTTCGTCCAGCAAACAATAACCCAAACAACGAAGAGCCCTAAAGATTCAATTTTTTTTTTTTTTTGAAAGAAAGAAAGAAAGATTAAACATACGCTTAGATCGATTGAAATAAGATAATGATAGCGATTTTGTCAAGCCACTCACTTGCGATAGATCGAAGAAGAAGGGATGCAAGAACCAAGCAACGAAAAACCCCAAAGATTCAATTTTTTTTTTTAAAGAAAGAAAGATTCAATTAAACATACGCTTAGATCGATTGATAGCGATTTTGTATACCCACTCATTTCCGAAAGGTCGAAGAAGAAGAAGGGGAACCAGGGGAAGAAGGGATGCAATAAACCAAGCAACAAAAAACCTAAAGATTCAATTAAATATACGCTTACCTCGATTGAAATAAGAAGGATTTTGTGAACCCACTCACTTCCTATAGCACGAAGAAGAAGAATGCGCAGAAGGACGACAACTAAAAGGGTTGCAATTGTTTATTAGGGTTTCGAGAATATCAATTTACTAAAGTGCCCTCCCTATCACTTTTCGTCCACAAATCCTTTTGGCTTCGCATGAGTTTTTTTTTTAAAAAAGGATTAATATCATTGATAAAAAATGAAAGAATGGAGCATCTAAACTCCATCAACAATCACAAGATAGAGCTGAAATGCTCCATCAAAACGATATCACTAATACAATTTGGAGTAATGCCCCTCCATATTCTATCACTGACATTCATTGTAGCCGCTTTCGCAAGCCGATGTGCTGGCTTGTTCGCTTCTCGGTGAACAAAATTACATTTTCACCTTGTAAAAGATTGTAACGTTCGCGGTATATCGTCAATTAAGTGGCCATACTTGCTCCACGAGCTCGTGAGAGAGTTGACTACCTCCATGACCTGCTTCGCATCTCCTTCTAAACTTATATGTTGCAGTCCCAGGTCCTTACATAGGCAAGTTGCTTGATACGCCGCAAACGCTTCTCCCGACGTTGGCTCCAACGCACCTTGTCTAGTCTTACTCATAGCCGTAACAACTTGCCCATTTTCCTCTCTGATCACGACCCCTACTCCCACTCCTTGTTGCAATTTGTCGATAGTCATGTCCCAATTGACCTTGTACCACCCATGAGGAGGTGCCTCCCATTTCTTCTCTCAATCAATATTCTCCACGGCACCATTTGTTGACTCCTGCATATTTACTTTTTTGAACTCTTCAACCAGCTCTTCAGTCTGTCGAATAATGTCATTTGGGTTTATAAAAATCCCTTCATTCACCCACTTATTCGTCCTAAACCACACCTGACGAGCTAGTTGCACAAAAAAACCAAAATCTTCCACATCACTCCTTGATAGAACGTATTCAGCCATCTGCATGAAATTTCCACCCTCTATAGCACACTTCTGAAATGTCCTTTTGCTATTCCCCCAAACATCCATGGCTGTAGGACAGCCCCACAACGCATGAACTACTGTCTTCGGCTCCTTCTCACAAATTGGACACAAAGGCTCATTCACAACCTTTCACCTAAGGAGATTATCTTTTGTTGGCAAAAGATTGTGGCAAGCTCTTTAAATTTTTTTTGTTGTTGCTACATTTGGAATAGTTAGCTTCCACATGGTCTTCCATAAAATACTTTCCTTTGTCTTCCCCGAACCTTTTAGATTCCCCTTCATTTCCATCTCTTTTGCTAGGTGACAGGCACTTTTCACTGAGAAAGTACTTGTATTTGTGCACCGCCAAATCTGAACATCTGGTTGGTTTGTCTGGCTTATCGGGATAGACCTTATAGCTTTTATTTCTTCTACCGTGAAAATCCTTTCCAACAAGTCTTGGTTCCATCTAGAGTTTCTTCTATCTTTAAGTTCCTCCACTTTGCTGCCTAGGTTCAACACTTTTGGTGGGGAATGGATTCTAGAGGTTGAAGGAATCGGGACCCACTTATCCCCCTAAATATCTATTGATTGACCATTGCCTACTCTCCAAATAATGCCAGCCTTAAGAAGCTCTTGAGCTCCTTGGATACTTCTCCAAGCAAAGGACGTCTTGGTCCCCACTTTCGCCTCCATATATAAAGGATGTGTGGGAGTAATATTTAGCTTTTAAAATTTTCGCTGTTAAGCTTTCGGGGTACTTCAATAATCACCAACACTGTTTTGCCAATAAGGCTTTGTTGAAGCTTATCAAGTCTCTAAAACCCATTCCACCCCGCTCTTTGGGAAGCCCCATTCTACTCCATTTCATCCAGTGTATTCTCGTTCCATTCTCTTGTTTTCCCCACCAAAATTTCTGCATCATTAAATTTATCTCAGAGAATAGTCCTTAGGGAGAAGAAATATACTCATGTTGTAGGTCAGAATGGCCTGGATCGCCGCTTTTAGTAATACTTCCTTCCTCGCTTGTGATAGGAATTTCAGCTTCCAATCATCAAGTCGCCTCCATACTCTCTCCTTAATATTTGTAAAAGCTTGCCAGCGAGATTTTCCAACAAGGGCTGGCAGCCCGAGATATTTGTCATATCTTTGAATGGAGGGGATCCCTGACAATCTCAAAATCTCCTCTTGTGTCTCCACTGGAGTGTTGCGGCTAAAAAACATAGATGTTTTAGCTTGGTTTAGCCGTTGTCCTGAAGCCATCTCGTATATATTCAGAATTTGAGTCAATTGTCTCCAATGCAACGGCGTGGCTTTGCAAAATAATAGACAGTCGTCAGCGAAAAAAAGGTGGCTTAATTGGGGTCCTCTCTTTGATGTGGGAACACCAGGCAATACGCCATCATTATTCGCCTTTTTTAAAAGGGAGCTAAGAGCCTCTGCATACAATAAAAAAAGGTAAGGTGAGATAGGATCCCCTTGTCGGATACCCCTAGAAGGGATAATCCGCCCCATTGGGGATCCGTTCACAATAATTGCATATGTGGCCGACTTGACACACATCATTATCAAGTCTATCCATCTCCTTGCAAATCCCAACCGCCCCATGATAGCTTCCAAAAAATCCCACTCCACCCTGTCATAGGCCTTACTCATATCGAGTTTAACTGCCATATGACCTAGCTTCCCATACATTTTTGATTTCGTCATGTGAAGTGTTTCATATGCTGCCAACACATTGTCCGTTATTAGCCAACCAGGTACAAATGCATTTTGGTTGGGTGAAATAATATCAAGGAGCACATTTTTTAATCTGTTGGCTAGGGTCTTGGACACCAACTTATAAAAAACGTTACACAAACTAATTGGTAAAATCGAACAGAAGTTGGGTTAGCCTTTTTAGGGATCAAAGCTATATAGGTAAAATTAAGCTCTTTATTCATACTTCCATTATTCAATATTTGAATTACAGCATTGCTAACCTCTTCTCCAATCGCCTCCCAATTCTTTTGGAAAAAACAAGCGGAAAAGCCGTCCGAGCCCGGTGCTTTGAGTGGAGCCATCTGATTTAGAGCAATTCCTACCTCTTCCACTGTAAAAGCCTTCAAAAGAGACTCATTCGTTGCTTGGGTTACTTTTGGTCCACCACTTCCAACACCCTCCATTTGTCTAGTTCCGCTTGTCATAAACAGTTCTTGAAAGTAACTGATAAAAGCACCCCAATCTGGTCGTTTGTACCATATCTCTGCCCTATTCGTCTGTTATCTCTGTTATCAAGTTTTTTCTTTTGATTTGCACAAGCGTGAAAATACCGGGAGTTTTTGTCCCCATATTTTAACCAATCTTCTTTCGCCCTTTGCTTCCAAAACAAATCATCCTCTTCTTGTTTTTTTTTTTTCAGCTCCAGTTTCAGCTTCAAGATACGGTCCCTGTCAGCCCCTTCATGTGCACCTTGCTCTTCTAACAATTGTTCAGACAGCTCTTTTATTTGCTGTCCCACGTTTGCTCCATTTTCACGATGCCATTTCTTCAGTTCTTTTTTGTTGTCTTGTAGTTTCCCATTCACCGACTTCCATGTACCCTGCCTATTCACTTTTTTCCTCCAAACTTTTTTGATGACCTATCGGCACTCCTTGTTTTCAGCCCACGTTGCTTCAAACCGAAAGCCTCGCGACTTCTTACATGTCGCCTAATTGCCCACCAGCTTGATAAAAATTTGAAGGAGATCAGAAAAAACAGTTGCTTCCAATGATGCTTCTACATTGGGAAACTGAGCTTGCCACTCGTGGTTGGCCACTACTCGGTCTAATTTCTCCATCATAAAATCAACCCTCTCTCTTCCGTTGGTCCACGTACATATGGGTCCTCTACAGTCTACTTCATTTAAGCCACAATACTCTAATGTAGACCTAAAATTTTCCATCAGGTAATTAGGTCTTGGCTTTCCTCCCACCTTCTCAATTTGCTCAACAATTTCATTGAAGTCCCCGGCACATAGCCAAGGACCAGAAGCCATAGATTTTAAATGTCTTAGTAATCCCCACGCTTCACTTCTTTTATGCGGCTTCGGGTGGCCGTAGAACCCTGTGAAGACCCATGGGGTTGAATTTGTGGGACTAACTTTCGCATTGATGTGCCTAATGTTGTAATTCTGAACTTCAATCCCAAAACCCTCATTTTAAAGTAAGGCCAGACCTCCGCTTTTTCCTATGCAATCCACGGCTAGCACATTATTATAACCCATTTTTTGTTTCACCACATTCATTTTATTACTTCGTAACTTAGTCTCCATTAGGAAAACCAAGTCGGGGCACTTATTCTTTACCTTATGGCAAAGCTCCCGAATTGTCTCAGGGTTCCCAAGCCCTCGACAGTTCCAACATAAAATTTTCATACAAGTCGGCGAGGCTGTGAGACAGTCCCCGCCAATCCCGATCCATCAATGCTATTCTCCTCTTCATCTTGTAGTACTAGTACATTTTCCCCCTTGAATTTCAACCTCCTGTTTCTTGCTCCTTTTTCCTCGTCATTTTCGGTCCCTTTACCTCCTAAATTCTTCCTTTTTTCCACCTGTGCTGGCTGGTTGGACTTCAGACGGCCATTTTTGCCCCTCACGAGCTCGACGTTTCCATTTTTGCACCCCATGAAATTGATTTCCACCATCTTCCTGTAAAGCATCATTAATAGTCTCCCCACGTGGCACACCCCTGGTCAACCTATTCTCTTGCATCGTTACATTATTTTCCTCTTTTGTTTTTTCCTTCAATATTTTTTCATTAATTCTCACGCCTTCATTGGACCACCTAGTCACCTTCACATCTTCTTCTTTCCCTTTTAAATTCATATGCATTACTACATGCATGATATTTTCTGCTATTAATTGCTCTTCCTGCGACTCCAATTGATTCCTTTCCATAACGTTTTGTATGATATTCACTGCTATTAATTGCTCCTCCTACGACTCCACATGATTCCTTTCCATAATGGTTTGCGAATCAGCTCGTCCATCAATGGATATTTTACCATTAATTCCTCCATGATTCACGCCCGGAACTGTCTCTTCTCCATACTTGCTCACCTCCTCCATGACGGTTCTTTCTCCACTCGCCGGCGTTTCAACTGAGTTTGCTGGAGATGTTGTTTTAGCAGCCATGTTTGCTTGTTTGGCTGCTGCCCCACCACTATCACTGGGTGTCCGACTGCCCCCTGCCCCAAGGTCATTTACTACAGTCTAAGTCTTCTGGTTATCTCCCTTCCCTTCTCCTTGCACATTGAAATACCGAGTGTTGGACAGCTCTCTCCTCCGCCGTGGTGATGGAACTCGAAGCCGTGGGCCATACTGTTTCTCTGGTTCCTTGGTTCGATTTCCTCCTATCGCCGAACATCCCATACGTCCATGCCAAATCCTCCCACATTCAAAACAGTACTTCGGTAACTTTTCATATTGGAAACCTATCAAGGTTTGCTTGCCCAGGAGGTTGATGACCCTACCTCAGGCCAGAGGTTTAGTTAGATCAATTTTTATTCTAACCCGTAAAGATTTTCCCCACCCTATTCCTTCTTCATCAGTGTCGACTTCCTCCACCGTTCCCATTGTCGCCCTGATTTGGTGACCCACCTCCTTCCCCATGCACACTAGGGGAAGATTGATCATTCTCACCCAAAAAGCCGCCTGGAAAAAGTTTATCTCCGCCGGTGAGGATCGACCATCAAAATCTTCAATTGAGAATAAGTTCCCGTCACAAATCCATGGCCTGCCTTTTAGTACTCTTACTTTGTCCCCTTCTTTCTCGAACTCCATAATAAACACATTCTCACCTACAACCTTGAACGACAGATTTCCAGTTGGACGCCAACCTCTGATCAACGTATGCCGGATAACATCTTTTCCCACAAAGCGATCTGTTAACAGTTTCCCAACCAAACAGAATTTCCCACGTGAGACCACTCACTCCACCGATTGGGCTGAATAGCCATCTCCATTATTTCTCCCTCATCCAAGGAGAGCTTCCCCCATAGCTGCGAGAGGTCCTCTGCCATAACGGTCTCTGTCTCTTACCCTGTAAATTTCACCACTCCAGATCAGATACCACTATCGTCGATAGCAATGGACTGTTTTCTTCTCCTCTAGGTTTTTGGCCAAAAGAGAAAATTTTGACACATATAAAAGAGCGCATAAGCTCAGACTTGTCAAGCATGGTTATCTTAATCTTAAAGCAAGGTTATTTTTGTCTTTTAGTATACACAATCACTATTTAGCTTAGGGCAATTCATCAGCTCTTTTCTCTCTCCTCATTTTTCTTTATTCTTTTTATTTTCTTGGGGAAATTAGCTTTACCCCCATGAACTACCACTCTCTCTCCATTTGCCCCCATGAACTGTCAAGGTCACCTAAGAGCCCCCATGAACTACCATTTCGCCACCAACGACCCCCTACCGTTAGTCAGAGGCGTCAAACGTGACGGTCAATGGGTCAAAAATCACGGTCAATGAGTCTTAGTAATTTGTTTCCCATTTTGCCCTTACTTGTTAACCTACACCATTTTGATTAAAAAAAAAATTAACGGCACCAACCTCTTCAGAGCCACGTGAGGCGGCACCAGCCCCCTTAGGCGTCATATTGCTGGAGTACTGTCGGAGATCAGGAACTTTGACGAGCTTTGCTTGACACTATCCTACACCACCACCATGGCCGCGACCCACTCCCACAAAATCATAGCTAGAGCAGACTCCTTCGGCTGTGCCCTCAAGGACGCGCTCGTCTCCCACCTATGCTCCCTCGACATAGACGTCGAGGATCTGGGCACCTCTTACTACTCCATTGCTGCCAAGGTCGGCAAACGCGTCTCCTCCTCCCTCATCGACACACGGGGCATCATCGCCTGCGGCAATGGCGTCAGGGTCTCCATCTTCGCCAACAACTTTTCGGGCGTCTTTGCCGCCACCTGCCTAACCCCTAGGAAGCCACCAACGCCCGCTCCATAAACAAATCCAATGTCCTCGCTGTCTCTAGCATGTCCACCTCCCTGGACTTCGCCGTCAAGATCCTCAGTGCCTAGCTCAACACTTCCTTCAAGTCCCTTCAGAGCCACGAAGATCGGGAGCAGCACCAGCCCTCTCAGAGCCACGGAGATCGGGAGCGGCACCAGCCCCCTCAGAGCCACGAAGATCGGGAGCGGCACTAGTGGCACGTGCACTGCCAGACCGATTGGTCGGTGTCGAAGCCGTGGGCGAGGATAAGAACCTGAGGAGTCTAGTGCCATTATTTTTTTTTTAATCAAAACGGTGTAGTTTAACAAGTAAGGGCAAAATGGGAAACAAATTACTAAGACCCATTGACCGTGATTTTTGACCCATTGACCATCACGTTTGACAGCTCTGACTAACAGCAGGGGGTCGTTGGTGGCGAAATGGCAGTTCATGGGAGCAAATGGAGAGAGAGTGGTAGTTCATGTGGGGTAAAGCTAATTTCCCCTATTTTCTTTCTCATCTTTCCTTCATTTCTCTTCTTCCTTTTCTTCTTTTTCTTTTCTCCTTCTTCTGCTCCCTGATACAGAATATTCATAATCTAATCTCTACGGTTCATAATAAAGATTCACATATTATTAACATCCTTGCCAATTTTCAGCTCAATCGGACGACAAATTATCATCGATCGGAGCTATTGATCAAGTTGGACAGAATCCATATTCTAATTTTCTTTTCTTCCTCTCCTCCTCCCCTAGAACCCCATTTTAAAATTTTCACTCTATTTCTGCATGTCATTGTGTGTGCAAGAACAAGTTGAAGAAACTTATATAATGGTGAAACTAGATGCGCTCCTCTCTCTCTCTTGGCGACACCCACTGAACAACACCACCATCGGCGACTTCCGTACACCACTGGCGATCCCCACAAGTTGAAGAGGGTATGTATACATGTTTAGGGGGAAAAAAGAATTGAGAAAAAACTTACCTCTAGATTGATTCTAGCTTGGCACGATGGTTCTGCAATGGAGAAAAAGTAGAGAGAGAAAGAGGTAAAACGAGAGATGAAATATAACTGAGAATGCGAGGTTTTATATATATATATATATATATATATATATATATATATATATGAAACAAAAGAGCTGGTTTTGGTTCAAATTTTGAAATTTAAACAACGGGGCTATTTATTGTACATTTGGATTGCGTTCCTATATGATTTCAATTAGATTGCTTTACTTATTAAAAAAAGTCATCAAAATATGTTGCAAGTATTGAGTACAAAGCATGTGTGATGTATACATGTAAGGTCAAATTAGTTTTGATCAATTATGATTGTATTTGGAATTTGATCTATTTATTTATCTTTTATTATTTCATAAACAAGCAGCCTTGATGGATAACAATGAGGATGTCTTTGTAAATCATTGATGAATTCGAAGAATGTATTTTATAAAGTTGTCTTTTGTTGCTAATGGACACCATAATAACTAATGCCATGTGTCAGCTTTTAACTTCTTAGTAGTTTTTTTTTTTTTTTTTTTTTTAAGATACCTCTAGAGTTATGTTCAAACTAAGCTGCTTGTAGAATCTAGTAGTTGACTTGCAAAATCATATATAAAAAATTGCTTTTATCATTATTAATATTAGGAAAAAATTTACTTTACCTCCTTGAAGTTTGAGGCATTTTTCAATTTGAATTTCAATGGTTAAAAATTTGCCATGTACACTCTAAAGTTTAAAAAAATTGCAATGTATCCTCTAATATTTAAAAAATTTGCAATTAACACTCCCCATTACTAATTGTTGTCTAATTACATTGAAATTGTCAGCATAGGAGTAGGTAAGAGGCATATGCTCATTTTCTTTTTCACTCCAACTTTCATACATCCAAACTCAGTACATGTGCGAAAACCTAATATTGTTTTTTTTAATCAATATGTATAACTCTTACATCACAATATTTCCAAGATATGTTCTTTCTTGCTGCATCTTTCCACATAATGTTGGTTCCAAGTGCTTCATCTTTCCACACAACCTTTTGTTCGGATGCTATTTTAATCATATTGCTAATGTAATTATATTACTGGAAAAAAAAATGATGAACATGCTTATCATTTGAATTATATCCCATGATTTGAGGTCCCTTGATGCGGACAATTTTTTGTGATTGGCTCGCTAGCAAAGTTAGAGTATTACTCGATCCGTGTGGAGGGAGTGCAAAACTTTGCACATATTCGAGATTTACTTAACGGTGGTGAATATACGAAGCGCGAATTCCTTGTCATAATAAAAAATGAATATGAATTATAGCCCAATGAAGGAATTAAGCATATTGTTTGCTACATACGAAACCAAACTATATATCCCACTTTTTAAGTGGGATAAATTCCAAAATAAATCCCCAAACTTCAAATGCATGAGGTTTTTGAGAAACAAATTGATCGGGGATGAAAATCCACTGTTAATCTATGAATTTATCAATAGTGACATAATAAAAAAAAAAAAAAGAAGCAAAAATCTATTCAAAACTAATAATACTAAGATCACTAAAAATATAAAACAAATAACTAAAATATGGTGTTAAGAAGGTGATAAGCGCCGAATGTTGCACATTCAAGCCCCTTTACTCGCATATATTAATTCCTTAACATTGTTATTTGTTTGATTTTGCATTGTTTTAGTGTTTCAAGGTCAAATGCAAGAGTTCCATTGGAAATCGGGCTAAAAGGGACAAGTTGGCATCATTATGTACCTATGAACGATCGCACTGTGAACGATCGCCCAAAGCTTGTGAACGATTGCACTGCGAACAATCGCCCAAATCCTGTGAACGTTCGCACTCGGGCGTGCAGAAAATGGAAATCACCTTTTTGACAGCTGAACTCGACTTTTAGTCTCCCAGTCCAACTGGGAGACTGACCTACGACCGTAATTAGGGTTTTAGAGTTTCTAGGGTTTTCTAGTCCCTATAAATAGGCTCTTACACATTGTAAAAAAGGGCTATTTTCCGAGAGTGAAATTCAGAACTTGTCTGTGAAGCTTAGAAGATCATGAGCGGCTAAACCCCCTTAGTAGGGTACCGATGTAAACCCTTTCTAAGCACAATGGTGATTGTATTTGATTTCATTTAATTCAATTATGTATGTTGATTGCATAACTGTGAGGATTGCAACTCTAGATTTCTATTCTTAATATTCAATGCAATTGTTATTCAATTCAATTTCAATATTTGTGAAATTCTATTCTTGTCTTAGAAATTATTTTGCCTGTATTGAACTCAAATCAACCTTATTCTTTGTGATTATAAGATTGATGGTTATGCAATAGGTTTTAATAGACATATGATTAATAGGATTAAGATAGGTCATGCCTAGGGAAGACGGGTCGTACTACACCCTAGTTTAGTGTAATTTAGATAGACGATCCGTGCCAACCGAAGATGGGTTATGCTATTCCATTGATTGTATGAAAACTAATTAAGAGATTTTATAGTTTATGCCTAGGGAAGACGGGTCGTGTCGCATCTTAGTGGTTAGGTGGACGATCCATGCCAACCGAAGATAGATTATCCTTATTCCTTGATATTGTATTTTCTTGTTCTTTTATAACATACATATTCTGAGTTTTTGGAATTAAATACGGTTGGCATTGTTGTGCGGATTGTGGTAAAATCGGTACCTTACTTCTCTCTCTCTCTCTCATATATTTACTTTTAATTCTGCATTTACTTTCATGCATTCAATTTCACAAACAATCAAACATCTTTTATTAATTAGGTTAAAATTAGTCTTTTGAATTTAGTAACAAAACCCCTACAGTCCTTAAGGTTCGATACCCTCAATATAGCCCTATCCTACGGGATTTGTCCGTGGATACTCACTGTTCCCTAGTATTTGATATTTTACTCCACACTTCCCTTTATACATCTATCCATACTTACTTTCTGATTGGAGCCAGAAGGTGATGCATTCACATGTGCTAATGGTATTTTACTTGGTTAACAAGCTCATACCAAATTTATCATTTGTGACCCATTAAGATTATGAAGAAAGTTTAATTTATTTGTCTATAACTTGCTCCATATCTGATCTTGGCTTGTCATTTTCTGTAGGTGTTCAGAACAAGATTGTAAATGTGGACGAAAGTATATATATTCCTATCACCAGAGCAGAGTACGCTGTCCTCGTCTCAGCTTTCAATGTATGAATGATATGCCTCTCTCTCTCCCTCTCTCTGTGTGTGTGTGTGTAGGTGTGGGTGTGGGTGTGGGCTTGGGAGCACGCCTATGCACGTGCATGCTTGTCTTTAGCTTGTTTCTCTTCTCTTTACAATGTGATTGTCTCTCTATGCCCAAGTGTTTAAAATTTCTTGCCATTTGTGATACTTTTTGACGTGTTCCTATGCAGTTTATCCTGCCGTACATTTTGGGTTGGCACGCTTTTGCAAATTCCATAAAGCCAGAAGATACCGGCCGTGTAAATAATGCCAATTCTAGGTATGGGGGAGACTTTGAGTGGAGCAGATAGTGAACGTTGCAGAGTCTCATAAGACATGGCGCAGAACTGTCTTTTAATGTCTGAACTAGCTTGGTTTTGTTTTGTTTTGTTTCTTGTTTCTTGTTTTTTGTTTTTTGTTTTTTGTTTTTGGTCTTTTTGGTTGTAATCATCTCTAGTTAGTGAATCACTTTCTTCCATTGTTGGAAGGGGGATTGAAAAGACTATGAATTGGCATTTTAAATACAACTATATTATGCAAAATCAAACTGTTGGTCGGAAATTCTGTGGAGATGAGGGAGTCATTCTTGCTGCAGTTACCAGGAGACTGCCATTTCTTAATGTCAATGCAGGTGAAGCCAGGGTAGCTTTGTTAGCCGTTGAAGACGCTGCCTCTCTTCCTCTTCTTCTTAATGTCAATGCAGAATGGTTTGCATCTCATCATTTTTATGGAAGCATTCTCACCTCCCTTCCTTTTCTTTCTTCTGCAAGAATAAACGTGGGAAAGACCCTCCTTAATCCCCTTCATCTTCCACTTTTATTGCTCATAAACCCCACCCCACCCCAAAAAAAAAAACACCTGTTGGTCGGAAATTCTGTGGAGATGTCAAGAAAAGGTTTAAATGGTTACAGTTGGAAACGAGAAAAGATGTTTCCCAAAAAGATAATGGAAATAGAAGTTTCCTTTAAAAATTACACAAAAAAGTAAAAAAATTAATATATTTAGGTGATAAATCGGATTTAGAGCGGTGATGAATTGAAAAAATATCGTATTAATAAAATAATCAAATATTGATTGGTATGAAAAATATCGTGTTATAATTTTTTTTTTTTTAAAAAGAATTGGAAATCTTAAAAAAAAAATTTATTACCAACTCTTAAATTTGTTTAAATCTAAATCCTTAAATTTTTTAAAATCTAAATCTAATCGGTGTGCAAGGATTTCTATATGTGAGCTCTCATTGAGACTCTCTTGGGCCTTGAGACCCTCAGTGAGAGGTATTTTCTTTTTGGAAATGAAATTAAACACTCAAGAAATATGAATACTCTTGAGCATATTTCGATCAAAAACTAATACAGGGAGAACCCCAACCAACTGTTAGAGCAAGAATAAGATTACATCTAAGCACTTTAGGATTAAATATGTTTGGAAAAACATCACAAGAGTGTGAGAGCTATACATTCTTGAGAGGGAATGATTTCATGTACGGAATTGATTCTATTTTTAACTCAATTGATTAGAGAGTCCATACAAAGCTCTAGCGAATGGCAATGACAACTATAACAGTTCTAAAGTAGTGAAGTTTCTTATAAATTAGTTTTGAGAGTATAAAAGTTGAAAGCTTTCAAAGAATTTGCCTTGAAAAGTGCAGGCAGTCCTCTCATGCCAAATTTCAAACAATTACAATCTTGCTCAAATTAATGCAAAGGAAAAGACTTGCCATTATAGCTATTAATCATATAGCTAGGGGGAAACATAGTGAGTTGAATTTTACTTGTATCAACATTAAATTCAACAAAATGGGTCCCCAAGAGGTAGCTCAATCGGCTGTGAATCACGTCTTATGAAGCGTAAGTCACAAGTTCAAATTTCCTCTCTTCTACTATTGTGTGGACATGTAAAAAAAAAAAAATCAACAGAATGGAAAGGCTTGGCAGAGTGGATAGCCTTCTTACACCAAACTTGGCAATGTAAAAGTTAGAAACACTAGAGGCCCATAAGGGGAAAGACAATCCCAAGTTGATTTGATAGAGAAAACGCAAAAGGGAGTCTCATTTTTGCCCATGTAAATCTATAAGGGGCCCCCAGCTAGGATTGGGCTTGAAGCTATAAGGCCCCTCCAATTTCATCATAGTTAACCTATTCAGGAGAATCGGCAGGCCATGCATGCATGCATGCCCACTTTCTTCCTATTAGCCTCCACCGAGACCGAGTGACAATAAATGATGGATAGACGGTGCAACCATATTGAAGGATTTAAGAGAAGCTTAAGGTGAGGGCCTTTTATAAAGGAATAAGATACTCTCCATTTCAATGAAATGGAGAAATGAAGAGTATTTATTTAGTGTAAAATAAGAGGTAATACTGAAGATTTTCTCCAGTATTACCTCTTATTTTACACTAAATAGATATTTTTTTATTTTAAATGAAATGAAGAGGATTATGTTCCTTCTCTAAGTGGGTTTTGTTGATTGTAAACCCTGGATGAAGGATGTTAGAAAAGCTAGGGTTAGTCGGTAGGGTTACACTCTAGGTAATTAACTCTATGACGACCCTAGCGGAGTCAATGAGGTCCTTTGAAACATGTGGATTGAGCATGTTATATCAACCAGTATGCTGGAAGAATGATTGTATAATGCAAAATAACATTTCTCCGATGAGATTTTGATAAATAATTCAAGGATGGATTCAACATATTGCATAATTAGTAAGCTGATCGAGTATGCTATGAGAATGACCACATAATGTAAAATAGCATTTCTCTTATAGGATCCCAAGAGTGGAGTCCTCTCATGCTGCTTTAAAATTTCATGTTATTTTAGATCTACTCTTATATAGGGCACCTAGATAAAAGCAGTCTAGTTGGGACCTAGATCGAAGACAAGACACAACGATTTTCAACCGGTTATCTACGTACAATCTTGACTATACATTTATAGATAATTTAGTTTATGTTTTTCCATTGAATTCGATGGTATATATGTATATCTAAGGAATTTCTTATATAAGTGTATCTTACTTCAATTTTAATTTAATGCAAAATAATAATAATATGGCCGAGAAGGAATTAATTATTGATAGAAAAACAGGTTGAGAAGTAATTGACTTTAGTTTCAAATTAAGATTCTAATCCGAGCAAAAAAAACCAATAAATTAAGACTCTAATCAATGCCTAATCATTTACTTCATTGGCTGTATTCCTAAGCACGATCTAATTATTCATTGACTTATCATATTTTAAAATGCATCCCGCGATGGACAAAACGGCGTGACATGGTGGAAAAATAAAACTATACGTTAACATTGTATTATATGGTGATTTGTATTAGTTTAACATGGTATTATATATATGAAATACTGATTTAGTATACCTAATTGATTGCCGATGTACATTTTAGTCCACCCATTTTGTAGATGCACTCACACGATTATTAATGTAGCATTCTTGGAATCAAGTGGGGTGGTAGATTAACATGTACAAATTAATGATGCAATATATAATTGATTGCTTCAATCATGCCCAATTTGTGAAAATAAATCATTGGAATATGTATAAAACAAAGGTTTATGTAAGTGTTTATATGTTTAATTAACACGTTTCTCATCATATGATAAAGACAAAGTTCTCCCCCCAATTACGTTGGGGGAATTTTTTTCTAAACTAGTATATTAGAAGTTAATTTGAAATAGACATTGTTCGATATTTTCTGATTAAACCACATGAATGTTCTATGATAATACGTACCTCCTATGGCCACCTTCATAAAGATGGATCTGCACATCGACCACCATCGAAGACTCCAACGAAACCTCCGACAAATCCAGGCAAGAAATCACACTCGACCCGGGATCCGACCATGTAACCGGCACAATCGACTTGGACATCGACCCAGAAACCGGCCCAAACGGCCCAGAAACCAACCCGAGAACCAGCCCAACTAGCCCGGGAACTAATCCTGAGCCCACCCCCAACTTGCCCATACCTACGCCCAAACAGAAGAGCCCAGGCCCAGGCCCAGGCCCAAGCCCCAGCCTCCTCCTCCTCCAACCAGTCGCAACCCCTCTTGCCTTTGGGATATGGGCCTAACCCGTGAAAGCCTAGCCCAAGCCCCTTCTTCATCTTCTTCCTCTTGACCGAAACCACCGCATTCACCGGAGATGAGATGCAAGCCATACACAGCGACTAGTCCTTCTCCACTTCATAACAGTCCAACGCCGCACGCTGATCCTCATTCCCCAACTCGAATCGATTCGCCCCAGGAAGCAGATCTATCTTCGAGAGAACCTTCAGACCCTGGGAAGACGATCGCTCCCCATCGGAGAAGGAATCTGTGGAACCCGCTTCCTCTTCTTCCGACGAGGAGGCTTACGACCCCGAAGACCCCTCACCGAGCTTAGCATGCTTCGCGACCCAAGGTAACACTCCACCGCAGCCAGCCACGAACGGAGCTCAACCCCAAACCTTCGCCAACCCCGCCCCGCTCACGCCTCAAGGATCCAAATGACGCCTTTCCTCTCTCTATCCACACGGGCAACCACCTCCAAAAATCTCCCCGCTTTATTCCTAACTCCACTCACCGAAAGCGATTTCCTTTCCTCAGAAATTTTTTGCGCAATCCTCCTCCACCGTAGTGGCTAACCAAGACGCACCCCGGTGACCCACCAAAATAAGTCCGACGAAGCCCTTCCTTCTTTCCTTCAAACGAAGCTTAGAATCCTTCGTCGAGAAGAAGAAATTCTTCGCTTCAACCGCAAAGCGACGCTCCATCCCTCAAGCAAACACAACCCTCCGACTCCCAAAACCCACAAACCAGATCCGTGCTCTAGCAGGGCGCATCCAAACGCGCCACCACTAGAGAATGACCCCCTACCTTTAACCAAGAAAGAGCAGCGAACCTTCACCGTGGAGGGGACACGAGCGAAGGCAAACGAAGTAGGATTCACGGTTTACATGGTCGCCGGGAATGGAGTAAACAGGGAGAGATTTGAAATTTGAAAAAAGAGGAGAGAGAAGGGAGCTTCATTTATAATCGATTACCTCCACTATTAAGTAGAAAAGCTTCATTTGCAATTTACAGACCCGATACTAGATGAAGCACCATCATTGCCTGCGCTTCTATGAGTTTCCATGGATTTTTTAGTACAAACTTGATCATTTCCATAGGGGCCTTCCCTTCCAAATCTACATTGACATGCATTGGGTTTAGAGTCTACATAATATATAGTAATTAACTTAGATGACAAATTCATAAACTTCACAATATTTATAAGCAGTAGCAGTGTGCTTATATAAGTGACTAGGATTACCGTGGTCATATTAGGATGAGTATGAACTCCCCATGGAGGCAATAAACCAGTGTATGGAATTGGCGTCCCATACGGTGGGATCAACAAATGCTGAAACATCACCAACAAGAAAATAAGAACCTTATATCTTGTACATAATGTATGCATCTACATGATCCAAAAAATATTTATATTTACCTGGCTTCTTGATAGATAGGGGTTGAGAGTTGTAGAAGCAACTGTTGAAGCAAAAAATGGGGGTTGCGTAGCTCCAAGACAATAATAAGCCTAATTAGGAAACACTGATTATCCAAAAGCTAATCCATATAAATAATGAAAAAAATTCAGTCATAATATTTTTTCGATAATTTAAAAAAAAAAAAAACACAAAGAAAACTAAACATATTCTTATCACGAACCTACATGTAACTCGACTAATCAAAATAATGCATTGTTTGTATTTCCTGTAAAAATAAATGAGAATGCTTTAAAACACCTGGAAAAAAAAATGTAAAAGAATATAATTAAGGTTAAGAAAA
Organism: Carpinus viminea; assembly: GCA_013348765.1. NCBI lineage: Eukaryota > Viridiplantae > Streptophyta > Magnoliopsida > Fagales > Betulaceae > Carpinus > Carpinus viminea. The sequence goes on from CP054671.1 coordinate 7,181,667, forward strand.
ATGCAAGGATACTTGAGCTGAAGAAGTTAGTTTGGAAGGATTAGGAGGCTTGCTCTCTTCCCCTACCCCCATCGAGTTGTCTCAAAAAAAGAAACCTTCAACTTACACTTTTTATGACAAGATCACTTATATCCGCAATAATATATATATATAACCGTCTTAGTTGATAGAGTAACCAGAGAAGGTACACTAGAAAAATCTAATACAACACCTTGTTTGGCCAACCTGCAAACAAATTTGCATCCATAAATGTCAAACCAGTAAAACACTAAAAAACTTTATTTCCTTACTAGGGGGTAAGGAAATAAATTTAAGGGATTGCCTCCAATTTTGATTAACAGTAAACAATTATGATGGGATGTACATGATTGAACTTGGATATGAGTTCAATCATGTTTTTCTCTTAACAAGCAAGTTTTTATACATGAGAGTACATCCAATAGGATTAGGAAGCTTACACATGGACAACTTTCAGCCAAACAACTCAACACAACATTACAAAGTTAACTAACAACATATGAAGTTAACAAAAGACATAGAACTTAATTAAACATTGTTAGAGAAATCTCCAATTCAATCTCTCATCAAGTGATAAGGATAAATATAAAGATCAAACTAAAGACATCCTCAACTCAACCTCTCATCAAAATGATAAAGATGAAGATCACAACAATTCAAGCATTAGATAATTCTTACAATTCTTTATTATCGTGTACAGAACTTATCTTATCTAGCTCATAGACTTTTACTTGTTTACAATTTGTAATTGCTTCTATTTTCTTGTAACGAACATTGTTATAAATATCGGGACTTAGCTTAAGGCAAGGTAGCAACTACAACTTTTATTTTCAAAATTCTATAAACATAATGGCTGTAAACAGTACATTCTGCATTTCCAGCATAATTTATGAGGATTAGTGGTCGACCCTTAGTAGATCATCAAGGGAAAACCCAAAGATCAAAACTCATAAGCAATATAGGCGCCAAATCTCACTTGCACACTTTTACTTCTTGGAGATTAAAATTTAAAAATAAAAAAAATAATAAATTTCTTTTTTAAAGAAAAAAGCCATTGAAATCCCTCTCTTCATATCTCTTCAAAGCCCTAAATCCCCGCAATTCTATAAGGTACAGTCCTTACAATTCTCTTGCAATTCATTCCCCTCTCTATCTCTCTTTCTATGCATATATGTTTTAGAAAATGTTAGCTTGAATTGAATAGATTATGTTTGGTTCTTGACAACTTTTGGAAAAATGATAAATTAAATCATTTTTCCCAACAACCAAATCGATATAAGCGCCTGGAATTAGTATCTGAGAGTGAATTTAAGCTTTTGGTGTTTTTCAACTGGATTCTTTCTTAATTAACTTTATATAGGTAAATATAATTGCATGCATATGTAAAAATCTCACACATATTTCAGAATATTCAAGGAATTGAGTGATAGACCATCAACAAATGCCAAGGGAAGAAAGATGAGTATTATATTGGAAATCATTTGAGCCTATAGCAAAAATAAATTTGATGAGCAAAGGAGCTTCTTTCATTAAAAGCTATCTCATCATTTGAACTAGGTGTGAATAATGCGTTTCTTCAGAGTTATTTACAAGTCTCGATGAGGACACCTTCAAATCTCAACTTTTGGTTCAAAAAGCAGACCAAAAACCTTGAAACTGCTGTTGCAAACTCAGGTCTTTGCATCAAGTATGGTGCAGCATTTAGTATGTCTTTTGTACAGTTGTGACAAGAATTAATGCAACAAGTATGATAAGAATGATGTCTTTTATTATTATTGTTATTATTGCTATTAAATTTCCTAGAGGAAGCGTGAATTGGATAATCTCAACAAATTTGAAAAGGCAAAGGTGAAGCAAATGAAAAGCATGCGGGCAAACAGAAAGATTGGGAAACAAACTTAGAGGCCAGTTTTTGCATGCCTATTATTTAGTCTTGTTGGAAAAGCCTTTGTCTGTTTCCTTTTACTATTTTCCTTAACGTCATATATTGATGTTTAGTAACTAGACACCAACAAATTCTTATCCTATTTTCCACCTTATTATTTGCATTTGTTTAACTATACAATCCTAAAACTGTGTTTGGACCTTATTATTTGCATTTCCTACATGCTAGTGCCTCACATCCAAACTGCAAACATTGCTGGTCCAAAAATTAGGCTCACCATGCTTGTTATTTGCTTTCATAAAAGGAATCTGACCACAAGTTAGACATACCCACTGCCTAGAGATACAACCAAGAGTTAGGACCACAAATATCAATGTAAGCAAACATAGGAGAATAACTAGTAGGAGTATGATCATCCAAAAGCACATAACTACCATTCACAAAAGCTACTGTGCTGTAGAGAAAATGAATGTGGTAGCAACGGCCAGCCTCATTTTACTTACCAACATTTTTTTCTTTACAAAAAAAAAATAAAAAAATTCTTCAAGTCCAAACATTACACAAAACCTGCCCAGTCCTTTGTCATGGTTGATAATAGATAATCACACTTTATCCATTAAAGGATGCCACCAGTCAGGCATTCTCATTACCCAATTCTCATTTTAACAAAATCTCATACAACCCTTTCTTTTTTAGGACCCATTAGTTCCTCCTAACAACTAGTGTTTGCATAGTGATGATGAATAACGTCAATAAGTGTCCTTCCAACTCCAAAAAACACATTAGTATCTATCTAATGCAGGATAAATTTGAATATAGACAATAAGAAAGAAACAATTTCAAGGAACAGTGAATCCATAACAACTAGTTTTTGTGTAGTAATGATAAATAGCTTTAAAGTAGCCCTTCCAATTCTAAAAAAAAAAAAAACATTGTAATATCTGATGCAGAATAAAATTAAACATAGATGATGGAAAACAGACCTTTGAGGAATAAAATCTTGTAATAGCAACTTTATGATTTGATTTCAATTTTTCTTTCCATCAATTAGTAAGCATCCAAGTACGAGAGCCTCACCAAGAAAGGCACACACACACACACGATATTCTTTAATTTTAATATCAAAGAGTATCTACAAATTTTTGTGCTCAAAGTCAAATCCTAACACAATTATAGAAACCTAACTAGTTTCCATAACCTTAAAAGTGATAGCAAATCATATTAAGCCCATTGGTGACTAATCTTTTCAGTCTTGTAGTCACTCTCGCTCAAGATCATGTTACCTTTTGACCGGTCACCTATAGCATGACTAGAAACACAGAAGGTGAAATTCTCACAAATAAGAAATCCTTATTACAAATCTAACACGCCAAGACTTCAAGACCGGTGCAATGGTCTAGTAACGCCCTATGAACCACTGAGACTCTTTTAACATTTATAAGCCCCTGCTCATCTGAATAGAAAGAAAAAAAAAAAAACCCTGTTCATCATTACATGCAAGCATTTTCTCATGTGCTAGAACTGCAACGAAATGGCACACTCGCATAGATATATAATAAAATCAAATACAATAATATGAGTGTTAAAACAAAAAATAATCCTAGAAATTCAACAGCAATTTTGAGCCAACATGCTAATCTATAATCTTAGACTCCTTAATGTCACAAGTACAGTCTGTTTGGTCACCAGGAAAAGGTTGGCAAAGGAAAGTGCATACAAAATACATAGAAACACAAACACAGAGACTTATTTCATATGCCAAATTGTCTACTCTAGTTAGCTTCCGACAAACAAAAGTTAGCTCCCGACTTATTTTACCTTAGTCAACTGCTAATTACCCAACAAACAAAAGTATTCCCAGAAGGAATGGAAGCAAGCACAAGATAATGAAACAATACCTTGTATCCTATAGCAAATAATATCTTTTAATAATCTTCTTCAACACAAATTTCAAACTCTCAAGACATGCCAAACTCCCACATATTCTAGAATAAAACCAAACTCCCACTAATGAAACAATCATTAGGAGTAACTCCTCCCAAACCCAAGTTCAAGTTTCACGAATTATCACATAGAAATCCTCAGAAGACGATACAAAAACACAAAAAGAGAAGAAATCGAGATTACCCAAAAAGATGATTGCGAGAGCAAGCGAGCAAGGAAAAGAAAAGGTACCTCTTAGTGGTGTTCCTTGAAGACGTGGCAGCGAAATGTGTTCAGGGGGAGTGGTTTTGGGCTCGTCAACGGTAGTGATGGTGGAAGAAGAGCTGTCTCCCAATTTGGGTTTCAGAAAAATGAGGGTTTGTGGGGAGAGGACAGGCTGCCTCTCGTGGGGGAATGGGTTCCGGCCGGAGATGATGGAAGAAAGTGGAGGTGGTCGCCGGCAGCGGTGACAATGGGGAGAAGAGAGGACGCACGGTGCCGGTGGGGGGAGAAAATGGGGTTGGGGAAGAAAAAGGAGGAAAGGAAAGGGTTTTCGACAACAGTGACGGTGTGGAGAGGATCTGGTGGAGGGAGAATGGGGTGCCGATCTAGTGGAGGGAGAACGGGGGCGGAGGGAAATTTTTGGAGTGGAAAATGAACGAGTACAGGGCCCTGTACTCATTCTGATTCTGTTTTTTACCAAAAAAAAAAAAAAGCAAGCATAAACAAAAGACGTGGCAAATGCCACATCACCTTCGTGATTACTGTAGAATCACGAAGGTTGTAAGAGTATCACTACTCATTGTAACTTGGAAGAACTAAAAATCGGCTATCATCATTTGGTTACAAGTAGAGGATGTACAGGAGGCATAGAGGATGATATGTGATAATATATATAATAATGTAATACAACTGATACATAAAACATGGAGGATGTGGAAGAGCCATAGAGCATTATGACAATATATATTATAATGCAATACAACTAATACATAAAACATGAGTGAGAAATCAATGACATAAAAGATTTGTGAATGACTGAACAGTGAGGCAAAACTAATTATGATGAAAATGAAACATGCACCTTTTTGTACTGATAGGGGAACATAGCATTAGTATAAATTTGATGGTTAAGATGTTCAAATCTCCATAAGATTGAAAGATGCAATTTCACTTGTATAACTTTGATGGTTGAGGAGTTGTCTTATGACATTTCATGCAATTCTACAGGAATAACTTTTCAGGATCTTCAAACAGATGAATCACTCTAAAATTTCTTCATGACCAAATCTCATAACAACAGAAATTACATAACAAAAGAACTTGGACTAGTTCTCTTAATAACCACTAGCACATTTAACAAGAAATTGGATTTTGGATTAGTTACACTCGTGGACCCCAACTGTTGAAAGTTTAACACCAAGGGATTCTACTGGATCAAATAACTTAACAGTCAATATTCAATTCAAAATTTGTGCTACAATTGATTCATGTCATTCTTTGCCTTATACATATTCCATTCTCATTCTCTTGTAATTCCTTCAACATCCCCTTTTCTTCTCATATAGCTTCAATAGCTTAGAAGCTTCCTTCTTATAAGGTGTCACAAAGAATCTCCGCCTCGGACAAACCCCGCCTCTTATAAGCATTGACCTTCCTCTCCCAAGTAGATTTACTCATACCACTCATTGCATAAACCGCTTCAACAAACTTCATCTTTAAAGGATCGAACCCCATTTCCTTTACTTCCTCCACAGTCCTAAACCTAACCGAATCTGTCATGAAAACTCTAGGCTGGGTTTTAAGAAACTTAACCATATAAGATTCAGGCACTCCATTTTCTTGCAGAGCATTGATATTGGCCACATAAGTGTCAAGATCACTACATAGAATACCCGAAAAACGTTTAATAGTAGTAACAATATCCACATCGGTTCCAAGCAAATACTTAAACAAAACAAAAGAAGGGACGATATGGTTTTCTAGGCTAAGATCCAATATGGTTGGACTTCTAGATAGGACTCTAGCAATGTTAGGGCTTGTAACCCAAATAGAAGGATTAACAGCAGGTGCTGATCCCACATGGTGGCTATTTATGGGTAAAACTGAATTCAGCATATTAGATGGTGCTCTAGGAAGTCCATGCATTTGTGGTGTGGGATGCAGCCATCATTCTCTGTTGAAAGGCATTTCAGTAATTCACCCGTTTCACTTCATTAGGTTTCGGTTACACTGTTGTGACCCAAAAGAGAGAGAAATGACAAGAGCTTACCACAACCATGTATGAGCTTCACTTCAGATAGAGAATATCGTAGTGACCAGGGCGATATAACAATGTAATAAAGGGAGTAACTGCCACAGAGCTGCTGCTAGCATTTGGAAGATCACCAACAGCGGGAACAAAATCATGATGATTTACTCTAACACCACCACTATCACATGAGCTGCGATCAAGGTACACAACACGGATTGGTACACCCAATGCATCTGACAGGGCAGTTATGTGCACGTGGTCACTCTCTTCACCCATCGGTTCTACTGATGACTTGCAAAACTACACAAACCAGATACACATGAGAGAGAGAGCTACAGAACTTAAAATAGCAGACCTTCGATCTAAATCTTGTAACCATGAAAACTTTTAACCATTCTACTAGGAAACAATCTAGTTCCATAATGATTGACATGTAACCATTAGCATAACAGCCCAATGTAACTTAATTACTCTAAAAAGATTATATAAATTACTCATCTCCATAAGAATGACATTGATTTTGTACAGGTATGTCCAATGGTAATTGCACAAGCCACTTGCAACAAAAAAATAATAAAGCTTTGAAAGAGGGCCGAAGTAATGCTGACAAGTATGCCATAAATTTTTTAAGATAAAAAAAAAAAAACCTGCTCTACAGTCGCATTTGTTAATCCCATTATAAAAGGTTCAAAAAACTCTGAGCGCTTTCGTATTTCACCAGAGGTAACAAATCTGAAAAACATTACAACTATCCAACAAAATTTGTCAGGTTAATAAAGGGTCTGGCAATTTAAATCAAGGAATTTGTCTGTCTATAGTCACTCACCATAATCAGATATTGACTGATCTCGACTCCTACATAAAAGCTCGTCTTGACTGTAGCAAATAATAAATCATGTTTAAGTTTACACACTGAAAGAACGATTAAATTGGACTAATGCAGACAACATAACAATTTGGCGTCAGATTAGAGTTTCAATTAACAATTATGAACAAAAAATCCAGAGTAAAGGAGCAACTTATCAACACCTTATGGAAGTTTCATTTCCTTGAAGAACACTTTCCAGCTGCTCAAGGAATAGCTGAAATTTTTTTCACAGATAGAATAGAACAAAGCATAGGTATTAAATAAAAGTGAGTATTAAACTTCCAACAGAAAAAATTTATGATCTAGAATAACATAAAAGACAACAAAATATTAAAATAAAAAATAAAAAAAGAAGAAGAAGAAGAAAAAGAAAAAGAAAAAAGGGCTATGTATTCTACCAAAATTATTTACATAAAAAACTTAAAATTGAAAGGGTTTATGCCAATGTTTGCCCAACATTTTATGATATAATGGTCCACACAATAAATGTCCTAAGCACTTAGTCTATTCCAAGTTCTCAAGCAGGCTATGTTCTTGAAGTCCATAAACCATATTTTTCAAAACCAGTGTCTAATTCACCTCCAAAGCCAATTCATACATGAAAGATTTTTTTTAGGGGAAAAAAAAAAGTTAATCTTATTGTCTGCCAAGGCAACATAAACCAGTACAACATACTATGAAGAAAAAAAGGCTTCGTGACCCAACACCGACCACATAATAAATGTCATACAATCACTAGGCAAATTCCAAGTATGCCATCTATGTAAAACAATAGCCATTTGCAAACAAAACAATAGCTCAATGCTAGAAGTCTATGAAAGAAAATGTGGATTGTAATTCTACAAGTCCCAAAGTTCAGTTTCATTTCTTTTCTTATTCTGGTTGAATTGGAAAACTATGAAAAGTGATTGCAAATAATGTTACTTTCAAAAAGATATGTCAAACTTTAACAATGAGGAAAGATTAAATTGTCCATGTTTTAAGGAATCCAAATATCAAGTTTGGTGGAAATCCGTGACAGAATCACTCATGAATTTCACAATTTAGGCTAGGCATCAGTGTCAATACAGTAATTACTATTCCATTCTGTGTGTGAAGAAGAGACATAAAAGCATGGACCTACAGCTTGGTTACGAATAACAATGCAAATATAATCAAATGTTCGTCAGCGATATGTGTTTACAAACTATAAAATCTCCCGAATGAATAAATTCCCACTATCCAATAGAGGTTATGGACAAGTCATAATTGTCCTAAAAGTCTAAGCCTTGTCTCTACTCCATACATCCTACATAAGTTTAAAGTTCCACATTTGAAGCCTACTCATTGAGGTGACTAGGCCCAAATATAAGAGGGAGTGTATGGACATTTTCAGGCATCGGGTAGTTGGAGTTAATCTTTTTTTATTATTCTAATATCTGAAGAAAAATACTCTTAATGTATGGAAAGAGAATAATTAATGGTTCCACTGCATCAAGTATTGCCTGACAACACTGTTTGTTCAAAAGCATACATAATAACTCATAGACAATAAGTAGTCATAGACAAGAATCCAGTCCAAATTTGTGGTTACCATTGTAAGTCTCAACATTTGCAAACATAATTAACCTACTTCTACAAAAAGCCTGATGCTGTAAAGAACATCCAGAATTTTCATAAAGCCAATTTATTCATGTCATGAGCCAATCTAAGTTCAAGAGGAGAACACAGAAAGAGCAATGACTAAAAAAACCACACTGCGTTAAACTAGAACATATCACCAGTGACTTTCAGTTATAAGTCATTTATCTCATTTGAAACATGTTGAATTATATTAACTCAGAAGGAATATACCAAACACAAGCGAATTTAAAGAGTATACAGAGAAAAAAAAAAGATTAATATGCTTACTGCAAAAAAATCCTCAAAAGTGAAGTCTGCATAACCTAAGCTCTGAAGTGCTTTTCTGCACTGCTCAACATTGGCTTTGACACGATCAACCTCTTCTCGGTCTTATGATTCCAAAATATGCTCCTGTTTATGCAGCGCATAAATGATTTTAGTAGCTAAAATTACTGCAACACTTACTTCCCCCAATACGAAATCTCAGGTGTAAACAGCCAGAGTATAGGGATATAAAGAGTTCATAAGATGCACATTAGCACTCACAAGGTATGAAAACATAAAGCTTCGAAAGAAGCAGTTTCCATCTCCTCTTGTTCGCCGAATGGCAGCATATTTTTCACCAAGCACCTGCATTGAGAGAAATAGAAATTAATTTACAAGAAACATACTGATTGCAGAAATAAATGCAGAACACACACAACAAAAATAACCTTTATTTTTTCCAACACGATACTGCTCCCTGATTGATATTCAGCTGCCAGTGTAGACAGTGGTTCCTGTTGTTCCATCACCATAAAATTTCTTAATATTGCATGCATATTTAGAAATCAGAACAAGAAGAAGATACATTCCCCTCAACTCATGATAGTGATGCCAGTCAGAATCTATATAACCAACTGCGATTTGCATTGTAAAAAAAAAAATATGGGAGAAGAACATAAACTACATGGCAAGCACAATCAATATTTGAATACCCAGTAAAGGTAAAACAAGCATATTGATGAGAAAATATCAAGATGTGCTAATAAACCAGTGAAAAGGAGGAAAAAAAAATCAGTGTAATTATTCAATTATAGCCATTATAGCAGACTAAACTAAATCTAAATTATAATAATGAAACAACCGAAAGCATTTTCGTCAAATGCAAGAACTTCAAAAGGTTATGGTTGCTTTTACCTTGTCACCTAGAAACAGGGTTTTCTCCACTTCCTCAGCCCGGATTGCAGATTGCTGGTGCATAATATATTCATCCCCAAAATTTGCCCAGTCATCCAACTCAGATGTTGGAATGGATGTTGCGGCCTCCGATTCCCCATCTGCTTGGGGCCCTTCCTGATTCCGCATTGTCTCTTATGCAAATAAGAAAGCTTTTCTCGCTCAATATCCTCCAAATTGAATTATGGATTACTTATATGCGCACTTCCTTCACAAGTAGCAGCAAAATGCTTAAGAACTGCCTGTCAGGGATAACACTCTTAGCGTAAAAGTTCATGAACATGCATAAATGTCATCGTATAATCCGGTTTAACGAGAGCAACAACATGTTTCGTGCTGATCATTCAAACGGTAATATACAAAGAACTGACAAATTATATTCTTTTTATATATATTACTAATTGAAAAAAAAAAAAAAAACAGAAAAAGTTATAACATCAAGAATTCAAGTTCCGCCTCTCCAATCTTGCTGAATAGTTAACTCCTGAGTAGTGATATATTCACAACCTTCGTGATTGAACAGTAATCACGAAGGTGACGTGGTACATGCCACGTCGGTCGTTTCTGATCTTTTTTTTTTCAAAAAAAAAAAATTCAAAACACAAAACCCATCCCCCCCGCGATACCCATTTTCATTTCCCCCCATTTTCTTCCCAAACCCATTTTCTCCCTCCCACCGTCACATGGTTCTCCCCCTCCGGCACCGGCGTTCTCATTTTTCTCTAGGACACGGACATGGCATCACGAGTGTTATCATGTGCAGCTGCAACCATGGCGGTCATCAGTCCCCCGAAGCTCAGTGGGTGTGATTATTCTAGAACTTCGTACCCTTCACTACGGTCTTCCTCTTCAGTAGCAGCAGCTAAGGTTACCGTTCGAATTGGGTCGGTAAAGTGCAAGGCTCTGGGAGAGAGCTCCTCTGATCGGACGGTTTATCGGGGAATTTACAGCCCTTGGACGGTTGATCCCTCCGAAGTTAGAGAGGTGCGTACATGTTTTGTCTTGTTTTTAACATTTTCAGTTTTCATTTGCATGTGTATGTCTCTGTATGTAGAAAAATACGGTTTTTTTATTTTACCTGACTAATCAATCAAACTTGAACAAAATCGCGGCGCTCCTCCGACTCTCCGAGTCCTGGGAGATCATCGGCCAGAGAGCGTTTCGAATTGGATCCTTAGGGCAGTAACCGAAGAACTCTCGGAGATCACCTTTAATCACAACTCCGACTTCGATTTTCAAAATTAGGTATTTATGTTTTCACATTGTCATTCCAGTGTCTAAATTTTGTTTCGATTTTAGGTCAAGAACCTGAGGTTTTTACTGCCATAGATTTAGAACATGGTTTGAAGATTTGATGAAAGACGATAATTTACATATCTGATAGCTAATTTCTACTTGCATATATTAAAGGGTTAGAGTTACAGGATCTATAAGTATGTGCATACACGTACGTTTGATTGTGAAGGAGTTAACGAGTAATGATACATATACAACCTTCGTGATTAAACAGTAATCACGAAGGTGACGTGACACATGCCACGTCCGTCGTTTCTGATCCCTTTCTTTTTTTTTTCAAAAAAAAAAAAAAAAAATTCAAAATCAAGACACAAAACCCATCCCCGCGACATTTCCCCCCATTTTCTTCCCAAACCCATTTTCTCCCTCCCACCGTCACATGGTTCTCCTCCACTTGCACCGGCGTGATTCCTCTCCTTTTTCTCTTTAGTTTCTGTATTGAAATGGAGGGCCAAGAAGACCCAGATCTGACGAACCCAAGCGTGAAAGACCCACCTTTGTGCGACGAGTGCAAAGCGATGGGAAGAGAGGGTGGAGTGGCGGTTTTGGATGCCGGCGACAACACCGCAACCCCTTTCTGGCACCGCTGGATTCGCGCTCGTCAGTCCTCCGCTACTGTTCTCGGGCTCCGCCGTTGAGCTCCTCCACGCATAGCCGAACTTTCTCTCTATCTATAAATACACTGCACGTCTCGACTGTGCAATCTCTCTTTTTCTCTCTTCGCCTTGGCAATCGTTGAGCTAATCAGCTCCCCTCTTTCCTTCTCTCTCTCTCCTCGGAGCCTTCTCTCTCTCATGGCTTCCCAGGCGAGTCTCCTCCTTCAAAAGCGGCTCAAAGGTATGGAAATTTCAGTTGTCTTTCTCTGTGTCTCGCGGAATTTGATGTAGGTTTTCTTTTTGGAAGGGATGGATTGTGAGCCGGTTTCTGATTGATCTTGTTGTGTGGTGCAGATCTTTGCAAGAACCCGGTCGACGGGTTCTCTGCGGGTCTCGTAGATGAGACCAATATCTTTGAATGGAGCGTAACGATTATTGGACCGCCAGATACTCTTTAGTACGTGCTTTAAATTGTTCTTTGTAAGCATAAATCTTGTGCTTTTTGGATCGCTAATTGGGTTTTCTTGGTTGAGTCTTTATGGGTGGGGGTGTGGATCAAGGGCTGGGATTGTGATTTTGGGGAAAGTTTGTGTATTTGAATAGCTATTGGGGTTTTGGAATTCATTGGATTAATTGGGTCCTTGGTGATTGCGGAGTCTTTCTGATTTGATGATTGAATTGAGATATTGTTTCAAATTAGTAATTCTTGGAAGAAGAAAAGTTAATAGAAGGAAACTCAAGACGGCCCACTCTCAGCTTCTTGCTAGACTATAACAGAAATTCTGTTTATTTCTGTTTCAGACAGTTTCTCAATGACGGCTTGGGTTGGAGTTGTTTAAGTTTCATATTTTGAAAGGATATGTTACACATCGGTTCTTTAAAAAGATGAAGGAAGAGAATGAAGAAACTGATTATCATTCTTAGGAAAACCCAAAGAACCAAGCGTTTAATTTTGTTGGTCATAAAGGCTGATACTTTGGCTATAGTCTAACGAACCACACTTCTAATTTTTTTGGTCGTAAAGGCTGATACTTTGCCTATATTTGTTCCTTGGCTTTTAAGTCCAGGGATGCATCTATTGCTACTTGTTTGTTTGTTGAGTTCTTTGCTTTTGATCAAAGCATGCCACAGGTATTTAACATTGGTTGAGGGGTTAGTTCCTAGAATGTGGCTTTTGATGTATCTACCCTAATAAATATATATATATTTTTTCTATTAAATAGAGCAAAGATAACATTTTATAGTCATCTTGTGGTTATTCAATCTAGGGTTTAAGGCAAAAAAATGGTTTAATTATTATGATTATAACACATTACATGATTGCAGTGAGGGGGGTTTTTTCAATGCCATTATGAGCTTTCCATCCAACTACCCAAACAGCCCTCCAACGGTGAAGTTTACCTCAGAGATATGGCATCCTAACGGTTGGTTACTTTTGATATTTTTGCTCCCATTAGTGGCATACTGCATGAAACTGATTTATTTGCTGCATTAATTTCAGTTTATCCTGATGGCCGTGTTTGTATATCAATTCTTCACCCTCCTGGGGATGACCCAAATGGTTATGAGCTTGCAAGTGAGCGCTGGACACCGGTTCATACTGTATGTCATTGAATTTCAAACTAGTATTTCTCTCATGCTTCCATTGTATGAAGTTGGTAATTCTAAACTTGGAAGTCTTCACTTTCCAACTTTAGGGTTAGGAAAGATTGTGCAAAGTGAATATTCTGAATTAAATGTTGAACAGGAGTTCATTTTGAGTTTGGTGAAGATGTGACTATACCGGTCAGAATCCCCCTTTTTTGGTGGGGGAAGTGGGGAGAACGCTTTACAAAGAGTAACACTTATAGTGTGTCAATAAATTAATACATGCATACAAATTTAATTATTACTCAGAACTAAAGATTATTGAGTTAATTATTATATTGAGATTCAGTCTGTGGATTGGCTGTATACATGTTATGGACTTGACAGGAAAAGTGCAAGTGTTTTGTATTTACCTTGCAGTTTGTACATAATTATTAATAATGATAACAGTTGAAATCACTATCTTAAATAATAAGGCCATTCAGAATGTAGAGCTACATTGTAATGGAATGGACAGTGACCAAATCTTGTAACACCTTTGTCTAACTTCAGATGTTGTCAGCTATACAATTACATTTCTCATTTGAAGTGGGGTTGAGCATCTGACTTGAAATCCAACCTCCATGATGCCACTGACCTAAAATCAACCAATTTTGTTGGTTGGTTTCTGACAGTCCAGCAGAGCGATTTGGTTTCTAACAAAACTGGCCTAACCGGTGTCTATTAAAATCCCAATAACCAAAACGAATGACTTTTTCTTTCTCCTTCTTTCAACCCAGTTTGTTAGTTTTCCACTTCTCCTTTCCCTTCTCTTGTTCGATGACTCCATACGAATTCTCTTGGTCTATATACTCATCAGATCTTGTCAACAAGTATTGTTTTAATTTTTTTTTTCCTTTTACTTTTCCATGCTCTGATGCCGGTTAAGGACCAATTGGCCTTGTTGCTCTGCTATTTTCATGTTTTGTTGCTTTGCTATTCTTTGGTAGAATATTAGGAGGGGTTGAGGAGAGCTGTCTAGCCACACTAGATTTGAGATTGGGGATGACTCCAAAATTCGTTTCTAGCATTGTTTGTAGGGCTCAAATTCTCAAGACATTTTATTTAGTATTGCCCATTTAAGGACGCTACTATGGCATACCATTTGGAGCTTTCTAGTACCTCCCATCAATAGAGTAATTTTCTCCGAGTGGCTCATGATTGGGAGATGGATCACTTTATCTTACTCTTGTTGTATTCCATTAGAGTGAGATGGGGTGGTGATGACAGACTTTGTTGGATTCCTTCCAGGAGTGAGTTGTTTGATGTTAGATCTTACTATAAGGTTCTTGTTCCCCTGATAATACTCCTTTCCTTCTTGGAGAAGTATTTGGCAGAATAAGGCTCCTTTGAGAGTGGTTTTTTGTTTGGTCAGCTGCCTTAGGAAGATCCTTACCATTAACAACCCAAGGAAAGACATTATTGTGGTTGAGTGGTGTTGCATGTGTAAGAAGAATGGGAAGTTAGTAGATCATCTTCTACTTCATTGTGAGATCGCAGGTGCTCTGGAGAATATTATGCTCAGCAGTGTAGGGGCTAGTTTGGGTTATCCCTGGAAAGGTGCTAGATCTCTTTGCTTGCTGGAGGGTGCCAGGAGGTAGGTTTTAGCTTGATGTAGTTTGGAGGATGATTCCACTTTGGCTAATGTTATGTTTATGAATGGAAAGAAACGACCATAGCTATGGAGACCATGAGAGGATCTTAGTGGAATTGAAGGCTTTATTCTTTTAGAATCCTTCTCTGGGTTGCTGCCTCAGATTGTAGTATTTTGGACTGTCATACTTTAGATATTTTCTCCGGTACTAGTTAGCCTTCTCTCTTGTATATTCCTTGTGTGCTTAGGTTGTACCTTTGTGCTTTAATGAATTTGCAATTACTTATGAAAAAAAGAAGGATTTATGTTGATGTTATTAGTTCCAGAGGGTGGCAGGTATGGGATTATTTTTTGTAGTAGGTTTGGTCCTCCTGCCATGGGGGTATGGTTGTAGATGATCCAAGGCCATGGGGTGGTTTGTGGCTTGGGTGAAAATCCTTAGGCTTGTTATCTAGGAACTTGTTCAGAAATATTGTAAAGATAGGAACATATGGAGTTTTCCGCTAGGTAATACCCTTAGAAGGGGATAGGGCTAAGCAGAGCAAAAAGGGATTTCCATGAGATGGGAAATTAAAACTATTTAGCCCCACACGAGGTTTGTGAATAAGTGATTGTCTGATAATGAGCTTGCAGATTTTTGGCTTTTTCTTCGTCCAGGAATGGCCGTGATTGGTGGTAGTGGGCAGGCTGGGGCAAACTTAATTGTTCAAACAATCCAGCTCAAAAGGTGTAGAAAATCCAAAACATACCAAACAGGTTATACATATATATGACACCCAAACAGTCAAACGAAAGCCAAAAATCGAGCTCAACTAACATTCTAACCGTATTGCACTGGCATTCATTACTCACCATCAATGGATTTGGTTTAGTGCCTAGTTACCAGTGACCCACTCATCATGTTGATCATCAAAATCTAGTGACGACTGACCATTGGATCAATACCCACCCCTTATCCAAAGTGCATTGCTAGAATTGAGTTACAAAATATTTTTGTGGCTTGGTCTTAAAGGTCTCTAGGCTTATGCTTCGAGTCTCATTTTGAATACCATAGAGAACATGTTCAAGGTTCAACTTTGCTTGTTTTACTGAAATATTTTTTTCATGGTAGACATTTTTTGTTCTTTAAAAGTATATATGTTAGTAAAATATATTTTTCTGGCTATATATGTTAAAAGGATGTTTTTTCTTCATAGAAGTTTACATCAAGCCAACTGTAGACAGTCGAGAATTTTGGGATTTATTTTTCTTACTTGATTTCTCTTGAAACAAACACAGCCTTAAGTAAAGGTTTCTCTCCTTGTTTTCATGACATTTGGTTTCCCTTTCTGTCTATTATCTATTATATTCCCTTGTGCTAGTTGAGTCTTATCTTATAGCAATGGATGACTGAGTAAAAGGTTTTCTCCAAAGGTTTTATTGCTTCTAAATTTCCTAGCTTTTAATTCAGTAATGTGAAGGTGGAAACTGGTCCGTAAAAAGAGGTGCCTAAAAGAAACATTAGAGAAAAGCCCAATGTGACACTTCAACTAAACAACTTTAGCCTGTTGGGTTTCTTTCAATGTTACAAGTTTTCTGTTATATGAACTCAAAAGACTTTGAGACTTGAGGCTCAAACCCTTGGCTGGAGGGCTGAAGCCCTGTATTCCAACCCTAGAACCCTATAGTTAGCTGTGAATGATTGATCTTTACCATAACCTTGCATTAACAGGTATTAATATTGCTGTTGCAGGTTGAAAGTATAGTTTTGAGTATAATATCAATGCTTTCCAGTCCTAATGACGAATCCCCTGCAAACGTTGAAGCCGCAGTAAGTGATCGTTGTCTACTGATTCTCTTTATATTGATAAATTAAAAAACTTGTAAATTGTAATATGTGAATGAGCAAATGTTAAAAAGATTTTTTGAAGTGATCGAGATATCATTAAAAGCGGAAAATGCCCCCTAGTACATAGAAAGTATACATGAGAAAATTTTGTTGACAGATTCTAAGCATGGTTCCAAATCAATTTTAGTTTCTGGTTAGATAAATCTCTTTATTGTTTTAGTTCCATAATGTCGCCAAATCGGTGGCTTTCTATGCCAAAGCCTTCGGCCACAATGTTCGTCGCTTGGACGAATCCCACAGGTAGGAGGGAGTCGCAGCACCCACACACACATATATATATACACACACAAATACAATGAGAGATCCAAAATGTACAATGGGTTTTGGATCTTTTGATTGATGGCAGATGGGGAGAGCTGGAAAGCGGGCAGACGACGATAGTGTTTACTCCGGTGCACCAACACGAGACCAACGGCCTAACTGGCGCGGTCCAGATCCCTGAGTCCGGCAAGAAGAGACAGCCAATTAAGGTTTGCTTTGCGTACGCGGATGTTGATGCTGCCTACAAGGTACGTGCATGATTTGCATGAAACTCTTTTTTTAACTCTTTGGTGATTGTAACCGTTGATATTGGTGCATGGGTTGGATGATCAGAGGGTGGTGGAGAGCGGTGCAGTGCCGGTGAGCGAGCCAAAGATGAAAGAATGGGGCCAGAAAGTTGGTTATGTGCGTGACATTGACGGGATTGTGGTGAGGATGGGGAGCTACGTGAACCCACCGAAACAAGACTGATATCTAGTGGAACCGAAAAATAAATGTATTTGAGTTGTTTTGGATTTCTAAAATTCTTGTACTTGGATTATTATGAATAATCAGACCCAGAAAAGAATTTTGTTTGTAAAAAGTTGCTAATTGTGTACGTAAAAGTCGTCGCTATGATGATGTGTTATTGCATGTCATCGGCTAATTGCTAATAAAGTCGTCGCTATTGCTCCAGTAAGTGTCAGAAAGGTGCTGGCAACTCAATATCCTATGAGGAAATTTTAATAGGCTCCTTTGAACAAACAATGGGAGTTGTGATAAAAGAAGTCGAAGATATCATGCATGTCAGGGGCATATAGTTAATGCACCTATGAATGTTATGTCAAATACGTTTACGGATGTGTCAGAGTTAGCCTAATCAATTATCCCCTAGTCTTTAACATGTCGGTCCTCGGATCATTGCTAGTTGAGGCTTTTAGTTGCATGAATGTATAGGATGTTTACTGCATTGTCTTCTTTGAAAACTGGTTCTGTATTGCTCTTTGATAGGTTGGAGGATTTGAAATGCATCTGAAGTGGAACATTGGAGCCACGAAAGCTCCTATGTCTGGAATTTCACCAGTGACACCACCACCTATTCCAACTGAACCCATGGTAGAATCAGCACCTGCTTCCCCACCACCATCACCACCAAAAGCTTCCAATCCATTTCTGAATGTTCCAGAAGAGAAGTCCTCAAAGTTAGCAGCCTTAGAGGCTTCTGGATCCAATGCATATCTCCTAGTATCATCTCCTATGGTATGTGGTGCTCTTAGGTTGTGTGGACCACCTTTCATGTCTTATTTTATTTCTTTTTGGGATAACATATATCATGTACTCTCTGGTATCACCTTTTTTCTGTTAGTTGGCTCATTTCAAAGGGGCAGAACAGTGAAAGGGCAGAAGCAACCTCCTGTTAGAATACAAGAAGCCATGCTGCCCATGCCCTGCCAACCCACGTGCTGCCCATGCTACCCAGACAAGCCACCATGCGCCCACGCCTACCTCTGACAAATCTGAAGCTACTGCTCAACTGTTCACATAAAACATGTTTCAATGTTTTCTGTAAACAGTAGCCGCACTCCTCTCTCCATGTTTTAACTCTATATAATGCCTCTCTTGTAACCAAGATAATTATCAAGAATGAAAGACAAAATGTAGTCCTTTAATATTATCTTCTCCTTCTACGAATCTCCTTCTCCTTCTTCATAAAATCTTCATCTTCATTTACTTTATTTTTCACCTCCTATCCGTGCATGCATAGTTTTTGTCTGTCTAGTATTTTTGTATGTCTAAAAGTTGTCAAATTAATTTCTAGCAAACAAGTGGGAGAAACAGCACCTTGGCTGCTACTTTTTTTTCTTCTCTTTTTTTAATAGATTCCCGGGACACCGTGCAAAGTGACCACGTTGGGCATAATTGGCTTTTCTTGAGTTTTGGGGATTTACAGGTCACCCTGATAAAAGAAGGACAAGTGAATGGATATTTGGATCAATTTGGCACTGAACTTCCTGTGAAGGTGAATACTCTTGTTTCGGTGTCTTTAATTATGGAGATTCATTCATGATAAATGCTTATAATGATGATTTCTGTTGAAATCTTGAGCAGTCGGATAAGGCGGGAGAAATCTTCAATTGCACACAAAACAAAATGCAATTGGGGCCAAAAATGGCAGACCGGCTTGGTGTTGATAGGGCAAAGCTTGTCTTTCCAAGTGACTACTAGCGATGGGAAAATGTTGCAATTTGACAATGTTGGCCCTGCAAATTGACAATTTGGTCAAAACTTTGAGGCCAAGACTAACTTTCTTAGAAAATTCACCAACATTAATGCTTCCCTTTTACCGTGAGAAATTAAATTAATAAATAATTTATATCTTGGGAAAAAAAGTTACAAATCACATGGTGATTGTGTCAATTAATTTGAATTCTGGTTCATAGCAATTATTAGAGGTTGACTAGAGATTATAAACTATTGCAAAAACAAATGAATTATTCATTTTATCCTTCCTTACTGCAACAGGAAAATAAATAATTAAAAGAAAGTAAAAAAGTTCATCTTAATTCATTTGATAATATATATATATATATATATATATATATATATATTATATGTGTGTGGGGAATATGATAATGCTATAAATAGTTATTGTCAGTATTTTATCCTTATTTTTCTCATCCCATTTTACAAATCAACCATTAGATTTATAAACTCAATAGTACATCCCACAAATCTAATAGTTGATCAATTGAATTTGTAGAAAAATATGAGCAAATCATTTATGTTTTTGTAATGTCTTTCTTAATGTTTCATTTAATCTTGTAATGTCTCATCCAATTTGCTATTGGGGTTGCAATGTCATTCGTTCACAATTTAAAATAATAAAAAATACCATCCATGTGATTTTTTTTTTTTTTTTAGAAAGTGAACCTCTTTTTTTTTTCGAATTTTTTAATACTATAGCGAGTAAATTTGTTATTGTGGGTCATAAAATGGGACATTACAACCTTAATGGTAGACTTTGGAGGTAATGTAGTTTCCACTATTTCTTCTAGTTCTATCCCTTGCAAGCAACCAGCAAAACAAAAGAAAAATATCAAATTGTATTTTTTTTTAATTGAATAAGAAAAATAGTTGCAAATAGGATCATTCTCACTCTTGATCTAAAAGGAAAAGAGAATTGACAAATTAATGGTCTATTTGTCACAGACAATTCACCATATCACACTTGCTAACACAATGTCACATATTTTAGATTACCACGTCATGCATCAAAAGTGTGCGTGAGAGAAAGATATTTGGGCAAGCTTTTTAAAATTGTGGTAGTTACAAGTTTTCCTCAAAATTCGAAAGACATTTGAAATTTATATAGAGATTTAGATCGAGGTTCATCCTTGATTCAGTTTGAGAGATTGCGTATTGCCGGGGGATAGAGCTAGCTTGTGTTGTTCAAATCTTGAGTTTAATGCTTTGCTGAGTTATGAACTAGATCCTGCAACTTCCTCATTGATAAGCGCCGAATGTTGCACATTCAAGTCCCTTAACTCGCATATGTTAATTCCTCAGCGTTGTTATTTGTTTGATTTTGCGTTGTTTTTGTGTTTCAGGTCAAATGCAAGAGTTCCATTGGAAATCGGGCTGAAAGGGACAAGTTGACATCATTCTGTAGCTGTGAATGATCACAACTGCACCTATGAATGATTGCACTGTGAACGATCACCCAATGCACTGAGCGATTACCTTTCACCAAAACTCGTGAGCGATCGCTTGGGCGCAAGGTAACACGAAAATCACCTTTTGACAAATTGAACTCAATTTTCGCCTCCCAATTGGACTGGAGATTGACCTACGACTGTAATTAGGGTTTTAGAGTTTCTAGGTTTTCTAGTCCCTATAAATAGGCTCTTAAACATTGTAAAAGGGAGCCGTTCCCAGGAGTGAAATTCAGAACTTGTCTGTGGAGCTTAGAAGATCATGAGCGGCTAAACCCCTTGGTGGGGTACCGATGTAAACCCTTTCCAAGCACAATGGTGATTGTATTTGATTTCATTTAATTCAATTTATATATGTTGATTGCATAACTGTGAGGATTGCAACTCTAGATTTATGTTCTTAATATTCAATGCAATTGTTATTCAATTCAAATTCAATATTTGCGAAATTCTATTATTGTCTTAGAAATTATTTTGCATGTATTGAACTCAAATCAACCTTATTTTTTGTGATTATAAGATTGATGGTTATGCAATGGGTTTTAATAGACATATGATTAATAGGATTAAGATAGGCTATGCCTAGGGAAGACGGGTCGTACTACACCTTAGTTTAGTGTAATTTAGGTAGACGATTCGTGCCAACCGAAGATGAGTTATGCTATTCCATTGATTGTATGAAAACTTATTAAGGGATTTTATAATTTATGCCTACGGAAAACGGGTCGTGCCACATCTTAGTGGTTAGATGGACGATCCGTGCCAACCGAAGATAGATTGTCATTATCCCTTAATATTGTATTTTCTTGTTATTTTATAACATACATATTCTGAGTTTTTGGAATTAAATATTGTTGCCATTGTTGTGCGGCTTGTGGTGAAGTCGGTACCTTACTTCTCTCTCTCATATATTTACTCTTAATCTTACGTTTACTTTTATGCACTTCAAATTCACAAATAATCAACTTTCTTTTGTTAATTAGGTTAAAATTAGTCTTTTGAATTTAGTAACGAAACCCCTACAGTCCTTGAGGTTCGACATGCTCAATATAGCCCTATCCTACATGATTCATTCTATTGTGAGTGGTTAATTTTATTATTGGTAATTTTGGTTACGAAATTACCACATCAATTTTAGGCGTCGTTGCCGGGAACTATTAACGGTTTAGTTATTAATATTTAAGGATTAAGTTTAGCTTAATTTTTAATTTTTGTTTTGTTTTTCGTTATTTTCAATTTTCACAGTCTAATTGTTTTTCAAGTTCATGTCAGCTCTGCAGGTACCCTTTCTGTACCTGCGATCGATCACAGCCCGTGTGTGATCGTTCACAGTGCTGCAGCCACTATGCTTAATCTTCTCTCGGCAGAGCGAACGTTCGCACACTGAAGTGCGATCGTGCGCCCTCTAGACAGAATTGTTGCAGCCCCATTCCAGTGCACCTACGGGCCGTTTGTGAGCTTTTGGTGCTTTAATTTAATTTTCTGTTTTGCTATTTCCTGGTTTTGATTTAGTTTCTATTTTAATTAGTGGTTTAGTTTATGTTGGGTCACCGATCTTTGTCTTTGCCCTCAATTTCTTGTAACCCCGACATTGAACACACTCTTAGACAACTTAGAGCCAAAAAGAAAGCTAATTTGCCTAAAGACCCCATCACTGACATCATGGCTGGTGCCCCTCACGTAGCTTTGTAGGATCACTACATTCCACCCACATACACTACCCCTTCATGTCTCAAGTTGCCGGAGATTATGGCAACCCACTATGAGATCAAGCCTAGCACCATACAGAGTCTACCGACTTTCCTAGGGTTTACCCATGAGAATCCTTATGACTTTCTCAGTGAATTCCAGACAATCTCTGTTCTACCATTCAATTGACAGGATTCACTGAGGATGCCTTAAAGATGCGTCTTTTTGTCTTTGCCCTTAAAGATAGAGCCAAACATTGGTTCCAATCCTTAGAGCCTAATTCTATCACTTCTTGGGATCAACTGCAACAAGTTTTTCTCAAGCAATATTTCTCCATAGGAAGGACTAATGACACTAGGAGAGTCATCACTGATATCACCCCAGTACTAGGGTGAACCATTACATGAGACATGGGAGAGGCTTAAGGATTTACTTAGATCATGTCCACATCATGCTGTCCCTAAATGGCAGCTAGTGCAGAGTTTTTATGATGGTCTGATTGAGTCTTGTAGGAGCACGGTAGATGCATCTTGTGGGGGGACATTTATGTTAAAAAGTGAAGATGAAGCATGGGCTATGATTTAAAACTTGAGTAACAATTCTCGTCAGCAAGCTTCCAATAGACGGAGAGAGCCCACACTTAAAGCGCCAAAGACAGAGAGTCTTTGCAAAGTAGAACCTCTTGCGGACATGGCCACTCAAGTAGTTAATGCTATCACCAAGAAGCTGAACCAATTGATGACTGGTTTTGTCCCTAATGCTGCTCACATAAGCACCCAACCTGAACCATGCTCATTCTATTCTAGCACTATGCATCAGGTAAATAACTGTCCTATTGCAATAAATTATACTGATGTTTCTAATGAGCAGGTCAATGCAGCTTTCTCCAGACCGGGTAATGATCCGTACTCCAACACCTACAACCCGGGATGGAGAAATCATCCCAATTTCTCTTGGAAGGGTCCAAATGCAAAAAACTCAGCCCTAGGGCCACACCATTCAACTCAGTCCAACAAGCAGCCCTATAACTCTTCACCTACATACCGGCCTTCACAAAAGCAATACTATACTGCCCCACTGCCTCAAAGACTCTAATTTTAAAGATCGAATGCTAAACATGTTGGGCGAAATAAAGGGTGAGATGACCAACATGGTGGGCGGAATGAAGGGCACGGTGGACGAGCTTTCTCAGACGGTAAATACCCACTCTCAATCCATTGCCAAACTAAAGGCTCAAGTCAGGCAAATAGCTAACACCCTTAACAGGAGGGAAGAAGGGAAGCAGGGAAGCTTCCAAGTTAGCCGGTTATAAATCCTAAAGGACTATACATGGTCGAAGGAAGCACTTCTCATCTGGAGCAAGTTGAAGCTATTACCACATTGCGAAGTGGAAGAGTGGTAGACAATCTTGTGAAAGAAAAGAAGAAAGAGCAACTTGAGGCCCCACAGACTATGCATCAAGACAAGGGTAAACAAGTAAGCATTGAGGCATCTACTCCATCTACCCCAACTTCAAAGATACTGTATAAGCCTAAGGCCCCATTCCCAGAGTGTCTCAAGGCACCTTCCCACTTCGGGAAGCAAGGAGAGAAGATACAAGACATGATGGAAACATTCAAGCAAGTTAAAGTCAACATCCCACTCCTAGACGCCATCAAGCAGATTCCAGCCTATGCAAAGTTTCTCAAGGACTTGTGCACTCAAAAGAGAAAGAATCGAAAGCACATCCTTAAGAAAATTGTTCTCACTGAGCAAGTAAGCTCCCTGATTCAGCACAACCTTCCGCCCAAATTCAAGGACCCTGGAACACCTACAATTTCATGTGTCATTGGAAATACTGAGATTGAGAGAGCTCTCCTTAACTTAGGAGCTGGTGTAAATTTGCTTCCATACTCAGTGTATCAGCAACTTGGCTTAGGGGAACTGAAACCGACAAGTACTGTCTTATAACTGGCTAACCGATCCATTAAGAAACCCCGAGGAATTGTGGAGGATGTCATTATCAAGGTGGATAAATTCTACTATCTAGTTGATTTCATAATTATTGACACAAAACCTGTCCCTTATCTAGACAAGCAGATTCCTGTCATCTTGGGGCGGCCTTTCCTCGCAACAGCCAATACATGCATAAATTGTCAGACTGGAGTAATGAAGATTTCCTTTGGGAATATGAAGATCAGGCTGAACATTTTCACTGCCTTTTAGAATGCACCTGATCAAAAGGCCTGCTTCTTCTTGGATGACATTGGAAAAACCGTTGAAGACCCACCGCCTGAATCTCTATTGGAAACCCCATCATGGAGAAACCCACCAGAGCTTATGCCCCTTACTTCAAGTACTCCCCCACCTGATGACAACCCCACAGGAGATATTTCATGCAGAGGTTACTGAAATGGACTTTATTCGGGTGGAAAATTTTTTTGCAAGCTCCCATGTTGCCCCAGTTTTTGTGGACCCCTATAGAGACAAAAAGTTGATCATGGAACCAGCTCAGGACAAACAGCTAGGGTATGGCCATGAGGAGACTCAAGACCTTTCATTTGAGGGAAGCAATTTCAGAATAATAAAAAGATTTCTATTCCTTGTGGAATGCTACATGATGATAAAGAAGAAGGGATGTAAGAGCTTGATTGGACTTCTAAAGGATCGAGGTAAGATCCTTCGGGACTCAGAATTACTTTGAGCAATACCTCAAAGGATCAAGCGCAGACCCTGTGCGCTTGAATCCTTACTTCACCAGGGTACATGATCCCCATCCTGGTATTTTATCCATTGTTGTTCATTTTTTCCTTTCCTTAGTTAATTTTGTGGTTTAATCAAGGTGGAAAGTGACATTCTGAGGCCATGAATGATCGCACATCCTTGGGCGATCGTTTGCAGAAGTCCCTCCAATAAGGCTGGCGCTACTGAGGAAGCGAATGATCATTCCTCCTTGGGCGATCATTCGCAGAAACCTCCTCAACGCCCCAAACCTATTAAGGAAGCGAACGATCGCACCTCTTAGTGTGATCGTTCGCTCCCTCGCCATGCGCCCAAGGGCGCACAAGCGCCTCAGAGCATAGACGGACCATCTTGCATAAGTACGATCGATCGCACTTATATGCAATCGAGCGCATTTGGGACAGAATGTCACTCTTCCCCTTTGCCCATCACTTTTACAACAATGTGTGCACTTGATTGTTTCTTGGTTGGAGTATCAATTTCTTTTTCAGGACGTGTTTTTGGATACAAGTTTGAGGGTATGATATACCTATATCTGCTCACTTAGGTACTCTTATACCCTTAACCTCATTTTTCAGTTCTATACATACATTGGGGACAATGTATGATTCAAGTTTGGGGGTATGAGAGACACATTCACACACACTTGTCCTATTTTTGAAAAAAAAAAAAAAAATGCATGTTCATGTTGCCCTAAAATTTTGGTTGACCTAAAATTTAGTGATTTGATTTCATCAGTGAACTTAAAAGTTTGAACACATGATCTGATGTGGGATTTTTTTAGTTTGTTACTTGCTTTAGGCAATTGAAAAGTCACATGTTTGATTTGCTCTGACACAAGCACATTAGCACATGACTGGTGGGGTATGACATTTGGTTGTAATGTATATGTTTCTATGTTTTGGGTGATACTGGGTGACTTATTGGTTGGATACATTGGCATAAAAAAAATTAAATTAAATTAAATAAAAAAAATTGACCATTGATAATCTCTTCATTGAGTAACTGGGCCTCTTGCCTCAAAGCAGTGAGCACTCATGTCAAAAGGTGAGGAGTTTTGACGTGGTTAAATTTATATAAAAAAAAATGGTGATAATCATTGATAAACTATTCACTGAGTAACTGGGCCTATTGCATCAAAGCATTGAGTGTTCAAGTCAAAAGGTGAGGAGTTTTGATGTGGTTAACATTATGGCTAGTTTAGTTTCGTAGCCTTTTTGACTCGAGTTAGTAAGTCCTCAGGGGTGTCTCTACACCTAATGCCCTAAAACCATCTGGTTTGGGAGTCATTGGCTCAACACTCGTTACATGAGTCAATTAGAAAGCTTAAGGGAAATGAACACTACAGAGCCTAATAATGAAAGAAAGAAGAAGAAAAGTATGCCATTGTTGTTCATTTTGATAGGACTTTCAGTGAAACTTAAGATATTGAGATATTGCACATTGAATTTATTTGGAAGCTTCATAGTCTTGTGCTAGTTCACTTTACAATGTTTCGAGCTTGTGATGCCTTAGCTTGCCTGTTGTAAGTACTTAGACTTTAATTTCCAATTCATTGTGAAGATGGAGTTTAACTTTTTAAGCTTACTAATGAATGAAAATCATGGGTTTGAGTGATGCTTTAATTTTTAGACAACATAAACTGTGCATAATGTTTATGGGTATCATTTCTGGAAAACCCTCACGAGACTCCACTCGTCCTCTAGGAAAATCCTAGCGGTTTAAAAGGTTTGCTGCATTCGCTAAATGCAACAGTACATCCCATGAAAGCTGGGTTTAACTTTGTGTTTTTCAGTTTATTTTCAGTTTTGTATTGCCAAGGGACTAGCAATATGTAAGTTTGGGGGTGTGATAAGTGCCGAATATTGCACATTCAAGCCCCTTAACTCGTATATGTTAATTCCTCAGCGTTGTTATTTGTTTGATTTTGCGTTGTTTTTGTGTTTCAAGGTCAAATGCAAGAGTTCCATTGAAGGGACAAGTTGGCATCTGAACGATCAGCACTGGAACGATCGGTGAACTATCATCACAAAGCCTGTGAACGATCACCTAAAGCCTGTGAACGATCTCACTGTGAACGATCGCCCAAAGCCTGTGATCAATCACACTCGGTCGTGCAGAACACGAAAATCACCTTTTTGACAGCTAAACTCGATTTGCAGTCTCCCAATTGGACTGGGAAACTGACCTACGACTGTAATTAGGGTTTTAGGGTTTCTAGGTTTTCTAGTCCCTATAAATAGGCTCTTAAACATTGTAAAAGAGAGCCGTTCCTGGGAGTGAAATTCAGAACTTGTTTGTGGAGCTTAGAAGATCGTGAGTGGCTAAACCCCTTAATGGGGTACCGATGTAAACCCTTTTCCAAGCACAATAGTGATTGTATTTGATTTGATTTAATTTAATTTATGTATGTTGATTGCATAACTGAGAGGATTGCAACTCTAGATTTATGTTCTTAATATTCAATGCAATTGTTATTCAATTTAAATTCAATATTTGCGAAATTCTATTCATATATTAGAAATTATTTTGCTTGTATTGAACTCAAATCAACCTTATTTTCTGTGATTATAAGATTAATGGTTATGCAATGAGTTTTAATAGACATATGATTAATAGGATTAAGATAGGCCATGCCTAGGGAAGACGGGTCGTACTACACCTTAGTTTAGTGTAATTTAGGTAGACGATCCGTGCCAACCGAAGATGGGTTGTGCTATTCCATTGATTGTATGAAACGATTAAGGGATTTTATAGTTTATGCCTAGAGAAGACGGGTCGTACCGCATCTTAGTGGTTAGGTGGACAATCCGTGCCAACCGAAGATAGATTATCCTTATCCCTTAGTATTGTATTTTCTTGTTATTTTATAACATACATATTCTGGGTTTTTGGAATTAAATATTGTTGCCATTGTTGTGCAGCTTGTGGTGAAGTTGATACCTTACTTCTCTCTCTCATATATTCATTCTTAATATTGTGTTTACTTTTATGCACTTCAAATTCACAAACAATCAACTCTCTTCTGTTAATTAGGTTAAAATTAGTCTTTTGAATTTAGTAACGAAACTCCTACAGTCTTTGAGGTTCGACACCCTCAATATAGCCCTATCCTACAGAATTCGTTCTATTGCGAGTGGTTAATTTTATTATTGATAATTTTGATCACGATATTACCACATCACTCATGACACCACTGAGTTTTACAATTGTTGAAGAAGAATTATCTGTGCATATACCCTAAGGCATTGGAGGCTAGAAACAGCATGACGTAGTCACGTAGGGAAAGCTTAACAGGAAACATCTTGATCCGGCAACTACTTAAGAGGCACATTGGAATGATTGGATCATGTGCATTAACTGCCAGTTTCATTGGAAACAGCACGCATCCACTTAATCTTCTCTATGACATACAATGTCATGTATGATACTATGAATTATAAGAGAAAAAAATTATTCCGATCGAATACAATTGACCACATCTTAGGTAAATGATAAAAATGATCACATAATGTGCAAGATTTGAATACAAAGTTTGTTTATATTTATTAATGCAGTGAATAGTGAAAAATATGTACAGGCTGAACATGCAAGATAACAAAAGACATAGCACCTCTCTCAGGCCAATGGACATGCAAACATACATATCACATCCAATTCATTTCCCTTCTTGTACTGAACAGTCCAACCCTTCACTTCCAATCAAGCATGTCTAATAACCACAGAACCTCTTCCTTGGAATTTGCAGTATCACAGAAATCCATTTCAATCCCAAAAACATCAATAACACCTTCATTTCCATCTTCATTGAAAAGCAAAGAGAACCAAGCCCGGGCACCTGAAATGAAGGAGTGGACAGGAGAGAATTCCAAATAGTCAATTGCCACGGCCCTATCTGCTGTCCGATCGATATAATCAAACATGGATTTATTAATGATGCAAGCAACCGTATTGGAATCCTTGCATGCCACAAGCACTGAAACGCTAATAGTCTGGCTCAGAGGAATAGTGAATCTTGGCTTAACAGCTTGTCTCAACTTGAACTCGGGGCCCTCCAAGCTCCAGGTGAAATCTAAGCACATCGCAGATTCCAGGTGGTGGGACCTTGATACCAGTTTGTAAGACCAGGCCTGGGACTACTTCTGAAAAGATTAATCTATCCTCAGTCCAAATGCCAATAAAAAATTCCAAATCATCAGAGTACAGCTTTGGATGGGGAAGCGTGCGACGTTGCTGGCGTCTATAAAAGGTTTGATATAGCTTGTAGTAGGTTACAGTTGGAGGGTTAGGCTGCTTGCAGATCGAAGGCCATCTCTTGGCACATATGCATTTCCAAAAGTAATCATCCCGGGCAATGTCTTTCCACTGCTTACATACTGCCATACAAGAAGCAAGGTCCACACCCTCCAATAAAGGAAAAACAGCTTTCAAAACTTCATCGTATGCCATTTTTAGTTAACAAACAGCAAATCAAAGCAGAATAAAAATCTGCCACAGCAACCATTTAAGGCATTGGAGGGCCTAAAAGCAGTAGATTAAGATATCTTCCCTGTGACAGAGATGAAATGACACTCAAATATAAGAAGCAATCATATAGATAAGAATATGGTCTCAAGAACTATAATAGATTGGGGAAAATCAAAAAATAAAAAATAAAAAGAGAGAAAAATGGAGCACACAAAGTATGCATAATAAATTCGAAGTAATGCTGCAGTGACAATAGACAGCTGGTACAGCAGTAAAATATTAAGGATTCGACCTCCTCCAAGATCAAGACTGTTTGATTGTTAAGGATAAAAGAAAATAGTTATAACAATCCAATGCTACTAGGCACAGCCTCATGAAAAGATCTGTTCAAGTTTCTATGATTTGACCAAGTCAATCTTGGGGACAGCAATGCACTTTCGTTTTACCTGCTCCAATCTTTAAATATAACCCACATTGTAGTGCAACAGCCATAATCCTCAGAGATAAGTACACCAGCATACATAATTGCTTGCATACACAATGCACGTATACCTATTTACATGCATATAAGTGGAGAAGAATAGGAGCCTTAGCATCTTTATTTAACATCCCAATCAATCTTACCCTACTTCTTGTTGTACCCATAATTAACACTACCAAAAATCATAAACAAGTGATTCCGATGAGCACATTCTCTGTTGATTTGTTCCTTTTTCTTTTCCTTTTTTTTTTTTTTGGATGCATGGGATAACTTTTACTGAAAAGAACAGAAAAACTACAAAACGCTCTGCTTACCGGCTGGAACTCGGTTGCTAAACAAACCATAACAAAACAACATACAGACCACAGCAACTACTACTTTTAACATTTGAAACTAACCACCCTAATACAAAACCAAAAGACTTTAAGCCTACTATTTAGAGTATTGACGCTGGTAATCCCATAGGTAACACATCACCAAATTCTCAACAGCCTTCTTGAATCTCTCTTTTGCAGTAATTCGAGCTCTAACTTCCCAATAGATATTCTGCATAAACTTCCTCTCAATGCAACTAGATACCGTGTTAACACCATTCCTCCACCCCCAAAATATGATAAACTGTATCACTCCAAACCAACCTGCATAAAATAGCCCTCATGCTCTGACTTTTCAAAGCATTAAAGCCCCACATCAGAGTTTCATCCCAAACTGTTACTGCCTCGTTAACTGAATTTCACTCCAATGCCTTCTGCTGAATCCACATCGAAAAAAACAAATGATCTCTACTCTTAGTACAACTTCTGCAAAACACATTATATCACCCGCAAATCCCCAACCCTCTTAAGGCCTAAACCTCACTTCTTTTTAAGTACACAAACCACATCCCAAGCCACTTTTGCTCTAGCAGCTGATGAATCATTTCCAGACCACAAAAATCTATTAAATTTCTTTTCTATTAGCCTAATAACCTGTTTACGAAGAATAAAGATACAGTATAGCACAGAGGAGAGTAGTTGCCACCTTCCTGAAAAATAAAGCTTTTTGGAAAGCCAGAGTTAATTCTAGCTGTGATTTTTTCTATTAACTGATTACAATCATGAGCTATAAGCTTCCTTGATATCATAGGAACTCCCACATATTTGACTGGCAATTTACCTTCCTTGAATTGCAACCGCTCATTTAGCACATTCTTTGTTTCAAAACATAAAATACCATGTTTAGTTGTAATATCATAAACGGAAGAACTTTAGCCACTTTCAGTTATAAATAACACTTCAAAAACACTCCTACTTCAATCCATTGAACCCAATACGTAGTAAGAATACTTATCAAAAAATATCCCATGAAAAATAAGAACAGAACACAAACCACTAAATATTAGTAACATATAACTAGATTAGTGAAATAAAAATCATTGACTTTCATTATTTCCACCATCACACAGAAATTCCTTAACAGTCCAAATAAGATAAACACTGTTGACCATTACTTTATTTATTTCTTTCTTCGAAATTTCGTAATTGTAATACTGAAATTGACTAATCCCAGTATTGATCTGAAATAATCTCATAAACATGTCACATATTAGAGTATCCAAAACAAAAAAGGAAGCACTAAAGTACAAAATGATATCCCAAATTTAACGATAAGAATGAAAATTCCATTACAAATTCCAAAAGTCCAAAAATGCAAATTCGATACAATGAAAACTGAGGTATTCCTTAAGAACCCTAAATTTCTCAGCTGAGAGAGAGAGAGGGAGAGATCAAACCTTAGATCGTGATGAAGAAGATGACCAAAAAAATCGAAAATTTAGCTCAATACTGTGAAAATTTCAACAAAAGCGAAACAAGAAAGAAGTGAAATTTGGATCGTCAAGTAAATTTGTGTACCTTGATTCTCGGTGGAATTGGTAAAAAACCCTAGAGTTTGTTGGATATGCAGGTGCTGTGAGAGAGAGAGAGAGAGAGGCTTTTGCAGTCTAAAGAAGAAAAAAAAGCAGAGTCAATCTGAGGCTAGAATTATCTTAAGCCAAGATTATGAATTAGTTAATTATTCATGATAAATGCTTATAGTGATACTACAATTGCACACAAAATAAAATGCAAGACACCATGTTATATCATCATGTGTAATAGCACAACATTGTGAAACATAAACCATCCACATCCCCTAGAACCAAAAATGAGATTCCAAATAATAGGTGAACCATACCTTTTGGAGGAAAAATTAAGAATAACACAAAGTAACCATTCATATAATCTCTGGATTTAATAACAAGACAATGTAGTTTCTAGCTAGTATAAACTCAATTTAAAAAACACAACCTCTATATTTTAAATAGAAGCCAAATCCATAAGTTGCATTTAAAAACTTCCCCATTCTAACATATAACTTCTGCCTTCATGAGGAAACAAAGCACATTTTCCACCCAAGAACCAAACACAAAAATTAATCAAAAGGATGTGGATTTACCATTTTATCACCCTTAGATTGAAGCAAACTTGGAGACACTCTACCAATAGTCCCCATATCTGATCCAGAAATATCATTTTGCTTTGCAGTTGCAAGGAGTTCTTCCGTCAAAGCAATCACCTGCATCAACACAACTTTAGCCCTAGCTCAAAATTCACACAAAAATACATATGACCATTCATACTATTAGTAACACCATAAGGCCAAATTAGCATCATATTTCGAACTAAGAATCTCAGTGTAAACATCTGAAATCAGGTGAGAGGGAGAGAGTAGGCTGGCCACCACGACAAGAACTTGCCCCTCTTGGCATTTAAGCCCATATCCAGTAAATCCACATGGCAGATTTCACAAATTCTGACATATGGGAGTGAATGAAATCTCTACATCAACCTGGAAGAAAGGTGAAAGATGCATGGAGAATTAGTACATTTTTTTTATGATTATAGCAACACTACCAAGTACCAACAACAAAAAACCAAATCAATATTCTTAGTGGGTTTTGATCGACTTGTACAATTACATACATATTGAAACTTCCTAACGGCATAAACTACGCTGCATGTTGATGATACCAAGACTTTTCAACGTCAAAAGCCAACATATACATGAAATAGCACCTAAGCTGTTAAACATCAAACAATGTGCAAATAATTAAATACCACATGGATTTCCTCCCATTTTCTGCATGCAATAACTTTTGTATATTTTTCAATGTAGATATTCTAATGAATTCCCATAATAAAAATACTTTATGCTGCCACAAATAACCTTCCCCTTTCAGCTTCTGAATGTATGTTGCAACCAATTGACATTTTATAGCCGTCCACAATTTCAAAAACTAGAACATACCTGGTTAATGAGTTAGATCATAATGAAGATCTCCAAATACTCTTCCAAGGGAAAGAAGAAGACCCTGAGAGCGAAAGAGCTCGATAGAAAGTCTTGACCTCAAATAGACCCTTGCGTGAATGTAACCACTACAACTTGTCAACCCCACCTCCTCTCAACTTACAATCATACAAGCACTTATAAAATGAAGCCACCACCTCCACCTCCCAATCATGAAATAACGATATTCCATTGGATGATCCCATTTGAGCGCTCCATGTTATCCGCTATAGACGCCCCTTTGTTGCTGGCAATGGTAAACAAATCAAGAAAAGCATCCTTGAGAGCTCTATCCCCACACCAAATGTCCTCCAAAAAACGAATCCTAGAACCCTTGCCAGGATCAAATCTGAAATGTCTCCTAAAAACCTACCAACCCATACAAATGTATTTCCAGAGACCCACACCATGAGAGCCAGTGATATCCCCTGAGTACCACCCTCCCCAATCCGACCCATATTTAGCTACCAAGACCAATCTCCACCAAGCGCCCTCCTTGTGAGCAAACCACCAAAGCCACTTACCCAAAAGAGCTTGATTAAATCTTCTAATGTTCCGGATTCCTAACCCACCCTCATCCAAAGGAGAGCACACCTTGTCCCACTCGACCAAGTGCATCTTAGTCTCATCATTCACCCCCCACAAAGAAAGTCCCGTTGAATCTTCTCAATACACTTAGCCACAAGAGCAGGAATAGGAAACAAAGACAACATATAAGTAGGCAAGTTCGATAAAGTGCTTTTAATCAATGTAACCCTACCACCCTTGGAAAGATATGTCCTTTTCCAAGGAGCCAACTGCTGAGCCATCAACTCTTCCAACTCCGCCCACATCGTTTTGAGCTTAAAAGAAGCCCCCAGCTGCAGCCCCAAATATTTCAAAGGCATCAAACTAGTACCACATCCCAATAACCCAGCAAGTTGGTCTACATCCTCCAAAGGCCCAACTGGAATCAAAGCAGACTTAGGCAAATTAACCTTGAGGCCTGAAACCGCTTCAAAGCAAACAAGAAGTGCCCCAATATACCTGATTTGACTTTCATCAGCCCCACAAAAGACCAAAGTATCATTTGCAAATAGAACTTAATTAAACATTGTTAGAGAAAGCTCCAATTCAATCTCTCATCAAGTGACAAGGATAAATATAAAGATCAAACTACAGACATCCTCAACTCAACCTCTCATTAGAATGATAAAGATGAAGATCACAACAATTCAAGCATTAGATAATTCTTACAATTCTTTATTATCGTGTATAGAACTTATCTTATCTAGCTTATAGACTTTTACTTGTTTACAATTTGTAATTGCTTCTATTTTCTTGTAACGAACATTGTTATAAATATCGGGACTTAGCCTAAAGCAAGGTAGCAACTACAACTTTTATTTTCAGAATTCTATAAACATAAAATGAGCATGGTTGTAAATAATACATTATGCATTTCCAGCATAATTTATGAGGATTAGTGGTCAACCCATAGCAGATAATCAAGGGAAAACCCAAAGATCAAAACTCATAAGCAATATAGGCGCCAAATCTCACTCGCACGCTTTTACTTCTCGGAGATTAATTTTTTTTTTTTTAAAAAAAAGGCCATTGAAATCCCTCTCTTCATATCTCTTCAAAGCCCTAAATCCCTGCAATTTTATAAGGTACAATCCTTACAATTCTCTTGCAATTCATTCCCCTCTCTATCTCTCTCTCTGTGCATATATGTTTTAGAAAATGTTAGCTTGAATTGAATATATTCTGTTTTGTTCTTGACAACTATTGGAAAAATGATAAATTAAATCATTTTTCCGAACAACCAAATCGATATAAGCGCCTGGAATTAGTATATGAGAGTGTGAATTTAAGCTTTTGGTGTTTTTCAACTGGATTCTTTCTTAATTAACTTTATATAGGTAAATATAATTGCATGCATATGTAAAAATCTCCCACATATTTCAGAATATTCAAGGAACTGAGTGATTGACCATCAACAAATGCCAAGGGAAGAAAGATGAGTATTATATTGGAAATCATTTGAGCCTATAGCAAAAATAAATTTGATGAGCAAAGGAGCTTCTTTCATTAGAAGCTATCTCATCATTGAACTGGATGTGAATAATGCATTTCTTCAGAGTTATTTACAAGTCTCGATGAGGACACCTTCAAATCTCAACTTTTGGTTCAAAAAGCAGACCAAAAACCTTGAAACTGCTGTTGCAGACTCAGGTCTTTGCATCAAGTATGGTGCAGCATTTAGTATGTCTTTTGTACAGTTGTGAAAAGAATTAATGCAACAAGTATGATAAGAATGATGTCTTTCATTATTATTGTTATTATTGCTATTAAATTTCCTAGAGGAAGCGTAAATTGGATAATCTCAACAAATCTGAAAAGGTAAAGGTGAAGCAAATGAAAAGCATGTAGGTAAACAGAAAGATTGGAAAAACAAACTTGGAGGCCAATTTTTGCATGCATGTTATTTAGTCTTGTTGGAAAAGCCTTTGTATGTTTCCTTTTACTGTTTTCCTTAACATGATATATTGATGTTTAGTAACCAAACACCAACAAATTCTTCTCCTACTTCCTACCTTATTATTTGCATTTGTTTAACTATACAATCCTAAAACTGTGTTTGGACCTTATTATTTGAATTTCCCACATGCTAGTGCCTCACATCCAAACTGCAAACATTGCTAGTCCAAAAATTAGGCTCACCATGCTTGTTATTTGCTTTCATAAAAGGAATCTGACCACAAGTTAGACATACCCACTACCTAGAGATACAACCAAGAGTTAGGACCACAAACATCAATGTAAGCAAACATAGGAGAATAACTAGTAGGAGTATAATCATCCAAAAGCACATAACTACCATTCACGAAAGCTGCTGTGCTGAAGAGAAAATGAATGTGGTAGCAACAACCAACCCTCATTTTACTTACCAACATTTTTTTCTTTACAAAAGAAAATAAAAAATAAAAAAATTCTTCAAGTCCAAACATTACACAAAACCTGCCCAGTCCTTTGTCATGGTTGATAATAGATAATCACACTTTATCCATTAAAGGATGGCACCAGTCAAGCATTCTCATTACCCAATCCTCATTTTAACAAAATCTCATACAACCCTTTCTTTTTTAGGACCCGTTAGTTCCTCCTAACAACTAGTGTTTGCATAGTGATGATGAATAACTTCAATAAGTGTCCTTCCAAGCCCAAAAAACACATTAGTATCTATCTAATGCAGGATAAATTTAAATATGGGTGCAAACAATCCCTTGGGGCCACACCCCCTGGTGAAAAGTCAGTGACATAACTAGTTCCGTGTAGGAAAACTTTCGAGGGTGCGGTGCATAGGACCAGGGTTTACTCTACAGGGGTAAGTCCAAAGAGCCCTGCTTTGGAGAGAATCCTTGACATCAAAAAAGTAAATTTGAATATAGACATTAAGAAAGAAACAACTTCAAGGAACAATGAATCCATAACTAGTTTTTGTGTAGTGATGATAAATAGCTTTAAAGTAGCCCTTCCAATTCTAAAAAAAACATTATAATATCTGATGCAGAATAAAATTAAACATAGATGATGAAAAACAAACCTTTGAGGAATAAAATCTTGTAATAGCGACTTTATGATTTGATTTCAATTTTTCTTTCCATCAATTAGTAAGCATCTAAGTACAAAAGCCTCACCAAGAAAGGCACACACACACACGACATTCTTTAATTTTAATATCAAAGAGTATCTACAAATTTTTGTGCTCAAAGTCAAATCCTAACACAATTATAGAAACCTAACTAATTTCCATAACATTAAAGGTGATAGCAAATCATATTAAGCCCATTGGTAACTAATCTTTTCAGTATTGCAGTCACTCTCGCTCAAGATCATGTTACCTTCTTACCGGTCACCTATAGCACGACTAGAAACGCAGAAGGTGAAAGTCTCACAAATAAGAAATCCTTATTACAAATCTAACACACCAAGACTCCAAGACTGGTGCAATGGTCTAGTAACGCCCTATGAACCACTGAGACTCTTTTAAAATTTATAAGTCCCTGTTCATCTGAATAGACAAAAAAAAAAACCTATTCATCATTACATGCAAGCATTTCCTCATGTGCTAGAACTGCAACGAAATGGCACACTCATATAGATATATAATAAAATCAAATACAATAATATGAGTTTTAAAACAAAAAATAATCCTAGAAATTTAACAGCAATTCTGAGCCAACATGCTAATCTATAATCTCAAACTCCTTAATGTCACAAGTACAGATTGTTTGGTCACCAGGAAAAAGTTGGCAAAGGAAAGTGCATACAAAATACATAGATATATATACAGAAACACAAACACAAACACAGAGACTTATTTCATATGCCAAATTGTCTACTCTAATTAGCTTCCGACAAACAAAAGTTAGCTCCCGACTTATTTTACTTTAGTCAACTGCTAATTACCCAACAAACAAAAGTACTCCCAAAAGGAATGGAAGCAAGCACAAGATAATGAAACAATACCTTGTATCCTATAGCAAATAATATCTTTTAATAATCTTCTTCAACACAAATTTTAGACATTCAAGACATGCCAAACTCCCACATATTCTCGAATAAAACCAAACTCCCACTAATGAAACAATCATTAGGAATAACTCCTCCCAAACCCAAGTTCAAGTTTCATGAATTATCACACAGAAATCCTCAGAAGACGATACAAAAACACAAAAAGAGAAAAGAAATCGAGATTACCCAAAAAGATGATTGCGAGAGCAAGCGAGCAAGGATAAGAAAAGGTACCTCGTAGTGGTGTTCCCTGAAGACGTGGCAGCTAAATGTGTTAAGGGGGAGTGGTTTTGGGCTCATCGACGGCAGTGATGGTGGAAGAAGAGCTGCCTCTCATTTTGGGTTTCAGAAAAATGAGGGTTTGTGGGGGGATAGGCTGCCTCTCATGGGGGAATGGGTTCCGGCCAGAGATGATGGAAGAAAGTGGAGGTGGTCTTCGGCAGCAGTGACGATGGGGAGAAGAGAGGATACCCGGTGCCGGTGGGGGGAGAAAATGGGGTCGGGGAAGAAAAGGGGGAAAGGAAAGGGTTTTCAGCAGCAATGACGGTGGGGAGAGGATCTGGTGGAGGGAGAATGGGGTGCCGGTGGATGGAGAATCTGGGTGCCAATCCGGTGGAGAGAGAACGGGAGTGGAGGGAAATTTTTGGAGGGGGAAATGAACGAGTACAGGGCCCTGTACTCATTTTGATTTGTGTTTTTTACCCAAAAAAAAAAAAAAAAAAGCAAGCAGAAACGTAAGACGCGGCAAATGCCACATCACCTTCGTGATTACTGTAGAATCACGAAGGTTGTAAGAGTATCACCACTCAGTGTAACTTGGAAGAACTAAAAATCGGCTATCATCATTTGGTTACAAGTAGAGGATGTATAGGAGGCATAGAGGAGTATATGTGATAATATATAAGGATGTGGAAGAGCCATAGAGCATTATATATGACAATATATATTATAATGCAATACAACTAATACATAAAACATGAGCGAGAAATCAATGACATAAAAGATTTGTGAATGATTGAACAGTGAGACAAAACTAATTATGATGAAAATGAAACATGCACCTTTTTGTACTGATAAGGGAACATAGCATTAGTATAAATTTGATGGTTAAGATGTTCAAATCTCCATAAGATTGAAAGATGCAATTTCACTTGTATAACTTTGATGGCTGAGGAGTTGTCTTATGACATTTCATGCAATTCTGTAGAAATAACTTTTCAGGATCTTCAAACAGAAGAATCACTCTAAAATCTCATCATGACCAAATCTCATAACAACAGAAATTACATAACAAAAGAACTTGGACTAGTTCTCTTAATAACCACTAGCACATTTAACAAGAAATTGGATTTTGGATTAGTTACACTCGTGGACCCCAACTGTTGAAAGTTTAACACCAAGGGATTCTATTGGATCAAATAGCTTAACAGTCAATATTCAATTCAAAATTTGTGCTACAATTGATTCATGTCATTCTTTGCCTCATACATATTCCATTCTCATTCTCTTGTAATTCCTTCAAGATCCCCTTTCTTCTCATATAGCTTCAATAGCTCAGAAGCTTCCTTCTTATAAGGTGTCACAAAGAATCTCCACCTTGGACAAACCCCACCTCTTATAAGCATTGACCGTCCTCTCCCAAGTAGATTTACTCATACTACTCATCGCATAAACCGCTTCAACAAACTTCAGCTTTAAAGGATTGAGCCCCATTTCCTTTACTTCCTCCATAGTCCTTCTAAAGCTAACCGAATCTGTCATGAAAACTCTAGGCTGGGTTTTAAGAAACTTAACCATATAAGATTCGGGCACTCCATTTTCTCACAGAGTATTGATATTGGCCACATAAGTGTCAAGATCACTACATAGAATACCTGAAAAACGTTTAATAGCAATAACAATACCCACATCGGTTCGAAGCAAATACTTAAAGAAAATAAAAGAAGGGACGATAAGGTTTTCTAGGCTAAGATCCAATATGGTTGGACTTCTAGATAGGACTCCAGCAATGTTAGGGCTTGTAAAGCCTTTGGAGTAGAAAAACTTCAACTTGGGCAAAAGGGTTTTCTTAGGATCTAATAAAAGCACAGAAGAAACTCTTCCAATAATGTTTGAGATTTGGGCTTGCGAGAAACCATGGTTCTTGAGAAATCGGATAAATGTTTCGAGAACAAAGTATAAATATACATCATGAATAAAAGAATTTCAAAACACCCAAATTATCCACTTCGATTCACAATAGCAGCACAAAATACAAATAACCAAAAGCACAAGATTTCAAAATTATTGTTAAAACAAGAAGAAAAAATAACTTGAACTATACTACAAACTTGCATTCTTCCTCTAATGCACTTAAATGTGATTTTCCATGTTAAACTTTGTCCTCCGAATTATAGATTTAAGTTAATATTCCATCTGTGAATGGAAGAAAGAGAAGGAAAAAAAATCGAGCAGCAAAGTTATGAGGAAAAACCAGCATTCGACT
The DNA here is from genome assembly GCA_013348765.1 of Carpinus viminea. Lineage (NCBI taxonomy): Eukaryota > Viridiplantae > Streptophyta > Magnoliopsida > Fagales > Betulaceae > Carpinus > Carpinus viminea. The sequence continues at coordinate 7,222,157 of CP054671.1, forward strand.
TTAATTGAAACTCGACCTGAAGATTGCATTAAAAAAATGAAACTATTATCTTAGCCAAACTCCTCTCAGCTCTACATAAAATGCAAATCGAACTATAAAGATCAGAAAGGGTTCAGCCAATTCAGAAGGAACCCAACATCACACCAAAGCACAATGTATCAACAACTACAGTAAAAAAGCTTATCTGCTCCAAAAGTGAATTGGCCAAACTTCACAGTGACAAATCCATTATTAAAAGGAAAAACATATGAAAAAGCAAAATCGAAGACCCAGATCGCATACAAAACAATTCATGATTTAACAGTTTCTTTCTCAGAAAGTGGAACATAAATAACATAAAAAGGAGTCACGGCCAAAATAAGTTCAATGGTTGAGTTATTTGCCATCTTCAGCCCCCAGTCCCCAACCATCCCACAAAATAAAAGAAACGGCAAATTTGATTTCTTTGGGCCAAGTTGAGTAGAGGGATTTCTGTTCTCAGATAGCAAATACTTAAAAGCTATACATCTCACAAATAATAAAACTTTCTTTTCCTGACTACCTTTTTTTCTCAGCATCCGAACAAAGACAGATCAAAGAACTAAGAAAGAAGAGACTAACCTTGAATGTCTTCTTCAGTTGCTCATCATCAACTGCAGTATTTAAACAAACAACAAAAAACGAAAAAAAAAATTAGCAATTCAAAGATCAAAGAAGAGGATCATAGAAACTCAAAGTTGGGTTTTTGAAGCTCACCCTCTTCCATTAAAGACTGAAACTGCTTGATCGCCTCCTCGTTGGCAATACCCATCTCCTCTTTTTGCTTTCTAACGCGTAAATTCAAATAATCCGATCAGCATTCGTATAAAATACAGAAGCTTTGGGCTAAATTTATGAAAACCCCAACTGGGTCTGAGTTTTCGGATCTTTCCAAGCTCTCTCTCTCTCCGCCCTATAGAGCTCCAACTTTGAGAAAGAGAGATGAGAGTGCCGCCCCAAAAAAATATGGGTTTCATTTGTTTATATACAAATCCTTCTCCGCTTGAAGCATTTTGAAGCTTTTGTTTTAAACTTTCCTTCTGACATAACGAGACCCATTAAACATAGATGGTTTGGAAGATGAAAACTCACCTACTTGTTTTGAATCTTTCCGTTGATGAACAAAAGACTAGAGAGTGGTGGAAACAACCAGCTAAAAGTCCACTCCCTTCGTTAAGCCTCCGCCGGTTTCGTTATGGATCATGGCGCCTGTGCCGGTGGAAGGAGAATCTGGTGGAGGGAGAACCGGGTGGAGGGAGACTGGGTTTGGGGGGAAATTTTTGGAGGGGAGAAATGAAATAGTCGGGCCCCTCTGTTTTGATTCGAAAAAATTAAAAATAAAAATAAAATAAAAGACAGACGTGGCACATGCCACGTCACCTTGTTGTATATATATCATTGCTTACTCTATATGTATGTCTTTCAACCCTAACCCTAAACCTTAACCAAATTCACGCCTGCCTCTCTCCAGCCGCGGTCTCTCGACTCTCTCTCTCTCTCGCTTCTTGCTATTATGTCTAAGCTTCTCTGGTTTACGTTGCAACCCAAGGTAAGTTAGAAACTTGATTTTGATATTGGTCTGTAAATGGTGGCTGTTATTGCCGAGCCAGAGTTTGTGTTTGTCGAGCCGAGCTTGGAAAGAGGTTTTGAATGTTTGCTTTGTGTCTGATGTGTTTGATGATTTGCTTGTATTTATTTTCTTTTGGGTTTTTGGATTTTTTTTTCCCCTATAGATGGCGGTTTGGGTTTGTTGGCTTTTGGATGACGTTCACACATCAAAGTCGTTTTTGATTTGTGGTTCTTGATCTGTGGGGTAATCACAACTGGTGCTTGGGGTTTGTGGGAATTTGACGTGAGTTTCTGTTCGGGTTTTGGATTTGTGGTGGTTGTTTTACATGTTTGCTTTGTATCTGATGTGTTTAATGAATTGCTTGTCTTTATTTGCTTTTTTCCGTACAAATGGCGGGTTGGGTTTGTTGGCTTTTGGATGAAGTTAATACATCAAAGTTGTTATTGATTCGTGGTTCTTGATCTGTGGCGGAAATCACAACTGGTGCGTGGGGTTTGTGGGGATTTGACGTGAGTTTATGTTTGGTTTTTGGATTTGTGGTGGTGGTTTTACATATTTGCTTTGTATCTGATGTGTTTGATGATTTGCTTGTCTTGCTTTTGGGTTTCTCATTTTGGCCTTTTTTCCCTCTACAAATGGCGATTTGGGTTTCTTGGCTTTTGCATGAATTCCCCGTCTAGCCTGAACATTTTTATTATTTCCTTTCTTTGCGCAGATGGTAGATAAATTTTGCGTAACTGTTGCTATCATGAGTGGGGCTTCTTTCATTTATAGAAAGTTGTTCGTGGAGTGTTCTCCAGACCTGCATGGCGCTGGCAAGAAAATATCAGAGGAGACTCTGAAAGAGAAGAAAGTGTAGAAGAAATCATGATAACTAACCAACTTTAAATATCATGGCTTAACTTCTGATATGTTCTTGCTTTGGTTTTGTTTCTTGTTTCATTTGCCCAGTTAAAAAAAGATTAATATGCAAAGCTCGATTATTAGACATTTGGTGTTCGCATTTTTTGGGTGTTCGCATTTTTTGGATTATTCAAAGCTCGATTGAGATATTTGTGAAAATAATAGGGAAAATTATTTTATGATTTTCGAAGCTACTAAAAGAAATGAATCGCTTATAAGGATCATGATCCCCTCATATTGTAAGAAATATGAGAATCTCATATTTTTCAAATCCTCACCGTCTATAAAATCAAATGGTTTATGCAATTGTCAGCTGTCTATTTTGTTATCAAGTAAAAACGCTTTTGAATTTCAAAACTAAAAAGCCGAGCGCTCAAATTTAAAATCAAATAACACTTCTTCCTCGCGTCAAGCTGGGAAAAAAATAATATTCCCAACTTTTTCAAGCCCTCCTCAACTCATGTCACGCGGGTAATGAGTAGTCTCATGGACAACTCTTTGCACCCTTATAAGTTATAACGATGCCACTTGAGCAAAGAGGTACCTAAAAACCCACAAATTGATTGCAGTTAGTGAGAAAAGGAATACAGTGTTCCTTCCTTTCCATTTATCAGTCTCTCTCATATCAAAAAAATTATTTCTGCACCCATCTCATCTCTATGTTGTCTTCCATTTCAAAGCAAACAAGTTCAGTAAGTGAAGTGACGGGTGAAGGTGATTATTACTCTCAAACGAGGAACACAACCTCTTTTATTTTCGACCTCGGCCTTATATTTTCGTTTTCTGCAAGTTGTTACAGGTGGGTTTTCTTTGAGTTGTTTGCTAAATCGAAAATGGGTATGAAATTTTAGTTAGTTATGGTTTGCTTTTTCCTTTGTATTTTGGTTGAGCACCGATTGGACATGGGGAGAAAACTTTCGGTTCTTTCTGCCATGGCCAAATGGGCAAGTTTGGGGGTTGGGTTTCTTTTGCTCCACTGAAATTGGTTGGAAAATTTTGGTCCAAAGTTAAGAACTTTGCTTCCTATTCGGTTCTTAGAAAAAGTCAAGGAAAGATAAAAACAAACCCACAGAAAATCAACCCAACTCACTTCAACCACCAAGTTTTTTCTCCATGTAAATGCAAGAAAATGGGTTTTTCCTTTATATGAAAATTAGATTTTTCTTTATTTATGATTTAATTGCCTAAATGGGTTTGCTTTGATTTTTGTTTTGATTTGGGTTTGGATTTGTTTGTTTATCTACAATTGGTGGTTGTTTTGTTTGATTTTGAAAATGGGTAAAAATTTTAGGGCATTTAAGTTATGATTTTGAAATGAAATTTGATTTTTTGATAAGTGCTCTCCCCTGCCTTTAGTTTACTGAAGTGAGATGGGAGTATTGACACACCGTGGTTATTTGAGAGGCAACCCAAAGCAATAGCAAAGGAAAAGACAATTTTATGTTACACTACGTACCTAATTGTCTTTTACCTTGTTTGTATTTTTAGGTCATTCCTTCATTCTAACAGGAAAAATTTATATTCAAAAGAGTGATTCTTTTCCATGTTGAAACTTGTAACATGTAGATGTACTTCTCATATAGAGATGTTAATTGGATATTTTGATGCAACATGTTAATATTTAATCCTTGTACTGCCTATTTTTGGTGCATTGAAGTACGATGTCTTGTGGGGATAGTAATTTTGACTTTTCTGCATCTTGATTCCACTGATTGATATCCATTGCACAAAAACATTGTCAAATGAATGTGATTTATTGTGCTTATCAGTAAAAATAAAAATAATAATAATAAAAATAAATAAATAAAATTTATCACTTCGCATTTAAGAAAGTGTGATTCAAGTGACTCAAAATATAATCTTGGGTGTGTTTTCCAGGTTGAAGTGGTATCAAATGACAAAGATTGGCATTTCAAGCAATGCATCAATAACAACACAGTGAAGAGAATCATTAGCAAGTTGTTGGGCATGTTGTAGATGGATGAAATTTGGATCAAGAATTGACCTAACCTCCATTCCACTACAAATATGACCTCAATAAGTATTACATGAAAAAAAAAAAAATTTGCATTCTCTTCTTCTAAATGCTTTAGGATTTGACTTCTGTCTTCTTAATACTCCATGTCTCTGCCAAATTTGTTGGCTTCTCTCTTCTCTCTTCTAAATACTTCTGTCAATATCTTTGCAAACAAGTCAATGATAGTCACAAGATAAGATCAAAGACGCAGTATTATCAATCAATGACTTGCCAAAACACGCAGTAGTATTAAGCCAAAAACAGAGCAACCAACAAACAACATCTAGATCAAAACCAAGTTTTTAAACACTACCCTTAAGAGCAAACCAGAGGCTAGCTAAGCAAATGACTTTTGCTGGCACAACAACTCTGAAACTCAAACAGAGCAATCAACAAAATCTATCACTTTTTTTAAAAAAAAAATTTTTAATTTTTTTTAATTTTTATGGTAATCTTCCCTCTTTGTTAGTTGTTTTCAAGGAACACATGGACTGAAAATATAATTCCATTCTATCCAAAGTTCACACTGGAGAAGTATACAGCCTTTATTTAAAGCTCAAAAGATAATAAACAGAAATCAGTAAACTAAAACCAAAAAGAAACATGGAAAAAGGAAAGTGACAGTCCAATATCCCCCAACGGATCCAAACCTCTAGATCTAATAGAGTGGTCTGAGAGAGAGCTGAAACTAAATCGCCGGTGTTTTCTAGGCAAAACTCCACTAGACCCAAACATCGTCGTTACCAGAGTCAAAACTGCCAGCGTCTTCAAAGCAAAACCTTCGACCCCAAACCACCATCGTTTCCGAACCTAGTCGACTGACGCTAGTGAATTTCACTGTCACCGTCTGAGAGAGAAAGAGAGCTCAAAGAGGGAAAGAGAGAGAGCATCTGTGAGAGAGAGAGAGAGAGAGAGCCAAACTGCCGGCGTCTTCTTAGCAAAACCTCCGTCAAACCCAAACCACTTTCGTTAAAGTAATCACCGATCAATATATCCATAAAATTTTTGGAAAAAATCTCCTCCACCCCATACTGTATGAGAAAATAAATTTAAGAGTACTTACATTGTTTTGGTCATTTGGAGTTTTCTACATCTTGTTTTGGGGCAGAAACCAACACTAATAAGAAAAAACTTTTTCTGGCGTGAGGAGGAAGATTTCATGGAGGGATGAGAAAGCTTGAGGAAGAAAAGAGTTTTTTGTTTTTTAGGAGGGAAAAAAAAAATTAGGAAGTGTAAAAATGAAGTTTGCAAGATGAAATTGAAAGACGAAAGCATAAAGACAAAACAGAAGAGCGAGACCAACGGAGAAGAAAGAGAGAGACCTACAGATGCCTAGAAACAGAAGTGAAAGGTCCTTCTTTACAAGTTTCTAGGTGGCCTTGCACGTGAATGCCTGCAAAAAATTTGAGAGCAAAGGCCATTAATATTATCATTCACTCCTGTCTTTTTTTTTTTTTTTTTTTTAATTGAATAAGGAAATGGTTTTAGAGAATAATCTTTTCCATTTCTGATCTGAATGAGAGAAGAAGTGAGTAATCTTAAAATGAAAAAAGGGTAAGCTCTCCAACAATAGACCAAAAAATAAACTAAAACAGCTCATAAATAATTACAAAAGGTAGGAAATGAGACAAATAAGTGATTCAGTCCTCTTAAGGGGCCGCACAAGGCGGTTATAGAAGCAAAAGGAAAATAGATTAATGAAAACCTATTTGAATTCCCATATAAAACCAACGACAACCACCACAACGAGGTTGAAGTCGAAAATGCATTGTCATAGTCCTATATAGGGATTGCTGAAAAGAGAGGAACCATCATAAATCCGGTTACAAAAGTCTCCACAAAATGATCAAAACACCATAGCCCTAGGAGACAGCAACCACAAAAACAAGTAGCAAACAACAACAAAAAGAGCTGCAAAATACAAGAAAAATAACAATACATAGAAAATAATAATAAAAATTAAAAAAAAAAGGAATAAAGCCCATTGAGCAGCAGCTGTAACAGAGGACTGGGCAAAAGGAGGTTGGCGGGAGAGCTTCTGGCAATAGCTTGAGGTGAATGTGGCAACGCGTGCTAACCATGCAACAACACGTAGGAGTGGGCACAGGTCAGTTTGGGCGGGTTTCGACCAAATTCTATACCCGACCCGAGCATATCGGGTTTGAAAAAATCCTACCCGGTATCAGGCTTAAAATAACCATATGCACCAGGTTTTGGGTATGGCTGTAACGTCCCGAGAATTAATTAACTAGTAATTAATTCAACGGTTCATCTCCCAGCCTTGTTCCGCTCCGAACAAGACCTCCGAGACCTCTACTCCTGAAAAACAGAGGATACTAAGCAGCGGAAGTAAATAAATACTATAAACATTAATCAGTATAACCAGAGCGTCTAACCAAAGATCATCAAAGCAGCGGAAATCATACTATATACATCAGTACAAGGGATCCATACTAAACCTTAATATGCAAGCAAGCAAGCACGCATCAAGCCCTAATGTCTACAACATAATTTAAAAGTACTAGTTACCATGAGTACCCGCTTAAGCTTGCAATAAGTCCTCAAGCATCTCCGGGATCGAATCTTTCACAAGCACTGGATGCTTCACGATATCCATTATCTAGAACAGCATAATCATATATATGGAGAAAAAATGGAAATAATACAAGGGTAAGTCTGACGACTTAGTGAGTAAAAATCCACATAACATACCCATCATTAATTTGTGGATTCTTTTATTTATAAAACGCATGCAGCATTATGAGATGACAGTTATCATGCAAGTGATATATATATAGATATAATATATGATTATAATCAAGAGTAATAGTAATAGTTCAATAATATGGTCTACCTGAGATATTACCCTTCTCAGCAAGGTTGATGCTGTCCCAAAGGACCTGTAGTACAATGTCAGTGCCCCAGCAATTGCACAAAACATACCGTACGTAACACTAGCGACACGACCGAGTTCAACCCCGGGTGGCCCACACTGCTAATGACATCCGTCCTATAATGACCATCCATTGGGAATTGCTGCATCATTGGTCAGGAGTCATTGGATCCAATGCCCCCACACACGCACACATTGACCATAAAGCTAACTTATATAGTAAGCCCATGCCCATTACTACTGCATGTACCGGTGTACCATGTCTTATGATGCAATTAGTCTTATCAGTTTTTTACATGCACAGTTTTACAAGTTTCATTATTATCTTGTTAACAGACACACATTTTCACAAAAGAGAGTTCTCCGTAATTCCAAAATGTATTTCATAAGAGTTGCAAAATATACATGTTTGATATATACAAAATACGTGCAATGCAGGAAAAGTAACAACAAAGCATCTATGTGAGTTTGTACTCACTCGGGCCGTAAAGCTCTTCCATGTAATTCCCTTGAGGCTCCATAACCTCGAATACTGAGAAAAGACCTATCATTAGTTCTATTTCTATTAAAGCACAACTCTATAACAAGGAAACAAGAGCTATGGGACGGTTGGTAAAAATAGGGTTTTCCTACCACACACTGACCGTACGTCCGAGCTCGGGGCCTTACATCCACTGTGTCACGACGGGGCGTACGTCCGCTCTAATGTCTCTCAGGGAGAACTTCATTTTCTTTCCACTGTCCGCCTATTCTCTGACTCCTAAGGTCAACGAAGGCTTCCTAGGGCCTCCTAACACAGATTATAACCTCTATGCGAAGACAACAACGCTAAGCTTAACAAAATGCTAGCCTAAGCAAGATAAAAGTATAACTAAGCTAACAACTACCACTAGCAACATATAACTATAATCGAGTAGCATAACGACATATTAAAAAGCTAAGGAAACTGAGCGTTACCTCCTTAAAGCGAAACCTCGAGAGTTCCTTCCTCCAGCAGCACCGAAACCTCACAAACACTTACGAAACGGCCTACTAGTAGCCTAGGGGCGAAGAGGGGGGGGGTTTAGAGGTGAGAATGGTGTGAAATGAGAGAGGGGGTGAGGGGGTATTGATGTGGTGAATTCATGACCAAATTGATCAATAATAAAAATATCACTCGCAATAGGACGAATCTCGTAGAATAGGGCTATATTGAGGGTGTCGAACATCAAGGACTGTCGAAGTATTGCTATTAAATTCAAAGAACGAAGTTTAACCTAATTAAGAAAATGAGATTGATTGTTTGTGAATTGAAGTGCATAAAATTAAATGCAAAATTAAAAATAATAATATCAGAGAGAGAGAGTAAGGTACCAACTTCACCGCAATCCGCACAACAATGGTAACCGTAATTCGATTCTAGAAACTCATACTCATGTATGTTTTAAAAGACAATAATTTACATATTAAAGGATAAGAATAATTTATCTTCGGTTGGCACGGATCGTCTACCTAACCACTAAGATGTGGCACAACCTGTCTTCCCTAGGTATAAACTATAAAATCCTTTAATAAGTTTTATATGATCAACGGAATAGTATAACCCATATTCGGTTGGCACGGATCGTCTACTCTAAACTAGGGCGTAGTACGACCCGTCTTTCCTAAGCATGGTCTATCTAATCCTATTAATCATATGCATATTTAAATCATTGCATAACCATCAATTTCATGATCACAGAAAATAAAATTGATTGAGTTCAATACAGGAAAAATAATTTCTAAGACAAGATAAGAATTTTGCAAGTACTGATTTTAGAATTAAATAACAATTGCATTAAAATTAAGAACAGAATTCAAGGGTTGCAATCCTCACAGTTATGCAATCAACATACATAATATGAATGAATTGAAATCAAATACCATCATCATTGTGCTTGGAAAAGGTTACATCGGTACCCCACAATGGGGGTTTAGCCGCTCATGCTGACGAATGAACTCCAAGGAATTTTTATGTAAATTTCGCCCTCAGGAAAAACCGGTCCCTTTACATTGTATAATGGCCTATTTATAGACACTAGGAAACCCTAAAACCCTAATCATGGCCGTAGGTTAGTTTCCCACTTCAACTAGGAGACTTGGAGTCGCATTTAAGTTGTCCAACGTGCATGCCGGGTTAAGTGAAGGGTATGGGTGATCGTTAAGACGTTCACAAGTGTGCGCACATTCACGGACGATCGCAAGTGTCATGATCGTCGCCAGACAAGAAGGTTGCTTCTTTGCCTTTTTAGTCCAATTTCCAACGGAGCTCATGTATTTGACCTGAAACACAAAACAAAACAAAATCAAGCAAATAGCAACGCTAAAGAATTAACATATGCAAGTTAAAGGGCTTGAATGTGCAACATTCGGCCCTTATCAGGTATTTATAGGTCCAGAAAGCAGTGGACATCCGGCCAAAGTGGCGTACATCCGGTACCTTTCCACATCGGTCCAAAGGTTGTCTCATACGTCTAGGTATTACCCAGAGGGTATTCCAAAAAGTAGCGTACGTTTGGTACTTTTGGCGTACGTCCGTTGTACTGTTCATAGAGTACGAATGTACTTTCTGTTAGACCGTACGTCCGGTGGGGGACCACCGTACATCCGCACTAAAGGACAATAGCGTATGTCCACCAACCCTAGCGTACGTTAGCACTAAAAGACAAACAAGAAGACAAATTCCCAAAATACCCTTCTAACAGATCCTAGTGACGCAAAGTCCAAATTAACCCTTTAACTAAGCCACTTATGCTTAGTTATATATTTGGGTTACTACAATGGAGGAGTGGGTTGGGCAGGGCAGGGCAGGTCAAGGTGGGTTTCTTACTTTTCTTGGGTTTTGTTTTTGGTTGAAGGGGTGAAGGTCGACGCATCCTCCATTGACAACTCTGGTGTGGTTGGTCTTTTGCAAGACTCTCACCTTTGTACGTGCATACAAAAGTAAAGTCTATTGCACAACCCATTAATTGTTGAAACTCAAAAGAAATCAAAATAGACATTGTGCGGAGATGTGAGGATGTTTGCTGATGGTGTGTGTCATACAAACAAACTTGTTGAACTACAAAACAAACTTGTTTTTATAAAGCGAGACAAAGCAAAGAGAGAGAGAGAGGTGAAAGGGACCAGAGAGGGAGAAAGAATTGATTATAAGTCTGAAATCTAGAAAGCTAACAGCTCCATCCCCATCCCCATCCATGGAAGCAAGAATATTCTAGCAGTCCTCCAGAGAGAGAGTGAGAGTGAGAGGAGAGGGACCAGAAAGCAAAAGAGAGAGAGGAGGTGGTGGCTGAAGAAATAGATCTAGGGCTCTTTTTTTTTTCCCTTTTATAATAGGGTGGGGTGGATCGAGGGGAGGCGAGTACCTACAACAAAAAATTCTATACCCGAGACCCGACCCGCACAAGTTGGAAGAAATCCAACCTGTATTTGCAAAAAAAAAAAAAACACTTAAATCCAATGAATCGTGGCCGAGCGGGGCGGGTTGGGTGGTTTTTGCCCACCCCTAACGGCGCGTAGTGGCTAGAACAGGTGGGTGAAGACCTCAATGGGTAGTTGGGAGGATAAGGAAGACCTTAGTGGTGTGCATCAGAGCTATGGATGAATGAAGGCTACATATCTGGTTTGAAGAAAACCAGAGCTGAGAACCAATGTAGAACTAAGAACAGCACGACTACATGGTGTGAAGCGAGGCCAGAGGGGGCCGACTAGGTGGGGTAGGGTGGATCAAAGACAGCTGAACAGGGACACCGAAGCTTAGGGGAAAAAGAGAAAGAAAAGAAGAAGAAGAAACAGCGACAGAGGGGGGAGGAGAAATGGCCGCACCAGGCGAAAGGGGAGAGGGGAGGAAGGTGAGAACAAAATCTCTCCCTCCTCCCCCGGAAAGAGCCGCATAGAGGCAGTGGAGGAGCCTCATTGAGGAGGTGGAAATATCAAAGAAAGAAGAAAACTTCTCTAAGGAGAGAGAAGAGAGTGTTTGTAGTTTAAAGAATGTTGAATTTATTTTGTCAATGACTCAATATCATCTTGTGTGTCAAGCCCATTCACTCTTGTCCTTATTCATTCACATACAGGATTTTTGTCCATTTTCATTAAATTGACCAAAATCTCAAGTAGTGATTTCTAATTTTATTTTTTTAATTTTACAAGTTTCTAGTGAGTTGTGTCTTGAGCTGTTGAGCACTTGTGTACTTTTCTTCCAAAAAATTTAATCCAACACTTTTTTTTTTTTTTTTAATGCAGCTTAACTTGTGCAAGATCAAATCTATTTGATTTTCTAATTTGATATCCTCAATGATTATTAGAAAATACTCTTTATTATGTAATAAATAAATAAAATACTAAATATAGTCTAGATTATGCAAAAATGACAATAATGTTGATACTCTTTATTGCCCCGTAAAGGTGACCTTTACGTAGGATCTGTTTGATATTGCGTTTGAGGGACCTAAAAGTGTGTTTAACATTCAAAAAATCTTTTTGAAGAAAAAAGTAGTTGTTTAGAAAAAAAAAAAATTAAAAGCATTTTTAAGGGTCCAAAAAGTCTAAAAATTGTCCAAATGCACTTTTGGCAAAAGCTTAAAAATGAACATTTTGCTAAAAATCCCTTTTTGACTTAAAAGCTCTATTTCTTAAACACAATCTCAAATAGGCTCGTAGTGTCATAAACCCATTTAGTTTCCCTTATGTGTTATTCATGTCAAAATGATTTTTTTTTTCCAATCTATCAATTCATCACTTTAAACAAAGTTATTAATTTTCATTCTGTTTAACCTTTCATTATTTGTATTCTCAGACTTCCAAATTTGTATATTTTCTGAATATTGATTGTTTGAATTGTTAAAGGATATCAAGCTTCCATGCGATCGAGCGCAATCCAAAAGCGATCGATCGTAGAATCGAGTGAGGGTTTGATTGCACCATCGGTCGCTCCATCAGTGTGTTTAGAAGAAAGGAGAAGAGATATGCGATCGATCGCATACCATAAGCGATCAATCGCATACGCGTGCAAACACTGTTCACGTAGTTGCAGGAAATCTAAAACCCAATATGGAAAGATTCTAGATATCTCTCAATCTCCTTTGACTGCATGTAAAGTAACCCTAGACATTTGTAGAAGGAAAGAGTAGCAACCATTGACTACCTTGGATAGCAAGCAAAAGATCTCCCTCTCCTTATTGTAAAAGGATTTCTAATTTTCTAAGATTGTATTAGGTTTAGTTGTAGTCCTATATATAATACACTAACCTCTTGTAATATTTATCTACTTTGAATAAACCTTCTCAAAGTTTTTCATGGTATCAGAGCCAATATAGGCCAACGCCAATACCTTATTCATTCTCTGTTTTCAATGGCATCCAACACTGCCACTGCCTTTGTTCCACCAAACACCACACAAAACTCACTACTGAAACTTGATGGTGACAGCTACACCAGTTGGGTGACACAGATATACCCTATTTTGCACACCTACGATCTTATGGGAGTCATAGATGGATCAGAACCATGTCCTCCAAAGATGGTTACTAATGTTGAAGGAAAAGAGAGCCCTAATCCAGAACACCTTACCTGGAATAAGAAGGATCAATATCTTCTTTGTGTGATTAAGCCTCATTGTCAGAAAAAGTCCTAGCCACAGTCTATGGACTCAATACATCATATCAAGCATGGACAGCCCTAGCAACCAAATTTGCCTCCAAATCCAAGTCACGAATTTCAAACCTCAAGAAACAACTCCAGAGTCTGTCCCAAGGACCCAAGTCCTGTTCAGATTATATGCAGTCTGCCAAACTCCTAGCTGATCAACTTGGTGCAGCAAGTAACCCCCATAACTGATGACCTAATATCATCTATTCTCAATGGATTGAATCCCTCTTTCACTCATTTTATCACAACCTACTCTTTCCACACTCGAGCTAATGAAACTAGCTATGAAGATTTTCAAGATGAGCTTCTCAGTCATGAGATGTTGCTTAATCAATAGCAACACAAAACCTCATATCACTCTACCTTTGCCTTAACTGCAAATAAACCCATGAACCCACAAATACCTAGAGATCAATCCTCAATGCAGCCCAATTTTCCACCTAGACACTACCGACCACGACCAAGGCCTAACTTTTCTGCACCTAGACCTTATCCTAACCAATTCAACCGTGGCCCTTCTCAGTACAGCCGTAACAACCTGCCCTTCTCCAATCAGCAATATCCAAGAAGAAACTACCAGAATTCAGGTAACTCATTCTCCACAGACCATACTCAAACAATCCTCAACCACCAAATTAGACTGGCACTAGTTCCTATAGTCCCAGACCTCCATGCCAGATATGTGGCAGGACAAATCACATGGGTATTGACTACTATCATCACATGGACTATGCGTTTCAAGGTCGCAATCCGCCATCACAACTAGCTGCTATGGTTGCACACTCAAACCCAGCCTATGAAGAACAACAGTGGCTGGCTGATAGTGGAGCCAATGCTCATATCACCAACCAACTGGAGAATTTATAGATCAAACAACCTTTCCAGCAAGCAGAAGATGTAGCTGTGGGCAATGATACTAGTCTTACAATAGAGAATATTGGTTCAACACTTCTTCACTTTCCTGACTCTACCTTTCAACTTAAAAATATCTTACATTGTCCTCAAGCTTCTGCTAATCTTCTTTCCCTTCAAAAATTTTGCACTAACAATTCTTGTTATTTTATTCTCACCATTTCTCATTATTTTGTTAAGGACCTGCTGACCCATCCAATACTCTTGGAGGGGAGGAGTGAAAATGGTTTGTATCCGCTGCATCTTGGAAGGAACTCTCACAAAGGAGCCAAGACTTTTACTACTTTAATTGGCATCAAGACCACATCACTTGTCTGGCATTTTACTGGATTTGTCCGAACGATTGGTGAACTGGGCCATCGAATTAGGGCAGTTCGACCTCGAGTTCGTTCCGCGAAGTGCGATCAAAGGGCAAGTTCTCGCAGATTTTTTGGCTGAACTCACGAATTTGCCTGAGATAGGAGAAGAACGGGTGTATATCATCTATGTCGACGGTTCGTCAACAAAAAGAAGTGGAGGTGCCGGTATGGTGGTCGTAACCCCTGAGGGAGAAGAGTTGAATGGTTCTTTGAGATTAGAATTCAAAACCACCAACAACGAAGCCGAGTATGAAGCCGTGATAGCTGGTCTCGGGTTGGCCCTCGAGCTAGGGGCCAAATCCATGGAAGTTCGGAGCGATTCGCAAGTTATTGTGGGTCATGTCAGGGGAGAGTTTGAAGCAAAGGAGGATAAAATGAAAAAAGTATCTCGCAAAAGTACGAGGCATGCAGTCCTCCTTTCAGAAGTTTAGCATCACAAAGATCCCAAGGAAAGACAACGAGAAGGCCGACCACTTGGCGCGAATGGCTTCGGCTGAGGAAAAAAGGGTCAGTGAAGACAACGAATACACCCGGAGCTTAAGCCATTCCTCAATATTTGACGACGCCTCGGATATCGTCTCATCGATCGAGGAAGCCTCGGATATCGTCTCGTCGGTCGAGGACGCCTTGGATTGGAGAAATGAAATAATAAAGTATCTGGAAAAGGGGTCCTTGCCGTCCGAAAAGAAAGCGGCCATACAGCTCAGAATGAAGGCCGGTAGATTCACGATGATCAACGGGAAACTATATAAAAGAGGGTTCACATTGCCTCTCCTCAAGTGCGTCTCTCCCGACGAAGGAAACTATATCCTCCGAGAGATTCACGAGGGTATTTGTGGGAGTCATTCCGGAGCCAGGGTGCTGGCACATAAGGCCGTAAGAGCAGGATTTTATTGGCCCTACATGAGCAAGGATTCAACAGCTATTGTCAAGAATTGCGACAAGTGCCAACGATTCGCCAACATCACCCACCAACCTCCCGAGGAGTTAAGTGTTATTTCCTCTCCTTGGCCCTTCTCGCAATGGGGGGTAGATATAGTTGGACCATTACCCCGAGGGAAAGGGGGTGTTCGATTTGTAGTCGTCGCCGTCGACTATTTTACCAAGTGGGTAGAGGTCGAACCCTTAGCAAACATAACGGCCAAGGTCATCGAGCGTTTCTTATGGAAAAATATCGTCTGTCGTTACGGTGTGCCACATGCGTTCGTTACTGACAACGGGAAACAGTTTGATTGTGAACCGTTTCGAAAATGGTGTGTTGAGCTGCATATCAGGAATTACTTCTCATCTCCTGGGCATCCTCAGGCAAATGGGCAAGTTGAGGCCACCAACAAGACCATTTTCAAAATTTTAAAAAAGAAACTGGGCGACAAAAAAGGAGATTGGGCGGACCATCTCCCGGAGGTCCTTTGGGCATACCGGACCACAAAGAGAACTCCCACTGAAGAAACCCCTTACGCTTTGGCGTTTGGATCCGAAGCAATTATCCCAGCAGAATTGGGATCGGAAAGCTTAAGGGTAGAGGCGTACAAGGCGGAACCCAATGACGAAGGGCTAAAACTCCACTTAGACCTGCTACAGGAAAGGCGTGATCAAGCTCAGATCACACAGTCCGCTTACCAGGAACGGATGGCAAGGTACTTCGACAAAAGGGTGAAGCCACGGAGCTTTAAAATAGGAGACCTGGTACTCCGCAAAGTTACCCTCGCCACCAAGGACCCGGTCGAAGGGAAACTAGCTCCGAATTGGGAAGGCCCATACAAGGTGATCAGTTGTCAAAGACCCGGGGCATACCATTTAGAAGACTCAATGGGAAAAGTCCTGCCGAGGCCGTGGAATGCGGAGCATCTTAGAAGATATTTCATTTAATGTGTTGTAATTTCCGTTTGTTTTGTGACCCCATTTATTTTGTGTCCTGACTTCAGCAGGAATTGATTCAATAAAAGAAGTCCTCGGAGTTTATTTTCATATATCCTCGAATTGATCGGTAGCAATCAAGCCTTCACCGAACTAACGTCAGTCCCGATACGATACTTGGTCTTCACCAGGCTCGGCATCCGAGACTTAACACACGCTAAGGCCAGTCCCGACACGAGACCTAGTTCACCAGGCTCGGCATCGAGGCCTTAGGAAGGAACTAAGGTCAGTCCCGATACGAGACCTGGTCTTCACCAGGCTCGGCATCCGAGACCTGACACACGCTAAGGCCAGTCCCGATACGAGACCTGGTCTTCACCAGGCTCGGCATCGATGCCTTAGGAAGGAACTAAGGTCAGTCCCGATACGAGACCTGGTCTTCATCAGGCTCGACATCCGAGACTTGACACACACTAAGGCCAGTCCCGATACGAGACCTGGTCTTCACCAGGCTCGGCATTGAGGCCTTAGGAAGGAACTAAGGTCAGTCCCGATACGAGACCTAGTCTTCACCAGGCTCGGCATCCGAGACCTGACACTTAGAATAAAATAGTCCCGATACGAGACCTGGTCTTCACCAGGCTCGGCATCCGAGACTTGACGCACGCTAAGGCCAGTCCCGATACGAGACCTGGTCTTCACCAGGCTCGGCATCAAGGCCTTAGGAAGGAACTAAGGTCAGTCCCGATACGAGACCTGGTCTTCACCAGGCTCAGCATCCGAGACCTGACACTTAGAATAAAAATAGTCCCGATACGAGACCTGGTCTTCACCAGGCTCGATGTCTGAGATTTGACGTAGGCTAAGGTCAATCCCGATACAAGACCTGGTCTTCACCAGGCTCGGCATCCTAGACCTGACACTTGGAATAAAATCATAGCCTCGATACGGGACCTGGTCTTTACCAGGCTCGGCAACCGAGGCCCAACCATACTTGAACTCCATACAGATGTATGTGAAGTGAAAAAAAAAATCCATGAATAAAATTCTTTGTTTTATTGATGATCAAAGTAGATTTACAAAATCATTAATTTAATTAAATAAAAGCGGCCGAGGTCCTATATACAAATCTACTTATCCCCCTGCGGAGCCTTAGGGGGGTCTGGTAAACCAGGAGCAGCCTCGACAGTTTGGGGGGTCTCTTGGACAACACCTCCCGCGGTAGTTTCAGGCCCAGCACCAGCCTCGACGGCCGCAGACACCTCCCTAGCTGCTTCACTTTCAGCAGCCTCGGTCTCAGCGGCGGGAGGTCGGTAGTTGAACTCGTGGATCCCAGCCGCGTCTGGCATCTCATCTGCGCCAAAGGAAAGAAGACGCCGAATAGCTTCACTGGTACAGGGGATGTCTTCGATGTTCACCGAATTAAGGTCAATTCTCTGGGCTGGGTCCTTCCACCAGGTCCTGAAAGTCTCGAACCCGAGGTACATTCCATCAGCCCAGGCAGCATCTCTAACCCTCGAAGCGAAGGAAAGCTGATGGAGGTAATCAGCCGCCTTCGCTTCGGCCTTCCTCAGCCCGTGCGACAACTTTCGGTGCTCACCCTGGAAGTGCTTGTACCTCTCCTCGGTGATGAGCTTCCCCTCCGAGACCTTCTCAACAGTGGCGCGGCTCTCCTTCAACTGCTCTAGGGCCTCGTTGTGCTTCTCTTCGAGCTGCCCTAATTCTTCCCTCAGAATCGAGTTGTCTTCCTGGAGCTCTGCATGCGTGGCCTGCAATGCCGCGTGGCTCTCTTGAAGGGAAGCATTTTTGGCCCGCGTTCCCTGGACCTCCTCCTTCACCGAGGCGAGCTCTACCAAGGCGCGGTCCCGTCGCTTCGAGGCATCTGAGGCCTCAATCTCCATCATCGCCGAGTGCTCTCCGAGGACTCAGAGATCATCCTCGTGCTTGGCGACCACGGCTTTCAGCCTGGTGTTTTCTTCCTCCGCCTCCGCCAGCTTCCTCTTGAGCTCGTCCTCTCCGCTGTCGCCGGTCGAGACCTTCCTAAAATAGCAGTAGAGGATGGCTGACCTAAGGAAAGACTGCAGAGGGGGACCCCGTGTTAGGCTAAAACAAACGCGAAAGAAAATACATCAACAATTGACTTACCAAAAAATGTAGGGACAGCATCTCCTCCGCCATCCCTCGAGCAGAGAGATCGCGATTTTTTAGCTTAAGGTTCTGGTGGTCCACCAGGTCAAATACTGCCTTAACGGGATTTCCCTTCAACTCACCTCCGAACTTAGCCAGCTTCCCTCTGAAGGCCCAATCAGCACCTTCAGGCTGTATCTCGATTGTACTCTCGGAGGCCTCGGAGGTCTCAGGTGCCTCGGAGACATGAGGCCTTTTTGATCCAGAGCCCTCCTCGACATGACCCTCACCCCGGGACCTTTTGGGCGTCGGGGCTAGAGATGAAGCTCCCACTTCTGGGATAGGGGACAGCGGCCCCCGCGAGACGTGCTCAGCGGTCTCCACGAATGGCCCCAAATTCTCATTCGCCATGCCGACAGAACCCTCAGAAACCACCTCGAGGTCCTCCAAGATGTGCTGAATGTTGGAGCCCAGTTGACGGTTCAGCATAGATGGAATGGGCCCCTCAGGCGCCATTAAAGGCTCATCGATTAACCCAGCAGCATTCACAGGGACCGTCGAAATTGGCTCATTAGCCAGGAAGGCGGCAACCTCCTCCACTCGTGGGACAGAGGGGGGAGGTGCCTGCCTCCTGCGTGTTACCAGAAAGCCCGCCACCTTAGCTACGTTGGCGGCAAGATTCTCGGTGACGGGCACGACCAGCTCGACAACCAGCGGTGTAGACTCCGACGCTCTTTTGAGTTTTCTTTTTTTTACCAAGGGAGCCTCGATCACCTCGACCTCCGACTCCTCAACACGGACATTGTCTGGAGTGGTCTCCTTAGGGGTGCCCTCATGAGTCTCCTTCACACCCTGCGTAGTAGCAGGAGCTTCAGTACGGGGGGTCGGCAGAGCAGCCCCGACTGGCTTCTCGGTTTCTGACTCCTCGTCGGCCAGCTTTAAAGCCCTTACCACTTTCGAACGGGCTTCAGTTTTCGCCCCCTCGACCAAGGGACTCTTTTTTGGTGGAGCAATGGGGAGTACCGGTGGAGAAGGACGCCTTGGTTCCCTAATCTTGAAGTCCCCACCAGTCTAAATGGGATATGTGGTTTTCTTGGGCTTCTCGGGCTCTACCACCTTGGCCTTGCCCTTGTCTACTCTCGTAGGCCTATCATCGGCCGTCGGGGCTTTACCCTTTCGGGGGGTGGCGCCCCTTGTATTCGCAGCTGGAGGACTAGGATCGATGGGAACCCTGACGAGTTTCCTAGTCAACTCAACCGACACATGGCCGGCGGGGGCATAAACCAGCTCTATTAGTCTCGGAACCAAGCCCAGCACCTCAAAGGTTAGGCTCGACTCGTGCCTCCGAGCCCACTTCAGCACCTCCTCGACCCGCGCAACATCTTTAGGGGTAAGACGCGGTTCTCGACCACCCCTCTCGGAAAGCATGTTCACCTCCCAAGGAACCCTAGCGTCCGTAGCCTTCTCTGTAGGGGCAAACTCCCATTGCCCTGAGGCAAAGAAAAATTTTGTTTTCCAGTCGTGATTGCTGGAATATCTCGGCTCCAAAATTACCAGCACCCGCCTCTGCTGGATATTGTAGACAGAGCCCCTGTGGTTCCTATGAACCTGTGCAGATATGTAAAAACTCCTCATCATTGATGCTCTTTCCCCAGAGCGAGCTACCATAGCACCATGCAGCCGTAGAGGAATCTCCATGCGTTGGGAGCTATCTGGTGGGGGGATAAGTCCAGGTAGGCGAGCAGCTCTCGGACCATGGGAAGGAAGGGGAGGCGAAAGCCTGCCCTGAACATCGTTTCGTAAACGCAGACCTCGTGGCGGTCTGAACGTACGATGGCTCTGGCCCCCCTTTCAGCGAACCGTACCTTGACAAAAGGAGGAATGAAACACTCCTGTCGAATTCTACGTCCGTCGGCTCTTGATAGTCTGCTCTCCCACGTGGCAGGATGGGCATCGCCGAGGCCATCAGAATCTTCACCGCCGCCCTTAGGCATCTTTGGAAAATTCGGAAAAGGACTCGCGAAAGAAGAGGAAAACGGGAGCTGATAACCACGGAATAAGGACTCAAGGAATGAAGATGGGCGGCGAATAAGCCAGAGCACGGCATTTATAAGGAAGCGGAGAAGACGAAGCGTCGACACGCTTTAAAAAAGGACAGTGAAGAGACGTACCTCGATTAACTGCGGGACGCCTCGACTTCTCGACAGCTGGCCCTAAGAGTGTTCAAGCGGGGCGGTTATAACCGCACCGCTAACCGCTAACCGTTTATAACCGTTTTTTAATAACCGCTAACCGTTAACCGCTTTGTAAAGCGGTTATTAAAAACCGCTAACCGCCTAGGGCGGTTGCGGTTAGCGGTTTTAGGAGTATGAAAAAGCGGTTATAACCGCTAACCGCCTTTATTTATATATATAATTATATAAATATATATATTAATTAAATATTAAAAAAAATCCAAAAATCCCGGAAATATTTATATGTTTCCCATGTTATTTCTCTGCTAATTCTTTTTGGGTAACTAATTTTATGCTTATTGAATCTGGGTTTGACATATTTGCTTTAGACAACTCAATTGAATCTTCTAGCTTGGCTATATAATTCATCAAAGAACAAAATGATTTTTCGTATGGACACTGCTTATCGAAAGCAGTTTATGCAAATAAATGCTGTGATTTCTTTAACCCTTCTTCGGATGCTGCTATATAGAGAGCTTGATCTCTAGAATACTCCAAGCTTTCAGCTAGAATTGAAGTTTTAGAAAAGAAACATAAGGTAATGACATGAGTTTTCAAGCCATATTGGGGAAAAAAAAAAGTCAATTATTGCAACTTTAATACCTTTGTATGAATATTTAAAGAATCAGAATCAAAGCCAACAAAAATTATTAGAAATGATGATATGTTAAACAATAGATTTTGTTCATAGATTCAATTAAGGGTAAATGCTTTCAAAATTTCTCTAAATAATAATATGCGAATGAAAGAATGTAATTTCTGTGAACAAAAGGTAAAACATGCTATTTTTGGTCATTTAATGAATTTAGACACTATGATTATATATGTGAAATAAGCCTAAAAAATAGAATAGTTTTCGGCCAATAGGGCAAAATAAGCCCAAAATATATGGAAAATGATGGCCCAAAATATAAAAAAACCCAAAAGCTTATTTTTAAAAAACCGGTTATAACCGCTTGTTAGCGGTTTGAATAACCGCTAACCGCCGGTTATAAAATAACCGCTAACCGCCTAAGCGGAGGCGGTTGCAGTTATTAAAAATCCAATAACCGCTTAAAGCGGAGGCGGTTGCGGTTATTGCAAATAACCGCCGGTTATAACCGCTTGAACACCCCTAGCTGGCCCTTCATTATGATCAACAATTATTAGCAGCGCAAACAACGAGTCCGAGGCCAACACGTGGCGGTATCTCGAGAAACGGAATCGGCGCATTAAATGCTCTCAACCGCCTCGGACAAACCAAGCGTCTCGTACGATTTTGGTGGGAAATTTGAAAATTTTTCCCGCCCAAAGCAAAAAAAAAAAGGGTTTTACACCATCAAGGCTCATCTCCTCAACCACGTCGAGGCTCATCTTCTCGGCTATGTCAATGTTCATATCCTTGAGTTCGTCGGGCCTTACCTCCACCAACACACCACAAAATCGAGGCAAGTCTTGGAAAGTCGATCTATTCTTCTGAACACTAGAATTCCCATAGTCCTACAGACAAGGGAATTGGGGGGTAACTGTTGGGTCACAGATCGACTTCACATGCTAAACCCCCAACGGATCGCTAGGCCCAAGTCAAAGTCGACCCAGTCCGCACTTCTTCAGTCCGAGGCCTTCTCAGGCCTCGACTGCCTCGACCGTCTATGACCATACAATTGGGCCCATAACGCTCGAGGCCTAGACTCGAGGCCTTCTCGGATATGAGGCCCCCTCTACTACTTCAACAGTATTACAAATGATTATGTTAGCAGGTTAACATCTAGAAACTCGGAATCAGAATTCAAATTTCAAAAGCCAAACAACCAAATCCTATCTCAATCCCCGAAGATCAAGGATAAGTAACTACCCAAATCCCTTGATAACAACTTGCCATGCAGCAGGTCAAGGAAGGGTTAGTAGTTGGTTGAAGGACTACCACTTCATGCCTATATAATGCAGGTTCGATTACATACTCGGGTAACGCAATTCTTGCCTCCTTTATGCACTATTGCTTTCTCTTTCTCTACATACACCAGACACTGACTTAGGCATCGGAGTGGGCCCGCCGGCTCACCCCCGGTCTCCCTTCAATCCTCTTGTTTTCTTCCTTGCACAGGTATCCTAAGCCCGGAGTAGTAGAACCAGGAGTCCATTAGCGTGCCATGTCATCAATCGGAAATTGTGCATCAACATGTGTAATTATGGTGAGTGCCATTTGTTGAACAAGTACAGATGCATGTATGCATGTATGCAAGTACAGAATGTAACAGGCAATAGAATGCTAAAGTGGGGCTTTAAAGGTGAGGTACAATGTTTGTTTTGCAGAAATATCATTGAATGTAGAGACCATCTATTCTTTGATTGTGGCTTTAGCAAAAGACTCTGAAGGGAAGCGATGAATAAATGCCTTCTCCCTGAACTACCCACTGGTTTGGAGGAAATGATAGGCAAAGGGATTAGGGCAGAGGCGGAGGGAAGGGGGGTTGAAGGGCGGCATACCCCCTTCAACTCTTAAAAATTTTATTATTGCCTTTGAACAAAAAATTATGCCCCCTTTTAATCATGAATAATGCCCCCTAATCCTTGGGCCCTGAGTCCCTGACTCTCAGCCATGATGCCCCCTAACCCTGACGCCTAACCTTCATTCTTCCTAGTTTTTTTTTTTTTTTTTTTCAATGAGCAAGGTTGAAGCTGAGTTTTAGAGATGGAAGGTAGATGATGAACAGGTTTTGATTATTGAAACGCACCGTTTCATTAAAGAGAAAAGAAAAAGAAAAAGGAAAAAGTACATGTCTTGTCTACATGATGTACAGCTGCTGCAGCCGCAAGACAGCATGGTGGCACCAAAATGAACCAAAAAGGGTGGGGGTGGGGGGAGTACACGTACAGCTATAAGCTCTTCTTGCTTGATTCCACATGGGCCAAAAAAAGAAAAGAATAAAAAAAAAATAAAAGAAAGTGAAAAGAATTAAAAAAAGAAAAGAAAGTGGCCTATTGGAGTACAATATTTTTAACCTAAACAATTAAAAGCTGTTTCCTTAAAAATAAAATAATAAAATTAAAAGCTATTTTTTCCCTTCTTCTACCGCTTGCCCTGCCGCAATTATATATATATATATATATATATATTTATATATTTTCACTTCCCAACTTTAAATAGGTCTAGGTATATAATTTTTTAAATTTAAATTTAAATTATTCTTGGAAATTAATTTTTTTCCTGATGTTGTTTTTAACTTTTTAAGCCATATTTTGTTTAATTGTTTTTATCTTTCTAATCTAGAAAGATTGAAGATCAATTGTCTAACTTCAAGGAAAAATTAAGATATTGAGGTATGTAATTAAATTTTTAGATTTAAATTTAAATTGTTCTTGTAAGTTGTAAATTAATTGTTTTTCCTATATTATTTATCCATTTATATATTTTTTGTTTCATATTTTAATTATATAAATATATATAATTGTAGCTATGAAGAAAAACAATGATTCTATTAAGCTCCAGTCAAATTCTAAACGACCTTGTGTTGAAGTAAATTTAGCAAACTTGTCCAAAGATCCTTGCTTAAGAAAAAAAATTTGTGATTATCATCCTAGTGATAAAGACCAAATTCGAATAGCATATCTATAAATAGGAGCTTGTCAACCCTTTGAGCATGATTTTTCAAAAAAAGAAATTAGAAAAACAATGCGTTGTTTTAATTCAGCATGGTTCAAAGAATATAAATAGTTAGAATACAACGTTTTAAAAGATGTTGCATATTATTTATATTGTTATCTCTTCAAACCAGACATTAGAAATCAAGCAAGAGGAGACCACTTTTAAGGTCTGACCGCATAGTAGGAGCTCTCAGGAAAAAAAAATGCAGCATATAAAACAAGACCAATAAATTATTTTTTATATTTAATTATTTTTTAATATTTTAATTTATTTTAATTTTTTATTCATTAAAAAAATGTCCCCCATCAGTCCATGTCTTGGCTCCGCCACTGGATTAAGGGGTGGAGGAGTAATAACTTACGAGTCAGGGTATGCAAGTTGGCTTGAGGTGCAATAGTTTATAACATTTGGAGACAAAAAAATGATGTCGAGCATGGTAATAATTAATAAAATTAATTCAGAGGATGAAATGTTGCAGAAGATTGGTTGGGTGGTAAGAAACAGAGTTATGGGGAAGGGGGAATTTAAGGAAAATGATGAGAATGTAGCTATAGGTAGCAAATAGGGAATCTCTCAGAATACTTTCTATTAATGGTTGATGGTGTCGGTTAGGTGAAGGGGTGTATAGCAGTTTGTTAGAGTATTTTTGAATGATCTTAAAGTTAGGCTAATATATATAAAATTCATTAAAGATTATATAAGGCCTGTTACTTCGACGTAAAATAATTTTTAAAAAAGGATTTACGTATTTTACGGTGTTTATTTTATCGTAAAATAATGATCAAACTAAAAATGATTTCCGTTTGACAAAAAACCCTTTACAAATTTTGAAAAATGATTTCCCTTTTTTATTTCCGTAAACCATTTTCCCCTAACTCATTCGGACACCCCCCTTCACCAACCCGACTCCCGACTATTCTCTCCTTCACGCTCAAACACACGCACCAGCACAGATAGTTCTCTCTCTCAGCCGATTCTCATCTTCTCCTTAACGCCGGCCATTTTTTTTCTTCTCTCTTTCTCCTTCTCATCTCTCTCTCTCGGTCAATAACTGCTCTGACTCCTCATTTTCGTTTTCCAGAAAATCTCCAAAGTCTTTGATCTTTCCTCTTGTGCGTCTATTTCCGAGCTTTTCAAGCCCCGATCTATTCTTATTGCTCGTTTTTCACAAGGTATATAGGTTTCCTCCTTGTTTTATAGGTTTCATCTGATTAATTTGGACTTTATCTCACTTGTCTTTTGAAATTGATGTGATTGAGCTTGGATTCACTTTTAATCCGTTTGTTTTGGTGGATATTGGTTGTTTTGTGTTGTGGTTGTGCTTCTATGCTTTGGGATGGTTCACATGCTAAATGTGGGTAGTATTTTGAGATTCGATTCAAATTTTTTGTGTGTCTTTGAAGTTTCCCTGGTTTGATACCCATTGCCAATTAAAGTAATATGCCAAATGTTGTTGGTTTTTTTGTTTTTCAGATATGTGCCAAATGTTTTGATTTTGTTTATTTGAATCTTCAATTCCTAAGATGTTTTTGTGATGTTTTGTGTTGTTTTACTCCTCTGTGATTGTCAAACCGAGTTTCCATGGTAGCCCAGCTTTCTTAATTCCAGTCCATCTAATAGTGGCCACATTCATAGATACACTGGATGTAAAATCGTATTTTTTGGTAGTAAATTTTACTACTCATGAATCAAATAGTACTTGAGCACTACTTGGTTGTGAAAAAGTCTAAGTGAAGGATTTTTTAGATAAAAGATTTTTGCCTTGACCAATTAATGTATTATAATTCCTTCCTATGAGAAAGTACGTCCCATGGTGGTTCACATTTCAGTGGGTTGTATAGAGGCTAGGAAAAGTTTTCAAGAGAGAAATGGGTTAAAGTAGTTAAACCGAAGAGACCCCACATCAATAAACTCTGAGTCTCTTCTATTTTGGTCTTGTTGGGATATGGAATTGAATTAAGAGATGTTTGAGTTTTTAACAGCTAAGAGGGTGGGGGGATTGGGGAATTGGGATAGCTAGAGATATAATGATTAAAGGGGGGATCTTGAAGTTAGAATTTAGCAGAGAAGTTTAATTTGAAAAAAACATAAATAGTGGGGGGGGGGGGGGAATCTGAAGTAGGGTACTTAGATTTCTTTTCTTTTCTTTTTGGGAAAAATTCACTTTTAACCTAAGAAGTTTCAGTGATTTTGCAATGTCAACCCCAAAGTTTAAAAATTTGCAATTCATCCCCATAAAGTTTCAAAAACTTGCAATATTAACCCCAACGTCAATTTGGCCGTTAAATTGGATGAATTCCGTCCCACGTGCGCCTCACGTGACTGTTTAGGGTTTAATCTTCCCGTTTTACCCCTCATTTAGGGTAATGCCTTCTTCTTAGAAACTTTAATAAAATTACCCTCACCCACACACGTCGTCGTTTTGCCACTGTAAACAAAACGATTCTTCTATCACTGGCTGCTACCCAAGGAGTTACAAGCGTTTTACATTCTACCAGTGTTGGTGAAGCTGAAACTCACCGAAGAATTCTGCACCAGCCATTATTTCCGGCAGGTTCAGCACCACCATCTGCTCCCGACTCAACTTCTCCACCGCCACCATCGCCATCGGACGTGAGGGCGAGAACCACCCTTTGATTACTAGAAGAATCACTTTCTTCCAGAGCTTCCTGAGAGTAAGCCAGTTCTAGCTGAAGCCCAGGTGGGTGCCTAGGTGGAGGGTCTTTGTTTTGGATGGAGACCGAAAAAGAAACAGAGGAAATAGAAAAGCTTTCGAAAGGGCAAAAGCCGAAGAGAAACGTTGATAAGGGAAACGAGGGAAAGGAGAGGTGTTATATAGGGAAGGTGGGAGCCCCTGTGGGAGGCGTGTCAGATCTTCTACACCCATTTCCATGTTTGCTAATTCAATGGCGTCACCAGGCCATTTCCGGTGGCCACGCAGCCCGTTTGGATTAGGGAAAATTTTGGGTTTAGTGTGAAGCTTTATGAACTGCTGTAAACCTGTTTGGATGAGATACACGATGGATTTATTTTTATGTTGAGATTATACAAAAGAAAAAAAATAAAAAAACTGAATATAATATGGTTACTTCAGTTGTTTTGTCGTCATGCTTTTCCTCATTTGCGGTTGCTTCAGCTGCAAATGAGTTTGCATCTGTATGTTGGGTTTTTCCCTTATATATACTCTGTTACACTCTGTTTATGAGAACTAAAACAGAGGAGATTTCAGAGAACTGAACATTGTCTGGAAAGCGTACCTTTTTCAAGAACCGACTTGTGGGCCTTGCGGATTTCTTTGTGTGATAAAGGGTGTCTTGCAGGGAGGGAATAATATATATATATATATATAGAGAGAGAGAGAGAGAGAGAGAGAGAGAGACCGACTTATATATATATATAGAGAAAGAGAGACCACCATCACAACGACGACGATAACAACAATACAAGCTGCGCCGAAGGGAAAGTAGAACAAAGCAAAGTCGGCGATGCAACTGACGCGTCTTCTGGGGTGACGCTAGCCTCGTCCTCGTCCCCTCTCGACGGCCACCCCGTCTCCGACATGTGCACGCACCGACAGCTTCTTGTACCGACAGCTTCATGTACTCGGATATGCTGCCACCTGTACAGTCCAACTCGGATACTTCTCCGCATATCTTCTCCCCACGAGTCAAATTATTAAATCCCCTCCAAGTCCCCAATACTCGTCGCACTTTCTCCGAATATTCTCATGTGAAATTCTTTGTTTTCCAAAAACCTTTTTTTTAAAATAAAAAAAAAAAAAAAATTTATATAAAGGCCTCTTGTCCTTCAATATTCCATTAATATTCCTCATAAACGTGAAAATCTGTTAAAGTTTCAAAGCTCTTGATCGAACGACAACAATGGCTGGGTTGGGTAGGAGCCTGAACATAGCAAATTTCATTTGTAAAAAGAAAGAATAGTTGCGAGACAAAGAACCAGCATAACCAAAAATGTAGTAGAGACTGGTAAGTTACATCAAGAACATGCAAGTACTGCCTAGTTCCAAAAAAAATCAATACTATGATTCAAAAACAGACACATGAGTGTCCTTCAACATTTAAGTGAACTTTCAGGCACTAAACTAGACATACTGATGCCGAATCCCCCCGCTAACCACCCCCCAAATATATATATATATTTAAGCAAGCAAGCAACCCCTGAAACTTTTTTTTTAATCTATCGCAATATCTTCCTAATACTAAGGTTTCTCTCCATTATACTTTACTTAAAATTCATATGGTTATCACATTATCACATGCTTTATTTTCTTTTACATTTGTTGATATCACATGATAAACATGTGAGACTTAAGGTTAAATATGATGGAAATTGAGAAAGGGTTAGGCTTCTGAAGCTATAATGATTAGTGCAAAGCTTTCACATGGAATTTCAAAAGCTATAGCATGCGCTAGACAACAGACTAGAGACAAAGGAGACTTCAAAAACTTTTGCCAAAGCTGTTGACTATTCTGTAACCTCGTGAATTTTCATCACAGCAAACTAAAAGTAAACTAGTTAATAAGTTTTGAAGAAGTTGAGTTGATACTCCACCCGGGGAACTTGTTTCCCTTTGCTGGCCAGCTTTTATATTTTATATTTTGTATCCAAGTTTTTGTTCTACGTGTCCTATTTTATGCGAAAGAATTCACCTCATTTCATAACATTTAATTATATTCTCATATTAGGTTCTCGTGCCTGCTGAGATCGAACCAAAACGTGTTCCGGCGAAACGTGATGGCACCCAGCGTCGCGTACATGGCGTCAATCTACGTGAGCAGCATGTTGTCGTAGTGGAAGCTCGTGGAAGGGTCCAGCACACCTGCGTTTTGCTCGAACAGAAAGCTAGCCGTTGTTGAGAGTTTCAAATTTCCTTTTCTCCTCTCTTGTCTTTCTATCTTGGTTAATTTCTACATGTTTTTGAAGTGATCAGCTATGTTTTTTTGTTGTTGTTATGGTAAGAGTAATATATTACGTAGTTAGACCACAGCTAACCTACACCAATGCACCCTATGCCAAGTTTGAGCCCATCTACAACTATAACGTGAGTATTTTGTTTACTCTGTTTTAGTGTCCTAAAATAGAGAAAAACCCCACAATGCTTCTAAATGGCCAAACCACCTTTGTTCAACGAGAGAGAGAGAGGGGTTGTCTATCTATATAGGCACTTGTTGTTAGAGAGAAAGAGAGAGAGAGAGAGTGCGTGAGTGAGTGAGTGTTCTCGAATCTCAATGCTCAATACTATATACAAATATTATGAAATATGCTAAATAAGAAGCGGTGCGTGCCAACTGTTTGGTGTTCACGTGAAAACTAATCAAACTTGGCTTGATTTTTTTTTAATCACTAAATTAGTGTCTTTCCCGGTTGTTTATTTGCTTAATCTAAATGATTGTTTTCTTCTGATTGAATACTGGAAAGGTTCGAAGAAAGAGAAAATGGAGGGGGAAGTAGAACTCCTTGTCACCGATCTGGATCGATGAGGTCTTGGGAGTCGAGCTTGACAAGGGGTTGCCAAGGAGGTGGAGGACGCCCTCGACGAAGTAGCCGTTCTTGCCGAGAACCTTGAGGGCGAAGCGGCGGCGAGCGAAGTCGTAGAAGATGTGGGCGTGGTGGCGCGAGATGTCCATGCCGCCGCCGAGGCTGGACAGGTCCACATCCACGGTCAACTTCTTGGAATGACAAACAGTAAACATATATTAGCATACAATATATTGGAAGTTGGGTGAGGCTAAAATTGGCAAAACGACGACGTGTGTGGGTGAGGCTAAAATTGGAAGTTTGGGTATAAATAGGTCACGTGAGACGCACATGTTTAGGGTTCCATCCAATTTGAGGTCAAATTGATGTTGGAGTTAACATTGCAAGTTTTTGAAACTTCATGGGAGTGGATTGCAAATTTTTAAACTTTGGGGTTAACATTGCAAAATCGCTGAAATTTCATGGATTAAAAGTGAATTTTTCTTTTTCTTTTTTGTATGTGTTTTCTTTTGGTACAATCCATGAAGAATGAGGGGGGCTGGTTTCTTTTGTAGCTAAGGTTACTCTTTATGGGCTATATTTCAGATTTTAAAGGTGGGGATTGACTGAAATAGGCCTTGCTGCTGCCTGCTGTAGATCGTGGCCACCTTAAGAACACTGAATTGCTTGTTAGCAGGAATGCTGATGTAAATGCAAAGGTAGTTTATATGTTATGTATCATTTGTTGGCATTTTGATCTGCCTTGCTCTCAATACATTGTCTTTTGAAATATAACGATTGGAAAAGAACCTGTAGTGTCATGCGTATATTTTTTTGCCTTGGCAATGAGCTTCAGCTCAAATGGTACTTTCTTTGTAGCAAGGTGGAATGTGAGGTTGTGGGTTATGTCCCACTAGGTGCGTGTGCAACTTACCAATAAAAAAAAAGTATTTCTTTGCCTTCTCAACTTTCTTTTTTGTTATTAATATTGTCTGTCTCTCTCTATTGGAAGGACAATGACAGCCAAACCCCATTGCATTATGCTGTCGTGTGTGAGAGAGAAGCCATTGCCGAATATCTTGTGAAGGAAAATGCAGCGACTGATATAAAGGACAATGATGGCAACTCCCCTTTTGATCTATGTGAGGCAAACTGGCCTTGGATTCAAGTTGCAGGGAAGCAGATTGACTAATAGCTTATTAGTCTTAGGTTTCTTCATGTCAAATTTATTTTTGACAAATTTTCAGTGGATGTGTATATGCTTATGTATACCCTTAAAA
Organism: Carpinus viminea; assembly: GCA_013348765.1. NCBI lineage: Eukaryota > Viridiplantae > Streptophyta > Magnoliopsida > Fagales > Betulaceae > Carpinus > Carpinus viminea. The sequence goes on from CP054671.1 coordinate 7,253,094, forward strand.
CTTTTATATCTTTCATATATATGAAATTTTAGTGATCAAGTTCTACCTTAGTCCTTGCCCCTTCACCTTTAATTTCTTTTCTTTTTTTATATGAAATTAGGGAAAATTTGCCACTCTAAATTAATGCTTCATTTTTCCAAAGACTATTTTGACAATTTCTTCCCCTTTCGTATATATTAATCTTCCTAGATATCGAATATTCATAATATTGATGTATTGAAGTTCAATTTAACCTAGATGTATGGACATTTTAGATACAGTACTTTATATTCTCAGATAATTGTTTTTGTTGAATTTTAACAATCAAACATAAATTATTTTATATTAATATTTTTATATTGTGAATAAAAATTATATTTTATAAGTTAATATAATTAAATTAAAATATGAAGAAAAAAAAATTGATTTTCTGTGCGCGCGGTAAACACCGTAAAATGTTTTCGGCGGAAAACATTTAAAAAAAAAATGATTTCCCTAAAAATATTTTCCGACGGAAACCATATTACGTCGAAGTAAACGGAGCCTTAGGTCATTCAAATATACTATAAAATTTATAATTTTATGGTCATTCAAATATACTATAACACAATTTATGTTTACATTTTGTTCATATTCTCTGGTGAGTTTACAATATAAGAGCTCTATTAATAGGGCTTATTACACATGAAATATAATCTTAATCAAATCAGCATCAAATCCTTAAAGTTAGGCTAGTCTAGTATTTATAAAATCCTCATCAAATCCATAACTTTAAGGTCCTCATTTAAATATACTCTAATACAGTTGATGTTGCCAGTAGAATTTGTGAGTTGTATAAGTTGATGCTTTGTTTAGAATCAAGGGCTGGATTGTGTTGTATTCCTTGTTTGTTGTTAATAGAACTTAATTCATCAAAAAAAAAAAAAAAACATATTGGCAAGCCTTAAAGGTTTGGTGTCTGGTTCTGGTAAAAGTGGGAAGTGACTAGGATAGTGTCTTGTACTCAAGAATAGTTACAAATTTACTTGTAATTGTCTGCATTTTGCCATCCTCAAGGTGCTCCATTTAGCAAGCCCATACATATATTGCTGTCCATGATATTGGCTTTTAAAGTCCATGTTCAAACGGGCTTGCTAAATGGGGCACCTTAGAGAGGCACTGATCAAAATCTTGATTGTATACATATAACAGACTGACAGCAGTCTAAACAGAGTAAAAAACCTTAACGAAATTTTAAATTTACACCATCTGCAGCAGACATGTAATTCTTAGCCAAAATTTTACCATCTCTTAAAAGAACTGGTTCATGTGATCAGTAAGATTGATGTATGGCATCAATATTACTTCAAAAAAGGAAAAGTGTACGTTGCATTAAAAATCAGCTTGTAACCTAACACCAAATCATGTGTTACAGTATTGGAAGTGCTACCTTATTCAAGTGACTTGCCTAAAATTAACCAAGAATTTAAACAACAGCTAAATAAAGTTGTTTGACCAAAAAATGTTGGGGGTACTAGTGACAATCTGGCCTCTTTATGCCCATTTTGCCATCAAGGACATGCTTCCAGCGCCTAGTAATACTGCAGTACATGCCCACATTTGGAGCTTAAAACTTCCTTGGAGCTTTGGTCCCATAAAGTCAGCTGCCAAGAGGTCCACCAATGCCATATAATTCAGAAGCCCCGCAGACGCAGCGTTTAGCACGCCCTCCACGATTAGAGCAGATGGACTGTTATCGGTGTATATATTTGACAAACCAATCCCAAGCGCTATCCCAAATGGAGTTGTGACCGAGAAGAAGAACACCAGAATTGACTTCATCCTCGTTCCATATTCAGCCTGGCCATAGAATTTAAATGATAAAATAAAATAATGTCATTTGAAGTTAAAGTATTGAGAGAGGGATGCTCATTGTTCATTGTTCATTAATGTTCATGATCACCTGTAGTATGCATCCGCCTAGACCCATTCCTTCGAAGAGTTGATGGAAGCAGATGGCAACAACGAGCGGTCTGATTGTGCATGGATTGCCGGATGCCCCCATTGACAAACCAATCACTACAGAGTGCACTACAATCCCCAGTTCTAGTACCTGCATTAATTAATTAATTAATTTAGATATTACTAATTTCCAGTCTATGAATCAAATGAAACAGAAAATTCAATCTGGGCACCTGAGCTACAACGCGATGACGCAGCAACGCTGTGCCCTCTTCAGTGAGCACCTCCTCACTCATAACGTGACCGTGCCCAACACTTCCCAACTCTACTGTCCCATTTTTCGCTTTCTCGCCAGCTGCAATAGCAGCCTTAGCATAACGTTTCTTGTAATAGCTCAGTGCAACTGAATCCACCATAAGAGTCAACACAGCCGCTAGCATTGCCACGAAAGTCGAGAATGGGAACTTTCTCCAAGGCGTTTCTGGCAAACACTCCGATCTCAAGTCATCGAAAGAATCCGGCAACACGTGCATGTACCCGGTCGCGAGTATGACGCCGGAAGCGAATGCTTTAACCAGCACGAATAGATCCCGGTCGGGTTGAAGAGCCGGAACAGAACGCGAAAATAGTGGCAGGGAAACACCGATCATGCTAGTGACTAGTATGGAAAATATGGCGATGATTTTTAGTTTTAGAGCCTCGGCCTTGTCGTGGCATCCTCCAACTGACGACTCTGATCGACATAATTGCGGCGGAGCTTTGGATTCCGATTCGGAAAAAGCCTGTACTGTGAAGGAGAGGAGGAGGAGTAGAATGATAGGGAATGGGTGGAGCTTGATGTGGGCGGCCATGGCTATGGTGATCAGTGATCGAGTAACTGAGCACTGAACAGAACTCCTATATATATATATATATATATATATATATGAGTCGTGGAGGGGTGGTTTGTTGGGATTCTATTTGCATGGTTTTAGGATTGTTCTACGCTGTGAGTCTTAAATGTCTATATTGCCCTGAACGAGAGCGCAGTAAATCTTCAGTTTCTTTCCATCCGCGTGGTCATTTCGTTCATAGATGAGGGTAATTTTATATTGAGGAATTAGAACAGGAAGGCTTTCGCAGGGCGTGTGCCGGTTTGTGGCCCACACAGAGTTTTGACTCCAGATGCTTATGTGGCGTCAGTCTGACGTGTCCTCAACACGTGTGTGATAGGTGACTTGGCATTTTTGAAAAACTTATCAGCGTCGGTCTGTGTGGTTTCTTATCCTTTCACCTTGGAAACCGTTCCTCGCCTTCCCCCTCTCCTCCTCCGCCTTTCCACATTTCCGTAAACAAACGCAACGTTCCTTTATTTCTCTCTTCATAGCCAGCGGCGAATGAACTCCTAAATGTCACTCGTTCAAGCTATCTCTCCACCATTCTCAGACCTCCACTTCCGCACCAAACGGTCTGTACCGCGCGTAACGCCACCGCCAACTCTCACATTTCTCAGCCGAAATTTCCCTCGCTTCCACCTGCTCCGCCTCCCTAATCCCAAGGTCCTTCCCAGTCTCCTTGCCTCATAGTAATTGGCATGCCGTCTCGCTTCGCGGTTGTTATACTAACAGTTTGTCTCTGGTTCTTAGGTTGTTGAAGCGGCGAGAGTGGACGGTCCGGTAGTTGAAATCGGGGAATTCGCGGGAACTGAGGATGGAGATTTGGTGTTCGAGACGTGCATTACGCGTACTCTGCCTCCGGCGTTGACGCTTGAGCAGGGGCTCCAGAGGATCACAGAGGCCGTTGAGAAGATGAAGATGGATCCTCCTTCTTCCGCCTGTGGAATCTTCAGGTTTCAGGTACATCTGTTGCGGCATTTAAGATAGAGCAAAATAGTACCGATCAAAAAAAAGGTAGAGCAAAATAGCAATACACAATAATTGGTGAATTAGAGTGACATTGTATTAAGAACTTGAAATACAGCAAGTTGTACAAGTTTCTGTCGCCGATAGGTCTTCTACGGATAATGCAATGTGACTGTGAATCTGCAGGTGCCTGTGCCTCCCAGTCCAAAAGCTTTGAACTGGTTTTGCTGTCAACCGGCGGAGTCGTCAGTGTATCCTCTCTTTTTCCTTTCAAAGAATACGGACAATCCAACGTATAAATCACTCTACTTGAATGAAAGCTCTGGAGTTTTTGGAATTGGTGCTGCAATTTACTTCACGAATTCTTCTTCTTTTACTTCAGGAGAGCTTAGTTCGACCAAAAGGTTAATTTCGTTTTCTCTCATTTGTGGCTCTTCTAAAATTAACGGGGGCATACTAGTATATAGATAAAATGTTTCTCTATGCATTTTAAACCTTCATTTAGAATGTCCTGTGACTCATTAGAACTTCTTCGTTTCATTGCTTACTGATAGGTGATTGTGTTATTTGCATTTAAAGTAGATGCAATAACAGTTTTGCATAAGCTTTTGGGCTTTTTTGGGATTAACAGCTATTTCATATCTAAAAGTCCGTGTAATAGCAAACAACCCAAATTAAGCTACTACTTGCCGTTAGTTACTGGTTACTTCATTGCACTAACATTACTGAAGTACTTGAAAGTAATTCCTTATATTAGCTGTTACCGTCCCAGCGAAGCTCCCTCCCCACATTGCATTTGTTGGTCAAAAATCTAGATTTCATTTTGTTATTCAGAAGTTAGTTTCTCGGTATTAATTAGATTAGAGTGGTGAAGTTGAATATGATGAGAGGTTCTAATATATGGCCGTGAGCCTTAAACCTTATGGGTGTACTGTCTACATAATGTGATTCATTTATGATGGAGTGATACGTTCTCCCATTCTTCGTTTTCTTTTTTCTTTTTTTAAAAAAATTAATTAATTTTATTTTCTTCCTATAAATTAAGACGGATTTGGGCTTTCTTCTGATCAACTAAAGAATGCATGTATAGTTTCTCTGCAGGTATCTGTCAAGTGATTCAACCTCTATAATGGCTTATGGTTTTATGGATATTAATTTCAACATGGAGCCATCTTCCATGGTGCATGAGGCTGGTTCTTCTTACTTTTTCATTCCTCAGGTAAAATTTGCATCTGTTTGCATATGTATTAATACAAATATGTGGTGCCTGCCTTTTTTCTTCCCCTTGTTTTCATGCTTATTATCATCCTCTAAGATTATAAGATAATGCGGTAGCACAAATGTGTAAGCTTTAAAAATATTAACATTATGATTTTAGCAGATTGAATTACATGAATACGAAGGTGTTTCTATTTTAGCAGCCACTCTTGCTTGGAGTGATTCTTCCCCTTGTTCATTTGAAGAAGCTGTGTGCTCTTATGAGTTATCTCTCAAACAGGTATTCTAGGTTCTCATTTCCCTTAATGCTCTTGTTTCCCTGCTTTTCATATTTGGTTGATTTGTTATATTTTGGTATTGGTTTGAGGACTTTCAGTCTGAGTGCAATATTTACCTAAAGCCGAGTTTTGAGGTAAAAAGTAAAGAACCATGTCAAAGTCCTCTGACATTGGCTTTTCAGTGATTTCCTGACCTGCTTGGAGGCCACCTTGATGTCTAGGCTGTATGTAATGCATTTTTTTCCCATACTATTTATTGCTAATATTCACATTTAGCAATTTTGATGAGATTGCTATTTTATAATTATTTTGTAAATACTTTTTTTTTTATAAAAAAAAAAAAAAACTATTATTCTGGAACTTCTTCTCTCACTGATGCCTCGCACAGTATTTTATGTTTAAGCGCTTTTCATATTTGTATAAAAATCCTATCCTAATTTTAAGCTAGAAGAAGTTGCAATTTTTTGTTGTGGGGGTGGAGGGGGGAATCTAGTTGAAGAATTTTATTCCAAGAAGTGGTCCTAAAAAATTATATTTTACTACTTTTTCATATTACATCTCTACTTTGATTTTTCCTGTTTAGGCCAGTCGTTATTCTTGGCCTGCTACTGAGAAATGGCACTCCAAAGGCATAAGATCTGCTCTTGGAAAGCTCAATGTGGTGGAGGATGAAACTCTTTCGATGGTATGGATTTTAATTTTTTTAGATAAATTCTACTATTCAGTTATTCATTTTTTGGTGAAATTCCAACGTTGGTCTGCAGACGACATATATATTACTTTTTCTCCAAGCCTGTGGTTGTTTGGTATTCATAGTTTCTTGTATTCTAGGTTATGTTCCACATGCGTCCAATATTTAGAACAATTTCTCTAATATGTATTCTATCGATTATAAAATGCTAGTTGACAGAAAAAATATAAGAAAGATATGCACATTTACAAGGTCAAATTTTACCACCATAATCTCTACAACTGATTAAGTGACACTTGTCTAAAAAACATTGACAATGACAAATAATATATGCTGATTTGTTCTAAATGTTTTTCATTGGAGATTTTGTTTGCATGGAGAATTTTAAGGGCAGTAAAAGTATCTACATTTCTTTGCATTGAGCTGATTTAATCAGATTGGTTAGATATGGAGGTTCAGAAGGCAATTTCAAATTGATTCATTGTGAAATGTTAGGAACTTTTAGCTAACTTCAAAAATTTCAAAACATGAAAAGTTTTTTTTCTTCTTATTTTTGTTGATAAGTATTTTTTGGGGAGGAGGAATGAGAGATTTGAACTAGTGACTTCCACTTCATAAGGTGTAGTTCCTGGCTAATTGAGCTACCTCTTAGGGACCCAAAACTTGACAAGGATGAAACACTAGTATCATTTATGGGCCTGAAACTTTTCTAGGTTGTAGTGGCTATGGGGGATAAAATGCAGAAAAAGAGAACAGAGATTTTATGCTGGAAGAGGAAGTTGAATGAGGATCTTCCACTACCTTCTGCTGTACTGAGGAGGGAGCTTAGGTGTGGATGAAAAATGAGAGATAGACAGGCCACTTCAGCTCTGGGTACATCATACGTTGCATCAATAATAAGATGCTGACCAACTCTGTAACTCCCAAGAACCAAAAATGTCAACGTAAGCAGTTAAGGCTCTGACAAGCTTTTGCGTTTTTGCAGGACTTGCACTCTTTTCAGAGAGGACTAAATGGGTAGGTAATGACCCTCCTTTTAGTCAAAGGAGATGAGTGATAAGTGGCTTGCCTTCCTCAAGATTAGAAATATTGGATGAATGCCTCACTCACAAGGTAGAAGCATGTCTTAGCTTTGTGGTGGCTTCTTTTCTTTGAAAGAAGAATAGACACACAAAAAAGGGGGGAGAAGAGTAGAACTTCTGACCTGCACTGTACACTTGTGTTTCTGTTCATCTTTTAGTTTTTTTTATTGAAAAGCACAAAAGAGGGAACAACCCTAGTGCGTTGGAAATATACTAGAGAACCCTAAAATAAAAGGGGAGAATCAAATCTGTAATAAAAAGATCTAAAATTCTTGAAAGTTCGTGAAAGAAAGAGTAGGAGCTGCAATTGTCATCCATAATCGTTTGTGCACACAATATCATTTGTGTGTTATTACTTACACTTATAATCTTGATTTGAAAAAAATGCTTTATGTATGTCAATGTTTTAATTCATTATGAAAGTTCAAGAGGAGGAAAAAAAGGAAGCAAACTCTTGAAAGAAAAATCTGAATAATAAGAATCAACCTATTGTGTTGGCTATTGCTTAAATTTAGACTTGTCTGTATGCTTTGTTGCTGGTGAATCTCCTCTCTTTTGTTGACAGCTATGGACAAATCATCCAATCATCACTTAACTCTTTGGCTACTCTGTAGTTGCTTTGTTTGTACTATTGCTAAGTTAACCTTTGAACTATAAATATGAAAAATATGGAATACTTTTCAGTTTTCTGAAAGTTCTTTGCTTTGAGATTTTTTATTTTTAATTTTTTTTATTTTTTATTTTAAAGAATTGAATTAGCTGGAGTTCAGTAAAGGATGTCCAGTTGAGTTGATTAATTCGGTGTTTTATCAGTGAGCTAGATGATTTTGTAGGTTTACATTAACCTTCTTTCGCAAGGTGGGAGAGAAGTGACATCTGACGTCATGGAACTGGTATCCACTTTTTCCTGGTAATTTTTGTCCTTTATATTTTTTACTCTCAATTTGCCAAAGTGAGGTTGGGCTCATAATTATTGCATCGTTGTGACACCGGTATTATATTGCAGAGAGAGGCTCCATCTTCTTGTCAATTCTGCATCAGGCTTTCACCAACCACTGCTGTTGCCAGTAACATGGTATGGTAATATTTTGTCAGTAAACACAGAAAAGCATATCTTTCTAAGCATCTTGGTTGTCCACCAACAGTGAAAAGTGGATGCACAAGCGGCCATAGTCAAATGCCATATACTTGGAGTGAGAAGAAAACTAAAGAATTATGTGGCATTTTCTCAAGGTTGCTTGTGCATATGCAAGATGAATTAAGTACAACAGTTTGTGTTTTTATGTAATTAAGATATTTGGATTTATGTCATTTTGCTAGTAGTCTTTAAACTTGTGCAGCATAATGTGTATTGGAGTACCAGACATGAGTAATCACTAAATTTTGCAAAAAACTTAGATGGGACCTTTGAGCTTCTGTTGTTTGTTGGGGAGTAATTTGTTATTATTATTATTTTTATTTACAATGCTGATGATGATGATGTAAGGCCCATTGTGAGGTTAAAATTTTCGACCATTTGTGAATATGCAAGAGACAGGCTTATATGCATGATCAGGAACATATTAATACCCCAACTGATGCTGATATTAGAAACATTTTGATTACCAAACACAATAAGAAGAAGAACAAAGAAAGAAAAGGAGGCACATAAGAACAATCTCTTGACCCAAGTTTCCATATAGATGAGGTATGGAGTAGGAATAAGAACACAAAATATTTAATTCATCAAGCTAATGTGGGTATATTGTTCTTGCCTTTGTTCTGATTTTTTTTTTTTTTTTTTTTTGAGAATAGTGTAAAAACATGCTGGTCACAAATATTTGTGAAATTCCTTTCATTATCATAACTAACCCTTGCAGCAGGGAGGGTTGGGGAGTTTAATATTGTCTAAAAATATTCTCCTTTAAGAAGGTTGCTTTTTCACCTTATTAATTATATATTACTCAATTGGTCTAGTAGTACATGTCTGTGGTGATTGTTATCAAGCTTTTTATGTTAATTATATTGAGGTTGTAGCGTAACAGTTGTAGAAGGAACAAACAGGGTGTGAAGATTGTTCATGTTCTATGTCCCTTTCTAATATCAGTTGGATCATACCAGTCAAATGTGTTATTCTACACGAGATTGTGCCAACATCAACACTGTTTGGGCATCCCTTATAATTGAAGAATGCTCTCGACTTGGTCTAACGGTGAGATTAAGTACTATAAATCTGTTTACTTTCTCCCATAGTGGCCTTGCCTTGAAAGGGTTCCTCATCATTAAATAAATATGCTCTTTCTATTAATGTATGCGCCTCTGATTTATTCTTCATTGTAGTATTTTTGTGTAGCTCCGGGATCAAGATCATCCCCCCTTGCTGTTGCCGCTTCCACTCATCCCCTAATAACATGTATTGCATGTTATGATGAGCGCTCACTTGCATTCCATGCTGTTGGTTATGCAAGAGGATCTCTCAACCCAGCGGTAGTCATAACATCATCAGGCACTGCAGTTTCAAATCTTCTTCCTGCTGTGAGTTTTATTGAAGATTTATGATATGGACTTCATCTATTAGCTGAAAATGAAAATTTATCGACTATGACATAAATTGGAATTTACTATTTTGATTTTGGTGGGATGATTTTCTTGTTTTTTTTTCTCCTTCTAGATAGGAATTTATCTTGTATGCTTTCTGTGTACCTGGGTTGTGCTTTGCATTTTTAATGATATTTCGATTATTTATCAAAAAAACTATTTTGATTTTGGGGGGCTTAATCTTGTGAATCCGCGATAGTGGTACAGAACTTCTACCACAACGTATTAGTCTGCAAAATCTTGTTACTTATGACTTGCTTTGATCATCAGTCACAGTCCCTGTTTTTCTTATTCTACCATTATTCTCCTTTAGTTTTCATTCCTCATTTATGTCTTTCTTGAAACTTGGATTTTACACAACATATGAAGCTTCATTTTTTCTATTTACAATAATACATTAGTGAGAATGTACAGGTTGTGGAGGCTAGTCAAGATTTTGTACCGCTTCTGTTGCTCACTGCAGATCGTCCTTCAGAGTTGCAGGATGTTGGAGCAAACCAAGCAATTAATCAGGTATGAAACAATCAAGTCAGTCCATTATTGCGTTTTCCAGTTTTCTTTTATTGCAACACATTATAATCCTCATGAAACTAACTGTTTTAAATAGATATATGGTTGTGGGTGTGTGTGTTGACATATCATTTATACAAGGAAGATAGAATGATTATGTATTTCATCGTGTTGATAATCTGGGCTGCTGATGCTGGATTTTGGGTTGTTTCACCATGAATGTACAGTCTTTGATATTATATCTTGTATAAACTTTATCTTTCTGCACAGCTTCATTTGTCTTAGAAGTCTTAACTTAATGAAGCGATTTGAAAATCTGATTTTCTATCAGGGCATACCTGCATGGATCATGGATTAATTGCTGCAATGAGACTATGTCTCAAGGTTTTTTTTTTAGCATACTCATGAATCATTTTTTTGAATTTGTATATTAGGTGAACCATTTTGGTTCTTTTGTGAGGTTTTTCTTCGGTCTTCCTGCAGCCACTGATCAGATTCCTGCACGGGTGGTACTTACCACCCTTGACTCTGCTGTACATTGGGCAACCTCTTCACCTCGTGGCCCCGTTCATATCAACTGCCCTTTCAGGGAACCACTAGAAAATAGTCCAAGCACATGGGTGCCAAGCTGCTTGAAGGGATTAGACTTTTGGATGTCTAACGCAGAACCATTTACTAAATATATTCAAGTACAGCATTCTCATGCACGTACTGATACTCATGGACAAATGACAGAGGTTTTAAATGTTATTCAGAAGGCTAAGAATGGGCTTCTACTAATTGGTGCAGTCCATACAGAGGATGACATATGGACTGCTTTTCTCTTGGCTAAACACCTGCAGTGGCCTACTATACCTGACATCTTGTCAGGGTTACGATTGAGAAAGCTTGTGGCTTTTCCTGAACTTGAAGAGAATTTTATGTTTATTGATCATCTTGATCATGCTCTGCTTTCAGATTCTGTTAGGGTCTGGTTGCAGGCTGATGTGATTATTCAGGTATAATCTCACCTTTTTCTTTTGGCTAATTTTTATTACCTTCAGTGTTAGTTCTCACCAACTCCTGTAGACATCTGATTCATCTCAATTGAAGCTATTGAGAATAAAAACTTGATTGAAGCCCTATGTTGTGCACAGGAAGATTATGCTATCTATGCCAATTTTATAGTTTGTCATAAGATTTTCATCTTGTTGATTGCCTTACTTTGAACTGCATACAGATCGGGAGTAGGATAACAAGCAAGCGTATTTCTCAGATGCTAGAGAAGTGCTTTCCATGCTCATATATCATGGTTGACAAGCATCCATGTCGTCACGATCCTTCACACATTGTAACTCATAGGATTCAGGGTGGCATTGTTGAATTTGCCGATTGTTTACTTAAAGCTAGCTCTCCAAAAAAGAATAGGAAGTGGAGCTCTTTTCTACAATTACTGAATATGGTGGTAATTGATCCCAGGCAACGAGGCTCTAAATACTATTTGCTGCTCTGTATTTATGTTGTTTTTTCTTCCAGTTTAGCATGTTTCTGTGGCAAAATCCTTGTCATAGAGATGGATATGTTTTGTGCTCCAAGTTGGCTGGTGCCAACTTAAGCCCTACTAAACAGCTGGAATTAGCTGTGACAGAGTATGATGTACTATACTTATGTTTGGGCCTTCTGTTGTATTCTCTAAAGTTTGCTATTGGCTAATCTTCTTTATGCAGAGTGTATTAATGCTTCCTTGTTTGTTTGAGATTGACTGCATGCTCTTGAATTCAATTTAGGACGTCACCAGTGTTCCTGATTCATTTAAGGACATAATTTTGGGCTTTAGAATTGTTGCTTTTTTTCCTGAAGGGAGAATTTTGTAGTAGCTCACTTGCTTTGCTGTTTTCTCTTTTATGTAGAAAGAGTACTAAACAGTACCTCTTTTCCTTGTTTTTTTAGGTTTCACCCATTATACATGGGGTGTTGCAGTGAACTTAATGTTTTTGCTTAGTGTACTATGCATGGCTTATTGCACTTGCAGGTCGTTAAAATTGTTTCCTTGAATATTGATTGATGCTCATGTTGTAACTACATACTGCTTTTTGATATTTTTTTCACATTTATTTGTTTCTTTTGAGTTTACTTGCACTTTATCGTAGGTTGCATGGGAGATATCGTTCCAAATTATCACCAAGTACTCATTGACTGAACCTGAAGCTGCACAAGTAATTTCAGAAACACTATCATACAAGTCTGCTCTTTTTGCTGGGAATAGCATGGCAATACGCGATTTGGATATGTATGGACTTAATTGGTCAGAAGGTATTCATAGTATTGCAGCTACAATGTTGAACTCAGAACTACCATATCGCTGGATACGGGTGGCTGGGAATAGGGGAGCTAGTGGTATTGATGGGTTGCTCAGCACAGCTGTTGGCTTTACCGTGGGTTGCAACAAACGTGTAAGTTCTCAATATTTGTTTTGTTTCTATTTTATGAGTATTAAGTCCTGGGTACTGCTATTATTCTTAAGTTATAGGAATTTTCTGATGCTGCGTACAAGCTGTTGATGGGCTTTTCGACACAGATTTTCATGCTGTCATTTATATTTATTTTTGCTGGTATCAAGTTTCTTAAAACATTTATTTTTTCCCCCCTTGAAGCCAGGTAGAGGTTTGTGTAGTCTATGCCAATTGTGAATGGTGGGTTTTTTTTTTTTGTTGGGTTGTTACACTTAAATTGCCTTTCTTTTGTAAAGCAGTACCTATTTTCCAATGTTTGTCATTATTTGCTTTCTCTTCTCATATGAGCCATCCATAAGCTACAGTTAAACATATGATTGCTCTTTACATTTTTTATTATCCTTTTGAGTATTGCCATCGACAGTCTCTTACCCAAGTTCAATCAATGTATGGAAATTTGTTTTGCAAGTATAATGAGAAATTGATTTATTGATAGCTAGATCATTCACAACCTCCAAGTTCCATGTCAGTATGATTCAACAACTCACTCCACTGCGATGTAGTTAGAGATTTGTGGGTGACAGTGTTCAGTTGTTTCGGGGTAGAGTGGGTCTTGCTTGAACGGTGGTGTTGTTAGCTAGTTGGAGGGGTGGTGTGGGCACCGGATATACGCCACTGATTACATGTGTATTTGAACCCCAACATCGAAGGACGGCCCAACCTTATGACTTTGTGGCTAGGTGATTGAGAACTGGATATTGTACAAGGAGATTATTTTTGGTACATTTGACTTTAACTGGAACTGTTTCGGCCAGTATGTCCTGATAATTTTATTATCATAGTGTAATTTTACTATTATTGCAATAAATTGCAGAAGAGTAATTCATGCTTGTTTTAATGTTGTTTAGTAAAATTCCATAGGTCACCTAGTTTGGTTGACGGTGATGTAATCACTGATAAAGAAAGGACTTCTCATGACCTCATTATCATGAGCTTCAGATGTTTAGTCACCTATCATATACATATCCTGATTCTATGTTCATTTTCATGTTGTAAATATAAGATGATAGGAAGTTGCCCATCATAGAATTGCTTTGTAAAGAAACAAGTTTCTACAGGGGCTATTATTTCCTCTGCTGATGATAAAATTAAGGAGGAACTTTCTCCTTTCATTTTTGCAATAGCTACCTGCCATCAGTATAAGTTGATCTTGCACCTTTTCTTTTTTTTTTCCCCCTTTTCTTCTATTTTTCTTATATTTCCAATTTAGACAAAATTATTTTGATTCATGTTTCTATAATTATGTTCAGGTACTTTGTGTGATGGGAGATGTTTCTTTCCTCCATGATACAAATGGCTTGGCAATTTTGAATCAAAGGTGGGAAATTTCTCTTTTAGTTTTGCAGGCTTGTGTCATATAATGTTAATGCATTCCATTTTCTTTTTCTTTTTTCTTTTTGCTTCTCTAATTTCTTAGTATCCTGTTTTGTACATGTTACACAATATAGGTAATTACATTCCCTTACCAAACCAGCTGCTTGATTTATATTTTCTAAACATGTTTTTACTGTAACTGATGTACAATTAATGTCTCATTGTTCTTTTGATACCAAAACTTGTTTCTCTAATACTTAGAAATTTTTGACATGCTTGAAGGAAATCACGGAAACCAATGACAGTAGTCGTAATAAACAATCATGGTGGTGCAATCTTCAGTCTCCTTCCTATTGCAGAAAAAACTGAACCAAGTATCATGGAGCAATACTTTTACACCTCTCATAATGCTTCGATCCGCAGGCTGTGTGCAGCGCATGGGTATAAACCTAGACAGATAGTTACCATATTTAATTTGTTCTTCTCTCTTTTGACTGATTACATCTATGACATACTTCTGTCTCCAATTGCTGCGCCATTTTTTCTTTATATGTGCTTTAATGTGGTAGTTACTATTACAATTTTAAATGTGAGATTATTAAATAACTCTAGTGCCTTAATTGAAACCCCATAATCATGTGACTTCTAAAAAAAATGGCATTACGTAGGTTTGCAAATCATCTATTAATTTGTAAAATTTGTTGCATTCAATTATATATGACATGGGGATCAATATATCCATTGTGCTAAAGTGATATTGAAAGGTGCCAAAAGAGGGGGTTCTACCCAACTACAAAATTATTAATTAGAAGTGGTGAAAGTGGTAAGAATTCAACAAAACTCTAAAATCAGTAATAGGTCTTGAAGATGTAGCATAAGCTGTCTCCCTCCTAGACAATTACCGACCAACCTTGAGGGTCAGAAAAATGAACTTTCTCCTTAAGGCAGCATCTTTATTCATTATATATTGTTGCAATCAACATTTTTATAGCCGTTTTTTTCTTTGTCTAAGTATTTGTGAATGAGAGCTTAATTGTGAAAAGAGCTTAATTTTGCAACTTAGTATGCTTGTAACATATGAATCAGCTATATTAGTGAATCAATTCCTGCTGTAATTACTTTAGAAGCTCTGAATGTGCAGTGTGAAGCATTTACTAGTGCAGACAAAGGTGGAGCTTCAAGATGCTTTATTTAGATCTCAATATGATGAGATGGATTGTGTAATTGAAGTTGAGAGCTCCATTGATGCCAATGCCACCTTCCACAGGTTGTTAGGTTCCAATGCTCTGCTTCGATTAATCTTTGTCTTAGTCCCTAGTCTTGTCAATGTCTGCTGACATACTATGCCTTGCATCTCAGAATTTTGAGAAAATTTGCAAGCCAAGCAGCAAATGATGCTTTAAGCATCCTCTTGAGACTTTCTGTTCAAGATTCCATTTGCAAGATCCATGGAATGGATTACTCACTGTTTAGGTGGGTATTTCAATTACATAAAGAAACGTAATCTCCTATAATCTTTCAAATTTGAGGAATTTGGTGTAAATCTTCAAAATTTTCTTTGTGACAGAATCCCACTACGTGCACCGCCTACTATGACTACAGTTGATCAACACCATATCAAGTTTTATAGAGAAGGTTACATTTTGTCTTTATATCTTGAAGATGGGAGTGTCGGGCTTGGTGAGGTTAGCTCTAGAAGATGTTTGCTCTCTTAATCCACTATATTCACTTTGAATTAAGATATAACCCTTCATGGAACAAGTGGGCATAATCTCACATGTTTGCAAGTTTTTCATATTCTTTTTCTCCTCTCTCTAATTTTTGAATTTGCTCTTCTCTTTTATCTTTAATATCATTGCCCCCCCTCCCAAGTCATCCCTCAAGATCTCAAAAATTGTTTGATCATGCATTGCTGTTATTAAACAGGTGGCACCTTTTGAAATCCACAGAGAAAACCTGCTTGATGTTGAACAGCAACTCAGGTTTATTCTTCATGTTATTAAAGGAGCCACAATTAGTTGCTTCCTTCCTCTACTAAGGGGCTCATTTTCTTCTTGGATATGGAACAACTTGGGAGTCCCGGTAGGTCCCATCCTTATTCTGCAAGTATAATATCAATATTGCCAATGAATAAAACTCTTAAAAAGAACAATAAAAAGTTTTCAGTAGTTATGTTTTCTTTTGTTGTTAGTTATATATTTTCTTCACACATTTTTTATGAAGTAATATTTTATGCAATAATTGATTTCATGGTTATACAGCCATCTTCACTCTTTCCTAGTGTCAGATGTGGCTTGGAAATGGCCATTCTTAATGTCATAGCGGCCAGACAAAGTTCCAGTTTATTAAACATACTACAGCCCCAGATGGAGGAGGGAGATGAAAGGTCATCAAAAGTTAAGATTTGTGCCCTTATTGATTCCAATGGAACTCCTTCAGAAGTAGCTTATGCTGCTACGACTCTCGTTGAAGAAGGATTTACTGCAATAAAGCTAAAAGTAAGTTAAACATACCGGTAAATTAGGCTTCTTAATGTTTGTTTGACATGCCGCTGTTGTTGATGCAGCTGATGTTTCTAAAGGCTTGGTTGTATTGGAAATGTTAATTAGTTTAACAATTATTCCCAGTACAGGTGGCACGTCGGAGGAACCTCATAGATGATGCTGCTGTAATACAAGAAGTAAGAAAGAGGGTTGGACGCCAGATAGAACTCCGTGCAGATGCAAATCGTAGCTGGACCTTTGAAGAAGCTATACAATTTAGCTCTTTAGTAAAGGATTGTGACCTGCAGTACATTGAGGTATACTCTTTATCCATGACTGTTACTATTCTACCCGTTGTGTTTCCCAAGGAATGGATAATACTTGGTATCCTTGACTAGATCTAATTGTACATAGATCTCCATTGATAGTCATCTGGTGTTTCTCGTCAAGTAATTGTTTAGCTTACTATTGTCCTTCATACCAGGAACCTGTTCAGGATGACAATGATATCATTAAGTTCTGTGAAAAAAGTGGCTTGCCTGTGGCTCTGGATGAAACGATTGGCAATATTCAGGAAAATATTCTCGAAAAAATTGCGAAGTATGCTCACCCAGGAATAGTTGCTGTTGTAAGTGGCTGTGAATTTTCATTATTATAAGCTTGTGTTGGAGGTTGGTTTCATGCTTTTCACTGGTGATGAAGTTACACTGCAACATACCTGTTTATGTAATTCATAGATGACAAGATTGACATCCTACCATGCTATTAAGGATTAATGGTAACTCTACTCGACTAGGACTATCTTTGGGGGTCATTTATTAGTTAGGTCTTTTTAGATTGGCCTAACTCTTACATGTTCACTGCCAGCAATGCAAGAGCATTGCCTGCACGTACTATTGTGTGCCAATACTTAGTTGTTAATTTGCTTCTGAAGAAAGTTGTTCTAGGAACAAAACCATAACCAAAGCAAGGGGGGAGGGCTGGGGGAACCTTATATATTAGAGGAAGTGCAGAAAAAAACTCTCAATTACCAAAAGATCATCTTTAAATATTATGTTAGTGTTATCCTGATTTAGATTTGTTATACTGGTCGTTTCAGGTTATCAAACCAAGTGTCATTGGTGGATTTGAAAATGCAGCATTGCTTGCACGCTGGGCACAGCACCAGGGAAAGATGGCTGTTGTCAGTGCTACATTTGAAAGTGGCCTAGGTCTGTCAGCATACATTCAATTTTCTTGCTATCTTGAGCTGCAGGATGCAGACATATGCAAAGCTATGAAAAGTGAACCGGTCCCATCTATAGCCCATGGCCTAGGAACATACCGTTGGCTTGAAGAAGATGTTGCAACTGATCCTCTCAGGATTGGCCGTGATCCATATAGTGGTTTTGTAGAAGCTTCTGTTGCTGATGCTAATAGAGTTCTGCAGAAACTTCAAATTAACGACAATGTTATTTGTAGAAAGTTTACTGGGGAGCAAGTTAGTATATACGAACTGAATATAGATGCGAAGGATTACTCTTGTTTCTTCAAAGTTCGTGAGGTTGGACAAAGAACCAGTGTAAGTAGAAGAATTTACATCATTCCTGTACTTATCCTTTTTCTCTTTTCGTCTTTTGCCAACTTAATGTAACTAGATGCTCTCTCATGCTTTGGGATCATAATCACTACAGTTACTGGAAACAGTAAGACACGGAACCATAATTTTGTAATCAGTTTCTTCTGCCAAGAAAAGTTGATTGGTTTATTACCGCATAGTTAATATTGGTTTGTTAGCAAAATTGTATCAACAGCAGGAATAGGTTTACCAAAACTTGGCCTCTGTGTGTATATGTTATTTATTTTGCATGCTAGTTGGACAATTTCCATGACAATAATTTTACTAATAATAACTCTTTGCGTTTTCTGGAGCCATTGCTCATTGAGACTGATATATATACCCATAGTTGTGCTCCTTTATTGCATGCTCACTCCACCATGATTTAGCTGTTGCAGGATAATATAGTTTTATTTCTTCATGGATTTCTCGGGACTGGTGAAGACTGGATTACTATTATGAAAGCCATCTCAGGATCAGCTAGATGTATTTCAATTGATCTTCCTTGTCATGGGGGATCAAAGATACAAAACCATGGTGCTAAGGATACTGTGCCACCAAGTTTTTCCATTGAGGTAGTTGCAGAGATAATATATAAAATGATTAATCAAATTACTCCTGGGAAAGTTATTTGCGTGGGATACTCAATGGGAGGAAGAATTGCACTACACATGGCCCTGAGATTTAGTGATAAGGTACACCGGTTATGTTTGAGATTTTGATCATCATTTTGAGCTTCACATTTATTCTTATGTGATTAATAGAAATGAATATTTATCATGAAGATCAAAGGAGCTGTTATAATAGCTGGAAGCCCTGGTTTAAAAGATAAAGTAGCAAGAAAAGTTCGTAGGGCTAAAGATGATTCCAGAGCACGTTCCCTTGTTGCTCATGGCTTACAACTCTTTGTGGACTCCTGGTATGCTGGAGATCTGTGGAAGAGGTGATTTCTTGGTTTTTCTCTTTCAGATTGTCTAGCTTCTGTGATTCCCTTCATTAGACTAATGATTCCTGGCCTATTAATCATCTAATAAATTCTGCATTTGAACAGCTTAAGAGGCCATCCCCACTTCAATCAAATAGTTGCTAGCCGCTTGCAGCATGATGATGTGTGGAATCTTGCAAAAGCTCTGTCTGACTTGAGCGTTGGGAGGCAGCTGTAAGCTTATCTTGAGTTCTAAAATTTTCCTCATCTAGAGTATCAGCCTCTTTAAGGTTTTTTTGTTTTTTTGCCCTCATTAAAACGATGGGAGCACAAAGGATCTTTTAATGTCTTCTGCACCTTCGATATTTGCATATCTTGCCAGAATTGTATGGAATTGGAAAACCGGTTTCTAAAATTTTAAAATTGGGAGGTTTCAAAAAAGCATAATTTCAAGTCGAGTTTTTGCTGGGCCATCAATGCAATGCAATACTTGACATTATTAAGTGCTTGTAGTGTTGTTAAAGGAAGTTGGTAATTGGCTCGTTCCTTTACTCTAGGCACCTTTTCCCTTTGCATGTAATGGCTCGTTTAGCTCGGCCTTTATATTGACTGAGATATGCCCATCTGAAGATAGGGGACCCAGTACAACTAAACAAGCTAATTCTGCTGCCTTCATCGTTTGTCTATGTTCTATAGAACATACATTCTCTATGTAATTTTAGGAGTTTCATACACTACTTTCAAAAACCAGTTTTATTTTCATTTTTATTTGCATTATAGGCCATTGATCGTTTGTCTATGCTCTATAGAACATACACTCTCTATGTAATTTTAGGAGTTTCATACACTACTTTCAAAAACCAGTTTTATTTTCATTTTTATTTGCATTATAGGCCATTGTGGGAAGACTTGAAGCATTGCAAAACGCCCCTTATGCTCATTTATGGGGAGAAGGATACAAAGTTCAAGACAATTGCTCAAGAAATGTTTTATGAAGCTTGCCATGGCTTCAAGAGTGCAGATGACTTATGGAATGAAATCCATGAGATAGTTGAGATTCCCAACAGTGGCCATCCTGCTCATCTGGAGAACCCTCTCCCTATAATCAGTGCATTGAGACAATTTTTGACGAAGCTGAAAACGAGTTCATTTTCGATCTAAAGAAATCCTATAGAGAGGTGTAATCTTTTTATAGTAAGATGCAATATGTCAGCTGATGATAATCTAACAGTATCAGCCATGGGACGTTATTATGACACTTGACAGGTACTAATATTGAGAATTTTCTTCAGGAAAAATTTCCTTTTGCAGTGTACGCCTACTGAGGAGTTAATTTCGCATGGGAGGCCTTTACACCTGCCGCTTCTAATCAAGTATCGTAGTACTCCTGAGAGGGGGCCCTTGAAAATTATGCGAGTATATACTCAAGTGGTATAGAAAATTAGATGTACTCCGCAGATAAATTCTCATACCAATTTCATGGAGTCTCTGGCAGGTATATCTAATTTGTTATTTTGAGACTTTTCACGAAAGAGTGCTGCGCTAGGACTAGGAGTGTTACATCTTTTACTACAAATTTCCTTACCTAGCTTCCACAAAGATCTAGGTAAGTCTCCGACAGCCGAAGACAAAGTCAAAATAATTTTTTTTTTTTTTTTGTAAAAAAAAAAAAAAAAGGATAGAAAATGTATACCATTTAAGGTCAGACAACGGGGTGGAAAATTCATAGTCAACCCATGAAAATGTGAACGAATTGAATAATAATTGATATATGTTTCATTTGAAAAGTAGTGGTCAGATACATTTTAAAATTTTAGGTACGTATGACGAGTTTGGTTAAATTAAATGCAATGCCGTTTAGACTAAACAACTAAACGTACAAACAATACCTTTACTTTAATTTATGCTACAGTTGACCATAAAGCTGTTTGTGAAGTCAAGCTGAAAATTCAATTGGCCAAATAGATAATGACTAATGAGCGAGCGGGGAAACGGAAACCTTAAAAGGGATATAATTAATTAATTTCTTTAAAATCAAAGGAAGCATCCCCCCGAGCAACAACTTTTGAATTGGTCGAACATTGAACAAGTAATATTCAGCTGAGAGGTGGGTCACTAATCACTATCTGAGGTCATGGCATGGTTGACGAAGAATCTTTAGGGTCCAGTCAAATATCATTATGAAATACTGTGGCCTGTCACAATGGAATTGCCCGCTGAACAGTAAATTTTCTGTTTTTGAGCAAAAAAAAAAAAGAAAAAAGAAAAAGAAAAAGAAAGGGTTTTGCCAACCCTCTCCCTCTTTTGCCTCCATGCAAGATAGTCTATTTACCTGATACCCTTAGCTCTTTGGGTGTTTTTTTGCTTCCCTTCCTCTTCGCCCTTTTCCCCTTCCTTTGGTCCCGTTTTATTGTTTTTGGCTTTCGAATTGGTTGTTCTATGCCCAATCTACTCTTCTTGCCAGACCCACATTGTCACTCACCCCTCCGCCAATCATCTCAGGCTCCGTCTAGGTTCATTGTCACTTGTCGTAGCTGTTTCCTTGCGTTTTGGCCATTTTTCCCCGGCAAGCTTCCTCCCTGATGTGGTTTCCATTGTGGTTTTCTTGTTTTTTGTTTTGCTTTTCTTATTAGATTTTGTGTTTGTTTCTTTCGATTTTTGCTTTTGTTGTTTCTTTTGGTTGTTTAGGTACACTTTATGGGTGATGATCTTGGGGTTTCACTCAAACTTCTCCCTCAATTTGAGTGCGTCGCCAATCTCCTCTGTGTGCTCTGCCACCCATTGTCCTCTACTAGGCTTTTTCTCGTGCCCTCACTGCAATGAGCTTTCAACAGCCCCTTTCGATTTTGGTTTCCAGCGAGCGCGTGATTGGCTCTTCTTTCCGGTTGCTATCCGCTTAGTGTGCTTTTATGTTGTTTATTTCCCTGTAATTTTGGCTAGCTTTTCCTTTTAGTATAATTTTTGTCTTGTTTTTGTTTCCTTGTAATTGGTTTTTGTTTTTGCTCATAATAATGCTCGATTTGCTTGCTTGACATCCTTCAGGTTTGTTGCTTTGGTCTAGACCTTTGGGTTGTGAATGCGAATGCTATCTTGGCTTTCTGGTTGAGGATGATGAGTTTTGACTTGTAGTTCTCTACCCTCAATGTTGAGGAATAAGAGTTAACTATACATTGGTTTGAGTCTGTTTGGCATAAATCTATTAAATCTACTGTTTAAATTGAAAATAAGTCATAGGTTAGCGGATTTTGTATAAGTTTAAAATGTAATGTGTCATCTTGTTACATCGTAACTTCAACTATTGTTGCTTTAAAGCTTTTGTTCTTTATACTCGTTTATTAATGAATTGGACATAACTATTTCTTAAAAAAAGAAAAAGAAAAAAGGAGTGAATCAAGCAACTAAATAGAATCAGAAGCAATTAATTAATTAATCCTTTCATATTATTGCTTTTGGGTAGTCTTGTTTCTTTCCGAAATCACCAGCTGTGGGAATGGAATCCATTCCCTATATATATATTTGTCATTTCTCTCTTGTTCATGTTTATATTCTTTTCAACACTACACAAGGAAATAAAAAAGTATCACTTTAAACTTTTAAACGTACGAAGGAAGAAAAGGAAAACTCTTTTTACGTTGGATATGGACATATATATATATATATATCAACTTTTAAAATATGTGGCAATAAATAAAAGAAATATATATATCTTATTTTATCTATAAAATTAATATTAATACGTCTTTTAAGTAACATTAAATTATGCAATGCACCAACTCTAAAATTAGATGAGATCGATCGTTCTCCATCGTGCATACATAGGTGTTGCTAACTTCTAACTTGCACATTCACTCACACGGTCTCTTCTCTTTGGCATTTAATTCCGATCAGTTCGATGAGGTGGGCTGCCACCGCCGCAGAGGAGAGGAACTTTCCAACTAGTTTTGTATATTGCCTTTATATTAATTCATTCATTTTGCACCGTAAATGCTACGGACCGGAAAGATACTCATGCTCTGTACACCAAGCTAGGACAACACGTGCTACCACTTTGAGCTAGACCATGCAATTTTTGATTTTGATTGAAAAGCAGCACCCGAATTTTTCTAAAATAATAATAATGCGGATTTTCTATATATATAATTATATATATATTTTTTAGGGTTGGATGAGACGTCTCCAAGGCAACTTGCAGTATCCTTGGGGTTGGGTTGCCGAAGTCCTTGGTATAAGAGTCGTGACTATAGAGAAAAAAAACAAAAACAAAAACAAAAACAAAGGAAAAAGAAAACTACCGCTTTAAAGTGTTCCTTTCTCTCTCTCTCTCTCTCTGTCTCTCTCTTTCTCTTTCTCTCTCTCTCTCAGGAGTGTAAGCAGATTCTCTAGAATTTCCACTAGCCAAAAAAGTCCAGGAATATCACATTCTTTTCTATACCGGGAAAGAAAACCAGAAGAAAAAGCAATATATAGGAGGAACCGACCTTGGGCTGGCCTGTCTTATTGGGTTTAATTCTTGGTGGACTCATCGTGACTCGTTGCCAGTGAAAGAAACAACTCGGTTTAGTGCTTCCATCATCACCAACATTGCACATTGGTTTGGTTTTGATCCTTGTTTTTTTCTGGGTTTTGTTTCTTTGGCATTTATGTTTTATGCGTAATTGTTATTCTTCTCATTTTATTTTGCGTTTTGTTTGAGTCGGTTGCGTGGGGGCACATAAAGTTGGATCCGAATAGATTGTTAGAAGAGAGTTAACCTTGTTTTGTGCTTCTTTTTTTGTTTGTGTATATATGATTTTTGTTGGTTTTCTTTTCTGGGTATGTTTTGTTTGTGATATTCTTTTCTGGGTGATCCTTATTTTATGTTTTTTTATTTTTATTTTTATAATGGAGGATGTTGTTTGGATCAATTTTTATTTATTTATTGTTGTTTTAAGATGAGTGCAACATGTGTTTGTTTGGATCTTTAAACCGTAATTTGGTACTTTGTATTTTGTGTTTGATGTAATTCTCAAAAGCACGTCCTGGCAAAGTTGTGATACACGTATAGTATTCTTTTGTTAATTGGAGGTTACTGCTTCTATGGCAACTTCTTGGATGTAATACTTGGAATTATACCAGAATGTGTTGGTTTTGTGACCTTGTGTCATGCATTGATTTCTAAGATATGATTATTCGATGTTGATGACATTATTGATTCTTATGATGATCAGCAATCCAAATACATCAAGTCAATATTGATTTCCATGATTATTTTACAATAAGATAACTTTCAAATTTTGTAGCAGTGCCTTAATTTCTCAAATACTGTTATTTTAATACTTTGATTTTTACATGTATAATTAGCTCCAATCTTCTGCATGGAGACTCGCCAGTAATTGTGCTATAAAATTTTCTGGACTTTCTTTTAGACTCGTATAGTATTTATCTTTAGTAGTTAGTCAAAGCTATTATAATTACAATTAAAGAATGGTAAATTATAACAGAATTGAGATGATTCATGAAAATCCTAGATAAACTCCTCTGTAGTGCAAGGAAAAACAGAAGTCCATTTAATGTCATAAAAGATGCCTGAAGCCCACCAGTAATTGGTGGCAAATGAAAAAGATTCTCATTCTTCAAGTGTGAATGAATCGAGCCCAGCTGATGCCAGTGGACCAGTACAAGTCCTTTGTTAAACTAGCAACGACTCTATGTCCATCTAACTGAGTATGTGATACACACACCCGGTTACAATGAGCAGTCACACTTTATACTAACAATTGAACTTGCTGTTTCATGTTGTTATCTTTCACTTATATCATATAACTCTTAATTGGGTGTTGGAAATATTTGTCTAATTAAACCTTTTAATTTCATAGTTGTGAATTATTGCAGCTATTGCTTCTTTTATGATATACTTCTGCTGTTATTCAAATGCAGATTGTTATCTTTTAGCCTTTCACAGTGTCTTAAATTCTTTAGTTATCACATTATATGTTTATCTTGGTGCTTTATCTGTTTCTCATAATCAGAGGGACCCAGCATATCTGCAATGGTTCAAGATACTTCTATTACTGATTCACACCAGAGACGGTCAGTTCTATTAAAAGATCAAGTGCGATCGGTAAAGAGAAAGGACTGTGATCGATATGAGATTGCTTCAATTGAAGACCCTTTGTCATTTGAGAAGGGTTTCTTTATAGTAATCCGTGCATGCCAATTGTTAGCCCAAAAGAATGAGGGAATAATATTGGTGGGCTTGGCAGGTCCTTCTGGGGCTGGAAAGACAGTGTTTACAGAAAAGATACTCAGTTTTATGCCAAGTGTTGCTGTTATTTCAATGGACAATTACAATGATGCTAGTCGAGTTGTTGATGGAAACTTTGATGGTAAATCATCTTCTTACTCATTTTTCTTCTCTTATGAAGCTTTAGCATATCTATGGATATTCTATTCTACAGAAGTGGTAATAATATCAGAGATTTTCTTGTATTAGTGTTTCTTAGGGGATAAGATCTGCACAAGTTTTATATCATCTTGTTGAAATCTGTGTAAGAAAAAGCTTTCCTTTATACATGGTGAGGGCATATGCATACTTCCCACTTACTCGGGCCTTGCTATACATATGCATATTAACTTTAGGAGACGCATGCAATTTGCAAGACCTGTTGAATAGTATTCTTTCTTAATGTTCTTTTTCATATGATTGGATACTTTATGCTTTACTACAAGAGTGGAGCCAAAACTTCTTTGCCTTTTTTTTTCCTTTTTTTTTTTAATGTGTATGATTGGCAAAAAACATCATTGTGTGCTTGGAATGTCTTCAGTCCATCTGTGGGGTCTGATTTAATGACACAGTCATTGTTAGTTGTTCTTAGGCGTGCATAACCATGGATGTCTTGGCCCCTGGTGTCCGATCAATAGCTCATTATGGCCTTGCTCTTTTGTCTTTTAATGAATGAAAATATCAATATTTTGCACTCAGTATATAAATCTTTTGTTTGATTCCAAGTTCCATCTGGTTTCATGGAAATTATTTGTGAAGTTAACTAACTTTTGCATGTTGGAAAGAAGCGAGCATGTCTGGATATCCTTGTAAAGCTGACAGGACAATCTAATCAGTTTCTGTCAAATACCGTGTTTTTGAATTTATTTATAATTGTGAGCCTTTAATCAAACCAAGCTAACAGTTTCAAGTTTGGAAATAAGACACAAGTGTAATTCTGGTGGTTCTTATCTTTCTGAAACAGATCCACGCTTGACAGACTTTCACACCTTGCTTCAGAATATCCATGATTTAAAAGCGGGGAAGGAGGTCCAGGTTCCAATTTATGATTTCAAGTCTAGTTCCCGCACAGGATACAGGTACTTGCTCTCCATCTAATAGTTTTTCATAGCTGAGGGGTATATTATTCTTTGATTAAGCTGTTTGAAATTATATTATTTCATGGTAGTTCAAGGAATAATATACGGAGATCTTAGATGTGAGTTCTAAAAGTCCCAATTAGTCCTAACAAACAACAGAACCTTTTTGTTTTTTCATTGTGAATGATCGGTACAATGATGTACTGAGTTTCTCTTCTATTGGACACGAATAGTAGTAGATATTATGATGTAACACCCTAGTCTCATATTAGGAAGATGAGTAGCTCACACAGAGTAAGTGGTTTATGAGAGACATTTATAGGTGCTAAGTTCCACTTTGTTTAATAGATGAAACTAGACTTTACAAGTAAATCATGGGAAACTCCAAATTGACTGGTCATTTTGGAGTGATACTCTAGATGTAGTTAGTGCTTTTCTCTAAGTTGTTACTAATAGTATCATATATAGGTTGTAAGGCTTTGATGAGGATGTTAGGGGTTTAAGGGGTGGAGTTTGTAACACCTTGGTCCTATTTTAAGAAGATGAGTAGCCCACATGGAGTGGGTGGTTTATAAAAGACACTAATGGGTGCTAAGTCCCAAATTGGTACTTACTAGGTGAAACTGGCTGTTATAAGTAGTTTTAGGGAAATTCCAAATTGATTAGTTCTTTTTGGGTGATAGTGTAGAATTAGCTAGTTCTTTTCTTTGAGTCGTTACATGTGATCTTTCATTTACTTATATATTGTTATGAGGATTAGTTTTTTCTCATTCATTTTAAGGGACCAAGTCGTTTGTGCAAGATCTTCCATAATTGGAGAGATCTATATTTGTATTCAGAGCCTCCTACCCATCCAAGAACAAAAAGGAAAAGAAATATTTTGGGTACTATGTCCTATCTATATCTTGAAATCTGAAGCCATATTTTTCCCTGTGCAGATGTACTCCGTTAAACTTCCTTTTTTGATGTTTTATGGTTCTGCTAATGCACATGGTTTCTTTCTTGAATAATCTGGCAGTTTTTATTTTTATTGTTTATTTGTTTATTAATTCCTAGTTGAATTATCTACACCTCTTTCATATCCACCTGGTATGTATTTAAATGCATGTACTGGTGACAGGACACTCGAAGTGCCAAGCTCCCGTATTGTCATCATTGAGGGCATCTATGCTTTGAGTGAAAGGTTGAGACCTCTACTGGACCTTCGTGTGTCTGTAACAGGTGGAGTTCACTTTGACCTTGTCAAACGGGTTTTACGAGATATACAACGTGCTGGACAAGAACCAGAAGAAATAATCCAGCAAATATCGGAAACGGTTTGTTTTTCATTTTAATTGTTATATCCGAATAGAAATTGCCTTTTTAGAAATTCTCAACTAGACTCTTCTACACAGGTATATCCAATGTACAAGGCCTTTATTGAGCCAGATCTCCAAACAGCACATATAAAAATCACCAACAAGTTCAATCCATTTACTGGATTTCAGACTCCTACTTATATATTAAAGGTACTCTCTATGTTATGATATTTTACTCCTTATCTTTATGTGTATACTTGTTGCTATTCTTACCCAAAAGTCCCTAAGTTACTCTCCATCCCATAGTGTTTGTCCACCTTAGAAATCTAATTTTTTAAGGAGATGACATTAATGCATTGTTTTTTAAATAAAAAAGTTATCTATTTTTGAAATTAACCTCCTTAATTTGAACTCAAATAAAGTAAGGATGAGGAAAATTATTAAAATTGAGTCTATTAACTTTTTATGGTGGATAATATTTTGGAATATCTCAAAATGAACTTGTGGACAAATGATGTAGGATGGATGTAGTACTACAACTTGTCTACATTGATAACTGAGTGCTGCCTCTAATGTAGTCAGCAAGGAAGGTGACGGGGGACCAAGTCAAGGCTGTTTTGACTGAAAATCATACAGATTCAATGGAGCAGACTTATGATATATACCTTCTACCACCTGGTGAAGATCCAGAATCTTGCCAATCATATTTAAGGATGCGGAATAAAGATGGAAAATACAGTCTCATGTTTGAGGTTCGCCTCTCAAAAGTTTTAGTTTTCTTGTTTTTATAATTGCATTCTTACTTGCCCAAAAAAAAAGGGATAAATGTGCATTCTGAAATTTTTAGTCATATTTGAGAAGTAATAGACTTTCTGTATGTCCCTGTATTTTATGTTTACAGACATGATTGTTTAGTGAAGGTATGGTCCGAGAAATAGCTTCATAGAAAAAGAATTTTATGTGATCCACTTCTGATAGTTGCTTGTTAGTAAGTCTAGTCTGAGGGCCAGTGTCTTATGATTGGCGAGGGCTTAGTAGGGCATGATCAGATATAGCTGCATGGTAAAAGTGATGCATCTTGTGGGTCCCAAATAGTTCAGATTAAGGGCTTTTGTGTGGTTGTAGAGACATTGATATCATGCTAAGCATATTTTCAGTTGATCCAATGAAATTTCAAATCAATGTAGTGATGTTGGCTTTCGTTCAAAGAAATTTATCAAGCAAGTCTAAGAAAGCCCAAAAGTTGTCTGTAATATATAGCAATCTATATAAACCGAGAAAATAAAATTTGAGTTGTTTTTCATTATGACCTTCACGTTATTCTTATTAGGGCAGGAGGTGCCATGGGTTTGTTGACAGATTAGACTTTTGTTCCTTGAATTCTTGTCAAATAAATTGCTTCCTCTGTCTATATTTTCTTGATTGGTTTGTGTTATATGCTTGAACTGGAAATTGGACTAGAAGAATAAAAACTTTTATATGCACATATGTATGTGTACGTGTACATACCCAGAAGAGAAATGCTACACACACACTCAAATCCATACTCCCAAATCCACACACCTTGGCATGGCATAATAATCACCATTGAATTTTGGATGAATCACTATTAGATTTTGGATCCAATGGTAATTTTCATGCCACGTTAGGGAGTGTAGACTTGGGTGTGGATCCTAGCTTGATAGATCAAGCCAATGAATTGGATCAATTTTTGCTGTTTTTTCTTTTGCAGTACCTTGACATGACATAAGATGGGTGTGAGTAAGATATAGTTTCATGGAATTCCTTGATACTTGGGTATGTAAGGTGTTGTTATTTGAGCAAGGAGGCAATTTTATTGTCTGGGTAGATGCAAAGGGAAGTGTACTGTAGCAGCATTGCTTGTGTTGTTAGGAGAAAGTTTAGGTATTGAGACTTTTTGTCCTGGGAGGAGGTTGGAATCAAGATTAGGACAGGTTAAACAAAGTTGTTTTTTTGTTTTTTTTTTTTCTTGAACTTACCTACATAGCCATGCTGTACACCATTCCCTCTCGCTAGATGTATCACCATTGATTCTTGAGTTTTTTGGTCTATTAAGTTTGAAAGATTTGTCCAGATGGCAGGAAACACCAGGAAGCTCCACAGGAGGATATATATATATATATTAAGGGTAAAATTGAAGAACAATTTCAAAAATTGGAGGGCAATTTAGCTATAATTAGAAGACTAAGGACCAAATAGCCACACTAATTGAAGTTGGAGGACCAAATTATATTAAGAGTTGTAGACCATAGGAGTTGCATTATATTGAATTTTGTACTTGTTCCTTCGATGATAATTTTTCAACATGGACCATTGTTGCCAATGATTTTTTCACTTTATTTAATCTTGTAAATCCATATATAACAGAATAAATTTCCTATATTGTTGACATCTTACCTTTCTGTGGCTCTCCATTCTAGCTAAGAATCAATTTGACACATTGAAGGCAAAGCTATATGGTATTACCTGACTTGATGGGTTATACGTCTGTTTTGCAGGAATTGATGACAGATAATCCATTTCTCATATCACCAAGAATAACTTTTGAGGTTAGTGTGCGTCTACTTGGTGGATTAATGGCCTTGGGATACACGATAGCAGCTATCCTTAAAAGAACCAGCCATGTATTCTCTGATGAGAGGGTCGTTGTAAAAATCGATTGGCTTGAGCAACTAAAACGTCAGTATGTTCAGGTATGGCTATGTATTTCTGCATCTTCATCTATGAATACTCAGATAGGATTCTACATATGTTGTAAACTTTGGTTCTAGAAAACCTATGCTTAGGCATGCACTTCATTTCTCTTATATAGGCTTGTCCATGGCCTGGCTAGAGGTGTTTGATCCAGGCCTGTGCCAAGAACATTCATAGTTCAGGCCAAGGCCTGCCCTTGCTTGAGTGCGTTGTGTGGTTGGTGCTGGTGTGACCTTTAAGAGGAAAAGTTTAGTCTGGGCCTTGCCTGACCTGGCTCGTTGAGTGGTTCCTATAGGCAAAACTTTCACTTCTCTTCATTTATTTCCTACCTTTTTCCTTCATATGATTGCAGAACAAGTGGTTGAGGCTAAGATATACATCTAAGAGACATGATGTTTGGTGTTTAAATGCAACTGTGTTCATCTTTAATCTTTTTTATCTCTTATTGTAATCCAGTATGTGAGCTATACCAACCTAAATTTCTTGCTTTTTGATGAAAAGGTGCAAGGAAAGGACCGGTTAGTTGTAAAATATGTTGCTGAGCAGCTGAGATTGGAAGGTTCATATGTTCCTCGTACATATATTGAACAAATTCAATTGGAAAAGCTTGTAAATGAGGTCATGGTATGAAAACTCAACTTATTATGCCTTTCCGTGCATTAGTTGTTGTGATCGGTTTTTTTGTTTTTGTTTTTTTTTTTATTATTATTATTTTTAATATAAGTAAAGTTGTGATCTAATCTTGCCACAGGCCCTGCCAGAAGATTTAAAGACAAAGCTCAGCCTAGATGAGGATCTGGTTTCAAGTCCCAAAGACGCACTTTCTAGAGCCTCTGCAGATAGAATCGCCATGAGAAATAAGCATCTTAAGAGGTGCATTTTTCTGAGCCTTCTATATTGTTATTATTGTTGTGAATTCAATATACAAATGCTGACATTGTATCCTGACAAGGGTATGGACAACCTCAGTTGGTAGTAGGGCTGTAAACGAGCCGGGCGAGCCGAGCTTTTGCCAAAACCGGCTTGGCTCATTAGGGAGAGAATTTATTCGAGCCGGTCCTGAGCTCGAGCCGAGCTAAAAACCCAATGCTCAAGCTCGGCTCATTAGAAAAATCTTAGGCTCGGGACCGAGCTTGGGCTCACCAAAACGGGACGCTCGAGCCGAGCCGAGCCCTCGAGTGGCTCGACTCGGCTCGAGCTCGAGAATCCGAAAATAATTTTTGGGCTGATTTTCGAGCCCGAGCCCGAGCTCGAGCCCAGTTAACGAGCCAAACGAGCCTCAAATTTTAGGCTCGGCCCGAGTAAGCTCGTTTAAGGGAGAAAAAAAAAAAACACCCAAAAGGGCCTAAACACATTCTTACAAAATCAGTGAAAAAAATCATCACAACTGTAACGTAGAAACTATATTAACATAATTGTATGTATCAACAATTCAACATCAGCAACCAGCCTTGATTGTCATAAGTCATAACTCAATCTAGTAATTTAGAAATGAACCTATTAGTCTATTACAGTATTACCTAATAGCTATACAGCCTATACATATAATATAGATTACAATTTACAAACTCAAATTGAAAATGAACCTAAAAAGAGATTACAAGCAAATTGAAAATGAAATTTACAAGCAAACTGAAATTGACCAGATTAGATATTACAGGGAAACTCAAAAAGATGAACAAATAATAGAGATTACAATCAAACTCTAAAATATGCAACTAATAGATTACAATTTACAAGCAAACTGAAAATGAGCATAAACCAGCAAGATAAATTATAACAGAATTACATTATACATAAATTTTGGTTCCCACTTGATGACTTGCAGTTTCCAGTTGCCACAAACTAAAATCTGCATTCAATGATTTAAAAATTAAAGTTAGTTACTCATCAAAGTAGGAACTAGGAAATATAATCAAATTAAAAAAGAGAGAAGAGTAGACCTATGAGAAAAATGCAACCAAATCAGTGAAATCACACTCCAAAATGCAACCAACTCAGTGAAATCACACTCCAAGAAGCCAACACAGACTACACAGACTTAATGACTCACTTTGCATTGAATGGGAAAAAAATGGTTAGATGTTTTAACTCCCTTGCAAGATGTCAAGGAGAATTATCACTTAAGTTGGTAAAAAAAGAAATTCAAATGCCCAAATAATGATTATTCAAAAGCGGATCTGCAAAATCAATGAGGACAGAATGAACACAGTTGGTACATTAATAATAGAAGGAAAAGCAGTTAACATAAACAATTTCAGATAATCACTCACGAGACATAGGGATAGGGTCATAGACTCATAGAGCATTCACGAAAATTAGGTAATTCCACTACCACCAATTTCTACAAACACAAAACAGGTAACAAGGTAATTCCACTACCACCATTTTACATGAACAAAGCAAGAAATATAATCAAATTTAGAAAGAGATGAAAGATTAGGCAAATGAAAAATGCAACTAAATTACACTACCCTAGTTGCCACATGCCCAGTCCCTGCATCCAATGGAAAAAAAAATGGTTAGATGTTTTTTAACTCCCTTGCAAGATGTCAAGGGAGAATTATCACTTAAGATTTGCTGAAAAAAAAAAAACAGATTGTCCAATATTCCAATTCCAACAAAGACAGCAAATGTTAAAGGTATAATAATTGATACATATTAAAGAACATAACATAAAGATATAATGTGACAAATATTACAGATTTCAGACTATTCAGTAATAAAAAAAGTTAAAATATTACAGATTCAATAATAAAAAAGGATATAAGGCTGATTGATTAAGAGAAATAAAGAACCCTCACGGTACAAAACATGAGCAAGCAGTTCCACGGCAGCTCCACTTCCACCATTTTCTACAAACACAAACCCAATATTAATAATACGAAATTACAATTAAAAAAGAGCTTGGAAACTAAATGAATGACATAATCATAACTTACCGGCATGCGAGATTTTTTCTTAATACCATGCAGTGCCCTAACCCAATCTGAACCACATAGGAGCATCTGGACAGTATCAGTTGATAATGATGCTCTATGGGGTTCAATTACTCTACCTCCAGCACTGAATGATGATTCTGAAGCAACTGTGCTGATTGGAACAGCCAATAAATCCCGTGCCATCTTAGATAAGATGCGGTATTTCAAGGCATTGGATTTCCACCATTCCAAAGCATCAAAGTTTGCATCACTATCATCACCATTCTCACTTTCAGAAATGAATACATCTTCTTCAAGATAAATATCCAAATCAGTTTTCAAGGGCCGGATGATGTCACTGCTTCTACAATGTTGCCTAAACCGTGATGCCACCACGAAACACCCTACATGTAATGAGGTGAACTACTAGAACCACCTTTTGAAAGATGAATTATGGGCAGCAACATAAACTTCATACAACTCTTGCAAAACCCTCAGCACACCCTTTATGCCATTACCCTCAACATCAAGTGGATAAATGATAGGAAAACAGAAACTTATCAACTTCATTTTGTATCTAGGATCCAACACAGCAGCTAAGGCCATCAACATATTCGTCTCTCCCCAATACTTATCAAATTTATCACTCATCCTAGCTGCCATTAATTTCATGTATTCATTCCTATCCCCAGCCTTAATATCCACAATTTCTTTCATTCTCCACACCTCAGGCAAAAACAGATTGGATGTTGGGTAGTCACTTCCAGAAACAATGTTTGTCACATCATTGAAAACAGCTAATACTTGGTTCACATTCTCAACCTTTTCCCACTCTTCAGGACTTACCACCCACAAAAAGGCCTGCTCAACTCTATGGTATCTAGGAAACACATCCCTAAACTTAATTGCAGTCTCTAACATCAAGTAGGTGCTATTCCATCTAGTAGGAACATCTAAAATCAGTTTCTTACAACCCAAGTCCAACCCCCTTGCTATTTCACTAAACACCTTCAACCGCCTCTCAGAAGCCACTATATATTTAATCCCCTGCCTAACAGAATCTATAATTTCCCCTATTTCTGACAGCCCTGCTTGCACTAACAAATTAGTAATATGGGCACAGCACCTAACATGAAACAAAATCCCCCCAACAGGCAATAAAATACCCTTCAACCGAAAATCATCTCTCAAAATGTCAATGGCGTAACCATTAGCACTTGCATTATCAACGATTATTGTAAATACTTTTCTCATAATGCCCCAATCATTAAAAGTGTCTCTCAAGGCATCGAATAACAACATCGAGAATGTGGAGGAGGCACATTACAAAAATTCAAAATCCTCTTTTGGGTTGCCAATTCTGATCCTCAAAATGGCATGTAACCACCATATATGAAACCCTTTGTGGAGGTCCACATATCGGTGGTTATGTTTACCTATCAATCCCACTTAGCAGTGTTTTCGGTTTATCTTTTCAATGTTATAAGTAGCAATGCAATCACTTTTTACGGTGGCACGGCTAATTTTTTTCCAGTGTGGTGTACAAGCCCTCATGAACTTGTTGAAAAGTTCATGCTCCATCATATTAAAAGGATACTCATGTAGGAGTACCATATGAGCAGCAAGTTCCCTAACTCTCTTATCATTGTAAACAAAGTTTGACACTATCCCAAAACCTTCATGGTCATCACTAGGTTCAAAACACAAAGTCTTTTGCTTCTTACGGTTATTTAACTCCACAAACTTCTTACACCCAGTTAAATGCCTACTAAGGGTGGAGGTAGTACTAGATTTCCCTACAGCAAACAAACCCTTACACCAATGACATTGGTTTTCTTACACCACTCATCAGAATTGATGAAAAGTCATTCCGGACTTTTGAAGTCTTCTTCCTCTCCTTCTTTTGGAAGCGGCAGCCCCACCTTCACCCCCATTGGAGACCACGGACCAGGACCCAGACCCATCACCATCCCCATCCCCGGACTCGGACTCGGACTCAACAACAACAGTTCATCTGGCGTGCATTGGCTAGCGACCACACGGATCCATGAGTAGTCACCCAAATCAACCTCATTGATTTCATTGAGTTCAATTGTATTCTCCATAACTATTAATTTGTAAAAACAAATCATAATCATACATAACGTAAATACTGAATTATACTCATAAACAATTAATGTAATCATACTCATAAATAATTAAAAAAATCATACTCAAACAAATAATGAAATCATACTCAAACCCTAAACAGAATCATACTCAAACAATTAACAGAATCATAGTAATAAACAATTAAACAGAATCAATCATACTAAAACCCTAAACAGAATCATACTTAAACAATTAACAGAATCATACTCATAAACAATTAACAAAATCATACTCAAACAAATAATGAAATCACACTCAAACATTTAACATAATCATACTCAAACCCTAAACAGAATCATACTCAAACAATTAACAGAATCTTAGTAATAAACAATTAAACATAATCAATCATACTAATAAACAATTAAACAGAATCAATCATACTAATAAACAATTAAACAGAATCAATCATACTAATGAACAATTAAACAGAATCATACTCAAACCCTAAATAGAATCATACTCAAACACTTAACAAAATCATACTCAAACAATCAAAGCAGAATCATCAAACCCTAAGCAGAATCATACTCAAACCCTAAGCAGAATCATACTAATAAAGAATTAAAAATCATACCCAAACACTAAACATAATCACACTCAAACCCTAAAACAGAATCATACTCAAACACTTAACATAATCACACTCAAACCCTAAGCAGAATCATACTCAAACCCTAAACAGAATCATACTAATAAAGAATTAAAAATCATACTCAAACACTTAACATAATCACACTCAAACCCTAAGCAGAATCATACCCAAACCCTAAGCGAGAATCATACTAATAAAGAATTAAATAGAATCATACTCAAACAATTAACGAGTCATACTAATAAACAATTAAACAAAATCATACTCAAACATTTAACATAATCATACTCAAACCTACTCAAAACAAAACAGAGAACAAGTTTTTTTTAAAAAATATAAAACCAAACTTCAAAGTTAAAACAATCAATCGGATGCGATCGTTGTCGCTATTGGCTTGCAAATTATGCAAACAGAGACTTCAAATGATGAAATGAAAGCATTAGTAATGAACAGAGTTAGGGTTTTCAAGAATAAAATTAAAAAAAAAAAAAAACTTAACTTAACTTAAATGGCGAAGCCCAGAACTCGAAGCTCTTCAGATTAAAGAAGTCGAAGGTTTTTCTTTGAATCTTTAGGGTTTTAAGCAATAAGTAAAGCAGAGCATACATCATCATAGGTTCATATACTCGAATATATAAGGGGGATCATGGGGGATTTGAGAATAAACAAAAGATGGCAAAGCAGTACTTGGTAGCCCGATTACTTGATTTCCATTTCCATCGAGTCAAATCAAGAGCAATCATATTTCTCTCGCCAAATGGACCAAATCGGTGAAATCACAACAAAATGTACAGATCGCTTAAAAAAATTGAAATAATCATATAAATAGTGTAAATAAGATAAGAAAATCAAGATTAGGCGGCGAGATTGGACGGCAAGGAGAACTCTTTTGGTTTGAAAAACTTGTACGAGTGGTTAGGAAGCCATTGGATGGATATCAGATGATCCATCAACGGCTCGTAAGGTCGTGGAGAGTGTTGCGTGCAAGAAAGTATTCAACCAACTACACCGAAAGCGAAGATTGAATGCTCGCCGAATCAAAACGAAACCCTATATCATCTCCTCACCCACACCTCTCGATCTCATAGTCATAGTCTAAACCCTAGCTAATAGGTGGCACTTATGCGCACTCAAAGTCGTAATGGAATGGGAAAGGGAATGGCCTAATGGGTAATGGGTTCACACGGAGAGAGAAGGAATTCAAACATGAATCCCTTCTAGTTAGCCCGCCTGGTTAGAACCCTAAATGGTGTCTGTGAGTGAGTGGTGAGTGGTGATTCCGTGATTCGTGAATGAATGGTGACTTGGTGACTCGGTGAGAAGTGAGCGAAGAAGCGAGTTGGATGAGATGCATGTAGTTGGAGCGATTGATTTAATGACCGAGGTATGATTAGGGTTTTTAGGGTTTTTTTCGAAATGATCCTGACCGTTGGATGAGATCGTTTAAAATGTAATTAACGTTAGATTTTATCAAATTTTGAGGATTTTTCTTTGCGTGCCACGTGTCCTAGTTTAGCGTTTAATATTTTTTGATCCAACGGGCCGACGCTAATAGCCAAACGTTGACGGCCCAAATTGAATCGAACCATCGCCTCGTTTCCCGTGCATGCGTGAAGTAAACGAGGGATAATTATCTGCCATGCGTGCGTTTTCGTGAAGCCATTTATTGTGTACTCAAGATTTCATCCGGACCGTTTAATTTCATATTGATTTTAAAACTTATTTAAGATTAGTGAGCTCATGTGGTTTTGAAACACCGAGATAATAACCGACATGGCGATTGGTTTACAAACCAGAAACCATTTTATCAATCAACGGCTCAAGTTTCATCTCAAAATATGGACGGCCCAAAACGATCGTTGAGATATCGAGACGCAGTCTGCCTCGAGCAGCGTCTGTGCGTCTGCGAAGACGTGAGTGTCTTCTGATCCTCCGCGGCATGACTCACTGAAACCGGCACCATTTACACGCATGACTTTTATTTGGTCCGTTGATTCTATTGTCATTAATTTCATTGAATTTGAGATCGTCGATAAACAAGCTTATATTGTGATGCTCGCAGGATAACTATCACACTCATAAGTGGTTTCAAGTTGTCCACTTAAACGATCGAACGGCTATGGATTAATCAACTTTAATCCAACAGCTAGAATTAATAACGTTATATAACTATAATTTTAATTACTTATTAATTTTAATTTTAAATACTTATTAATTACTTATTATTTATTAATAACGTTATAACTTATATTACTTATTAATTATAGTTAACCGTACTTTAATTATAATTATAATTTTTTTATTTGAATTATAATTATAAATTATAATTATACTTTCTTAAATAATTTAGGGTTTAGGCCTTTAGGGTTTAATTCATATTAGATATTTTATTAATTATATGATATAATTATATGTATACAAATAATAAATTAATGATTATTTATTTTAATTTTAATGGTCAAAATTAAAAGGTTTTTCGGTTTTCACATTTAAAGTCAAATTTTGAATATTGATCGTCGATCGATCTTAACGGTAAAAATAAAAGGCTTTTCAGCTTTTAATAATTAAAAAGTAGGATCCTCAAATAATGAATCTTGATCCTCAAATTTTGAATCTTGACCGTCTATCATGATCTTTAGAGGATCATACTTTTTAATTATTAAAAACCGAAAACCCTTTATTTTTTACCGTTAAGATTAGATGGACGATCAAAAAATTTGAGGGCATAAATTTTAAATAATTTGAGGAGATCCGATCCTAAATTCCTAATGTACTAATGACTAATGAGGTATTTTATTAATGATATAATTTTTTTCTACATATTAATGATATAATCATATTATTGATATATGTAGATAATGATTAATGACAACACAAATACATAATCAACATTATATGATATAATCTATCATACTTTATTAATTTACCATAATTTATATGGTGTAATTATTACTAATTTACCATATTAATGTAGTGTTCTTACCATATTAATTAACCATAACTTATCATGTTATATACTTATATTACTTATTTATCAACTTATCCATACCCTATTATTTACTAAGTAAGTAAGTAATTAGACTAAGTAGCTAGTAGTCTATCATATGATATGATATATATGATAAATTAAAAATTAAGTATAATTAGTATAATAATTTACCATAATTTATATGGTGTAATTACTAGTTTATTACCAATTTACCTTATTATATGTAGTATTATTATCATATTAATTAATCATAACTTATCATATTATATCATTTATTTATCAACTTATTCCAACCTTACTATTAACTAATTAAGTAAGTAACTAGATTAAGTAGCTAGTAGTATATCATTATCATATGGTAAATTAAAATTAAGTATAAATGTATAATTAGTATAATAATTTGCCATATTAAATTAGTATAATAATTTACCATAATTTTATATGGTGTAATTATTACCAATTTACCATATTATATGTAGTATTATACTATTATTACCATATTTCATATTGAACCTATGATCATTATTGATTAATTACATGGTTAATTTTTTTTTTGTTACATTGTTGTGTGGGTGGTCGGGTCAAATGATGAAGCAGGTCGAGCTCACGAGCTCTAAGCAGGCGAGCTCGGTTTAGTCAACGAGCCCCGAGCTTTAATCGAGCGAGCCGGTAGGTGTGTCGTTAGCTAATCGAGAGTTTCAACGATGTAACGAGCTTCAACAGTGTCGATCTCGAGCTCAGGTCGAGCTTAGTCGAGCGGGTATCGAGCGAGCTGTCGGGTGTGTCGGCTCGTTTATAGCCCTAGTTGGTAGGCCAATATGTGAGATCCACGGATTTGCAAATTGTATATGTCTGTACATGTTTGATTGCTTCATGTTATTTGAGTTGGTAACTTCAAATTATAGCAAGTTAGAAGCCCTGATTCTCTGGGTTTGAGAATTGACAAAGAGGATGCCAATGTCTTTGCATGGAATTTTCATGCTGTTACTCTCTATAAAATCACGTGTGTGGTCCCTTTTTGTCCTCTTAACCTTGGTCGGTATTCAGTTAGGAACATGGCCTTGAAAGTTAAGTAGCCTGTTAGGAATTCACGGTGGTTTCTGGATTTTTTCTGGCAATACAGATTATTTTCCATTGAGGTTCGTGTGATTTATCTTGTATGTTTTAAAAATAAACTGCTCCTGCCAATCAGTTTTCCATGTGATAGATTATTGCTTTTCCGTTATCTGGTATCATTATTGAATTGAGAAACTAAAGTAAAAATCACTTGGTCCTAACATCATTTATGAGGAGCCGGATGACAAAGCCTCCTCAGATAAAGATGTCTTGGACACTACTCTTGTAAGAACAACTTTTTCTGTTGCTGGTAAAGAACAACTTGTGATTTTTTGGCGGGTTCAGTCAGGAGGGACAAAAGAGATGCTTTCTATCAGTGCTGTGCAAAATTAGTGTGCCCCAGGGATTTATGTGTTTATTATAAAGATTTTTTAAGTTCTAAATATCTAGTTGTGTCATTGACTGATACTTTAAAAAATTTTGGACAATGTTAAAGGGAAGAAAGTATTATTTATAAAATTTTAATGGTCCGAAACCTTGAAACAAAATGTGTGACTATGTGCGCACCTTTTATAATGAACTTCCTAAATATGGTCTTTTTCTGTTTGTTTGATCTTTCTTTTTAAAAGTTCGCTGCCTTTGAGTGACGATGTGATTTTTGAACAGAGGTGTTTCACATTCATATTCAAACCAGAGGGACAAGAATCTGGCCAGGCTTACTGGATATACTGCCAACAGTAGAAGGTATGATGACCGAAACTTGGAGTCCTCTGCAACACTGGCGAGCGAGGTAGGTTTCACGATCATTTAAGTTATTCTTAATGGTTCTGATATTGTGCTTTTGCTACGATACTAGCAATTGAAATTTTCATTTGTCAATCTGTTTTTATGTCTTGGTTTATTTATTTATTTTTGTAGGGAGTCATTACTCGGCTTTCGGAACAAATTTCTTCATTGAATGATAGGATGGATGAATTTACAAATCATATTGAAGAGCTCAATTTCAAGTTAACCATCAAGAAAATTTCTCCTAGCCAACAAAATATGTCTATTCAAGCTGACCCCAGTAATGGCTCTGCTCCCACTTCTCAGTTCATCTGTAGTTTAGGCAATGGTTCTTTGATTGGATCCATGATGCCTAATTCGTCATCTTCCTCCCAGCTGGCTAAGGAGTCTCCTTTGATGGAAGAGGTATTAATTTAGCCTCTTTATACTCTTCTAAAGTTTGTTATTCTCTAGCTTTTTCGGTAAATAATTATAAGAGACAAGTTACAATGCTAATAGTTGCATTTGATT
Organism: Carpinus viminea; assembly: GCA_013348765.1. Classification (NCBI taxonomy): domain Eukaryota; kingdom Viridiplantae; phylum Streptophyta; class Magnoliopsida; order Fagales; family Betulaceae; genus Carpinus; species Carpinus viminea. Next base: position 7,294,384 of record CP054671.1, read on the forward strand.
AATATGTTAAGGCTGCTTGCTCTGATGGTTAAACACCTTGCCATGTTTATACTGTTTGTAGTATATTGTATATAACTAGAAACCTCCCCTTGAGGACACTAGTTCGACCTCCCTCCCCCTCCCCTTTAAGACAAAAAATCACTTCTAAAAAGAAAAGTCATCAACAATTTCTTTGTGTACCCTAATAATTCAGTTAGATTTGTAGATGTTCCTTAATTTGCAACCCTCATTCTGCTGCCAAAGAAAAAAAAAAGAATGAAAGAAATAAAAACAAAGAAGTGGATTGACGGCATGAGGCTGGATGATAACATCAGTTTATGAATGAACTGCCATAAAGATGCAATGAACCAACTAGAGAGGAAAGTGACTAAAATAGTACCACTGTTCAGAAATTTAGGGAGGCAGTGAAGAAGAGATACAGATAATTTATCAGTCTGTATTTGAACCCATACTCTAAAGCATGACGATAGGGCTAACTGAAAAAACTTGCAATTTTGAAGGGTAAAAAAATTTCTGCTTGATTCAGGCATTTTATCAATCTGTTCTCATGATGATATTGTAGTCTACTTACTTGACTCTATTCGATTAGTTACTTTTTTTTTGTTTTTCTTTTTAAAATCTGGACAATGACTGGATACTAGTCAGTTTGCATGTACACATGTCTGGAACCCAGGCGTCTAAAACCATGGCAATAGGGCTTTACCTTCTAGCATTGGTCCAAGTTTCTGTCCTTGTAAGTGATTCATGTACCGCTGTCATATGACTGGGTAGCAGCTGATGTGTTGCGATAAGTAGGAGAGTACTTTGGAGGGTATTGTTGACATGTAGGAGAATGCTTATAAGGATCTCCGCAAATAAAAATAAATATAGATCAAAACCTACAAAAATTGAGTTTGCATAGAGCAATTCCGACTATTTGCCTAGTTAGATTCTCAATAAACTGAAAGAACAGCTTGTGGTGGGAGGTGTTATCCTTTCATTTTCCGATAATTTCTTGATCAGAAGACACTAAAAGTATCCCATTAGGTGATGATAGTTTTAATAATGCATGATAATTGCATTGATTTCTGTTTTCAAGTACAATTTGATCAAGAGGCTTATAGTGGTATCTAGTCAGCAAAAGTCATGTTTGAGACATGATTGCTTGCTGGCTGGTTATTCATTTTCTTATTGTTTCCTACTTTGAAATCAGATTTCAGGTATTGCTCGGGGACAACGTCAAATCATGCATCAGTTGGACAGTCTTAGCAATCTTCTCCGTGAGAGTTCGAGTTCGGAAGAGAGGTCTCGCCAAGTAAGAAGTAACAGGAAAAGCATTATCATGGCCAAGGTTGAACCCATTGCCGTCCCCATAATGTTTTCACTAGCAATTGGTGGTTTAGGAATCTTCTTGATTAAGGGGTTCTTAACTCGAAGTTGATTCCTCCGCCCAGTAGGGTTATACAAAATTAGGAGATTGTTTCAAATATTATTTCAACTTTCCTGTGTTTCCCCTCCCCCGTCTTGCAATATTTACCCTTCTGCTCGGGAATGACAGTTGACTTACCAATGACTGATAGTGCTTAGGCATATAGGAGGAGCTTTCGAGGTTCTCTTTGAGGGTTTTTCAAGGAAGGGTGCAACGGTCAATTTTTTGACTTTGGGGGCCGTCATGGTCATGTCAATAATTGTTTATTTGCTTGTTATGACATTTTCAAACTTTATAATCTACAAGTTAATTAAATACTGAATTTACACGTGAATTACGAATTTCCAGAGTCTTTAGTCTACCATTCACAGTTGCTGCAATTTCAATCTGGTAGTAGGCCTGTGGCTTGGTTTGAAACTGCTGCATAATTTGCATGGGTTCTCCACGGAAGAAGAGCAAACAAGATAGGATTAATGGTTATATACAGGGACCTCAAGGCCACCTTCCAGGGAGGAGTTCTGCAGATCGAAAGAAAGAGTTAGAAGGGTTTATTGGTAGAGTTTATTGCATACCTGTGAAGTTCATCTTCTATACTTTTTATATGGGTCGACCTCTCCTTAGGGTTCGAGAGATTACCACCAAGAATTTGTTTTATAACTTGACGTGGAGATGAGAGGAGAGGCAACTGGGCCCTCATAGGCCCATATAAGCTGAACTTTCTGGCAACTGGGCCCTCATAGGCCCGTCAGTGTCCAAGTCCTAGAATGGTAGTTTAAAGTTTCTTTTCCTTTCATTGTCTATTTAAAGTCTACTAGTAGGTAAATGTAAATAGGATTTGTCTTTTGGCAATTCAATGCATGTAAGAGATGGCTTTGAAGAATTATTGTAATTTATTATTATTATTATTATTTTTTTATGGTATTGTGGTGGGGAGGATATTCTCTCTTGAACAAGTTTTATTTTGGTGGGGTATGCCCCTCTGCCTTTGTGTAGTTTTTTTATTTGGAAATAAAACTTATCCCCTTCAGAAAAAAAAAAAAGGTTTTCGAGAAGGCTAGCAAGATGATCGAGTTACTTCTCTTGAAAGAGGTTGTCTCATGTATGTACTTGTAAAGGAGAATTATCTTCATTAGTGTAGTCTCAATTTTTAATTGAAATGTTATTTCTTTTTAGCAAAAATTGCTGTGCTTTGTTCTTCTTCAATCTTCATATTCAGATACAATATTCTCTCAGCCATTATTTTCATCTTTAATCGTAGTTTATTAAGGAATTGAATATTTGTCAAACGTGAAAAAAATAAAATAAAATAAAATAAAATAAAGGCATACAAAACAAGCACAATAGAATAATGATTTTGCATTATTATTATTTTTAATAAAAGGAGTTTTGGGTGGTTTACTTAATAAAAAGGGAAAAATATAAAAAAGTCCTCTAAACTACTAGCTATGGGTATCAATACAGTTACGGTTAATAGTTATTGGCAATAACTGCAACCGTAACCCCTTTAGCGGTTAGTAGATTTCACTAATCACCTAACGGTTAATAGTTAGTAAAATAAGTAACCGTCCGCTAATCGCTTTTTCAAAACTGGACTTTTTTTGGGCGTTTATTATTATTGTAACATTTTTTACCTACATTTGTTTTTTGTATTTTTAGTGTCTTCTTGAACCCAATTTCTATAAAAAGAGTATATTGAAAAATAAAAAATATTTGACCCCAAGTTTACATTTACTTGTACTTTTAAAAAAAATCCTTAAATATTAAATTATAACCGGTTAACTTAATATATATATATATAATCAACACAACATATTAAAAAAAAAATCAACACAACTGTCACAACATATAATATATATATATAAGTTCAACACATTGTTCAAAAAATGATTTTTTTTTTTAAATGGTTAAATTTATTTTTCCAAAAAATGGTGAAAACGTTCAAAAAATATATTAATACTTCAATTGTGGTTATACGTAACACATCGTTGAATCTAATGTCAATTATTTAATTTAATATTATATAATCATATGATCTCATTAAATTATTATCATATTTATTTATAATCTTTTTTTTTTTAATTGAACTTATTATATAATGGTAAATGGTAATACTCAAACTCCTAAGTCCTAAATTCCTAAAGTATCTAATAATGCTTTGATTAAATTGTAGTTATAAGTAATATATTGTTTAATTCAATTGTGATTATCATTGTACATTAATAATATGAATCATATAATTAACTTGTAGATTTATGACTTATGAGTTATGTCATATTATATATGTATTATTTTTTATTATATAATCATATGATTTAATGATCAATTCATCATATGATATAATCATATCAATTATAATGATAATATTACTAAAATTAGAATGATAATACATTAATACTTTAATTGTGTTTATAAGTAACACATTATTTAATCTAATGCCAATTACTTAGTTTAATATTATACGAATTATATTACCATTGTACGTTAATAATATGATTAACTTAAATAAAGTATTTGAATTGTCATTGCATTATATGATTAAGTATTGACCTTATACATTTATATTATTTATATGCATATATGTATAATTATAATTTATAACATATATAGACTTATAAGTTTATAACATACATTGGAACTAAGTTTCTAGATATTTAAATGTTGTAATAGTATGAATTAGTATATTTATGAGTTATGTCATATTATATATGTATAATTTATTATTATGTAATCAAATGATTTAATGATTAATTGATCATATGATATAATCATATAATCATATAAATTATAGTAATAATATATTAATACTCAAATTGTGATTTAATTATGTAAAAAAAAAAACGTGATTTAATGATCAAGTGATCTATTATATGTATAAATATTATCATAGTTATAATTATAAAAATATATTATATAAAAAGGCGATTAGTGGTTAAGCGGTTAGGCAGTTAGAAACTGCCCACATTGACACCCCTACTACTAGCTGTTTACAATATATCCCCTTAATGTTTAAAAAGTAATAAAGTAGCCCTCAAACTACCAAAACATAACGAAAAAGCCACTTTTTTATATTCTTATAATACTCATATTCTTTTAACAAATAAAATAATAAAATAATTGTAAAAAAAAACCAACAAAAAAAATCAATGGGTGAATATTTATTTATTCCAAAAAACTATATATATATTTTTTGTATTTATTAGCCCATTGATTTTTTTTTTGTATTTTTTTAAAAAATTGTTTAGTTTTTTTTTACAATTATTTTATTTGTTAAAAGAATAGGGGTATTATAGGAATATAAAAAAAATAAGTGACATTTTTGTTACATTTTGGTAGTTTGGGAGGGCTATTTTATTACTTTTTGAACATTAGGGGAACTATATTGTAAATGATTAGTAATTTAGAGGGCTTTTTTATATTTTTTTCCAATAAGAATTTACTAAAATTGTACTTTTAATATTGACACAATTGAAATTTCAAGGGGTCAATTTGAAACAGATATTATTTAACTATCCTTTATTATATATAAATAAAATTAATAGATCCTTTAACTAATATGTAGAACAGAATAAGAAGGAAAAGAAAAACATAAGAGAAAAAGTTTGGGGAGCAAAGGGAAAACGACTTGAAGTCTAGGGGTGCAAAATGAAACTTCTTATATTTTCTTAATGAGTCTTAAATTTCTTTGCGTTCCACGCCTCTTCTCACTTTTCCTTTCGCAGTTGGGTAGAAATTCCCCGTTGCTTTCGCCAAAGAAATTTCACATTTTTCGTAAGAAGTAGAAGAAAGAGAGGATCAGGAGCCTCAGGTCCATCTGCCAATCAGGGTATTTATTTCCTTTTCCGGTTACATAAATCAAAGTTTTGCTAATACTTTTCATGTAAAAAATTTTATATCACTCCTATCTGAATTTTGGATATTTGTGCTTCGTTTTGTCTATTATCTGATTTTTTTTTTTTTTCCTGAACTAAAATTTGAAAGAAATTGATAGCACGTTTAGATGGAATTAGAAATATTGTAGCAAACCCTCTTTTTGGTTGCTGAGAAAACTTGGAGGTGTGGACACGAAAAAGGAGCTTGTTTGTATTGTGTGCTCGTGGTGATTTTGGTTTACCCATTTCTAGGAGCTTGTTTGTATTGTGTGCTCGTGGTGATTTTGGTTTACCCATTTCTCTGTTAAATCTCACCTCAATTTGCAATCAAATGGTTATATCAGGGACAGCTGAGTAATGGCATTTTGCTTCTTTGGATTCTGATGATGCAAGATACAAGATTTGGAATTTTATGTTCTCTTTGATTTTCTTCATAAACATGTGTAATATTATTAGAAGAGACATTATGGGTTTCTTTCAATTTTTTATTTTGTTCTAAAATGTGGAAGATGATGGAAATATAACGGTGGCATTTGATTTTTTTTCTGAGTTAAGTTTTCAATTGCTTAGACGTTGTGTTGGATTTCTCTGCAGCCCTTCTATCTGAGATGCGCAAATGGGTGATTTTTCAAGTCTGGATTTGATCAGCGATCTGCCTCAAAGCATTATAGAGAGCATTCTCTCACGGCTACCAATAAGAGAGGTGGTAAGAACAAGTGTTTTATCAAGTAAATGGAGGTATAGGTGGGCTACACTCACTCATCTTGTATTTGATGAAGAATGTGTAACTGTATGCAATGACCGAGCTCTTATTGAGCACAAGTTTATTAACTTTATTACTCGGGCTCTATTTCTTCACCAAGGACCAATCCACAAGTTCCAGCTTTGCACTTCATACTTGCAGAGCTGTCCTGATATAGATCAATGGATACTTTTCCTTTCAAGGAAAGATATAAAGGAGTTGGTTCTTGAATTGGGAGAAAGTGAGTGGATTCGGGTACCTTCATGTCTTTTTAATTGTAAAAAACTAATTCGTTTGGAGCTGGTTCGTTGTGAACTGTATCCGCCTCCTACTTTTAAGGGCTTCTTGTATTTGAAGACCCTTAATCTTTACCAAGTTTTCGACGCCTCGGATGCAATTGAAAGTCTTATTTCTAGTTGCCCTCTTCTTGAGAATCTATCACTGTCATACTCTGATAGTTTAACTCTTAATATTCGTGCCCCAAATCTCAAATACTTGTGCCTCGAAGGTGAATTCAAAGACATACGTCTTGAAAATACTCCTCTTCTTGTTGCAATGTCTATTGCTATGTATATGAGTGAGGACATTGTTGAACAAATGGAGCAAACTTCAGGTTGCAATTTTATCAAGCTTCTTGGTGGTGTACCTCATCTTGAGAGGCTCATTGGGCGTATTTACTTCACAAAGGTAATTCTATGTCATGTTTTTGTTTGTTTACTGGATCTTTGTCCATGCTGTTCTGAGGTCTCCATTGTAGTTCTGTATGCATAACTATCTTAACTCTTTTCCTGTCTCTAGTACTTGAGTATAGGTTGTGACCCAGAAAGACTTGCAATTACATATAGCCATTTGAAGATAATCGAATTATGTCAAGTAAGCTTTGAAGATATGAAAGAGATACTTGTTGTTCTTCGCTTGATTATGAACTCGCAGAACTTGAAGGAACTTCGAATCTCAGTAAGCTATTCTCAACATATTGAAGCTCTATTTGGTGAATGCATTAGCTTTGTTTTGAATAACTTTTATTTTGCTTTCAAGAGTTAAGACTACGGCCATCATGTTTTCTATCAATTAATGCTCATTAGGTTGGTTCCTCAAACACGCTTGCTGCTACAGAAGCCACTGATTTGGATTTTTGGAAGAAAGAATTCCTTTCGCTTTGCTTGTTTGCGAGACTTAAAGTTGTGAAGATGACAGAGATGTCTGGTGTACCACATGAGATGGAATTCATCAAGTTTTTGCTTGAAAAGTCTCCAGTGCTCGAGATAATGAGTATCATGCCTTGTCAATTTGTTACGGATAGAAGATTGAATATGTTGATTGAGTTGGTGAGCTTTCGAAGGGCTTCTGCTCGAGCAGAAATTTTATTCATGCAAGGATAAACATTAAACACATCTACTGTATAGTTCCTTTCGTTCTCAATTCTTTTGGTAGTTTGATTTCCCGTTACATTTATGTGTAACTATTTCTTGTGAAATAACAAACAAATTTAGTATTCAATTAAATAATTGACTATTAATTTGCATGATTGTTGCTGTTGAAGATAAAGTTAAATCTAATAGCTCAAAAGTTAATAATTATATAGATTTTTTACCTTATTTATCTTGAAACAGGTAGACTCGTCATTGCAAATTGAGTGCGTGTTTGTGCGAGATATGTGTACTTTTTTGGAAAAAGTATGTGTACTTTTTAGAAAAAAGTATTTATAACATAATAATGTAATTGCTCGAAAGAAACCTTGAAGTTGATATTGGATTTTTAGAAGTAGAAGCATCCCAATTCCCTTGGGAACAGAGTAATGAATCTCCTTCCGGGATTCAAAATGCTATTAAAACAAACAAATTCATTATTCTTACAAGTTCAACACCCTCACTATGACATTTGCCCGAAAATTTCTTCACTCAGCAGAAACAGAAGCATATAACACTCACCTAAACGTCAGATTCTGTACAGTCAGAAATGAACACAATTCCTTGAGGATTCAATATCAATCTAATATACAGCAAACTCATTTTGACAGGGATTTTTCACTCAGATTATTGTATGATTGGGTTTGTCTCATTTTTCACAACCACGTCATTTGTCATGACTCATGTCACCTGGGTCCAGAGAGCTCCATTGCTTGGACAAGCAAGGAAGAGTCATCAGTAAGATCTGAGTATCTCTCCGAAGAGGAGAATTCATTGGCTCTGCCTCTGGTTGATTCAGCTTTATGAGAAGCTTCCCACTTCTCTGCAAGCCCATCTCCTTCCAGCATCCGGACCACTTCAGACATCTTTGGTCTACGACTTGGAAGGTATTGGGTGCACAACAAAGCCACTCGAACCATTTCTTCAAGCTCTATTCGATCATAGTTGTTCGTCAGGTCCTTGTCAACCAGCATGTCAAGCTTTCTTTCCTGATGAATTTCCTTCACCTGCAATTATTGTGCCATGAATTAGATAATGTCTACTGTCTATATACACAATAAACGAAGGAAAACTTGCGGTTGTCTTACCCAGTCAAGCATGACTCCTTTCTGGTTTGACGCTTTGCCAAACTCTAAAGCTCTTTGACCAGATATTAATTCAAGCAGAAGGATCCCAAACCCAAAAACATCTGTTTTCTCAGAAGATTGGCCTGTTGAGAGATACTCTGGAGCTATGTGCCCCACAGTTCCTCTTACAGCTGTTGTCACGTGTGAATCTCGGTGATCCAACAGCTTTGCCAGTCCAAAATCTCCTACCACAGCCTCGCAGTAGTCGTCAAGCAATATATTTGCAGCTTTCACATCCCTGTGAATTATCTTGGGATCACACTGTTCGTGCAAGTATAACAAACCCCTTGCAGCTCCCAAGGCAATTCTTTTCCTTGTACACCAATCCAGAGCTGGTTTTGCTGCAATGGAGAAAAGATGATCATCATTGTTATATGCTCAAGCTGGAGATAGAAGATCAAAAAGAGTTTGCAATTGGATTACACCCCAACCAAGGCGATGATCAGTGGCCGTTGTACAACTAGAATAACACGGATCTAAGGACTAATATTCATTACTACATCATCTTAATTGTAAAACAATTGTATAATAGTATACTAAATAGCATTACTCTAATCCTAATGTACCTTTGAGACGGGAAGCAACGCTCCCATTTGACATATATGGGTAAACCAAAAGCCTCTCTGTGGCTGTCATACAAAACCCGTAGAGGCGGAGGAGATTCCGGTGCACTGCTAGGCTAATCATCTCAACTTCAGTTTGAAATTGGATCTCACCCCCAGTGGCATTTCCATCTTTGAGCCTTTTCACAGCTACTGTTGTACCATCTTGAAGATAGCCTTTGTACACATTGCCGAAACCACCCTTGCCGATCATGTTCTTGCTGCTGAAGTTGTTTGTAGCAATTTGCAATTCTTTAAACTGAAATTTCTTCAAGTTTCCTAGGCAAAGTTCTTCATGGTGTTCTGACATTTAACAGAGTATTAATAAAATATATACTAATTTGATTCTATCTGCTACTGCTTTATATGTCTGAAAGATATGTATTTTACTTACCATAAACATCAAAGAATATTTGCTGGTTGCGTCGTTGCCTCCACCAAAGAAGGAAACCAAACCCAAGAATTAACAGGCAGATACACCCTAGGCTTGAGCCAAAGGCCAAGGCAATTTTGTGGCTTTTACTTGTTCCAGAAGGTCGAGGGTCTAAAGAATCGTGGGAAAATAAAAAAAAAAAAAAGGTCAGGATAATAGCAAGAAAACTTTACGTGGGAAACTAAATTGAATTTCGAAACTTAATCTTAAAGCAGGGGATGTCACATATAAATCTAAAGAGGGAAATAATTAGTAAGAAAGAAGAACACGCAATAAAACATAAAGAACAGGGAAGGTAAAAGTTTGAACAAAATTGAACAAACTTGCAACAAGCAGGAACTCTTCATTACTTTGTGAAATATTCAAGGTATAAGAAGGTGGCGGCGACGGTGTCACGCAGCCATCGTTCTCTGTTCCGGCGGCACATATCAAAGGGTTTCCAGCAACACTGCATCAGGCAAAAGAAAAAATAATTAGACAAAGAAATTAAAAGTTGAATGTTCTGAAGAGGGAAAAAGAAACATTTTCAGAGTGACTTACTTGAATGTCTTAGCATGCGACCTGGGTACAGGACCACTCAAATTGTTATAAGACAGATCCCTAGAACATTAAACAGACCACATACATAAATCTCTTATTCAGATATACAATCACATAAAATTCATGACACGAATATAGTTGTCATTAAAGGACAAGGTATGAAGAGAACTACAGAAAAGCAAGCTGGGTCAGGTTTGCCAAAGCTGGAGGAATTGCTCCAGAGAGATTATTGTTGTTTAGCCGCCTGATCAGCATGCATTGAAATCCCACCATTAGATATATACCAGTAAGAGACTGTTAAAGCCATGTTTAAATTTCACTTACAGGTACTGGAGGCCTTTCAGGTGGACAAGAGTATTGGGAAGTTGACCGGTGAAGAAGTTATTAGAAAGATCTAGTGTTTTGAGCTTCTGGAGTCTCCCAAGCTCAGAGGGGATTGGTCCAGATATATTGTTATTTTGCAGGAGTCTGCAGAAAACTCCTATAGTAAGAAACTCCATGCTGAATATTTCACACTTTCTTAATATGCTGGTTTACTTACATAATCTGGAGATTTGTCAAGTTACTGATGCTTGGTGACAGAGTTCCAGACAAGTCCTGGCTTGGAGTTCCTCTGCACCAAAACCATTTCATCTAATTATTCAAAAACAATATTTTTTAAAATATTTATAGCAGAGAGAATTTTCATCAAGTTCCAAATTACTTGCATGGTTTGATATATTTCTACTTACAGCCCAATGACCAAACCATCAGGAGAACAAGTGACCATAGTCCAGCTACATGGATCCACAGCAGTTTCATCCCAATTCTGAAGAACTTCACGAGGATCGTTCAGTGACTGTTTTATTTCCATCAAAGCTATGACTGCAAAATTTATAAGAATTGTGAAAGACCATTCGAATTTATGCCGCTGGAAAGCTTTAGAACTTGAGAGAAAGAGCTCCAGTTACCTTCATAGTTGATGCCTTTAGCAGAAAGCAAACCAGTTGCGGGCGCCCATAAGCATAAGAAAGCCAAACAGCACAAAAGAGCACCCACTCTCTTTTCCATTGAGTAGGAAGTTCAAAAGACTAGGAGCCCGGATGCCAAAATCAGCTTTTCCTTTCTAACAAGGAAGCAGGTAAAAGAGCCGTTAGGGGGTGGTTTGAACAAGTAAACACAATCAATCTTCAGCTGTTTTTTTTTTTTCTTTTGTTGCATGTAATATTTACATCAGAAGCCAACCACTGCAACTGCTCAGGCTTCCCATACCAGCAATCCCCAGTCACACCTTCTCTCAGAACAAAAACCAGAGAAAGTTTGGGAGTGTACGAAGGCCAAGGGGAACAAAACACGCGTGCTGCCGGTTTAGCAAAGTGGAGAAAAGAATATATAAAAGCTAAGAGCCATATTAGCCATATCTAGATACACGCGAAAAGATGATTGAAAAAGAAAATACCTTCAATCATGGGATTTTTATTTATTAACGAAAAGAAAAAGGTGCTGGAGAGTGGAAACTTTTCCATTCACCATTACCTGGATTTATATTGTAGAGCAAATGAAATATTCACTCATAAGCACTATAGAATTTATAATACGACAACTGGAGCAACAGTTACTTTCTGGGGTCAGACAGTTTTGCTGTCAGCAAGAGAGAGATGTAGGAGTGTCCAACTTGTGTTGGGATTGCTTTGGTTTCTTTTTTTTTTTTTCTTAATTGAATAAGAACAAGAACTAATAAAAATGAAAAATTTAATCTTGAGAAGAAATTCAGAAAGCTAGTTGCTTTGGCTTGCCTTCTACTACTGTGGGCTTTGGGAATCCAACATTCTCTGAGGTTAGCAATTATATTATTATACAACACATTCCTTGTATTTTAAACACTTAAGGGTTTTTAATAATATGTGAGAATCTTGAGGAATTGAGGTTGAGTTTGATGATGTAATGGCTCCTCGTGAGATGTTAGTTGTGCCAATTATTTCTCACATTTGATCAACCTTTTTTTGTTACTTTTCCTGCGATTATCTAAACACTGGCTCCACGTTCAAGGGACAGTCCATCCAATGAACAATCAAAAGCAGCAAAACTTTAAAAAGCAAAAGCTGATGCCTGATGGTCACTCTCTCTCTCTCTCTTTGTCCTCTCTATCAATATTTTTGTGGGTCCTAAATAGAAGTATACCTGTCGCACTTATAGCTGTCGGATGAAGAACAGACGGTGTTATAGTGTGCCTGGTTAACACCAAAGTGGATGCTGGGGTCCCACTCTGGTGTTTTGTCGGACGGTCCCACTCTTGCAAATATAATTCAGGCACCACCCTGATTATAGCTTGTACATTGGTGCACGTGCAATGTAGGCCCATAGAGCCGTTGACTTGATGTTTCAAACGTTCATTTGGACCGATTGCCTGCCGCTTGTCCATGATCATCAATGAAAGTAAAGCGGATCGGATGGATGGATGTCGTTTGTGATCAGACATAAAGCTAACCATGTTTTTTTTTGTAAAGTAAGCTAACTATGGTTTGATTAACACTTAACTTCACAAGCGATTTAACGTGTGTTTGGACACAGTCCTTTTCATGCCCATGGAGTCCATATGAGTCTCTGCTTGGTTATAACCTTTTTATACTTTGTTTCCTACCCAAACATTCAAAAATTGAGGGCATGTTTAGTTTGTCAAATCCACTTATGGAATAGAACAGTTATTCACATAGAATAGTCATTTTTTTATTCGGTAAGAATTTATTCTTAGTAATAACTATTCATGTGAGAATCATTAATTCTTGGGGTAATTATCTTTTGCCTCCATTAATTACAGTGCATTGACACTTTCCCCCATGAACTACCAACTATGACACTTGACCCTATCAAACTATCATCTTATGACACTTTCCCTCTTTCATTAGTCAAATGGGTTAAATCTAACGATCAATTATTTTAAATTTTTTTCTTTCCATCTTTGCTCTCACTTCAAATCAATAAAATGACGCTTATACCCTCATAAACTCTAATCCAAAAATCTAAAGTGAAGGCAAAAATGGAAGGAAAAAAATTTAAAATGGCGCATGCAAGTCACATGACCATTGACCGTTAGTTTTAACCCCTTTGACTAACGGAAGGGGGGAAAGTGTCATAACTCATAAGATGATAGTTTAATGGGGTCAAGTGTCATAGTTGGTAGTTCAAGAGAAAGTAAAGACCTAGCTCATGAAAGAATGAACAACTTAAAAAAAAAAAAAAAAAATCAAATTGTAAGGGTAGCCGGCCAACCATTGCAGGCCAATGGGGTGGTCGCATCACCCCTAATAGATTTAGCCACCCCTGAAACTCATCGAGGGTGCCCTGACGACCTCCTCAATGGCAACAAGGAAACTGCTATAACTGTTGTCGTAAACTTTCAGCTACCCCAGAATGGCCGTTAGGAACTTCCAATGGACCTATAGTAGATTCCATAAATTTCCACTTACGCATGCGACAGTCGTCTAAACTTTCATCGATCTTCAAAAGCTGCCATAAATTGTCATAAAGTATGTGATTAAAACTCAGTGAATACCATTGTTCTATTGCATTGCAATAAGGCAAGGGAATGTGACGTACCCCTGCCATAATAGGACATGGGTATTGTAGCAAATCTTTATCCGAATTTAGTTGCCCATTGTTTCAAGTTTCAATCACTTATTGACAAAGATATGTACAATTATTGTAGTACATTCACTACACTGTATGGACCTTTTTCAATGATATTACTGAAATAAATACGCAATTTATTGTAGGGCTACACCAACTCTTATTATCACATACTTTCATAATATATTCACAAATCCAAACATCTTGGATCAAAATCTCGTGAGAAAATTATTTCCTATATATCTCTTCTCTTCTAAGTTTATATAATACACTAAAGAGAAAGCTAGACAAGTCTCGATTAGACTACACTAATAGTCTATCAAATCGATTATGATAATTTTCAAGAATGTCACTTTATAAAGAAGAAAGTACCCTATTCAAGATTATGAATAATCACGTTCCCAACATTAACATTAGCTCTACATGCTGCTACTTAAATCAAGTGCGGCACAGCTTCTGTAGGTTGTTAACTTGTTTTGTTTTTGGTCTGAAAAAGGGTTTTTTTTTTTTTTTTTTTAATGTGGGATAAATGTGAAATGTTTTTGTGTTTTAAGTAGTATTTTTCAGAGTTTTAAGTTGTTTATCAATGTTTTTGTTTTAAGAATTAAAACAAAACAAAAAAGTTTTGTTGAAGAAATTTTCTTGGATAGCAGACCGGCTAAAGGAGTAAATGTACGTATCCTAATATCTTAAATTTATAGGCAGGGATGGATTTAGAAGGGGGGGGAGACTAGGAGTGGCCCTAGTCCCCCACTCCCAAATTACAAGAAAAAAAAAATTTTAAGGTATTTTTTGTCGGTAGTCTTTCTCCAAATTGAAAGTTGGCCCTGTTCTGCTTATAGGAATTCGTAAATTTAATCAATACTTCAACACTTTCTCATGTGAATATTTACTTGAAATAAGAATTGAATAACAAAGATTGGATTCGAACTAAAGACCTCTAATTTGATATCATGTTAAATCATTATTTGTCCGCAAAAGGAAAGAGAGACTTGAAGTAGTGACTATCACTTTATGAGGTATAATGTTCAGTCAATTGAACTACCTTGAATGAATCGAATATTTCAGACTTATAATTAATAATGTGCAAGACTGTTTGCATGATTTTGGTATGGAGGGGGTAAAAAAAAAAAAAACAAGGAGGAAAAAATAATAATAATCTATTTAAAGTTCAGTGGCGTTTGGGTGGAACCCAATAGAAAAAGATTAGCCGATGAAGCGCGTTAAAATTGCATGCCAAACGCTAAAGAAGAAAGTATTATGGCCGGGTTGTAAATTCACAATAAGTTTGGTCCCCTTACGGACCTTTTACCCTTCTTATAATGACAACTAAACGATAAATAGAATATTAGAATATTAAGTAATAATTGAATACTTTTCAAAAAAAAAAAAAGTAATAATTGAATATATACATCTTACTTTTTAGGAAAAAATACAAAATTAGTCAACATGATTTATTTGATTTGCAATTAGCTCTTTATGGTATCAAAATAAACTTATAAATCTTTAAGGTATGAAAAAAAAAAAAAAAAAAACAAACAAACAAACAAACCTTCTTTCAATCAAATTATGTTTACCGACTTAAAAAATTCTGTTGGTGTGTCACTACTTTAAATATAATAAATGTCATAATTTTATTGACTCTAACCTATCACACTATCGAAATATGTTAAATGAGTGTTAAAATTTAACTATAAAGAGTAAATTATCTTTTTAGTATATCTCAAGAACGCTGAGTTTATTTTGATACCATAAAAAACTAATTGCAAATCAAATAAATTACTTTGTAATTTTTCCTACTTTTTAGAACAAGTTGATAATTGGTAGGTGAAAATCTAACATAAGCACTAAGAATAATTAGGAGCCAATGCAATTGAAGTAATTAGGGTTTTTTTTTTTTTTTTTTCCCAAGGCACTTGGAGTAGTGGGGTACATCCAGATTAATTTGTCCCCTTCTTCCAATAAGCCTTCCACTATGTGGACTTTCTTTTTTGGTATTTTTTAAGGACCATTGACATAGATATGGTGTCATTTCCTGTCCATTTCAGTACTTTATTTTGGCTCCTTTTATGCACTTGGTTGCTACTTTTGGTCCTTTTAATTAACTCTTCTTTCCTCCATTAACAAAGCCTGGCCTGTTACCAATTAGAAAAGGAAATTTCCCAGCAAGGTAGGTCTTGGAGTCAAAAGGGAGTCAAACAAGTGGCATGGGCTAAAGAGAGGTTGACCATAATCGTAATGAAGATAGGGGGTTCCTCAAATGAGTAGGAAATCATTTTGTTCTTTTTTCACCCACTAGGTGTGTTTGAACGGAGGAAGGAGCCATTATTGTGAACAATTTGTACTACCCACATGATTTTGTCTTTGCCTCTGTCCCTCAGAGACAACAGACACTCCCACTCCCACTCCCACCCCACTCCCCCTCCCAAAAGAAAAGAATACTATGTATCTACACAATTACTATGGGTTTCATATTTTGTTCGACAGCCAATGGATTTCATATAGAATCTCACATTGTCTACTCCAATGACTAACAATTGGAATTGATATATAATTGTTGTCGATCCCGTTCCATTATTGATCTTTGGTTTTCTTTACGCGTAAACAATGCAAGCGTCACCTTCACATTATTTAAGCGTTGCATTTCAAAAGGTGACACGTGGCCTTAAATGTTATGTTGCAATGACGTTTTCACTATACGAACACCGGCCACTACTATTGAATCTAGTCGCTATGTTTAGAGTCTTTTGCCAAATACCATTATGCCAATTAGCATTGCTACGTCAAAAGTAACATTTTTTGGACTTGGAATGTCATCTTCCAAGAGTCTATTTGATGATTTTTTTGTATAGTGTCACGGGCTGGCTTCATGTTCACCTAAAGTTTCAATGTCCTTACTTTAGGGTCAGCTCAGAGGAGGACACTAGGGTCAGTTCGGTAGCCTCTTCATATAAGCCAAGCCAGAATACATTCTTTTCAAAAGCTTAGGATACTTCACTCACACGCAAAGCCACCTTTTTTTTTTTTTTTTTTTTTTGGGTGGTGCAAACATGACCTAATTAGCATTCTCTCTGCACTCGTAAATACCACCCAATAAAAAGAGGGGGAAAGCAGCGATCCCATGCTACCTCTCTCTTATATATTTGGAATACTTTTAATCCCATCAACGAAAAAGTGAGGGTGAAAATAGTTAAAAGGTGAGGAAAAGGACATATGGAAATGGTGTAAAATGAAGATATGCTTCCACCGGTTTTCTTTTTCTTTTTCTTGGCTTTTATAGAATCGATTGGAAAATAATTTCTCGAAACCTCTTGGAAGAATATTTCATGTAAATTAGTTGTTAGATAGAAATCTAGAAGATCATCGATCTACATGTTTTAATTTGTCAATCACATGACTCATTTGATAGGCACATAACAGATGAGCAAATGATCTAGTTAATAGTCACATGATCATTAAATTGTGATTTAAAATACATATAGATGATATTATTTTATATTACTACCTAATGCTTTTGAGAAAATTCTCCGAAACGGTTTTGCTAGGCTGTGTGGAGCTTAATTTTGTATTTGACTCGGTTCGACGTTGGAAGCCCTATAGTTTTAAATGAAATTGTTTTTTTTTTTTTTTTTCCCTAAGGTTTAGTCCATGGAGCAAAGGCTTGGGCCGATTTGGTGTTTTGAGCGAGTTGAGGGATCATATTTCATACTGACATATTATTGACGCCTCTTGTATTATATCTTTCGAAAATAGTAAAATTTCGTTTTGAGCGAGTTGGGAGGATCATATTTCATACTGACGTATTATTGACGCCTCTTGTATTATTTCTTTCGAAAATAGTAAAATTTCGTTTTGAGCGAGTTGGGAGGATCATATTTCATACTGATGTATTATTGACGCCTCTTGTATTATCTCTTTCGAAAATAGTAAAATTTCACTGAAATTTTGTATTTTGTTGATGTAGCCCTTAGTGGTAAACCACGTTCTTTGTGTTTTGTTAAATCTCTCTCTCCCCCCACCATTCTTATATCAATAATTTGATTAAACATCTTTAAGAACCACTAAAGAAAGTAAGTGGAAGCATCAAGAAAAAGACGAGGATGGTCATAAAGTAAAGTAGACATGAAATAAATAGTAGACAAACTTAACAAAGATTTCCAACAAAGTATCCTGTTGATTTCAAAGTAAATCACTTCTTGAGCATAGGGATAATACACCCTGGCATCCGTTATCATTTTATCCTTACATCATCGGGCATCAAGGAAAAACCTTACAACAGCACCATAATATTCTTTAAATATTAATTAAATGAATTAAATTTATAATTTTTTTTAATTAATTTAAGCTTTTAAAATTACCGATGACTTAATATGGTATTAGAGCCACTTTTTTTTTTTTTTTATAATTTACAACAGTCTCTTTTCACCACTTGTGCCTGTTAAAGTAATGGTTAATTAAGTGATTAAGTTTACCTCTTCTTATTAGTTTAAATTTTTGGGATAAGTGATTGTTTAACAGTGCCGTGAAAAATTCCTTTCCAATGTCAATGATGTCATATGTGTGTCTTTCTCAAAAGGCATGCATTATGGGGTTACATCCGGAGAGAAATTGATGTGCTTATGCAACAAGAAGTGGAGACCAAAGATTCCTTTGCAGCTCATCTAAAAGATTGTAAGATCTTCGATCTCCTTGTTTATCAGCTTAAAATTTTGGGATAAGTGATTGTTTAACAGTGCCGTGAAAAATTCCTTTCCAACGTCAATGATGTCACATGTGTGTCTTTCTCAGAAGGCATGCATTATGGGGTTACATCCGAAGAGAAATTGATGTGGTTATGCAACAAGAAGTGGAGACCAAAGATTCTTTTGCAGCTCATCTAAAAGATTGTAAGATCTTCGATCTCCTTGTTTATCAGCTTAAATTTTTGGAATAAATGATTGTTTAACAGTGCCGTGAAAAATTCATTTCCAACGTCAATGATGTCACATGTGTGTCTTTCTCAAAAGGCATACATTATGGGGTTACATCTGAAGAGAAATTGATGCGCTTATGCAACAAGAAGTGGAGACCAAAGATTCCTTTGCAAATAATCTAAAAGATTATAAGATCTTCGATCTCCTCGTTTATTAACACTTCAGTCCCTTCCATTGACAACCAGCTTACAAAGCTTGCGAATGCAAAGGCTGCCTGGGATTTTCTATTTTGACTATGTCGTTTTCCTTAGAAATAAGAATGTCGTCAATATATACCACTCACCTAATTAAAAAATAAATGTCCATACTAATTTTATCTTACTTTATGTTGATGATGTAAAGTGATAAAAAGATACTGAAAACAAGGATTATTAGAGGTGGAGACTGGAGAGGAATTGGATCCTCTCCCATTACTGCAATAATTAATAGATGCTAATTCTCATGTGCACAACTAAAGCACATTAATTAGAAGATCCTGAATTTAATTTAATTGTAAGGTAAACTCTGGAATCTATACCAAAATCTAAATAAAGGTACGACTCCCAAAAGAGTTATATATATTAATCATCAACATGCACGTAATTCAAACAACTTTTATAAATAAATAATTCTGAGGAACAAAATTAAGCCACGTGGATTCCACGCACTTATATTATATTCATTATGAAATAGAAAAATAAAGAAAAAAGAGAGGTGGGGGAATTCGAAAAACCATCAACAATTTGTGTGGCTGCTGGGATTCGAGCCCAGGTCTCTACGGCCACAACGTAGAATTCTTACCACTAAACTACAGCCACTAGATGACGAAGGGCGCTTAAATTAAATATTTAACCTTATGTTCTGAGTGACTTTCTTTAAGCCCATGTAATGGCCCATCTCATGCACGCACGTAGTAACAAGTCGTTTGGGTGACTGGTTTCTGAGTCCGTGAGAGAATGTAGTCACCGCATTATCACTATATCAGCCGACTCCTTATAATTCATTATCTTATTTATATTTAGAGAAAATCTAAAAAAAAGCGCTCACATTAGAAGTTTTAAATTTAATCAACATCAAAGTATATCTACAATGTTTCCCAATAAATAAGAAAACACTGTAAATTTCTTATACATTATTAAATTATAAAACATATCATTCCCTCTTCTCTCTTTTCTCTCCTTTTTCCTTCACATGTTTCAACAATTTTCTCTCATCTCTCATTGGTTGTAATAATAAAAAGAAATAATATTTAATTCATATAAGGAAACATAAAGAAATCTATTGTGAAATGTTTTTTTTTATAAAGAATTAAAAAATAGTTTTATTCTTTACGTATAGAAAAAATGATTGAAAAGCTGTTGTTATTGTTAGTGCTCTTAGAGAAGCAAGAGGGATTGGTTGTCAAGTGGACGTACGTACATGGTATTCCAGAGAGGTTTTTTTTTTTAACTTCCTCTTGGACTTTTGAGTACTGTCAATACAATAGGGTCCAAAAGGTGTTTACTTGAATGATCATTAACAAACTAGTGACAGTTTTTACCAAAAAGCCAAGAAAGAAAGAAAAAAATTACAGAGAGACAACGTTGCTTGGCCTTGTTCTAAATTCAAATCCAGCATAAATTGACGCACCATGAAGCAACGTTGTCTCTCTGTAATTTTTTTTTTTTTAGACAAATCCTCCAAAGATTCACAAAATCATGATAGCCCTTCAAAAAGATAGTGAATTCTTTTAATTAATCTTGAACAGGTAAAAGACTTAAAAAATCATATGTGTGTATATAAACTCGTATAAATAACATTGAGCGTGCCCATATCGTCTGAAAACACGCAAGGATTGGACGATCAACGATTAGCAAAAGTAAAGACTTACCAATAGGAAAATTCAATCAACTAAGTGGAAACCCTAGAAATTGGTCGCTACACATGGGAGTGGTTGTGTAGCCCTTGCCGGTTGCAGGGACAAAAAGAAGAAATAAAATCGCTGACTGGCGGAGGCTGTGACTCGTGACAAGGATTGGAATTATAGGTGACATGGCCACAGTTTACCACTGGTTCACGGTAAATCGATCTACGCTTCCTTTTATGGTTTACCTGACAATTATAACCTCCTCTTAGAAATTGTTGGGATACCTTCTTTTTTTTTTTTTTTTTTTTCATTAAGTTTTTTAAAAAAATTGTTGAGAAAATAAAAATAAAGAAAAGGTTATGATGATTCGAATAAGTGACTTTTGCCTCATGAGAAGAAGTGATTCTCAGTCGATTGAGCTACACATTAAAAACAGAGGTTAATTAATATTATGTAACCTATATGGCTTGAAAAGGGTATCTTGGGAAAAAAAACATTTTATTTTATAATTATTATACAATATTAATGTGCTGGTGTCAACTATTTTTTATTAAATTATATGATAATATTTTTTTTAATATGTCTACACAAAGAAATGAAGAAAAAGAATTCAAGTTAATAATATACGTTTCATTACACATAATCTACAACCGATTAAGTTATTCTTTCGTCGTAAACCATATGATAGTATTTAATTTGAAAACAACATCCCCAAATTTGGCCGAAATAAGTGACAATTTAGGGGTGAAATAGCGGTTACGGTTAGCGGTTAGTGACTAAAACCGCTAACCGCATCCGGTTAACCGCTAACCGGGCGGTTAACCGCCTAGCTCATTTTAAACTCTTGTTTTGCTCACTTTAAACATTTTTTTTTCTTCTTTCATGGCCATTTTAGCATTAAAAATTGTTAGTTTAAAGTAAGCATTATATGTTGGACCATTATACCAAAATCTTGTTGGTCACGTTCTACAACATATAACATACGAATAAAATTATAACAAAATTATCGTTTTGGGTTAGGAAGAAATAAATATATAAAAGTGCAAAACTACGTTGTTTTGCACTTCTATATTATATAAATAATAAAAATATAAAACCCAAACAAATGTCAAAGGTGGGTGAATTGAAATTGGGATTCCTGAGTAAAAGAGGTATACAATAATCACTAGACTACAATAACTTATTGTTATTTATTATATGAAATATATATAATATAAATATATATTATATTTTTTAAAAAAGGCGGTTAGCGGTTAACGGTTAGCGGTTAGACGGTTTTTCAAATTTATTAACGCTTAACCGCCTAGGCGTTAGCGGTTTTACTAATCGCTTTCAAAGCGGTTTATGTTAATACGGATAGCGAAGTGTTAGTGCGATTATCGCTAACGGATGCGGTTAGGCAGTTTTAAATTTCACCCCTAAGTGACATGCAAAACTAGGTTGTTGACTTTGTCGGTACTTGGACAACCAAACGCTAAAAACTTTTTACTATTTTGGTTTTGGCTTTAATGATAAAAAAAAATAAATAAAGAACATAATTTTCTAAGTTGAAAAAAATAATGATAATAATTTATTCTATATATAAAAATAATATGTAAAATATATTATTTTTATATTTTTTACATGTGAGAAATAGTACTTTTTTTTAAAAAAAAAACAAAAAAAACAAAGGAAAACTTCATTTACTCCATGAACTTACACGGCTTTTGCAAATACTTTTATAATATTCAAAATCTCTCATTTTGGTGCATCAAACTTTGATTTTCTTTCACTTTCCTCATTCCATTAGAATTTTCTATTAAATCCTAATAAATATGTGTGAAATTACTAAAATACCCTTAATCATTTTTCTTAAAAGTGAAAGTTCAATATATCGAAGTGAGAGATTTTGAATATTATAAAGATATTTATAAAAAGATATGTAAGTTTATGAAATAAGTAAAGCTCCTAAAAACAAAAATTGTCATTTTTTAGCATTGCGTTAGGTGGCAAGCAATGAGAAGAATGTAACATGAGGAACAATTTAGTTTGAGAAAGTTGAATGAATGATGCTGTAATCGTGCCAAGCCAAGTTGAACTTTAGGATTTCAAGTTTGGTTCATTTACAAAGATGCTTATTCAAGTCGAGCTATAAAATGCATATTCAAGCTCAGCTCGTTTAAAATTCGAGCGAGTTTGAGCTCAAACTCAAGTTCGTTGAGAATGTTATTTGAACAGAGCTGAGCTCAACTCAAGCTCGAGTTAAGCTATTAAATTATTTAATGTATGATCCGAGCAAAGTTCAAGCCCGAATTTTAAAACAACTTCTAGATATTTATCTATAGGATAAATTAATATAACTAATTTTAGTAATATATATACAAGATATATGAACGACCTAACTAATTAGTTAGTATGTTAATTAAGACATACACATATAAATATTAAATAACCTATATAACATATATTACTTAATTACTAATATACAAATTTATAAAACTCTTTTCTGTAATATATATATATATAAGATCTATGAACGAACTAACGAGCTGGACTAATGAGCCGAGCGACCTAGACGAGCTTAACTTAAACGAGTCGAACTCACAATCCTCCGTTGAGCTTAATTAAGCGAGTTTCAACAGTAACAAGTGAGCTTATACAGTGTCGAACTCGAATTCAAGTGAAGCTTAACCGAAAGAATATCGAGCGAGCTGTCGAATGTGTTGACTCATTTAAACTCTAGATGAGGACAAGGGATTCGGGATGGAAATGCAATAATCACAAGATTTTATGTGGGGAAATAATTCTGACAAGGGTTTGGGCTGTTCCTCCTGTTCTCATGCTTCTTTCCCTTTCAACGTGACTTTCTTAATTTCCCTAAAAACTTGTCGTCAACATGCCAATTTTCCATTCTTTTTTTCCTCTCTCAACTCACAAACCACAAATACAGTGGAAAACTCCCACCAGACCAGATGGCAACAAACCCACTTTTATTAGTAATTCTCCCATTTTTATTTATCTAAAAAAAAAATGTTACAACTAGACTCGTGCAATAAAATGTCTATAAATTTAAGAAAAAGTTTATTAAGTGCTCGTTGCTCAGCTAGATAATAAGTTCAAGCTGCTAAAAAAACACAATAAAATAAATAATAGTAAATTCAAGCTTCATATCATACCCATTACCATTAGTCCTTTACCCATACACTAAGTTAATTAGATATGAAGCATTAGGGTTAGGTTAAATATATAAGGTAGTACAAGAATAGGAAAGGCCTTGCCCTAATAAATCATCCGGAAAAATAATAATAATAAAAAATAAGAAAAAGGTGCGAAATCCATTGGGTTTCTGTTTGTATGTGCATTGGGCCTGTGATAGAGTTAATTGAAGAGAGGCCAATTGGGCTTCTTTCTCCACATGCCCATTGGGTTATTCTAATCTCTACCCTTTTCAATTGGGTTTGGGTTTTTTGTGCTCAGATAGAACCTTTTTTTTTGTTTTTTAGGTTGAAATAATTTCTTAAACATGCATATGAGAGAAACATATTTTTAAATAGTGTTAATAAAAGTTGAAAAATATTCTATTAAAAAGCTCTTTTTTTTTTTTTTGTTGATATGTTCACACAAGAAAATGAGAAGAGAGATTCAAATTAGTAACTTTTGCTTCATAAGATTTCATAAGATGTGATTTACAACCAATTGAACTATCTTTGAGAGACGTCAAGAGCACATGTTTCTCAAGTATTGTTAGAACACAAAAATAATTATAGTCCTCTTTGTTTATATATATATATATATATATATATATATATATATATATATTGTGAGATTATGGTCCTCTTTAATTATAATTTCTCTTTATTGCCATTTCTTAAATAAACAACCAACATCGATACAATAAAGAATGGAACCCACATGACTGGTGGTTTCAAATCCCAGGTCACCACAATTAAATGCACGTACCGAAAAGTTATGCAAGTTGCAAACGTGACACTACTTTTTCAAAGACAAGGATAGATGCCCGTTTGACGAAGATTAATAGTCGTTCAGGCGTTCAGTGATTTAGCTTGAATGAGATTGTATGTGAAAAAACAGTTTTTAAATTAAAAAATATTTTTAGACAAAAATTTTATTTTTAAACTTCTGTTAAAAGTATGTTTGGATAATTTTTAGATTTTTACACTTTTAAAAATGCTTTTAATTATTTTATTAAAATAATATTTTTTTTAAATAAACTTTTTAAATATTAAAAATATTTTTAAATATCTCAAAAACAATCTCAAACAAGCAATATTATAGAGTCGAACAATGTAAATCATGCCATGCAATTTAAATTTTCTATCTGGCGTATAAAATTATTTATCTTTTTTTTTTTTGAAGTGATAAAATTATTTATCTAATAACTTCATTTATATTCATTAAATACAATAATATTACTTAATTATTATGTCTGGGGTCATTTGTCCTATATCGCCCCAAGGCCGCTAATGCGGCTCAATAATGGATTAATATGGATATTCAGGTGAGAAGTCTTTCTCTGCTATAAATGTCCGATCCCATCTCTATTTATTTGTGGGCATATGCAACTATAATTGCCCACGTACGTAACATGTGCCTTGATCTCCCTGTCTCCCATACCATCGGACTGGGATCCCCTCGAATTCCCAGTCCCGGACTACAACGACTGTATCGCATTAATGCTATAAGGAGAAGTAGTTGGGATAATTAATATATATATATGAGATCGACAGTCCTTTAATAAATAGTGCATGCTTGCTTCCAGAAACCACGAAGCAGATTGGGCAGCTGCACGTATATACCTGATCTTGATTAAGTTGTACCATGAAGCCTGTTTTTCCTACCTCTGTTTTGTTCTTCCTTGGAATGATCTTGATGGCTCCTACGCTCATCCTCTCACTGCATGAACCAATTAGTTCCACTGATCATGAGCAGATCAAAAACTATATCCAACTCGACCTCCCAGGGGTTGTTGGCCCTGAAAGCTTTGGCTTTGATTGCCATGGAAAAGGACCCTACATTGGGGTCTCCGACGGTAGAATCCTCAAGTGGGAAGGAGCACAATTGGGTTGGAAAGAGTTTGCCATCAACTCAGCAAAGAGGCAAGCAAGATATATATATATATATATATATATATATATATATTTCTTTTCTTGGAGTTCAAAATAGTCCATGCATGTGGAATACTTTTTACAAATCATTCTCTTTCTGTGCTCTTTTTGATTATTTACCTTTAACTGCTTCAAATTACGCATCAAACAAATATGGCATGATTTCCGATCCTCTTCCTAATTAATATATATTGGAGGCATATATATATATATATATATATATATATATATATGAATATCTGAGATTCTGGTTTCTGAGCATACCAGTTCGTCAAATGCACATATATGCATGCATGCTTCTTACTCTCCGTGAGAACCCTTAATGAAATGATTTAAATGATCATCAACTCATGATATTTTTATTTCCTCCTCATCATTTGATAACCTTTTCTCCATAGAAAAACATTAACAAACAACTTCAAACACAAAATATCTGTAAAACACTCACCATTATATCTAATATATACAACAGTTTTATATATATATATATATATCTCTCTCGATGAAGTGATAAGCTATCGCATCATGTATATATGTGGATATTCAAATATTTTAACCAATATATATATTCATGAAGCGATCGCAATATTTGAAATTGATCAGGAACAGGAAGGTATGTGATGGAGCAACCAACCTGGATATTGAGCCAACGTGTGGGAGACCACTAGGCCTTAAATTCAACCCTGCAACTTGTGATCTTTACATTGCAGATGCTTATTTTGGGCTCCTAATGGTAGGATCCTCCGGGGGCACCGCCAAACAACTCGCCACTTCTGCTGAAGGAGTCCCCTTCAGATTCACAAATGCTTTGGACATCGACAACAAAACTGGAGAGGTTTATTTTACGGACAGCAGCATTTTGTTTCAAAGAAGGTACGTACGTACATGTTTTCTATTTATGATGTCTCTGCCTCTGTCTCTGGTTTTTTCTTTTTTCAGGGGTGAGTTAATTTAAATTCTGATCATAAAATAAATATTACACTTCTCATTTAAAATAAAATAGAGATGATCGTTGTTGGACAGAAAACCTATATTGGGTCCCTTTTGGGCATGCGTGCAACTAATAATAAGTGCGCAATAATTAGTCTCAGCTGGAAGGAAACGGAGATAAGTCAACCCTGGAGGCTATATAAGTTATTGTTCACCAACTAAATTTCAAAACGAGTGTGGGAGATTGTCAGCCCGCAAATTTAATTGTTCATCAACCAGATATTCCATGGGAATCTTGACTTGGCTTTGGAAGAGGAGATCTAGAAATGGCTCTTTATAGCACAAGTTGTTAGTAGGTATAAGCAGGCCGGCTCAATGTATTTTGGGATCTTAGGCGAAATTTTGAAATTAGGCCTTATTTTTTTTTTAAGTAAAAAAAATAATAATAAATTAATTAAAATAAGTTTTTTTAAGTAAAAAAAAATTAAACTAAATTCAAAATTAATATTATATTTTTATTTAAAAATTATTCTTCTCACTTTTTGAGATGCAAAATTACTTATTAAATTTTTATATTCATGATTTCCTAACTTTTTTTTTTTTTTTCAATTGATAATATGGCCAATCCATTTAATTTCTCTTGTGATATTGTTGATCTTAGGTATGATTTTATCAATTTTAATTTTGAAAAACTTCTTTCTGCAGAAGTAACTGTAACAGATATTGTCAATAAAATTCTATAAGCTATACATGCATTTGAAAAAGAATTAAGTCTTTTTATATAATTCAATATGTCAATTGGAACGCTTTCTTCTATTTATAAAATTTATTTTAAAACTTTTAGTACTGAAAATAAATCTAAACCATCAAGATCATGTTTTAAGAAACTTTCTAGATTAAGACATTTATTTTGCAAACCATTATCATCTAATGATTTTAATTTCTTAAAATTAAATAAAAAAGCCAACATATTTTCGTATATTCAAAATTGTTCAAACATACTTTGAATTGAAGAAATAGCTTGATCTATTATATATAAGAAGTAATCAATTCTAAAATATTTTTCAGCAGATTATGTTGTCTTGTCATTAGCATTCTCATCAAATTGTATGTTTTTTTCTACGAATTACACGTTTTTCATGAAAAACATATTCTATTTACATTATGGTTGCAATCTCTTTAGATGAAATCATAGCCGATGCAAATTCAATTTCTCTATAAGTTTTAAAATAAGAAATAAGACATTTTAATTGATCTATAGCAACATTAATATGCATATCTTTTAATGTACAATTCCATCTATAAGAGACAATAACATTGGTGATCGTTTTTAATAATATTTCATTATCAAAATAGCACTAAGGAGACAAAGACGTTGGTTAAAGAAATTTTTTATTTTCTTTTTGAATTATTTATTGTTATGTTGGTCCTTATTAAATTGGGCATTATTACTTATTTGCTATTATTAGAGGCCTTAAATTTAAAAAATAAAAAATAAAAAAAAATTACTATTTTTTTTTTGCCTTATTAAATTTTTTTTGGGCCTTCAAAAATGTATTTTTGGGGCCTTATTATTTGGGGGCCTTAGGCAAAGGCCTAAGTCGCCTACCCATGGAGCCGGCCCTGGTTATAAGTTAGTAAGTCACTGATCCTTTAGGTGTTAATATGGGATTGACTTCTCTGTTGGCGCCCATTCAGTCTTAACTCTTTATGAATGATATTCAGATAAGTTCAGGAAAAAAAATAAAAAAGAAGAAGAAGAATGAAGTTGAGATAAGGTTTCTTTAATTCTGCCATTTCCATTAGGAATTTTGCAGTACTGTTTGTCACGCAGGCGACTCAATAAAGAGTTCATCAAATTTTATTAATAATAATTATAGATAACAGTTAACCTATTTAAGCTTTTTTGTGACTTAATTGATCAATTGTAAGTTGGATTTTCTCTTTTCAAATAAGAAATTAAATATATATATATATAAGAGCTTTTATTGACTTTCATCTAAAATCAATAGGTTCATGGAACCATTGAAAAATATGAATATATAGTTAATTAACCCTAGATTAAGTCATTTAAACAAAGCAAATCCCTATGGTCAAAATTAATTGTAACTCTTCTCTCTTCTTTACAAGATAAGCAATAATTTTTACAAAATGTCAATATATATATATCCTTAATTAATTAATTAGAAAATACTTTCTCCTTTCCTTTCTTTCTTTTAATTTGTTTCTTGTACAATTTTTTAACCTTATTATTACTTTCTCCTTTCCTTGTGCCACAGAGAATGGTTACAGGTAATCCTCAAGGGTGACACAACTGGTAGGCTGATGAAGTACGACCCACGTATAAACAAAGTGAGTGTCTTGCTAAAAGGTTTAGCATTCCCAAACGGCGTGGCTCTGAGCGACGACAGGTCGTTCCTTGTGATTGCAGAGAGCGGCACCTTCAAACTTCTAAGGTTTTGGCTTCAAGGCTCCAAGAGTAGTCTTCGTACAGCAGTAGAAGTTTTTTCTTCCCTCGAAACATCCCCAGATAACATCAAGAAGAACAGCAAGGGAGAATTTTGGGTGGCATTAAACAGTGGAAGGGAGCTCCAAAATCATGGCTTCATGGAGTCACGACATGGGACTGAAAGTGCATTCACATGGGGGACAAAAGATATCGTGGCAGCTAAATATGATGAAGAGGGAAAAGTTATAGGCGTGTTGGATGGAAAGGGTGGTGATTCACTTGATTCTGTAAGTGAAGTTGAAGAACATAATGGGTATTTGTGGATTGGGTCCGCGGTGAAGCCTTATGTTGGTGTTATTAGAGCTTGATCACAGTATGATCAATATGGATAATTTACGTTGTTAATTACTCTTCTTGTGCTATTATGTTGAATGTTGATAGATCCCAAAATATCCACGTAATATTTTCATGATATTTTTCATAATTATAACTGGACACCAAATATTTAAAAAGGAAGCCTCAAACAAATTAACGGCATATATTATAAACAGCTTAAACGGAGCCATTGTTCATGATTTTACTTCCAAGACACTCATTCAAATGTATAGATTAAATCTCGTTTTTGCATACAGAATGCACAATCACAAAAGAACCAAGCCCAGGGAACTCATGAGCATTATTCCCAGCTGGAACAAAACGAGGAGGAGATGCTTTTGTATTGAAGTGAAATAAGGATGGCATTCTCAGAGACCATTCATACATGCCCCTGAACTTTTACTCTCAAGTATGGAGGGACCTGAGAGCACTAGTAGTAGCTTCCCAACTATTTTTCCTAAGTTTAAGGATTCAAACTATTTTTTACTTCCATATACAATTGCACACCACAATAGACCACAATAGATTCTCTTAACCATTCCATTTATCATTAAAAATTTTATTTTATTTTATTTTATTTATTATTATTTTTTTTCTTGAAACTCTTTTCTTCACTCTCTTGTCTCCGTATTCTTCTATCATGTCTCCATTTATTCTTCAGCCAGCAAAGGAACAAATGAGCAAAACCATTTATTCTTCTCTCATGTCTCCGTCTTCTTTCTTGAAACTCCTTTCTTTTTTTCTTTTTTTTTTGAAACTCTTCTTCTATCAGCCAGCAAAGGAACAAAACCACAAAACCAGGCAAACACAGAATTGCCAAACAAATCGAAAACAAGAAACAAAGGCTCCAAATTCGGTGATGAAATTCTTCTTCTTTGGGTCTTCGATTTTCTTTGGGTCTCCAATCTCAACAAATTCTTTTGATTTTCTTCTTTGGGTCTCCGACGACGGTGGCACAACAAATTCATCTGTTATTCAACATTTTTTACGGTTTGTGGATGTGATTTTGCAATTTGTTTGGCGAGGTGCGAGAGAGAGATGCGTGAAGGAGAAAATGCTTCAGTGAAGAAGAAGAAATCATGGGGACACATGAAGGAGAGATTTTTTTATAATTAAAAAGGCATTGGGTTTGCTACAATGCATTGGGAAGCATTGTAGCAATCCATTGGAATTGGTTAAATATAGGGTTTTTATTGTGGGTGTGTTTTTGTGGTTTTTTCCCTAAACATAGGGAAGAGAATGCCATATAGAGCATTTGCTGCTAGCGCTCTGAGCCTTTTATGAAGCTCCTGTGGGTATTGGTACGGGTACGCTTGCCATTATCCTTTGGATAGCAATCGTTCCAGATTCTGATTAAAGTCTTCATCATCTTGATGCTGCTGAGGCTCTTCTTGTTGTAGTAGAAGGAGCTGCTGTTGTTCTTCAGGAGGTTGCTGGCTGAATCCTCTTTGTCGATTAAAACCATCTCTTTGGACATTCCAATCATCTATGATCTTCGCCATTTCATCCCCAATCAATTTTTTATCCTCTGATATGTGCTTTATGTCCTGAACATCCACTACCTTGCTGGCTTCTTTAACAAGAAATCAAGACGAAAAGCAGAAATAAGAAGTCAAATGACCATATATAAAAGTCCGGAACTAGGCCAGCTGGACAAAAACATATGTAAAACTGCCCAGAAAGTAAAAGAAACTTGTATTATACGGCACCATAAAATAGTGCATAGTAATATCTTTTCTTCTTCTTCTTTTTGGCGAAAGAACATTGCTGGTGATCTCGCGAAATATTTGACTGTGAAACCCATTTAATACAACCATGCGTTCTAATAGCATAAATGTAAATGTCATCATTCTAAAGAAGTAGAGGAAATGTTTGACTGGGGATTTCATAACTAGTTTAGAAATTGTTTAGTATTCACAACTGTAAGAGAACTTTTTTTATTGGTGTTCAGACCCAAAAATAACTAAACAAATCACATCAGGATGTCTCCCACTGAAATACTAAAATTAACTGATAACGTCTTTTAGGATGACCTGTGAAGCAAAGCAGAGTGGAAAAAAATAGCGAAAAATTATTACATGTGGATATCTTCAAGGCCGGATGCACTACACTAACTTTCTAGAATGATAAACAATAGCACCACCTATCATCATGATACCAATTCATAAAATAAACGTTACTTCCATAACACAATGATCGATTGCTCTGTTTCTGCTGAATTTGGTGAGGTGAAAAAAAAAGTACCTTCAATGGCCAATTTCTTGGCCTCTGCATATTCTGTTGACTTTTCCTGGACAACATTCAAGTCAACTTCCCTGCCCTAGTACATGGGGAAACAACAATGTATGTCAGATGCAGTTTAAACCAAAAGCTAACTCGAAGATAAGTATAAAACGAAATCCATAGCGCTCATTATGTCAAATGAAAGAGCGCCTAATCAAAAATCTCATAAGTTGCTAAAAACTATAACAGACAAAAGCTGCACAACCTGTCAATCCACCCGTACAATCCTCTAAGATTGGGTGGTAGTTTTAACCAACAGAGTTGTGTAAATCCAAAGTACTAGAAACAAGTATCTCAAAAGAATACCTTTGTCAACAAATGCTATTCAAAATTAGCATTTGGACAACCAGATCATTGGTTGTTCTCACCAACAGCAATCAATGAAGTCGAATGAGCACTCCCAGCAGAACGATTCAAATTGACATGTTCTTTTATGTAGCACGTCAAAAACTTGGGTTTGGTCTGGAGTCATCTAAAAGATCCATTGTGACTCACTTTGCTTTTTCCAGATTATTTCTACAATTGGATTGGTTTACATTAGATGATTCCCAGTAGCCTTTTTCTTGGGGTGGGGGGGATAAGCAGATTGCCACCAGTCAACAATGCTTTTCATTGGTAGGTGAATACGCAACTTGCACACCTGCATGAGGATGAACCTATGACCTCACCCTCCATTCTTTCCAAAGGGAAAGGAAATGTAATTGGTCCAAGGACCATTAGAAACAGACTTCACTTACCATGCCCAAAACCAATCTTACACCATTCATTGCTAGTTTTACCAGATATTAAGAATGTAGCATACCCAACTAATCTATCAATCCACATTATGGACGGTTACAAAAAAACCACGTTGCCGTTCGACAACAAGTATGACATGGCATCCCTTTTCCATGCTTTGATATGTATGGGATATGCCCTGCACGTGCCCAGAATTGATATCTGCCATTGTACACTCAGCTGCGTCGCAGCAAATGTGCACTGGACCACAGCAATGCACACAACTTATATGCTACTGAAAGAATCTTATTGAAAAGGATAAAATCGAAGAGGGGAAGGACAAAATTACAGATATTAAAAGCAAAGTTAATTGGTAATATTCTACTGTTGTGTCCATATCGCAATTTTGGAAAACTTTCCAACTTTTATGTTGTATCATATATTTTTTTGTGTTTGTGTGGATGCAATCATTCACAATTTTCAGAATTTGGAGCTAGGCTTAGCTTCATAGAAAATCTCAACCCAAGTGAGCCACTTCAATTAGAAAGAAAAACTGATATCTTTTAAAGTGAAATTCACATGGTTGATATGCATGCTCATATGTCTGCTCAAAGAGAGTGTAAACTCATGTCAATGCATCTCATAAGGCACTTTGTTACTTACCAAGTCTATATGGAGGACGTGCACTATCCGACTATTAGCAATAACCTGTTAGTCAAAAGGAAAGCAGGGACAGAGTAAGAAGATGTGCAGAATAGGCAATCATGTTTAAATAAAGAAAAATACAAAATAAAAGTAATATGTTGACAACATACTTATTATATAAAACTTGAATACGGGCATTCTGCAATTCTGTAAGTTGATTCACTGTCTCTGTAGCAGAACCTTCATTTATCTCCAAACACCCAAAAAGGAACATGTTCTTATCAAGCATCCTTTTGACCACAGCAGATACCACTTTTACACCTTTTTCTTTTGCATCAACAAGAAGCTCCATAAGTTTCCTCAGCTCTCCTGTCAAATGGGAATGGAGGTAAGCTGTGAGAGACAGAGAGATCTAAGGTATTAGTTAAACAAACTATATTTTAACTTTCATCAGAACCCATGCAAGATCAATAAGTAATGAAGTCAGCCAGCCAGCTGGCAGAGTCTGATAGGGATAGTACAAAAGACCAATACTTCTTCTTATAAGTAATTAATTTTTTTTAAAAAAAAAATTAAAAATTAAAAATAAAAGTCACAATAAAGCAGCACAACTCTAATACAAGAAAAGTACACAAGAATCACTCTAAAAAGGAACAGCTAACGTCTAGATTTCAAATTCTCTCTCTCCCTCTCTCTCTCTGTATTCACACACGACACAAGCAGAAACTACCTTCCAAATTTCACCACGAAACACCATATAGGCCAAACACCAACAAACAAAATTATCTAGCTTACAGTAAAAACTAGATTATCTGCTATCTCCGCTTAATTTACACATGCAACATAAATCCTCTACTACCATTCAAAACTTCCTCCAATTATCCAATTGTTCAAGTATGCCCCGTTGTCTAATGGTTCAAGACGTTTCTCTTTCAAGGAGGCAGCACCAATTCGACTTCAAATCTTTTCTAAAACTCGTGTCCAAGTAAACATTTCCACTCTAGTGGTGCTATCTCATTAGATATGAAACCTTCAGGAAATGTCACTTTCAGCATACTTTCTCCCTAACTTCTCCGAATATATTTTGATAAGCCAACTCCACAGGGACGCCAAACTTCATCCATATGCCACTGTCCCCATGAAATCCCATATTTTTTAACCACCAACTTCCTCCACAAAAGGTCTTTCTCTTCCAAATGATGTCATAGTCATTTACCTAGCAAAAGTTGATTCAAAATCAAAAGCCTTCTATCCCCATTTTGAAAAGAAGCAAACAGAGTGGACTACTGATTATCAAACTGGCAAAACAAAATAGACTTTGAGCCTGTTCCTACTGAACACTTCACAAAAATCCATAAGACTTGGCACTACTGAATGTAAATGCTAACGCCTGGAATTGGTAGACTATACAGCAAGCAAAACAGTAAGCTCTAGGAAGTGTAACAAGAAACAGCAAACAAAATCCCAACAAGTCCATCAATGTGAAGTGTAACAAGAAACAACAAACAAAATCCCAACAAGTCCATCAATGCCTCCTTAAAACATCCAGCAGCTGCATATCTTCTTGCATTATTACAACTACAAGAAAACAACAAAAGCAACTACTTTTGAGTGCAATTCTACATAAATGGGCTATATTGATGCGATAGTAAAAAAGAACATCAGCAACCAACCATAAACAAAATTACAAGTTTACAACTATTACAATCACAACTATAGATGACCATTATGAACTTAAATCGCAGGCTTATGGTAGGTAGTCCTTAATGGTTTGCATCATACAGTGAACAGAAGACTAACCAAACACCTTGACAGATTTTCATGTTTACTTTAACAAATCATTAACAAAATTTGAAAGCAAAACGATGCACAGCGTTGCTGATGTTCTAAATGATTAAATCAAATAATCTGTCCCACACAAAATGGAATGTATCCAACCCCAAACAGCTGGCACAAAGCTTGGAAGATGTGTGAATTATTGCCGCAACAACATTGCATCACATGTCAAGCAAAAGCTATGTGAATATTGCCACGCCAATGCACTCCCACAACTAATGCAATATATAAAAAGTTGCTCAAAATTCGGTACCAAGTTTCAGGCGAAAGTGTACCAAGTGATAGATAAATTTTGAATGGGGGTTTGAAAGGTTGAGTCTCACAGAGGCAGTAGAGGCAAAAAAAGCCCGCCCAATCTGTGTGATAAAGAAGCATTGCTTATCATGTAACCTGCATAGGAGTATATGAGAGTTACCTTGGTGCAGGGAAACAACAAACACAACAGAGAGCAGAAACTTTTAATAGTTCAAATAAATATCATAAAACAACGCACTACCAACTGAATGGGAATACAACGATTGCATGAAGAAGGCCAAGTTGCAAGGAGTAGCCTCATATATGTACGAGAACTTTTTAGAAAGCCATACTCGCTTCATATCAGCCAAAGCTGTTGATTCGCCCTGTCACTCCCAAAAAGAAAAATCCACAAGCCTTAGATTAGAATATACACAGAACAAGTACTAAACAAAAGATTGTGTTCAATACTATGCGGTACCTCAGCAAACTCGTGTATGAGGTCATCAATGTCCAGCTTGAATGGAGAGAGATTCATTATATTTCTCCAATTTGAGCACAACAGCTGCAGAAAATTTGCATGAATTAGGCCGGAGAGATGATAACATGTTTGAGTCGAACATTCAGCGACGAATTCAGTAGCAGACCAAAAATAACTAAAAAATCAACATTCTGGTAGTAAAAAGAACAAAACCAACCTCAACAAGCATCAATTTTGTGAATGGCAAAGGGGTTTCGGTTTTTCATCTGAATTTTCTCATTAATCGAAATCATCTGATGGGCATTTAAAATAAGAGACTTATTCTTCTAATAATTCACCGTTTGGAGTAAGATCAACAGTAAATACTGAAACAGGGAGAGAGTGACGAGCAGAGGAAGAAATTACCGGAATTTCTTTTTACTTTGGTTCTCACTTTTTCTCTGGATCGCTACTGAGCGAGATTCTCCCTGAGAAGGGCGGGTCCGCGTCCCTTGATGCGGACAATTTTTTGTGATTGGCCCGCTTGCAAAGTTAGAGTATTACCGATACGTGTGGAGGGAGTGCAGAACTTTGAACGGATTCGAGATTACCTGACCGGGTGAGGATGCAAAGTGGCGAGGTTCCTTGTTCCTCTATTGTTGCCCCTTGTTGTTTCAGATTACGTAGATACAAAAATAAGTCTCCACATCTTATGAAGGGAACCTCAATAATTCGAATTTCTTCCCTCCACCCTTATTTGTACATATAAAAATAAAATAATAATAATAATAATAATAATAAGGACCGATGCTAGCTAGAAGGATCTTCTACCTTCCACATCAAGCTCTCTAAATTTAACATTTCTTTAAAATTTTAACAAAATCTACAAAAAGTCCTCTACATCAAACTCTCTATCAAATGTTAAATATAACATTTGTCAAACATCCTCTTCACATTTAAAGAGACTAAAAGCAAATGTTAAAATATTATAATATTATTTTATTGCATTCTAGCACCACTTTTCATTTTTCTTCCTATTTTTTTCTATTTCTTTCCCTCCAAAGTTTCATCCCCTCATTTTTTACTTTTTTCCCATTCCATTTTTTTTCGTCACTCATCTTTTCTCAAATACACAACTGCATTAATTGACGTCTATTGTTTTTTTTTCTAATAAATTAAATGCATTCATCAATGAAATTTATTGAATTAAAGATGCAATTGTGCACAAAAAATAATTCCATATATGTGAACATGAAAGTGAGTTTCATGGTAGTTAAAATAATTTGATTTCATAATAAAAATAATAACATTTGAATTAAATAGCAAAATATTTAAAGAGTTTGATATTTTGTAGTCTTTAAAAGTGATTAGTTATATCTAAAAAAGTACACTTTGAAAGTTAAATTTAACTAAATTTTGCATAACTTGATGTGGATGCTCTTAACCGACATTCTGTTCTTCTTCTTCTTCTTCGAAAAAAAAAAAAAAAAACTGATTGTAGAAGGATCTTCTTCCTTGGATGGAATGTAAAATAGAGAGCATTTTAGTAAGAGAATAACTTCAGTCGTGGCAAAAAGGGGGAATTTTTTGTCCATCACTCACAAGCTGACACTTCACATAAAGAGAAAAAAAATGCAAAAAAAAAACTACACCCTGTAGTAGCTAATTCCCACCCTTATTTCTTTTTCTTCCTTCCATTTCTCTTCTTCCCATATTTTCCTTCCTGCCGACAAAGAAAGTGATGGCCGTGGGTTTGGCCGTGACCCATGACTAGCCTCTCCAGGTCACTCTCTTCGACGCCAACAATCCTCTTCTCCGGCGTTAGGGTGATAAAATTCTCTAAGGATTATTCTTCCCCTTCTAGGTTTTAGATTTAATCTAAAATCGAATTTTTTGGTGTTAGAAACAATTTTTGTGGCATTAGAAACGAATTTTGGGCATTAGAAATAGGTTTTTTAGGCTAGGTTTTGTGGGTTTTCCGACAGGTTAGAAATTGTGACAAAGAGAAGAGAATGAGGTGCTGGGCTTGGCCGGATCTTCGTTCACCTATTTGATGGGCTGGCGTGATGGGCTAGCTATGGAGGACATGATCGGTGAGGTGAGGGATAAGAAGGAGAAAAGAAAAAGAAAAAAACCAGAGCGGTGGGTGTCGGCGTCTGGGCAAGTGGCGGCCTGAGATGGATCGTGGGCCCCCCTAGTGGCTAGATCGATCTCCCTCTCTCTCTCTCTCTTTTTTTTTTTTTTTTGTTCACCGGAAAAGTCGCAGGAGGTGGGTGGCGGCATTTGGGCAGGTGGTCCTTTATTTGGTTGCTTGATTGGGTGTTTTGTTTTCATTTTAAGTTTGTGCATTTTTCTTGAAATGTTGAAATGTCAGCTTGTGAGTGGTGGGCAAAAAACCCTCCCTTTCTGCCACAATCGTATAGCAGCACTACTCTTTGAGTTTATCGGAATAAGAATAACTTATATAATAAGGTTGCACAAAAGGTGAACTTTGTGCAACCATTAAGAAGCTGACACTTAAGCCAAATTTAACAAACTTAAGTTTAAAAAAAGAGAGCAGCTACTATATGGTCAAGGCATAAAGGTGGGGGTTTTTTGCCCACCACTCATAAATTGACACCTCAACCTTTTAAGAAAAATGCACAAATTTAAAATAAAATCAAAACACACAATCAACTAATCAAGCAACTAAATAAATGACCTAATTGCCCAGACGCCGCCACCCACTTCCGGTGACTTTTCTGGCAAACCAAAAAGAAAGATCCAAGCCACTAGGTGGCCGATCCCAATAGCTTGAGGGATGAGATCTGGCCATCCCTGGCCATTTTGTCTCTTGACAAGCGAAAAAAAAAAGAAAGAAAGAAAGATAGATCCGGCCACCCCCCATGGCCATTTTTGTCTGTCCGGCAAAAAAATAAATAAATAAATAAAAAGGATAAATCCAACCACCTAAACTCAGCCTAAAAAATCGTTTCTAATGTCTCAAAAATCGATTCTAATGCCATAAAACTAATTTTTAATGCCTCAAAACTAAACTTAGAGGGGAAGGTTAACTCTTTTTAGGATTTTATCATCCTAAAAACCAAATCCACCGGAAGGAAAAACCAAAGAAAATTGTCAGCAAGACCCAACTATGGGTCTCGATGGCCGGCTAGATCCAAGCCAGCCGTGGTCTTTTTTCTTTCTCCCAGACCATCTCTCTTTCTCTGTTAAATGACAAGAAGAAGGAAGAAAAAGAATGGGAGAGGTTGTTGGCAGGAAGGAAGAAATGAGAGAGAAGAAGAAATGGAAGAAAGAAGAATAAATAAGAAAAAATCTAGTGTTTTATGATGTATGATAGTTTTGTATATATATTTTTTTTCCTTTATGTGAGGTGTTAGCTTGTGATTGGGGGGGCAAAACCCCCCCTTTATGCACAGACAGAAGGGAAGTTATTCCCTTAAAAAAAAGCTTAAACACACCAGCTAGAGTATATCTTCGGTTCAGTTGCTGCGTAAAGGGCCAGGTTTACGCCCACCAATGGAAATAAGACACCTCATTTAAAGTAAAAAAAAATTGCAAAAAACTTGTTTAGAAAAAAACCAATAAAATGTTGATGTGTCATGCGGTGATTGGTGGGCAAAAAACTAATGTAGGGAAATGAAGGGGTGGCCGGCGATTGCATAAGCACACCGTCTATGGGTACGAGTTCGGGGGGAGACTCGTCCTCAGACGACACTGAGTTTTCGGAAACGATTCTCAAGTACATAGACCAGATACTTACGGAAGAGAACATAGAGGATAAGCCCTGCCTGTTTTGGGTCTCTAAGTCATCGAGAAATCCTTTTACGATGCTCTTGGTCAGAAATACCCTCCTTCCCCCAATCTACACCAATAAGAACCAACTTATATGAATCTCAACTTGGGGAGCCCTGGTGATGTTTTTTCTGCAAGCAGTGGTGGTGATTATATTACTAATGGTAGTTCTAGCGCTAGAAATAGCATTGATCCTCAACATGTCAGTGATGTTAGGGAGTACAAGTCGTCGGCGAGCCACCCCATGGGCTAGGGTGGCGGCCAGCCACCCCAGATCTGGCCGCCGCCCAAGGGGTGGCTGCGCAAGCCATCCCCCACCCAAGGGGTGGCCAGCGAGCCACCCCATAGGCCATGGGAGTGGCTGCACGGCCACCCCTAGGCCTAGTGGTGGCTGCCTGCCACCCCTTCTTTTCCCTTCAATTTGATTTTTTTTTAAAAAAAAAATAATAATCATTAATTTTTTATTTGATATATGGTATAATCCGGTGCAGCAGAGTTTTTTTTTTTTTTTTTTCCTAAACTTAAGTCTGATAAAAATTGCTTAGATATTTTCTTCTAATTGGTTGCACAAAAACTACCTATTTGTGCAACCTGCTTAACCAAGATGCTATTGGAATTCACGAAACCTTAAAGAGAATAACTTCAGTTCAGATGTGGCAAAAATGTTAGGTTTTTTGCCAACCACTCACAAGTTGACATTTCACATAAAGGGAAAAAAATGCACAAAAAAAATTTATACCCTGTCTGCAATAGCTGATTTTCAACTAAAGAAGAAAGAAAAGAGAAAGAAGGAAGTAAGAAGAAGGAAGAAACCCACGACTTGCAAGAAGAAACCAACGGTGCAGAGCAGACCATCTAGGCCGGCAGCCGAGACCCTCAGCTGGGTCTCGCCAGTCGTGGGTATGCAAGACCCACAGTTTGGTTTTTTTTTTTCTTTGGTTTTTTCTTCCGGTGGGTTTGGTTTTTTCTTGGTTTTTAGGATGATAAAATTCAAAAAAAGCTTAACTTTCCTCTCTAGGTTTTAATTTTGAGGCATTAAAAACAAGTTTAGTGGTATTAGAATCGAATTTTAAGGCATTAAAAACGATTTTTTAGGTTAGCTGGATCTATCTTTTTTTTTTTTTGGTTCGTCGGAGAGAAAAAAACCCATTGTGGGTGGCCAGATCTCTCTTCCCTTAGCCGTTGGGGTGGATCATGGTCACCCCCAGTGGCCGGATCTATCTTTTTTTTTTTTTTTTTTCCGCCAGAAAAATCATCGGAGAGGGCAGTGGGTGACGGCTTTTGTTTGTCAGAGGTGGGCAGTGGGTGGCGGCGTCTAGATAGTTAGTCATGTATTTGGTTGGTTGATTAGTTGATTAGTTGATTGGGTGTTTTGATTTTATTTTAAATTTATATATTTTTCTTAAGATGCTGAGGTGTCAACTCATTATTGATGGACAAAAAACTTCACCTCTTAACCCTAAATATAATTGAAATCAAAAGTACGTGGTTTTGAACTTCTCTCTCTCTCTCTCTATATATATATATATATATATATATATGTATATATAGGGAATAACTTCAATTCGGTCATGGCAAAAATCCTTTGTTTTTTGCCCACCACTCATTATATGACACCTCAACTTATCACACAAAATAACCCTACAACTTAATACACCTGATTTTCCTTCTCTCACACTTTCTCTTCTTCTCTCTTCTGGTTCTTCACGAAAAAAATTTGCAGCAGCCTCATTCTTCACTTTCTCTCCCACTTTCTCTTCTTCTCTCTTCTTCTTTAGGTCACGCCGTGAGTCTCTGAGACAGGTCCATTTTTTTTTCCTTCCGGTGAGTCTGCCATCTCTGTTCATCGCCATCACCGCCCCATCTCGTTGCTTCACCTCCGCTGTTTTTTCACCACCACAGATCCACCTCAAAACAGTTGACCTTTACAAAAAGTGGAGGACGTGGGTCTGTTTTTTTTTCTCTCTCTCTCTTTTTCTTCTCCTCTTCGCCGGTGAGTCTGATTTTTTTTTTTTGGTTTTTAGGACGATAAAATTCCAATAGGGTTAACTTTTTCTTCTAGGTTTTAGTTTTGAGGCATTAGAATCGATTTTTGAGGCATTAGAAATGATTTTTTAGGTTGGCCGGAAAGATAAAAATGGTCACTGGGGGGTGGCCAGATCTTTCTTCCCTGGCCGTTGGGGTGGATCGCGGCCACCCCCAGTGGCCGGATCTATCTCTGTTTTTTTTTTTTTTTTGGGTTCGCCAGAAAAGTGGCCGGAGATGGCGGTGGGCGGCGGCGTCTATTCGCCGGAGGTGGCGATGGGTGACGATGGGTGGTGGCATCTAGTCTGTTAGAGCATCCACTGCAGCCTCTTCAAATTTTCCTCTTCAAAATAACCAAAAACACACTTTTAGTTATTTTAATAGCCCACCTTTTTAGAGCACACTTTTCAACCTCTCTACTTTAACAATTCACTTTCACTATTTTATTAAAATATTATTTTTTAAAAATTTGTTTATTATTTCTCTAACTTTTGAGTGTTAAAATTACTGAAATGCCCATGTTATAATAAAATATAAAATATAAAAAACCTAAACAAAACGTAGTCGTTTTGCTGCAACCTAAAAAAAAAAAAAATACCCTTCTTCCCCCTTCTTCCCTCTCCTTCCCCATCTTTCCCCACCATTACCAGACCCACTTCTACCTCATGAGAGGTGGAAAGGACTAAAGAAATCTCTAGCCAGGCAACAAAAAAAAAAAGGACTATGGTCTCTGGCCGTGGGTCGACGAGCAGCGGTCTTGGCATTGTCTTGAGAAGGCTGTTGGGCTTGCATTCGGATCTGATGGTGGGTCTCTGGTAATGGGTTGACCAATGACGGTCGTGGTAGTGTAAGGGCAGCTCTGGCCGTGTGTTGGGTCACCGGCAATGTGTCGGTGGTCCCTGGCAGTCTGGTTGGTCGGCGACGTGAAGGCGGCGATGGGTGTGCCGATGTCGTGGATCTGCAAGTTCAACGGTGAGCAACGGCAGATGACGGCGTACTGGAGCTTGATGGTGTTGGGTTGCGCGTTTGGATCTGCGA
Organism: Carpinus viminea; assembly: GCA_013348765.1. Taxonomy (NCBI): domain Eukaryota; kingdom Viridiplantae; phylum Streptophyta; class Magnoliopsida; order Fagales; family Betulaceae; genus Carpinus; species Carpinus viminea. The sequence continues at coordinate 7,336,810 of CP054671.1, forward strand.
GAGTGTATAAGCGTCGGCGCGATGGGTCGGCGATGTGGTGCACCCCCTCCGGCCGATTCTGCTCGTCGAGCACCGTTGACACCTCCTCCGGAAGCATGCCCTTGCTGAGAGAGGAATTGCTCAGAGAGGAAGTATGCCCTGCGGAAAGAGAGGATAGAGAAAGGAAAAAGAAAAAAGAGAGAGAGAGAAAATATGATTGTTTAATAAATGAAGAGGAAATAGTAAATGTTAAATATGAAAGAATATTGTTCATCTTATTAAGTTTTTGGTTAAAATAGAGAGTGAAAATGGGAATTTTGGGTCTTTTTGTTAAATTGGCTCTTCAAACTAACCAAAAATTGGGTTTGAAGAGCCTGCAGTGGGTGCTCTTAGGTGGTTGCTGATTTGATGATTTGGTGTTTTGATTTCACTTTAAATTTATGTGTTTTTCTAAAAAAGATGAGGTGTTAACTTATGATAGGAGGGCAAAAAACCCCTCTTTTTTGCCATGACCAAATGGCAGCAACTCTCATATATATATATATATAAAGGTTTGCTAGGGGTTCTCCTTGTAGTGTTCTCCTGGTGTTCTCCTGGTGTTCTCCTAGCCTTATGTAGAACATGATTTAATAAAAAATAAAATTGTAGTACCGCTTTTTTTGTTAACAGATTAATTTTTATAAGTTAATAGTTAGGTTCTAATGCTTTAAAACTTGTTTTTGGATTCAAAATTAAACTTAAGGGTGGAAGGTTAACCCTTTAAGGATGATATCACCCAAAATGGATTTGATCATCCTAAATTTGATGCTAATGCCTCAATTTTGTTGCTAATGCCTCACAAATTTGTTGCTAATGCCTCAAATTTGATGCTAATGCCTAAAAAAACGGGTAGTGGAGGCAACTACAATTTTATTTTTTCTTAAATCATGTTTTATGTAAAACTAGGAGAACACCAGGAGAACCTACGGGGAGAACCCCTAGCATTTTCCATATATATATATATATATATATATGTTCCCTTAGAGAATATCTTCTATTCGATCGTGGCAGAAAACATGGCAAAAAAGTGTTTTTCTGCCCTCCATTAGAAGAAAGCCACGTCAATTAAAGCATAAAGGTGCACAAAATTTGCCTACAATAAAATCACTATATCCCATTCAACCTCAAGCTGAAAACCATGGCCCCCTAGCCCACCGCCGACGCTGGAACAAGCCGCCACCGCCCAGGCAAAGACCCACCACCCAGGCAAAGATCCATACGCCGCTGCTGCCGCCCACCCATGCTAGTAGGTTCTCTCTCAGTCTATCTCTCTCTTTCTCTGGACAAGCGATCTTATATGCGGTCGGAGAGAGATTACCGGTGGAGTTGGCGGCGGCGGGTGCTGGCCACGTTGGTCACGAGGTCGACCCATCCTGAGACCCGTGGGTATCTTTGGGTCAGGAAAGACGCCGGTCTGCAGACCTCTCCAGTGATTTTTTTTTTTTTTTCCTTTTCCTAGTTCTCTGCTTCCACCAATGAGAATGAGAGAGAGAAGGAGCACCGGAAATCAAGAGGGGAACCGGCATACCAAATGTCGCCGGAGAAAGAGAGAGCATCGGAGAACAAGAGGATGTCGGCAGGCTTGTCCGGTAATCTCTCTCTCCGGTGTGGTGAGGTTAGGCGGTGAGCCGTGGGTTGATTTTTTTAATTTTTAGAGGATTCGGTTATTATCTAGTGTTTTGGTTTTATTTTATGAAGGTATACTTGGTGAGGTGTCAATCTTTTAATGGAAGGCACAAAACTCATGTTTTCTGCAAAGACCGGACAGCAGCGGCTCTCATTTCCTTAAGCTCCTAACCCTAAACCTTACTCAAATGAGTGCTGCTGCCATTCGGTCATGGCAAAAAAGGGGGGTTTTTTGCCTTCCTATCATAAGTCGACACCTCATCTTTTTGAGAAAAACACATAAGTTTAATATGAAATCAAAACACCAAATCATCAACTCAACAACCACCTAACAGACCAGAAGCCACCACCCACCGTCACCCACCGCCATCTCCGGCGAACATACGCCGCCGTCCACCGCCATCTCCGGCGACTTTCCCGGCGAACCCAAAAAAAAAACAGAGATAGATCCAGCCACTGGGGGTGGCCGTGATCCACCCTAACGGCCAGAGGAAAGAGATCCGGCCACCCCCCAGTGGCCATTTTTGTCTCCGGCGAACCCAAAAAAATCCAGTGAACCCAAAAAAAAAAATCCGGCCAGCCTAAAAAATCGTTTCTAATGCCTCAAAAATCGATTCTAATGCCACAAAACTCGTTTCTAATACCTCAAAACTAAAACCTAAGAGGAAAAGTGAACCCTTTTGGGATTTTCTCATCCTAAAATCAAGAAAAAAAAACCAAGAAAAAACCAAACCCACGGCCGGCGAGACCCAGCCGTGGGTCTCGGTGGCTCGTCGACTTGGACCAGAGCGACGGCGAGGGACGACGACGGCGAGGTGCTGCGAGACCCATGGCCAGGAAGAAAAAAACCGTGGGTCTGCAAAAACAAGAAAAAAAACAAAGCGTGGGTCTCTGTCTGCGAGACCCACGGCCGGAAAAACAAGGAAAAAAAAAAAACAATCTCAGACCCACGGCCGGAAAAACAAGGAAAAAAAAAACAATCTCAGACCCACGGCCGGCAGGATGGCGAGACCCCTTCATCTTTCTTCTTTCTTCTTTCTTCCTTCTTCTTTCTCTTTTCTTTCTTTTTAGTTGAAAATCTGGTGCTGCTGGGTGTAAGAATTTTTTTGTGCATTTTTCCTCATTAGATGAGGTGTCAGTTTATTAGTGGTGGGCAGAATACCCACCCTTTTTGCCTCATCCGAACTGAAGTTATTCTCTACTCAAATTCAGGCCTGCCTCTCTCTCCCGCCGTCTCTCGCTTCTCGCTGCTATGTCTAGAGCTTCTCTGGCTTTCTCAGCAAAGCAAGTTAAGTTAGAAACTTGATTTTGATTTTGGTCTGTAAATGGTGGCTGTTATTGCCGCCAGGGTTTGTGTTTGTCGAGCCGAGCTCGGAAATAGGTTTTGAATGTTTGCTTTGTATCTGATGTGTTTGATGATTTGCTTGTATTTATTTTCTTTTGGGTTTTTGGATTTTTTCCCCCTACAGATGGCGGTTTGGGTTTGTTGGCTTTTGGATGAAGTTCACACATCAAAGTTGTTTTTGATTTGTGGTTCTTGATCTGTGGGGGAAATCACAACTGGTGCTTGGGGTTTCTGGGGATTTGACGTGAGTTTCTGTTCGGTTTTTGGATTTGTGGTGGTGGTTTTACATGTTTGCTTTGTATCTGATGTGTTTAATGAATTGCTTGTCTTTATTTGCTTTTGGGTTTTTTTCCCTTACAAATGGCGGGTCGGGTTTTGTTGGCTTTTGGATGAAGTTAATACATCAAAGTTGTTTTTGATTTGTGGTTCTTGATCTGTTGGGGAAATCTCAACTGGTCCGTGGGGTTTGTGGGGATTTGACGTGAGTTTATGTTTGGTTTTTGGATTTCTGGTGGTTGTTTTACATATTTGCTTTGTATCTGATGTGTTTGACGATTTGCTTGTCTTCTTTGCTTTTGGGTTTCTCATTTTGGGCCTTTTTTTTCCTCTACAAATGGCGAGTTGGGTTTCTTGGCTTTCGGATGAATTCCCCTTCTAGCCAGAACATTATCTCTGTGTTGTTTTGAGCTGAATGATTTATTATTTCCATTCTTTGCGCAGATGATAGATAAAATTGTTGAAGCATGTGCTGTTATGAGTGGGGTTGATTTCATTATAGGAAGCGCTATGAAAGTAGGGTTCAGAAGCTTCAGAAGTCAATGGAGCGAGTGGAAGCCGAAATCAGAAATCAGAAATCTTAATGATCTCGATCTCCGTGGGAGACATCGGACCTAGGTACTTTACTCGAGCCGGGTACAATACCTTGGTAAGATGTCGACCACTGATATCAGGATCATCAAGATTCAGAAGTCCGTTGATCGAGTAGAAGCTGAGATAAAGATTCTACGAGAGGAGATGGAGACTCTCTTACCCTTAACCAGACCCTTACGGTGCACTTTTAACTTTGTATATCAGATCCCCGGCCCCCCTCCCAAAAATTCTAATTTATGTTCAAAATGGCCTTGCAGGGAAGCGTATGCAAATTCCAAAGAGGAGGACAAGGGAACCTGCTTCTGCTTCAGTTCTGTTCGTGGTGCGCCACCAAAGCCTTTGGATCCCAACGACGCAGACCAGCAATTTCAGATATTTGAGTTATGTTCAAAATGGCTTTGCTGTAGCAAGTGCTTTCTATCATTGAGGCTGATTTCATTTACAGGAAGCGCTATGAAAGTAGGCTTACGGAGATTCAGGAATCGGTGGAGCCAGTGGAAGAGCAATTTAAGCGAGTAGTGGCTGAATTAACTTTTCATATGTTCTTATAATTTTCTTCCATATTGTTCACATTTCTCTTCCTTATTAGTAGTTGAAGCATTCTAGTGTTTTCTCGCTTGGGGTGTCTGTCTTCTCTCTCATCTTTCTTTCTTTCTTTCTTTTTTCCTGGTATTGTTTCTTGTTCCATTTGCCCAGCAAAAAAAAAAAGATTAATATGCAAACCTTTTAAGTAATCTCATTTGCAATTCTTGTGCCAATTGTGTAGGCAGAATTGGAAATTGGTGGGTCTTTTGAAAGACGTTTGGTGTTCGCATTTTTTGGATTATTCAAAGCTCGATTGAAATATTTGTGGAAATAATAGGAAAAATTATTTTAAGATTTTCAAAGCTACTGAAAGAAATGAATCACTTATAAACCCTTCCCCTCTATTTCTTGCATGCTTTCCAAATTGATCGATGGGTGAGCGTTTGCAGAGCTACTTTGTGTGCAACGGCCTTGAAAAAATGCGCCCTAAAGTTCGTATTTATTGAAGTATGTTGATAAAAATGCTCATCCATTTCACGTAATGCCATGCAGAAGTTGTTGATCCTGCTGTTGAGTTTAGAGCTTTGATTTTGTTTTTGTTCGTTTCTTTTTTTTCAATAAAGCACATATCTTGACATGTATATTAAGGAACCCACTCAAATTTTAAACATAAGAAGAAAAAAAATCATAATGAAAAAGAAAATGATTCAAATATTGATAAAAGAGAGAGAAAGAGAGAGAGGGGTTGAAATATTGATAAAAAGAGTAAGAAAAATGTCGAGTATTGAGAAGAGAGGGTCTGGAGAAAGTAATTGAGGGGCAAAAAAAAATTTAGAAAGTGTAAAAATGAAGTTTGCAAGATGAAATTGAAAGAGGGAAACAAAAAAGCAAATAGAGAAGAGAGAGAGAGACCTACAGATGCCTAGAAACAGAAGTGAAAGGTCCTTCTTTACAAGTTTTTAGGTGGCCTTGCACGTGACTGCCTGCAAAATTTGAGAGCAAAGGCCATTAAGGATATCTTCTATTCGGTCGTGGCAGCCAATAGAAAAAAGACACATCAGCTAAAGAATAAAAATTACACAAAAACTACCTACAACAAAAACACCAAATTTTGAGTTTCAACGGAGAGGGAAAGGAGAGAAACTTCAGGTATAAGACCTCCGTGGGTCAGCAGGCCTACACGAGTCTTAACCAGACCAGCCTGTCGTTCCCCTATTGTTCTCCGGTGCTCTCTCTCTTTCTCCGGCGACACTTGGTACGCCGGTTTCCCTCTTGATTTCCGGTGCTCCTCTCTCATTCTTACCAGCGGAAGCAGAGAACCAAGAAAAGGGTGTCAGCAGAGACCCATTGTCCCGGCTTGAGACCCGTTGTGGGTCAGTAGACCCACGCAGTTCACTGCACCGTTGTGGGTCAGCAGCCCCATGTAGTTCATGGCCTGAGGCAAGCCTGGTTCACCAGACCCACGGCTTCACCATACCCAAATCAGATTTTTTTTCTTCGCCGCTAGTGAGGAGAGAGATGGAGCACAAGAGAGAGGAACTGACGTCGGGCTGGAGAGAGAGATGGTGCACTAGAGAGGTTTGGTCTCTGGCATCGGGCTGGGCTGGACTCCAGTGCCTTCAATCGGAAGCTGCGAGCTAGGCTTCGGCAATATCACTGTTGCCGCCAAAGAGAAGACAGAGGAGAGGGAGAGAAAGATCATGGAGAAGTGGAAGAGAAAAATGATGGGTATGTCTTATACGGTGTTTTGATCTTATTTTAGGAAGGTGTAATAGATGAGGTGACAGCATTTGAATGGAAGGCAAAAAACATTGACAGTATGGCAGCACCTCCCAGGCCATTAATATTAGAGCGGTGATATCTAGGTGAACAGTATTTATGCTTTAATATTATTAAAAGATTAGTATGAATACTGTTTACCCACGCTAGTGGTTAGTATCACTACTCTTAATATTATCATTCACCCTTTGTCTTTGTCTTTTTCTTTTTTCTTTTTTAATTAAATAAAAAAATAGTTACAAGGATCTTCTCATTTCAGATCCTAAAGCGAAAAAGGAATGAGCCCCCAACAATAGACTCAAAAACAAACTAAAGCAGCACATAAATAACTATAAAAGGTAGAAAATGAGACAAATAAATGACATAGCCCTCTCAAGGAGCCACACAAGGCGGTTATGGAAGCAAAAGGAAAACATATTAAGGCAAGCCTATCTGAACTTTCATATATAACCACTAATGACAACCACCGCAACGAAGTTGAAGCCGAAAATGCATTGCCATAGTCCGATATAGGAACTATTGAAGAGAAAGGAACCATCACAAATTCGGTTACAAAAGTCTTCACAAAATGATCAAAACACCATACCCCAGGAGACAGCAACCCACAAAAACAAGTAGCAAATAACAACAAAAAGAGCTGCAAAATATAAGAAAAATAAAAATAAAATAAAAGAAGAAGAAGAAGAAGAAGAAGAAGAAGAAGAAACAGCGACAGAGGACAGAGGAGAAATGGCCGAAGGAGTGAACAAAATCTCTCCCTTCTCCCCCAAAAAGAGCTGCAAAATATAAGAAAAATAAAAATAAAATAAAAAAAGAAGAAGAAGAAGAAGAAGAAACAGCGACAGAGGACAGAGGAGAAATGGCCGAAGGAGTGAACAAAATCTCTCCCTTCTCCCCCAAAAAGAGCTGCACAAAGGCGGTGAAGGAGCCTCACTGAGGAGGTGGAAATATCAAAGAAAGAAGAAAACTTCTCTAAGGAGAAAGAAGAGAGCGTTTGTAGTTTAAAGAATGCTGAATTTATTTCGTCAATAACATCTTGTTTGTTGAACCCATTCACTCTTGTTCTTATCCATTCACATACAAGATTTTTGTCCATTCTCATTAAATTGAACAAAATCTCAAATAGTGATTTCTAATTTTATTTTTTAATTTTACAAGTTTCTAGTGGGTTGTGTCTTTAGCTGCTGAGCACTTGTGTACTTTTCTTCCAAAAATTTTAATCTCTTTATTATGTAAATACGTGTTAGAAAATACTCTTTATTATGTAATGAATAAATAAAAAATACTAAAGATAGCCTAGATTATTTAAAAATGACAATAATGTTGATACTCTTCAGGAAATGTCACTTTCAGCATAGTTTCCCAACACCATAATTTCTCCCTGACCTCTCCTAATATATTTTGATAAGCAAACTCCACAGGGACCCCAAACTTCATCCATATGCCACTGTCCCCATGAAATCCCATATTTTTTAACCACCAACTTCATCCACAAAAGGTCTTTCTCTTCCAAATGATGTCATAGTCATTTACCTAGCAAAAGTTGATTCAAAATCAAAAGCCTTCTATCCCTATTTTGAAAAGAAGCAAATAGAGTTTTAAACTAGAGATCTATTGATCTTTACTTTATGAGCCGTGATTTACAACCAGTTAAATTATCTCTTGAGGACGATAATTGCATGTTTTGAATAGCTAAGGAGTTAATAATAATAATAATTATGTTTAATTATTATGAACTATTTTTTGTGAGATTTTTTATCAAAATAAGTATTTTAGAATTTTTATTACAGTAAATATAGTTTCTTTACCTATTTAATGTAGACACTACTTACTATTATTTTCTCGCCACGAGGAACCGGAAAACAAGGCCGGCCATTTCTTTCGCTCTTAATTAGTAATCGTTGTGAACATTCTTAAGCCAATCGGCTCACGCTAAATCATCTTCATGAAAGATAATAACTTTCACGAAAATTATGAAGGAAAAAAAAAATGCGATTTTTTTTTTTGGAAGTTAAACAATGCAACTTTTAGTGAAGAGTTACATTGCATGAAGCGAGTTTCCACCTAACAGGAATCGAACAACTCATTTCAAAGAACTTTCACCATATATATATATATATATATATGTTTAGTTTCATATGATTGGTTACTCCTTTAACAAGTTACCTTTCATGAGATTAAAACCCTCATGGGAGATCGATGTGAAGTTTCATATGCTTCATGCTTGGTTACTCATTTAACAAGTCACCTTCCATGAGATTAAAACCTTCACGGGAGATCGTCAGATCGATGTGTCACCATTTTTTAATTAAGATCCAGCATATATATTGGACAGAAGTCTTTCATTATTCTTCAAATTTTTTTGTTTGAAAAGTTGACAGATGGCAGTAGCTACATCTGTGCGTCATTAATGCATGCTAGCTATAAACTGTTTAACACATACGGTCCCTTAATAAGTACTACTACTGCACGCTTCCACAAACCACAAAAATTTGTTTTCTGCCATGAAGCTTTTGTTCCTCCTTGTAATCCTGATAGCTCCTAGCCTCCTACCCTCATCTTCTCGCATGAACCAATTACTTCCCCTGATCATGACCAGATCAAAAACTATATCCAACTTGAGCTCCCAGCAGGGGTAGTTGGCCCTGAAAGCTTTGGCTTTGATTGCCATGGAAAAGGACCCTACATCGGGGTCTCCGATGGTAGAATCCTCAGGTGGCATGGAGCACATCTGGGCTGGAAAGAGTTTGCCACCACCTCAGCAAAGAGGCAAGATTTAACTACAAGATGTATTTTTTTTTCTTGGAGTAAGTTCAAACTAGTCCATGAGGAAAACTTTTTACAAATCATTTTCCTATGTATGTTTTTTCTGATATTAATGACCATAAAAACACTCATCAAAAAATATATATATTCAATTGATGATGGCAATATATATTTGTATTTGATCAGGAACAAGAAGGCATGTGATGGCTCAACCAATCCGGATCTTGAGCCAACGTGTGGTAGACCACTAGGTCTCAAATTCATCCCTGCAACTTGTGATCTTTACATTGTAGATGCCTATTTTGGGCTCCTAAAGGTAGGACCCTCTGGCGGCGTCGCCAAACAGCTTGCCATTTCTGCTGAAGGAGTCCCCTTCAGATTCACAAATGCTTTGGACATCGACAACAAAACTGGAGAGGTTTATTTTACAGACAGCAGCATTTTGTTTCAAAGAAGGTACACGTTTTTTAATTTATGACGTCTGTCTCTTACGGGGTGGCATTTTTTAATAAAATTTTATTACTATATTATTTTCAATAGATAATTAATGCAGTTAATCTATATATATAAGCTTTTTGTGACTTAATTAATCAATTGTAAGTTGGATTTTCTCTTCGCAAATAAGAAAATGGGCTTATCTAGTTATCCTTTCCCTTTTCCCTCTGTATTTGTTTAGAAAAAAGAAAAAGAGCTTTCACTGACTTTCAACTAAAATCATTACCTTCATCAACCGACAAAAAATATTAATAGCTAATATTCCTAGAAAATGGTACCTCTTCTCTCTTCTTTATAAGATAAACAATTATTTTTACCAAATGGCAATATTATATCATTAATCAAAATATACAATTTTTAGGACTTTCATTATTATTATTTTGTTAAGGGGACTTAGAGCATTTACAAACTCGCCAAAATAGTCAATAAGTTATTTTGATTAGTCTTGTAACAAAAAATAGTAAAAAATTAAAATTAATAAATAATTTTTTTTTAAAAAAAATGAGCAGTTCACAACTAGATTAAAGGTTGTTTGAAATTACATAAATCTTCAGTTATTTCTTTTACTTAATTTTTTCTTTCCTTGTACCATAGGGAATGGTTACTGATAATCCGAAAAAGGGATAAAACAGGTAGGGTAGGTTGATGAAGTATAACCCACGTACCAAGAAAGTGAGTGTCTTGCTAAAAGATTTAGCATTCCCAAATGGTGTGGCTCTGAGTGATGACAGCTCCTTCCTTATGCTAGCAGAGAGCGGCACATCCCAAATTCTAAGGTTTTGGCTTCAAGGCTCCAAGAATCATACGGCAGAAGTTTTTTCTCCACTCAAACGACCCCCCGATAACATTAAGAAGAACTGTAACGGAGAATTTTGGGTGGCATTAAACAGTGGAAGAGAGGTCCAAAATCTTGGTTTCAAGGAGTCGCGACATGAAACTGAAACTATAAAGACATGGGGGTCAAAAGATGTCGTGGGAGCAAAATATGATGAAGAGGGAAAACTTATAGGCGTGTTGGATGGTAAGGGTGGCAATTCACTTGATTCTATAAGTGAAGTTGAAGAACATAATGGGTATTTTTGGATTGGGTCCGCGGTGAAACCTTATGTTGGTGTTATTAGAGCTTGATCAGTGATCACAGTATGATCAATATGGATAATTTACATTGTTTTTTTTTTTATTATTTTTTTTAAATTTTTTTAAATTTTTAAATTTTAAATTTTATTTTTTTTACATTGTTAATTACTCTTCTTGTGCTATTATGTTGATAGATCCCAAAATATCCACGTAATATTTTCATGACATTTTTCATAATTATAATTGGACACCAAATCTTTATATAGGAAGCCTCGAACAAATTAATCAAAGGCATATATTATAAACAGCTTAAACGGAGCCATTGTTTATGATTTTACTTCAAGACACTCATTCAAATGTACAAATTAAATCTCGTTTCTGCATACAGAATGCATAATCACAAAAGAACCATGCCAGGGGAACTCATGAGCATTCTTCCCATCTGGAACAAAACGAGGAGGAGATGCTTTTGAATCGAAGTGAAATAAGGATGGCATTCTCAGAGACCATCCATACGTGTCCCTGAACTTTTACTCTCAAGTATGGAGGGACCTGAGCCTTTTATGAAGCTCCTGTGGGTATGGGTACGGGTACGCTTGCCATTATCCTTTGGATAGCAATCGTTCCAGATTCTGATTAAAGTCTTCATCATCTTCCGGATCAAACTCTTCATCATCTTGATGTTGCTGAGGCTCTTCTTGTTGTAGCAGAAGGAGCTGCTGTTGTTCTTCAGGAGGTTGCTGGCTGAATCCTCTTTGTTGATTAAAAACATCTCTTTGGACATTCCAGTCATCTATGATCTTCGTCATTTCATCTCCAATCATTTTTTTATCCTCTGATATGTGCTTTATGTCTTGAACATCCACTACCTTGCTGGCTTCTTTAACAAGAAATCAAGATGAAAAGCAGAAATAAGAAGTCAAATGACCATAAATAAAAGTATGGAACTAGGCCAGCTGGACAAAAACATATGTAAAACTGCCCAGAAAGTAAAAGAAACTTGTATTATATGGCACCATAAAATAGTGCATAGTAATATCTTTTCTTCTTCTTTTTGGCGAAAGAACATTGCCGGTGATCACGGGAAATATTTGACTGTGAAACCCATTTAATACAACCATGCGTTCTAATAGCATAAATGTAAATGTCCTCATTCTAAAGGAGTAGAGGAAATGTGTGATTGGGGATTTCATAACTAGTTTAGAAATTATTTAGTATTCACAACTGTAAGAGAACTTTTTTAAAAAAACAAAAAAAAAATGTATATATATTATTTATGTGATTACAAAAAATAAATGACTAAACAAGTCACATCAGGATGTCCCCCACTGAAATCCTAAAATTAACTGATAAGTGATAACATCTTTTAGGATGACCTGTGAAGCAAAGCAGAGTGGAAAAAAATAGCGAAAAATTATTACATGTGGATATCAAAACCAAAAGCCAAGCAAAGCAAACAGGATGTCCATAACACAATGATCGATTGTTCTGTTTCGGCTGAATTTGCTGAGGGGGAAAAAAAGTTACCTTCAATGGCCAATTTCTTGGCCTCTGCATATTCTGTTGACTTTTCCTGGACAACATTCAAGTCAACTTCCCTCCCCTAGTACATGGGGGAACAACAATGTATGTCAGATGCAGTTTAAACTAAAAGCTAACTCGAAGATAAGTATAAAACGCTCATTATGTCAAATGAAAGATCATCTTATCAAAAATCTCATAAGTTGCTAAAAACTATAATAGACAAAACCTGCACAACCTGTCAATCCACCCGTACCTGAAAATCCTCTAAGATTGGGTGGTAGTTTTAACCAACAGAGTTGCGTAAATCCAAAGTACTAGAAAACTTGGAAAACTTTGGAATTTTGGAAAACTTTCCATATCGCAATTTTGGAAAACTTTCCAACTTTTATGTTGTATCACATATTTTTTGTGTTTGTATGGATGCAATCATTCACAATTTTCAGAATTTGGAGCTAGGCTTAGCTTCATAGAAAATCTCAAACCAAGTGAGCCACTACAATTAGAAAGAAAAACTAACGTCTTTTAAAGTGAAATTCACATGGTTGATATGCATGCTCATATGTCTGCTCAAAGAGAGTGTAAACTCATGTCAATGCATCTCATAAGGCACTTTGTTACTTACCAAGTCCATATGGAGGAAGTGCTCTATCCGACTATCAGCAAATAACCTGTTAGTCAAAAGGAAAGCAGGAACAGAGTAAGAAGATGTGCAGACTATGCAATCATGTTTGAATAAAGAAAAATACAAAATAAAAGTAATATGTTGACAATATACTTATTATATAAAACTTGAATGCGGGCATTCTGCAATTCTGTAAGTTGATTCACTGTCTCTGTAGCAGAACCTTCATTTATCTCCAAACACCCAAAGAGGAACATGTTTTTATCAAGCATCCTTTTGACCACAGCAGATGCCACTTTTACACCTTTTTGTTTTGCATCAACAAGAAGCTCCGTAAGTTTCCTCAGCTCTCCTGTCAAATGGGAATGGAGGTAAGCTGTGAGAGACACAGAGATCTAAGGTATTAGTTAAACAAAGTATATTTTAAGTTTCATCAGAACCCATGCAGGATCAATAAGTAATGAAGTCAGCCAGCCAGCAGGCAGAGTCTGATAGGGAGTACAAAAGACCAATACTTCTTCTTATAAGTAATTAATTTTAAAAGATAAATAAATAAATAAAAGTCACAATAAAGCAGCACAACTCTAATACAAGAATCACTCTAAAAAGGAGCAGCTAACGTCTAGATTTCTCTCTCTCTCTCTCTCTCTCTCTCCCCTTTTACGAAACACCATATAGGCCAAACACCAACGAACAAAATTATCTAGCTTACAGTAAAAGCTAGATTATCTGCTATCTCCGCTAAATTTACACATGCAACACAAATCCTCTACTATCAGTCAAAACTTCCTCCAATTATCCAATTGTTCAAGTATGCCCCATTGTCTAATGGTTCAAGACGTTTCTCTTTCAAGGAGGCAGCACCAATTCAACTTCAAATCTTTTCTAAAACTCGTGTCCAAGTAAACATTTCCACTCTAGTGGTGCCATCTCATTAGATATGAAACCTTCAGGAAATGTCACTTTCAGCATAGTTTCCCAACACCATAATTTCTCCCTGACCTCTCCTGATATATTTTGATAAGCAAACTCCATAGGTACCCCAAACTTCATTCATATGCCACTGTCCCCATGAAATCCCATATTTTTTAACCACCAACTTCCTCCACAAAAGGTCTTTCTCTTCCAAATGATGTCATAGTCATTTACCTAACAAAAATTGATTCAAAATCAAAAGCCTAACAAAAATTGATTCAAAATCAAAAGCCTTCTATCCCCATTTTGAATAGAAGCAAACAGAGTGGACTACTGATTATCAAACTGGAAAAACAGAATGGACTTTGAGCCTGTTCCTACAGAACACTTCACAAAATTCCATAAGACTTGGCACTACTGAATGTAAATACTAACGCCTGGAATTGTTAAGCTATACAGCAAGCAAAACAGTAAGCTCTAGGAAGTGTAACAAGAAACAACAAACAAAATCCTGACAAGTCCATCAATGCCTCCCTAAAACATCCAGCAGCTGCATATCTTCTTGCATTATTACAACTACAAGAAAACCACAAAAGCAACTACTTTTGAGTGCAATTCTACATAAATGGGCTATATTGATGCAATAGTAAAAAAGAACATCAGCAACCAACTGTAAACAAAACTACAAGTTTACAACTATTACAATCACAAATATAGATGACCATTATAAACTTAAATCGCAGGCTTATGGTAGGTAGTCCTTAATGTTTTGAATCATATAGTGGACAGAAGACTAACCAAGCACCTTGTCAGATTTTCATGTTTACTTTAACAAATCATTAACAAACTTTGAAAGCAAAATGATGCACACCGTTGCTGATGTGCTAAATGATTAAATCAAATAATCTGTCCCACACAAAATGGAATGCATCCAACCCCAAACAGCTGGCACAAAGCTTGGAAGATGTGTGAATTATTGCCGTAACAACACTGCATCACATGTCAAGCAAAAGGTATGTGAATATTGCCACGCCAATGTACTCCCACAACTAATGCAATTTATAAAAAGTAGCTCAAAATTCAGTACCAAGTGTCAGGTGAAATCGTACCAAGTGATAGATAAATTTTGAATGGGGGTTTGAAAGGTTGAGTCTCGTAGAGGCAGTAGAGGCAAAAAAGCCCGCCCAATCTGTGTGATAAAGAAGCATTGCTTATCATGTAACCTGCATAGGAGTGTATGAGAGTTACCTTGGTGCGGGAAACAACAAACACAACAGAGAGCAGAAACTTTGAATAGTTCAAATAAATATCATAAAACAACACACTACCAATTGAATGGGAATACAACGATTGCATGAAGAAGGCCAAGTTGCAAGAAGGAGTAGCCTCATATATGTACGAGAACTTTCTAGAAAGCCATACTCTCTTCATATCAGCCAAAGCTGTTGATTCGCCCTGTCACTCCCAAAAAGAAAAATCCACAAGCCTTAGATTAGAGTATACACAGAACAAGTGCTAAACAAAAGGTTGTGTTCAATACTATGCGGTACCTCAGCAAACTCGTGTATGAGGTCATCAATGTCCAGCTTGAATGGAGAGAGATTCATTATATTTTTCCAATTTGAGCACAACAGCTGCAGAAAATTTGCATAAATTAGGCCGGAGAGGTGATAACATGTTTGAGTCGAGCATTCAGCAACAAATTCAGTAGCAGATAAAAAATAACCAAAAATCAAATTCTTGTAGTAAAAAGAACAAAACCAACCTCAACAATCATCAATTTTTGTGAATGGCAAAAGGGTTTTGGTTTTTCATCTGAATTTTCTCATTAACCGAAATCATCCTATGGGCATTTCAAATAAGAGACTTAATCCTCTAATAATTCACTGTTTGGAGTAAGATCAACAGTAAATACTGAAACAGGGAGAGAGTGACGAGCAGAGGAAGAAATTACCAGAATTTCTTCTTACTTTGGTTCTCACTTTTTCTCTGGAACGCTACTGGGAAAGATTCTCACTGAGAAGGGCGGGATCCGTGTCTCCTTCTTAGAGGTGACGGGGATTTCTCCTTCTCTGAAAGAATGCCAGCTCTCTTATAACTAGGACACCACCAGTGTTACCCAGATTTAAGAAAAAAAAAAATACGGCGTAAAAAACACATCCCTCGTCCATTTGATTACCCCCAAAAATTTTCCCCAAACCCATTCTCCCTCCACCGGCACCAACCTAAAAAGGCCAAGCCTCATCGAACCCCATTTCCTCCATAACTGGCAAGTATGGCCGAACCAGGCTCGAACCATAGGCATCCAAGCCGGATGGGTATTGGCTGCCGAGATTTACATTCATTCATATATATGGAAAATAGAAAATGGGGAAAAATTCAACACAGTAGAGAGAGAGTCAGAGAGTGTGAGAGGGATTGAGGACAAAGATAAGGTAATGGGTTTGAGAAAACTAATCACCTGATGGATGAAGTATCTCGGGTGAACGAGCGGCGTCATCGTGAGCGAAACAGGCGGCAGCATGGGCAGAACGAGAGGCAATGTCAAGCTGGGGCTTGGGTGGAGCGAGCGGCGACCTTCTTACGGTGGTGGATCTGGTTGCCGCACGGTGGGAAAGCCGGTAATGGTGGAGCTGACGATAGGGAGAGAGGGAGTGGGGAATTTTGGGGGGAAAGTAGTGCTAAATGTCAAGTGTTCTTCTAGAGTTCTCTTGGTATCCTCCCAACTGTAATGTGGCTTTTAAAATCACTCATAGATTAAAAGTCAATAATAATATCAAATTTAACAGTAATTTTAAAGGTCACATCACAGTTGGGAGGATACTAGGAGAACACTAGAAGAACACTTAACATTTCCCATATATTAATATTGGTTGGTCAAATTTTACAAATGGCTTGTGGACATTTGTGATGGAATCTAAATATGATAGCTTAAGGGAAGATTGGTGTTCTAAGGAGGTAACGGGGCCATTCAAAGTGGGAATGTGGAAATATATAAGGAGGCGGGTGGCAAACTTTTTCAAAATTTGTTAGATACGAGGTAGATGGTGGGTCAAAGGTTAGGTTTTGGCATGATGTGTAGTGTGTGGACCAACCATTGAAGATATCTTATCCAGACTTGAATAGTATTGCACGTTGCAAGGACATGTGGGTGACAGATCATATGCAGTTCCGAAATGGGAGTATTCAATAGAATATATTTTTTTACCAGACCCGTACATGATTGGGAGGTAGATTTGGTTTCCTTTTTTTTCTTGGAAATGTTATGTTCTCTTAGAGTAAGGCAAGGAGATGTGAATAGAATGTATTGGATCCTTTCCAAAAGGAGCAAGTTTGGAGTGAGGTCATGTTATCATGTGTAAACCAAACCTTCGAGATTAACGTTCTTTATCTGGGTGACAACATTAGGGAAAATATTGAATTTGGATAACCTGAGAAAGAGGAATTTTATTGATCTCTCAAGAAGTTTTTACATAACTTTGTTCTAAAGTGCAGATAGCAACATGAAAAAACATAAAATGTCAGCAGCATAAATCAACACCAATAAATGGGCATGAAATCAAGAACATGAAATGGCTTCTCATTGTTGTTCTCACATATAAGACTCCCTTTCAATAAATAACAGCAATCAGACAAATGAAATTGTATGTACTCGAGCTTCCTTCTACTAATCTTTAGCGACTCTAACTAATCAATTACACAGAATCTCGTTAAGCATTAAACCCTCATTTCAACATGCCCAAACGGCTCAAACACAACTTTAAACTTATATACTGCTATAGGACAATGAACCCAAACTAAAACTTCATGGTAGTTCCTTGTATTAAAATCATCGAACAGCTGGAGTGCAGTGTAAGTTATTAAAAAAGAAAGTAGATATTAGCAGACAACTTATAATAACCTATAATGCATTCATATCTCCTACGCCTACCACATGAAATTTAACAACATAAGCTTCAAAAGCACCCGAGCTCATTCTCTGCACAAAAAATTAAAAAACTTGACAATTTTTACAAATCAGACTAACACACAAACTACCAAACCCGCATACAACAAACAAGAGATAAATTACTAGGAAATGGACATTCTTTCTACCTCATTAAAAAGAAAAAAGTAGCTAGAGAAAACAAAAACGCTGCGTTTGGTTGCCGAGAGAATCAGAGAACAATTTCTAGGGCGAATACCTGGTTCGAGATTTGCAGGCTCCTCTTTCGAGCAGAACAGGGCTTCTGAAACCAAAAAAAAAAACACAGCACGTTGGCGTTTTGTTGAAAATAATAAAAAACCGGTTTCTAAGAGGCATAAAGAGTATTAATCAAACTATGCAAGCCATGGATGACTTCCATGTGGCTCAAGGACGGCGGGAGCCGACAATGCATCTAGGAGATCCCCAGCCTGTTTTGGGTTGGAAAGCTCCAGAGGTGGGTTGGTTTAAAGCTAATTGGGACGCTGCTGTGGGGGAAAAATCTGGACGCACGGGGCTTGGAGTGGTGATTCGGGATTCTCACGGCATAATGCAAGGGGCAAGATGTGCGACCAGGAAGGGTTGTCTAGATCTGTCTTTGGCTGAGGCTGTGGCGGTTTTGATGTCGATTCAGCCATGCCGTGACTTGGGGCTTACTAGAATTCATTTTGAGGGTGATGCCAAAGGAGTGGTTGATGGAATTAATTCAGCCGAAGTGGATAGAGGTTGGATGGGGCAGGTCCTAGCAGACATTAAGTGATTAAACTGGCGATCCAAGCTTTTGAAGACTGGACGGTTTCGTTCATTAGGCGTGAAGATAAACTATCAGAGTATGACAGCGATAGATTCTCAAGAAGGAGTGTGGCCGTCCGGTGTCTTTTCCGGTGAGGGGGGCGGCTTTGGGTAAGTCTCTGAGGATGAAGAAGAAACAGAGGGGCTTTTTCGGTAATGACGGTCTGATGAGGGTGGACCGGATCCTCTCTGGGCTTTTCTCGAAGCCCATTCGAAGGAGGAAAAGGGTTAGCTTCAACCCAAGCCCATTCGTAGGAGGAAAGTTAGAATCCTGGACAAAGCTTCGGGCTGGGCTTCCATGGCAGTTCCTGAAGCGGGCTTGGGCTTACCCAGCTCAGATTTCGGGTTGATTGTGCCGGGTTCCAGGTTGTGTGGGCCGGTTTCCGGGTCGAGTGTGTGTTCTCGCCCGGATTTGATGGAGGCTTCGTTGGTGTCGCTGATGGTGGTCGATGACCAATTTCGACTCGAGGGTGGTCGTCGGCCAGTTGTAAGAAAATACTACTCAGGAACTCTATTTAAAAAAAAAATAAAGAAAGAACTACTTCTTTATTGAATAAAGGGTCAATTCGAAATGGCTAGTCTCCTATAAAGTATTTCAAAGATGCTTACCTCCAAATTTATTCCTGAACAAATGACTAAAAAGCTCTCTATTACATCTTCTTCCAGGCTATTTATAATTCCTTTCATGCTGAACTTCTACAACTAACAACTTTTTAACTACTTTATCCAACTATTCAACTGTATGGGAGGTTACAATAGAATGATCCATTAACCTAATATACCCATTACAAACGTATTAACAATAACCGGAAAAGGAAATAAATACCCTGATTGGAAGATGGACCTGAGGCTCCTGATCCTCTCTTTCTTCTACTTCTTATGAAAAATGTGAAATTTCTTTGGCGAAAGCAACGGGGAATTTCTACCCAACGGCGAAAGGAAAGTGAGAAGAGGTGTGGAACGTAAAGAAATTTCAGAAATTTAAGACTCATAGAGTAAATATAAGAAGTTTCATTTTGCACCCCTAGAGTTCAAGTCGTTTTCCCTTTGCTCCCCGAACTTTTCTCTTATGTTTTTCTTTTCCTTCATATTCTGTTCTACATATTAGTTTAATGATCTATTTATTTTAGGGTTAAATACCTAATAATGATTTATTTATTTTAGGGTTAAATATCTAATACACTTGGGTTTCATAACTTTATTTTTTTTTCTTAGGATTTGATTTTAATCATAAAAGGTCCATGTAATTTTGATAAATGACCAAATTGATATTTTAGGATTAAATACTCATTCTTTTTTCTTTTCTTTTTTGTTTGGCCTTTTGGGGGTGGCCAGACCACCCTGACCACCCCTTGGCCATGGGGTGGTTCGACCACCCCAAACCGGCCGTGGAGATGGCTCCATCTACCCCAATTTTTTTTCTTTTTTTTTTTTCCTTTTATATTTTTCCTTTTCATTTTTTATAAAAAATATATAATTTTAATGTAAAAAACATTGTCATTTTGGGTTGAGTGGGTGTTGAAGTTTGGGAGAAAAAATGGTGTAGTTTTAACGTGAAGGTATAATGCACATAAAAAGTCAAATTGTTTTACTTTAACATTGAAAACTAACAGAGAGGTTCTAAATGATAGCAAATCAAAGTTCAATGGGCCTAAGTGAAAGTTTTAAAAATTCAATTGGTGTTTTTAAAATTGGTTGGAAGTTCGGATGGGCAAACTGAAGTTTTCCCTTTTATTTATTTGTTTTATTTAGGATAATTTATGATAAATAGAAGATGTACAAAAGATGACAATTGCTAAAGTTATTTGTCCATAAAGAGAAGGGCTTGTGATTGCCTTTACTTTAAGCGTATGTTGCATGTGCCTTCACAAGCTTTTAAGATATTTGGTGATTTTACATGGTATTAAAGTAAAGATCATAAGTTTGAATTTTTACTATATAGTTTATCGTCTACTTTAGTTAAATATTTCACGTCACTAAAAATTGTTGTTTTTACATGACATCGAGCCTATGTAGGACATACATAAGAAGTGTATAACCCCAAACAAAAGACAAATGCTCCATCACATTTTAAACTCATCTCTATCATAATCATAGTTCAAAAGCATCATAAAGGAGTTACATTGGGACTCCTTATGGCAGCGAAAGCTCAAAACTAGCAAAGCTGGAAGGGATGTTGCAGAGAATCTTATACTTGAGTGCATGTGCAAAGATTCACATACTCATTCGAACTTGTGAGTTTATGTAGAAAGATTCCAACAGTCCTCCATGAAAAATTGAAAAGTTTAACTTATATCAAGATGCTCTTTAAAACCCATGTTTTATGGTCCCCAATAAAAAGCTAACACATAAGTTAAACAAAAAACATAAAATAAAACACACACGCAAAAATAACCTATAGCACAATACAATAGATTTGAGCTCAAAAGAGAGAGACCCATGGCCTCCTTCAGCACTAGACCCATACCCAGAGAGAGAGACCTCGTGGTTGGTTGGCCAGGTATGGCCACCCAGCCGTGGGTGACCCACGGACTCCTTTGGCACTGTAGGTCACCTTTTCTGGTATTTAGGATAATAAAATCCTTAAAGGGTTAACCTTTTACCTTTAAATTTTAGTTTTAAATCCAAAAATGAGTTTTAAATTATTAGAAATGGGTTTTAGGCAGGTCACAACAAGACCCATGGCTGGGTCTAGTGGCTAGGGGTGTTTTTGGTCATTTTTTCACTTTGATTTGCTATGTTTATTCTCACTTTCATTTTTTGCATTACCTTAAAGTGATGATATGTTATATGATTAGATACTGTAAAATGGCTGGTTTACACTAAGACCTGATAGTAGGGGCTCTCAAAATTGAAACTTTTTGGCAAATCCCTTGAACTTGAGCCCTCTGAAAACCAATATAAACAAAAACAAGAACAAAAAAAAAATTAAAAAAAGGATACACTCATTTATGTATCATTTTTGGGAAAATTACAATTTACCCTCCCAAAGTTGACAATGTTTTTCAATTCGAACACCGAAGTTTCAATTTTTGCAATTCACCCCCACAAAGTTCCAATTTTTTTTTTTTTTTTAATTCGACCAATATTATCCCAAAATTCCCATATTACCCATATTTTTTATTTTTTATAAATAAAAAAAATTGGGTGCAAAAATAGCCAGATGGCCAAAAGGGTGGCTACATCCACCCTGATTTAAAAAAAAAAAAAAAAAAATTAAAACTTTTGGGGTATGGATTGCAAAAATTGAAACTTTGGTGTTCGAATTGAAAAACGTTGTCAACTTTAGAGAGTAAACTATAATTTTTCCATATTTTCTTGATTCTTTATTGGAATAGTATTTAGAATATACTCTACATTTCATTCTTTTGTATTATGGAGCCATAAATGTGTATTTGTATAAATAATTGAATAAAAATTTCCATTAATATATTTATTAAATATTGCTTTGCAACCTCTTCTCTAGGCCTCTTCTCTTCCGGTAATTGTTGTTCCTATTATATATAGGAAAAAATTCACTTTATCCCTTGAAGTTTTAGGAGTTTTTTCAATTTTAACCTCAAAGTTTCAAAATTGACAATTTACTCTCTGAAGTTTCAAAAAGTGGCAATTTAAACCCTTCGCTAATATTTTCCGTCAAATTGGACCAAAATCTGTGAAATTACGCAATTATGCTAATGTTTTTTTTTTTTTTAATTTACATCCATTTAGATGGAAAAAGTTAACGGGGAATTTTATAAATTGCCATTTTTTGAAACTTTAGGGAGGTACATTGTCAATTTTAAAACTTGAAAGTTAAAATTAAAAAACCCTTGAAACTTTAGGGGATAATGTGAATTTTTCCCTTATATATATTTATATTTAAAAAAAAACGAAGGGGGTTGGAGCTACCCCACAAGGGTGGCAATAATAATATTTTAAATTATTATTTTTTCCTGTATATACAATTTTTTTTTTTATTATTTTACTATGTACTTTTTTTAATACTCCAAATTGTATGGGTTTTATAATTTGTTTTTTTTTTTGACATGTCCACGCAAGGGTAGGGAGATGCGGGATTCGAACTTGTGACCTCTACTTCATAAGGCGTAGTTCACAGCTAATTGAACTACCTCTTGGAGACATGGGTTTTATAATTTGTATCGAAGTATAATAGGTATACTGTTAATAATATTAAAGATTCTTGCTATTTTTTTTTTAATACTTTGGTAATCACAATTCAAATTTTATTCTTCCTATTTTTTTTTTCTCTTTATATTTTTCATTTTAAACAGCATATATTGGAACAAATATTTTATTTTAAAAATTATTTTATTTTATTTTATGCTGATTTCGGCCCTAAGACTCATGCCAATCCAAAACCAGAGTTTGCATCCAAAACCTCGATCATTATTCCTTGGACGGAAAGTAATAGAGAGGGCATTTAATTTAGTACATTGGAAATCACAAAACCCTAATAAATAAGGGAAAACCTGGTATACGGATGGTCTGCAAAACATGAGTTTTGCAGCACCCACTCAGATAATGACACATCACATAAAAGTAAAAAAATGCACAAAAAATCTACACTCACCCATAATTTTCCTCTAAAGAAGGAAGGATTTTAAGAGGACCTCTCCATCGTGAACTCATATTCTCCCAAGACTCGTCCATTAATAGAAGCTTTTGGGCGACCTCCTTAGAATCCTTCACGCAAGCAAAGCAGAGAAGCAAGAGTAGAAGCTTTGCGGTAAAGAAAGAAGAGAAGGAAAGAAAGGGAGAAAAAGAAAGAAGAGAAGGTAGAAGACCCACGTGCAAGCGCATGGACCCACGGCGGCTGGATCGGACCACGAGACCTGACACAGGTCTTTTTGGTTTTTTCTGATGGGTATGCTCTAGTTTGGGTATGGTTTTTTAGTTTTTTCTTTGGTTTTTAACCAGGCTCCAACGACTTTTAGAGTAATAAAATGACGTCAATTTTAGGATGATAAAATCCCAAAAAGGGTTAACCTTCCCATCTAGGGTTTAGTTTTGAATCCAAAATAAATTTTGAGGCATTAACATCAATTTTTGAGGCATTAGAATCGATTTTTGAGGCATTAGAATCGAATTTTAAGGCATTAGAATCGATTTTTAAGGTTGGATTTTACCTTCTTTTTTTGGTGTTTTTCGGTTTGGCGAAATAAAAAAGTGGCCGGAGATGGGTCATGGCAGTGGGTTTGGCCGTGACCCAGCCCCAGCCGCTGGGTCAAGCGTGAAAAATATAGTGGTTTTGTCAGCCGCTGTGTCTGGCCGGAAATGAAGAAAATCGCGGATGGTTTTGTGGTTGCCGGAGCAAGTGGGGTGTTTTGGTTATTTGTTTGGGTTTATCTGGTGTTTTGAGCTTATTTTGCCAAAATAAGTTTGGCAAGGTGTCATTATATGGTTGGATGCTGTAAAAGCCCCTTTTTGCAGATGGACTGCATTGTAGGGGCTCTCAATAAATAATTGCCACCCCTTAAGTTGTTCCACTTGTTCGCATTCTTCTTCCTCGACCTATCAGCAGTGAGTGGGTTCCCAAAATCCTCCTTATATCAATTGAGGTAAGCGTATGTTTAATTGAATCTTTTTTTCTTTCAAAAAAAATCTTAAAGGTTTTCCGTTGCTTGGGTTATTGCATCCCTTTCTCTCCGATCTATTGCAAGTGAGTGGCTTTACAAAATCGCTATCATTATCTTATTTCAATTGATCTAAGAGTATGTTTAGGGTGCGTTTAGAATTGTGATTTTGTAAGAATAATCTGCATTTTTAAAAAATATTGCAAAACATAAAACGTTTGAAAATCTGCAATTTTAATAAGCAGGTTAGATGATGCTTATTTGAAAAGTGCAAATTTAAATCAAAATCACAATTTCACTTAAACAAATATTTGAGGCAATATTTACTTATTTGGCTGCAATTATATACTAATGTTATCCCAATACTCAATTGATTTTTTTTTTAAAAAAAAAAAACTTTTTAACATGTTTTATCAAACGTCAGTATGATTTTTAAAAGTAGCAATTTTAAAAACACAATTTTTAAAATCACAGTTATTGAAATCGCACTCCCAAACGGCCTAAGTGTATGTTTAATAGATCTTTCTTTCTTTCTTTCTTTTTTCTTTTTTTTTAAAAAAATGAATCTTCAGGGTTCTTCATTGCTTGGATTATTGTTTGTTGGACAAACAGTGACTGTGATCGTTTGTAGAATGGCGGTCGAATCATTGGGGTGGCGGATTTTAGTAGGAGGTATCCTTTTTTTGACATCTTTGCATTGTGATCTTCCTTCTTGTTTTCATTCGATCTATTTCCTTTTTAACGTGGTTTCCATTCTTATGGTTCTTTACCAGCATGTAAGGTTTGGAATTCTTACTACGTTTTCAAGGAGTACGTGTACGCTATCCCTTTGTTTCTTATTTTAGTAATATTAATTTCCATTATCCCTGAAATTTCTATACTGTTCAGATTGATAGCTTAATTGGTATTTTATGAAATGTTGAAAACTTGAATGTGTATATATGTATATATTTATTAACTTTATGTCATGGTATTTGTTGATACACAGTTTCCGATTGGTGATGTGGCACGCTTGTTAGACTCCTGGATGGACTGCTCTGAGTACCAAAAACCTACACAAAAAGGAAAACAATAGGGTCAAAGAGAGACCGGGGAGGTGAGCCGACAGGGTCACTCCGATGCCTAAGTTAGTGTTTGCTATAGAAAGAATGGAAACAACCAAAGCTTTAAGTGTGCTAGAGTTGTCTCACCTCAACATGTGGTGTCGACTTGTATTATATAGATAAGGAATGATAGTCCCCTAACCAATGACTTGACTTTTCCCTGATTTGCTGCAAGGCAGTTTGTTATCGAGGGGTTTGAGAAGTTATCCGTTCTTTGATCTCCGAGGATCAAGATAGGATTTGGTTGTTGACATTTGAATTTTGAATTCGGGTTGATAGAATATCTGATCCCGTGTTTCCAGGTGCTTGACGTTTGAATTGGATGGATAAAATCGCATCGCACACTCGAATGAATTCAAATTCTCGATCCCTAAGTTCCCAGGTCTCGGATGTGAGACCTCGAATTCGAGAACCTAGGACACGTGGGTCTCGGAGGTCTTGAATTTGGGTCATTAGTATTCGAGAGGGTCTTGGATTCGAGGCCTTAGTCTCGGAGATGTCTTAGATTCGAGGTGTGGTCTCGGAGGTATTGGGCCTAAGACGTTCTTGGGCTCCAGCTTGGGCCAGCTAATGTTGGGCTCACGTGAAGTTGATCCATGGTCCAACAGTTACCCTCCAATTTCCTTGTCTGGAAGACTATGGAAATTTCCATGTGTTACGGAGAATGGATCAAACTCTCAAAGTTTACCCTAATTCCAGGGATTCGAAGGCTTTCGAGGCTTGCTTGTATGGGGGGACTTGTTGGTCAATTTTTTCTTTTTTTGGGTGGGAAAATTTTTGAATTTTCCCGCCAAAAAGATTTCAAGACGCTTCGTTGGCTCGAGGAGACGTCGATCATTTAATACGCCGATTCCAGTGGTCAAACGGGCGGCCGTCTGTTCCGGTCATAATGACCAGCCAACCGTCGAAAGTCGAAGCGCTTTTGGGGCTTTCAAAGCGTTTTTTCTGGGTTTTAAATGCACGTCTTTTCAGTTATCGATGCTGACACCTCGTTTTTCCTCCGATAGCTTATAAGACCCAAACTTGATTCATTTTTCAGACTTACTTGCTAGCGTAATTAACTTTCCCTGCTTCTTCAAACTCTCACACTCGCATCCTTCTTTCATCTCTAGTATTTTCGAAAATGGCCAAGGAAGGCAATGATTCTGATGGCTTGGGGGATGCCCATCCTGCTTTCTGGGCATCTCAATTATCCACTGTTGACGAGAGGCGCATCAGGAGGGAATGTTTCATCCTGAACTTCATCAAAATCCGCTTCAACAACAATAAACCTGGTGTTGTGGCCCGGTTGAACGTACATGAGGTCTGCGTATACGAGACCAAGTTTCGGGCAGGCTTTCGACTTCCTTTTGTTCGAATAGTTAGAGAGCTACTTAGCTTTCTCAATCTATCACCTCATCAGCTATCGCCTAATGCCTGGAGGACTTTCTTCGGGTGTGTGATTTTGTGGCCTATGGTTCTGTGCAAACAACATACCCTCACAATGAGGGAGTTTATGCACCTTTATAGGCTATAAAAGAACCCTCAAAGTTATGTAGTCTACAACTTTCAGACTAAGAGGGGGAAGTTCATCCAAATTGACTCTCAGTTCTTCAGCAACCCCAAATGGAAGAGCAAATATTTCTTCATTTCGGGGTAGTGGGAGTTCACCCCCACCAAGAAAGCAGAGGGACCCAGGGTCCCCCGAGATATTAACGACCCTTCTGCTGAGGCTTATAACGAGCCCGTTTTGACCCCTGAGATGATTCAACAAGTCAACGATGTTGTAAAGTGGGGTCAAGAGCATCCAAAGATGATGCTCATCGGAACCCTCGTCACGGTTCCAAGGCTGTCAGAGTTCGTCTACGATATCAAATCTTTTTGTCCTCCCCCAAGGCCGATTGGCGATCCTTTGCGGGTATGTCCGGATCCCATCGGTCCTGCAGCCAACACTAAGGCCTCCACCCTCAAGAAGGGCAAAAATGAGGTCCCTGTGGCCACTCAAACCAAGCCCAAGGTAGTCGACAAGGGCAAAGCTAAAGTAATCGACACCGGAAAACCTGAGAAGGTTTTGTACCCAATACAAATCGGTGGGCAATTCAAAATCCAGGAGCCGAAGCCCCCGACTCCTCCCAAGCTTCCCATCGCTGCACCGCTGAAGAAACCACCAGTGGAGAAGGGCGAGAAGCCTCCTAAAGTTGCCAGGGTTCTCAAATTACAAGACGAGGACAAAAGCTCGGAGGTAGGTGGGCCTGTCGAGGTTCACCCGAAACCTGCTCCTTGGACTCACAACATAGTCGAGGAGTCGGTGGAGGTCCTTGAGGCTCCCGCAGTCAAGAAGAGGAAGCTGTCAAAGGCTGCGGAGCCGAAGGTCCCAATAGTCGAACCGGCGGCCACGGGGATAGAAGCGGTGGACGTGGCCAGATTTTTGGCTTCTCAGAGGAAGAAGGTCGTGCTCCCCCCGATTCCACGCCTGGCGAAAGTCGAGGCCTTTATTGCCAATGAGCCAGTCCCCGTCGTCCCTGTTGCTGTGGCAAGGCCAGTTGGAGAAGAGCCTATACGAGCGCCAGAGGGGTCCATCCCATCTCTATTGAACAAACCTTTGGGCTCGAATATTTAACATATATTAGAGAATATTGATATGGAGTCGAAGGATTCCATGGGGATGGCTGACGACAATATGGGGCCATCTCCTCTTGCGGCTACGAGGGTTCCTTGAAAGGCATTGTCCCCGATATCTGAAACGAAGAAATCGTTGAAAGCTTAGACCCCAAAAGGGCCTCGAAGTCTGACTCCTGCAAAAGTCAAAAAAGAGATAGATTCGAGGAGGTCTCGAGCTTTCGAGGCGTTTGAAGCTTCAAGATCCGAGAGTACGATCGAAATACAGTTGGAGGGGGCAAACTGGACCGTCGGGGGGAGACTGGCCAAGCTTGGAGGAGATTTCAAGGGCAACCCCTTCAAGGCTGTGGTGGATCTCGTTGACCACGAGGGCCTCCGTCTGAAACGGGACATTACTCTTCGGGGAGTAGCAGAGGAGATGCTAACCATGCAGTGTCTGGTAGGTATTCATTATGTATCAGCTCCCACATTCTTTTTTTTTTACTTTTGACATCTTGCCTTTCTTAATTGCAGGCTTTCTTCAGGTCGACGGTTCTGTACTGCTACCTTCGTAAGGTCTCGACCTCCGACAATGGGCTAGAGGGCCTGCAGAAGAAACTTACAAAGGCCGAGGAGAAGAGTGCTAATCTCAAGAAGGCCATGGCCAAGCACGAAGAGGATCTTCCAGTCCTAGGTGAGCATTCGGCCATGATGGAGTGTGAGGCTTCTGACGCCTCCAAGGCCAGGGACCGAGCGGAGGCCAAGCTCTCGAACCTTTCTGAGGAAATCGAGCGCTTGCGCTCTGAGAATGCCAAGCTTCGAGAGGATCATCGCGTCCTTCAGGCAGAGAATGTCGAGCTCCAAGAGGACCATTCTATCCTCAATGAGGACTTGGGACAACTCAAGGAGAAACATTCCAATATCCTCGAGCAATTAAAGGAGAGTCAAGCCTTAGTGGAACAGGTGTTGGCGAGCAAGGTTATGGCTTAGGAGAAGTTTCAGCACTTCAATAGCCTGTATAAGGGGATGAGGCTGGAATTGAAGGAGGACAAGGCTAAGGCGGCTGACTACTTACGTCAGTTGTCCTTCGCCTCGAGAGTTCGAGATTCAGCCTGGACAAATGGGATTCACCTCGGCTTTGAGACCTTTAGGACTTGATGGAGGGACCCGGCTCGGAAGATGGACCTAAACTCATTCAATATTGAAGACATACCAATGATGAGTGGGGCCATCCAACAGCTGATCAGCCTTGGCCGGGAAGAGATGTCGGATGCCGTGGGGATTAACCGGTTTGACTACAGACCAGAAGCCGCTCTGAAAGGTGGAAAAGCGAAAAAGGAGCCCGAAGACGCCATGAACTCTCCACTTGCTCAGGACCCCCCAGTTGACCCTTAGGTCTTGTAATTTAAATACCTGTATTTCCACTATCTTTTTGTAAACTTACAAAATTAATAAAAATTATTTTTCATCGAGGTCTGTTGATTCTACCATGAAGCTCTCTTCTGATATCTTAAACATGTCTAGTTCGTTTCGAAAACTGACCTTAGAATAGCTTTTATAACCCGTATTCTGAGAACTATAGAAAGCTTGGGATGTTGGAGTTATATAAAGTTCTCGGATTTCGAGAACCCTACGCGGTCTCGTATTTTGATAACCCTATAAAAAGTTCATATGTTTAGAACACAACATCGTCTCGAATGGTCTTGTACTCCAACCATTCAAAACTTGATTCCCGTTGAGAGTCAGACTTGTATTCCCGTAGTGTTAGGTCTCGGATGTCAAACTTAGTGAAGACCAGGTCTCGTATCGATTCATTAAACTTAGCTCTTCTTTAAGTGTCAGGTCTCGGATGCTGAGCCTGGTGAAGACCAGGTCTTGTATCGATTTACTGAACTTAGTTCTTCTCTAAGCGTCAGGTCTCAGATGTCGAGCCTGGTGAAGACCAGGTCTCGTATCGATTCGTTGAACTTAGTTATTCTCTAAATGTCAGGTCTCGGATGCCGAGCCTGGTGAAGACCAAGTCTTGTATCGATTCGCTAAACTTAGTTCTTCTCTAAGTGTCAGGTCTCGGATGCTGAGCCTGGTGAAGACTAGGTCTCGTATCGATTCATTGAACTTAGTTCTTCTCTAAGCATCAGGTCTCAGATGCCGAGCCTAGTGAAGACTAGGTCTCATATCGATTCGTTGAACTTAGTTCTTTTCTACGCATCAGGTCTCGGATAAGGCGTCAGGTCTTGGATGTCGAGCCTGGTGAAGACCAAGTCTCGTATCGATTCGCTAAACCTAGTTCTTTTCTAAGTGTCAGGTCTCGGATGTCGAGCCTGGTGAAGACCAGGTCTCGTATCGATTCGCTGAACTTAGTTCTTCTTTAAGCGTCAGGTCTCGGATGTCGAGCCTGGTGAAGACCAGGTCTCGTATCGATTCGCTAAACTTAGTTCTTCTCTAAGTGTCAGGTCTCGGATGTCGAGCCTGGTGAAGACCAAATTTCGTATCAATTCGTTGAACTTAGTTCTTCTTTAAGCGTCAGGTCTCGGATGCCGAGCCTAGTGAATACCAGGTCTCGTATCGATTCGCTGAACTTAGTTAGATCTTGCTCCGATTGATTTCAGATATTTATGAAGGGAAACTCTGAGAATTTCTTTTATTGCATTAGTTCAAGCTGAAATCAGAGAACAAAAATAAATGTAAATTACATAATCTTAAAGGAAGTATCTTTTGAGGTGCTCCGCATTCCATGGTCTTGGAAGGACCTTCCCCGTAGAGTCTTCCAGGTGGTACGCTTCAGGCCTTTGACAGCTAATCACCTTATAGGGCCCTTCCTAGCTCGGAGCTAGCTTTTCTTCCACTGGATCTTTGGTGGCGAGAGTAACCTTACGCAGGACCAGATCTCCGACCTTGAAACTTCGTGGCTTCACCTTCCTGTTAAAATACTTCGCCATCCTTTCTTGATAGGCTGATAGTGTGATCTGAGCATGATCGCGCTTTTCTTACAACAGGTCCAAGTGGAGCTTGAGTCCCTCAGTGTTTGCCTTTACCTTGTATGATTCAACCCTTAGGTTTCCCAACCCCAACTCTGCTGGAATGACTGCTTCAGTTTCGAATGCCAGAGCGTAAGGGGTTTCTTCTGTAAGAGTTCTCTTCGTAGTTCGATAGGCCCAAAGGACTTTCGAGAGATCGTCTATCCAATCTCCTTTTCTGTCACCTAACTTCTCTCTCAAAATTTTGAAAATGGTCTTGTTGGTGGCTTCTACTTGTCCATTCGCCTGTGGATGTTCGGGAGAGGAGAAGTAATTCCTTATATGAAGCTCATCACACCACTTTCAGAACGGTTTGCAATCGATCTGTTTTCCGTTGTTAGTGACAAATGCATGCGACACACCGTAACGACAGACGACATTCTTCCATAGGAACCTCTGGATGGTTTTAACTGTTATGTTCACTAGGGGTTCGACCTCTACCCATTTGGTGAAATATTCTACGGCGACCACTACGAATCGAACCCCCCCTTTTCCTCGGGGCAATGGTCCCACTATGTCCATCCCTCATTGTGAGAAGGGCCAAGGAGAGGAAATTGAAGTCAACTTCTCAGGGGGTTGCTTGGTGATGTTGGCAAATTGTTGGCACTTATCGCAATTCCTGACAATTTCCGTTGAATCCTTGCTCATGTTAGGCCAATAGAATCATGCTCTTACGGCCTTATGTGCCAGCACCCTGGCTCTGGAATGGCTTCCACAAACTCCCTTATGTATTTCCCGGAGGATGTAGTTTCCTTCTTTGGGAGAGATACACTTTAGGAGAGGCAGTGTAAATCCTTTCTTGTAGAGGACTCCATTCACCATCGCAAACCTCCCAGCCTTCATTCTCAACTATATTGCATACTTCTTCTCAGTAGGTAGGGCTCCATTCTGCAAGTAATTGATGATTTCCTTCCTCTAGTCTGAGGCCTCCTCGAAAATCGATGAGTGTTTTAGACTCCGGATGCTCGCTTTGTTTTCCTCGGACTCAGTGTTCTCGGTAGACGCCATTCGGGCCAAGTGATCCACTTTCTCGTTGTTTTCTCGTGGAATCATTTTAATGCAGAACTTCTTAAAAGAAGTTTGCATGCCTTGTACCTTTGCGAGGTACTTCTTCATTTTTTCTCCCTTTGCTTCAAACTCTCCTTGGATATGTCCCACAATGACTTGGGAGTCTCTCCGAACTTCCACGGATTCAGCTCCCAGTTCAAGGGCCAGTCCAAGGCCTACTATAACAGTTTCGTACTCTGCTTTGTTGTTGGTGGTCCTGAATTCCAGCCTCAAGGAACCATTCAACTTTTCCCCGTCCGGAGTGAAGAGCACTATCCCAACACCTCATTTCTTCCTTGTCGACGAACCATCGACATAAACCACCCATTTTCATTCCATTTCCGATTCTTCTATTTCTGGCATGTTTGTGAACTCAACCAGAAAGTCTACAAGTACCTGACCTTTGATTACATTTCGAGGGATAAACTCGAGGTCGAACTGCCCCAGTTCAATGGCCCAGTTTGCCAATCTACCCGATAGATCCAGCTTCTGCATCACCTTTCGGAGCGGATATTCCGTGAGGACCCAAATGGTGTGAGCTTGAAAGTAAGGTCGGAGCTTTCTCGAAGCCATTATCAGAGCGAATGCCAGCTTCTCGATCTGGGGATATCTTTCCTCCGCACCGAGAAATGCCTTGCTGACAAATTAGACCGACTTTTATATTCCTTTATCTTCTCAAATCAAAGCTACACTGATTGCCGTGGGAGAAACGGCCAAGTACAGATATAGCACCTCTCCCGGAACAGTTCAGCTCAATAGGGGAGGACTCGTTAAATACATCTTCAAATGGGAAAAGGCCTCCTCACATTCGCCTGTCCACTCGAAGGCTTTCCTCAAAATCTTGAAGAAAGGGAGGTATTTGTCAGTGGAGCGATAGATAAATCTATTTAAGGCCGCTAACATTCCAGTCAGCTGTTGAAGCTGTTTCGTTGTTTTCGGGGATTGCATCTCTAGGATTGCTCGGATCTTCTCAGGATTGGCCTCAATTCCTCTACTCGAGACCATGTAACCCAGAAACTTCCCGGAGGATACTCCGAAGGCACATTTCACAGGATTCAGCTTCATCCCGTATAGCTTCAGTGTCCCAAATGCCTCTTGAAGGTCGTGGATATGATCACCTGACTCCGCGCTCTTTACCAGCATGTCGTCCATATAGACCTCCATGTTTCTCTCTATCTGGGCTTGGAACATTTTGTTCACAAGCCGCTGGTAAGTGGCCCTTGTGTTCTTCAAACCGAAAGGCATAACCTTATAGCAGTAAAGGCCTCGATCGGTGATGAATACGATCTTCTCTCGATCTTGTGGGTGCATGAGGATCTGATTGTATCCAGAAAATGCGTCCATGAAACTAAGCAACTCGTACCCGGAGATAAAGTCAACCAGCGCATTGATGCGTGGGAGAGGAAAGCTGTCTTTGGGATAGGCCTTGTTGAGGTCGGTGAAGTCCACACACATTCTCCATTTGCCGTTGGACTTCTTCACCAAAACTACATTGGCTACCTAATCGGGGTAGTAAACCTCCTCAATGAACTGGGCCTTCAGGAGCTTTTCAACCTCCACCATTATCGCCTTAACTCTTTCCGGTGCGAACTTCCTTCTCTTTTATTTTACTGGCTTCACGTCAGGATCCACGTTTAAAACATGGACAATCTCCTTGGGGCTTATTCCCGGCATATCTTTATGCGACCAAGCGAAAACTTCAATATTCCTGTGGAGAAAGTTCACGAGGCCTTCTCGAACTTCTTTGTTGAGGCAAGTTCCTATCTGTAGGACCCTTTCTTCCCCAACCCAAACCTCCTCGAGCGGTTCTGCTGGCTCTCCTTTGACCTCGGATACGGAGGCTACTGTGAGTGTGGTTGAATCTGAGACCTTCTTCATCGAGATGTTGTAACACCTTCTTGCTGCTAATTGATCACCACGAACTGTTGCGACCCCTTCCTCTGTTGGAAACTTCATCATAAGGTGATAGGTCGAGGTCGCCGCTCTCAACTTGTTTAATGCTGGTCGACCCAAAATCGCGTTGTATGCGAAGGGCCGATCAATCACCAAGAAATCCACCATCACAGTAGATAGTCAGGGTGCTGTTCCCGTTGTTATCGGTAAGGGAATGATCCCTATTGGGTATACCACTTCTCTGCCAAATCTGACCAACGGAGACCCGAATGGTCTAATCCTTTCGTGATCAATCCCCATCTGCTGGAAGGCCGGCCAATAGAGGATATCGGCAGAGCTTCCATTGTCTATCAGAATTTGGTGGATTCCATGGTTGGCAATGGTCAATGTCACAACCAGAGCGTCATCATGGGGCATCACCAACCCCCATGCGTCTTCATCCGAGAAGGACAGCACCACCGATTCTGTCCTTACAACCTTCGAGGGCCTGTGCAATGAATACACCTCCTGGCCCTACATACTTCTTGCATACACCTTTCTGGCCGAGTTCGACTCCCCTCCGCCAGCAATGGTGTGAATCTCCCTGACAACCTCCTGGTTCTAGAGGGGTTGCTGTTCTTCTCGATCACGTCGGGCCTCTCTTAAGGCTTTGTCCCGATGCCTCGGTTCAGCACGTTCGAGATCTTCTTGAATTCCTCCCAGACGTCCTTGATGGTTCGTTTCCTGATTCCTTTCTTGCGCAAGGAACCTGACCAGTTTCCCATTCTATATAAAGATTTCGATCTCTCGATGGAGAGATATGCAATCTTCTGTCAAATGCCCATGATCATCAAGGTATTCGCAAAATTTGCTCTGATCTCGCTTGAATGGGTCGGTTTTCATCTTCTGTGGCCATCTGAATGCTGGATCCCTCTTTATTGTCGAGAACACCTCAGTGAGGCTTGCGTTCAAAGGGGTGAAGACTTCCTTCTGGAATCTCGATGGCTCTGTCTTTCGAGGCTCATTTTTGAATAATGGGCCCGACTTCTTTTCCCCTCTTCGGGGATTCTTTTCCTCCTTTAGCTTGGGAGCAGTCAAGGCCTTCTTGCTCTTCTGTTTGGCTTGTTCTTCCAACGTCTGAGCCTTGAGAAGTGTCCCGACTAACTCCTCTTGGTGGATGAACTCTTCAATCAGTTTCATGAACTGAGGGAGAGTAACCTTATTCACGTTCTTCCTCCCTACTTCGGCCATCAATGGTCCTTCCGCTCGTACACCCTACATCAAGGCACATAGCAGCATCTTATCGTCGGTGGTGTCGACCTCAAGCTTCTCTTTGTTAAAGTGAAGCATGAAGTCCTTCAAACTTTCCTCTTTATCTTGACGCAGGGTCAACAAACAGGTGGCATTCTTCTTCCTTTTTCCTGTCACGAGGAACTGGGTTAAGAATAGACATCACAGCTCCTTGAAAGTGCCTACTAACTTCGGGGGAAGTCCAGTAAACCACTCTTTTGCCACTCCTTTTAGGGTTAACGGGAAAGCCCTACATGCAATCTCGTTTAGAGTGCCATGCAAGATGAGGTGCTCTCGAAAGGCTTCCAAATGGTCCTACAGATCTCCGCTTCCATCATACTTCTTAATATGCGGCATTTTGAACTTATCGGGCATAGGGTATGTCTTCACCCGTTCGGTGAACGAGAGACTCTCATCTTCCAACATATCCCATGCCGTCAACTCTAGGTCCTCCCCATCCATTTGGTGGAGCATTCAAGTATACTTATCTTCGAGGTCCTTCATCTTTGCTTCATGGTGGCTATGTCGAGATCCCTCATGATGAGACTTATCCCGGTGTCGCCTTGGTCGGTGAGACTTCTCTTCTTCACGCCTTTCTCCGCGAGACATTTCACCTTCCCTCCTTTCACGACGAGATTCCTTATGATGGTACTCCTCTCGATGGGACCGATCCCTCAGAGACCTTCTCTCTACACGACGAGACTTGTCACGGTTCTCCTCATTTTCTCCCTGGACCGTGCTCTCATTGTCCTCTTGATGAGGGTTGACAGGCCGCTTTCCACGGTGAACCTTGTCTCGTCTCTCCTTCTCGCGTCGTTCAACGCATTCTCTTTCCTTCTCACTACTTCGGGCCTCGGCTGCAGTAAGTCGAGCATTGAGTTCCTCATTCTGCTTCCTGAGGACCTCCATTGATTCCGCCATAGATTTGAGGAAGTCTCTCAAATCCAGGTCATTGGACACTCCGGGAGCGCTAGGGGGTGGCTGCAACGGGTGACGCTGCAATGTGTGTGAAGAGCATGTGTTCACCATGTCAGATATTGGATGAATGAGAATCAACTGAAAAAGTCGTTCCCACAGACGATGTCAAACTGTTGATACACAGTTTTTGATTGGTGACGTGGCACGCTTGTTAGACTCCTGGATGGACTGCTCTGAGTACCAAAAACCTACACAAAAAGGAAGACAATAGGGTCGAAGAGAGATTGGGGGTGAGCCGGCGGGGTCACTTTGATGCCTAAGTCAGTGTTTGCTATAGAAAGAATGGAAACAACCAAAGCTTTAAGTGTGCTAAAGTTGTCTCACCTCAACATGTTGTGGAGACTTGTATTATAGAGATAAGGAATGATAGTCCCCTAACCAATGACTTGACTTTTTCCTAATTTGCTGCGAGGCAGTTTGTTATCGAGGGATTTGAGAAGTTATCCGTTCCTTGATCTCCGGGGATCAAGATATGATTTGGTTGTTGACATTTGAATTTTGAATTCGGGTTGATAGAATATCTGATCCCACGTTTCCAGGTGCTTGACGTTTGAATTGGATGAATAAGATCGCATCGCACACTTGAATGAATTCAAATTCCCGATCCCTGAGTTCCCGGGTCTCGGATGTGAGGCCTCAAATTTGAGAACCTAGGACACGTAGGTCTCGGAGGTCTCGAATTTGAGTCATTAGTATTCAGAGAGGGTCTCGGATTCGAGGCCTTAGTCTCGGAGAT
The DNA here is from genome assembly GCA_013348765.1 of Carpinus viminea. NCBI lineage: Eukaryota > Viridiplantae > Streptophyta > Magnoliopsida > Fagales > Betulaceae > Carpinus > Carpinus viminea. The sequence goes on from CP054671.1 coordinate 7,373,324, forward strand.
GTCTCAGATTCAAGGTGTGGTCTCGGAGGTATTGGGCCTAAGACGTTCTTGGGCTCCAGCTTGGGCCAGCTAATGTTGGGCTCACATGAGGTTGGGCTCACATGAGGTTGATCCATGATCCAACAGTATTCATATTTTTTTGAACAGGGTGATTTATGAAAGATGGATAAAAGATAAGATGAATAATAGAGCTAACATGGTGATTTATGGAAGATGGATAAAAGAGCTGCCTAGACGTCCACGCGTTTATGCAAAGTATGTCTAATTATCCTCTCCTTTATCAGAGTTTACATAAAATGAATAACCATAAGAATTGAAATTATTAAAAAAATAAGTATGTCTAATTATCCTCTCATTTGGTTTGCGTTCCTATGTGATTTCAATGAGATTGCTTTAGTTACTAAAAAAAAGTCATCAAAATATCTTGCAAGTATTGAGTAAGCTAGAAGCATGTGTGATGTATACATGTGAGGTCAAATTAGTTTTGATCAATTACGACGTATTTGAAATTTGATCTATTTACTTATTTATCTTTTATTATTTCAGAAACAAGCAGCCTTGATGGATAACGATGAGGACGACTTTGTAAATCGTGGATGAATTCAGAGAATGTCTTTTATAGAGAATGTCTTTTATAAAGTTGTCTTTTGTTGGCTTTTAACTAATGCCTTGTGTCGGCTTTTAACTTCTTTGTTTTTTTTTTTAGATACTTCTAGAGTTATATTTAAACTAAGTTGAAAAAACTAAGTTGCTTGCAGAATCTACTAGTTGACTTGCAAAACCATGTATGAACAATTGCTTTTATCATTATTAATATTAGGAAAAAATTCATTTTACCTTTATGAAGTTTGAAATATTTTTCAATTTGAATCCCAATAGTTAAAAATTTGCAATGTACACTCTAATGCTTCAAAAAATTGTAATGTACCATCTAATGTTTAAAAAATTTGTAATTAATACCCTTCATTACTAATTGTTATCTAAATACATTGAAATTACCAGCATAGGAACAGCTGAGAGGCATATGCTCGTTTTCTTTTTCACTCTAACCTTCATACATCCAAACTCAGTGCATGTGCTTCGATGCATAGGAAGAAGAAAACCTAATATTGGTTTTTTTAATCAATTATCTATAACTCTTGCACGACAATGTTTCCAAGTAATGTTCTTTCTTGCTGCATCTTTCCACATAATGTTGGTTCCAAATACTTCATCTTTCCACACAACTTTTTGTTCAGATGCTATTTTAATCATATTAATGCTAATGTAATTATATTACTGGAAAAAGCATGATGAACATGCTTATTGTTTGAATTATATCCCATGGTTGGAAGTCCCTTGATGTGGATAATTTTTTGTGATTGGCCTACTAGCAAAGTTAAGTACAACGAGGTTGACAGTGACATATGCCATGTCACCCACGTGCTTACTCTTTAAGCACCCTGGTGCCCTAAATATTAGTACTCTTTTTGAGTAATTTGATGATGAATCGAGCCTATTTATGCTCGTTATTTGCTTTGTTTAAAGTTGGTAGTAAAAACTCTTTAATAAAATCAAAACTTAAGTCACACGTTTCATTCATATAATATATATATATAGAAAAAGAGAGTATTTTCATGAATCATATATTAAAATATGTTAAAATATTTTATACTTTTGTATCTAATCTATTCTATTTCTTCTCTTATTCCTTTATTTTCCTTTGAACAGTTGTTCTTGCTGAAAAAAAAATTAAAAAAAAAAAAAAACCATATGCTGGTCAATTGGTGCCCCTTGTTCTTTCAAATTACGTAGATACAAAAATAAGGACCGATGCTAGCTAGAAGGATCTTCTACCTTCCTCTTAAACGACACCCTGTTCTTCAAAAGAAAAAGGTCAAAAAAAAAAAAAAAAAAACTGATTCTAGAAAGATCTTCCTTGGACAGAAAGTTAAAAAGATGGCATTTTAGTATATTGCAATTCACGAAAACCTAAATATAATTGAAATCAAAACTTATATATATACATGTCACATGTCTTTCAGCCCTAACCCTAAACCTTAATCAAATTCACGCCTGCCTCTCTCTCTCTTCTCCCGCTGTCTCTCGACTCTCGCTGGTATGTCTATTAATATCTGGATTTATCAGCATCCCAAGGTAAGTTAGAAACTTGATTTTGATTTTGGTCTGTAAATGGTGGCTGTTATTGCCGAGCCAGAGTCTGTGTTTGTCCAGCCGAGCTCAGAAAGAGGCTTTGAATGTTTGCTTTGTATCTAATGTGTTTGATGATTTGCTTGTATTTATTTTCTTTTTGGGTTTATGGATTTTTTCCCTTACAGATGGCAGTTTGGGTTTGTTGGCTTTTGGATGAAGTTCACACATCAAAGTTGTTTTTGATTTGTGATTCTTGATCTGTGGGGGTAATCACAACTGGTGCTTGGGGTTTGTGGGGATTTGACTTGAGTTTCTGCTCGGGTTTTGGATTTGTGGTGATTGTTTTACATGTTTGCTTTGTATCTGATGTGTTTAATGAATTGCTTGTCTTTATTTGCTTTTGGGTTTTTGGGTTTTTTCCCGTACAAATGGCGGGTTGGGTTTGTGTTGGGAGAAACAACAATACACAAAACTCCCTCTTTGTGTGAATCTGTAGGAAACTATAAAATAGAGCAATATATATGCAGAAAATATATATCCAAATACCACAAGCACAAGACACACAATTTTTACGTGGAAAACCTTCCAATGTGAGAAGGAAAAAACCACGGGACCGTAGTCCACTCAAACAATTCCACTATCAATAATAATAGGAATACATGAGTCTTCTCTAGTCTCAACTAGAGGCATACAATCAGCAACTATCTTCAAGAAATACAATTTCTTGGCACAAATCAACTTCTACAAGAATTCAAGAAAGATCTCACCAAAATAGAGGCTATTTTCCACGGGCTAAAAATAAATGCAGAGTGCTCAGAATCCAATCTCTACCATTCACAATGAGGAGTCACGTGTCATGAACATCCCTGCAAAATTTCAGCTCAATCGGACCACAAATGCTCGTTGATCGGAGCAGTTGATCAAGACTGGACAGAAAATTCCAGAAACTCTATTTTCTCTCTCTCTCTGGCGGCAGCTCTCTCTTTCTTTTCTTCTTATTTTTTTGATTTTTCTCTTCTTCTTTGCAGCAGCAAAGGATAGGGTTATTAAACCGTACTCTCCCAAATGGGCCTCTCCATATGGGCTAGTTTTGGGCATGTATGGGCCATCCTCTACTTAGGAGGGAAACCCAACCCAACAAATCTCCCCCTTCCCGACTAGGTGGAGGGATTCGCCATCCCGGCGATCGAGTGACAAGTCTCAAGTTTCTCCCTTGTTAGAGCCTTCGTTAACATATCAGAGCCATTATCATTGGTGTGAATTTTCTCAAGAGTTAACAACTTGTCATTGAGAGTATCTCTTATCCAATGGTACCTTACATCGATATGTTTCGATCTCGAATGAAATGAAGAGTTCTTTGCAAGGTGGATAGTACTCTGATTATCACAAAACAACACATATTGTTGTTGCTTGAAACCAAGCTCCTGTAAAAACTTTTTCATCCATAGCAACTCTTTACAAGCTTCCGTTGCTGCAATCAACTCTGCTTCAGTTGTAGAAAGTGCAATACATTTTTGTAACCTTGACTGCCAAGAAAGAGCCCCTCCTGAGAAAGTGATCAAGTAACCCGAAGTAGACTTACGGGTATCCACATCTCCAGCCATATCAGAATCCGTATAACCAACCAACATTGGTTTACCACTCCCAAAGCTAAGACACAACTTGGAAGTCCCTCGTAGATATCTCATAATCCATTTTACCGCATTCCAATGTTCTCTTCCGATCCGAAGAAACCGCTAACAACACCAACTGCATGGGCTATGTCCGCCTTGTACAAACCATTGCATACATCAAGCTTCCTACCGCTGAGGCATATGGAATTCTTTCCATATCTTCCTTCTCTTCATCTGTCGAAGGGCTTTGCTTTGTGCTCAACTTAAAGTGTGTAGCAAGAGGAGAGCTAACCACTTTAGCATTGTTCATGTTGAACCTCTCAAGCACTTTCTCAATGTATTGCTCCTGTGATATAAACAACTTCTTTTCTTTCCTGGATCTTTGAATACGAACCCCAAGTATCTGCTTTGCTGGCCCCAAGTCCTTCATTGCAAATGACTGACTTAACTGCTTCTTCAACCTGTCAATTCTTGAAGAATTCATGCCAACAATCAACATGTCATCAACATAAAGCAATAGAATAATAAAATTCTATTATTATTCAATGAAGGGGTGGCCAGCCACCCCCTATGAGGTGGTTCGGCCACCCCTCTTTTTTCTTTTCTTTTCTTTTTTTTTTTTAAATTTTAATATATTTTATTTTTAAAATTAAATTTTTAAAAAATAATATTTTATTGGTAAAAAACAATGCGTTTTAAAAAAAGGTAACGGCAGTTAACAAAATTGGACGGAAGGATTTTATGATAGGCGTCGATATACCCATGCTGTTATTTGTCAAAAAAAAAAACTTACGGATTTAATAATTTTGGACCTCCAACCCATGCCTATCTGATATAAATTCCATAATAATAATAATAAAAAGCAGAAAAAAATCCCATTGAGAAATGGCTGTAACAGAGGACTGGGTGGAAGGAGGCTGGTGGAAAAGCTTCTGGCAGTAGCTTGAGGTGAACGCGACAGCGCGTGAGATACACTTTTGGCAAAAGTTTAAAAAATCTGTTTGAGGAAAAAGTAGTCGTTTAGTAAAAAAGAAAAGAACGTTTTTATGGGTTCAAAAAGCCTAAAAATGGTTAAAACGCATTTTTGACAAAAGCTTAAAAATAAAGCTTTTGCTAAAAAAACCTTTTCTTTTTTTTTTTAACTTAAAAATTTTATTTCTCAAATGCAATCTTAAATAGGTTCGTAATGTCATAAACCCATTTAGTTTTCCTTATATGTGCTATTCATGTCAATATGATTTTTTTTTTTTTTTTATCAATTGATCACTTTAAACAAGTTATTAATTTTCATTCTGATTAACCTTTCACTATATATATTCTCAAACTTCAAATTTGTACATTTTCTGAATATTGTTTGTCTGAATTTCAGACTCTACCATAGCCGGCCCGAATCCCGATAGAGCTCCTAACTGCAAGATCAAACATGACTCACCATGATCTGAAGCCTTGAATGCCTTGGATGTAACCATGCAAGAATATAAATCTAATCTGATAGCTTAATGTGTGCTCCAGTGCTTTTAAACCCAAGTCCTGCATGCAGAACTAGTTATCTTATTCTATATATATTTGGTGATTCTTTATAGACTAAAAATTCTTTTATTTTGTCATTTTATGTTTAGGTTGCTTAAAGCTCTGGGAGCTCCAAAATATGCAATTAGGATATACTATATAGAAATGCTTCAGACATTTGACTACTGAAAAGCAATCATTAACTATGCTCATAGACTTTTTAATGTTCTTAGCCTCTTAGGAAAGACCATGAAAGTTAGTAGATTCTGAAATTAAAACATAAATAAATAAATAAAAACGATACAATCCATGTATCATTTTTTGAGTCTTCATAGGAACAGTATTTAGGATATACTCTACATTGCATTCTTTTGTATTCCATATACGTATTATAGAGCCATAAATTAATGTGCATTTGTATAAATAATTGAATAAAAATTTCCATTAATATATTTATTAAATATTGCTTTGCAAGCTCTTCGCTACACCTCTTCTCCCTTTTCTTCCAGTAATTGTTGTTCCCATTATATATATTAAAATAATAATAATAATAATAATAATAATAATAATAAAAAAAACGAAGGGGGTTGGAGCTATCCCACAAGGATGGCAATATTACTATTTTAAATTATTATTTTTTCCTGTGTATAAAATTTTTTTTAAAATTATTTTGCTATGTACTTTTTTTAAGGCTCCAAATCGTATGTGTTTTATAATTTGTATTGAAATATAATAGGTATACTGTTAATAATATTAAAGATTCTTGCTGTTTTTGTTTTTTTAATGCTTTGGTAGTCATGATCCAAATTTTATTCTTACTTTTTTTTTTCTTTATATTTTTCATTTTAAACTACATATATGCGAAAAAAGATTTTATTTTAAAGATTATTTTATTTTATTTTATGCTGATTTCGGCCCTAACACTCATGCCAACCCAAAACCAGAGTTTGCATCCAAAACCTCATTATTCCTTGGACGGAAAGTAATAGAGAGGCATTTTAGTAAATTGGAAATCACAAAACCCTAAATATATAATTGCAACCCCTTGTTCTTCTTCTTCAACCTATTTCTCGGAAGTTGCTGGGTTTAGAAATTGCTTAATAAATAAGGTATCCTTTTTTGACATATTTGCATTGTTTTCATTCTAGCTAATTCTTTTTTCACCGTACGTTCGACCGTTTCCATTATTTATCAGGGATTTTCTCCGGCCCAGAGAAAAAAAACACAAGCAAATCATAACTTCTAGCTACACGTACGTTTAAGGTACCATTAATGCTTAGTTTGCTTTTTGACAATATCCAAGTTGTTTTTGAAAACATTATCTCTGCGCATGTGTTGTTTTTAACTACATGATGAGACATGACGGCTATCCACGCATTGATTTTATCTGAAAGATCATTATCCTTAGTATTGATTAATTCCTGGTGGTTGACATAAGTCATATATAGCTAACAAGGGTAAGGAATATTAATTATTTAATTACATCTTTATATATGTACTTTCGAAAATTAGGGTTATGTATTTAATTTATTTGTAGATTGAAATGAATTAAGGTTTATAGGTTTACAAATACTTAGAGGTACGTTGGCTGAATCTCTTTTCTATTGGAAAAAATTGAATAGTTTTTATTAGGAATGAAAGAAGGTTGAAAAAAATAGCAATGAATTTTTTTTTTGACATGTCTTCACAAGAGGAGAAAAGATATTCGAATTAGTGACTTTCGCTTCATTAGACATAGGCTCTGCTGATTAAACTATCTCTTGAGGATAGCATTGATGATGTTAGAGTATATAATATAATAAAGCTGTAACACTTGGATTAATAGTCATTCCCATTGCCCAAAAGGAATATCTATTCCTATAATTGAGAAATATTGTCTTCTCCTTAATTTCCTCAATTTAATTAAGGGAATTAACATTCCCTTCATTCCACCTTCTTCAATTTTCAATTAAAGCTATTATTTTTCTGAATTGAATAGTCATTCCAGGTACCAAACCTAATCTTAGTCTTAGGGTTTTAATTTGAAACATTAATTCTGGCTTTAAGTCTATTCTTATACCTTAATTATTTGTTCTGGAAAGGTTGGTAGTGTGACATATGCGCATTTTATTGGCCGGCCGGGTTGCTGTTGTTCATTTGCTGAATGGAAGGTTTATTATATTGTCTATTGGGTTGCTATATTTTGAGCTAGTATCGTAGTATCATTAATTTGCTTTCTATATATGTTACGTAGAGTTGTCAAACATGTCATGAAAACAATGATTTATTATTTCCTTTCTTTGCGCAGATGGAAATAGACTACGAGATGGTAATAACAGCAATTAATATATTGAATACTATTAGGTTGGCTGGTGAAATATGGAAAGGTTGGAAATACGAGAACGTGCGGCGTGAAGAAATCTTACAAAATCAAGATGCGGCCGATGAAGAAATTCTACAAGTGAAGAAAACTCCAGCAGAGATGATGATAGAGAATGTTAAAGAGAAGAAGAGAAGTCTAGAAGAAAAGATGAGGAAAATGCACGAAAATATATTAGAGAAGGCGCCTTGCCACAGCTTCAATACTTGCATGTGTAGGTTAAAAAAATCTTTGTTTTTAAGCAACATTTGAGAAAATTATATTGGAGAAGAGATCATGAAAGAAAATGCACGGTGGAATAATTAAATATCGTGTTTTTTATTTCTCTATATTTAATATATATAGTTATTGTAATTGAACTTCTGAGATATGTTTAATTAATTAACCCTTCCCTTCTTGTTCAATTCTAATTATAATGTTTTCTAATTGACCAAAATCTCAAATAATGATTTCTAATTTTATTTTTTAATTTTACAAGTTTCTAGTGGGTTGTGTCTTGAGCTGCTGAGCACTTGTGTACTTTTCTTCCAAAAAATTTAATCCAGCGGTTTTTTTTTTTTTAATGCAGATTAACTTGTGCAAGATCAAATCTATTTGATTTTCTAATTTTGATATCCTCAGTGATTATTAGAAAATACTCTCTATTATGTAAATAGCATGTAAATACACGTTAGAAAATACTCGTTATTATGTAATAAATAAATACTAAAGATAGTCTAGATTATGCAAAAATGACAATAATGTTGATACTCTTTATTGCCCAATAATTAAAGGTAACCTTTACGTAGGGTTTATTTGGGATTGTATTTAAGGGGCTTAAAAGTGCATTTAACACTGAAAAAGTCTTTTTAAAGTAAAAAGTAGTCCAAAAAGCCTAAAAATAATCAAAATGCACTTTTGACAGAAGCTTAAAAATGAAGCTTTTCCTTAAAAAACATGTTTTTACTTAAAAACTATATTTCTCAAATGAAATCTCAAACAGGTTCGTAGTGTCATAAACCCATTTAGTTTCCCTTATATATATATATATGTGTGTGTGTTATTCATGTCAATATGATTTTTTTGCATTTTATCAATTGATCACTTTAAACAAGTTATTAATTTTCATTCTGTTTAACCTTTTCACTATATATATTCTCAAACTTCAAATTTGTACATTTTCTGAATATTGCTTGTCTGAATTTCAGACTCTACCATTGCTGGCCCGATGGAGCTCCTAACTGCAGGATCAAACATAACTTACCATGATCTGAGGCCTTGAATGCCTTGGATGTAACCAGGCAAGAAAAGAAATCTAATCTGATACCTTAATGTGTGCTCCAGTGCTTTTAAACTCAAGTTCTGCAATATGCAGAACTAGTTATCTTATTTAATATATATTTGATGATTCTTTATAGACTAAAAATTCTTTTATTTTGTCATTTTATGTTTAGGCTGCTTAAAGCTCTGGGAGCTCCAAAAGATGCAATTAGGATATACTATAAAGAAATGCTTGAGACATTTGACTACTGAAAAGCAATCACTAACTATGCTCATAGACTTTTTAATGTTCTCAGGAAAGACCATGAAAGCTAGTAGATTCTGAAATTAAAACATAAAAGAACTCTTTTCTTTTTCTTTTTATTTATTTATTTTTGTTTAGGATAATTTATGAGAGAGAGAAGATGTATAAAAGATAACAATGGCTAAATTTATTTGTCCATAAAGAGAAGGGCTTGTGATTGCCTTCACTTTAACCATATGCTGCATGTACCTTCACAAGCTTTTAAGATTTCACAAATTTTTAAGATAAGTAGTGGTTTAACATAGTATTAAAGTAGAGGTGATGAGTTCGAATTTTTACTTTACAATTTATCGTCTATTTCAGTTAAATCTTCCATGTCACTAAAAATTGTTGTTTTTACAGGACATCGAGCCTATGCAGGACATAAGAAGTGTATAACCCCAAACAAAAGACAAATGTTCCATTACATTTTAGACTCATCTTTATCAGATCAGAGTTCAAAAACATCATAAAGGAGTTACATAGGGACTCCTTAGGGCAGCCAGAGCTCAAAACTAGCAAAGATGGAAGGGATGTTGCAGAGAAACCTATACCTAAGTATATGAGCAGAGATTCACATACTCATTCCGACTTGTGAGTTTATACAGAAAGCTTCCAACACTCCTCCATGAAAAATTGAAGAGTTTAACTTATATCAGGATGCTCCTTAAAACCCCAATTTTTCAGCCCCCAATAAAAACTAATGCATAAGAAAAAAATAAAAACAAAAATTCACAAAAATAACATGCAACACAATACACTATATTTGGGCTCAAAAGAGAGAGACCCATGGCCTCGTTTGGCACCAGACCCAGACCTAGAGAGAGAGACCTCATGGCTAGGTGTCCAGACCTAGCCACCCAGCCGTGGGTGGCCCACGGCTTCCTTTGGCGTCTTGGGTCACCCTTTCCGGCATTTAGGGTAATAAAATCATTAAAGGGTTAACCTTTTCACCTTTATGTTTTAGTTTTAAATTCAAAAACAAGTTTTAAAACATTAAAAATAGGTTTTGGGCTGGTCACGAATGGTTTTCAAGCAGGTTTTAAGGCAGGTCACAGCAAGACCCACGACCCACGATGAGGCTAGGGGTGTTTTTGGTCTTTTTTTTACTTTGATTTGTTGTGTTTGTTCTCATTTTTATTTTTTGCATTTCCCTTAAAGTGATGATGTGTCACATGGTGATTGAATGCTGTAGAAGGGATGATTTATACCATGACCTAATAGTAGGGGCTCTCAAAATTGAAACTTTGGCAAATCCCTTGAACTTGAGTCCTCTGAAAACAAAACAAACAAAAAGGAAAAGGAAAAGGAAGAAAAAGAAAACGAAAAAGAAAAAGAAAAGGAAAAAAAAACCGATACACTCATCCATGTATCATTTTTTGAGTCTTTATAGGAACAGTATTTAGAGCCATAGATGTGTATTTGTATAAATAATTGAATAAAAATTTCCGTTAATATATTTATTAAATATTGCTTTGCAAGCTCTTCTCAACGTACACCTCTTCTCTTCCGGTAATTGTTGTACCCATTATATATATTAAAAAAAATTTTAAATTTTGTTTTTTTTAAAAAAAAAAAAAAAAAAAAAAAAACACGAAGGGTTTTAGAGCTACCCCACAAGGATGGCAATAATAATATTTTAAATTATTTTTTTTTCCTGTATACAATTTATTTATTTATTTTTATTTTGCTATGCACTTTTTTAAAGGCTCCAAATTGTATGGGTTTTATAATGTAATTCTAGGTGTACCGTTAATTATTTTAAAGATTGTTGCCTTTTTTTTTTAATGCTTTGGTAATCACAATCCAAATTTAATTCTTACTATTTTTTTATTTATATTTTTCATTTTAAACTATATATATGGAACAAAGATTTTATAGTGTTTTAATTTATATGGACTAAACTAAAAATAAGGCCTTATGATAGTAAAATCTTATGCGATTATTGCATTTATGCAATGTTTGTGTGATTTTTTTTTTTTTTTTAAGTCAATGTTTGTGTGTGATTGTAGTGTGTCATTATGTTGATCGAGTAATATACTGATGTATAACATTTTGTGTGTTTTTTTATTTAAAGGAGCGTAATAAATTTTTTTACAACTTATAATGAACAATAAGAATGAAGAATCTCGTACGTAACTCAAGTTACGGGGTCTTAAAATATAAAAAAGGAAAAGATACAACATACTTTTGTGCTTTTGAAAAATTATTTTATTTTATTTTTTTGCTGATTTCGGCCCTAACACAGTAACACTCATACCAACCCGAAACCAGAGTGCATCCAAAACCTCGATCATTATTCCTTGGACGGCAAGCAATAGAGAGGGCATTCTAGTAAATTGGAAATCACAAAACCATAATAAATAATTGCAACCCCTTTAGTTGTTCCCCTTGTTCGCATTCTTCTTCTTCGACCTATCGGCAATGAGTGGGTTCCCAAAATCCTCCTTATTTCAATCGAGGTAAGAGTATGTTTAATTGAATCTTTTTTTTCTTTCAAAAAAATAAAATAAAATCTTAAGGGTTTTTTGTTGCTTTGGTTATTGCATCCCTTCTTCTTCGATCTATTGCAAGTGAGTGGCTTTACAAAATCACTATTGTTATCTTATTTCAATCGATCTAAGTGTATGTTTAGGGTGCGCTTGAGATTGCGATTTTGTAAGAATAATTTGCATTTTTAAAAAATATCACAAAACGTAAGACGTTTGAAAATCTACGAGTTTAATAAGCAGGCTAGAGGGTACTTATTTGAAAAGTACGAATTTAAACCAAAATCACAATTTCACTTAAACAAATATTTGTCCGCAATTATATGCTAATATTATCTAAACACTCAATTGATAAAAAAAAAAATACTTCTTAACATGTTTTATCAAATGCCTGTGCGATTTTAAAAATACAATTTAAAAAAACGCAATTTTAAAATCGCAGTTATTGAAATCGCACTCCCAAACAGCCTAAGCTTATGCTTAATCGATCTTTCTTTTCTTTTTCATTTAAAAAAAAAATTTGAATCTTTAGGGTTCTTTGTTTACTTGGGTTATTGTTTGCTGCACGAACATTGACCGTGATTGTTTGTAGAATGGCGGTTGAATCATTGGGGTGGCGGATTTTAGTAAGAGGTATCCTTTTTTTGACATCTTTGCATTGTGATCTTCCTTGTTGTTTTCATTCTATTCCCTTTTAACGTGTTTTCCATTCTTATGGTTATTTACCAGCATCTAAGATTTGGAATTGTTTCTACGTTTCCAAGGAGTACGTGTGCTATCCCTTTGTTTCTTATTTTAGTAATATTAATTTACATTATCCCTGAAATTTCCATACTGTTCAGATTGATATATAGCTTAATTGGTATTTTATGAAAAGTTGAAAACTTGAATGTGTGTGTATATATATATATATATATATATATTTATTAACTCTATGTCATGGTATTTATATTTTTTGAACAGGGTGATTTATGAAAGATTTCTAAAAGATAAGATGGATAATAGAGCTAACATGGCGATTTATGGAAGGTGTATAAAAGAAAAGATGGATAAAAAAGCTGCCTAGACGTCCGCACGTTTATGCAAAGTATGTCCTAATTATCCTCTCCTTTATCAAAGTATGTACATAAAATGAATAACCATAAGAATGGAAATTATTATATATATATATAATTACCCTCTCATTTGGATTGCGTTCCTATGTGATTTCAATGAGATTGCTTTAGTTATTTAAAAAAAGTCATCAAAATATCTTGCAAGTATTGAGTAAGAAGCATGTGTGATGTATACATGTAAGTTCAATTATGACGTATTTAGAATTTGATCGATCTACTTATTTATCTTTTATTATTTCAGAAATATTTCAGAAACAAAGCTGCCTCGATGGATAACGATGAGGATGACTTTGTAAATCGTCGATTAATTCGGAGAATGTCTTTTAATTATAAAGTTGTCTTTTGTTGGCTTTTAACTAATGCCACATGTCGGCTTTTAACTTATTAAATTTTTTTTTCCAGATACTTCTAGAGTTATGTTTAAACTAAGTTGCTTGCCGAATCTACTAGCTGACTTGCAAAACCATATATGAACAATTGCTTTTATTATTATTAATATTAGGAAAAAATGCATATTATCTCCTTGAAGTTTAATGTGTTTTTCAATTTGAACCCTAATGGTTAAAAATTTGCAATGTATACTAATGTTTCAAAAAATTGCAATGTGTAACACTCTAATGTTTAAAAAATTTGCAATTAACACTCTTCATTACTAATTGTTATCTAAGTATACTGAAATTGCCGACATAAGAGCAGGTGAAAGGCATATGCTCATTTTCTTTTTCACTCCAACTTTCATACATCCAAACTCAGTACATGTGCTTCCACACATAGGAAGAAGAAAACCTAATATTGTTTTTTTTTAATCAATTATCTATAACTCTTGCACGACAATGTTTCCAAGTAATGTTCTTTCTTGCTGCGTCTTTCCACACAACTTTTTGTTGAGATGCTATTTTAATCATATTAATGCTAATGTAATTATATTACTGGAAAAAGCATGATCATGAACATGCTTATCATTTGAATTATATCCCATGGTTTGAAGTCCCTTGATGTAGAAAATTTTTTGTGATTGGCCCACTAGCAAAGTTAGAGTATTACTCATTCCGAGTGGAGAGAGTGAAAAACTTTGTACAAATTTGAAATTTACCTGACGGGGGTGAATATGCGAAGTGCGAATTCCTTGTCATAATAAAAAATGAAAATGAATTATAGCCCAATGAAGGAATTAAGCATATTGTTTGCTACATACGAAACCAAATTATATATCCCACTTTTCAAGTAGGGTAAATTTCAAATCAAATCCGCAAATTAACTTCAAATGCATGAGGTTTTTGAGAAACAAATTGATTGGGGATGAAAATCCACTATTAATCATCACAAAAATAAATAAATAAATAAATAATCTATTCAAAACTAATAATACTAAGATCACTAAAAAGGTAAAACAACTAACTAAAATATGGTGTTAAGAAGGCTAATCAAATCTTAATCAAGCCTTACTACCAAATAAAAACATATTTGTATGTGAATCCACAACATTGATTCTCGCCAAACTAAAAACGAAATGCATATTAAGTGAGAGTTGACAAAATAGAGATAAATTCATAGTCTCTTTTGTACGTATAAATTATTGTTATATGCCTATACCATTTAAGAACAAGGTAATGAGAGAAATAAGCACGATGAGGTTGATGGTGGCATGTGCCATGTCACCAGCGTGCTTACTCTTCAAGCACGTTGGTGCCCTGAATATTAGTACTCCTTTTGAGTAGTTTGATGATAAATCGAGTCTATTACGCTTCTTATTAGCTTTGTTTAAAGTCGGCGGTAAAAGCTCTTTTCAATAAAATCAAAACTTAAGCCACACATTTCATTCATAATATATATAGAGAGAGAGAGAATATTTTCATAAATCATATATTAAAATATGTTAAAATCTTTTATGCTTTTGTATCTAATCTATTCTATTTCTTCTCTTATTCCTTAATTTTCCTTTGAACAGTTGTTCTTGCTGAAAAAAAAAAAAAAAAAAACCATATGCTGGTCTATTGGTTCCCCTTGTTCTTTCAGATTACGTAGATACAAAAATAAGGACCGTTGCTAGCTTGAAGGATCTTCTACCTTCCTCTTAAACGACACCCTGTTCTTCAAAAGAAAAAGGTCTTTTTTTTTTGAAAATTCTGGAAAGATCTTCATTGGAGAGAATGTAAAAGAGAGGGCATTTTAGTATATTGGAATTCACGAAACCCTAAATATATATAATTGAATTCAAAACTACGTGATTTTGCACTTCTATATATACATGTCTTCCAGCCCTAAACCTTAATCAAATTCACGCCTGCCTCTCTCTCACGCCGTCTCTCGACTCTCTCTCTCTCTCTCTCGCTTTTTGCTACTATGTCTAAGCTTCTCTAGCTTTCGTTGCAACCCAAGGTAAGTTAGAAACTTGATTTTGATTTTGGTCTGTAAATGGTGGCTCTTATTGCCGAGCCAGAGTTTGTGTTTGTCGAGCCGAGCTCGGAAAGAGGTTTTGAATGTTTGCTTTGTATCTGATGTGTTTGATGATTTGCTTGTATTTATTTTCTTTTGGGTTTATGGATTTTTTCCCCTACATATGGCGGTTTGGGTTTGTTGGCTTTTGGATGAAGTTCACACATCAAAGTTGTTTTTGGTTTGTGGTTCTTGATCTGTGGGGGTAATCACAACTGCTGCATGGGGTTTGTGGGGATTTGACGTGAGTTTATGTTTGGTTTTTGGATTTCTGGTGGTTGTCTTACATATTTGCTTTGTATCTGATGTGTTTGATGATTTGCTTGTGTTGCTTTTGGGTTTGTGGACCTTTTGTCATCTACAAATGGCGATTTGGGTTTCTTGGCTTTTGCATGAATTCCCCGTCTAGCCTGAACATTTTTTATTATTTCCTTTCTTTGCGCAGATGGTAGATAAATTTTGTGTAGTAGTTGCTTTTATGAGTGGGGCTTCTTTCATTCATAGAAAGTTCTTCGTTGGCGCTGGCAAGAAAATATCGGAGGAGACTGTGAAAGAGAAGAAAGTGTAGAAGAAATCATGATGACTAACCAACTTTAAATATCATGGCTTAACTTCTGATATGTTCTTGCTTTGGTTTTGTTTCTTTTTTCATTTGCCCAGTAAAAAAAAAAAAAAAGATTAATATGCAAAGCTCGATTATTAGACATTTGGTGTTCACATTTTTTGGATTATTGAGATATTTGTGGAAATAATAGGGAAAATTATTTTACGATTTTCAAAGCTACCGAAAGAAATGAATCACTTATAAACCCTTCCCTTCTATTTCTTGCATGCTTTCCAAATTGATCAATGAGTGAGCGTTTGCAGAGCTACTTTGGGTGAGAAACGGCCTTGAAAAAATGTGCCCTAAAGCTTGTATTTATTGAAGTATATTAACTGATAAAAAATGCTCATCAATTTCACGTAATGCCATGCAGAAGTTGTTGATCCTGACGTTGAGTTCAGAGCTTTGATTTTGTTTCTGCTCATTTCTTTTTTCTTTATCTTTTTTCCAATAAAACACATATCTTGACATATATATTAAGGAACCCCACTCAAATTTTAAACATGAGAAAAAAAAAATCGTAATGAAAAAAAAAAGATTGAAATATTGATGAAAAGAGTGAGAAAAATATGAGTATTGTGAAGAGAGGGTTTGGCGAAAGTAATTGAGGGGCTAAAAAAAATTGAGAAAGTGTAAAAATGAAGTTTGCAAGATGAAATTGAAAGACGGAAACGAAAAAGTAAAGAAAGAATGAAAGAGAGAGACCAATAGAGAAGAGAGAGTGAGAGACCTATGGATACTTAGAAAAAAGTAGTTATTTGGTAAAAAAAAAAAAGCCTAAATATGGTCAAAATACACTATTGGTAAAAGCTTAAAAATGAAGCTTTTACTAAAAAATATTTTGACTTAAATGTTGTATTTCTCAAACTCAATCTCAAACATATTCGTAGTGTCATAAACCCATTTAGTTTACCTTATATGTGTTATTCATGTCAATATATATATATATATTGCATTTTATCAATTGATCACTTTAAACAAGTTATTAATTTTCATTCCGTTTAACCTTTCACTATGTATATTCTCAAACTTCAAATTTGTACATTTTCTGAATATTGTTTGTCTGAATTTCAGAGTACTCTACCATTGCCAGCACGATGGAGCTCCTATCTGCAAGATCAAACATGACTTACCATGATCGGAAGCCTTGAATGCCTTGGATGTAACCAGGCAAGAATAAAAATAAAAAATAAAAACGAAACACTCATCCATGTATCATTTTTTGAGTCTTTATAGGAACAGTATTTAGGATGCACTCTACATTTCATTCTTTTGTATTACATCTATGTATTATAGAGCCATAAATGTGTATTTGTATAAATAATTGAATAAAAATTTC
Source organism: Carpinus viminea (assembly GCA_013348765.1). Classification (NCBI taxonomy): domain Eukaryota; kingdom Viridiplantae; phylum Streptophyta; class Magnoliopsida; order Fagales; family Betulaceae; genus Carpinus; species Carpinus viminea. The sequence continues at coordinate 7,390,464 of CP054671.1, forward strand.
CATTAATATATTTATTAAATATTGCTTTGCAAGTTCTTCTCTACACCTCTTCTCTTCCGGTAATTGTTGTTCCCATTATATATATATTAAAAAAAACAAAAACAAAAACAAAGGGGGTTGGAGCTACCCCACAAGGATGTACTCTACACCTCTTCTCTTCCGGTAATTGTTGTTCCCATTATATATATATTAAAAAAAACAAAAACAAAAACAAAGGGGGTTGGAGCTACCCCACAAGGATGTACTCTACACCTCTTCTCTTCCGGTAATTGTTGTTCCCATTATATATATATATTTTAAAAAAAAAAAAAAAATCGAAGGGGGTTGAAGCTTAATTTTTTCTCTATAAAAATTATAGATACCGTATGGCAAATTTATCAAGGGAAATTACATTTGCTTAATTCAATAATAGGAGGCCTGATCCCCTTGAAGTGATCATTTTTTGAGAAGCCCTCGAAGTGATCATTATATTCTCTTTTCTTTAGCTATTTTTCTAATTTCTTGTGATACATCCTTGGATCTTATCAAAATTGCTAAATAAGGTATCATTTTTTTGACATATTTGCATTGTTTAATTTGTTTTCATTCTAGCTAATTCTTTTTTCACCGTACGTTCGACCGTTTCCATTATTTATCAGGGATTTTCTCCGGCCCAGAGAAAAAATACACAGGCAAATCACAACTTCTAGCTACACGTACGTTTAAGGTACCATTAATGCTTAGTTTGCCTTTTGACAATATCCAAGTTGTTTTTGAAAACATTATCTCGATCTGGGCATGTGTTGTTTTTAACTACATGATGAGACATGACGGCTATCCACGCATTGATTTTAACTGAAAGATCATTATCCTTAATATTGATTAATTCCTGGTGGTTGACATAAGTCATATATAGCTAACAAGGGTAAGGAATATTAATTATTTAATTACATCTTTATATATGTACTTTTGAAAATTAGGGTTTTGCATTAAATTTATTTGTAGATTGAAATGAATCCCGGTTTATAGGTTTACAAATACTTAGAGGTACGTTGGCTGAATCTCTTTTCTATTAGAAAAAATTGAATAGTTTTTATTAGGAATGAAAGAAGGTTGAATAAAATAGCATTGATTGATGATGTTATTTATTTATTTTTTGATATGTCCACTCAAAAAGAGAAGAAAAAATCAAACTAATGATCTCGGCTTCATTAGGCATGGGCTCTACCGATTAAGTTAGCTCTTAGGGGCATCATTGATGATGTTAGAGTATATGATAAGGCTGTAACACTTGGATCATTATTTCCATTGCCTTGAAGGAATATCTATTCCTATAATTAATTGAGAAATATTGTCGATCTACTCCTAATTAATTTCCTCAATTAACTTAATTAAGGGAATTAGCATTCCCTTCATTCCACCTTCTTCAATTTTCAATTAAAGCTGTTATTTTTCTGAATGGAATTAATAGTCATTTCACATCCCAAACCTAATCTTGGAAGAGGATCCTCTCCATTTCAACTCAAATGGAGAGTATCAATTTAGTGTAAAATAAAGGTTAGTATTATCTTAACATTAAAGTTAACTGACTAAATTTACAATATTATCCATCATTTTACAGTAAATGGATATTCTCCATTTCATTTGAAATAGAGAGGATCCTATTACCCTAATTTTAGTCTTAGGGTTTTAATTTGAAACATTAATTCTGGGGCTTTAGGTCTATTCTTATACCTTAATTATTTGTTCTGGAAGGGTTGGTAGTGTGACATTTTTTTTTGAAGATCAATTGCACTTTATTTCATTTAATGAAACATTAGGCTAGAACAAATTGTTCCGGCAACAGTACATCTCTAATACAGTCCGGGGGATCCACCCAATCATTATCCATATCCTGTTGCACAGCACATTGGGCCAAAACGTGAGCTGCCTTGTTGCCCTCCCTTCGTGTAAAAGTCATCTTCCATTGAGGCACTGTTCGAAGCTCCTCCTTTATATCTTCTATCACAGTTCCCTTTCTGCTCCAGTCGTCTTCTTCGCTAAGCACCGCATCAATAACAACTTTTGCATCTCCCTCAAAATGGATCTTCAAAAAACCCATCTCCTTACATTTTGTAATTGTCATTTTTGCTGCTATAGCTTCAGCAGTTGAAGCGTCTGGGCACCCAGTCCATGACTGGCAGCCAGCAACCATCATCTTACCCATATGGTCTCGTACTACCCATGCAATTCCCATGCATTGTCTATTGGCCGGGTTGCTGTTGTTCATTTGCTGAATGGAAGGTTCATTGTCTATTGGGTTGTTATTTTTTGAGTGTTGTAGTATCATTAATTTGCTTTATATATATATATATATATATATATATATATATATATATTACGTACAGTTGTCAAACATGTCATGAAAACAATGATTTATTGTTTCCATTCTTTGCGCAGATGGACAGAACAGGCATGAGTGTACTGACAGCAGCATTAGCTGCTAGGCTGGTTGTTAGCGCGTTTGAAATATGGAACGATTGAAAATTTAAGAAACAGTTGCGTGAGTCACCATATCAACAAAAGTATGCCAAGATTATGCGTGAAAAAGAAGAGAAGAAGAGAAGATCAGCGGAGATGATGATAGAGAATGATAAAGAGAAGAAGAGAAGTCTAGAAGAAAAGATGAGGAAAATGCAGGAAAATATATTAGAGAAGGCGCCTTGCCACAGCTTCAATACTTGCATGTGGAGGTTAAAAAAATCTTTGTTTTTAAGCAACATTTGAGAAAATTATATTGGAGAAGAGATCATGAAAGAAAATGCACGGTGGAATAATTAAATATCGTGTTTTTAATTTCTCTATATTTAATATATATAGTTATTATTATTATTATTATTTTTTGACATGTCCACGCAAGGGTAGGGGGAGGGGGGATTCGAACTTGTGACTCGAACTTCATACAAATGTAGAGTTATTGTAATTGAACTTCTAAGATACGCGCGTTTAATTAATTAACCCGGCCTTCCCTTCTTGTTCAATTCTTATAATTAATTTTTTTCAATATTGTTCACTGTGGAAATTCTTTTAGTCAATTTTTAATGGTTTAAATTTTTTAATGCATGCAGAGATTTTTTTTTTTTTTTTAATCTTTGACGACCATGGAAATTCCAAAGGGGAACCGAATGACCTATTTCTCCATGCCAAAGCTGTATATATATATATACTCACCATCAATGTCCTCAGACAACAACATCACTACTTTATAAAACAAAGCTAATTATTTTATGTCAATATCACTGTAGATTATGGAAAATTGCATAGTAGAAAGTTGTTTCAGATACGCAGAGACGTAAACAATATTGCTTAGACAAAAAGAGATATGGTAATCATGTATACACAAAAGGATTGCGTTTCACTGTTTTGTTGAAAATAATTTGGATGACGTACAAAATTCTTATTGAAATAAAATAATACAAATTTGAAAATTAATAATTAAATATATAAATTATAAGAGATGATGAGTAAGTTTCTGATTTTTTTTTTTTTTTTATTTAAAAAAGCCACATAGGAGAGAAGTTTGATCTATATTGTGGTTATATCATACCTTTACCAAATATAATACATAAGTAGTTCATATTCCCAACTTTTATTTTATTGGCCATGGGAGTAAAACCCTCACACCAAAACTAATCCTCTTCGACCCAACGACCATGATAAAAATCTTTCATTTATGAAAATAAATCTAAGAAGAAGTCAAAGCTTTATTAAAAAAAAAACAATAAAAAAGCCAACAAATAGCTACAACAGCCGGGGGCGAGGGAGGCGAAGCGCACTGACCAGCGCGTGGTGGACGAGATGGAGTTGTTGTTGTTTTGCATCGATGAGCAACTGAGGAGCCGAAGAGCATGATGGGCTGACATGTGACCGAGCAAAACCAATTGAGGTGACTAAAATATCTTTTTAGAGGAAAGAAAATTCTCCAGCACCAAAAGTTTACTAGGTAAGAAGAACAATAGCCTCTTGAAATTTTAAATTAACTACCTTTGAGCTTTAAAAATTCCCAATGGTGCCTGTAGTCATGCCAAGTGCGAATTAGATTCAACGGGTCAGTTGCCGGCCTCGTTGGCTGGGACTGGGAGAGACTTGTGTCGCCGTGCAAGGACCGGCCGGGACCTCTGTCCAATTAACGAGGAACATGCACGGAATGCGTCCAAAAAAGGAAGCAACGTCTGCATTTGCCATTTGGCTGTATAAATAAATATTAATAAATTGTTGATGCTCTACAGCCTACATATACAACTTTATATTCTAATAGATTAATGAATCCGAGACACAGAATCTCATTTTCAATTTTTTATCATTAAAACTTAAAATTATAATTTGTTTTCAATCTTAAATTCTGTTAATATATATATACATATTTTTTTAATCTATGCCCTTTCATTTCTCCCTCTTCTTTTCCCTTTATATTTGTTTATCCTCTTTTTACGGAATAAGTACATAAATCTAAAAATATAAGGGCTCATTTGATTTGTGAATTGAGTATTCTATTAAGAAAATAAATAGTTATTATTAAGAATAGAAGAAAGTAAAATTGAATAGTTATTCTTATTATTTAGTTTGATAGCAAAATATGTATTCTAATTGGAGTTGAAACAAAACTACCAAAAACCCTACTTTTCGTAAATAAATAAATAAAAAAAACTAGGATTGCAAATTATAGGTTTTCATTTTTTTTAATAAAAAAAAATTAAGGGTTAAAATAATTCTTTTGAAAGAAATTGGTTTTTTTTAAAAAAAAAAGTTGTCAATTCTTTCGGGTATAGTTATTCAATCATTTTTTTAAAGGAATTGCTATTCATGTGTGTAAGAAATTAGTGATTCCTGCAAGAATAATTATTTCTAAGAATAGAGCTTTACCAAACAAAGTAATGACTATTTCATATAAATAGTTATTTTATTCCATAGGTCTATTCCACAAAACCAAACAGGTCCTAAATCATAATCATCCCATGGTTATGGAAGAAGAGAGAAATATAATTTGAAGTTAATTCAAAACGGGCAAAACACCACCTCTTGATTGTCATTAAGGCACTCAAAAGGAATAAGCATCTTGTGTTTGTGGGATATATTCCATAGCTAGAGGAAGAGGGTTCATATTCGTCCACTTTCCCAATAAATTGAAAGGCAAGCGTTTGTCTTTCTCAAAAAATATCAAGCTAGGATGCTCATCAAAAGGAAGAGAATCCACACACTTGAAGCAGCCCAAAAGAGCTAATATGCAATTTTCTTAGAAACTTCTTACTTAAACTAAAGCCGTCTCGGTAATATCTCGAATACACGCCTTCAAAATGATACATGTACTTTCAAATATTTCATTTTAAATGCTTATATTTTATAATATTGCAATACAAAGTACCATTAATGTGAAATATACACATATTTTCCATTATTTTGGAGTTTGGTCAAGGGATTGCCATACTTTTGAGAAAATATACGACAGTCCACAGACAAAGAAAAAGAAGAGCAGTAGTATGTGTTTTGAAGTTTCAAGGGGACAAGAAATCAAGAAATCAAGAAATCAAACGGTGTCGTTTTCACACTTTCGACACTCTTCTACTAATTGAATGAAAAAAAAAAAAAACATTCTTCTTCTACTAGTTACTAACTACTTCGGTAATAAACTAGAACTATTTTATTTTTGCCTTCTGTTCTTCGCCTGTGCGTAGGGCGGGAGACAAAGATCTGCCTGTTTTTTTTGTTTGTTTCCTCCCCCTTTTGCGCCTCTCACTCCTAGTTCTCACTTCGCTCTGATCTCTGCGATTCCATAGAGGTAATATTAACTTTCCGTCTTCTTCTTCATCTTCTCCGCTCCCTCTCTTTCTTAGATTTTTTCATCTTCGTCATTTGCTGATCTGCTTTTGTCTGCAACTATTCGGTTATTCTATATATATATATTTTTTTTCTCTAGATCGCTAAGCCATGCAGTTTCCATGGATCCGAATGCTTGTGGTTGTCTGTTTGATTGCATTAACATAACGGTTAATCTACCTGTAGGTGGTTTCGCGGGTTGTTCCGAGACTCAATCGAGGACTTACTGGGAAGAATGGGGTATATAGGGTCTCATGGCATAGCTGCGCTGCACAGATACAAGTACAGTGGCGTGGATCACTCGTACCTCGCCAAATATGTGCTCCAACCGTTCTGGACGCGCTTCGTTAATTTCTTCCCCCTTTGGATGCCGTGAGTACTTCGCTATTTTTATTTTACTCTAGGTGAAGTTGTATGTTGAAGACCATGGACGTACATATGATTTGTATTGGAATCTTTGATTTAGTGATTTCTAAGCTATCTGATCTGATGATATGGGGTCGTAAAAAAAGGCGGAATTGAACTTTTAGAACGACATGGATATATGATTTGATATGTATACTGGTGTCGGTGTCTCGATTTTTAGTTGATGTGTTGTTGAAGTTTTGCAATTGCTAGTAGAGGATTATATGTCAAAAATGAGTAGGAAAAAATGTTAATTTTGAATATCAGAATACAAGGTTCAGTCTCGATGTCCATTCTGCTTCCCATATTCTGAATCTCTGATTGGAATTTTCTAACCTTGGAAAAAAGAAAAAACACAACTGAGTGAGAACGTCCCCATTTAGCACTGAATCTGGTCTTGTTTGTTGAATTATTCCATAGTAAATACGTGTGGTAGAACTTGAGAGTTTTGGTTTGATAGAGAAGAGTTCTTGGGGTCTTGAAGTCTTAAACCAACCTTGGAACACTAAAATGTGAATGAGTAAGTACTAGTTTGAGAATTCGGGATTTTGTGAATGATGAAACATATACAATTTTCACCTTTATGTCTCATCGGAACACTTTTTCAAACAAAAGACGAAAAAAACACCCCCTAAAACACATTAACAAACATACTAGTTTCTGATGGTATTCCTTCATTGGACTTGTTCTTGATCCCAAGTCATAGACTTTTGGATTTGTTACTTTATCTTATTTATTATTGCAATACCAATTATTTGGACTTGTTCTTGATCCCAAGTCATAGACTTTTGGATTTGTTACTTTATCTTATTTATTATTGCAATACCAATTATTTATTTGTACGGTGGGAATGCCTTCTGTTATTGTCTTATAATATCTCTGGCTTTTAAGATTTTCAAAGCTTTACCCACTTTCAGTACTTCTATCAGTCTGATTGTAATATTTTTTGATGAATAAATTTCCTCTGCAAATTTTAGTATTTTTTATGTACTGACTTTTCTGTTTTCCTTTGATCTTTGCATTTTGCGTTTTGGGATCTTTTACAAGTCCAAACATGGTATAACAATCTCTGCTTCCTCTTTATATTAATGCATCCATTTCTAACTTTATTTTGATATAATACTTCATGGCTGTAACTGACGGAATACTCTTTAACTTTTGTCAGATAACACTTATGGGATTCATGTTCCTACTCATTTCTGCTTTGCTTGGCTATGTAAGTGAGGGTTTCTCTGTTATCATGTTTTTAGTTTCGTAATTGTTAGGTTCTCCTGTTTATAATGCCAATTTTCTGAGAACCAAAAACTATTTAAACTTTCAATTTAACATTGTACACTTCTTTTCAGTACCTGGTGTAGCATGATAAGTTAAAAAATTTGCTGGAATTTAGTTAGTTATTTGTCTGTTTCTGGTTGTAAATTTTTTGAGTCTTATGAGCTTTATGGAAGGATTCAATGTCAAGCTGTCCTTCTTGACTCCTTCCCTTGCACTTTTTCTTTTCTTTTCTTTTGAAGGAGAAAATATATTATGGGAGAATATACTTTATCTATGACACACAAAAAGAGATATCTTAACATGGCCAAGTATCAAGTGCCACCACTTGTGTGCTTTGTGCCTCAAATGCATGTAGTGTTATGTGATAACCAAATATCCATGTTACTTTGTATGTAATTTTTGTTGGAGTACTTCGTTTTAATGCATTTTTAATCCCCAATTGGCTAACTGTTAATTAGACAGAAAAGTTGGTTTAAATTTATTGATGGGTTGCAAACAAGATACTCTTCACAAACATGTGGATTGTGTTTCAGATGTTCATGAATTTTATTAAAAGAAGTGTTATGTTTTAGTGCACCTCTAACTTGTCTGAATTCTTGATATATATTTTTCTTTCAGATTTATTCACCTCGCTTGGATTCAGCTCCTCCAAGATGGGTTCATTTTGCACATGGATTGCTACTTTTTCTCTATCAGGTCTGTTTAAAATTAATTCCAACTATGTATTCATGTTGTTTCTTCCAAGCTTGTTGTCATATTTTATGTATATTGGGCATACTTATCCTTGCTGAGTAGGATGAAAACATTAAGACACTCAGCATACAATATTTTCTTCATCCAGTTTCTTTTACTTTATGTGTTACTTTAGTTTCAGTTGTACAGCTGTTTTGCTTGATAATCTGTCGTGATGACAATTGTACAATTGCATTGGATATTTTCACATTCTAGTATACATTCAGTGGTATGAAATGCTTAGTAGTTGTGGAAAAACTGCTGCTGCTCGACAGTTATAAAGGTCTTGTAATCTTGTTTAAATTTTATAGCTATGCAAATTAATATTTTTAATCCAATTTCATTTTTTAAATTCTGAATCAATGTCCTGATAAGTAGATAACCTTTCTGTCTTGCCCTTTGAGATGTCTTTATATTGCAGATTTTTTATTAGATGTTGGCATATCATTTTCTTGTTCACTGTTCTTTTTAACCTTTCTCTTGTTCCATGTTAGACCTTTGATGCTGTTGATGGGAAACAAGCAAGACGGACAAATTCCTCAAGTCCATTAGGGGAGCTTTTCGACCATGGTAATATACTGTTGTCATGTATATTGTCTTTCTTTTTCTTTGTAGACTGAGTGTTAGCATTGATGAATAATGGTCTTGCCTTTCCCTATATTTTGCAGGATGTGATGCTCTTGCTTGTGCAGTATGTATCATCATCTTTGGTTGTCATTGTATGGATCTTAGAAGAAGCATCACCTTTATCTTTTATCTTTTATTTATTTATTTATTTTTCTTGAATATAGTTTGAAGCATTGGCTTTTGGGAGCACCGCTATGTGTGGCAGAAATACTTTCTGGTTCTGGGTAATTTCAGCTGTTCCATTTTTCTGTGCAACATGGGAACAGTAAGTTGTCTATTGATACTGGTTCATTATTTATGAATGTTATTTCATTACATTATTCCTAGCTTATTTGATCTTAAAACTTTCTCACCCCCTTCTCCCAGGGGTGAGAGCCCATGGATTTCTTTTGTGGTGTTGTGTGGGCTTGCGGTTGTTCACTCTTTAACCGTGTATGATATTTATGGACTTAAGCCATGCCTGTGGTTTGCGGGTGATTATAGGTATCCAAGGTTTACTTTATAGAGGCGGGTCCAAATGCCTCTCCTTTAGAGTGGTTATTATAAAATTTTTAAAAAAAAATGGTGATCTGTTTGCCCTTTATGACTTTTTTTTTAAAGAAAAAAAAATGTATCCGTCCTTTCTATGTGAAATAGTACTATTGGAATTATTGTTTATCCAATGCTTTCCAGAACAAGTTTATTTATTGTTTATATATGTAGATTTTACTGACTGTTGGATGTCTCATTAGGAGTATTGATATTTGATTTTCTTAATCCAGCTTTTTCACCAATACCCTTATTCTTCCGGCTATCAATGGTCCTACTGAGGGTCTAATGCTGATTTATGTGTCTCATTTCTTCACAGCCATTGTTGGTATGCTTCTGCTACCAATGTTTTTTTTTTTACCCTAAGTAATGTGCTTTTGTGCATACACGAATAATGTTCTGAAACTTTATTTAAAATCCAATACTGCGTAATCTTCTTTTGTTGTTCTCTTTTGTTATTTGCTTTTTACCCTTTCATTCTTACTTGAGTTCTTAACTTTTCCAGGTGCTGAGTGGTGGGCTCAAGAATTTGGAAAGTCTATACCCTTCTTAAGTTGGGTGCCAGTTATTCATGGTAAGGCTATTCTTTATAAAGCTGAAGACCTTAACTCATTAGTTTTGGAACTGAAAAAAAAACGCATGGAGCCTGCTCAAAATTCTTGCATAATATATTTTGGATGGTTTAGCAATATTCAGACCCACCAGAATGTTTTTATTATGAGATGTGTTATTTGGGGTTTCTTTACCCGAAAATTGTTTCTGTTTACATTAGATTGTGTGTGCTCCTTACGGTTTCTCATTTTTCATAAACTCTGAATCAAACATTTCCACAATAGTTTTACTTTACAGCAATGTCTTGAAATGCTTTTTTCTTTTTCTTTTTTATATGAGATTTATATTGGTAAGGTCAAGGGGAATGTGATATTAAAGGGACGGAGTTTTTATATTTGGTGACTGTATGCCTGTAAACCAATGTCATTTATGTTGTTTTGTCTTGCTAAATATTGTGGTATTCGGGAATTAAATCCTAAAGATTATTTTGTGTGGGCTTCACTGGAAACTGCTATAAAATTGCATTACATTTCATTTTTTGCTCTTTTGTTGACATTTTTTGTGTAGTTGAAGTATCATCTTTCATTGGCATGGCAAATTCTACCTTGTCATTAAGACATTCATTTGAAAGCATTAAGGGTTTAAGTGTATTTTTTTCCTATAGATCCCAGTCTGGTAATATATGCAGATGATTTTCTTTCATTTATTCCTTGTCTGGGTGTTCTTCCCAATTTTGCACTGCTTCCATCCTGCTAACTCATATATTATTCCTTTATTGATATGGCGGCTACTTGTTGATTTGTCAGGATTTTCTTTTACCCATTTAAGACCCTAGAACTTCCTAAATTGTATTACTTTTGCTGGAAGGGTTTAATCTACACCATCTAATTTTTCTGTTTATTTAGAAGTTAACATAAGGAGCCTTTTCTAGACATTCCATGATATTCAATTGGTGATTCATCTCTATTTCCCCGGCTCCACCACTCCTTAAATTTGCAATTTATACTTCTTGATTAACTTTTATTCACTTTCTCATTTTTATATCCTTACTTTTTATTTCCTGCTTGATGATTGTTAGTAAAGTCCTGCCTTTGGCACTTTTTTGAAGTGTATTGTGTTTTCATTTTTATTTATTTCAGAAATTCCCACATACAAAGCTGTGATGTTTCTGATGATAGTTTTTGCTGTTATTCCAACAGTCACATTCAAGTACGTGGTTCTCCATACCCTAAATTATTGAAATTTTCCTTTTCCTCTTTGGCATGAGTAGCAATTTACATCTGACATTTTTCTGACTCATGATACATTTATCATATGACTTGCTCAACTTAAGATTCACTGTTTCATATGCAACCTTCAACTTCTTTCCTTTTATGATAAGCTTCCATGAACGGGAGTTTCAGTACAGTTTTTTTTTTTTTTTACCCCTGGGCTGACACCAATACTGTTAACGTATGGACATGGATCATACTTCTGTTATTGTTGGATGATAGTGGGTGTATGCATGTCTGTATTTCAACCTTCTAGACATAGCAACCAAGAGTAAATTTAGAAAAATTTTATAAGAAAATGAAGGGAAAATTATTAAATTGGTTCCTGGAGTTTGGCCTTTTACCAAATAAATCACTGGGGTCCAAAATAATCTTATAAATCATTGTGGTGTGCTTCTCTATCAAAATGATCCCTCAGTACAAATTCTAGCCATTTTTTGGACATAATCCTTTTTGAAGTTACAATTGTACCCTCAAATAAAATTTTACCAAAAAGAAAAGAAAAGAAAAGAAAGAAGTTGGTTTAGGGGTGGCCACCCTTCCTCCCAGAACTGGCCTCTAGTGGTGGCCGAACCACCCCCAGGAGTTAACGGGGTGGTTTGGCCATCTCGAGAATCGCCTCCGGGGGAGGCCAGCCATCCTTGAGGGCTGTAGGGGTTGTTAGACCAATCCTAGAATTGATCATTGGGCGTGTTTGAACTACCTCAAAGGGCTATGGAGGTGGTTTAGCCACCTTCATAATTGGCCGTTGGAGGTGGCCAAACCACTTTCAAGGGCTTTGGGAGTGGTTTGGCCACCCTTAGAACTAGCTAGAAGGGTTGGCTGACAAACCCCAATGCCCCTAGAACCAAGCTTTTTTTTTTTTTTAAATAAATAAATAAATATTTTTTTTATTTGAGTGTAAATTTGTAGTTTCATAAGAGCTTTGTCGGAAAAATGGTTGGAATTTGTATGGAGGGATCATTTTGATACAAAGACATTACATGGATTTATAAGATCACTTGAAACCTCAGATTTATTTGATACAATGTCAAACCTTAGGGACCACTATGGTAATTTTCTGTAAGATGACTTACATTTGTGTGTTATAGTGTTGATGTTAGAAAGTTTAAACTCCAAAGGATTTGCCTGTTTCCATTAGAGCTCACAAGTATGACTTAATATTGTTGTTTGGTAAAGATTAGCTTAGATCTTTCTTGTTTTGTGTTTTATTTTCAGCGTACGCAATGTTTATAAGGTAGTTCAGGCAAGAAAAGGAAGCATGCTGCTAGCATTAGCGATGGTAATACTGCAACCTATTGGATACACACCTCTTACCTTGTTTGCTTATAATAGGTGTAATATTGTTTTCTTGTTTCTTTTCAGCTTTACCCTTTTGTTGTGCTCTTGGGAGGAGTCCTTATTTGGTATGACTCAAATATGTTTTATGTTTTATACATGTTTCTCTTTTTCACATGCGTTATGGCGTACATGCTGGCATTGTTTCTTGATGCAGGCATTATTTGTCTCCATCGGACATAATTGGGAACTATCCACATTTAGTTGTGCTGGGAACTGGACTTGCTTTTGGTTTCCTTGTGGTGAGATATCTGTGGTTCAATGTGACTATCCATTCAGTTGAACTTTTTTACTTTCTTTCTTTGAATTGCATGGCTTTATTACTGTAGTTATTATTATCGAAAAAGCCAGCTATCTACCAGACTTAGTGGAGAGTGAATAGGTCCTATTTTTGGGACTAGATTGTGGAAAGAGCTTCTTTTATACTCGATGGGGTGGTAGAACCCTTATGGTGCATAGATGACACTGCAAGGTACCATCAGTAGTTGCAGTTTAAAGATTGAGGGTGTATTTATGGCTTGCGGCATTCTACCCTGGTACGAGGCATGGTTGGCCTGTATTTTTGGGTGTTTACATTTTCCTCTGAAAGCTACAGTATGTGATTGACAACAGCTATAATATAGGGTAAATAAATAATTTACACACATATATACATTCATTTATTTTCTACCTTTGTTTTCTGGTGTTGTAATGTCTGCATGGTAGCAGTACTGTGTGTTTGATAGTCTTTTTGTTTTTTTTTTTCCCTGAGTGAGAATAAAATTCCTTATCCTTGTTGCTGAATTATAACTTCTCGAAGCATTGCTGAATTGTAACTGTTTTGGCAGGGACGGTTGATCTTGGCTCACTTGTGTGATGAACCAAAGGGCTTGAAAACTAATATGTGCCTGGTATGTTGCATTCTCATACCAAACACCTTCGAAATTAGTTCGTAAATTGAAATTTGGTCAAGATTACCACCCCCCCCCGGGCCAGGTTTTTTAATTACTGTTGTGTTTTCTTTTGTACTTGCCCATGCCTAGAAGGGGAAAAAAAGTCCTGGTCATTCCATATATTAAAAGCAAAAGGTCCTCTTGAATTTGCTTATAGTGGTAAGGTTGTGGTGATGGAGTACCATGATGGAATGGAGCTGCAGGGATTTGGTGATGTATTTAGAATACTTGAGCGAAATATCTGGTAATGCCAGTATGCTGTGATCACAGATTTTAGTAGTAATAGGATTGGTTTCTAATTGGGTTGATTTACTGCTCGACCATATCCCTGCCCATCCAGTGGCATCCTGAATTTTGTGGTTTAAATTTCACTTGTTTTGGTAGGTATATGATTCAAAGCTGAGTCAGATTTTGTCTTTAATTTTCAATGATACAGGGCTCGTTGATGTGTAATGTAATTTACCTGTATTTAGATGTTTGGGTTGTGTAATTTTGCTTGTACTTTATGGCTTGACATGATATAAACATGGCTTATTTGTCCAGTCCTTTGGTTGGAAACTAGAAATTTGAGAAATGAAAAGGGGATGTCAGTTTCTATCATGTCGAAGTGCTACAATATTGTTATGAAGAAGCTCTTTTCCAGCAAATACAAGACTGATGAATATTTATGATTATTGTTAGGATGTATTTCCCAAACTCCAATGCAGGGCGTTGTTATTTTAATATTTTGCAACTGTTATCCTTGATTGACAGGATCTGTTACCCATATTACCTTTTAACTAATTAATTTATTATTTTTAATGTTTTGTTGAACTTGATGGCATTGGAATTTATTTTAAGGTTAAGTTATGATTCACAATATGCCGATGGCCTTTGGGGTGGTATGTGAGGTTGTGGTATCAAATCCCGTTGGGGTGAATGAGTTAATTACTAAGCAAAAGGAAAAAAGTTGTGATTCATAATATCTGTTACTTTGTGCAGTCACTGCTGTATCTCCCTTTTGCCATTGCAAATGCACTCACAGCCAGACTGAATGATGGGTATGTTGTAATTTATTTTCTTTTTTTGATGAATGTTGTAATTTGTTATCTGTGAGCTGAATAGCAAACTTGTTCCATTCTTAATGGTTTTGGTTCTATTTTATTCATGAAACTTTGTTTATCTATTGTGGCAGTGTTCCTTTAGTTGATGAGAGGTTTGTTGTTCTTTTTTACTGTCTATTCTCAGGTATGGGGACTTTACCTTTTTATTTTATTTTATGCATATCATCAATTTTGAAAATTACTTTTATGTACATTTTACAAACTCCTATTTCCATTTATTTGCTTCACATGCAACGAAGTTCTTGCTGAGCTTAGGTTCTGGAAAAGCATATTAGGCATTTGCTTCTACACTGTTACTATTGCTTAGAGATTTATTATTGTGATTTTGTGATTTTGTGATTTTCTTTCTGTTCTTTGCCTGACAAACCTCTTATACTGAACTCAGCGGGACTCTATTTTCACTTTGCTACATCAGTCATTCATGAAATTACAGCTGCCTTGGGAATATATTGCTTCAGGTGAGAATACCAGCCACAACTTTAGAATTCCACATTTCCTTTTTTCCCAACTTGATTCAAATAAGGTTTAGATTGGATTAGTGGTTTTTTTTTTTTTTAAATCACTTCTGACTTCGCCAATAGCAGTGTTGAAACTACATATTCATGAAAACAAACGTCTTTACATTTTTATCAGTATCACAATTAGCATTTAACTATAGTTTATTATTATAATGTATCCTGCAGTATTTAAGTTTCAGATTATCCCCTGTTATGGCTTTACATAGAGTATGGCCGTTGTTTCTAATTATGTTTTTTTTTGGGGGGTCAATTACAGGATAACCAGGAAAGAAGCTTGAATTTTGGTGGTGGTTTCTTTCGGATGTCCTTCCCAGGTTCGCCCATCTTCCTTTTTGGTGGTTTCAAATCTGAATGATGCAGCTACAAAGAGTTTTTTGGTTTTTATTATTTATTATATAGCATTGATGACATAGTTGTCATTGGGTTTTAGTATTGAAGGTCTAATTTAATCATCCTTATTTTTGTAATAGATAATTTGTTTTCGGAATAGAGTAGTAAGCCAGTTCAGATATGTAAACTCGTTATGTGCAATACAAGCATTAGATGTTTGTAACATGTGATGTGAGAGCATGTGCATGTGCAGGTCGATATCCTTTCTATTGGATGCCTATTATATCGTATGATTTTTTTTTTTTTATATATATGAATTTACAATATTTTCCTGATCATCACTTTGCCTTCAAAGAAAACAAAAATAAATAAATAAATAAATAAAAGGGCCGTAGATATTGAATAGGTTCTGGAATAAAATAGATATTCCGTGGAATAGTTACTCTATTGTTTGGTTTGTGTATTATTTTTGAAAATAACCATTCCAACCTCCTTCCTTGCGTCCATCCCAAGGAGCTAGGATAAATAAATTTTATAGTTTGGGGGTTTTGTGGAATTTAAAGAAAATTTATTCAATTTTAGTTAAAAAGTCTGGTTATTCATATTTTTTCACCAAACAAGAATAACAATAGTTATTCAGTTCTAGGTTTTTATTTGGTGCACCCTCCTGACAGTAAAGGGGATTGAGATCTTTTAGAATTTTTTTTTTTTTTTTTTTTTTAAAAAATGAAATTTTTAAATTTTTAAATTTCAGTTGTCTATTTCATTTAAGCGTCTAAAATAAGTTATGTTTTACCGGTTAATGAGGAAATGTTGAAACGTGGCTTTAGGGGATTAGGCTCTCTTACCTTAGGGGACATTTGACCGTTCATTACTTTCTTTTAATTTTTTATATTATTATTTTATTATTGACGTGGTCAAAATCAGCTCGTTCTAATTCAAAAATTTTGTAGAAAATATAAGCCCAACGTTCGCTTCGTTGAATTTCATCAAAAGCAAAGCCATAAGATAATGTCAAAACGTAGGAGACGTGCTTTAAAAAAAAAAAACAAAAAAAAATCTGAGGTAGGATTTAAAAATAAAATAATAAAGGTCAAGAGGTTTTTTCTTGGTTAACAATCCAGATAACTCGTTAAATTCGGTTCTTATTCAAATCCAGGAAAAAAGGGGTGTTTTTTTTTGGTGAGTCAGAAAAAGGGTTTAATTTTTGGATTTATTTTGGTTCCAATATTTTAGTCTTTTCATGGCAAGATATATCCATGTAGATCTAATTTGAATACAAACATGACAAATAGAGAATTAATTCCACGTATTAAAAAATTTCACAACAATTAAAACACCAAAAACCTATTATAATATTTTCAAGAGTTAAATACTTTTTTATGCCTTAGCCCTAGGGTTTCAAGACTTTATTTTTTTTTCTTAGGGCTTTATTTTTATCACAATAATTGTAGTTTTCATAAAAACATTTTTAAAAAAAAATTAATTATATGACATATGATGATATCTTATTGGTACTAATGTGACATTTCGTTAAGTTTTAGATAAGATTTTAATTGAAGTATCATCTTGATTTTTATGAAAACCACTACTTATAATAAAAATAAAACCCTAATGAAAAAAAATAAAATAAAATAAAAAATCTTGAAACCCTATTTGGCATAAGAGGATTTAACCTTTTATTTTAAAAAAGAAAGTTGCTTTTACACTTATTTTATACTCCCATATATATAGGAGGGTATTGGGGAACATGTGCATATAGAAAGGAGCGGCGAGCCGCCTAGGGCAAACAACATCCTTCAACCAAGTCCGTTTCTTCCCCGGCCAGCCATGTCTCTGGTGCGTTTCAGAAGCGCTGGGCAATATGTGCGATATTGCCACACCCTAACACGCTGCCACTCCTTTTCCCGTCGTCACCTAAGCACGTCCACCGCCGAGCCCCACCTCCTCGTCTCCGCCTACAAAGTAAACTCTGGCGAGCAACACTTCTTCTCCGTCCCAGTACTCCCAGAATTGTGTTTGGGACCCGCCACTTCACTCTTAGCGCTCAAGACTGAACCCATGGGTCTCGCCTCTTCGCAATATCTCAATGGCCTGTTCTGCTTTCACCATGCTGATTATCCCTATTACTTTGTGGGCCCAATACTCGCATACAATCCCGCTACCCAAGAAACCATTAATATTCCTCTTGATCGTCCGAGAAATGACGCTGCAGAAACTTGGAACATCACGACGCACTTTGGGTTCGACCCTTCAACCAACTCGCACAAAGTGCTCCGTATTCGGTGGACCGAAGCGCTTCCGGAGTCAATTCCGAGGGCCCTTAAGATGGAATTTAATATTTTGACGCTAGGCAAGGAGACGATGTCGTGGAGAGAGATAGACCCTGTGGTGCCTTTTGACTGTGTCAAGTATGCCAGTGGCGGGAGAAGTGTTTGTCTTAATGGCGCATTGCATTGGATGCACCGGTACGGGGATTCTATCGTTGCGTTCGATGTCAGAGATGAGAAGTTTAGATTAATCCCTTATCCTGAGGGGTACACAGATGGTTTAAACGCTTCTGAACTTGTACGACCGGAACGGCTAGTCGAAATTGGTGGGTGTTTGGCATTGGTAACTTCAGAGGGCAAAAACGCTTTAGAGACCAAACATTTAGCGGAGGAACAGATGCTGGAATTGTGGGTACTAAAGGATTACCACAATCATGTGTGGGTTAAGGAGATTATTCGGTTACCGTTCCGATGGGATGATTCAGGTCGGCCTTTTCCTATTGGGACTTTACCCACGGGCGAGCTCTTGATGAAGCCGTTTTGTTTGTACAAAAGCCCTGCCTGGGTGCTTTTCTACCATAGAGAGGAAAAATATTTCAAGAAGATTGACATCCCGGGCTTGCCTGCATGGGTGACTTCGGGCTGTCCCACTCTCAAGTTCGTTCATTGTTATGTGGGAAGTGCAGGTCTTACAAACGGAGTAAGTAATGAACCACCACATGGAGATTCGAATAAGGACAGCAAAGAGAATGGTTCTTCTTAAGAGGGCCTTTGGATGTTTGATGTAGTGTAGGCGTCTCTATTTGACATTGCTTAGCTTTGGAGATGGCTTCTTGTTGGTTTTGTACCTAGACAGGTTTAGTTATGTCTTATTATCTAGCCCAAAAAATGCCAATTTAGAGTATTATGAATTAATTTACTTCAAATAGCCGCTAAATTTTTGTGGCTAAGGGTTTATTTACGTCATAGTTCCTTTTAAGAACACAGGTTTCTCTGTGGATTGATGTTATCAACGGCACATCCAGACACTTTGCTGGTGGCACGAGCAAGTGTTTCTTGTTTTCACTGTTGTGTTTTTTTTTTCCCCATAATAATTCCTTCAAGTGCTTAATGTGGAATATGAAGTACTCCTTTATTGATACTTGTTTGTCTTTGTGAGTAGTTGCCCTTTGTTGCTGGGTTGGTATTGATATGAAGATGAGTTTTCAATTTTGATTCTTTTCATGTGAAGTAGCATTCCTTAAAATTAGTTGGCTATGTCATCTACTAAAGGATATGCATTTCTTCTTGATATGCATTCCAAAGTATTCTTTCTGGTGACATTAATGCAGTCCAATGATAGTGATATCATTTAAGAGTTCTTGCTCTTTTCTGATGATTGCTTTATATACACTTGGCACTTCGTTTTTCTGGTTAGTTGCAATAGTTGGTTTAGAGGAATTGAGGTTTTACATAATCATAGAACCTCTTTAGTTATGTTTATAGATTAATTAAATATCCAAAAGATAGAATATCTATTTTGCAAAAGTTTAAGATGGCTGTCCTGTTTATGTTCTAAAATTATAGGCCTCTGAGGTATTTATTCTTGTTTCTTGGTCAGGTGACGTATTATTCCCATTTTTTAATGTAAAAGAGGTATTCTCATTAATGGTGGGGAAATAATGATATTTGAGTCGTATTCTGTTGCTTATGGTGACTTCGGAAGATTGAGACAAAATTAAACACCAGTTGCTCTGCAGACCAGAGCAGTTTACTGGAGGTATATCGGCCAAAGTTGGAGACCTGCTTCTGAAGATATTTGTGTGCAACAATCTTTCCCCTTAATGACTAATTTAAGGCATTAGTTGCTTCGATATGTTTAGGCGTAAGATGCATTGGTTGGTCTTCCCATCTTAAGCCTTCTATTTGGGTGACCAAATGGATGGTTTTTATTTTTAATCCATAGATAAACACAGTTTCGAAGAAAGGTGGAAGAGTAGCATGCAAGTTTTTTCTCTTGGATTTTTGCATTACTCTTAACATATTTTCAAAACAGAAACTCAGTAGATGAGGGTGTTTAGAAGCTGTCAGGAGAGAAAAAGAATCCCATCTTTAAGCCATAGATGAACATAATGTTTGGTACCATAAAAGAGAGCGAGAAGTCGCGTAGAAAGAGATGAAGGGAAGAAAAAAAAGTTGCAAGCGGAAGGTAAAAGAGAACCTCCGTCGTTTTCTTTCTTCGACGAACCTTTTTGCTTAGCCATTACTCATCTCAAAACCTTTGCTGAATTGAGCATCAGAGTTATCCTCTACCGGCCTGCTCATTCGCTAGTTCTTCTTTCCCTTGCAGGCATTCTTGATTGAAAATTTGGCATTCAGTTACTTGTTCTAATAGTTTGGCATTGTCGGTGGGAACCGTTTAATAGTTCCTCGACAAAAATCAAATGCCGAATACATGATCAATGAGTGCCTAAGGTAATAATCCTGGTACAACCACCCAACTAACCATCACCCAGTCCAGCGTCAGAACCTCCAACTAGCGTATTGTCGAAACCTCAAACCAGCTTAACCCCAGGAACAAACAGCTTTCAACATTCGTAGCCCATTTCTTAATAATGCAACAAAACACAAGATATGCAGTTCCAGCGCAACCGACAGAACTGCAATGGGTTTTGCGTCTGAGCACGCTAAGAACATCATGATAATTGACTGCCAAGGTTTTGCACTAAAGCAAACGGGAAATGGAAAATTTTGTGGTGATTGATAGGTTGCATGACACATTAAAATCAATGATACTTTCTTCCAGTAAGGTCAGACCTAAGCGCAAACTGGGTGGCGAGAGCAATCGGCAACAAGAAAACCAGAATGCTGTTCCAGTTCCTGTCTAGGAAGATGTCAACCATCACTTGGTTCAGTACGAAAAAGTCCTAGCTACAAACATTGTCCATATTAATTATTCATTGATTTTTTTTCTTCTTCTTTTCCTCTGTTTCTGTTGATGCTTAGTTTCATGTCTCTTTGATGGAAGTCAACAATTTCACTGGCATGTATAGAACTTTTGATTAGTTAGGCATCCATCCAGCTTTGAAGTTTTGTTCTTACTTAGGAATTGGACACATGAATAACATTATGCATGTAGTTTTGTTTACAGTAGTGACTTAAGGTAGTTGCAATTCAGATATAAGATATATTACCAATAGAAAAAGGCTTAAACACATTTACATAAGAATAATGCTAGAAATTACATTTTTATTCAACAACTAGCTTACAATGTTGATGAAACAAACAATCTCAATCATTCATTGAATCGGTTCTTATTAAAAATAAAAATAAAAAAGATATAAGGATTGGTTGGGATTACTACATCAGCATTGTGGGATAAAAATGTTGTTTCTAACACTTTACATAAAGATCAATGAAGTTAAATACATATACTGAATCTAACCCAAACCTAGCTATTGATTTTTTTCTGGCACTTTTAACGTATGGTATTATATAAACTGAAAATGACTCAATGACTTAATGCCTCAGATGCAATTAGACAACCCTCTCTATCCATCTTGGCAATCTCAGTGAAGCCTTCATCCCAAGCCTGGTAAGGAACACAGAATACAAAATGTGGAGCAAGAAGATGAAGCATCCACAATTCAGTAAAACCTAATAAAATAAAAAGGAGAACATATTAGTCGACAAGTAATTAAGGGGATGGGGGAGGATGTTGAAAGTACAGGGAGGAAGGGCAGGTGGAGAGTTTAGGATACCAAGGTCGCAAATATGGCATATATCACATTCATCGATGGAATTGTATTAATCCCCGTAGCAGTGAACAGGAATGTAAGAGAAGCATGAATATTTATGGTGATCTACAAGCAAATGAAAGAAATCTGTGAATGAATTGCAGGGACTCAAATTAAAACCTCAGAGGTGAAAGGACTATCAATTACCAAAGCAAGTATGTTTTCTCTTAGCAAGAATGAAGTTATTAAGACATATCCCACAGCACCAATTGCTCGAACCTGCATATATAAAATTCTCACTGTCAAAAGAAATTTGGAAATAGAAGGCAATGTTTAAAAGGTGAAAAGAATTCAAGGCAGAGTGGAGCAAAGACTACGATTGTGCACAACAAAATTGAAAGAGTCCAATTTGCTCCTGACCTGCCAAAAACAAAAAACACAAGATGTTACTGCCTGACTTTTGACTTGTCCAGAAATGGAAGATTCATAGATTTTGCATAAGATAAAGGAAATGCAAAATTAAAAAACACTAAAAATAATCTCAAAAAAGCAGTCCATTGCTTATCAAAATTAGCAGAACTGACTAAGCAAACTAATCTAAGTCACTTGGCACTAGATTCATATGGTTTAGAAGTTATCAAAACGATATATATATATATTAAAACAGAAATCTCCACAAAGTTGTAAACCATGAATAGGGACCAAAAATAAAAATAAAATAAAATAAAAACAGATTAGGAAAGCTTTTACAAAATGTTGTCCAATTTAAGAAATTTTGTTAAGTGTGCACATTGCCCAAAGAAGAATCATCAGTGCTGATACACGTTGAGCATCGCATACCTCCACAAAGTACCCATTGTGAAGCCAACTATTCCATGCCTAAGCTGCAGAAGAGAAATATCCAAAAAATAGGTAAATTACACTTAAAGAGTAGGTAAAATTACCAGCTATTCTGCCCCCCACTCCAAAAAAGAAAAAGAAAAGAACAGAACACGTAGATATCTCAAATAATGGAAGCTACGATACATGCATGTATTCACAAATACACATACATACAGATATATAATAAAAGAAACAAAACATGCTTAAACAAGGGACAGAAACTACAGTATGTCATTTCAACTTTACAATTTCTTCAAAAAAAATTTAACATTAAAAAATAAATAAATAAATAAAAACGCATCAAAAGTAATGGAAATTTGACCAAGAAAACAAGTTCCTGGAAAGTGAAAGCTTTGAATCTATAATATACTAAATTTGTAAGAAAACCGCAAGCACAGAAACAAGACAAGGTATGTTAGGCAGAAGGGAAGCTCACCAGATAGGTTAAGGCTTTCACTGGACCAGATAGGACAAGTAATAGCATGGCTGTTGCCACCTATCAAGAAAAGGAATCATTTCCATAAAGTTTATAATTCAATGATCCATACGTTATTCTTCCAAAAAAAAGTGCTGATATTTTAATATGGTGGGAATAAATGGGTACAAACCATAGATTTCCTTCCAGCTGCAACGCCCCATCTCATTGAGGAGATTACTATTGGCAACGAGAAGACACAGCCAAAGTAATTCTGTGGAAAACCATATCTTACTGAGAAACAATGCACGGCAGAATGCAAAAGCAGACATGAGACACATAGTGACTTCTTATGCCAAACTGAATAATTCTATTAAAATAGAGGGGGGATTAAAAAAGAAAGGAGTGTCCCCTTTCCTGTTCTTTCTTGCTAGATTTATGTTTGTTTGATCTTGTATGTACAAAACTCCGTTTTGTTCAGGTTTCAGGCTTGTGTACCGCTACTTGCTTCTTGTTTCTATTTTGGATTAATACCAGTTATTCAAAAGAGAATATGAAAAATGAATTTTATACCAAATCAGCACATTACTACAAACGAGTCATATATAACCACCAATATGCAGCCAGGAAATGACAAGAATACCTATTTATAACAACCAAATTTCTAACCAAAGAAGCCAGAAGAACTTAAATATTTAAACTAAATAGCCAATGCAGGGAAACAGAAATAACCCATGGAACATATACATATAGAAATTGTTCATCACACAGAAAGTCAGCAAGTTAAAACTGGCATACGTATAAGTTTGTACTAACGTGAGAACTATATTAACAACCAACAAAAAACAAAGCCACAGAATTCCATATCCATCCCTCTATTTTTCTTTACAAGAGACAGTACCAAAAGCACCAGGGAGTCGTAGATTACAACATTAACAACACAAACAAAGCGAAAATTTCACTTCTTTAACTGAATTGACGAAGACCCATTTTTCAATTTAGCCCCACAAACCTCAATAGCGAGAGAATTGCTCAAGAAGTAGACCAAGCCAGTGAGCGCGGCGAACATGGAGCACTCCACCAATGCCAGTGTCTTCCGATAAACGGCGCCGTTTGGAGACAAGTCTTCCAGCTCCGGTGAAGCTTTGGTGTAGCCTCCTTCATTGCCAGCAAACGGTGCTTCAGCTTTCGAAACCCTAATCAATTTGAAGGTGGGATAGGAGAGAGGGATCGGGAAAGAGAAGGGGTTGGGTTTGGGGAAAACAGTGGGTTTGTGAGGGGTTGGAGAGAGCGGTAGGATTGAAAATTTACGTGGGGTGAGAGAGAGGTGGAGAGTGGTAGTTTGGGAAATAGAGAAAGATGGAGGGGGTTGATGAAGCTTGAACGGAATCATGGGGATGAAACACTAGGAGGCAGGAGCTCTCAGAAAATGTGTCACTGTAGCCTGTAGGTATCGGAGAGCGGGAGAGAACTCAGATAGAAAGTTGTTGTGTGTGTTCCGTTTTGGGCCTGGTAATGAGCCTGGGCCTAGTCCTAGTCCGGGGCCTGGGTCTAGGCTGGGCCCTTTTTCCTCATACCCAACAATGGACTCTTTTAGTTTTGGTATTTCACATGGACTTTGTTTTAGTTTTATATATATATATATATATATATATATATTTTACATGTCCGCATAAAAGGGAAAAGATGATTCAAACTAGTGATTTCCGCTTCATTAGACGTGTTCCCATCCGATTGAACTACTTCTTGATGACTTATTGATTACCATTTACCACCAAGCAAAATAAAAGATAAATTAAATATCTCTCTTTCTTAAATTTGGATGGTTAAAAAACTATCTTATTTAAGACAATTTCAAAAATAGTAATATTACACCTACAATTTTTTTGCAATTTGCTAATGAGTATGTGCTTGTAGCCAAGTCATCTACCGGTTTTTAATTTTTTAATTTTTTTTTTTGAAAAAAAAAGATAGAATTAAGGATCGTGGTTTTTTTTTTTAACATGTACGCATAAGAAGAGAGGGAGGGATTTGAACTAGTGACATCCACTTTATTAGTATGATCATAGCCAATTGAGCTACCTCTTAAGAACATGATCGAACTTTCTTAGGATTAAAATGTAATTAAACAAGTAATTAAGAGAGATATTGGATAGAATTCACTTACCTGAGTAAGTTTCAAATGAATTCCATTAAAAACTTCTCACAATTACAGTCAGTCGGGCAGATTACAACTGATCTTGACCCAAATTCTACTCGAGCGTGGCTAACTCAAGGTCAGATCCAACTTCCAAGAGAGTTAATTTATGTGCAAACGATTGGGATCAAGTTGGTTCCAACTTCCGATGGGCAAAAAAGGTGTGATAATGTGGCCTAAACACTTTGGGGGCTATGGTGGATTTTGAATTTGGATGAATTAAGAGCACCAACATTTTTGGCATTTGACTGCAAGGGGCCCCAGGGAAGTGCACGTCAGACAACAAACATGCTTGTAAATCTGTGAATAAGCTGTAATTAATGATGAATAAGATGACCAGATAGAAATGAATTAGGATCTCTTAGAATTTTTTTAAAATTTGAGTTTTTCAAATTTTGAATATTGACCGTTCATCATAATCTTAAGGACTCAAAACAAAAAGCTTTTTCAGTTTTAATAATTAGAAAAATTAGAATGTGTTTTGACTTTAAAGGTGAAAAAAAAAAAAACCTTTTTATTTTGGACTCTTAAAATCGGAATCAACTGTTAAGATTCAAAATTTGAAAAACTCAAATAATTTTAAAAGGATTATGGGGATCCCATCCAATAAAAATTGGTTGAATAAGCTTATGATCCCCAAACATTTTGAACTTGTCAATTACTGCAGAGCAACAAAATAATTAGTGAGCAGAGAGGGATGGAACACCATAATTGTCACCATTTTGAAATTTAGTAAACTAATGCATAACACCACCCCCTCTTCTTAACAATTGTTTATGTCCCCCAATGATGCCTAGGGATTTTGCATGCGTGTTGCGTGCAACTTTTGCCATCATGTCTCAAGGCAGACGTGTCTCTGCCCGTTTTGTACCCTTTCCTTTTTATTTTTCTTGTTCTTTGGGAGCCAACTCTATGTTTATAATTAAATTTATAGTTTTTTTTTTAAAAAAAAATTATTAATAATTAAATACGATATCCAAATATTACTCAATTAAAATTTTATAATTTTTCTTTCATTTTTGCAATAAAGGGTAGTAGTTAGTGTTTGCATGTTATATTTAGATCATATCAAGATATGAATATAATATTACATAATATAACTATAATTTAACTCATTTAATCAAATTTGTCAAACTATTCGACCTATAAAAAACTGATTTTATACTGGATTTGTGTCATGTTGAAACATGGGTAAAAAATTTAATTCATCTCATTTAATTAAATTGATCAAACTCATTTACCCTAATTTATATATATTGTGCCTAGAGAAGAACGTGCAATATCATGCGCACTCAAGCATGACCTATGAAGATCTTATTTAATTTTAACTAAAAATTATGTCACCTCTAATACAAAATACAAATGTTTTAGAAAAATCTTGAAATTTTACCTTTTAATAACTATATCAATGATATTAATTTTTTTAAAATTAAAGATAAAATTAAAAATTGTGATGAGATGAGACTAACTAAATTGGTTTGGGATTTGGTATTTCCGTCACACTCCCTTTCAGCTTTAGAGTTGCACAGTAAGTTGATGCCCCACCATTACCAATGGCATAACGTGTAGACGCTAAAGACTGGAAAAATGAGCAATCAAGTAAGAGCACTTGGGTTTAGTCCAATCATGGTATTGCCACGTAACATGCTGTAACCAAGATAGATGTGAGCAACCCACTCAGTAGAAGGTCCCACAGTTTTTTTAAAAATGGGAAAAGTCAGTGCGCAGAACTATATATATATATGTATATAATATAATATGGGTCTACCTATATATGTTATGAACCCAGTTTATCAGTCCACTACGGCACGTCAAAGCCACATCCAGCTTTGGAACAACGTGACACGTGTCGTCAATCAACATCCCCCTGTTTTTGAGACTTTGATGCCTAGATTAGGCATCCTAGGATAGAAGCATGATCCACGCCGTAGCTTCTGCCGACCGGCTCTTCTCCAGCATCATTGTCCATGCACGGTCCCACCCTAGCAAATCGATCTGAACCGCAATTTCCTCCTAAAGCGATATCCGGAAAAGGACGCCTGTGATCGGTTTAGTCTAAGACGTGGGGCCGACAGAATAGATTTGTCGGTGGGACACGTGCTAAAGATCTACGGGGAAACGACATAGTTTAAGATTGTGTCTCTCACTAAATGATGATATTAAGTGTAAAAGAGAGTGGACAAATTAATAATATGTGCCTTCACTTATGCCACTCTGATGGGTTTGCTTTACTTTCATATCCGGTATCCCCCACTAATTTCAAGAAAAAGAAAATCCTTTTACACACTCTCTAATCTAATCTATATGTGCAGCTCGAGGAGGAGCTAGAGTAGTATTTCTTTGCTTGATAAATGATTGATGAGGGGAGGATTTATGTCATTTTGTTTGGAAAAGTCAAAGGCGAGAGATCAAGAAAAAGAGACAGAAAATCTGGTAATATTTGGCAAAAAGTCCAAAAACAGATGACAGATTGATGGACTCAGATCAGATCAGACAATCTAGACTTCTTTGATGGTGGGGCTTCTTCCTTTTTTTCTTTTTAAAATTTTTTTTTTATAATTATGTGGTAATTAAAGTGGGTAGGGTGAGTTTTATTAGGAATGGTGGTGGCATTGATGGTACAAATGCATGCAGTACTGGAATTTTTATGAATAAGTTTTGTTCACTGATTTACTCCATTTGCTGTTGCCTTCCCTTCCCTACAACACAATAATGCCTTGGGAGCTAGTGCTTTCTTGCGTCACTCTTTTTTCTTCCTAGCACTGTTTTGTGAAAGAAAACGTAAAGGTGACGCCTCTACGCCCTTCTATCACTCCAGATGTCATAGCACCTTCATTCTTGAAATCTAAAATATCACCAGTTTGTTTGTTGTTTACCTTTCGTTTATAGCTTCACCATTTTTGAAGCAAAGAATTCGATCATCTTTCTTTCTTTCTGATTCATAAGATTGAAGCTGCATTTACGGGAAGCAATGAAAGAGAGAGGCAAAGCTGTGGAAGCATTCCACAACAACGACATGGAGTATTATTCTTCTTCATCGGATCTTCCGTGCAAGAAGCACCCATCTTCATCATCTGTTGGCATATGCGCTTATTGTCTTAAAGACCGCCTGATCAAGCTGGTCTGCTCCGACTGTGGAGAGCAGCGCCTCTCCTCCTGCTCTTGCTCTGAGATCTCTTCCAATCGCAATTCATGCACTGTAGAGGTCGGAAGCGTCGGCCGGGTCTCGTTCCTGATAGAGAATGAAAGGAGTGAAGTTTCGCAATCACAATCACATTCTAAGCCCAAAGCCCAAGAGAAAGCAGAGGAAGTTGTGATCCTCAAGAGGAGCAGCAGCAGCTGCGTCGAGATTAAAAAAAGTGCGTTTTGGAGAATTGGGAGATTGTTTAGGAAGAAGAGAGAAAAGAATTGTGAGAGATCGAGTGTTGGTGGTGGGTGTGATGAGAAAAGTGATTTGTGGATGGTTGATTATATGGGTGTGTCTAGGTCCAGGTCTCTTGTAGTTTCAGGGGCGGTTGGCTGTTTGGGTCAGAGGATGGTGGGGATCATTTGGTTGTATCAGGTGCTAGGAGTTCTATTTCTGCAGCCAGGAGTTCTGGCGTCAATGGGGGACTTCTTTTAGATTCTGGGAGAAGAAGTGGGTTCAGTGAAGCAGAGCCAAGAAAAAGTGGCTTTGATGGTGAGAAGAAAGATGTTCAATTGGAATCTGAAAAAGGCACTGATCTTAAGGGTGTGAGGAAGGGTGGTCTTCTGGAGCATGATGCTGGTTTAAATGGAGCTAACAGACGTGTTTTCTCACTCAAAGAGAGTGATTTCAATGGCATAGATGACTCGGGTTTCATTGACTTGAAGCTTGATTACTCCTCCGAATCAAAGCAGGAGTTCTCTGCTGCAAAAATGGCTGTGATGACAGATCAAGAGACGGGTTTTGGTAGCATGAGAGGGAGTAATTTTGTGGCACATGAATGTGGAGGTTCGTTTGGGAGTTTCTCTGGGGATGGGAGTTTCAGTAATGCGGGTTCCTGTAGGATAACGGTGAATGAGAGAGGGATCAAAAGGGGCAGGAAAAGCATGAAGGGTTGGCGATGGATTTTCAAGCAGCACGCTACTAGCTGGGGAAATGCAAGGAAGAAGGGTGAAGATCTTATGTTCAAAACCTGATACATGATGAACCAAATTGACACCAAAAAAAAGAGTATCTTTTTGTGAAGAGCAAATGCCAAATTCTTATTCTGTTTTTTTATGTCTTTTAGAAGGGAGTCAGTCCCCATCTTTTAGTCTCTTCTGTTTGTAGTTTATGTTAATCTGGTAAATGTTAATAACAAGTAGCTCAGATTAAATGCCTCTAATGTGTTTGCTTGTGTCCATTGCACAACACACGAAAAAAGAAAAAAGTTTAGGGTACATTTGGAATAGGCCATTGAAATAGAATAGTTATTTCATTGTTTTTTTCAATATTTTTGGAATGGCTATTTTTTTTCCTTTTAGGGAGAATCACACATCAATCTTAAACTTACTAAAAAAACCAAACACAAAGTTCTTATGGGGAAATATAATAATACAATCACTCTCACAGTATCTCCGCACCAAGTAAACTTAGCGTTGCTTAGGCCTTAATACAGCAATAAAGTATCTGCCACAAATAATTTAATTCGGTCAATTTTCGAACACACAAAATAGGAACTTATTTTGACATACAAATAATACACATCTACATACTTGACCCCATATTGAGCCACATACACCTAGTGGTGGGGTACGACCGTGTCGGACGGGAAGTTATCCACCTTGGCAATCTCGATGGTTCACCACGCTTGATGTGGCCGTCTCGAACCTAACCCCCTTGCATACCAAGTCATAGGTGAGGCCATTTTTGAGCCGCCTAGTGGAGAAGAGCCGAATAATTGGTGTTTTGTTTTTGCGCCCATCATATGGTTTATTAGGCTGTGACTATAACTTGGATGCATTCTTATTCATTTTCCTTACTTCCCCTTTATTTCTCAATTACAGTGGCAAATACATGCCCCTAGTTTAGTTTTCTGTTTTTCTTTGTCTACTCGGTTTTTCTTTTTTTCCCCCTTTTTTTTTCTAAAAAAAAAAAGTAATTTTTCATTTTTCTAATTATGGACAAAACAGTGTGTTTTGCATTCAAAAAAGCATTGAATTACAACATTTAGTCGTTTACTATTGGTTACAATAATAAAGATATTTTTATCTTTTCATATTCCATTCATTTAAATGACATTTTTTGATATAGGGTGTCAACTTAGGATCAAAATTTCGAATTAAAGGACATGTTGCACTCAATTGAAAGTTGGTGGCTTGTTTGAAAGTAAATTGTAATTTATCTTTATATTGTAAAGAGTTGAATTCATCCCATGTGAAAAGCTTCACGACCATCTTTTCTTATAAAGATATAAACATCTACGGGAGAACAGTGTGTGCTTTTAAGCACCTTGTTGGATGAGATATGTTTGTGGGTGTTAGTGCTGCTTAGGTTTAATGAGAAGAAGAAAAAAAAAAAATCTTAATTTGGACCCAGTAGACCACCTATATAAATTTGAAAATGAAGGAAGATTATGATTCTCCTTAGTTTGTGTATAGTTCTGTCGGTCTTAAAATTAAACACCTAATAAATATCTAAGTGGGAGGGTAGTTTAAGGTTGTCCCACCCGACCACTCATGGTCGTGGACCCACGTGGGATGCCCCAGCCACCTGCAAAGGGCAAATGACAAGCTGTATTTCGTCCATTTTCAAGCAGCTACTGAAGTTGGTCAAATTAAAGTTCCTCAATCCTCGCTTTAAGACCATGTCAGTGACTAAGTGGTCAACTTTGAGCTACTATGACAATTATGCGCACTAAATAATATAATTTGTAGACGGCAATGGAGACAAAAAGCCCCCATGGACTTCGTCAAAACTCTTGCTTGAATTCAACATTTGTATATAACGAAGCAGAGTGCTGCTGCTGCTACTCATACAGAAACTACACAAAGCAAAAATGTATGTGACGAGACATCTTTCAACGTACAGAAGGTCTCCTGAAGCCCTCTCCTTGCCTCCGCCAGAGGGTCCGAGTTCTGGTATTCTGGTCATCCAAGATGAAGAGTCGGAGCCTACTTGTTGTTTCGGATTGTGTAAGAGTATTGACATCAAGGACCTTCCTTTTCCTCAGAACAAGAGCCTGGAACATCGATACACAACAGGCTTCGGAATTACCCAAGTTCTTCATTTTCAGAATATGATCTTCATTCCAGTCCTGAATCAGCCTCTGTCTTCCAATCTCTACTATGCGATAAAATACAGGAAGCATAAAGGGTATTCGTATTTTCACAAACCGCAGTTATTTTAGCATGATATATGATTCCCCAGATGACTCATTCATACTCAAATCTTTTTACAGGGAAGCGTACACAAGCGCAGTGGAGGAGGATGAGACCACCTGCTGTTTCGGCGGATACGCCACCGATGTACCAACACAACCTTTGGATCCCACCAACGTAAATCAGCAATTTGAGATCAGTCTCAGAGGAGGAATCCTGAATGATTCGGGGGGTCGTTTTACTGCCAAATCCGTAGCTCCAGATGGGTTTCCTCCATTTATTTTGGGGAAAATAAATTGGAAAGTGCGTGCCTCAGCTTCCCCTGATTTCGAGTTGGGTGAAGCGCAAGGCGTTGACACTACCCTTCGTGCCCACCTACCAGAATTCACCTTCCCATTATCAAACAGGAGCTCCCAACCTGTGGTGGTGGGAAAATGGTATTGTCCCTTCATGTTTATCAGGGAAGGAACACGGAAAACGTTGAAGGATACAATGACTAATATGATATATTACGAGATGAAGCTGGAGCAAAAATGGGAACAAATATTTGCATGTGAGAATAAGAGTCAAGGCAACGCTGTGGTGGTGGATGCTCTTGTGGATACAGAAGTTGTCACAGTTGGTGGAAGGGAAGCTGTGGTTGATGAGAGGAATGTGGGCGATAGCTTGGTGTGGTTTAGGAGTAATGGCGACGCGGAAGAAGAAACTTGTGTGGCGTTAAGTGTAGTAATAATTGAGAGAATGAAGTGGGAACAGGAAAGGGCCGGGTGGGTTGGAGGAGATGGAAAGCAAGCGAGGGTAAAGAGAGTAGAGGAGTTTGGGGGGATAGGTGGGTGGAAGAAATTTGGTTGTTATGTTTTGGTTGAGAGGTTTGTATTGAAGCGACTGCGTGGAGGCTTGGTGCTGAGCTATGATTTCAAGCACACTCATCAGATTAGAAGCAAATGGGAATGACAATATTGCTGCTCTTTTAATTAACTTTGATTGTATTAGTGAAGGGATTGTGAGCAATATTATATGTAAAGAACAACAGTGTTGAGAAGTTCTCATTTAGATAGCTCTTAGAACATGTATTATAGATTACAATTACTTTTCTCATTTGACATCAATTGATTTTTAGAATCAATGGTAAAAGGCTTGATTCAACAAGAAGATTGTTACTTTTATGCACCTATAGTACCTTTTTTTTTTTCCTCTTCTTGCCCTCCTCGATGTAATTGCTTGTTGAAGAAGAAGAGACAATGAACTATATATATAAACAGTTGTTTCATGAGATCAATCCGGCTTTTAAAACTTATCCGAGGGTAGATGAGAAACAATATGGCCAAAATCCTTGCATAGGATCAGAATTCTCTAGTTTATTGACCCTCGAGAAGGAAGAAAAGGGATGCAAAGAGAATTACTTTTTGATTTACTCTCACTTAAACGTCTTGAGCCAGAGAAACTTTAATAAGTAAATGAGGGGAAAAAAAAACTGCGTAGTTGAAATGTATTGAGGTCAAATATTGCCAAAATGTTGTAAATTCAATCTAATATAATAATAATAGTCATGAATTCCTACAAAACAAGAAATGATTCAAATCTCTTAGTCCTGATCCGGACCATGTCAATCTCTATCCTTTAGACAGGTGTCACACATCAATTGTGGAGTCGTCCACAGCTGGAGATCCCCATCCCTCAAGACAAGTAATTTTCTTCGCAACTTGCACACAGTTCCGCAGGTCAACTTTGAAATCTCAAATTCTGCACGTCGTTAACAATAATCAAAGGTCATATGACTCGTATGCCTTGTCTAAGTTTCTTACGCGGAGTTCTTTCTTTCATATAAATACATGAAAGTTCATATATATATATATATATATATATAGGAAATTGTGAAGGCAAGATTAGCTTGAGAGGAAATGTATGTGACAAGGCCTCTTTCTCTGCACAAAAAGTTTCCTTCCGCGCTCTCATTGTCACCCCCTGAAAGTCCAAATTCTGGCATTTTGGTCATCCAAGATGAAGAAGCCGAGGCTACATGTTTTTTTCGGATTGTTCAAGAGTCATGAGATCAGGGACCTACCTTTCCCTCAGAACAAAAACCTCAAGCTTCGGTATACAACAAGAAATGGTGAGCACCGACACGTTTATCATTTTTACGCTACTTCGTTCCAGTTCTTAACCAGCCATTATCTTCCAATCGGTACTATGCAGTAAAAACACGAGGGAGCCATAAAGGGTATGCCTTTTTATGTCTTTTTCCCAGATATGGCACTTGTTAATTGTTCCTATTCATCTTTACTTGATCATCTATGACATCATACACAAGTTTGAAGTTTGCATTTGGGGTCTTAAAAACAATTTTGTAATATGAAATCAAAGGTGTTGTACTTGCATGAGTTGCCAGCGTATATTCATTAAAAACAAAAACAAAAACAAACAAAAAAAAACCTGTAATTTATGTTAAAAATGGCCTTGTAGGGAAGCATATGCAAATTCCAAGGAGGAGGACAGGGGAAGCTGCTTCTGCTTCAGCTATGTTCGTGACATGCCACCAAAGCCTTTGGATCCCAACGACATATACCAGCAATTAGAGATTCAACCTCAAAGCAGAATATTTCAAAGGGGTGGTTTTGTCTCAAATCCGTATCTCCAAATGGGTTCCCTCTGAAGTCCCTCGGAAGAAGAGGGTGGGAAGTGCATACCTCAACTCCCCGCGATTTCAAGTTATGCGACGACGCACTAGGTGTAGACACCGCCCTCCACGGTTGCCTTCCAGACTTTAACTTCCCGCTATTGCACAAGAGTTGTCAGCCAGTGGTTGTGGGAAAGTGGTATTCTCATTTCATGTTCATTAGGGAAGGATCAGCATTGGAAGATCAAATGCGTAGATCAATGTATTACGAGATCACGCTTGAACAGAGATGGGAACGAATGTTCGCATGTTCACGTGACAATGAAAGCCAAGGCAATGTTGTGGCTGTGGATGCTATTGTTCAAAGAGAAGTTATCTCAATTGCTGGAAGGGAAGCTGTGGATGTAAATGTGGTTGATGGGGTGATGTGGTTTAGGAGCTTCAGCGAAGAGGGAGGAGAAATGATTGCAGGGTTGAGCTTACTGGTTGTTGAGAGAATGAAGTGGGAGCAGGAAAGGGTTGGATGGGTTGGGGGTGAAGATAAGCAAGTGACACTGAAGAGAGTGGAGGAATTTGGAGGTAATGGGGGGTGGAGGAATTTTGGTTATTATGTTTTGGTTGAGAGGTTTGTAGTGAAACGAATGGATGGGAGCATGGTATTAACCTATGATTTCAACCATATTAAACAGAGTAGGGGAAATGGGAGTAAAAGTTCTTGTTGTCTTTTAAATTAAAAGACAGTAAAAAATAAATAAATTAGAAAAAAAAAAACTGTAAAATTCAATTAATTAGTTTGTTCTTGTATGTGTGTTATAAAAATTTCTTACTTTTCATTTTGTATTTCGTTATCGTGTTGTTTACCTAATAAAAGTTGTTTTTTTTTTCTTTTTCTTTTTCTTTTTTTAAGACTTAGCCTTGTTTTTCTCTATTTCTTGTCTTTCTTTCTTTTTTCTTTTAAGAAAAAAAATACATGATATTAAAATGGAGAAGGGTTCAATGAAACAAAAATCTAAGAGGGGTAGCTCTCTAACAACAAATTCAAAACGAAAGAAAAAAATATCGAGATTGAAAGCATAAAATAAGAAATTAGTTCATAAATGATCCTAAATAAACCATAAATAACATGATCCTTTATATCTCAGGCAAAAACCAATAGAATGATTTTCAAAAAAAAAAAAAAAAACCAATAGAATGGCCACATAGAGCGATATAAGCACCAAAATAGAGGGTGTAGATATAGGGGCATGACCCTCAAACAACCTTTCAAACCCTATCCAAACCCCTTCTAGCTAGGTAACAACAAGAAGTTTGAAGTTTGCATTTTGGGTCTCAAAAACAATTTTGTGTATGAAATCATACATAGAAGAAATTCCAAAGAGGAGGACAAGGGAAGTTGCTTCTGCTGCAGTTATGTTCATGATGTGCCACCAAAGCCTTTGGATCCCAAAGATGCATATCAGCAATTTTAGATATTTCGAAAGCGTGGGAGTTTTATCACCAAATCCTTATCTCTAGATGGGTTCCTCCAACTTTCCTCGGGACAGAAGGGTGGGAAGTGTATACCTCAACTCCTTGCGATTTCCATTTAGGTGACGCACCAGGCATAGATTGATGTAGGATAGTTTCACCCGGGCATCTCACCCGAGTGAAACTTCTTTTTCAACCAGGATACTGTTTACAAAATACTGTTCACCCAAGAAAACACTATTCACCCAAGGAAAACCTCTCTTCCACTCGGCACACCCTTTGACCCGTGCATAACCCGGGAGGGCCGGGACTACCATTTTCTCATGAAGTTACGAAATCCTAGGCATTTAAGGATATTAATTGATTTGTTGAGAAAATGGGAGAACTTCTTAAATGAGCACCGATAAAAGTTGCAGAGGAAGGTTAAAATAAGGCTCATGTGTACTTGTCAAACGGCGCGGTGCTGTCATTTTTTTTGTCCTTTGTCCATCATTTATTGTCTACGTTATTTATTAGCCCACATTTTCTCTTTCTAGCTAGGTTACTTTGTCAATATTTACTGTTGGGCATTAAGTGTTATAGATTGTCTAAGTGTTTTATTTTCCTATAAGTAGTAGTGAGCTTGTATTCATAAGGCATCTTGAAATATTATCCAAAGACTTTGAGTTTTCTCTCAATCGTCTTTGCAGAGATTTATCTTCAACCTGTGGGTTGTGTTTTTATTTTCTTGATTAAGAGACGAGGAAACTCTTAATCTTTTGTTAAGTCTTCCGCTACGTCATAGACAATGCCCTCCATGGTTGCCCTCCAAACTTCAACTTCCCACTATCAAACAAGAGTTGTTAGCCAGTGGTTATAGGAAAGTGGTATTCTCCTTTCATGTTTGTTAGGGAAGGACTCTGTCCATTGAGAAATCAAATGTGTAGATCAATGTATTACGAGATCACGCTCGAGCAGAGATGGGAACGAATGTTCGCATGTGAACATGATAATGAAAGCCAAGGCAATGTTGTGGCTATGGATGCTATTATTCAAAGAGAAGTTGTCTCAGTTGTTGGAAGGGAAGCCGGATGTAAATGTGGTTGATGGGGTGATGTGGTTTAGGAGCTTCAGCAAAGAGGGAGGAGAAATAATTGCGGGGTTGAGCTTACTGGTCCTTGAGAGAATGAAGTGGGAGCGGGAAAGGGTTGGGTGGGTTGGGGGGAAGAGAAGCAAGTGACGCTAAAGAGAGTGGAGGAGTTTGGTGGTAATGGGTGGTGAGGGAATTTTGGTTTTTATGCTTTGGTGGAAAGGTTTGTGGTCAAAACTAGGAGTGTCAACTTAGCCCGGTTTTCTAGTTTTTGGCCAAAACTGGGAACCGGAACCGGGGTACCTCGGTTCCTTGTTTTGGGAAACTGGAACTGAACCAGACCCGTAAGCTGGGGTCCCAAGCTGGTTCTGATTATGTACCGGTCCGTAAGTTTAAAAAAAAAAAACTTTTTGGGCTTATTTTAGGTTGGGCCCAAAATAAGCTCTTTTTTCATAAGTTGGTTATTTTTTTAAAAATATATTTGTATTTTTGTCCAAATTAAAGAGGCTTTGTTGTAATTGTTTCAAATAATTAAAAAAAAATACCTAAAAAAGCCCAAAAATCTTAAAAAATCAATAGTTTTGCCTATATGGGCCTTAGAAATAAAAATTCATTTTTTTAAAAAAAATACCCTAAAAGTCATTTTAAATTAGGTACATAAAGAAACTTTAAAACAATAAAAAATAAAAACAAATATGAAAACAAGCCAAAAAACTAAAATGTAAAGCCCTAACTAAAAAATAATAATAATAAATATATATATTTAACCTGGTTCTTGATAACCTGGTAAAAACCAGGTACCAATAACTGGGTATCGGAATCGGGGTATCCGGTTTTTGGTTTTTCCAAACCGGAACCGAGACCCCGGTTTCCCAGTTTCCCGATTTTTTCGTTCCGATTCCAGTTCCTCGGTTTTTTTTTGACATCCCTAGTCAAAATGAATGGATGAGAGCTTGGTATTAACATAACGATTTCAACCACATTAATAGGTAAGGGGAAAATGGGAGTAAAAGTTCTCTTTGTTTTCTAAATTAAAAAACTGTAAAATTCAATTACTATGTTCTCTTTTAAATTAAAACATTCTGACCAACAAAATGGAGGTTTTTTATACAAAATGGTAAAATAACACAAAAATAAAAAAATAAAAAAAATAAATGTCAACCTTTCCACTAAGATATCTTTAGCATACACGTTGATTAAATTGGTTACTAAGAGTGTATTTTGTGGGTTGGTGATAGAACCGAGTTCTAGGCATCTATTAATTGGAGGATGCTTTCAATTTATAACGGTTTTCCAGAACTATTTGGTCTTATCTCTAGATTTCGTAGGTCCAAATGTCCAATGTAATGGAGCATTGGGTTTTCTCTTTTGAGTAGCTGGTGTGGTGAGAGGGTTAATTTTCTCTCATTCTAGTGAGAGAAGCTCCTCCTTCTCTCTAAGTAGAGAAAATACACCACCTCCTTGTGAGGTTCTCCACCACCGTCAATATGGTTTTCCGGGGAGGAGGGATCCTTTTCGTCCTCCCCCCTCCCTTTTCTTCTTTTTCGTCTATGGTGTTGTCGTTTTTTTTTTTTTTTTTTTTGGTACCTGTTGTTTTTTGGCCCCATCCTCCTCCGTCAACCGTGCTACTGCTCTGGGCTGCTCGCTTCCTTCCCTTGTTGGTTGTTCGCTGCTCGCCATTCATCGTCCTCCATGAAGCAACCCGAATCTACCTTGGTTCTTAGATGAGTTTTGATAAATCTCCTATCTACTTACCTTAGGTCAACCCGGGCCTACACGCACCACTCCACCATCACCACCGACCTCTTAGCTCTCCATCGACACCTCTCAAACTACCGCCTGCACAGCACGTGCCGGGACGTGAGCTTCACGTGCTGGTGCATGTCCCCCATGCTCAGGGCAGCCGCCTCCTCTTGCAACCTCCTCTCCTGGACAGGTTGCCTGGTCTTTTGTTGTATTTCTGCTTGTATTTATGTTTATGTGTTTTCATGTATTTTTCTGTTATTTTTTGTTGGCTTTATTTTCCTGTTGTTTTGTATGGGTTATAGTCTCCATCTAGTGTTAGGGCTTATCTTTGTAGTGGAGACTTCAGCTACCTTTTGGTTCTTTGCAGTGCCTGCCTTGCAACTATCATTTCACAGTGGTAGTTGTTTTACCCGTATCAAACTCTTCACAGAGTTTCTTTGCATTTTACACCGCCTTGTGCAGCCTTGAAATAGGTCTGACTTGCTTATAGTTCTTTTTGAATTATTGGTGACTACCATTGCCCGTTGTTCGGTCCTTTTGGACCGGATCCAGATATTGTTCTTATATTTGCACTGCATTTTGTCATTTGAGCTCTATTGTTGGGGTGCTCTCCCCTCTTGTTTTGGGTTTATTGTTGGGGAGTCCACCCCATTTTCGTTTATAAGATGTCTTACTTCTTCTTCCATTTGGATCAAAAGTAAAAAAGATATTTCCCTATAACCCTTTCCTTATTTGCTTAAAAAAAAAGAGGAGCTGGTTTGGTGTGTTTGGAATATTACGGTGTTTTGCTTTATTATTTTTATTACTCTTTTTTGGCTCTTGTGTTTGTGGTCTGGGGATAAAAGTTCAGAGTTTGAGATCATTTAGATCGATAAAAGTGAAGGAATTAAGCATATATTTTGCTACATACGAAACCAATAACTGTATATCCCACTTTTCAACGAGGATAAATTTCCAAATAAATCCCCAAACTTCAAATGCATGAGGTTTTTGAGAAACAAATTGACTGGGGATGAAAATTCACTGTTAATCAATGAATTTATCAGTAGTGACATAATCACAAAAACAAAAATAAATAAATAAATAAAGAGCATACATATATTCAAAATTAATAATGTAAGATCACTAAAAAGGTAAAACAACTAACTTAAAATATGGTGTTAAGAAGGTTAATCAAATCTTAATCAAGCCTTATTGCCAAATAAAAACAAATTTGCATGTGAATTCACAACTTTGACTCTCACCAAACTATAAACGAAATGGATATTAAGTGAGAGCTAATGAAATAGAGATAAATCTATAGTCTCTTTTATATGTATAGATTCTTGCTATACCCCTATACCATTTAAGAACAAGGTTAACGGTGACATGCACCATGTCACCGGCATACTTACTCTTCAAGCATGCTGGTGCTTCAAAAATTACTACTTCTTTTGAGTAGTCTGATGGTGAATCTAGTCTATTTACACTCAATATTTGCTTTGTTTAAAGTCGACAGTAAAAACTCTTTTCAATAAAACTAAGGGTCCGTTTGGGAGTGCGTTTTTAAAAAAATAATCTGCGTTTTTAAACCAAATCGCAATTTTGGAGTGTTTGGGATTGCGATTTCAATAAGCTGACTAGGTGATGCTTATTTGAAAAAGTGCGAATTTAAACCAAAATCACGATTTCACTTAAAAGGTAATATTTACCTATTTGGTCTGAAATCGCAATTATATGCTAATTTTACCCAAACACTCGATTGATAAAAAAAAGTACTTTTTTACCTGTTTTACCAAACGCCTAAGCAATTTTAAAAAGTGACGATTTCAAAAACACAATTTTTAAAAACGTAATTTTAAAATCGCACTTATTGAAATCACACTCCCAAACGGGCCCTAAAACTGAAGCCACACATTTCACACACAAAATAATGCATATATGGAGAATCTTTTTATAAATCATATATTCAAATATGTTAAAATCTTGTATGTTTTTTATCTAATCTATTCTATTTCTTCTCTTATTCCTTAATTTTCCTTTGAACAGTTGTTCTTGCTGAGAAAAAAGAAAAAAAGAAAAAAAGAAAAACATATGCTCGTCTATTGGTGCCCTTTGTTCTTTCAGATTACGTAGATACAAAAATAAGGACCAATGCTAGCTAGAACGATCTTCTATATTTCTCTAAGAGTATTTACAGTAACCTCTTTAAATTTTACTCTAAAAAATAACCAAAAACCTACACTTTTAATTATTTTAACAACTCACATTTTTAGAACACACATTTCAGTAATATTTTTTAAAATTTGTAATTTTTCTAATGGTCATATTTTTTTAAATTGTTTCTTATCTTAGCAGTCATGTTTTCAAAATTTTTGAAGCCAAATGTTGCCAAAATGCTGAGAGAGAGAAAAAAAAAAAACAAAAAAACCCCAAATGCTGAGAGAGAAAAAAATAGAGAAATAAACCAAATGATGAGAGAGAAAGAGAGAGAGAGAGAAGGGGAGAAGAGCTGCGGAAAGAAAGAGAGAAAAAAAAAAGGAGAGAAAATATATTTGTTTAATAAATAATGAATAAATAGTAAAATTTATATTTGAAGATTTATTGTTCATCTTATTATTTAGAGCATCTCCAACAATAGTGGCTATTTTAACCACTCACATTACACCTTTTTTTTCATTTTAGCTACTAGTTTTTTACTACACATTCCAACAGACCATCTATTTTAACAATTTATTCTAATTAAATATCATTATTTTAATATTATTTTATTATTTTTTATCTTCTCATTTTCTTCTCCATTTCTCTCACCCGTGCATCTTCTTCCCTATCTCTCTTCCTCTTCTCTTCATTTTCTTCAAGCCGAACCAGGGGGGATCGCTGACGACAAAAATTACGATTTCACATTATAAATATTTGATAAAAAATACTTTTTAATATGTTTTACTAAACATTTTTACGATTTCAAAAACTCAATTTTTAAAATTACACTTATTAAAATTAAAATCCGAATGACCCTTGGTGCACTAATAATAATAATGTTCAAAATGGCCTTGCAGGAATGCATATGCGAGTTCCAAGGAGGAGGACAAGGGAAGTTGCTTTTGCTTCAGTTATGTTCGTGATGTGCCACCAAAGCCTTTGGATCCCAGTGACGCAGACCAGCAATTTAAGATATCCCGTGAAAATCGTGGTGGTTTTGTCGCCAAATCCTTATCTCCATATAGGTTCCCTCCAAAGTTTCTCGGAAGAAAAGGGTGGGATGTGAGTATCTCAACTCCCCGTGATTTCCATTTAGGCGACGCACCAGGCCTAGACAGTGCCCTTCGTGCTCGCCTTCCAGACTTCAACTTCCTCCTATCGCACAAGAGTTGTCAGCTAGTGGTTGTAGGAAAGTGATATTCTCCTTTCATATTTGTTAGGGAAGGAGCATTGAAAAATCAAATGCGTAGATCAATGTATTACGAGATCACGCTCGAACAGAGATGGGAACGAATGTTCGCATGTGAACATGATAATGAAAGCCAAGGCAATGCTGTGACTGTGGATGCTATTGTTCAAAGTGAAGTTGTCTCAGTTGCAGGAAGGGAAGCTGTGGATGTAAAAGTGGTTGATGGGGTGATGTGGTTTAGGAGCTTCAGCGAAGAGGGAGGAGAAATGATTGCAGGGTTGAGCTTACTGGTCGTTGAGAGAATGAAGTGGGAACAGGAAAGGGCTGGATGGGTTGGGGGGGAAGAGAAGCAAGTGACACCGAAGAGATTGGAGGAGTTTGGGGGTAATGGGGGGTGGAGGAATTTTGGTTTTTATGTTTTGGTTGAGAGGTTTGTAGTGAAACGGATGGATGGGAGCCTGGTATTAACCTATGATTTCAACCACATTCATCATGGTATGGGAAAATGGGAGTAAAAGATATTATTGTCTTCTATATTAATACACTGTAAAATTCAATTATTCTATTCTCGTGTACAAAGTTGCTTACTTTTCATCTTGTATATGGTTATTGTGTTGTTTACCTAGTAAAGTTTTTTTTTTTTTGGTAAGACTCTAATCAATTCAACTACTCAGCCTTGGATTTTTTATTTTTTATTTTTATTTTTATTTTTTTTTATGTTGGTTTAAAGCTAACTTCAAATGAACTTTCCATCACGGGCCACAACCACTAACCTTGCAGAATGCTATCCGGCTTAACTTCTAGCTTCTGCGTCTCCCTTTAGATGAGAGGCTGAATATGACTGAACCGATATTAATTGCCTTTTGTCTTAAGTTGGTTGGTAATTGGATAATGATTTTTATATCGACGTCGGTTCGGTTCAAATAATTGGTATAAATGTTTTTTGGTCGATTAACCGATAATAAATATTCTAAGACAAATTTATTAGTAGAAGCGTATAACATATGTATAGTGGACTCTTATTGTGTTAATTAATGGACAAACTTAAAATGTATTTGGTTCAATAAGCTAGTTTAACCCAAAAAAACAATTTAGGCTCCTCCAAACAATCAATTTTTGGCCCAATTTAAAAAGTACACAGTTAATCGATTAACTGAATCGATTTTAACCGAAACTTTCGAAATAAATAATTATCAAAATGTAATTAGTGAATTAACCGATTTAACAGACAATTTCAATTAATTAACCAAAAATGGCTATACAGAACCGATACCCACCCCAACTTCATATCATTGAGATGTTAGTTATCTGTCTATATTAAAAATTTTCTGTTGATTTAACCGAAACTTTTGATTATATTTTCATTTTTCTGATTTTTGTTGCCGTAATGTTTGCTGTAGTTCGTTTCTTTTGTTGTATTTTTTTTTTAAGTAATAATAAATAAAAGTGAAAAGTGAAAACCCTAGTAAGACTTCGAACACGAGACAATCCGTCCACGCACCACGAAATTGGGAAAATTTTCATTTCTGCCACTGGCTCACTCAGCGCCCGACATCGACCCGCTATATTTAATTCCCCAAACCCGCTTGAAAAACCCCTCCCTTAACGCCTCTTCCGATTTTCACTACAAAGCGGGAAAACTCGAAGGAAAAGAAAGCGATGAACTTATATTTCTGGTAGTAGTATTAGGTATTTAGTGTTGGAAATGGCGAATGTAATTGATCAAGATCAGCAATGGCTGCTCAACTGCTTGTCCGCCACTCTCGACCCCAACCACGAGGTCCGCACCTTCGCTGAAGCTTCCCTTAATCAGGCCTCTCTTCAACCAGGTTTCATTTTCTTCTCTATTTTTCTGATTTCGTTGTGATTATTGTTTGATTACTTTGAGCACCTTGTATGCTACTCATATATCGGCACTTGTATCAACTGTATCAACATTGATCTTCCTCGGTGTAATTTTGATGGTATTAATTAAATCCAGTTTGGCTTCAAGAAGTATGTTCTGTGTAGTGTACGTCTCATATTCATTTCAGTCTTTTTACTGAGACGGTCGGATGATGCTATATCCTATTCTGGTTTGTGGATTTCCTGATAGTGTTCGATGCTGCCGCGTGGTCTGTAAAGTCATGTTTATTTTATTTTTTTGACATTATTTTAGCTTGAATTAGGTGTTTGCGATCGAGTATAGGCAATAGGTGGTTGAGATGGATTATTAGGTCTGCCTAGGAAGTTTGTCTGTTCTGTAGAGCTGAAGTGTATCATATCATCATTAATTTGAGCCCGATAAGGCAGAATGCTGAATACGAGGGTTTTAATTGGCTTCAAAGTGGTAAGAGATTCTGAGGTTGCCGAGGATGTGCCCAACGTAACGGTTGTTTCTCTTCAAAAGTTAAGTGCATGATTTGAGGAATTACACTAACAAAAAAAGTACATAATTGGAGAAATAACGCAGAGAACGACTGAGTTGTTAGAAATGTGACAGTATTCTATCTACGTGGTGAATCTTTTACTAATAAATAGATATCATTTTTAGGAAAGCTCTTTGCTTTTGAGTCCCAGTGACGTTCATAGTGAACTTATGGGCATGAGTGGCAGAGGAGGTACATTCTATAGATGATCAATCAATTAAATATTT
The DNA here is from genome assembly GCA_013348765.1 of Carpinus viminea. NCBI lineage: Eukaryota > Viridiplantae > Streptophyta > Magnoliopsida > Fagales > Betulaceae > Carpinus > Carpinus viminea. Next base: position 7,434,615 of record CP054671.1, read on the forward strand.
ACTTTTATTTATCAAAAGAAAGATAAGAGGTTGGGGTTGGAGGCTGGGACAAGAGAAATGCTAAAAGTACATAGGGAGGGAGAGGCTGAAAGGATTATTGATCAATGTAGATACAAATCCACAATCACTTAGGATTTAATTCAGTGTTTATGGTCCTTTGACTTGTCAAAAAAGAAGGAAAGGGAAAAAAAACCAAAAGAGAGATGGTCCTTGATGGCCAGCTGGACGGAGGCTGGACTGCTGTAGCCGACTATAGATAATTGGTAATTAAAAGTGCTGTTGTTTTGTTGGCCAAAAAAGGGACTCTCGAGTTGAGTATTAAATTATTTTTGATAATCTCTAGAAGTGGTATATATATATATATATTTCTTTCTTTCTTTATTTCACGGGTTCAAAATGTAGAAGCTTGTATTGCTTTATGGAGAAATACTGTTACAAAGGAGAAAACCATATATATTATGTCAAGATTTAAGTTACTCAAAGTTACCACAAAATTTCTGTGAATTTATCATGAAATGGCAGCCATTGCACTTATGAAATTTCTTTGCTGAGGGTACTAACTAAAATTGATCTTTAATAACTAATGTTGTCTTGAAATCTTATAGTCATAATTTTGACCGTTTATAGAGTAATGCAATGTAATCTTTCTGGTAGTTGTACTGCTTCATTTTCACGTGGGTATGCCTTGTGCTTATTATTATTTTATGCATATAAAATATCTTGTTTGCCATTTTCCTATCCTTGATTCTAGTTTCCGACAATCGTAGGTAGTTGTCATGCCCATCAAACTGTCATTTACATTCCTTATCTGCTTTTCTGGTTATACACGGAAGGTAACTGTTGCACATGAAAACTTACAACTTGATGATTCTATAATTTGTCCATGAAGGTTTTGGAACTGCACTATCCAAGGTTGCTGCAAACAGGGAGCTCCCACTGGCTTTGCGACAGATATCCTTTGATTACAAATAAACTCATATAGTTACACATATATTTTTATTTATTCATTGTCATTATCTTCTGCCTTTTCTCCTCTTCCTCCCTGCTGATCGAAGAATTTATCTTGTAAGATGTTCAATACTAGGGGTTGCACAAAGATGTGAAAAAAGCATTTTCTATCTTGCTATTCAATTATGTATATTAGTAAAAGTAGTGTAATTGACTAATATACCCTTGTGTGGTATACTTTATTACAGGAATTCCTTTTAACCTTTATGACAAACTTAATCTGTGTAACATAAGGTTCAATGTACTTCTCCCTAGCTTGCCATCCTTCTGAAGCACAGTTCATTAAGAAACACAAGCTTCTATTGATCATCAAGATAAAAAGACCAGTGTGCTTACTGAAAGCTACTTTTTTTGTATCAACCTTCTTGAAAATGCTCATATGTTGCATACACATATGGCATTTTATCTTGTTAGATTTAACATACTTCTACCTAGCTGCCGTCCTTCTGAACCAGTTCATTAAGAAACACTGGCAGGAGGGGGAGGACTCTTTTGAACATCCTGCTGTTACAAACGACGAGAAGGTATATATGACATTTGACATTGTTGATTGCATTTTTGTAATTTTTGAGCTTTTATAAACCATATAGTTTATTTATTTACTTTTAATCTTACGTGCACACTCCTGAATTTGTAATGTAACTCTGAAAAAATCTAAATTTCCAAAATCCAGGAAGTGACCATTCCCTCACATTTGAAGTTGAGTTTCCATTTTTGAGAAACTAATGAAAACTTGTTATGACCAAAGTCTACCATGATTAACCACATCGCGGAGAATTAGATCTTTACTCATTGCTTTTAGTTGTGCCATATATTTAGATCGATGACTCCTTTAAATCTGGAGGTGGCATGTCAGAATTTTTGTTTTGAATCTCAAAATAGGGTCGAATCACGCCAATTAGGTTATCATGTTGGATGAACCATTCCATGTGTAAGGTTGATCATGTGATTTCTTTTGTGAGTTGGGATCACTTTATAAGTGTATTGGGGACCATGAGATATGTTGATTATATTCTGATTGAAACTTTATATGTTGTTCCGAATGAAGATTTGAAATTGTTTTATACTGTAAATTGAAGTCTCTAATTGTAGGTTCACAGTACATATGCCGATCAATTTGTATAAATGACACTCCCGGCAATGACATAAGTATTGCTATAGTAATTTTCATGGATGAGAAAAGTTGAATGGATATATCATATATGTGCTTGAAGGCAACTAACCTTCTGAAAATGGCTAACCCATCCAAAGCAAAGTATATATGAAACAAGTTGCTGAAGTTAAACGAAACATGTCTGATCTTCATGGTGGTAGAAAAATGTTAAGATTGCTGCAGGCATTTCCCCCTCCCACTCTTTTTTTTTTTCTTCTAAATAAAGTAATTTTTTCCTTGATATTTTGCAATATTGAATTTTCTGTATTTGTTGACCATTTTTATTTATTTATTATTGTCCTGATGCACCATTTCACTCTTTTAAATAATATGATATTTAATATCCCCTGCTTTTGTATATATATCTGATGAAATTATGGTTATGCTAGCAGGCAGTTATACACAGACTTCTTTTGTCGTCATTGGATGATTCTCATAGAAAAATTTGCACAGCAATTAGTATGGCCATGGCATCCATTGCAGTCTATGACTGGCCAGAGAATTGGCCTGACTTATTGTCGTTCCTGCTGAAGTTGATAAGTGATCAAACTAATATGAATGGTGGTGAGTCTCTCATACATTCATGTTCCACACAACCTGATGACTTTTTTCTTTCTTTTTTTTCCCTTCTCTTTTTTTGTGTATGGGTCTTGCATGTTATATTCCTTTACTATATGGCATGGAATTTTATCCCTTTTATTTACATTGTTGAAAATTTTCCAATTAAACGGTATTACAAAAGTTTAATATGATTTTTTAGATGATTGTGAATCATTTATTCACTTGGCTTGGTGGTAATACACTCTGTGAATGTTCAAAGAATGTCTATGAGTTTAGTTGGCTACATTGTACATTACGTTTAAAGATATTTATAACATCTTTCATGTGCTCCCTAGCCAGTAAAGAAAATGAAAAAAATATATTAAAAAAAAAATTGAAAAAACCTTGAATGTGCTAGTTCTTCTTTGGACATTACAGTTAATACTGTCAAGCTTGCGATTTCTGAATTTACACAATATGCGGTGTGATTTGAACTTTTTCCCGTGGTGTGATTACACTCTTTTTGAGAGTTATCTACTAATGTTATGTAGGTGCTACTTATTTATGTTTGGGTGTTTCCTACGATTGGATATTACTATTTTATAATTAGTTTTTTTTTTTTGTTGGACTAAAGCATGGAAAAATTGTTTGATGGCATAATCACCTTTTTTTTTCCTCCCTTATTAAGTTTATTGTTTTGTTTCCTTTAAGGGTTCTAGACAAGGGTTGTTAAGGTAGAAGATATGATTTTTGTTTAAAGCTTGGGTCTAGAGGTCTCAGTTTCTGCCTCTAAGCAAAAGGGGATAAGGGAGCTGAAGAATTTGGAATGCTCAATTAATTTTGATGTGAGAGGTGCTGGTTCCAGCCAGGGTATAAGCAAGAGGTCTCTTGCTGTGCTATAATATAGTCCTTGGTTTTTTGTGGGCTTTGAATATCTGTTTTGTGGGGTTTTGCGGGTTTTTCTTTGCTTTTGCTTCTTTTTTCTGTTTTGGTGTCCTTTTTGTATACCCCCATGTATGGGCGCCTTACGCATTTTTATGATATTCCTTTGATTACCTATCAAAAAGAAAAATTAAAGCATGGGAAGAAACACTGTTATGCATTGCTGAAGAATACAAAAATAAAGGTACTGCTGAAGCCTCTTCCAGGGTTGTATATGGTGTTTGTGCAAAACTAGTGGAACTGATGAGAGTCAATTGAATATATGCTGCCCCATTGCTTTTTTGATATGGAGTTGTATAGGTGATGCCAAAGGAGGTTGTTGAGTGTACTTTAGTTTGAAGGGTTTGTTAGGGCTGCATAGTAGTAGTGTGATTTGGTCCTTGCCCATGTGGACTATTGAGAGTGGAAAAATCAAATTTTTGACCTTGTTGAGTTTTCTATAAGGAAACTTATGATATGCTTGTATTACCTCATTTGATAACACTTGATTTCATTCTTATTATTGCAATATGCAATAAGTGTATTTGCATAATAGGTTGTAGAATTTTATGTTTGAACTAGTGCAAGTGTACGAAGCAAATTAGCATGGACAATATTCCCCTTCTTCTTTCTCCAAATCTTTCGTCTTTCCCTTTCAACTTGGTATCAGAGCAGTTGTGGTTGTTTTTGTCTTGTGTCTGTGTGGCTCAGATCGACAAACTCGCATTGGGTTTGCGCTGGTTTCCACACAAAACCCACTTTCAAGATTCTACGGTAAAGCTTGAAGCTTCTTTGGTGAATTTGTGCCACCAACATCAAACTAGTATCAATTGAAACTTCCCATTCTCGATCGGTGTGGTTGCACGAATGGGGACTGTATGTGGGTGAGGAGGCTTAGTGGAGGGATCTGAGTCAATCTCTAAAGAAATCTTGAAGGTCTAATGTGGCAATGAGTTTTTCGGTGGCCCTGTGTGATGGTGGTGGAAGAAATACAAAACGACCTAGAAGACCAGAGTAGTTGTATAGGTATGGAATGCCGTTCAGTTCAAACCTGAATGACAAGTTGCTCAGATGGAGGCACAGGACAGCTTGTATAGAGCAGGCAAAAAAAGCAAAACCAAACCAAAAAAAAAAAAAAAAACCAACAAAGATGCTGCGCTATTTTTGATTGCTTGATATGAGTTTACTTTAGTTTAAAAACTTGATAGGCTGTGAATGCTTTAGCAGAAAAAAGTTGTAAGTTGTATGCGAGCCAAAAAGTGTGAAAAACTCGCCGGTTGCTAGTACCAGACCAATACATACTGGACAAAAATCACATTTGATAGTGATAATGGCATTTATGCTCTATAGTGAAAGTAAAATATTTGTAACTGATCGTTCTTTCCAGTAAGTTGTAAATTCATGTATAAAGGTTTCCATTTATGCTTTTAAAAAACTGCTAAGTTCTACAAATTCATAAAAAGGTTCAACTCTTTTTATTATAAGAGTAGTAACCCAACATTAAAAGATTGTTTAATGAGCAAATGGTCAAAGTCCATAAAACTTATTAAACTCTAACAATTAAAACTGAAAGATTTGTTATCAAAAAAGCCATAAATATATGTTAATGACCAAGGGCATAAAAGTTAAAGAAAATCAATGAGTTTAACCACTCGTGGTCAAAAAATGGGGATCTTCTCTATTTCAAATAAAATGGAAAGTATCTATTTAGTACATTTAAAGGGGTAATACTATCTTCTTTTTTTTTTAAATAAATTTTTTGAACAAATTTATCCTTCTAAATACACTAAATGGATACTCTTCATTTCATTTGAAATGGAGAGGATCCTTTTCACAAATTAACGTGTAGGAAAACTAAATGGTCTTTAATGACCAAACGGTCACAATAGTAATTTACAAGAAACCACTAGTCAGATATTAATCCAAGAATAAAAGGACTTAAGACAAAATGGGTTTGTTAGGGGTTCTTCTCGTAGTGTTTTCCTGGCGTTCTAGGTCTTACGTAGAAACGTGATTTAAGAAAAATAAAATTGTAATCTTTTTTCTTAAATAGATTAATTTTATGAGTTAATAGTTAGGTTATAATGCTTTAAAACTTATTTTTGGATTCAAAACTAAAACCTAAGGATGGAAAGTTAATCCTTTAGGGATGGTATTACCCAAAATAAATTTGATCATCCCAAATTTGGTACTAATGCCTCAATTTTGGTGTTAATGCCTAACAAATTTAGTGCAAATGCCTCAAATTTTGTGCTAATGCCTAAAAAAATGGTGTTGGAGGTCACTACAATTTTATTTTTTCTTAAATTGTATTTTACGTAAGATTGGGAGAATGTCAGGAAAACCTACGGGAAACCCCTAGCATTTTCGAAGATGAAATAAAAGAAAACAATTGTTTGTAATACATATATTACAACAAATCTCTTGCTACTTAACGTCAAGTCAATTTTGAAGATTTCAAGATGTGTCAACTTTTGTGTATACCAAATTGTTAGGTAAGTTGCTTATCACTTTGTATTCGAAAGCATTCTTATTTCTTATCATTTTTCTTTTAGTTTTATTCATCTTAGGAGTGGCAAAGACCCTCCTTTATAATTCTTTCAGTTTTACATATTTGAATAGAATAGAAAAAAAGAAAAAAGAAAAAAAAAAAAAAAAAAAAACTCAGCCTCGTATTCACTATTTCTTGTCGAATCTTTACCAAAACGACCCTCTCTTTCTCTCTCTTGCTTCCAAACCCGACCACAATTGAAGTACAAAACTGTAAATGAAAGAAATAAAAGTGAAAGAGATATATAATTAGTATTTTCATCATTAAAAGATCAGGCATTAAATTCAAACAATTACAAATAATAGTCGTGAATTCCTGCAAATCTCTTATTTCTTATCCGGACCTTGTCAGTCTCTATCCTTTAGACAGGTGTCACAAGTCAATTGTGGACTCGTTCACAAAGGCAATCACAGCTGGCCGGAGAACCACACCCCTATAGATCACTTCTAGAAGACAAGCCATTAACTTGGTTCCAAGGGTTTAGCAGGTCAGCTTCGAACCAATAACTTGTCTAAGTTGTCTACCGCATAAGTTCTTTTTTTTTTTTTAAATCTCTTATTACAAGGAAAATAATGATTCATTTCTTCTCTTGTCTTCTCCTCTTATAAATACATGAAAGTTAATTCATATAACACAGATGCAAATCAGAAAGCAGAGTAGAAATTGTGAAAGATAGCTTGAGAGGAAATATGTATGTGACAAGACCTCTTTCTCGGTACAAAAAGTTTCCTTCCGAGCTCTCATTGCCACCCCCTGAAGGTCCGAATTCCGGTATTTTGGTAATCCTAGACGAAGAAGCCGAGGCTACTTGTTGTTTCGGATTGTGCAAGAGTCATGAGATCAAGGACCTACCTTTCCCTCAGAACAAAAAGCTCACGCTTTGGTATTCAACGGGCGGTGGCGAGAACCAACATACTTATCATTTTTACGCAGCCTTAATTCCAGTTCTTAATCACCCATTATCTTCCAATCGGTACTATGCAATAAAAACACGAGGGAGCCATAAAGGGTATGCCTTTTAATTTAATTAATTTTTTTTTTTCCTCCGATATTCCACTAGTTTCTATTCATGGCTGCTTGATCATCTGACATCAGACACAAGTTTGAAGTTTTCATTTTGAGTCTTAAAAACAATTTTGTGATATGGAATCAAACGTAGGAGAAAAGGGCTTAGAAATTACTCTGATGATATCTAGATTGATTCAATTCTACCCTCTTACACTTAACCAGACCCTTACAGTTATAGTACAGTACTTTTACTCTCTCTTTTCATATGTTATATTATTTATTTCGCAATTTCTTTGTTATTTTATGTATATGTTATATTTGATATAAGACGCGGTTGATTTTAGTTAGTCATTGTTACAAGCACGTTGACTAGGCACTAAACTTTGTATATTCCCCCAACCCAAAAAAAAAAATTTATGTTCAAAATGGCCCTCCAGGGAAGCATATGCAAGTTCCAAGGAGGATGACAAGGGAAGCTGCTTCTGCTTTAGTTATGTTCGTGATGTGCCACCAAAGCCTTTGGATCCCAGTGACGCAGACCAGCAATTTGAGATATCCCGTCGAAATCGTGGTGGTTTTGTCGCCAAATCCTTATCTCCAGATGGGTTCCCTCCAAAGTTTCTCAGAGTAAAAGGGTGGAATGTGAGTACCTCAACTCCCCGTGATTTCCATTTAGGCAACGCACCAGGCCTAGACAATGCCCTCCGTGCTCGCCTTCCAGGCTTCAACTTCCCGCTATCGCACAAGAGTTGTCAGCCAGTGGTTGTAGGAAAGTGGTATTCTCCTTTCATGTTTGTTAGGGAAGGAGCATTGAAAAATCAAATGCGTAGATCAATGTATTACGAGATCACGCTCGAACAGAGATGGGAGCAAATGTTCGCATGTGAACATGATAATGAAAGCCAAGGCAATGCTGTGACTGTGGATGCTGTTGTTCAAAGAGAAGTTGTCTCAGTTGCTGGAAGGGAAGCTGTGGATGTAAATGTGGTTGATGGGGTGATGTGGTTTAGGGGCTTCAGCGAAGAGGGAGGAGAAATGATTGTGGGGTTGAGCTTACTGGTCGTTGAGAGAATGAAGTGGGAGCAGGAAAGGGCTGGATGGGTTGGGGGAAGAGAAGCGAGTGACACTGAAGAGAGTGGAGGAGTTTGGAGGTAATGGGGGGTGGAGGAATTTTGGTTTTTATGTTTTGGTTGAGAGTTTTGTAGTGAAACGAATGGATGGGAGCCTGGTATTAACCTATGATTTCAACCACATTCATCATTGTATGGGAAAATGGGAGTAAAAGTTATTGTTGTCTTCTAAATTAAAACACTGTAAAATTCAATTATTCTATTCTCGTGTATGCATTACAAAAGTTGCTTACTTTTCATTTTGTATATGGTTATTGTGTTGTTTACCTACTAAAAGTTTATTTTTTTGTTTGTTTTTTTTTTTTTTTTCTTTTGGAAGACTCTAATTAATTCAACTACTCAGCCTTGGAATTTTATTTTTTTGTACTCCAGTTTCCTTGAAATTTGTTTTGAAGCTAACTTCAAATGAACTTTCCATCATGGGCCACAACCACTAACCTTTTCTGAATGCAATCCTGCTTAACTTCCAACTTCCGCGTCTCCCTTTAGATGAGAGGCTGAATATGACTGAATCGACATTAATCACCTACTGTTTTAAGTCGGTCGGTAATTGGATAATGATTTTTATATCGACGTTGGTTTGGTTCACTCTTTTTTTAAAGTTAGTTTAAAAGACTAACAAAGAAACCTAATTTAAATAAAAAAATAAAATATAAGATAGAATAAAAGACTAACAAATAAACCTAATTCAAATAAAAGATTGAAAAATAAGATAGACTGTCTTGATTTACATCACTAAATATGAAATAAGTTAATTTGAAATAAGAGGTTCACTCTTTTGGGATGAAAGTGAAAAAAAGTAGTCTTAATTTGGCGTGTTCTTTTTTTTATTAGAAGGAGATGCTCTCCTTACCGCATGTTATTACTATCAAGGATCCACAACTATTCTTAGAATGGGACTTTAGCCCTAGTGATTTCTGACATCAATCTTGTTGGAAATAAATTTGGATGATACACAAATTCTCATTGATATAAAATAATTACAATATAGATATTAACAATAAAATGAATAAAATACAAGAGATGAAAAATTGAGTATAGAAAGATCTCACAATATACCATAGAATCATGTAAGAGCGTGTAAAGGTTGATTCGTGCCTCTTGAAGTGTATAACTCGGTGCGATTGGATCTTTTGACACACAACCTCCCAAATTTCGACTATAGCGTTTACTTTTGTTAAGGATGCACTTTCAATAACGAAAAGTAATAGAACAACCCTTTTTCTTTAAAATAGATGAAATACAACACCAAAGATAGTTGGTAGTGGGGGAAATAACAAATGAAAAATAAACAAATTGCACAAAACAGAATGTGATAAAATATCAAGGCCTATGCTCCTTTTTGGTGACATATATATATAGAAAACGTGTGGGCTGGTGGTTCTCCAAAATGTCATAAATAAAAAAATAATGACCAAAGACTGAAAACCGTAAAACACTTATTAATGAGCAAATGGTCAAAGTCCATAAAACTTATTCAACTCTAACAATCAAAACTGAAAGATTTGTAATAAAAAAAGCCATAAATATATGTTAATGACCAAGGGCATAACAGTTAAAGAAAATCAATGAGTTTAACCACTCGTGGTCAAAAAACGTGTAGGAAAACTAAATGGTCTTTAATGACCAAACAGTCACAATAGTAATTTTCAAGAAATCACTAATCGGATATTAATCAAAGGATAAAATGACTTAAGAAGAAATAAAAGAAAACAATTGTTTGTAACACATATATTACAACAAATCTCTTGCTGCTTGACGTCTAGTCAATTTTGGAGGTTTTAAGATGTGTCAACTTTTGTGTATACTAAATTGTTAGGTAAGTCGCTTTCCACTTTGTATTCCAAAGTATTCTTACTTCTTATCATTTTTTTTTTTAGTTTTATTCGTCTTAGAAGTGACAAAGATCCTCTTTTATAATTCTTCTCATCTCCCTAGTTTTTCATATTTGAATAGAATAGAATAGAATTAAAAATAAAAATAAAAAACTCAGCCTCGTTTTCACTATTTCTTGTCGGATCTTTACCAAATCGACCCTCTCTATCTCTCCCTTGCTTCCAAACCCGATCACAATTGAAATACAAAACTGTAAATGAAAGAAATAAAAGTGAAAGAGATATATAATTAGTATTTTCATCATGATCAGGCATTAAATTCAAACAATTACAAATAATAATCGTGAATTCCTGCAAATCTCTTATTTCTTATCCGGATCTTGTCAGTCTCTATCCTTTAGACAGGTGTCACAAATCAATTGTGGACTCGTCCACAAAGGTAATCACGTACAGCTGGCCGGAGAACCACACCCCAATAGATCACATCTAGAAGACGAGCCATTAACTTTGATAATTTGATTCCAAAGGTTTAGCTGGTCAACTTCGAACCAATAGCTTGTCTAAGTTGTCTACGCAGGAGTTCTTTTTTTTTAATCTCTTATTACAAGGAAAATAATGATTCATTTCTTCCCTTGTCTTCTCCTATTATTAATACATGAAAGTTAATTCTTATAACACATACACAAATCAGAAAGCAGAGTAGAAATTGTGAAGATAGCTTGAGAGGAAATATCATTTATAATCTTTTGCTTCATGGTTCTAGCATTATTTATTTCTTTGTTATTTTATATGTTTTATTTGCTACATGACACTGTTGATTTTAGTTAGGGTGTGCTTAGAATTGTGATTTTGCAAAAATAATATGCGTTTTAAAAAAAATTATAAAACGTAATATATTTGATATTGCGATTTAATTTAAAATATGAAAAAAAATGATTTCTATAAGCAAGTTATGAGGTGTTTATTTGAAAATGCACGAATTTAAATCAAAATCACGATTTCGTATAACAAATATTTGATAAAAAAAAACTTTTTAACATATTTTACTAAACATTTTTGCAATTTAAAAAACGCAATTTTTAAAATTACACTTATAACCGGAATCCCAAATGACCCTTAGTGCACTAAACTTTGTATAATCCCACCACCACCACCACACCCAAAAAAAATTTATGTTCAGAATGACCTTGCAGGGAAGCGTATGCGAGTTCCAAGGAGGAGGACAAGAGAAGCTGCTTTTGCTTCAGTTATGTTCGTGATGTGCCACCACAGGCTTTGGATCCCAGCGACCCAGACCAACAATTTGAGATATCCCGTCTAAATCGTGGTGGTTTTGTGGCCAAATCCTTATCTCTAGATGGGTTCCCTCCAAAGTTTCTCGGAAGAAAGGGTGGATTGTGAGTACCTCAACTCCCCGTGATTTCCATTTAGGCAACGGACCAGGCCTAGACAATGCCCTCCGTGCTCGCCTTCCAGACTTCAACTTCCCGCTATCGCACAAGAGTTGTCAGCCAGTGGTTGTAGGAAAGTGGTATTCTCCTTTCATGTTTGTTAGGGAAGGAGCATTGAAAAATCAAATGCGTAGATCAATGTATTACAAGATCACGCTCGAACAGAGATGGGAGCGAATGTTCGCATGTGAACATGATAATGAAAGCCAAGGCAATGCTGTGGCTATGGATGCTGTTGTTCAAAGAGAAGTTGTCTCAATTGCTGGAAGAGAAACTGTGGATGTAAAAGTGGTTGATGGGGTGATGTGGTTTAGGAGCTTCAGCGAAGAGGGAGGAGAAATGATTGCGGGGTTGAGCTTACTGGTCGTTGAGAGAATGAAGTGGGAGCAGGAAAGGGCTGGATGGGTTGGGGGGGAAGAGAAGCAAGTGACACCGAAGAGATTGGAGGAGTTTGGGGGTAATGGGGGGTGGAGGAATTTTGGTTATTATGTTTTGGTTGAGAGGTTTGTAGTGAAACGAATGGATGGGAGCCTGGTATTAACCTATGATTTTAACCACATTCAACAGAGTAAGGGAAAACGGGAGTAAAAGTTATTATTGTCTTCTAAATTAAAACACTGTAAAATTCAACTACTCTGTTCTCGTATATGCATTAAAGAAGTCGCTTACTTTTCATTTTGTATATGGTTATTGTGTTGTTTACCTACTAAAGATTTTTTTTTTTTTTTTTTTCCTTTTGGAAGACTCTAACCAATTCAACTACTCAGCCTTGGATTTTTTTTTTTTTTTTTTGTTCTCCAGTTTCCTTGAAATTTGGTTTAAAGCTAACTTCAAATGAACTTTCCATCGTGGGCCACAACCACTAACCTTGCCGAATGCAATCCCCCTTAACTTCTAGCTTCCGCGTCTCCCTTTAGATGAGAGGTTGAATATGATTGAACCGACATTAATCGTCTATTGTCTTAAGCCGGTTAGTAATTGGATAATAATTTTTATATCGACGTCGGTTCGGTTCAAATAATTGGTATAAATGTTTTTTTGTCAATTAACCAAATTAACTGATAATAAATATTCTAGGACAATTTTATTAGTAGAAGTGTATAACATATGTATAGTGGACTCTTATTGTGTCAATTAATGGACAAATTTAAAATGTGTTTGGTTCAATAAGCTAGTCTAACCCAAAAAATAATTTGGGCTCCTCTAAACAATCATTTTTTGCCCAATTTAAAAAGTACATAGTTAATCGATTAACTGAATCGATTCTAACCGAAACTTTTGAAGTAAATCATTATCAAAATGTAACCAGTGAATTAACCGATTTAACATACAATTTCAGTTAATTGACCGAAAATGGCTATACCGAGCCGATACCCACCCCAACTTCATATCGTTGAGATGCTAGTTATCTGTCTATATTAAAAATTTTCTGTTGATTTAACCTAAACTTTTGATTATATTTTTATTTTTCTGATTTTTGTTGCCGTAATGTTTGCTGTTGTTCGTTTCTTTTGTTGAATTTTTTTAAAAAAAAAATAAAAAAATAAAAGTGAAAACCCTAGTAAGACTTTGAAACACGAGACAATCCGTCCACGCACCACCAAATTGGGCAAAATTTCATTTCTGCCACTGCCTCGCTCAGCGCCCGACAACGACCCGATATATTTAATTCCCCAACCCGCTTCAAAAACCCCTCCCTTAACGCCTCTCCGATTTTCACTACAAAGCGGGAAAACTCGAAGGAAAAGAAAGCGATGAACTTATATCTCTGGTAGTAGTATTAGATATTTAGTGCTGGAAATGGCGAATGTAATTGATCAAGATCAGCAATGGCTGCTCAACTGCTTGTCCGCCACTCTCGACCCCAACCACGAGGTCCGCACCTTCGCTGAAGCTTCCCTTAATCAGGCCTCTCTTCAACCAGGTTTCATTTTCTTCTCTATTTTTCTGATTTCGTTGTGTTTATTGTTTGATTACTTTGAGCACCTTGTATGCTACTCATATATCGGCACTTGTATCAACCGTATCAACATTGATCTTCCTCGGTGTAATTTTGATGGTATTAATTAAATCCAGTTTGGCTTCAAGAAGTGTGTTCTGTGTAGTGTATGTCTCATATTTATTTCAGTCTACGGTCGGATGATGCTATATCCTATTCTGGTTTGTGGATTTCCTGATAGTGTTCGATGCTGCCGCGTGGTCTGTAAAGTCATGTTTATTTTTTTAACATTATTTTAGCTTGAATTAGGTGTTTGCGATCGAGTATAGGCAATAGGTGGTTGAGATGGATTATTAGGTCTGCCTAGGAAGTTTGTCTGTTCTGTAGAGCTGAAGTGTATCATATCATCATTAATTTGAGCCTGATAAGCAGAATGCTGAATACGAGGGTTTCAATTGGCTTCAAAGTGGTAAGAGATTCTGAGGTTGCCGAGGATGTGCCCAACGTAACGGTTGTTTCTCTTCAAAAGTTAAGTGCATGATTTGAGGATTACACTGACAAAAAAAGTACATAATTGGAGAAATAACGCAGAGAACGACCGAGTTGTTAGGAATGTAACAGTAGTCTATCTAGGTGGTGAATCTTTTACTAATAAATAGATGTCATGTTTTAGGAAAGCTCTTTGCTTTTGAGTCCCAATGACGTTCATAGTGAACTTATGGGCATGAGTGACAGAGGAGATACATTCTATAGATGATCAATCAATTAAATATTTGCTTTTATTTACCAAAAGAAAGATAAGAGGTTGGGGTTGAAGCCTGGGACTAGAGAAATGTTAAAAGTACATAGGGAGGGAGAGGCTGAAAGGATTATCGATCAATGTAGAGACAAATCCACAATCACTTAGGATTTAATTCAGTGTTTATGGTCCTCTGACTTGTCAAAAAAGAAGGAAAGGAAAAAAAACCAAAAGAGAGATGGTCCTTGATGGCCAGCTGGATGGAGGCTGGACTGCTGCAGCCGACTACAGATAATTGGTAATTAAAAGTGCTGTTGTTTTGTTGGCCAAAAATGGGACTCTTGAGTTGAGTATTAAATTATTTTTGATAATCTCTAGAAGTGGTATATGTTTTTTTTCTTTTCTTTCTTTATTTCACGGGTTCAAAATGTAGAAGCTTGTATTGCTTTATGGAGAAATACTGTTAAAAAGGAGTGGTGAGTCCATCAATCATCTTCTCCTTCATTGTGACGTGGCTCGTACTCTTTGGAGTTTGCTCTTTACTCTTTTTGGTGTGAAGTGGGTAATGAATGGTAGGGTTATTGATCTCATGGCATGCTGGAAAGGACAAAGAGGTAGTAAAATGGTGATGGAGGTGTGGAGAATGGCCCATTTGTGCCTTATGTGGACTATTTGGAAGGAGAGGAATAATCGTTGTTTTGAAGATACGGAATTGACAATGGCGGAGCTTAGCAATAGATTTATGAAGTTGTTATTTTTATGGGTGGGAGTTTTGAATATTCCTCAAGTTTCCAATATGCAGCAATTTGTATAAGTGTGTGCTTCCTTTTAACTTTGTACGGGTGGTTTTCTTTGTATACTTCCTGTATACTAGGGTTGCGCCCCTCTGCACTTTTAATGATATCTTTACTTATTTATCAAAAAAAATAAATACTGTTAAAAAGGAGAAAACCATATATATTATGTCAAGATTTAAGTTACTCAAAGTTACCACAAAATTTCTGTGAAGCTATCATGAAATGGCAGCCATTGCACTTATGAAATTTCTTTGCTGAGGGTACTAACTAAAATTGATCTTTAATAACTAATGTTGTCTTGAAATCTTATAGTCATAATTTTGACCGTTTATAGAGTAATGCAATGTAATCTTTCTTGTAGTTGTAGTGCTTCATTTTCACATGGGTATGCCTTGTGCTTATTATTGTTTTATGCATATGAAATATTTTGTTTGCCATTTCCTATCCTTGATTCTAGTTTCCGACAATCGTAGGTAGTTGTTAGGCCCATCGAACTGTCATTTACATTCTTTATCTGCTTTTCTGGTTATACATGGAAGGTAAATGTTGTACATGAAAAACTTACAACTTGATGATTCTATAATTTGTCCATGAAGGTTTTGGAACTGCACTATCCAAGGTTGCTGCAAACAGGGAGCTCCCACTGGGTTTGCGACAGATATCCTTTGATTACAAATAAACTCATATAGTTACACATATATTTTTATTTGTTCATTGTCATTATCTTCTGCCTTTTCTCCTCTTCCTCCCTTCTGATCAAAGAATTTATCTTGTAAGATGTTCAATACTAGGGGTTGCACAAAGATGTGAAAAA
Organism: Carpinus viminea; assembly: GCA_013348765.1. Taxonomy (NCBI): domain Eukaryota; kingdom Viridiplantae; phylum Streptophyta; class Magnoliopsida; order Fagales; family Betulaceae; genus Carpinus; species Carpinus viminea. The sequence continues at coordinate 7,450,501 of CP054671.1, forward strand.
AGCATTTTCAATCTTGCTATTCAATTATGTATATTAGTAAAAGTAGTGTAATTGACTAATATACCCTTGTGTGGTATACTTTATTACAGGAATTCCCTTTAACCTTTATAACAAACTTAATCTGTGTAACATAAGGTTCAATGTACTTCTCCCTTGCTGGCCATCCTTCTGAAGCATAGTTCATTAAGAAACATGAGCTTCTATTGATCATCAAGATAAAAAGACCAGCGTGCTTACTGAAAGCTACTTTTCTTGTATCAACCTTCTTGAAAATTCTCATATGTTGCATACTCATATGGCATTTTATCTTGTTAGATTTAACATACTTCTACCTAGCTGCCGTCCTTCTGAAGCAGTTCATTAAGAAACATTGGCAGGAGGGGGAGGACTCTTTTGAACATCCTGCTGTTACAAACGACGAGAAGGTATATATGACATTTGACATTGTTGATTGCATTTTTGTAATTTTTAAGCTTTTATAAACCTTATAGTTCATTTATTTAATTTTAATCTTATGTGCACACTCATGAATTTGTAATGTAACTTTGAGAAAATCTAAATTTCCAAAATCCGGGAAGTGACCATTCCCTCACATTTGAAGTCGAGTTTCCTTTTTTGAGAAACTAGTGAAAACATGTTATGACCAAAGTCTACCATGATTAACCACATCGCAGAGAATTAGAACTTGACTCATTGCTTTTAGTTGTGCTATATATTTAGATTGATGACTCCTTTAATTCTGGAGGTGGCATGTAAGAATTTTTGTTTTGAATCTCAAAATAGGGTCAAATCAATTTGGTTATCATGTTGGATGAACCATTCCATGTGTAAGGTTGATCATGTGATTTCTTTTGTGAGTTGGGATCACTTTATAAGTGTATTGGGGACCATGAGATATGTTGATTATATTCTGATTGAAACTTTATCTGTTGTTCTGAATGAAAATTTGAAATTATTTTATACTGTAAATTGAAGTCTCTAATTGTAGGCTCATAGTACATATGCCGATCAATTTGTATAAATGACACTCCCGGCAATGACATAAGTATTGCTATAGTAATTTTCATGGATGGGAAAAGTTGAATGGATATATCATATATGTGCTTGAAGGCAACTAACCTTCTGAAAATGGCTAACCCATCCAAAGCAAAGAATATATGAAACAAGTTGCTGAAGTTAAACGAAACATGTCTGATCTTCATGGTGGTAGAAAAATGTTGAGATTGCTGCAGGCATTTCCCCTACCCCACACTCTTTTTTTTTTTTTCAGTAAATAAAGTAATTTTTTCCTTGATATTTTGCAATATTGAATTTTCTGTATTTGTTGACCATTTTAATTTATTTATTATTGTCCTGATGCAGCATTTCACTCTTTTAAATAATATGATATTTAATATCCCCTGCTTTTGCATATATATATCTGATGAAATAATGGTTGTGTGAGCAGGCAGTTATACGCAGACTTCTTTTGTTGTCATTGGATGACTCTCATAGAAAAATTTGCACGGCAATTAGTATGGCCATGGCATCCATTGCAGTCTATGACTGGCCAGAGAATTGGCCTGACTTATTGCCGTTCCTGCTGAAGTTGATAAGTGATCAAACTAATATGAATGGTGGTGAGTCTCTCATACATTCATGTTCCACACAACCTGATGACCTTTTTTTTTTCTCCCTTCTCTTTTTTTGTGTATGGGTCTTGCATATTATATTCCTTTACTATATGGCATGGAACTTTATCCCTTTTTTTTACATTGTTGAAAATTTTCCAATTAAACAGTATTAAGAAAGTTTAATATGATTTTTTAGATGATTGCGAATCATTTATTCACTTGGCTTGGTGGTAATACACTCTGTGAATGTTCAAAGAATGTCTATGAGTTTAGTTGGCTACATTGTACACTGTGTTTAAAGATATTTATAACATCTGTCATGTGCTCCCTAGCCAGTAAAGAAAATGAAAAAATATTGAAAAAACCTTGAATGTGCTAGTTCTTCTTTGGACATTACAGTTAATCCTGTCAAGCTTGCGATTTCTGAATTTACACTATGCGGTGTGATTTGAACTTTTTCCGTGGTGTGATTACACTCTTTTTGAGAGTTATCTACTAATGTTATATAAGGGCTACTTATTTATGTTTGGGTGTTTCCTACGATTGGATATTACTTTTTTATAATTAGTTTTTATTTTTTGTTAGACTAAAGCATGGAAAAATCTTAAAGTTGGATGCAAAAATTGTTTGATGGCATAATCATGAAGTTGATTGTTTTGTTTCGTTTAAGGGTTCTAGACAAGGGTTGTTAAGGTAGAAGATATGATTTTTGTTTAAAGCCTGAGTCTAGAGGTCTCAGTTTCTGCCTCTAAGCAAAAGGGGATAAGGGAGCTGAAGAATTTGGAATGCTCAATTAATTTTGATGTGAGAGGTGCTGGTTCCAGCCGGGGTGTAAGCAAGAGGACTCTTGCTGTGCTATAATGTAGTCCTGGTTTTTTGTGGGCTTTGAATATCTGATTTGTGGGGTTTTGCGAGTTTTTCTTTGCTTTTGCTTCTTTATTCTGTTTTGGTGTCTTTTTTGTATACCCCCCTGTATGCTTAGGGCGCCTTATGCTTTTTTATGATATTCCTTTGATTACCTATCAAAAAGAAAAATTAAAGCCTGGGAAGAAACACTGTTATGCATTGTTGAAGAAGTTACAAAAATAAAGGTACTGCTGAAGCCTCTTCCAGGGTTGTATATGGTGTTTGTGCAAAACTAGTGGAATTGATGAGAGTCAATTGAATATATGCTGCCCCATAGCTTTTTTGATATAGAGTTGTATAGGTGATGCTGAAGGAGGTTGTTGAGTGTACTTTAGTTTGAAGGGTTTGTTAGGGCTGCATAGTAGTAGTGTGATTTGGTCCTTGCCCATGTGGACTATTGAGAGTGGAAAAATCAAATTTTTGACCTTGTTGAGTTTTCTATAAGGAAACTTATGATATGCATGGATTACCTCATTTGATAACACTTGACTTCATTCTTATTATTGTAATATGCAATAAGTGTATTTGCATAATAGGTTGTAGAATTTTATGTTTAAACTTGTGTAAGTCTACGAAGCAAATCATCATGGACAATATTCCCCTTCTTCTTTCTCCAAATCTTTCATCTTTCTCTTTCAACTTGGTATCAGAGCGGTTGTGGTTGTTTTTGGTTTGTGTCTGTGTGGCTCAGATCGACAAACTCGCATTGGGTTTGCGCTAGTTTCCACACAAAACCCACTTTTGAGATTCTTCGGTAAAGCTTGAAGCTTCTTTGGTCAATTTGTGCCACCAGCATCAAACTAGTATCAATTGAAACTTCCCATTCTCGATTGGTGTGGTTGCACAAAGGGGGACTGCATGTGGGTGAGGAGGCTTAGTGGAGGGATTTGAGTCAATCTCTAAAGAAATCATGAAGGTCTGATGTGGTGATGAGTTTTTCGGAGGCCCTGTGTGATGGTGGTGGAAGAAATACAAAACGACCTAGAAGACCAGAGTAGTTGTATAGGTATGGAATGCCGTTCAGTTCAAACCTGAGTGATAAGTTGCTCAGATGGAGGCACATGACAGCTTGTTTGGAGCAGGCAAAAAAAGCAAAACAAAAAAACAAAACCAACAAAGATGCTGCCCTATTTTTTATTACTTGATATGAGTTGTATACTTTAGTTTAAAAACTTGATAGGCTGTGAATGCTTTAGCAGAAAAAAGTTGTAAGTTGTATGCGAGCCAAAAAGTGTGAAAAACTCGCCAGTTGCTAGTACCAGACTAATACATACTGGACAAAAATCGCATTTGATAGTAATAATGGCATTTATGCTCTATAGTGAAAGTAAAATATTTGTAACTGATCGTTCTTTCCTGTGAGTTGTAAATACATGTATAGGTTTCCATTTATGCTTTTAAAAAGGTTGAAATCACCAGGATGATTGAATAATTTTGATAGAGATTGAAGTCTGTTGATGAGTAATTGCATTCACATTTCCACTTGCTTGACCAGTTTTTATATATGTGTCTTGTGCCTGTTTCGTGGTGGTGGTGTTTGAATCTTTGATGCATTTTGTTTCAAACAAATTCACAGTTTGCTCTCAACTTTTTTAGTGCATGGAGCTCTAAGGTGCTTAGCTCTTGTCTCTGGAGACATTGATGATAAAACGGTGCCAGCACTAGTACCTATTTTGTTCCCATGCTTGCTCACAATCATGTCATCTCCTCAGGTTAGTTTTCATTAGTTTTCTTTACAAATATATTATCTAATGTCTTTTATTTATTTATTTTATCATTTTATTGCTTTTTTTTTTTTTTTTTTTTTTTTTGAGTTGGAGAAAGTTTTTATATTGTGTCTATAGCTTGTGATTTTCTAAAACTTGAGGGATTTGGAATATATGAATTTAATCACATTTGAAAAATAAATTTGTGCACTTGTTTGTATGTATTTGTGCATGCGCACAGCTAACATATAAAGTTGTAGTACCATTTAGGCCCAAAGATGAACCATGGATCTCTTAGAGCAGCCCCCACTCCTTTGCAATGGCATGGAATGTGCATGTGTTTATATAAATACACACACCCACACAAGTAAAACTAATTATTTATACAATCGATATTAAAATGAAGGAAAAATATCAGGCTCTCGAGAAGTTTAAGGATTTCCGTGCTGAGTCCGAATCATTGATTTGACATAGCATTCATTGCATTGGTGATGGAGATAGAGCATTAACATGAATGTTAATTTCAATACTGCTAGTGAGCCTAATCTATCTCTATAGCAGATGCCTACTATTGTAAGTTTGTTACCATTGTACTGGATAGTGATTACTTTTAATGTGCTTCCCAAAGTTTAATAAGACTAAAAAAGGAAACATAAATTTTTTTAACAAAGAATGTAGGGGTAGTTACATAAATCTCCCAGCGGTTTGCACTAAGTTTTGGAGTTTGGAGGAAGAGGAGAGGATAAGTGGAATGTACTCCATCAAATTCTGTTAAATCATCTCCTCCATCCAAACATCCTCTTAGGGTAGTTTTAAATTGAATCCTAAGTTTCTGGTTCTTTCCAATGAGCCCTAGATTTCATGGACATTGCAATCTTCTCTATCTGTCAGTCTCCATTGAATTGAGACTAATGGGGAGTGCACGACTTGCATGTAGGTCTAAATAGGCCTCAAATCACTGTGTACATGTGATAATTTGGCTCTTAATAGCATGAGCGTCCCATTAATCAAACAAAGCCAATGGAGTAGAAACACTAGTAAGCACAGAGAACGGCGATGGCAAGAGATGGAGCATCCTGAGCATTGATTAATGTTGAGATCACGATCATTGTCTTTCTAGCAGCAGTTGTGGATGGCTTTGCTGTTGAAGAATGAAGCACTATGGTGGCAATTGGGTTGAATGGGAGGAGCAGAGATTGTGAAAGGAGGTTGGAGATATGAGCCATTTGGGAGCAAGTAGAGGATATTTTGAGATAACTAGGGCATGGAGTTGCTTGAATTGTTTTGTGTGTGGAGATCAGTGAAATGAATCTAATAAATAGCATTCTTTATATTTGGGCATGTATGTTCTAGCTGATGCATCTCTTTGTGCAGGTCTATGACAAATACATACGCACAAAAGCCCTTTCAATAGTTTATTCATGCACCTCTGTGCTGGGGGCAATGAGTGGTGTATATAAGGTTTTTTCTTGACACTGGGTCTTTGTTGTGCATTATTTTGGGTATGGTTGGATTTAGCTTGTTTTATTATGATTAACAGATCAAGATGTTTATGTTCAGACAGAAACCGCTGCACTAATAATACCTATGCTTAAACCATGGATGGATCAATTCTCTATTATCTTAGAACAGCCAGTGCAATCTGAAGATCCTGATGATTGGAGCATCAGAATGGAGGTTGGTGTCAAAATCTGTGTTAACGTGTCCCTACTCATTGCCCATCAATCAGAATTAGTTATTCTATATAATTATTGTTTCTTTCTTTATCATTAGGTTTTGAAGTGTTTGAATCAGTTTGTTCAGAATTTTCCTAACCTTGAAAGTGAACTTATGGGTAAGTTTGACTCTGTGTATTAGTAAAAACTAAAACAATTATTTTTACTTATTTTCAAGTTCTTTTCATTGATTTTCTGTTTCTGATATTTCATTGATAAGCATGTGTGTTTTGTCTCTCCAACACACCGTCTCTCTCTAACACACTACCTTTTCCAGTTCTTGTTGGACCATTGTGGAAAACATTTGAATCATCTCTCCTGGTTTATGTGAGATCATCCATTGAAGGTACAGAGGATTCATATGAGGGAAGATATGACTCTGATGGTGGAGAGAAGAGCCTTGATTCATTTGTCATCCAGGTGATGATACTGATGGCATTGTTTTATTTAAATATGTTATAATAACAAATAAGACCCAAGGGAGAGGGGGTGGGGTGGTAATTTGGATTTGTTGTTTATAGTTGAAACCAAGAAGCTTGTATTGTGTTGACTTGAAAAAAGTTATGAAATTTGACAAATTGTTGTTTCAAGCTAAAAGCATGAATCTAAAATGACACTAATGGTAGTGAAGGTTGGCCATGGCTATGCAATGCGATAGAGTTGTTCCTCAAAATGGACTTCCAGCAGTCCATTGAAAAAAGAAAATGCCAATACCCCCATAACTGAGATGGCGAGGGTAGTGGGATGTGTTTTCTGACCGGATTCTATCTGTCAATGAGATGCTTCTGAAAGTTGAAGGAAATGTTATCTGGACTGTATTGCACTTGCTAGCTTATGCCATAGTGTATATCAATCTGGTTCATGCACTTTTGTTTTATTTTCAAGTGCATTTAACTTGATGATTGCATTAGTTCAAATAATAATTGAATTCTAACATGTACTTTGCATATACAGCTGTTTGAGTTTCTGCTGACCATCATGAATACTGCAAAATTGGTAAAGGTGCGGTTCAAATTTGTTTTGACATGTATATCCTTATTTGGTTCTCGTTTTTCCATCCTAAAACAAACTTTGTTCATGTAGGTTATTGCAGATAATGTCAAGGAATTGGTGTATTATACTATTGCTTTTCTGCAAATAACAGAACAGCAGGTAATTCTGCATTTTATAATAATAAGCCAGATTTCTATGAACTTACAATTATTTTGAATGAGCAGCATTGTTTAGTTCTGTTTGGATTAATATCACGAAATGCTATGAACTCTAACATAAGCTAACAGAATATGCCCCTTTATGAGTTTCCCTCATTTATCCATAACCATACTCATATCCCTTTTGCCTTTTGATTTGGTCTAGGTTCTTGTTTTGACCCCACAGCTATCACCCTCCAAGCATCACCCTTTGCTATCTCTATAACTCTCTATGGCATTCTGACCCCATGTTAATATTATTCCAATCTCATCTCCCTCTAATTTTGTACCCTCACCTTCATCATCCTGTTGAATCTCTCTTCAGAATTTAATTGAGACACCTCCTGATTTGATATAGCAATGAAAGTCACTCAAGCCCATGGTTTATGAATGCATCCACAAATCTAAGTATCTATTAACCTTTTTCCAAACCTAATTTTGTATCCCATGCCTAGAACCCTAAATAGTCAGGCATTCTTGAATTCTACCAAATTTCATGCTGTCAGCCTTTCATGTTTTCTAGCATTAGGGTTTTGCTCGAGTTATTTCATTAGTTTAGTTTTCTTATCAAAATCTGTACCTTGTCAAGTCATTGTTTGATCATCTTCCTTAACTCTTAGCATTATTCAATAAGCTTTGTTAGTCTTTTCTTGGTTGGGGAAATGGCACTGTTTTATGCCTAAACAGATTGGTTGTGACAATCTAATCTTCTTGGTATTAGATTTTTTTTTTTAATGAATGTCTTGGTGTTAGAATCTTATGGGGATAACAAGCTTGGGAGTCATGTAACAAAATTAAATTTATTATAAAATTTAAAATTGGTGATAGTTCCATCTTTCTTAAATCAACATCCTGATGTAGCTTGAAAGTGTTTCTTGCTTAGCTGCTGTGATTATATGACTCATGTGATATGTCAAAATGAAGATATTTCTAGGATAGTGACTTTCTGCACTATTTAATGTCTGTGTTCACATATTTGGTATTGGCAGTGCATATTGTTTTATGTAAGTTATCACCTTGTACTTAATGTGCCTCTTTTACAAAGTTAGTTTTTACTCACTATTATTTCGTTTATTGAGTACAAATCTGGAATGGACACTGCTGATGCTGTTCCTGACTAGAATGATTACTAATTCACTGACCTGGCAGTGTCGCCTTTGACACCAAAATTTTGGCATGAAAAGATTGATAATCATGCTGCTTTTTAACAAACTGGTTTCAGAATAATCTATTGAAGTTTAGTTGTGCTGTCAAATCATAATAACAAATGGCATAATTCTTTCCTTTTTTTTTCTTCCCTTTTGTGACTAAGTGAAAGTCATATGAGGGCTTGCACTTTAATTCTAATGGAATTTTTGGGTCAGTGGAATTATGACTCTTGAGCATACATTACAGTTGAGCTTATAGTTTGGGAAGGGAAGGTACAACCTACTTCCCTTTCACTTTTTTGTATTTTTGCTTTTTAAATTCATTGGAGTGATCTGTCGGTGACTGCAAATTGTACAAAATGAACTATTTTGCTTAAAAGGCTTTGAATAGTAAAGGAATTCTGCTTAGTCCTGCAGAAGTCATCATGACAGTTACAAAAGGAATGACTACAAAACAACTAACCACAGGTTATTGTAGGACTCATTGCCATGTAGTGTAGAAAAGCTTGTGGTTTCTTGGGTGTTAGAACACGGCTAGGGTTTAAGGCTTCGTATTGCTCGTGATCTACAGTGATTGCCTTTTGTACTGAAATAGTAATGAAAGAAAATTTGATGATGACCTGGATGCTCTAAGTTTATATGAAAAGATTAAAGAAGTTTAAGAAAAAAAAAAAAGTGAATTTTGAACCTAGGGCCATATGAGCATTTTTACTATAATGTCTTCTGGGGCCAAAGCTTAAATCCTTTTAGTTTCACCCAAAAGTCCATCCGATTAAAATGCTAAAGGCTTCTTGCATGGGAAAACATTGTCTATAATACTCCAAATTTGTCCTTACAACATAGGATTTTGTCATTTAACAATATCGCTCAAATTAAAAAAAACCATACAATATTCTTGGTTCAATATCCTCAAAAACTAAAATTCAAAAATCTCAATACCGTGGCATTGCACTTGTGGTACACTTTGGATTAGATTTTTATTTTATTTTATTTTTGACAAATCTCTTTTTTTTTTTTTTTCTTTTTCAATTCTATCCAGTGGAATCATTGAATCTGCTGATCTACTGTTAATTACTATGTTCAATTCTTTTAATGTATTCTCTTTTTTTTTTTCTTTCTCAAAAATAACTTTTCTTTAGGTACATACTTGGTCTGTAGATGCTAACCAATTTGTCGCTGATGAGGATGATATCACTTATAGCTGTCGTGTCTCTGGTAAGAAATTACCAAGCTGTTTATGTAGTTAATTGTTGTAAAGAAACAGACGCAAATATACAACTATATTTGTGTGGTGTTAACTTAAAGAAGGGTTCCAATGTATCTGTGTAATTGTCTGTATTAATTATTTTAGTTTACATTATTATGATCATTTTGGAAATGGAGAAATGATAAACACAAGCTTTGGGAAGCCAATAAAAGCTATAGTAGCTTCTTGAAATCATTGAGAACGTAGAATTATTATGAAAGTGAAGCATGCAGACAAGATATTATCTCAATGAAAAATATAATGGACATATAGAACTACTGAATGTATGTTACTTAAATCTGATCACATTTTCTATTTCTTAACCTCAAGGGGGCTACGTCTTATGAAGCGGATGTCACTAGCTCAAATCTCCATTTCTCCTTCCCTTTGGGCTAATTACTTAAAAAAAAAAACCATTTCCTACTTCTGAATGTTGGTTTAAATGTTATGATTTTATTAGTTACTGTTTTTTTTTTGGTTGCATATGCCATAGATATGGCTGTATCAATTTTAACAACGTGAACTTTTATTTGTTTTATGAGTCTTTATATAATTTTTTGAGGCTACATGAGCTTTAATGACAGTTTTGCCTAAATAAAATTGCCTTTTGCAGGTGCACTTTTACTAGAAGAGGTTGTCAATAGTCTTGGTGGTGAAGGAATTGATGCCATCATGGATGCTGCAAGAAGGCGATTCAGTGAGTCTCAACATGAAAAAGCTGCTGGTTCTACAGTTTGGTGGAGGGTAAGTAAAGAATGTGTTCATGTATATATGTTAATGGTGACAGAATTATCCTGTAATAGGATATGGCCAAAGATCTGTAGTAGGTTTTTAAGGCTGTAGACCCTGCTGAAATATGCTATTTGAATATCAATAGCTGGTCTTTAATCAGGATTTTTCCCAGTCATTAAGACATGCTGCCCCTATGTACTGGAACAAAGTTTAGTCATAAAAATGTGTTTCTGCCTTTTGTTGATGCAAGACTTCGTTAGAATATGGTTTGTTTATTTCGGTGACCTTTCTCCCTCCTGTGCAACCCCTTTAAAGATTTGAATCCCATCAAAACACATGCTGTATTGAATCTTTTTCTGACCATACTTATGATTCTCTTCAACGACTCTGCTTTCCAAGGTATAAGTAGTAGATTTTGCATTCTCTTGTACCATTCCATTTCTGAAGAACTTTTCTTTTTGTTAGTAATGAAAGTTTCTTTTGTTTTTTTTACACTTTACACCTGAACGGTCGGTTGGCTTGCCCTGCTTATAATTAGTTTCCCAGATTTCCTTTCTCGTTTCTCTTCTCCCCCTAGGCTTTCCCTTGTATACATCCTGTGTACTATGGGTTGCCCCTCTGCTGTATAATATATTTTGACTTATCAAAAAAAAAAAAAAGTAATGAAAGTTTCATTATAAAAAAAGAAGGCTCTAGCCCAACAACAAAATATAGATGCTCAGAAGAAATTGAATATAATAACCAAGGTCCAAAATAAAAATAACCAAAAAAATCCAAGAAAGACGCAGAAGAAAAAGCCCCCATCACTTTCATCCAATTGAATGAAGATCTCAATAATAGAGCTTTCAATCTAAGTTTTTAACTTTCATTTCCTTCAAAAGTTCAAGCATCCCTTTTCAAATACTGCACATGAGGCTCAAAGGTATGGCTTTCCATAATGATATTCTGCCAACTGTGGCATAACGCAGATCCCAAATAAAGTAGGGATTAGTGACTCCCTAACCACATATCAAACTGAAAAAGTCGATCAAATGTCTCTCCACTAGTATTTGCACATAAAGCAGCAATCAACTACAACATTGTTGCACTTTCTGGGATTATCCACTGTTAAAAGTTTCTCTGAGCTGCTATCCAACTAAAAAAAGCCACTTTTTCATCATATTTTCTTCTGTTTTTTTGTTCATTCTGTTCTTCTCACTTAACTCAACTTTTGCATGGTAATTTTCCCAGATGAGGGAGGCTACTCTATTTGCATTGGCATCTCTTTCAGAACAACTGGTTGAATTAGAGGTTTGTGCTTTTTACATTATACTTATTTCAAGAGGGTGGTTTTTGTGCTCTGGTTTGTTCTGATGAGCACGGCCTGGAGTGACCATCTTTTGTTCTTGATAATATGCAAGATCTTTTGTTGGCAGGATCCACTTGATGTGTTATAAATATATTTATTTGATATACTTTACAGGTATCAGGACCGACCAGAGTTGATGTAGGAAACCTTCTAGAGCAAATAATTACTGAAGACATTGGAATTGGTGAACTTTCTCTCTGCCCCCACCCCAATAGTGGATTCAAATTGTTTATCAATGAACACAATTTTTTTTTTTTTTCTGGATAAGTAATGTAAAATTTTATTGTGTAAGACACCCCTATGTTCCCAGACCGTATACATAGGAGCTCCCACAAACCCAAAACCCAAGAAACAGCAAAAACACCCATAACCCCAAAACCCTCAAATGCTAACAATGAGCACAATTGGTATTATTGTTTTGTTGTGCAGGGGTACATGAATGTCCCTTTCTTTATGCTCGTATTTTCACATCAGTTGCTAAGTTCTCGACTGTGGTAACTATTACATTACTTCCTTACCTTCCCTATGATCATTTCTGCTAGAAAATTCTTTTATGTAATTTCTGATTACGTACAGATTAGCCATGGAGTTCTTGATCACTTTCTCTACGCTGCTATCAAGGCAATTGGCATGGATTTGTAAGCATGTCTCTCTCTCTCTCTCTCTCTCAGCATATTAATTAAGAGCAGAATGCATATGCTGATGTTGTTCTGTTAACAGGCCCCCACCTGTAAAAGTAGGTGCCTGCCGGGCGCTTTCCCAGCTCCTACCTGAAGCAAACAAAGAAATTATTCCACCCCAAATGATGGATTTGTTTTCATCACTTACAGGTCTTCTTAACCATGTAATGTACTTCCAGTATATCCTTTGTGCTCTATAGCTGAAGTTCCTTTTGGTAGCTGTTTTAATTCTGCTTTTCAGGCATCTGATGAAACCTTGCACCTGGTACTCGAAACACTACAAGCTGCAATTAGGGCAGGTGGGTTTATGGCCAGTTGGTTTTAATGATGAATTGTAGGAATTCTTTTTAAGTCCGTAGTGAATGTTGCAGTTTTATTTTAGGCCAGTGTAATTAGTTTCTTGCTGCTTCCTTTCATGTTTTGTTTTTTCCTCATCTAGGCAAAGAGGTATCAGCATCTGTGGAGCCCATCATCTCTCCCATAATCCTTAATTTGTGGGCGTCGCATGTTTCAGATCCTTTTATCAGCATTGATGCACTTGAGGTTCTGGAGGTAACAGTGTTGAACGTTGTTGATGATTGTCATAACAGGCTGAGATACCTTCATTCATCTTGTCTGTGCATGCTTGCTATATTTCCATAGAGTTCCTTGGTTTCTTTTGTAATTATCACTCTTTGAGGTTGGGGAGCACTGACAAAGTGATTAATGATGTGCTAATTTGTGACCTGGTATTTTCTCCTTTCAATGATCTCAATTCAAGCTTGTTTACTGAATTTTATCTTGGATTATAATTTTATACCATAGTTTTAATACTCAGTACAGTTGTGCACTTACACAACAATGTATATTGGGAGATACGTTTCCAACTTTTTTTTGTTAGTTATAGGTGGAGAACCTTTCATCAAAAGCTTCACATTCTGTGATGATGCCCATCTTCCAACTTTTTTATAGCCAAAGTAAATAAAATTCAGTTTCTTTTCCACACTTTGTACCTTATGGTTACAAGCCATTTAATAGACACTCTACACACACAGCACACAGTTTGAAATGTGTAGTGAAGGCCTATAAATGGATTGTACGAAAGAGTGGTTACTGGGAACATGGCCGTGTGTAAGCCTGAGTGGCATAAAGGGTGCATGTAGCCCACCCCAGTTGTGGTTTCCATTAGAATCAGGCCATGGGTTGGTTAAAATTTGAAAAATTGACAAGGATAGGGTTGGGGTGTGGCACAACCAACCCCTATCAACCGGAATGATGGTGATACTATATATATACTTTCTTGAAGATTTGCAAATGCAAATCGTTTCCACCTCCCTCTCTGAGTCAGAGATTCTTTTTGTCTCTCCTTGTTGCATTCCCCCTCTCTACCTCCCCAATGGCTCACTCTACCTGTTGCTGTTCGGTGAAAATTTACTGGCATGGAGTAAACCTTGCTGCAGTACCTCTGTTGGCGAAACCCTAGCTGCTACATCCGTCTCTCTCCTCTCCCTCTTGCACCCCCCTTTCTGCCTTTCTCACTTTGTCTCTGTGTCCTCACCTCTGTGTCTCTGTCATCTCTCAATCAGCATGCTCATAGTCATGGTTTCAACCTCCCGATGTGCATGATGACAGCGCTCACAACATATGACACCCTTGAAAATTTAGGATTTGTGGTTCTGGGTTATCAATACTCTATGTTGACTATTGACTATGGAGTACAAGCTTTCTTTTCTTGAATAATATTCGGAATGCACAAATCACTAAAACATATAGGAAAGAGTTTGCTAGGTCATTCTAAGCAGAGTAAGAGCTTGAAAGTTTTTGTGACAATGGGGATAGTTGACTCTGGATAAAATCTGAGGCTAGTTGGGCAAGTTTGTTAAATGGGCATGTCAAATCTAAAGAACTGCCATTTCTGACAACTTTGCTTTTGCTAAAATATATGATCTGCTTAATGCTTCCAATATTGGTTCTAAACAAACTTGGTTTTGTTATTGAAGTTTCTAAATCTTCCAAACGTTTGTGGTAGCCTAAACTACCCTTGTGAGTTGTGACTTAGTGGTAGTGATAGTTCTGTATAAAAATTTCAGATGCGCAGTCTGTTTGGTTTTTCATTGTGCTAATTTATGATTGTCATTTTTGCAATTACAACTTATAAAAGTTCATGATTAAAGAGCTTCTGATTATATTTTGTTAACTATTTATTTTCTTCTTCTTCTTTTTTTTTTTTTAAATTACCTCAGGCAATAAAAAATTCTACTGGTTGTATACATCCACTGGTATCCCGAGTTTTGCCTTTCATTGGGCCAATCTTGGACAAAGTACGGCTTGTAGGAATTATCTCAATGTAAATTTTTTGCTGGTTGTACAAGAGTTGTTAGGTTATCTGTTTCTGATGCATTCAATGGTTATTGTCAGCCCCAACAGCAGCCTGATGGATTAGTAGCAGGATCATTGGATCTGATAAATATGCTTTTGAAGGCAAGTTAAATTTGGCGAGATAGTCTGATTGTTTTCTCTCACTATCAGCTTTTCATGACTAAAGTGGCACAATTATCTCATTATCATAGTATTCACATATTTTGCTAACTACTTTGCGTTAGCATTGTACAGAATGCTCCTACTTACGTAGTGCAAGCAGTATATGATGTCTGTTTTAATCCTGTTATCCGGATAGTCCTGCAAAGTGATGATCATAGTGAAATGCAGGTTATCTACACTTTCTTAATGCCTCATTTTCCTATATCTTTGCTGCATATGTAAAATGTTGAAATGACTTTACTATGCTGCCTCAATATTGACCAGAATGCAACAGAATGTCTAGCTGCTTTTGTGTCTGGGGGAAGACAAGAAGTGCTCACTTGGGGTGGTGATTCAGGATTTACTATGAGAAGTTTACTTGATGCAGCTTCCAGGTAATTGATTAATAATTTCCATCATTGGGTAATCCAACTGGAGAGCTTGAAAGCTCTTGTTTAATGTTGTCAAAATTTGAAAATGTTGTGCTGGACTACCTTGTAGAAACAGAAAAGCTATTCTTATGGACTAGCATAATAAGGTAGATACTTTTTCATTATTGATTATATTACATCTAAAAGCTTTTAGTGTTTTAGTTTTTACTAAATCATGATGATCCCAAATTCGTAAATTTACTCAAACTACATGTTGTCAGGGGCTTAAAAAGGGCTCAAGCTTTGGGACTAGCTCTATTTATTGAACCATTCCTCATTCTAATAGCATTTTATGAGTTTTTTTTTTGGTGTACTATGTCCTGATTGATTATGGATATGTGATAACTGACGAGGGAAAATGTATTCATTGTCTCTAGTTTGTCCACTTCAACTTGGTTTCTTATTTGCTGAGTGAAATATAGAGATTTTACATCCCCTTTTCTTGTACACCTCTTTTGCTGGATGCTGATCTTTCTAGCATGCAGATTTTTTTCATTGCTTATTCTGAGTTTGTCCTCTTCTATGTAGAGGACATCATATCTTGCATAGTGAAGTGACAGAATGATTTGGAATTATGTTTGTTATTTCTATAATGATTCTTATGGTTTTCTAGCAGTACATCGATATTCCTGTTAATTTGTCAAGATAAATATCAATATTATACTAAATTTTTTTCATAGATCCTGGTTTCTGGATGCTGAAATTTGGGCCATTGGAATGCAGACTTTTAGACCCTGAATTGGAAAGCTCTGGTTCTCTTTTTGTTGGGAGCTACATTCTACAACTTATATTGCATCTTCCCTCACAAATGTCACTGCATATTAGAGATCTGGTTGCTGCTCTTGTTAGACGGATGCAATCTGTTCAAATAATGGGATTGAGAAGCTCACTGCTACTTGTTCTTGCTAGATTAGTAATTCCTTTTAACTTTTTAACTTCATCTTGTCATAAGTAGCTTATTTTTATGAGGGTGGCATTCATCGTTATCTAATGTTGTTGATTAGAATGACTGAACTTTTGATTTATTTCTTCTTTTGAATTGCTTCACTTTTTATTATTCTTGGGTAGTGTTATTTATGACTAAAAGCCCATGAAAAAAAAAGAGAGAAAAAAGATGAAAATTTCACGAGAGAAGCTCTAAACTAGAACTTCTTGGCTGTTCACATTCAATTCTTTTTTTTTGATAAGTCAAAAGGAAATTTATTAAAAAAGCGAAAGCGCCCCAAAAATACATAGGATATATATAAGAGGAACTCCTAACTAGAAAAAGAAAGGCGGAAAGAAAACCCACATAACTAAGAGACAAAGGGAACAGGTAAGCCGCAGTCCACGAATACAAGAATACAACAAAGAGGCTAGAACTTCTTCCAAAGAGCTTTCCAAGTCCTCAAAACACCTATTGTTTATCTTCCTCCAATAGACCAAAAAATACAAATAGGCATCATCTTTCAAACCACGGCACTCTTAGTCCTACCAGAGAAACACCAACAAGCACACAGATCCAAAACACTATTAGGTATAACCCAAGAAAGACCAAGCCAACAAAAAATATTGCACCACAAAGCGTGGGTCACCTCAATGGAGTTAAATTGCTTTTAAAATTGCTGAAATTTGGTCCCACCCCTTATCTTTTGTGGTTCCTGCCTTAGCAATTGATTTTCTTGTCAATTTCCCCCAACATTTCCTGATTGCAGTTGTGGTCGAGGAGTTAGGCACCTGCACATAATTTTGGTGTATTGATTTTGGAATGTTTCTCCCTCTAAAATGCAGGTTCATATGAGTGCCCCAAATGTTGACCAATTTATTGATTTGCTAATCAGCATCCCAGCTGAAGGCTATGATAACTCCTTTACTTATGTAATGTCAGAATGGACGAAGCAGCAAGGTAAGTTTCCCAATGCACTTGTTTGGTTTAGAAAAGGATACAAATGTATTCAAGTGGCAGTATGAGTTATCAAACATTTATTTCATCATTAAAACTTAAATAAATGTGTCATTCAGATTGGGTTTCTTAGTGGCTTTGTCGTGCTTGCTAATATACTTAATCAAGAGAAACTGCCTAGGGGTTTCATTGTGCATAGATAGCGAACTAGGGAGGTAACTAGTAAGACATTATTACATACCCTTTTTACAACGCTAGAAGTACAAAGTATGTGAAACTAATAGATACTGTTTGCTAACTGTTTAAAAACAGTTTTCTCTTCTTGAAAGCAGAACATTTTTAAAAATTGTTATCTAATTAAGTTTTTTCAGATGTGGTTTTTGGTTTCCAAGATTTGGATTATGTGGAAAGATGGGGGAACACAATTTAGGCTTGGGTTTGCTAACATTGGATTGAATGTGGGGAGGAATCAAAATGGAAAATAAGAGGAAGATAGATCTAATCTAAGCATGACAATAGTTTTTCCCTAAGCATCTCACCTAGGGTTTCCTCAGCATCAGCTTGGATAAGGTTGCATTACACAATCCTGAAGAGTATGTTTTGCCTAATATTCTCGTAGATTTGTTTTCTTTATTGATTGAAAGCATTGCATCAATATTTATAGATGCCTAATAAGATTTGGACTCTACAGGTTTTGACTACTAAGCCCAAACTAACAAATAAAATCTGATAAGATATAAAACCCACAACAGTAACCACAATTCACAAGTACAGCCCATATCTGGAAATTCATAAAATGATAGATATATCACTGACTGCTAAAATTAAATAAAATTATATTAAAATAAAATAAAATAAATCTAGTTGCTTCCTGCATATCGTTGAAGTGATAATTTGTTCCATGTTCTACTTGAGTGCAGGTGAGATTCAGGGGGCATATCAGATTAAAGTCACTACTAGTGCTTTGGCATTGTTGCTTTCCACAAGCATGCTGAACTGGCAAAAATCAATGTTCAAGGCCGTCTAATTCAGGTCTGAATATAATTTTAAGTACGTTTTCTTTTCGAATGTGCTTATTGATTCATTTTTTTTGCTTATTTTTTGTTTTTGGACAAGTCTGCCACGGGGATAACCACACGCTCAAAAGCTAAATTAGCGCCTGATCAGTGGACAATGGTGCCACTTCCTGCAAAGGTACTTTTAGGTTGTATTTCCTCACATTCAAGAATTAGTTTTTGGATGGGCATGTTTGCTTTTCCAAGCCAGATGAGTAATATCCTGGGCAAATTTTGAAAATGGTACTAGCTTTCTATCTCCAGTCATTTAGTTTCTGTACATCATGAGCACCAGTGGAGAATTGTGCTCTTATGAAGCTTGATATTCTGTGTATTATACATGCAATTTACTGACTATTCTTGTGCTTTTACTTATCAAAAAAAATGTATTCTTGTGCTTTTAACAAGCCTAAGGTATGGAGAAAGCTCAAAGCCTGTTCTCTTCTTCTTAAACAATCTTCCTTTTCAAATCAGAAATTATAGGTTCAAATCGGATAAAGTTGAATTTATTGAAACAGCTTACAATCCTTTTTGCTATTTCCCCTGGGTTATGCAGATCCTGGCGCTGTTGGCAGATGCATTAATTGAAATCCAAGAACAACATTTGGATGATGATGATGAGGTAGTTAGTTTTATAACCTGCTCTTTAGATCCAGGTTACTGGTTATTGGAGCTAAAAGGTTTGAACCAATTGTATCTCAGGATAGTGACTGGGAAGAAGTTCAAACTGGGAATGTGGAAACCGATAAAGATTTGCTTCATTCACTGTGTACTACATCATCTGGTAGACCGACATACAAACATCTTGAAGCAATGGAAAAAGTATTTAACAAGGTTTGAAAGGAACAAGATAACTTGTGTCATTTTTCATTTTCCTTCCCTTCCCTTCAATTTATTTTTTATTTATTTATGTTTTCTTATTTATATTTTCCTGGATTTCTGGTTAAATTTGGTTGAAAATTTCAAGGATCAAGAGGATGACTATCAAGATGACCAACTAAGTGTTACAGATCCCCTCAATCAGGTTTTGTCTGGATTCAAAGTTTCTGTTTACAAATATTGTTGATGCCAAGCATATTCAATATTTATAACTACTTGATTGCCCCTGACAGATTAATCTGGTTCACTATCTTAGAGATTTCCTTGTAAATTTTTGCCAGCACGACAGACAGCTATTTGAGAACCTTTGCCAGGTGCTTTAAATTCTCAGATAAGCAGTTGCAAGCATTCCCCCAACCCCTCTAATGTTGTTTTGTTGTGTATAATATCCTGTTTTACTTTTGATATTACAGAATTTGACAGAGTCCGAACGAGATGCTATACAGATGGTATTGAACCGCTGATGGCACTATATTTGGTATGTCTACATTGTTGGATGCTGTCCATTCATTGGTTGGTTGAAACCAAATATTATATATACATATATCAAATCTTGCCAAAGCTGCCAAGGGATGAAAGACTATAGGCTGAGTTTTTAAAGCTGTAATTTTCTTTTCTTTCTGGTTTTCTTAAATGTATTTACAACATTTAGACTGACTGAGACTTGCAATTTTGGATTTAGCTTCAGTGTTGAGTGCTCATTGAACATTTTCTTATTCGTATACTATGATTATTATTTTTTCTTTTCATAAAAGGTCATGTACTATGTAAATTGTTAGTTGACATATGCCTTGATGCTTAATTTACAAGCATAGTATTATTTGTATAATTTTTTACGTACATTTTTAATTTATATTAATATATCTATAAATTAAATTCAACTACATAAATGAGATGTATAGGAAAGAAATACGCACAATAGAATATAGAAATAAGATTTTTCATTTGAAACACATTTATCTTTTTCTCTTTTCCGTAAATTGAAACTTATTAGTTGTTTGCTTCATGGTTATAGCACAGCTCCAGGCACATTTACAACAATTTTCAAATAATTAAGGGTGTAAACATTTCATAATTCAAATGAATATGTGCCTATATAATATATATTGCTTTTCATAAATCAGTCTAAATGGATGGCAATCCATGTTGGTCTCCGTAAGTCTCTCTCTCTCTCATAAAGAAATGTTTCTTGGAATGGACTTCAAAGCAGGACCGGCTGGATGGCTAGGCCAGTTAGGCAACTCTGGGGGCTCCTATAATTTTTTTATTGAGCTGCCCCCTCCCAAATCAAGGAGATTGCCACATGAATCAAACGGATTGACATCGACTGCAATGAGGATCTAATCTATTAGTAATTTAGGTAGTTAATGTGAAAGTATAAATAAAGAGTAATGCTAAATGTCATGCATGTCTTGTTTTTGTCTTCTCCAAATGATTAGACTTTTAAGATTATCATTAAATTTAAATTTAATAATATTTATTATAAATTTAGGGTTAAATACTTTATTTTTCTTCTTGTTTAACTTTTTCTTATTTTTTCTCCTAGGATGTACCTTTGATTTGCCTAAAAATGAACATGGTACTTTTATTTAAATTTTGTTCAAAATTTGACGAATGTCATGTCAACACCAATAATTAGTTGACATGAATTAATATAAATAATTTAAAAATAATAATTAATTTTTTAAAAAAATTGGGAATAGTCAAGCCACCACCCATCTAGCTGGTTTGAGGGTAGCCACGGCCAAAGGCTTTAACATTTACTTATTTGTCCAAATTTATAATTAAAAATTTATTTAGAAAGATGAGGTTAGTCTTGTATATGCTAATGCTCTCTCAAAATTGTTGTAGCAATTTGAAATATAGATTAGAGGTTAATGTGAATTTGATCTCAATTATACCATCTAATTGAATTGGACCTAATAAAGGGTAAAGAGAAATTGAGGGGAAAAGGGTTTTTTTTTTAATGGATAAATTGAGGGGAAAAGTTAAGCTGAGAGTCTGGAGAGTGGTAGCATCTGCATCCACACCTGGCACCTGTGGTGCTCCTTCCCAAGTTCCTATGCACATTGGACTTTAGTATTGACCCACACCACAAGACCTCAAACCATTGAACATTGACCACGTGCTTGGAATGAGAAAGAGAAGAAAGACAACAAACAAATACCCTTTTGTAAATAAATTTAAAAAATAAAATAAAATAAAATAAAGAAAGAAAGAAAGAGAGAAGACCACAAGATTTTTTATTTTTTATTTTGTATAAAAGCATTGACGCATGATCGTCCGAAATGGTGTTCATCGAGGGCTGCCGCCTGCCTCACTATAATAAAGTTTTTTTTTTTTTCCTTCTCTTATTGTTTTCTATTCTTTTACTTTTTTTTTTTTCATTCCTCGATTGTGAAGTTATATTGAATAATTTAAATATAAAAATTTTTTAAATATAATTAACGTAATTAATGATTAATTTTTAAGAAAAAAATCTTAAAAAATTGGTTTAATCTTTAGAAAAATAGGGTTCACAATATTAAAACATTTTTTAAAGTGATTCGACTTATATATATATAATATATATATGATACCTTATACTAATTTTCACCATGCTTGAAGAAAGCTTGAAGAATGAGGAAACTTGATTGACCGTAAAATTTGTATCAATTCTAACTTTTACGAACTTGCATCCGTACAAGACTTTGTGTATGCCTAAACTAAATGTTAGGTAGATAGATGTATAATTGCAGTGTTAAACTACTATTTATCTTAAAAGCTTAAGTAAGTTAATAGGAAGAGATAAATTTAATCACTTAATTATTATTTTAACATTTATTTTCATATGTAAGCTCAAACTCTTTTTTTAATTTAATTAAAGTGATTTGACGGAGTTAACATTCAACACCATGGTAAATCATAAATTACTCAAAAGCTTAATTCTAATACCATTGCATTAATTTTGAAGGGAAAGAGAGTATATTTGAATTGGAAATAGGACACAGTATATCTGTTCGAGTGTGATAAAGATCAATAACAGAGTACATGTGAATTCAAGCAATATGACAAATGTTACAGAAAAACGTGTGTTTATCATGAGGCATATCATATCATTATCTGCAGCCTGCAGGTTTGTCACAATATATTTTGAACTGGCTTGAGAAGGTGAATGAGCTGTACCCAATTCAGCGTAGCCACCATGTCTGGCGGTCGCCGGAATTGAAAGAACAATACTTAAAAAACAGCACTTCCACCCCATGCTCATCGGCGGTTCTCCTCCATGGAAGTAGCGAACTGCGGCAAAGGGGACAGGTTGCACGCTTGTATCCAACCCATCTGTCCAAACAAACTCTATGAAAAAGATGATCACATCTCAGCTCTCTAATCTCTTCTCCCTCCTCAATTTTGCACAGACAAACTGCACACTCTGTTTCTTCCCTACACCCAGAATTGCAGCTGTAACGACGTATGCCTAGTTCTTGATTGCTGCTATCGAGCATGTCATGCTCGGATTCCAGAGGGAAAGAACGATGAAGCAAGAGATTGAGTACCTGTTTGAAATGGGTAGCAATTAAGACAACATAATTCCAAATGATGGACGGACGAATTAGCTCGTAAACTTGCTTCTGTAAACTAGACATGATTGTCGACGTTAGAGTGAAAAAGAGGGAGAGAGAAGAGGAAATTCTCAGTGTGTTCATGTTGCGCTGATTCTATGAGGGCAGAGAGGATGTTCTTATAAAGAGTTTAAAAACGTAGGAAGGTGGCTGGAAGTGAAGTGACTATGAATTTCTAAGCATAACCATCAGCCATGAAGGGAAAAAAACAGAGACAATTCCTAAAAGGATAAAGTATGTGTATATATATATATATATATATAATCAAATTCCTAAAAGAGTCATAGTTGAATGCGCCCGCTTTCACATTGCCACAACAACCGATACTATAATTTCAAATGGACAGTGTTTTTCTCCGACTCGGAGAAATTTTGTTAAATATAGTATATAAAAGTAACATACGTTTATTGAAATGTAAAATGTAAAAATTAAAATTAAAACAGTAATAAAATTGAAATAAATTTTAGGGAGAACTTCACTTACCCCTATGAACTTATGTGTCTTTTACAAACACCTTCCCAATATTTAAAAAATCTAATGAAGATGTATGAAATTACTAAATACCATTAGTCATTTTAGTTAATGTAACATGCATGCACAATTGTACTTGTACATCTAATTAAATTGAATTTGTCTTAGCAGCCTGTCTGTACGTACATTTTTCAAACTTCTGAATTTGGGGGGGGTGCATAGTCTATAGAGCCTCTAAGTCTACCGGCCATCGGTACTCCGCCACTAAATATGTCTTCGAGATGCATGTCAGAAAAAATTGACATACGACCCACAATATTCTGTGGTTGAGTTTTTTGGACATTTATTTTCAACATTATTTCCCAATCCCTACCGTGGACTATATATGGAGCATGACATTGACATGCGTACATGAAAAATGGACAAAGCTTTTTTGTTCTCTTCCTTCTTCTTTTGCTAAGCTTGTTCTTGGCATAATATAATTAGTTGTCACGGTAGAATCTATCAAAGCAGATCGAGGTTTCACTTTCACTCCATTTTAGACGACTGATGGACATAGACAAACATGAGCAGGAATTTAGAGTTTTTTGAGCCGTGGATTCCATTTTCAATATCTTATATATATATGAACAGTATAAAAATAAATAAATAAAACATATGCACTTGTCATGATCATGCAACGTGTAACACATGGATTGCTATTTTGTACATTCGTACACGACTATGTATAATTAGAATAGTATGACAGTGATTGAACATCAGCTTTTAATTTTTTTTTTCTTTTTAGTAGTCCTTGTTGATTTAAATGTTAATTTGCATTTTAGTTATATAATAATCATATAACAATATACTAAATAATATTACTCTATTATGATATACTCAATTGATTTAAGATCTCTTATTGTGCATGTCCATGTATTTTAAATAGATTTTCATGTCTTTATTAAGATTAATGATATATATTATAAAAGAATCCCTCCCTTCTTGTGTGGACATGTCAAAAAAAAATTATATTTGACCTTTCATCCAACAATTTTGATATAGTACCATGGTACTCCAAACTAACTAATTATTGGATGAATCCTTGTTAAATTAAAAAATAATAATAATTAGTTGAGGGTCTCATGTGAACGGTAAGTTGAATAGAATTGTAATATCTAACATTTCTATTTTATTATTGGAGACATGAGGCTACAGCAGAATCAAGACACGATCTTGCCTTGCTAGCTATATAGTCAGGTCCACCTATGATAGATTTGGCTTAGGTGCTTGAAAATTTTTTCGAAGCTGTAAATTTAATTTCAATTTATATATATAGATATAATATAAGAGTGAAATTAAATCGATCAAAGCCAATAAGCTAACAAAGAATGAAGATTATCACTACTTTTATCACTAAAAAATGAGCTTAAAAGGATTACATCTCAGCTCTTATCAACTAAAAACAAGATTATATATATATATATATCTTGCAAGATATATAGAACAACGTTGGTTGCATCATTGGCATGCAATATTTACCGGCCGTTTGATATATTCAACGTAGCCACCATGTCTCCCGGTCGGCCGAGCTGGAGGAGAAAAAGTTAAACGACAGAACTTCCACTCCAAGCTCAGCAAATGCTCTAAACGGAGCTAAAGAATCGCGGCACAGAGGACAGCTTAGGTTCTTGTATCCAAGCCACCTGTCCAAGCAAACTCTGTGAAACAGATGGTCGCATCTTAGCTCTCTAATCTCGTCTCCATTTTCGATCTTACACAGACACACAGCGCATTGCACTTCCGAGCAACACGCGGGGTCCTGCTCGTACCGTACTGTGCTCAGTCCTTCACCGATTTCCGGCGCGCCATCATGCGCGTGTGGTGGCTTGGAGGAAGCCCAGTACTTCAGGGAACTCGACATGATTGATATTGAAGAAGCAGCTAGATTATTATTGTTAAATCGGCTGCGTAAAACATTGAAGATGCAGAAAAGAAGAAGCGAAAAGAGTGAGAGAGTGGAGAAAGCTAAGGAAACGTTCATGTTTGATGATTATTGTGTGCAGTGCAGAGGAAAAAGGAAGAAATGATGGTGTTGTTTTAAAGGCTCTGATTGGTGGAGGATGGGTCCACAAACTTTTGGAATTTGGATCCACTGAGATTACAGTAATCTAGGCTGTTCATTTTCATTTGAGGGCTATTGCCCATTTGCCCCGTGTATTTTTCTTTTTTTACATGTGGGTAAGGAAATGGGATTCAAACTAATGATATCAATTTTATGATATGTGATTTATAGCTAATTAAGTTATCTTTTAGGGACTTTCATATACCTCACTACTAGTAAAATAATATTTAAATTTTTTTAAAAAAAATAATAAAATAATAATAATAATATGGTGGCGGTCACCCATTTTTCTCATGGGGTTCACCAAACCACCCCAAAGGCCATGGGGAGGCCACCCATGACAAAAAATGGAATGGAGCCAAATTTTTTTTTTAATATTTTAATATTATTTTATTAATAGTGAGACACTTGACAGGGTAATAACCCTCGGATGAAATGAACGGTCTAGGTCTGAAATTCCAGAGGAATTCTAGCTAGTTTATCCATATCCAAACTTTTGTGACCTTATTTTGAATTGGAAAATATACTTGTCCACGTCCCTTCTTTTTGATTTTTGTTATTTTCTTTCCACATGGATGTGTTTCTCGTTCCAAACGCGGTCTTCTTTAACCAGGAGGCAAGATGCATGAGTTTCATCCGTGTTGTCTAAGCAACACACAATTATTGGACTTCTTTTTTCTTTTTTCTTTTTTTTTGTGAAAGTACAATATTAAATCTTCTAACAACCACTAGTTTTGTATTTATGCCTCCAAATTTTAAGAATTAATATTTAGCCTACTCAAATTATCACACTATTGTCAAATTATAACTATTTTTTGGGAAAAATATACAAATTACCAGCTGTTTACAATTTAACCTCCTAATGTTTAAAAAAGTAATAAAATAGCTCTCAAACTACTAAAATGCAAATAAAAAATGCCACTTTTTTTTTATATTCCTATAATACCCCTATTCCTTTAACAAATAAAATATTAAACTAATTGTAAAAAAAAAACCCAACAAAGAAAATAGTGGGCCAATATTTATTTATTCCAATTTTTTTTTTTTTTTGTATTTATTAGCCCATTGTTTTTTTTGTATTTTTTAAAAATTGTTTAGTTTTTTTAGTTGACATATATATGCCTTGATGCTTAATTTACAAGCATAGTATTATTTGTATAATTTTTTTACGTACATTTTTAATTTATATTAATATATCTATAAATTAAATTCAACTACATAAATGAGATGTGTAGGAAAGAAATATGCACAATAGAATATAGAAATAAGAATTTTCATTTGAAACACATTTATCTTTTTCTCTCTTTTCCGTAAATTGAAACTTATTAGTTGTTTGCTTCATGGTTATAGCACAGCTCCAGGCACATTTACAACAATTTTCAAATAATTAAGAGTGTAACATTTCATAATTCAAATGAATATGTGCCTATATAATATATATTGCTTTTTCATAAATTAGTCTAAATGGATGGCAATCCATGTCGATCTCCGTAAGTCTCTCCCTCTCTCATAAAGAAATGTTTCCGAATGGAATTCAAAGCAGGACTGGATGGATGGCTAGGCCAATTAGGCGACTCTGGTGTTTCCTATAAATTTTTTTTATTGAGCTGCCCCCTCCTTCCAAGTCAAGGAGACTGCCACGTGAATCAAACGGGTTGACATCGACTGCAATGAGCGATCTAAACTGTTAGTAATTTAGATAATTAATGTGAGAAAGTATAAATGAAGAGTAATGCTAAATGTCATGCATATCTTGTTTTTGTCTTCTCAAAATTATTGGACTTTTAAGATTATCATTAAATTTAAATTAATAATATTTTATTATAAATTTAGGGTTAAATACTTTATTCCTCTTGTAGTTTAGCTTTTTTAATTTTTTCTCCTAGAGTGTACCTTTGGTTTGCCTAAAAATAGAAATGGTACTTTCTTCTAAATTTTGTTTAAAATTTGACGGAACGTCACATCAACACCAATAACTAGTTGACATGTATTAATATAATTAATTTTTTTAAAAAATAATTTTTAAATTTTTTTTAAAAATTTAATTTTTAAATGAATAGTCAAGCCACCCCATCTAGCCGGTTTAGGGTGGCCATGGCCAAAGGCTTTTACATTTACTTATTTGTCCAAATTTATAATTAAAATTTATTTAGAAAGATGAGGTTAGTCTTGTACATGCTCATGCTCTGTCAAAATTGTTGTAGCAATTTGAACAGTATAGATTAGAGGTTAATGTGAATTTGATCTCAATTATACCATCTAATTGAATTGGACCTAATAAAGGGTAAAGAGAAATTGAGGGGAAAAGGTGTTTTTTTTTTTTTGTTTTTTTGTTTTTTAATGGATAAATTGAGGGGAAAAGTTAAGCTGAGAGTCTGGAGACTTGTGGTGGCATCTGCATCCACACCTGGCACCTGTGGTGCTCCTTCCCAAGTTCCCATGCACACTGGACTTTAGTATTGACCCAAGCTCCAAGCCCCACACCACAAGACCTCAAACCATTAAACGTTGACCACGTGCTTAGAATAAGAAAGAGAAAGAAAGACAACAAACAAATACCCTTTTGTAAATAAATTTAAAAAAATAAAAAATAAAATAAAAAAGAAAGAAGGAAAGAGAGAACTGAACACCACAAGATTTTATTTTTTATTTTGTATAAAAGCATTGACGCATGATCGTCCGAAAATGGTGTTCATCGAGGGCTGCCTGCCCTCACTATAATAAGGATTTTTTCTTCTCTTATTGTTTTCTATTCTTTTACTTTTTTTTGTTTTCATTCCTCAATTGTGAAGCTATATTGAATAATTTAAATATAAAAAATTTCAAATATAATTAATGTAATTAATGATTAATTTTAAGAAAAATCAATTTAATCTTAAAATCAATTTAGTCTTTAGAAAAATGGATTCACACATGCTACAATATTAAAACACTTTTGAAAATGATTCGATTTATATATGTATATATACATATATATATATGATACCTTACAGCAATTTCCATCACGCTTGAAAAAACTTGAAAGAATGAGGAAACTTGATTGACCGTAAAATTTGTATCAGCCTAACTTCTACAAACTTGCATCCGTACAAGACTTCAGATATGACTAAACTAAATGTTAGATAGATAGATGTATAATCGCGGTATTAAACTACTATTTATCTTAAAAGCTTAAGTAAGTTAATAGGAAGAGATAAACTTAATTACTTAATTATTATTTTAACATTCATTTTTATATGTAAACTCAAACTCTTTTTTTAATTTAATTTAAATGGAAAGTGAGTTCGCAGAATTTACATTCAACACCATGGTAAATCATAAGTTTTTCAAAAGCTTAATTCTAATACCATTGCAATTAATTTTGAAGGAAAGAGAGTATATTAGAATTGGAAATAGGATACAGTGTACCTGTACGAGTGTGATAAATACAGAGATGATCTTAATAACAGAGTACATGTGAATTCAAGCAATATGACAAATGTTACAGAAAAACGTGTGTTTATCATCATCATGAGGCATAACATTATCTGCAGCCTGCAGGTTTGTCACATGATATTTTGAACTGGCTCGAGAAGGTGAATGAGCTGTACCCAATTCAGCGTAGCCACCATGTCTGGCGGTCGCCGGAATTGAAAGAACAATACTTAAAAAACAGCACTTCCACCCCATGCTCATCGGCGGTTCTCCTCCATGGAAGTAGCGAACTGCGGCAAAGGGGACAGGTTGCACGCTTGTATCCAACCCATCTGTCCAAACAAACTCTATGAAAAAGATGATCACATCTCAGCTCTCTAATCTCTTCTCCCTCCTCAATTTTGCACAGACAAACTGCACACTCTGTTTCTTCCCTACACCCAGAATTGCAGCTGTAACGACGTATGCCTAGTTCTTGATTGCTGCTATCGAGCATGTCATGCTCGGATTCCAGAGGGAAAGAACGATGAAGCAAGAGATTGAGTACCTGTTTGAAATGGGTAGCAATTAAGACAACATAATTCCAAATGATGGACGGACGAATTAGCTCGTAAACTTGCTTCTGTAAACTAGACATGATTGTCGACGTTAGAGTGAAAAAGAGGGAGAGAGAAGAGGAAATTCTCAGTGTGTTCATGTTGTGCTGATTCTATGAGGGCAGAGAGGATGTTCTTATAAAGAGTTTAAAAACGTAGGAAGGTGGCTGGAAGTGAAGTAAAGTGACTATGAATTTCTAAGCATAACCATCAGCCATGAAGGGAAAAAAACAGAGACAATTCCTAAAAGGATAAAGTATGTGTATATATATATTATATATAATCAAATTCCTAAAAGAGTCATTGTTGAATGCGCCCGCTTTAGTTTAGAGTTTTTTGAGCCGTGGATTCCATTTTCAATATCTTATATATATATGAACAGTATAAAAACAAATAAATAAAACATATGCACTTGTCATGATCATGCAACGTGTAACACATGGATTGCTATTTTGTACATTCGTACACGACTATGTATAATTAGAATAGTATGACAGTGATTGAACATCAGCTTTTAATTTTTTTTTTCTTTTTAGTAGTCCTTGTTGATTTAAATGTTAATTTGCATTTTAGTTATATAATAATCATATAACAATATACTAAATAATATTACTCTATTATGATATACTCAATTGATTTAAGATCTCTTATTGTGCATGTCCATGTACTTTAAATAGATTTCCATGTCTTTATTAAGATTAATGATATATATTATAATTATATTTGGTTAAAGGTAGCTTCGATAAATTTGGGATCTCTTAATAAAATTAAATCTCCTTGTGTGACGTATCGAAAAAAAAATTATATTTGACCTTTCATCCAACAATTTGATATAGTACCATGGTACTCCAAACTAACTAATTATTGGATGAATCCTTGTTAAATTAAAAAATAATAATAATTAGTTGAGGGTCTCATGTGAACGGTAAGTTGAATAGAATTCTAATATCTAACATTTCTATTTTATTATTGGAGACATGAGGCTACAGCAGAATCAAGACACGATCTTGCCTTGCTAGCTATATAGTCAGGTCCACCTATGATAGATTTGGCTTAGGTGCTTGAAAATTTTTTCGAAGCTGTAAATTTAATTTCAATTTTTATATATATATAGAGTGAAATTAAATCGATCAAAGCCAATAAGGGTCCGTTTGGGAGTGCGTTTTTAAAAAAATAATCTGCGTTTTTAAACCAAATCACAATTTTGGAGTGTTTGGGATTGCGATTTTGAAAACGCAAATTTTAAAATCGTAAAAAATCTGCGATTTCAATAAGTGACTAGGTGATCTTATTTGAAAAGTCTTAATTTAAACCAAAATCACGATTTCACTTAAAAGGTAATATTTACCTATTTAGTCTAAAATCGCAATTATATCTAATTTTACCCAAACACCGATTGATAAAAAAATCTTTTTTTGTGTTTTACCAAACGCCTATGCGATTTTAAAAGTGATTTATTTAAACACAATTTTTAAAAACGCAATTTTTAAAATCGCACTTATTGAAATCTCACTCCCAAACGGGCCCTAAGCTAACAAAGAATGAAGATTATCACTACTTTTATCACTAAAAAATGAGCTTAAAAGGATTACATCTCTGCTCTTATCAACTAAAAACAAGATTATATATATATATATATATATATATATATCTTGCAAGATATATAGAACAACGTTGGTTGCATCATTGGCATGCAATATTTACCGGCCGTTTGATATATTCAACGTAGCCACCATGTCTCCCGGTCGGCCGAGCTGGAGGAGAAAAATTTAAACGACAGAACTTCCACTCCAAGCTCAGCAAATGCTCTAAACGGAGCTAAAGAATCGCGGCACAGAGGACAGCTTAGGTTCTTGTATCCAAGCCACCTGTCCAAACAAACTCTGTGAAACAGATGGTCGCATCTTAGCTCTCTAATCTCGTCTCCATTTTCGATCTTACACAGACACACAGCGCATTGCACTTCCGAGCAACACGCGGGGTCCTGCTCGTACCGTACTGTGCTCAGTCCTTCACCGATTTCCGGCGCGCCATCATGCGCGTGTGGTGGCTTGGAGGAAGCCCAGGGAACTCGACATGATTGATATTGAAGAAGCAGCTAGATTATTATTGTTAAATCGGCTGCGTAAAACATTGAAGATGCAGAAAAGAAGAAGCGAAAAGAGTGAGAGAGTGGAGAAAGCTAAGGAAACGTTCATGTTTGATGATTATTGTGTGCAGTGCAGAGGAAAAAGGAAGAAATGATGGTGTTGTTTTAAAGGCTCTGATTGGTGGAGGATGGGTCCACAAACTTTTGGAATTTGGATCCACTGAGATTACAGTAATCTAGGCTGTTCATTTTCATTTGAGGGCTATTGCCCATTTGCCCCGTGTATTTTTCTTTTTTTACACGTGGGAAATGGGATTCAAACTAATGATATCAGTTTTATGATATGAGATTTATAGCTAATTAAGTTATCTTTTAGGGACTTTTATATACCTCACTACTAGTAAAATAATATTTAAATTTTTTTAAAAAAAATAATAAAATAATAATAATAATATGGTGGCCGGTCACCCCATTTTTCTCATGGGGTTCACCAAACCACCCCCAAAGGCCATGGGGGGAGGCCAACCACCCCATGACAAAAAAATGGAATGGCCGGCCACCCCAATTTTTTTTTAATATTTTTAATATTATTTTATTAATAGTGAGACACTTGACAGGGTAATAACCCTCGGATGGAAATGAACGGTCTAGGTCTGAAATTCCAGAGGAATTCTAGCTAGTTTATCCATATCCAAACTTTTGTGACCTTATTTTGAATTGGAAAATATACTTGTCCACGTCCCTTCTTTTTGATTTTTGTTATTTTCTTTCCACATGGATGTGTTTCTCGTTCCAAACGCGGTCTTCTTTAACCAGGAGGCAAGATGCATGAGTTTCATCCGTGTTGTCTACGCAACACACAATTATTGGACTTCCTTTTTTCTTTTTTTCTTTTTTTTTTTTTTGTGAAAGTGCAATATTAAATCTTCTAACAACCACTAGTTTTATATTTATGCCTCCAAATTTTAAGAATTAATATTTAGCCTACTCAAATTATCACACTATTGTCAAATTATAACTATTTTTTGGGAAAAATATACCCCCAAATTACCAGCTGTTTACAATTTAACCTCATAATGTTTAAAAAGTAATAAAATAGCTCTCCAAACTACTAAAATGCAACAAAAATGCCACTTCTTTTTTTATATTCCTATAATACCCCTATTCCTTTAACAAATAAAATATTAAACTAATTGTAAAAAAAAAACCCAACAAAGAAAATAGTGGGCCAATATTTATTTATTCCAATTTTTTTTTTTTTTTGTATTTATTAGCCCATTGTTTTTTTTTGTATTTTTAAAATTGTTTAGTTTTTTTAGTTGACATATATATGCCTTGATGCTTAATTTACAAGCATAGTATTATTTGTATAATTTTTTTACGTACATTTTTAATTTATATTAATATATCTATAAATTAAATTCAACTACATAAATGAGATGTGTAGGAAAGAAATATGCACAATAGAATATAGAAATAAGAATTTTCATTTGAAACACATTTATCTTTTTCTCTCTTTTCCGTAAATTGAAACTTATTAGTTGTTTGTTTCATGGTTATAGCACAGCTCCAGGCACATTTACAACAATTTTCAAATAATTAAGAGTGTAACATTTCATAATTCAAATGAATATGTGCCTATATAATATATATTGCTTTTCATAAATTAGTCTAAATGGATGGCAATCCATGTCGATCTAAGTCTCCCTCTCATAAAGAAATGTTTTCCGAATGGAATTCAAAGCAGGACTGGCTGGATGGCTAGGCCAATTAGGCGACTTTGGTGTTTCCTATAAATTTTTTTTATTGAGCTGCCCCCTCCTTCCAAGTCAAGGAGACTGCCACGTGAATCAAAAAGGTTGACATCGACGCAATGAGCGATCTAAACTGTTAGTAATTTAGATAATTAATGTGAGAAAGTATAAATGAAGAGTAATGCTAAATGTCATGCATATCTTGTTTTTGTCTTCTCAAAATTATTGGACTTTTAAGATTATCATTAAATTTAAATTAATAATATTTTATTATAAATTTAGGGTTAAATACTTTATTCCTCTTGTAGTTTAACTTTTTTAATTTTTTCTCCTAGAGTGTACCTTTGGTTTGCCTAAAAATAGAAATGGTACATTCTTCTAAATTTTGTTTAAAATTTGACGGAACGTCATGTATTAATATAATTAATTTTTAAAAAATAATTTTTTAATTTTTTTTAAAAAAATTTAAAATGAAAATAGTCAAGCCACCCCATCTAGCCGGTTTAGGGGTGGCCATGGCCAAAGGCTTTTACATTTACTTATTTGTCCAAATTTATAATTAAAAATTTATTTAGAAAGATGAGGTTAGTCTTGTACATGCTCATGCTCTGTCAAAATTGTTGTAGCAATTTGAACAGTATAGATTAGAGGTTAATGTGAATTTGATCTCAATTATACCATCTAATTGAATTGGACCTAATAAAGGGTAAAGAGAAATTGAGGGGAAAAGGTGTTTTTTTTTTTTTTTTTTTTTGTTTTTTAATGGATAAATTGAGGGGAAAAGTTAAGCTGAGAGTCTGGAGACTTGTGGTGGCATCTGCATCCACACCTGGCACCTGTGGTGCTCCTTCCCAAGTTCCCATGCACACTGGACTTTAGTATTGACCCAAGCTCCAAGCCCCACACCACAAGACCTCAAACCATTAAACGTTGACCACGTGCTTAGAATAAGAAAGAGAAAGAAAGACAACAAACAAATACCCTTTTGTAAATAAATTTAAAAAAATAAAAAATAAAATAAAAAAGAAAGAAGGAAAGAGAGAACTGAACACCACAAGATTTTATTTTTTATTTTGTATAAAAGCATTGACGCATGATCGTCCGAAAATGGTGTTCATCGAGGGCTGCCGCCTGCCTCACTATAATAAGGATTTTTTTTTTTTTTCTTCTCTTATTGTTTTCTATTCTTTTACTTTTTTTTTTGTTTTCATTCCTCAATTGTGAAGCTATATTGAATAATTTAAATATAAAAAAATTTCAAATATAATTAATGTAATTAATGATTAATTTTTAAGAAAAAATCAATTTAATCTTAAAAAATCAATTTAGTCTTTAGAAAAATGGATTCACACTGCATGTCACAATATTAAAACACTTTTGAAAATGATTCGACTTATATATGTATATATACATATATATATATGATACCTTACAGCAATTTCCATCACGCTTGAAAAAAACTTAGAAGAATGAGGAAACTTGATTGACCGTAAAATTTGTATCAGTTCTAACTTCTACAAACTTGCATCCGTACAAGACTTCGTATATGACTAAACTAAATGTTAGATAGATAGATGTATAATCGCGGTATTAAACTACTATTTATCTTAAAAGCTTAAGTAAGTTAATAGGAAGAGATAAACTTAATTATTTAATTATTATTTTAACATTCATTTTTATATGTAAACTCAAACTCTTTTTTTAATTTAATTTAAATGGAAAGTGAGTTCGCAGAATTTACATTCAACACCATGGTAAATCATAAGTTTTTCAAAAGCTTAATTCTAATACCATTGCAATTAATTTTGAAGGGAAAGAGAGTATATTAGAATTGGAAATAGGATACAGTGTACCTGTACGAGTGTGATAAATACAGAGATGATCTTAATAACAGAGTACATGTGAATTCAAGCAATATGACAAATGTTACAGAAAAACGTGTGTTTATCATCATCATGAGGCATAACATTATCTGCAGCCTGCAGGTTTGTCACATGATATTTTGAACTGGCTCGAGAAGGTGAATGAGCTGTACCCAATTCAGCGTAGCCACCATGTCTGGCGGTCGCCGGAATTGAAAGAACAATACTTAAAAAACAGCACTTCCACCCCATGCTCATCGGCGGTTCTCCTCCATGGAAGTAGCGAACTGCGGCAAAGGGGACAGGTTGCACGCTTGTATCCAACCCATCTGTCCAAACAAACTCTATGAAAAAGATGATCACATCTCAGCTCTCTAATCTCTTCTCCCTCCTCAATTTTGCACAGACAAACTGCACACTCTGTTTCTTCCCTACACCCAGAATTGCAGCTGTAACGACGTATGCCTAGTCCTTGATTGCTGCTATCGAGCATGTCATGCTCGGATTCCAGAGGAAAGAACGATGAAGCAAGAGATTGAGTACCTGTTTGAAATGGGTAGCAATTAAGACAACATAATTCCAAATGATGGACGGACGAATTAGCTCGTAAACTTGCTTCTGTAAACTAGACATGATTGTCGACGTTAGAGTGAAAAAGAGGGAGAGAGAAGAGGAAATTCTCAGTGTGTTCATGTTGTGCTGATTCTATGAGGGCAGAGAGGATGTTCTTATAAAGAGTTTAAAAACGTAGGAAGGTGGCTGGAAGTGAAGTAAAGTGACTATGAATTTCTAAGCATAACCATCAGCCATGAAGGGAAAAAAACAGAGACAATTCCTAAAAGGATAAAGTATGTGTATATATATATTATATATAATCAAATTCCTAAAAGAGTCATTGTTGAATGCGCCCGCTTTCACATTGCCAGAACAACCGATACTATAATTTCAAATGGACACAGTTTTTCTCCGACTCCGAGAAATTTTGTTAAATATAGTATATAAAAGTTATATGCGTCATTAAAATGTGAAAATATATATATATATATATTTTTAAAAGCAGTAATAAAATTGGAATAAACTTTAGGAAAAACTTCACTTATCACCATAAAATTACGTATTTTTTACAAATATCCTCCTAATATTTAAAAAATCTTAACGGAGAGGTGTGAAATTACTAAAATACCATTAGTCATTTTTCTCATTTTTTCATTTAATTTAACTGCAATATTTAACGGTATAGGATATTTGGAACGAAATAAAAGTTCGATATACTAAAGTGAGAAATTTTGAATATTGGAGGAGTATTTGCAGAAGGTGCATAAATTATGAGGGGCAAGTAAAGTTTTATCTAAATTTTATTAAAAACTCATATGCATCTCACGTGTTATTAAAAAAAATGGCACATGTTACTTTTATATACTAGATTGAAAGAAATTTTTTCATCCCAGTTTGAAGGAAAACTCTATCTATGTGAGAAACATATTTTTTTATTTGTTTATTTTTTTTATTAATGCTATTAAAAAAAATGCAAAAAGCATAAGCTATTATTATTATTATTATTTTGCTTCCTATATACTTAAGAGCATCCAATAGAACTTTTAAAAGTCTCATTAGCTATATTATGAGCCATTTTCAAGTTTAAAAAAAAAAAAAGTGTTATTTTTTTTTTCTCTCTCTCGTCTCTCCCTCTCCTTCAATGTTATATATAATATTTAAAAATAATAATAGATGGAATAAAGAGTATGATAGTGTAAATAAAAAAATAAAATTTTGAATTTTTCTGGAACTAGCTATTTTAACTACTCACAGAAGAAATGCTCTAAGTCTAAGGGACATATATATAATAATTGTAAAAAATACAACCTTAAACTATTTTTATATCCAATAAGGTATGTGCTTTTAGGCAACATATGAACCCAATGCTGTTAGGAACTGTACCATGCACCCTCTCTCTCTCTCTCTCTCTATATATATATGGTTTTATTTTCTCCAAAAGCAAGATTTATAGAAGCAGAAAGTATATTATATTTAGATGATTTGGGTAGTTAAGAAGAAAGATAGCTCAGAATTAGGAAACACGTCTGGTGTTAGGCAGACCAATTATAAAAAACTAAAAAAGCCCTCACTTTAGGCTAGATTCTTTCTTTTCTTTTCTTTTGAATTCTTTTTGTTTGGGTCTAAAATCAAGGATGAATTCTCATTTAGTACAAAAGCATTCAACCATATAACGTGCTTGACGAATTCAAAGACTTTACAACATTTTGAACTTGTTAACGAATGCATTCTATTACTTTGAATGGTGGTAGTTATTATCTTTTTCTTGCAAAATATGCTTTGAAAAATATGTTATTCACGGCATACAAATGGCTAATAATAATGTTTTTCATGAGTGCATTAAACATATCGAGATTGATTGTCATCCTATCACACTACTCACACCTTACATCTACAATTAATCAGTCGGATTAATGATCTTGTTTCCAAACTAAACCCAACCAAAAGGAGCCTGTAAATCTTGCCCTGATGACAGATGTCATGGACCTAGCCCTCTCCAAACTTAATTAGAGGGGACCATGGTCCCTCTAAGGTTTCGAAATGATTTATAGTCCTTGAAAATTTAGTATTTACTCTCCTCTCACTCTTCTCTCTAAATAAACGATGGAGTCCCTTTCAAATGAAACATTTTCTATCGTTTCATTCTCCTCATCGTTTTCCACGAACGGCTGCAACCTGAAGACATATGATTGCCTGGACTCCCTACAAATATCATATACAATAGCCACTCCAAAAGTTACACGTATTCACATTTTTTTCATCCATTTATTATTTTCTTTAGAACTTTTTTTTCTCTTTTTAATTCTCTCATTGTGCCCCTACTTCTTCTTCTTTTTTTCTTTTCTTTTTTTATTAAAAAAAAATATTTGATTTGTTGTTATGTGACAAAGTGTTTGTTTGATTTACCGATTTTAAAATGTGCAATTTAAAAAAAAAAATAACGATTTTAAAATGTTTTTAAAAAAATTAATTTTTTTTTCTAGATGTATTATAGAGTGAATGTAACATGCACATCTGTACTTGTACATCTAATTAAATTGAATTTGTCTTAGCAGCCAGTTCGTTTTCAAACTTTTGAATTTGGGGGGGGGGGCGGGCATAGAGCCTCTAAGTCTACCGGCCATCGGCACTCCGCCACTAAATATCTCTTCGACATATCAGAAAAAATTGACATACGACCCACAATATTATGTGGTTGAGTTTTTTGGACATTTATTTTCAACACTATTTCCCAAGCCCTACCATGGACTATATACGGAGCATGACATTGATCGACATGCGTACATGAAAAATGGACAAAGCTTTTTTGTTCTCTTCCTTAATTTTTCTTCTTTTGCTAAGCTTGTTCTTGGCATAATATAATTAGTTGTCACGGTAGAATCTGTCAAAGCAGATCGACGTTTCACTTTCACTCCATTTTAGACGACTGATGGACGTGGACAAACATGATCAGCAGGAATTTATAGTTTTTTGAGCCGTGGATTTCATTTTCAATTTGTTATATATATTTGAACGTACAGTATAAAAATAAATAAATAAAACATAAGCACTTGTCATGATCATGCAACATTTAACACATGGATTGCTATTTAGTACATCTTATCGGTACACAACTATGTATATATAATTAGAATAGTATGATAGTGATTGAACATCGTCTTTTAATTTTTTTTTTCCTTTTTAGTAGTCCTTGTTGATTTAAATGTTAATTTTCATTTTAGTTATATAATAATCATATAACAATATACTAAATAATATTACTCTATTATGATATACTCAATTGATTTAAGATCTCTTATTGTGCATGTCTATGTACTTTAAATCGATTTCCATGTCTTTATTAAGATTAATGCTATATATTATAATTATATTTGACCTTTCATCCAATAATTTTGATATAGTACTATGGTACTCCAAACTAATTAATTATTAGATGAATCATTGTTAAATTAAAAAATAATAATAATTAGTTGAGAGTTGTCACGTGAACGTTACGTTGAATAGAATTGTAATATTTAACATTTCTCTTTTATTATTAAAGATGTGAGGCTACAGCAGAATTAAGACATGATATTGCCTTGCTAGCTATATATAGCCAGGTCCACCTATGACAGATTTGGCTTAGGTGCTTGAAATTTTGTTCGACACTGTAAATTTAATTCCAATATATATATATATATATATATATAAAAGAGTGAAATTAAATCAAAGCCAATAAGCTAACAAAATACACCAATTAATTTAGTGATCTTCGACGTTGATGCAACTGCCTGTGAGGAAGAAAATTATACTTAGACAAGATTAATGAAGATTATCACTACTTTTATCACTAACAAATGAGCTTAAAAAGATTACATCTCAGCTCTTATCAACTAAAAACAAGACTTTATATATATATATATATATATCTTGCAAGATATATAGAACAACGTTGGTTGCATCATTGGCATGCAATATTTACCGGCCGTTTGATTCAACGTAGCCACCATGTCTCCCGGTCGGCCGAGCTGGAGGAGAAAAAGTTAAACGACAGAACTTCCACTCCAAGCTCAGCAAATGCTCTAAACGGAGCTAAAGAATCGCGGCACAGAGGACAGCTTAGGTTCTTGTATCCAAGCCACCTGTCCAAGCAAACTCTGTGAAACAGATGGTCGCATCTTAGCTCTCTAATCTCGTCTCCATTTTCGATCTTACACAGACACACAGCGCATTGCACTTCCGAGCAACACGCGGGGTCCTGCTCGTACCATACTGTGCTCAGTCCTTCACCGATTTCCGGCGCGCCATCATGCGCGTGTGGTGGCTTGGAGGAAGCCCAGTACTTCAGGGAACTCGACATGATTGATATTGAAGAAGCAGCTAGATTATTATTGTTAAATCGGCTGCGTAAAACATTAAAGATGCAGAAAAGAAGAAGCGAAAAGAGTGAGAGAGTGGAGAAATCTAAGGAAACGTTCATGTTTAATGATTGTGTGCAGTGAAGATATGATGGGTGTTGTTTTTAAGGCTCTGATTGGTGGAGGATGGGTCCACAAACTTTTGGGATTTGGATCCACTGAAATTCCAGTAATCTAGGCCGTTCATTTGGGCTATTATCCGGCCATGATCGAAATTCCAGTAATCTAGGCCGTTCATTTGGGCTATTATCCGGCCATGATCGTAAGAGTATGAAAAAATATTCGAATCAATGACTTCCATTTTATAATAAAATGTTCATAGTAAATTGAACTACCATTTAAAAATTATCACATGTCCCACTACTAATAAAATAATATTTAAATTTAAAAAATAAATAAATAATATGGGATGGCCGACTACCCCATTTTTGTCATGGGTTGATCGAACCACCTCCGAGAGTCATGAGAATTGGCCAATCACTTTTTTATTTTATTTTTAAATTTTAAATATTATTTTCTTTTTAGTGAGACACGTGACAGTACAATAACCCTCGGATGGAAATGAACGGCCAGAGGAATTCTAGTTTATTCATATCCAAACTTTTGTGACCTTGTTTTGACTCGGATGTTACATGCATGTCACGTCCCTTCTTTTGTTTTTTTTTTTCTTTCCACACGTGTTTCTCGTTCCAACCGCGGTCTTCTTTTACCAGGAGGCAAGATACATGAGTTTCATCCGTGTTGTCTAAGCAACACACAATTATTGGACTTCTTTTTTCTTTTTCTCTCTTTTTTTTTTTATTTTTTTTTTTTTGGTGAAAGTACAATATTAAATCTCCTAACAACCACTAGTTTTGTATTTATGCCCCCAAATTTTAAGAATTAATATTTAGGCTACTCAAATTATCATTTAGGCTACTCAAATTATCACACTATTGTCAAATTATAACTATTTTTTTGCACTAGACCATAATGACTTTGAACATTTTCAAAAATAAACAGAGTTGAACCAAAAACAAACAAAATATTTTAAAATTAAAAATTATTTTAATAATTTAAAGGGTATTTTATGAAGAAGAAAAATGCAAAAAGGCCATGTTATGGGTGGTGCATTTAACCTCTTTTCTATCTAATTTAACAATATTTCCAATGTGTCTAATTTGACATGAGTTGATAATTTGGGCGGCAGCACAATATTGTTGCTTTTTAAAATTTGGTAATATAAGTACAAAAATAGTGGCAGTTTAAGAGATTAAAATATTTTTTTTCCAACAAAAACTTTTAGCTCATAATAATCCTAAGAGCACTAGCAGCAACTTCATTTTGATTTTTTCTAAATTTAGGGTACAAAATTACTTTTTTGCTTCCATACAAAAATATATTTCACAATAACTTTCCTTATACATACTATAAAATATTATTTATTTACAAAATATAAGTTCTCTATCTACCATCACTTTTTTCACACAATCCCCAATTAAAGACAAAATGATGAAAGATGAGAAATGAAAGATAAATGTTTATATTAAAATAATGTATAAAAAACCAAAATGGTTTTCTACACATTGAGAAACATTGTACCAACAATTGATAATTAGTTAAATGCGGGGAATCTGATGTAAGTAGATTTTTGTGATTTTTTTTTTTTTTTTTAATTTTCATAAACATAAGGAAGATAATGACATATAGTGCATCTGCTCGTAGTGCTCTAACAACAACTTCAGTCAAATTAGGTTGATATATATATGTTTGAACAAAACCAATTAAAATGTTTGGTTTATACGATATGACAAATTATGTTAGCTTAATTTTAAATCTCTTCCAAGTGTGATCTTGTCTCAGGTTTTGTGGGTAGTTTTATTTAAATTTTATTCAGTCTCACGTTATTAGCTTATTATTTTATTTTCAGATGTCTCAA
Organism: Carpinus viminea; assembly: GCA_013348765.1. Taxonomy (NCBI): domain Eukaryota; kingdom Viridiplantae; phylum Streptophyta; class Magnoliopsida; order Fagales; family Betulaceae; genus Carpinus; species Carpinus viminea. Next base: position 7,492,293 of record CP054671.1, read on the forward strand.
TATTATCCATTTCGAAAGGTCAATGAACATGCATCCAATACTCTCTCTCTTTTACTTTTTCTTTTTTAATTTATGTTTTTCGCTTTATGAAATTCAGACGCGTTTGTTTTGGAAATTGTTTTATTCACCCTGTTTTCATCGTGTGCATATATATATATATATATATATATATACACACACACTAAACTGATACAGGTATGAATGCTCTCACATGATTAGCGTATTATTTTATTTTCAGAAGTCTCAAAATATATATTATCCATTTCAAAAGGTCAATGTACCATTGAACATGATTAATTTACTTAAAATGACATTACTATTTTTTTTTTTTTTGGCTTTAACAAATTCAAGACACCTTCATATGTTTTGGAAATTGTATTATAATTCATATATATATATATATATATATATATATATATATATATATTTGTGATCAGACTGAGTCTGGTACGACTCGTGATTGACTTGGTCTCTTTGGATAGCTTTTGTTTTTGGGGAGGATGGTTTAAAACCCACCTTTTTTTATTTAAAAGGAGGCATTAAGTAAGTCTTCGTGACCTTAATTAATATATAAAACAGAAGTACCAACGTACGCCTAAAAGAAATGCAAGGCGAGGAGTGTACAACAGGAAGACCTACAATGGGGTCAAAAAGCAAGGGAAAACTGGCTTTAATTAAGAGGAGGATAGAACCACAAAGTATGTCCATGCACGTGCAACTCAAAGACAAAAGACCAATAATAGTGATTTAATATATATATTTTTGGACCAGGAAGACCTACAATGGCGTTAAAAAGCAAAGGAAATTAAACTAGCTTAAAGAGGAGGATAGAACCACAAAGTATTTTCATGCATGCATTTGCAACTCAAAGACAAAAGACCAATAATAGCGATTTAATATATATATTTTTGGACCAGGAAGACCTACAATTGCGTCAAAAAGGAAAGGAAATTAAACTAGCTTAAAGAGGAGGATAGAACCACAAAGTATTTCAATGCATGCATTTGCAACTCAAAGACAAAAGACCAATAATAGCGATTTTATATATACATATGAAGTTTATAGATAAGGTTAGAAGAATTTCCTCCAAAAATGGTGTCACGAAAACAATCAACTTATGGTGATTGAGTTTCTAAAGAAGTAGTAAAATCCTATTTCACGTTGACAAAACTTCGAAGCAATTATATATATTGGCAGGCGCCACGAAATGATTTAAGTTCGTAGAAAAACTCAAATACATCTTGGTGAAAATACATTCAATCATTAACATCGAGGGGGCAAACCAACTCGAATCATTTCATGGCACCCATCAACATGATCGCCTCAAAATTTTGCACAAGCCAATAAATTTTTGTACGAAGTGATTTGGGGTTATACATATCACTACCAAAGCATTTAGTTAGGCCCACAGGCTTTGGTCCTAGAGTTATGAAATTTTAACTCCATCCGATTGACCTGAAATTTGACGAACATGTACTAGTCGCCAACTTCGGAGGCCAAACTAACTCAAAACACTTCGTGGCACCCGTCGACATGATTGTCTCGAAGTTTTGCACAAGCCCGTAAAATTTCATGCGAAATGATTCCGGGTTGTACGTATCATAAATTGGAGAAACTATATAATATATAATCACCTTATCATTCTAACAATTTATTATTATTATTTCACCATGTTGTGTCTTGAGAGTATATCATAAAAGATACTCCGACCTTTGGAAAAGGAAAAGTGCCCAGCAATCTCCATACATGGATCCACCGGGGTGTTGGCGCCAAAGGAGATCAAGTGGTTATAGCTAGAGGTCAGTCATCTTAAGAACAAAATTCAAGATTTTCCTCTAAAGCTGATAATATACTTATGATGGTATGCAGGTAATCTTGAGTTTGACTTTGGATATAATGTATACAAAAAATAGACTTTCATCTCTAATAGCTTGACTCTGAATTTTATCTTATTTCTTAAAAACCAGCAGGATAACTGGGACTGAGCCACGATGGAAAAAGAATCTTGGTCTAGTCTAGATTTATGAGAAACATTTTTTTTTTTTGTTTCTCTCTCTCTCTCCTTTAGATTAAGATAGATAATTAACTTGTATTGCTAGCCTTACTACCAGATACCGAATCTATAACCTATTTGGGATCTAGATAAGACTTACTAAGGACCCTAACGAGACTTGATCAAGACGTCGATTTTCAAAAAATGATTTCGAAAAATATTTTCGATATTTGGCATGTATGAAAAATTAGGCAAGGTCCTAGTCAAGTCCTTGATGTCGAAAATAGTTTTTAACAGAAAATATTTTTCTGATATTTGATATGTACGCAAAATCATATTCCTATCGGGTCTTGGGCGGGTCTTGCCAGGGTCTCGGGCAAATCCCAAAAAGGTCTTGATATGGTCTAGGCTTGGTCGAGGTAAGTCACAGTGGGTTTCTGCGAGACTCGGTTAGGACTCCTCTAAAACTTGGTCGAGACATTTTCGTAATTTAAAGTTTAATATAACACATACTACATGCGCTAAACACCATGAAATATTTTTCAAAAAATTACTTTTTAACAAAAGAAAATATTTTATGTCGAAACAAGCAAAAGCTTAATATATATATATTTTTTGGACCCTTTTTATTTGAAAACCTCAAATGTTGTTAGATGGAAAATGCAGAACCCCGGCCCGGCTTGGCGACTTAAATACTAATCTTTCTGATCGTTCTTTTCCAATTTGGCTGACATGGGCTAATTGCTATGATCCCCCCACTAATTAACGATGTGAAAAGGAAAAAAAACACGACTTTACTACTCTTTTTTTTAATTCAAACACGAACCATACTGTTGCCACGTATTCCCATAAAACAAATAAAAGTTGCCATTGGATACTGCCGTCAGCAGGACAACAGTAGGAAGTACGCATTGTGTCACGGTGTTTCCAGGACTCTCTCATCTCCAGATTATCACGTGATTTCTTAAGACAAATTGACACGTTGCAGCTTTTGAATATTCCACGACGAAAATTATGACTTTTTTTTTTAAAAAAAAAAATTATTTAAATGAAATGGAGATGGAGAAAATTCTTACCCGATGTTTACGCCCCTTATTTTCTATTACTTTTTCTTTTTCCAAGCGGCAATGGTATAATGCCACGCAATAACAAGACGATCTGGTTGATTCTCCATCAAATAATGCATACACTACACACACACACCAAGAAAACAAAAGTAAAAGAAAAGGGAAAATCTAAATTGAAAAAACTGATCCATCCTCGACTTATTTTTGCTGATCCAAATGCATATATGTAAATTTAGGTGGAAATACAATTATTTTAGTTCTAAAAATTGCAAAACCAATAGGTCACCTACCGTATATATATATAAGATTGTTTTACAACCAAGACACCGTATTATCTTTGGATCAAAGGAAAACATGGCATACCAAAAATCTCTCCATATATATATTTATAACAGAATTTGTTGGAGGATAAAAAGAGTACACATAAGTAATTTCTTGGCATTTTTTTATATATATTTTATTAATTTTTATATATAAATAGAGCTATGAACCAACTTAGTTTCATTTTTTTTTAATTTAAGTTAAATATATATATAAATTTAGGTGAATTAAGTTTAATTCCTATAAAATTAAAGTTTAACCCATGCATATTCTTACTTTGGCCCTTCGAATGAATCATATGTTAAATCATCACTTTTATGAGCAAATGACGATGGAATAAATCCAAAAAATAAAGATAAATTTCATGTTTTACATGGTGTCACTGGAAAAATAAATCATACATCAAAATAAATTTCATCTCCATAACTTAAAGTTTCAATAAAAAAAAAAAGTTATTCATTCATGGATCTAATTCACTAATTACATCACTTTTATATATATTGTTAAAGTATTGAAATAAATTTATCTATTTTTATAAGTTTAAGTTTTTTGGACAAATAATGATTTAGCGCATTATAGATAAGGTTGGAGGAATTTCCTCTAAAAACGGCATCATGAAAACAATCAGATTATGGTGATTGAGTTTATAAAGAAGTAGTAAATCCTATTTCAAGTTGTCTCAAAAGTTTGGCTAGTTCTCATTAATATCGACACCAAATTATAATTATATAAATGGCAAATGCCCAAAAGGGATTACAAATAATCACTCAATTTTGGGTATAGCTCAAATTAAGCTACTAGATGGTTCAGCGTAGCCACCATATGTCACGATGATCACGAGAAGAACTGAAAGAAGAATATTTGAAAAACAGCACTTACACGTACGCCATTCTCATCACCCACAGTTGTGCATGGAAATAGGGAACCACGGCAAAGGGGGCAGTTTATGTGCCTGTTGTATCTAATCCATCTGTCCAAACGGCTGGTATTTTGGAGGGGTTTTTTATATTTTGATATTTTTCTCTTTTATATTTTTATTTTTTAAAATGTTATTTAACCTTTAAATTATGTGTTTTCAAAAATGCACTCTCTTAATTATTTGGTAAGCGAAAAAGTTATTATTATTATTTTTTATTTTGAGATGTATTATAGAGTTAATGTAACATGTAACATGCACAATTGTACGTACATTTTTCATACTTTTAAATTAGGGGCGGGGGGTCATAGAGCCTCTAAGTCTGCCGGCCATCGGTACTCCGCCACTAAATATATGTCTTGGTCCTTGGACATGTCAGAAAATTGACATACGACCCACAATATTATGTGGTTGAGTTTTGTGGACATTTATTTCAACATTAATTCCCAATCCCTACCATGGATCATGACATTGACATGCATTTAGGTGTCGAATATCGAACCACTCATAAAGTTTTTGTATTTACTATCTATATTGCTTCCGCTATAATTTCTACATCATCATTATTTCATCAGCTGTCATGGTAGATTTTGTCAAAGTAGATCGATGTTTCACTTCCACTCCATTTTAGATTGATATTGGACATGGACAAAAATGAGTAGGAATTTAGATTTTTTTTTTAGCCGTACGTACGTGGATTTCATTTTCAATATGTTATATTTGAACAGGATAAATAGAAAAAACATATGCACGTGTCATGATGATCATGCAACATGTAACACATGGATTTTAACGTATTCACATATGTTAAATATTAACGTATTCATTCAACAATGATTGACATAGTACTCCAAACTAACTAATTATTGGATTAATCTTTGTTAGATTAAAAAACAATAACAATTAGTTGAGAGTGGCACGTGAACGTTACGTTAAATAGAATTGTAATATCTAACATTTTTCTTTTATTATTGGAGACGTAAGGCTACAACAGAATCAAGACATGATCTTGCCTTGCTTGCTATATAGCCAAGTGCACCTATGACAGATTTGGCTTAGGTGCTAGAAAATTTTTCCGACGCTGTAAATTTAATTCCAATTTATTAACGTCGAAGAGTGAAATTAACTCAAAGCCAATAAGCTAACAAAATACACCAATTTAGTGATCTTCGACGTTGATGCTACTGCCAGTGAGGAAGAAAATTATACTTAGACAAGATTAATGAAGATTATCACTACTTTTATCTCTAAAAAATGAGCTTCAAAAGATTACATCTCAGCTCTTATCAACTAAAAACAAGATTACATTTATATATATCTTGCAAATGCAAGATATATAGAACAACGTTGGTTGCATCATTGGCATGCAATATTTACCGGCCGTTTGATATATTCAACGTAGCCACCATGTCTCCCGGTTGGCCGAGCTGGAGGAGAAAAAGTTAAACGACAGAACTTCCACTCCAAGCTCAGCAGATGCTCTAAACGGAGCTAAAGAATCGCGGCACAGAGGACAGCTTAGGTTCTTGTATCCAAGCCACCTGTCCAAGCAAACTCTGTGAAACAGATGGTCACATCTTAGCTCTCTAATCTCGTCTCCATTTTCGATCTTACACAGACACACAGCGCATTGCACTTCCGAGCAACACGCGGGGTCCTGCTCGTACCGTACTGTGCTCAGTTCTTCACCGATTTCCGGCGCGCCATCATGCGGGTTTGGTGGCTTGGAGAAAGCCCAGTACTTCAGGGAACTCGACATGATTGATATTGAAGAAGCAGCTAGATTATTATTGTTAAATCGGCTGCGTAAAACATTGAAGATGCAGAAAAGAAGAAGCGAAAAGAGTGAGAGAGTGGAGAAAGCTAAGGAAACGTTCATGTTTGATGATTATGTGCAGTGCAGGGAAAAGGGCGATATGATGGGTGTTGTTTTAAAGGCTCTGATTGGTGGAGGGGTAGCATTGTGGATGGAGATCTCCTCATACTTTCTGAGGGTGAGGGATGATGGGACCGGACCTTTGGGCCAACTTTTGACTTTTTTTTTTTTAAATGACAGCAGAAAAATACCATTTTTTTTTAAATACCAATTAAAAGAATGACAAAAAATATATATATTGCTTCACACATTTTTTTTAATTTTTAATTTGTTTTAATTAAAAAATAAGTCACAAGTTGGCCCTTGAGTTTTATAGTTGAGCCTTTAACATTTTTCTTTTTAAAATATAAGATTTTCATATTCTAGCATTTCAACAATTTATTTCATTTCATGGTTTAAACAAATGCTAGAGTTTTTGTGTTACTAAGGTAATTAATTTTAGTTTTCAATATGTTAAATCTATTTGTTTCGGTAATATAAACTTTTAATATTTGTTTAAACGGTTAGATGAAATAGATGGTTCAAATTTTAAAATATAATAATATAATATTTAAAAAAATATGAAAGAATCCAAATCTTACCACAGGGAAATTGGGAACTCTGACCCAGACTTTTGCGACCTTAGTTTGACTTGGAAGATACATGTCACGTCCCTTCTCTCTGTTTTTTCCTTTCACATGTGTTTCTCGTTCCAAACACGGTCTTCTCTTACCAGGAGGCAAGATGCATGAGTTTCATCCGTGCTGTCCAGGCAACACACAATTATTGGACCTTTTTTTTTTTTTTTTGTGAAAGTACAATATTAAACCCACTCTCCTTAACAACCACTAGTTTTGTATTTATGCCTCCAAATTTTAAGAATTAATATTTAGCCTACTCAAATTATCAAAATTATGACCTTTTTTTTTTTTTTTTTGTACTTCTTACCATAATGACTTTGAAACATTTTTAAAAATAAATAGTTGAACTAAAAATAAACAAAATGTTTTAAAAAATTAGGTTTTTTTTTTTTAAAAAAAAAATTATTATTCTAATAATTTAAAGGGTATTTTATATATGAAAAAAAAAATTGCAAAAAGGGTTATGGGTGGCGCATGTAACCTCTTTTCTACCTAATTTAACAATAATTCTAATGTATCTAAATGTCTAATTTGACACGAGTTGATAGTATAGGTAGATGGATGTCGCTTTTTAAAATTTGGTAATATAAGTACAAAAATAGTGGGGCAGTACTTTATTTTGGAGATTAAAATATACTTTTAAAAAAAAAAAAAACTTTTAGCTCATAATAATCCTATGAGCACTAGCAGCAGTTTTTTTTTTGTTCTTTTTATTTTTCTTAAGTTTAAGGCACAAAAATATTTTTTATTTCTCTATGAAAATATATTTTACAATAATTTTTCTTACTTTTTCCTGTACCATTAAAATATTATTTCTTTACAAAATACAAGTTATCTATCTACTCTCACTTTTTCCACACAATCTTTAATTAAAGACAAAATGTTGAAAGATTAGAGAGGAAAGATAAATGTAGGAAACAACGTAGCAACCCTTGAGGGTTAATTAAATGTAAGAAATCTGATGTGAATAGGTTTTTGTTTTCTGTTTTTTGTTTTTGTTTTATTTTTTGGTTTTGGTTTTGGTTTTGGTTTTTTTTTTTTTTTTTTGAAATTTTTTCTAAATATAAGAAAGAGAATAACATATAGGAGGCATTTGTTGATGGTGCTCTAACAACAACTTTAGTCAAATTAGGTTGATGTTTGAAGAAAACCAATAATAATAATAATAAAAAAAAAAAACATACTAGATAGTTTAAAACCGACCTTTTTATTTAAAAAGAGGCATTAAAGTAAGTCTCCATGACCTTAATAAAACAGATCGACGTACCAACGCCTAGAAGAAATGCAAGGCGATCGCGAGGAGGAGTCAAGACACGCAGAAAGTTCGATTGTTACAACAAGACCTCCAGCTTAATTCTTTTGGACCAGGAAGACCTACAATGGCGTCAAAAAGCAAAGGAAAACTGGCTTAAAGAAGGGGATAGAAATGCAAAGTATTTCAATACATGTGAACTCAAAGACAAAAGACCAATAATAGTGATTTAATATATATACACAGAGTTTACAGATAAGGTTAAGAGAATTTTCTCTAAAAACAGTGTCACGAAAACAATCAAGTTATAGTGATTGAGTTTCTAAAGGAGTAGTAAATCCTATTTCAAGTTGTCAAAATTTCGAGCCGATCATGTCGGCAAGTGCTACGAAGTGATTCAAGTTTATAGAAAAACTTAAATACATCTTTGTGAAAATATGTTCAGTCATTAACATCGGGGCCAAACCAGCTCGAATCACTTAAATTATGGCACCCATCAACATGATTGCTTCAAAGTTTTGCACAAGCTAGTAAATTTTTGTAGGAAGTGATTCCGGGTTGTACGTATTGCTACCAGAGCATTTGATTAGGCCACGGACTTTGGTCCTAGTTGTAAAATATCAACTTCATCTGATATACTCAGAATTTGACAAACATGTACAAAACTTCAAGTCAATCCTATTGACAAGTGGCCCGAAGATAATCGAGTCGTTCGAGGGGGATCAAGGGCCAAACTAACTTGAATCACTTCGTGGCACCCATCGACATGACTGCCTCGAAGTTTTGCAGAAGCTCATAAATTTTTGTGCGAAATGATTCCAAGTTGCACGTCGGAGAAACTATATAATACATAATCACCTTATCATTCTAATCATTTATTATTATATGTTCAGGATGTTGTTTCTTGAGAGTATATCATAAAAGATACTCCCGACAGTTGGTTTTTTAATCATGCCAGATAGGAAATGCATAGCAGAGGAGAAGAAAGATGCAAAAAAAAAAAAAAAAAAAAAAACCTGAATAAAAGGAAAAGTGCCCAGCAATCTCCATACATGGATCTATCGGGCATCTCCTATCTGAACAAACAAAACAGATAAGGGTGTTGGCGCCAGGTGAGATAACGTGCTTATAGAGGTCAATCATCTTAAGAACAAAAGCTGATAATTTACTTATGATGCAGGTAATCTTGAGTTTGACTTTGGATATAATGTATAAAAAAAATATAGACTTTCATCTCTAACTGATACAACTCTGAATTTTAGCCACGATGGAAAAAAAAATCTTGGTCTAGTCTAGGTTTATGTGAAACCTTATTTTTGTTTCTTTTCTCTCTCCCCTTTAGAGTTTATCTAAATAGATAAACGGTAAACCTGTATTGCTAGCACCACCCGTGATCCGACCGAACCTCATTGGGACTCACTCGGGATCCCACCAGGACTTACTCAGGACCCTAATAGGACTTGGTCAAGACACGATGTCAAAAAAGATTTTCAACGAAAGACATTTTCCTCGAAAATGATTTTTTAGAAAACATTTTTCGGCATTTGGCATGTATGAAAAATCAAGCGAGGTCCCGGTCAAGTCCTCGATGTCAAAAAATGTTTTTGGCATAAAACATTTTTCGGTATTTGACGTGTAAGCAAAATCATATTCCTGTCGGGTTCTGGGCAAATCCCGCCAAGGTCCTGATAGGGTCTAGGCCGAGTTCAAGAGAGTCACAGTCAAGGCCGGCCCAATGGCTAGGCCACTTAGGCCATCGCCTATGGCCCCCAATAAATAAGGCTCAAAATGTTTTATAATAAGGCCAAAAAAAAAATTTAATAAGGCCTATTTTTTTTTTAACTTATGGCCCATTTTTTTAAATAAGGCTCAAAAATTTTTCTCATAAAAACTTAAGGCTTCTAAAATAGGGCCCCAATATAATAAACCCATTATAAAATAAGACCAATTAACCAAAAAAATAAAAAATAAAAACAAATATACCACATCATTTTTATTTTTTTTTTTGGTCTTTTTAATCCCTCTATCTCTCTCTCTCCTCTATCAACAAAGAAGAGAGAACATAATTCATTTTTCTCAGAAAATGAAGAATACTAGCATCTCACCTCTGTCGTCCTTTGTTCTCTCTCTCTCTCTCTCCCCTTCCTTCCTTCCTTCCTCTTCTTCCTTTTCTTCTCTTCTTTTCTTCCTCTCCTCCTCCGTTGGCTGCAACTCCAAGTTGTTTGAAAGTTTAAAATATTGAAGCCATGGAAAGAGTAAAACTCAAACTTAAAAAAACAATTTGGCTTGAATTCCAAATCAAGGAAGCAAACAAACATTAAGCTTGTTTTTGAGCAGCTATTGAATTTCATATAACATAGAATAGCCTTATAGAGTATAAAGGGGCTCTCTAAGTTTCAATGGGACTTGCTCCCCTTTACTATGTTGGGAGCTGCAGGTCAATCTTATATTACTCAGGGTGCTTCAGATCAGGTTCTTGCAGCTGAACAAATTCAATTCACACCAAGAGCAGGCCAATATAACCGTATCTTATTTGGACGCTTTGCCTTCTCATACATCCGTCAAGATGATACAGCTAGCGAACATAAAAAGTATGGCCACCAGAAATGCTAAAATGGTTGAATTATGCAAAAGACAACCACACCAAACTTCCATGTAATGTAGCTCAAACATATGTGAAACGATCCAGCCTAACTAGATTTGATCACGACTCCCAGAACCAACCGCTTCCAATTACTCATTCCCATTTTGCTTGTCAGTCTTTCTTTTTCCGGATGTCCTATAATAAATACCTTTATATATAGGACTTATGTTTTCTAAAAAGAGTAGCCTTTGAGAACAATTGCCTTTTATTTGCATGTGAAGAAACAATACATGAATGTTCGCTTAAATAGTTGGAATTGCTAAGATGGACCCAAAAATAAAAAAAATGGGGATGGAGAAGTATCTTTTCAAAGCATTTGAAATTTCCTCCAAGGTTTTCTATTCTTTCTTTCATTCTTTTTTTTTTTTTGGGCTTTTGATTAAAAAGTTAAACATGCATCCAGTATGTCTTAAACCCAATACTCAACTCCACCACATTCTTATATTTTGAAGATTTTTCCGAGAAATTTTTGGTTTGTTTAAAATTAGATGGATACACTTATTATGGCATTTTCCAAATATATTGTATTGATGAATTTTTTTAGTTGCTCTGGTCGTATTATTTCAATTTGAGAGTTTCTAGTAGTGACTAGTGACGGTGTCATTTCATTTTGGGTTTTATGCCCTGCGGCCTGTGTCTGATATAAAACTAACAATATTTTATTCTCTCGAGTGTGTCTTAATTAAGCAAGTGGATTGGAAGAGGGCTTCGTAAGAGACCAAAGATCTTCATCCCAAACTCTTTCTTCAAGTAATGAATAAGATTGATAATAGCAAAGAGGCTATTTTTTATTATAATTATATCATCAACATAAATCAGAATAAATAGAGAACAGTCCACCTTGACTTCAGTAAACCCGAGCTCAACAAAACCATTCTTGAGGGATTTGTTTGAGTCTATAGATTACCTTTCTTAATGAATAGGTATGATTACTGTTCTTTGTGTATGATGTAAGCTCTTATTTAAAATTAATTTCACTCTATTATTTTTACTGAAGCTAGTTCTCCAATCAAAACATTTTTTAAATAGATGCATAGTTTTTCATAAAACTTTATGTATCAGAATGCTTTAACGGAAACAACTATGTAAAACCATATAATAATAAATAAAGAATAAATAAATTTCACCTGATATTGCATGTGTTAGCTCTTACGGCTGGAATTTTGGGAATTTATATCATTTTTAAATTTCACCAGGACACAGGAATGAAGGATATGCAATCCTTGCATTCCTGGCTCGGCATTATTACCTTTTCTTTGTACGCTTTACAGGTAATATATTTATATTATATATATATTTCCCCTTTCAAAAAAAAAAAAAACCAAATATATATATATAATTCCATCTCTGCATCTCTACTTATTATTATTGGCCCCTTAACTCTTTAATGGGCCTAAACATCGAGACTTGGGCCAGAAATGGGCCTTAACTCCCTTAGCCAATTTGCCCCATGGGCATAAAACACACCTGAGACTTATCACTTGGTAAAATTTGGATCGAACAACCCCCCAAAAATTATGGGCTTCAGATTTGAGATTCTAGCTAGATCATTACCATAAAACAGTAATACAATATCATTAAAGGGCCATTAAGTTTTCATTTTTGTTTTGAACGAATTATGTTCTTATTTCTAAGGACAAATATTTTCTACAAAAAGATAAATATATCTTGTAAACACACACATAAATAATTTTAAAGTTATCAAACTACCATCTAATGTTCACATGGTCATACACTTGGCTATTTAAAAAACCCAAGGTCATCTAAGATAAAGTAAAAGTAGTTTAAGAAAATGATACATATGTTTACATGGGTCTAGCTATTAAACATGTTTTTATGAGATTGCTTAGTATGTGTTTTCATATGTACGAAAAGATCTAACAATATATGGACTTAGTTAACTATCCAATTTACTTCCAAGGTCATTTTTGAAAGTTTTTGTATAATTTGTTGTATTCCTATTTTCAGTTTCAGCAAACCTTTTTCCCCATCAATTAAAACAAAAGCAATTGGGAGGTGGACCTCTATTTTCAGTTTCAGTAAACCTTTTTCCCCATCAATTAAAACAAAAACAATTGAGAGGTAAAACAATTGGGAGCTTTAGCAAACACAAAATTCGCCATGACCTTTTTTGTTTGTAGGCAACTATGACTTGAAGAAGAGTAGAAAACCCATTACATCTCTAGTGGCGCCTTCCCTCTGTCCGGCTCGTGTCCAATTAGCAGTAGATTCAACTTCTCATCCATCACCCCCACGAACTCATGAATCTCTTGGATCCTCATCCCCGTTGCCGTTGGAAGGCCAAAGTAACGCCTAACGAGGTACGAAACTAACAAGATTCCGACGAAGGTGTTGAAGCCTGTCGAAATCTTGATCTGCAAACATAGAAACAAAAAAAAAAAAAACAATGTAGAAGACATTAGGCCGAGGGTTTGATTTCTAGTTACCTCCAATAGCTTGCGTGTCATCTCCTCCAACAGCTTGCGATACATTTGGAGAATTTTGGGGAGGATTAGGGTTGTTAGGGCTATTTGGTTGTTTGTATATTTGTCTAGGTTTTGCTGGGTTGAAGAAAAGCGGGCAATACTTATAGAATTGCTGGGGATCCTCATTCTATGAAAGAGAGCGTCTTGGGTGTGGAAGGGGCACAAAAGGCTAACAAATATGCCCAAGTAACCATTGAAATTGAGATAAATAAATATTAATTTGTCAAAAAAACCTCCAACTTTTGACATGTTTTGCACTTATTCACCCAAAACACAGTTATATGTCAATTTCAAATCCTATAATAAACTTTTTTTTTTTAAGAACAAATTGTAAATTAAACTTGTTACCAGCACTAAGTTAATTGTTTGAGATCTATTTAGCTAATATTTGGCATTTTACCGGGTCAGTATTGTCCCCTAAACATGCTCTAATTGAATTGAAATTTTATGGGTAGATAGAATATTCCAAGAAAAATGTTTTGAAATTTTGTTTGACTCATTATGAATTAGTTTGACTTAATATTTATTGGTCCAAAATTGTTGGTCCATAAACTTGCTACCAGCACTAAGTTATTTGGCATTTTACCGGGTCAGTATCGTCCTCTTAATATGTTCTAATTGAATTGCAATTTTAAGGGTAGATAAAATATTCTGAGAAGAACGTTTAACTTAATTTTTATTGGTCTAAAATTGTTAGTCCATAAACTTGCTATTAGAACTAAGTTAATTTTTTGAGATCTCATTAGCTAATATTGGGCATTTTATCAGGTCAGTATCATCTCCTTAACAATGAGTGCCACGTCAGCCTATTACAAATTAGAAAGAAGTATTGAATGTATCTTATTATTATACCCACTTACATCTCTGGTGGCGCCTTCCCTCTGTCCGGCTCGTGTCCAACTAGCAGCAGATTTAGCTTCTCATCCATCACGCCTAAAAACTCATAAATCTCCTAGATCCTCATCTCCATTGCTGTCGGAAGGCTAAAGTAACGCCTGGCGAGGTCCGAAACTGACAAGATTCTAACGAAGGTGTTGAAGCCCGTCGAAATCTTGATCTGCAGACATAGAAACAACAAAAAAAAAACAAGGGTAAAGTCCACTTAAACCCCTCAAACTACCACCCCAATGACAATCTACCCCCAAACTATTAATTACGACAATTTACCCCACAAACTACCAAAACAATGACAATATACCCCCCAATGCTAGCAAAATGACAAAATTACCCCTATAAAATTTTCAATAAGACCCAAATACCCTTAAAGATTTGAAAAGAAAATTATATTTTAGTATTTCTGTTTTTATTTTAGTAAGGGTAATTTCGTCATTTTTGTAAAATTTGGGGTTCATTGTCATTGTTTTGGTAGTTTGAGGGGTAAATTGTCGCAATTGATAGTTTTGGGGGGTAGATTGTCATTAGAGTGGTAGTTTAAGGGGGTTAAGTGGACTTTACCCAAAAAACAAAGACAATGTAGAAACCAAAAAAAAAAAAAGGAAAAAAGAAAACAATGTAGAAGACATTAGGCCGAGGGCTTGATTTCTCGTTACCTCCAATAGCATGCGTGTTATCTCCTCCAACAGCTTGCGATACACTTGGAGAATTTTGAGGAGGATTAGGGTTGTTAAGGTTGTTTGGTTGTTTGTCTGGGTTTTGCTGGGTTGAAGAAAAGCGGGCAATACTTATAGAATTGCTGGGATCCTCATTCTAAGAAAGAGAGCATCTTGGATGTGAAGGGTGCACAAAATGTGACTTTTGTGCCCACCACTAAATGAGTGCCACGTCAGCCTACTACAAATTAGAAATAAGTATTGAATGTATCTTATTATTATACCCAGTTACTGTAAAGCCAATGTATGAAACCCTTTTTTTTTTTGGTTTGCTAGGGATTCTCCCCATAATGTTCTCCTAACATTCTCCCAATCTTACGTAGAATATGATTTAAGAAAAAATAAAATTGTAATACCCCTTTTTTGCTAACAAATTAATTTTTATGAGTTAATAGTTAGGTTCTAATGGTTTAAAACTTGTTTTTGGATTCAAAATTAAAACCTATGGGTGGAAGGTTAACCCTTTATGGATAATATCACTCAAAATTGATTTAATCATCTTAAATTTGGTGCTAATTCCTCAAATTTGGTGCTAATGCTTCAAATTTGGTGCTAATGCCTAAAAAAACTGGTGGTAGAGGCCATTATAATTTTATTTTTTCTTAAATCATGTTTTACGTAAAACTGTAATAACACCAGGAGAACCTACGGGGAGAACCCCTAGCATTTTCCTTTTTTTTTCTACCTTTTCTTTCTCCTCTCTCATTCTTTCTCCAATGCCTACCGCCGCCCAGCCACCGCCCATAATTGGACCACGTCGCCTAGCCCAATCCTTTCCCCACCGTTGCGCCACCACCCAGGTACATGTTGTCTTTGATTCGCTGCTCCGACTGAGGGATTCAAAAAAACCCACCACAAGGACTATGAGAAATACCCATTGATCCACCACTGGTAAGTTCTGAGTAATGGGTTGCTCCTATCCATTTTTTGGCTGGGCGGTTGTGCTTGAATTTGCTGGGTAATGAGGTTCAGATTTGAGCCCTAGGGCCTCCAATAAATAAGGCCCAAAATGTTTTATAATAAGGCCCCAATAAAAAATTTAATAAGACCTTCTTTTTTTTTAACTTAAGGCCCATTTTTTTAAATAAGGCCCAAAAATTTTTCACATAAAAACTTAAGGCCTCTAAAATGCGGCCCCAATATAATAAACCTATTATAAAATAAGACCAATTAACCACAAAAAAAAAAAAAACAAATATACCACATCATTTTTATCTTTTTATCTTTTTAATTCCTCTATCTCTCTCTCTCCTCTATCAACAAAGAAGAGAGAACACAATTCATTTTTCTCAGAAAATGAGAAATATTAGCTTCTCATCTCTGTCGCCCTTTGTTCTCTCTCTCTCTCTCTCTCTCTCTCTCTCCCCTTCCTTCCTCTTCTTCATTTTCTTCTCTTCTTTTCTTCCTCTCCTCCTCCGTTGGTTGCAACTCCAAGTTGTTTGAAAGTTTAAAAATGATATAAATTCCCAAATAGAAAATATGTATCTAAATATTATTCTCAATATGTATCTAAATATGAATTACTTAAAAAAATAAAAGAAAAGAGAAAAATAGAAAAACTAATTGAATATCAAATAGGGCTTTAAATAAATTTGCTATTAGTAATAAACAAAATATTGAAAATAATTTAGGTGAAAAACTCATAAATGAATAATAAATTCATCAAAAAGAATTATTTTATTAAAAGATAATTAAAATATTATTGATACTTCTAATTCTATTGTTATAAGTATTTATGACCTTAATAGAATGCAACTAGCTAATGAAGAAACTTAAAAGTCGTGAAACAATAATAAACATATTACTAACCTGAATGAAAATAATAATAATAATATTGTTAAAATAAATATTATTTAATTAATATTTTAATATTAAAAAAAAAAGGCCCAACTCCAAAATTTCTCCTAAAGCCCCCAAATACATTGGACCGGCCCTGGTCACAGTGGGTCCTTGCGAGACTCGTTTAGGACACCTCTAAAACTTTATTGGGACATTTTCGTAATTTAGAGTTTAATATATATATATATATAATTTGTGATTTTTCGTGCTCATTAAACACTATAAAATATTTTTTAGTTTACGGAGCCTTAAATACTTTATTTTTGTTGGGCCCTTTTTACTTGAAAACGTCAAATGTCGTTAGATGAAGATGAAAAAAAAAAAAAAAGCCCGGCCCGGCTTGGTGCCTTAGATACTAATCCTTCTGATTGTTCTTTCACATTGTGCTGACATGGGCTAATGGCTATGATCCCCCCACTTACGATCGATGTGAAAAGGAACAAAAACACGAACCACTGTTGCCACGTATTCCCATCAAACAAATGAAGTAAACATTGGATCCTGTAATAGAAAATACGAATAAGCTACATATTATTCTCTCGATTATTTTTATATTATTTTTTTTTCAAATTTAATAAATTTATTATTAATTTATAAATTCATGTGAATCTTATAAAAATTTAAAAATATATTCACTTATTTATTATAAAGAGATAATTAAAAGATGATTAAAAAAATAATTTTTAACATTTTTCAATATGAATTGTGTCACGTGATTTCTTAAGACAAATTAACATGTTGCAGCTTATCTAATTGAGTGCAATGCTATACGGATGGGGCAAAAAGGCAGGTTTCTCTCTTCCATTCACAAGCTGACACCTCACCATTTCAAGAAAAATAAAATGAGAACAAAACACCTGATTTTTTTCTTCTTCTTCTTCTTCTCCCTCACCTCACGCACACCACCTGTTGGTTTCTTTCTCTTTTTTTTTTTTTCTTCTTCTCCAGCCTCCCCTCACGCCTGGTTTCTTTCTTTTTCTTCTTTTTTTTTTCTTCTTCTTCTTCTCCAGTTCTCCCTCACCTCTCCAGCGACGGCACTCACCATCTCCGACAATACCATCTTCAGTGACGTTCTTCATTTCCGGCCAACCCAACCGGAAAACACCGAAAAACACAAATCCAACCTCAAAAATCGATTCTAATGCCTCAAAACTCGATTCTAATGTCTCAAAAATCGTTTTTAGATTCAAAACTAAAACCTATATTTTGAAAGTTAACCCTAGAGGGGTCCGGGATCCGTCGGAGAAGATGAAAGTGGGTCACGCCGGAGTCACAGGGTACCATGGTGGGTGGGCGTGGGCCGGAATGGCGGTGCTGGGTGGGTGGGTGTCGTCGGCCATTGGTGAGTGAGTGCTGGCCAGCCTTTTTCTTCTTCGTTTTCCTTCTCTTTTTTCTCTCTTTTTTTCTTTGGCCGACTGAATCTAGTGTGTTTTTTTCTATACAAGTTTTTTGCAATTTTTTTGTTTTAACTGAAGTGTCTTGCTCCTATTGGTGGGCGTAAATTTGATCTTTTACGTCATGACCGAATTGAAAATAAACTCCATCTAATTATGCATATTCCATGACATAAATTGTGACTTTTTCACCGAAATTTTTGATTTTCTCTATTCAAATGAATTAGAGAATTTTAACTTGTCGTTTACGCCTTTTCTTTTTCATTACTTTAACTTTTTCCTAGTGCGTATAGCGTTCACTAAGCTCACACGCGCGGCAAGGGCATACCACGCACTATAACAAGCCGATCTGGTTGATTCTCCATCTATCAGATAATCGTATAATACACACACCCCAAGAAAACAAAAGTAAAAGAAATGGAAAATCTAAGTTGAAAAAACTACTGATCCAAATGCATCTAAATTTTGGTGGAAATGCAATTATTTTTAGTCCCGAAAATTGCAAAACCAATAGGTCACCTACCCTGAGACTGTTCTTACCAACCAAGACACCGTAATATCTTTGGGGAAAAAAATATATGACAGGCACACCAAAAATTTCTCCATTTATTTATTAGAACAGAATTTTTGGAGGATAAAAAGAGTCGCATAAGTGATTTCTTGGGATTTTTATTATATATATTTTTATTTATAAATGGAGCTATGACCCAACTTACCTTTCAATTTATTTATTTTTTTATTTAGGCTGAATTAAGTTTAATTCCTATAAAAATGAAGCATATTCTTACTCTGGCCCCTTCTGAATCATATGTTAAATCATCACTTTTAATTAAAAGTACATGACGAAGGAATAAATCCGAAAAATAAAGATAAATTTCATGTTGTACAGGGTGTCACTGAAAAAATAAATTATACCTCAAAAAGAGATCAAAGTTTCATCTCCATAACTTAAAGTTTCAATAAAAAATATTTCATTCATTCATGGATCTAATTCACTCATTACATCACTTTTATATATATCGTTAAAGTGTTGATTAAATTTACCTATTTTTATAAGTTTAAACTTTTGGAATAAATAGTGATTTAACGCGCACACACATATATATAGATATATACAAAGTTTACAGCTAATGTTGGAGGAATTTCCTTCAAAAATAGTGTCACGAAAATAATCAAGTGATGGTGATTGAGTTTATAAAAAAGTAGTAAATCCTATTTCAAGTTGTCTCAAAAGTTTGGCTAGTTCTCATTAATACCAAATTATAATTATATAAATGGCAAATTGTTACGTGAATACGTAACAGATCAAGTTATACGCTTGTCGAACGAAAGAGAACCTGAATTTGACTTTTTCTTTCTACCAATTTTGATAGAGTTTAGGTTTTAAGGGAACTTAAACCTTAGATTTTGAAAGAATCTAGACCTTTTTCAAATACAAAGTTTGGGGAATAAATCTGCATACCTTTATTAATAACTATCACCCTCTTAAATAGAGTGATCGAACAGACTTGGAATTGACTTCAATTCCTAAATACAATGACTCTATTGAAATTGAAATGACTCTTATCACATGAAAATACCATCCAATGAAGATAAAGCAAAAAACATAAGATAAAGCTAGCAAGATAAATCAAAGCCTAAACATAAGGAGATAACTCCAAGGCTAGATAATTCTTAAATTCATGATAGATTCCGGTTACTAGTGTTCTACTACACTTACATAACAACCAGCTATCTTAAATAAAAGACTCAAGCATGCAATACTCCTTCACACCTTCCAACACTTTCTCTCAGAACACAAATGCCCAAATGGGATTACAAATAATCACTCAATTTTGGCCATATATAGCTAAAATTAAGCTACTAGATAGATGGTTCAGCTAGCGTAGCCACCATGTGTCGCGGTGATCACGAGAAGAACTGAAAGAAGAATATTTGAAAAACAGCACTTCCACGCCATTCTCATCATCCAGTACTGTTGTGCATGGAAATAGGGAACCACGGCAAAGGGGGCAGTTTACGTGCCTGCTGTATCCAACCCATCTGTCCAAACATTCTGTATGAAAAAGATGCTCACATCTCAGCTCCCTAATCTCTTCTCCTTCCTCGATCACGCTTAGGCACACAGGGCACTCCACTTCTTCTTC
The DNA here is from genome assembly GCA_013348765.1 of Carpinus viminea. NCBI lineage: Eukaryota > Viridiplantae > Streptophyta > Magnoliopsida > Fagales > Betulaceae > Carpinus > Carpinus viminea. Next base: position 7,512,458 of record CP054671.1, read on the forward strand.
CCTGCACGTGTACCGCTGCATGCTTACTTCTTCCTGCTGCGAATATTGCAAGGAGAAAGAGTGGTAAAGCAGGAAGTTGCATGCCCATTTCAAATGGGAAGCAATAAGAATCACGTAACTGATCAACTTGATCGGTACTGGAGGAAAGTGGGAGACGTGTTTACGTAGGATAGAGATGCAGAAAATGGCAAGGGAAAAAAGAGCGGGAATGGAGAAAAGTAGCGACATGCTCTGCTAATTTTGGTGATTCCGATCGAGTTGTTCAAGTGGGAGGCATTAATTTATAGACGCGCGAGTCAACTAAGAGTCTCCGAGGAAGGTTGCTAGAAAGTACGTACTGAAGCAGCTGCGGGCCGCCTGCGGCTAGCTAGTGGGGACACAATATGTCCCACATGCTTTTTTTATTAACTTTTTAATTTAGAAACTGATTTTAAAAAGGATTGTGCTATATATATATATATATATATATATATATATATATATATATATATATAATCCTGTTCTAAGATTTTTCAACATTAATAAATATATGTTTTTAATTACCCAAAAAATAAAAATAAAAAAAGTAAAAAATATTTTTAAATACTTTTTGCCTTAGCTTGCGACAAAATGGAGGAGCAGTACTGAAATTTATTAATTGGTACAAGGCAAAGAAAAATGACCAAAAATATTTATGACATATTCATCAAATGTGATTAATTATTTATTTCTCAAATCCTAGCTAGAGTCCTACGTACAGACACGCACCTTGTAAGCGACTGGGTATTTTGAGCTTCTAGTAGTAGCGGAAAGGAGAGGCGTGCCTCACATTAAAATGTTCATGCACGGGGATAACATCTCATCAAGGAGTAAAGAAGAGATGCGTATAATTTGTAATCAAATCAAATGTGTGAAAAGGATTTATAGATGAGTAAAGAAGAGATGCATATAATTTGTAATCAAATCAAATGTGTGAAAAGGATTTATGGTATTGCGGTTTTGAAGGTGTTAAGGAAGTCGTTGTGCTATTATATACTACTAGCTCAGAATTCGCGTGATGTATGAATAATGAGATTTTTCATTATAATTTAATTTTAAAACTCAAACACATTTTTATTTATTATAGGTAAAAAAAAAATACATGTAAAAAAATTTATCATGTCTCTTTAAATAATAAGTCTTACAAAAGGTTATACGTTATTGAACATGTTAACTTAAATTAAAATATGTTAAAATATTTGTTACCATAGTTTGAAATAAAAAGTATAAAGAAAAACATACAGCAAAAAGAAAACATGGATTTGAATTATTAAAACATTAATACAAAATTAGTAACTGTTAACAACTTTTTTTTTTAATGAATACAAAATAAAACAAAATCTTGCACTTAACATTTAATGTAATTGAACAAATTATTTCACATACGGTTCATTGTTAAATTATCTCTTTCGTCTTTCAAAAGAGTTTCTATTCCTTTTTTTGCACAACAATTAAATAAAATTTTCCCTCTTTTGCTTTCAAAAGTAGAAAAAACAATTCCAAAAAAGCTTAAAAATCTGAGTAAATCACACATATGTTAAAATCTTTGTCCTCCTATGACTATATTAAAATTAAAATTAAATCACACAAAGTACTTTTTGTTTTCCTATGAAAATATATTTCACAATAATTTCTCTTAATTTTCTCGGTACCATTAAAATATTATTTCTTTACAAAATACAAGTTTCCTATATACTCTCACTTTTTCCACACAATCCCCACAGTTCCCTATCTACTCTTGAGTGGCTAGTTGGATTTTGAGTTTCGGTTCTAATTGAGGTGTTCTTAGAATCTGTTTTGAGATGGTTTGGCCGAATGGATCTTGAGTTTCTTGAGTTTTCATTGGTTGAGTTGTTGAGTTTTGGAACGATTTAAGTTCTTTGGGGAGGATTGATTTTGTGGGTTTTATTTGTTGTTAATTTTGGGTGTAAATCCTTGGAGTGGCCGTGAGAGTGAAGATGGAGATTTTGTTTGTGTCCAGATGAAGTGTAGAAGAAGAAGAGGGCGGAGAAAAATAAAGGAGATGACTGCGTGAAAAGAGAGATTTATTTTTATTTTTTTATGATTATAATGAGGCAATAGATTGTTACAGTAGAACATTATACTTAGGGTTCCATTGTAGTATCTGATAGTTTAAGGAACCATTTAGGAAATTTGCTGTATGACATTTTTTATGATTTTTTGGACATATTCTAGGGGTGTAAAGGCGGGCGGTTAAATAACCGCCCACTAACCGCTATAACCGCTAACTGTTTAACCGCTTAACCGCTAACCGTTATAACCACCTAGCGGTTATTGGGTTTAATAACCGTAACCACTAACCGCTAACCGCTTTTTATATAATATATTTGGATAATTATAATTATAATAATATTTATACATATAACTTAATCAATTGATCATTAATGATTAAATCACATTTTTGTTTTTAATAATTAAATCACAAATTGAGTTTTTTTTTTTTTTTGAAGAGATACTGAAATTTCATTCAAGATGACAAACCCGCTTCTGCGGAAATAACATCACTAATACATGACGGTGCTACCCCTTGCCAGATAAGCTCATCACAGTAGGTGAGGGCTATCTTTGCCAATTCATGAGCCACTACATTACAATTTCTAGGCACGTGGACAATTGTCCATTGTGGAAGTTGGTCCAGAAGCATCTTGGAATCATTTACCAGTGACCCATACCGTCCCCAGGCAGAGTCATCCGAGTTCAGCGCTTGGACCACCTCCAAGCAATCACCCTCTAAACAGACTGCCCCAAACTCCATAGAGATGCAGAAATTCACCATCTTCCACGCCGCCAGTGCTTCGGCAATTGCAGGATCATCTATGTACCGTTGAGAGGCACAAAGACCCGCTATAAACTTCCCCTCATGATCTCGCGCCACGATCCCTATCCCCATCATATGTCTTTCTTTATCTACAGATGCATCCCAGTTGAGTTTCACAATTCCCTGCGTCGGTTTATTCCAATGTTGCACTGCCTGTACCTCACCAGAAACTGGCCGAAGCCTTTTCTTTTTCTCAGCCTCCCAAAAAGAGTCAATTTGGCTATGCCCCTGTTGCACTATCTCTGCAGGCGTAGAAAAAACTCCCCCAAAAATTACTATGTTCCTTCGGAGCCAAATCAAACAGGCTACCACCACCATCAGTTGTAGCTCATCAGCCTCAAGCCTACCATGCAACATCCTAAAAATATGAATAAAATCATCCTCCAAACTTGGGCATTTCTAAATGGTAATTCTACACTCCGACCACACATCCTGTGATGATGGACAAGACCATAATATGTGCCCCACTGTTTCCTCCTCCCTCAAACAGATTGGACACATTGGATCATCAGAAATTCCTCTTTTGTGGAGATGTACCCTTGTTGGTAGGATCCCATTGCAAGCTTTCTACAGAAAATTACTGACCACCTTAGGGACCTTGACCCTCCAAATAGCCTTCCATATAGGACTGTACGGGTCCCCTACAGAACTTTCCCCCCCTAAACAATCAATTGACTCCTTGGCCATATAATAGGCACTCTTCACAGAGAAGACACCATTTCTAGTGCCCACCCACACAAGCCTATCCTGCTGGCGTTGAGGACATATAGGCATACTCAAAATCAGATTAGCCTCTTCCTCGGAAAAGAGACTTTTGACCAGTGAGATATTCCACCACATAGTCGAAGTATCTACAAGGGCACACACCTGTGCTTCTTTATATAGGGCATGGACTGGGGATTGGATGACATAAGAAGTAGGCAATGGGACCCACCGATCCCCCCAGATGTTAATCGATTTTCCATCCCCCACCCTCCAAAGCAAACCTTCTTGTAACAATTTCTTTGCATTCCAAATGCTCCGCTATACATAAGAGGGTCGTGTACCCAATCTAGAATTAAGAAAAGAGTCACCTCCATAGTACTTCTCACGGAAAATTCTGGCCACTAAGGAATCCAGATTTTGTACTAGACGCCATCCTTGTTTTGCCAGCATTGCCATATTAAAACATTCCAAATCCCGATACCCCATTCTGCCCTTTTCTTTGGCCTTCCCCATCCTTTCCCAACTCATCCAAGCAACACGCTTGTCGTTCCCTTTATGGCCCCACCAAAATCTTGCCATCATTGAATTAATTTCCTGACAAAGTGTTTTTGGAAACTGGAAAACGCTCACAGTATATGTGGGGATTGACTGTATCACTGCTTTCAGAAGCACCTCCTTTCCTGCCTGTGACAAAAATTTCTCCTTCCACCCATTTAACCGGTCCCAGATCTTGCCCTTTAATGCACTAAAAGCCCCCTTCTTCGATCTCCCGATTAAAGCGGGAAGCCCCAAATATTGCTCATACGACCCGATAGCACTAACTCCCGCAACTGATAAAATGTGTTCTTTAGGGTCGTGGTGAGTATTTCGGCTAAAGAAAATTACAGTCTTCTCTCGGTTTATCTTCTGTCCTGATGCCATCTCATAAATGTGTAAGATCTGTTGAATTCTTGCCCACTTAAATATACTAGCTTTGCAGAATAACAGACTATCATCGGCGAAGAATAAATGACTCAGCTTTATACCACCCCGAGTAACAGGAAACCCCGTAATCCATCCAGCACCAGTGGCCCTATGTAGAAGTGCACTCAACCCCTCAACACAAAGGATGAAAAAATAAGGCGACAAAGGATCACCTTGCCAGATCCCACGGGTTGGAATGATACGTCCATAAGGCCGACCATGTATAAGTATAGGATATGTCACCGTCCTCGCACAAGTCATAGCCAGCTGGACCCACTTGGGAGCAAAACCCAGTTTCGTCATGATAGCCTCGAGAAAGTCCCACTCCACACGATCATACGCCTTGCTCATGTCCAATTTGAGCGCTATGAAGCCTTCTTTCCCTTTTAGTCTCCCATTCATAGTATGTAACGCCTCAAATGCAACCATAATATTGTCCGTAATAAGCCGCCCTGGAATGAAGGCACTCTGTGTGGGAGAGATGATAATGGGCAGTATCTTCTTCAACCGGTTAGCCAACACTTTAGATATGAGTTTATATAGAACATTACATAAACTGATTGGGCGATAATCAGTTACCTTAGATGGAGATCGAACTTTGGGTACAAGAGCAATATGTGTAGAATTTAAATCTGCATCAAAAGACCCGCCATTCAGAAAGCCCAAAACCGCACGACATACCTCCGCTTTCACCGTTGGCCAAGCACTCTGGTAGAAACAAGCTGCAAACCCATCTGGTCCCGGTGATTTTAAAGGGTGCATCTGATTTAATGCAACCTTAATCTCTCCCACAGTAAATTCTTTAAGCAGCATAGTGTTCATCTCCTCAGTGACTCTTGGTGCTACCGCCTCCAAACAGTCTGTAATACCAGTCGGATCACCTGTAGTGAAAAGATGTTGGTAAAATCTTGCAAAAGCTGCTCCAATCTCCTTCTGCTTTTTCCATACTCGGCCTTCCTTATCTATGATCTTCAACATCTGATTGACTTTCCGGCGGTGATTCGCCCAGGCATGAAAATAAGGGGTATTGCAATCTCCATATTGGTACCAACTCTGCTTCGCCCTTTATTTCCACCTTACATCCTCTTGCTCAAGAAGAAACTCGATTTCTCCCTAGAGAGCTGTGATAGCATCCCATGTGCTCGGGCCTTCTAACCGTTGTAGTTCTTCCAATAACTTTGTTTTCTCCTTGATTTTCTTCTCGGCATCACCAAATTTGCGCCCACTCCAGGTAGCCAATTTCGACTGACAATGGTCCAGTTTCCCCATTGCTGTCTGCAAAGAAGTAGATCCCAGGCCCCCTTCGTCCCATGCGCGTTGGATGACCTGTTGACACTCCTCATCCAAAAGCCATTTGGCTTTAAATTTAAAGCCTTGGTGGAAATGTACCTGAGTCTCACCAGCTCCCAAAACTCGTATAAGAAGAGGCTTGTGATCCGAGGACCTCGCAGCCACGACATCCACCTCCCTTCTCGGATTCATTGCGCACCAACTTGAATTTGCAACAGCTCGATCTAGCCTTTCTTGTATAAAACCCTCGTCATGCCTACCATTAGACCACATAAATTTGGCTCCAATGAACCCAAGATCACTGAGTTGACTCTCCACCAACGCATTCCGGAACTGGTCCATTTGACATTCCCTCCGTAAATTACCCCTACTTTCTCACTATTGTCAACCACCTCATTGAAGTCCCCCACACAGAGCCAAGGTTCTGGAGTAAAAACCTTGAGATGAGTAAGTAAACTCCAAGATTCGTGCCTTTTTGATGGATCTGGGTGCCTATAAAACCCAGTGAAGCGCCAAACCGTCCCTTGTCCATGTGGTCGAACAATTGCATTTATATGTCTTCAAGTAAAATTTTGGATCTCAAACTCATCCCTCTCCCTCCACAATAAAGCAATCCCCCCACTACGACCCAACGGATCTACCGCAAACATACCTTCAAACCCCATCCGTACACGTAATCGTTCCATCTTCAACTGACTGCTCTTTGTTTCCATTAGAAACACACAATTGGGTCTCTTCTCCTTTACCAGCTGGCAAAGGTCACGAACTATCCAGGGGTTCCCAAGCCCCCGACAGTTCCAACTTAAGATTTTCATTGTTGTTGGCGGTGCTGATCACCAGCCGCAGCCAACTCTGGGGTTTCTTCTGCCACATACACCCCTTTCCCCTTATGTCGCTTGATATTTGCGGTTCCCTCTCCCAGTGTGATCTCAGTCCCATTCTTTCGTTTGCCCCTTGGAGAACAAAGTGGGGTGCCTGCATTGTCAGAATGTTCCCTCGCTTTTCTCTTCCAATTTTTCAGAGAGCGACGACGTGGGTGTTCATCCTATAACTACACCTCCACTATCGGTGCATTCCCCACGATCTTAGCCTCTTCATTCACACGAGCAGTAACTGCTTCACCCATATCAGTATTTTTCCCTTCAGTACCCTCCATGAAATCCACACCCACATCCTCCACGTGCACATTAACATCCACGTCCTTTTTGGCAATCAGTTGTGTCCCCACCACTCCATCACTAGTCAGGACGCCCAACATTTTAGGAAAGGGGTTAGACTGGCCCATCATCGTGTCATGGAACTGCACCGCACGCCCCAAAATTCCGCACTTATGCATGTCATTTCTCTCTCCAGCATTGCCCCCCACATCCTCCATGCATATTGTCTCCACGTGCCCCGAACCCTTCGGTGTTATACCCCCCATATCACCACGAATTGAGTCTCTCTGAAGAATAGGAGAGTGCGTGGACTGGCCCACCACCACCTCCTGTACATGGTCAGTACACTCCTCCACACTCCCTATCGCCATACTCCCACGATCCCCTCTTTTCTCACTGCACGTTCGTTCCGTAGACACCCCAGGTAGTGCACTGTGCTTTCCCATCCGCCGTTCACTCACAGGTCCACTCCCCTTGATCCACGATGCCACCTCAGCTCGTCCTCCCTCAGAAACCTGCACAGGAACAGGAATATGGTGTCCTGAAAAAGTGCTAGTAGCCCCGCCATCATGCCATTCCTGCCGGAACTCGCCCCTTGTATCTTGCATGGGCGGAGAATGGTGGTAATCACCGTCACCACCGCCGTGCATGAAGGACTTCTTCTTCAGCTGATCTGCCCGCAACCAAGTCCCCCACTCCTTCGCACCTTCATCTTCATGGAATTTCAATATGGGTCGAACAGGGCAAGTCAGCTTCTCATGCACCAAACGACCGCACTGAAAGCAGAAGGTTGGCAGATTCTCATATTTAAAACTGACCTAAACCGATTTCTTCCCAATATCCAACGCACGTCCACGCTCCAAAGTAATGTAGTTTTTTCCTTTCACGTGTTTCTCGTTCCAAACACGGTCTTCTCTTACCAGGAGGCAAGATTCGTGAGTTTCATCCGTGTTGTCTAATTAAGCAACACACAATTATTGGACTTTTTTTTTTTTTTTTTGGTGAAAGTACAATATTAAATCTCCTAACAACCGCTAGTTTTGTATTTATGCCTCCAAATTTTAAGAATTAATATTTAGCCTACTCAAATTATCAAAATTATGACTCTTTTTTTTTTTTGGGTACTTCTTACCATAATGACTTTGAAACATTTTTTAAAATAAACAGTTGAGGGGACCCCAAGTAATGTAGTTGTATTTAATTATTAACAATAAACAATCTAATTATCTAATATTTTTACAAATAATTCATTAATGTTGTTGTATTTAAAGTATTAGTGACTCTAGTGTAATGTGATAATTAAACATGTAATTTTCAGTTGAAATAACTAGATGTAATTTTCAGTTTTATATGGATAAAACTCCTCCAAATTAGATTGTATCTTTTGAATTTATTCTATTAAAATAATAAATGTCTTTAAAATAAGTAATCAATTTAGAAAATAATTTGAAAGATAAGTTTTGTTTTTCTTATTGTGTTCAATTATTTCTTTTTCTAATTAATTGTTTGTTTTTATTGGTTTACAGTTATTCGGCTAACTCCTCCTAGTTATTGCGGTTGGTTTGTTTTCAAGAAATCTTTCAAGATAATTGATTCACCAAAAGGTACTCATCATAACCTTTCAAGATAATTGATCCATCTGTTTTTCTGTATAAAATTTCTTTATTGTGTTCCTATCTTGCATCATTCACTGAGCATTTTTAAGCAATTGCAGTTATTGATTAGTTGATCTTTCTTCCTGGGTTTATTTTTCCTTTGAGGCTTAATGGGTGTCATGTATTTTCAGGGTAGATTGGCAGAAAATAGGTGGTTAGATTGGATTGGGGGCTTGAATTTTTTCTGGCAACACTGAGGTATCTCATAATCCTAAGATTTTTTTTTTTTTTTTTTTTTTTTTTTAAATTCTGAAAGTGTTATATTGCTTCTATTTGCTGTGTTAATTGTTAATTTGTTATGATATTGTTTAGCATCTTTAGCCGATTAGACTTTTATCAAATTAATAGTATAAATTGAATAATACATGTTAGTGGTACCAATTATAAATAGACAATAATTGAATTTATGTAGCATAATTGTAAAATGTTTCACATCCACATATTGCTAATTTAATCGTATATCTTATAAACTTTAATTTTACTTCTAAAAGACTGTAAAGTGCAATTCTAGACACTTTTTTTTTTTTTTTTTTTTTTTTTGTATTTCTATATTTTTTATGTAATGCCGACGTGATACATTTCTATTATATCAATTTGAGCACACATTTATGATTTTTTATAGATATTTTTTTTGTGATGCATATATTGTGTGAATTACCAAATTTTTAAGTTAGAGAAAATTTTGTAAGATGCCAATTTTTTTTTTTTTTTGCGGCTCCCCCAATAGTAAATCTCTAGCTCCGTCACTGTTACTTATTGCTCTAGTTTATTATATTGCCTTATATGTTCTAGGGTTTAGTTTTGGGTTTCTTGCTTATCATTCTTAGCCTCTCTATTTATAGATGCCTATGTAATCATTATAAATATATCAAAAATAGAAGAGATGTAGTCTATTATATGCATCCATTCTCTCTCTTTTCTCTCTCCACTTCCACTCTCTTTTCTTTCATATTTTAATATTTTATATTTTTTTATATATATTTCAACATAGTATCAGAGCCTATATATTTCCACATCCATTTCAAAAGGTCAATGAACCATTGAACATGATTAATTTACTTTAAAAGGGCCATGCATGCAATACTCTTTTCTTTCTAATGTTTTCGATCGGCTTTAAGAAATTCAGACGCGTTTGTTTTGGAAATTGTATTATAATTCACCCTGTTTTCATCGTGTTGAGTCTTGTATATATATATATATATATATGTGTGTGTGTGTGTGTGTGTGTGAGATCAGACTGTACGTGTCTGATACTCGTGATTGACTTGGTCTCTTTGGATAGCTTTTATTCGTCAATTGGCTTTGTTTTTGGGGTGGATACTGGATGGTTTAAAACCCACCTTTTTATTTAAAAAGAGGCATTAAAGTAAGTCTCCATGACCTTAATAAAATAAATCGAAGTACCAACGCCTAGAAGATATGCAAGGCGAGGATTAACAGAATTTCTTGGAGGATATGATTAAAAGAGTCACATAAGTGATTTGTTGGGATTTTTATGATATATATTTTTATTTATAAATGGACCTATGAACCAACTTAGTTTTCATTTATTTTTTTAATTTAAGTTATATATATATATATATAAATTTAGGCTGAATTAAGTAAATTAATCTAATATATATATAATAGGGGAGTTTTAGACAAGAGAGTCTAATAGTTTGACACGTGGCATTCTATTTATCTAACAAATCATTATATTAAATGAAACTGTGCGTTTGAGTTTTTTTAAAATTTTAAGCAGAATAGACTAATATTATGACATGTGGCATTCCATTTAAAATCAATACATACGTGTTTTTCTCAAACTTCCTTTTTTCTCAATCTCAACTGCCATCAAACATTATTTATCTCCACATTATCTAATATCTAATATAATCTAATATCAAATCTCTAAAAATAAATAAATAAATAAATAAATAAAAAATTCTCTAATATCTTATCTAATTGGGGTTTATCCCACGTTATCTAATATCTAATATAATTTAATATCAAATCTCTAATATCGGGAGTTTGTTTTTTTTTTTCCAAAACAAAGCTTTGGTGAAACGTTGTGCCTTGATTATTTTTCAAAACAACATTTCTAATAAAAGCAGTGTATCCAATAAAACATAAATCAAACTTCTTTTCTATATCTCTACTCACTTGCTTCTCCCAAAGCGTCTTTTCTATGGAGATGAAGATGGCTTCAGATGCTCTACATGACGCAGAGTACCTCCATGCCTAAATTCCCACAACCAACAACTAATACACACTTCCCACTATAACTCTCGCTGGATTTGTATTTTGTAGTCACAAGTATGCATGACAACGTCACCACCAAACTCTTCCAAGCCTTCAAACTCCGGCACCACTTTCTTTGCATTCTCATCGTTGGCCGGTCTCCATGAGCAACCGGCAAATGTACTCAACTTTAACGCAAGGGTGAGACGAAAAAAAAATAATTAGAATATCATATTTAAGAATCATGTATTATCTAGCCCACTAAATTTAATTTCGATTTATCCTTACAATTGCTCTACAACCGATCAAGAGTATATAAAATTCTAATCCATATTGCAACGCATTCCATGTCAATGTTACTTTCTTTTTTCTTTTCTTTTTTTATTTATAATTTTTTAGATTTTGTTCATCCATTTTAATGAAGATTTTGTTTATTTTATATTTATTAAAAAAAATTGTTTATTTTCCTCCATATTTATTTTGAATGTTCAAAATTATTTATTTGATTGTTATACATAAAAGGAACATAAACTCTTTCAAAACACTAAATACATAATGACGCATTGAACGATGTGAGATGATTTATTTGATTCCTTAAATGTTGAATGAAATTATTTGTTTTTGTTTATTTTGCTTTGTATTTTTTTTCCTAAATGTTCAAAATTTATAAGTTTTATTTGTATTAAGATATAATAGGTATCACACCATGTGTTCTCGATCTCTTTCCCTAATCAATAGATATTAATGATCGATTTTAATCGTTGTTAATTTGCAATTAGTTTATTTGATGAAATAAATGTTTTTTTAAAAAAAAAAAAAAATTGGATTATGAAATTTGCATTTGAAGGGGTGTGTCAAGAGAGGATGATAAATGACGTAGCAAAGAAGTAAATAGTCTATTTATTTATTTATTTTTATTTTTTGTGGTTATGTGCTTTTGATTCCATTTTTTTGTCTCTATTTTTTGTTTTAATTTTTATAATATTTTCTACTTTTATTGTAAAATTAGTTTTTTTTTTTTAACTTTATATATGTGAAGATTGTTGAAAGAAAAAAATATCTAATTGACATGACTGTTTTCTATACCTATGAATTTCATTAGAATTGAGAAAAACATGGAAAATATTAAACACCCAACTTTTTTGCCCAACTTTTACCTTTTTTATGAAGAAAAATGGAATTTTCATTTTAAAAAAAAATACTAGAAGGACAAAAAAAAAAAAAATGATTGCTTCAGACACTTTTTTTTTAAAAAAATAAAGAAGGTAAA